>JAWNPC010000338.1:3155000-4482500 GCA_035045365.1 Drosophila leonis | reverse complement strand
TCGACAACGCATATTTTTAACAAAGTTGGCAGCACGCATATTGAAGAATATTGCTATAAATTGTTGGTATGCTGCATAGAGATTTGTATATTTGCTTAGACATTTACAACATTTACTAATGGCCCAAGTCCACGTGCCGGATTTGTAACTACGTTAACTGCATCTTTAACAAATTTTGATAGAAGTTTTTCAATTAACAATTGTTACGTATGTCTATGAGTATGACTATGCTGATGCCAATGTCATATACACATATATATGTACATATGTACATACCTTATCTGGGCTTTACTTATTATGCCAAAAGCATAGTTAAATTTCGCATTTACTTTAAAATTTAGATGATGTAAAACCTAAACAAAAGATTACCTTTAAAAGTTGAGCTGAATTTAATTTGGAGCTGCTCCAAGTTTACCCGTTGCTCTTGGCTGGCAAGAACTCACAGAACTAAAATCAGTGGAAAATGTTAATATTGAAAATGTAAACACTTAGATAAAAGATAAACATTACCTCTATGCTTGTTTTAGTCAAATTACAAAGCATTTATCCAGCTAGACGGAAATGTATATTTATATACTTTGCGCAAATGCTAACTCTTCTTCGACTATAGAGCAACACTTCAAATATATATGTATATATATTTGTAAATAGATGTGTGTTTTTTTGCACTTTATCAGGATAGTGAGAGTTCAGCACAAGTTTATAGTTTTCAGTTTTCAAGTTAGTTACTAAACGACCTGTTTTCAGTTCAACGTTAAAAACTATAATGACAAAAAGCATGCGTGTGTATTTTAATTCGTCGATCGAATGCTCCCCAGGTGGCAACCCTGCAAGCAATAAGTCTCTGTCGGTTATTTTTAAAGCAATCAACATCAAATGTTGATTTTGAAAATAGTTTTAATTTATTTTGATTGAATATTGCTTTGAGCTTAACTTTTATTATAGCTTAAGACAGAATTGTACCTTATCATTAAACGTTTTCCATCTAACGGAACTTCATAACGTTAAACAGCAGCAACAGTTGTTTATTGTTATAATCAGCGATATACGCAATAGCAGCACCGTAAAAATACTAGTGACCAAAATTTGAATATTTAAGGGAACACAAATTGAAAGTTGATGATTAGTGTTTAAATTTTGGATTTAGTTTTAAACTTTAATATTTTAATGTTGGAGTTGCTTCTTCTTAAAACAATTCTTAATTAAATGTGTCAGTGTTGTAAAATGATGGAAAACTAGTGTGAAACAGCGTATTTTTAACCAAAAAGTGGTAGTTTAGTATTCCGTGTAATTTCTTTTAATAAAATAAAAAAAAATATAAATTTAATTGATAGTTGACCCATTGCTACAACTTAATTCACCATGTCACTCATTAACAACGACGATAACATAATGGCGATTGACGAAGATCCGCAGGGTATGTAGATTGGATAGATGTGGATGTGGAACAATTGGGCGCGTCCGGCTGTGGGAAGAGTAATAATTTCATTGGTTGCTTTACAGTTATTATCAACGATGATGAGCCCTCGACAACGCAAAACATCGCGAATGGCCGCTCTATGGACTCGCTGCGGTCTTCATTTACCAATCATAGCTCAACTCCAGATTCATCTCATAATTCGCTTGACACCCTTGACGTGGGACCGGATGACATACAGGAGAAATCACGCTTGATTACGCAGGTTCTGGAGTTACAAAATACCCTAGATGATTTGTCGCAGCGTGTGGACTCCGTCAAGGAAGAGAATCTCAAATTACGTTCGGAAAATCAAGTGCTTGGACAATATATTGAGAATCTGATGTCCGCCTCCTCGGTCTTTCAGTCGACCAGCCCGAGTGCATCGAAAAAGAAGTAGGAGAAGGATGACCCCAACACACACACACAAAATATGCCTTGTCATTTTTTATATACATTAATGCTTTTGTTGATGCTGCAAAGTAATTGGTGTTTGCTAATCTGTCGAATTTGTGCACAATATAACTTTTTATTATTAGTTAGAACATACGCTTATATATGCTATATACATATACCATATATATTATAATTATATATAACTATACACTTTAATTATTTATTAATATAGCTAATTAATAAATCAATATTAACCCGCTGGTCGTTCCCATGTTTGAATGTGAGATTTTTTCACTTTTTGCGACGGTTGGGCAACCCTAAATCGTAAACAGCTGCCAGCTGGTCGTCTCGCAACAACAAATATAAAGCGAAGAACTTATTTTCATTATTACAAAACATAAAAAGGTGTAAAAAATAATAACTGCGCAAATATTTGAAATTAGCCTTATAACAAGAAAGTGCTGAAAATAAATGGAAGCGTTTGAAATGTGTACGATTTCAGTTTAAAATTGTAAGCAATAGGCGAAAAAGTGATTGCGAAATACGCAGCAAACAAAAACGAATGCACATTGCTTTGGCCCCCACTACAGGAGCAGCAGTAGCAGCAGCAACAACAACAATAACAAAAGCGGACGGACGCCAGTGTTGCACAACCTTCAGAAAAATTGCTGACTGAATCGCACACACGCACATTTACTTACATACATATGTATATCAGCACGATTATTGTTTAGTGTAATATTTTATAATACATATACTCCAGTTGTGTGCCTTCTTTTTGTAATGCAACGCAATTAAGGAAGTCAACGTCACAGCTCATATCAGTCCATGCCACAGCGCAGTTAACGTCAATGCGTATGGCGGAAGCAGCGCCAGCGCCAGCGCCAGCTACATCATCAACAACAACACCAACAACAACAACAACAGCAGCAGCAGCAGCAATAACCGTATCACAGTAACAACAAAGACGGCTGCGCTCATTTCGAGTCTCAAGCGAACAACAATCATACCGAAGGCCCAACATTCAGACTGAGATTTTATTTGAACGCCAACTGTAGCACTCATACAATCACAATTTACGCAACTACAAATCAAATGAAAAATGTGCTGATCTCCTTGCAAGCGTTGCAAACAGTTTCTCTGTGACGCACAGAGAGCATCGGAGCCAGCCAAGCACAGTCCATCAACGTAAATATTGAAAACATTCAACTTAAGCAGGAGCCATGTCCTTTTCCGATTTCGATGCCATCTATGAGGATGAGCAGCTGGATGACTTGGAGCACTTTCAGGATCAGACAGTGATGCCAGTGGTCGAACCAATTATCATACGAGGCGCGGGCAATATGACGGTGTAAGTGAACAGCTATAAAAAGAGTATAATTATATATGTATGCACATATGTGTATATGCACATACATATTTTATTAATTCACAATGTAGCTCAAGGCTTCTTGATACCTAAAAATTCTGTTTCGGGCTCGTGTTTACTTTGTTTACATTGATAGCAGGCGCACAGCTCATGCGTTTGACCTTGTACTATTTGGCGCCCAGTTGTCAATAATTGATTGACTGACTGATTGACTGATTAGTTGGGTTGCATAACTGAATTAGATAAATATAAACTAGGTGAGAATTGTCTATACGAATTTCTTCTTTCTTGCATTACAGCTTCGGCCTGAGCAATCGCTTTAATATCGAATTTCCCTGCGGTTTGCTATCGCGCGTTGCGCCGGAGGAATTCAAAGCGACCATCGGTCGCATCAATGGCATCTTGAAGAAGACCCTGCCCCTGAATGTCAAGTGGCTCTTTTGTGGCTGCGTTTGTTGCTGCTGCACCCTGGGCTGCTCCCTCTGGCCGGTCATATGTTTGAGCAAACGCGTAAGTCGCATATTTTCCTTCTTTCTTTATGATAATGCCCATAGAGAGATATGAACTTTTTGCTGTCCATTTGCTTGCAGACCCAATTGACGCTGGATAAGCTGCTCGAGTGGGAAAATAGTCATTTATATCATAAGCTCGGCCTGCACTGGCGTTTACATAAGCAACAATGTGATTCCAATTCCATGATGGAGTATGTTATATTAATTGAATTTATACCCAAGACGCCCATCTATCGGCCTGACTAAACACATATATAATAGATATATATATATATATATATATAGGCAGTGTGGATCATTGCAGTCGTTGGGGCAATCGTTTGGGAGGGGTGAACATTTAAGGGGGGCCTCTAATCGTAATTGTAAAATACAAAAAAAAAACAAGAAAAGAAAACTATAAAAACAAAAAAAAAACAACAACTAGCAACTAATAATTATAAATATAATTATAATAATAGTTATGCTTTAGGCGTTTAATCTTGTGCAACAACTAAACACAACTAGTTTAGTGCAACATACACATACACATTTTAAGCTAGTGCTAGTTAATATGTAGTATTTAGTTTAAACAAATTTTTGAAAGAATATATATATAGCTAATAAGAACAATTGATTTCTCGCTAGTTTCTAATGCGTTTTCATATTTCGTTTAATTCTTAATTCTTGAATATATTGTTTCAAATAATGCAATACTAAATACAATTCTTGTTAAGAAAATTGGAAATTGAAAGTTGATTCTTGAGCGTTTTCAATGCATTGATTGAGGTGTGCGATACGCAGAAATGGAAGCCGACATTTTAGAACTCTTAATGCTGCATTAAATGTATGTGTATTTGTATTTGTATGTATATATATGTAGATATACATATACATATACATATATATACTTACAATATTCAACCAATTTTAAGAAAACTAAAATCTGGATTTTGCTTCATAAATTTCAATAATTTCATATATTCACAAATGATACGGTTTCCATATCCGCTTCGATTTGGACATTGCTTAAATATCACTATGTATGCGTATATATTGATGTTTCAATAGATTTAATAGCACAAACAATGCTTAAATATAATCAAGTCTTTTAACAATGTGGGCTTTGCTCTAGGAATATGTATATATATATACTCTCTCTCTCTCTATATATATATATGCCTAATTGTGGGTATATTTTTGTTTTTCAAAAATTAAGGAATGTGTTTGGAAATGTTTCTGGTTTTGGGCATTAGGAATGACAATATTATAGTTTTCTATTCATGTGATAATACTTGATACTAGGATATATATATATATATTAACATATTTGTGCGTCGTTCGAGCTGCTGCTTTGATTGGAGGATGATTCGCTGACTGTGTTAATAGACGAATCTATAACTGCATCGGTCTCATTGCAATCTTCGCTTTCCTGTGTTTCCTCTTCGTACTGTTCGAGCTCGTCCTCTTCTTTGTCCTCATCATCCTCCGTCTCTTCTTCCTCAAGCTTTTGGAATTCCTCTTGCAGCTCTGTATCAGGCTTCAGTAATAGGCAGCTGCTCGATGTGTCCTCCAGATCTACATCCTCCCGCTGCTGGTCCGGTACTTTAGCGGATAGAGTACACTTTACAGCCTCCTCGCCCTCTTCCTGCTCAGACGGTATTAGATCCTTGGCTGCTCGAAGCAGTATGTCCGTTTGCTTACGCAGCGCACTCATTACCAAGTTATCCTGCTTCAGCTGGAATTCATGTTCGCGACGTGCAAACTGCTTTTGCTGCTGGAAGAAATTTTGGAGCATCTCTTTCTGAGCCACCCGCATAGCATTGGCCAGCTGGCTAAGCTCCTTCTTGAACACCTCCTCCTGCTGCTCTTTGCGTTGCTTCGCCTGCTCAGCTAGCTGCTGACTCCTCTGCTCCTCCGCCGCAGATGCATTTTCATTGCGAGTGCTGCTTTGCTGTTTGCTGTTCTCGTAGTGCGTGGAGCTGCGCTGGAGCTTGATAGGCACAGGCGACGGCTGGTGAGCGAACTGAAGACGCCGCTTTCGAGGATGCAGCTGCTCTTCGCTGAGCAATTGCGCTTGCCTGCTCGTTGACGCATATGGAATGGAATATTTCGGCACAGGCAGGCTGTGCATGGGCGGCGATGGTGATTGTGGCGGCGATATGGACTGCTCCAGATCAGGTATCATACGATCAGGACGCAGCGAATATCCAGTCTCGCGTATAGGTACAGGTTTCAGCGCACGTACACTCGCCGGCTGTACACTGATCTCACGGGGAATGCGCAGCGGTTGCTGCTTGCGGGGCAGCATCAGTTTGGTGGTGGGATGCACGAAGTTAATGCTGCTGGTGCTATGCAACGCCATGCTGCGATTGCCCCGGCCCGGACCACCGTTCAGGGGAGGCTTAGAGTGCTGAGAGACAGGTCGTTCGATCTGGAGTATGCCATGTGTAGGCGTGGATGCGCCAATTGGCTGTGCATCATTTGCAAAGGCGGCAACGCGCAGCGGCGGCAATA
The DNA here is from genome assembly GCA_035045365.1 of Drosophila leonis. Classification (NCBI taxonomy): domain Eukaryota; kingdom Metazoa; phylum Arthropoda; class Insecta; order Diptera; family Drosophilidae; genus Drosophila; species Drosophila leonis. The sequence continues at coordinate 4,476,274 of JAWNPC010000338.1, read as the reverse complement.
ACAACGACTGTGGCTTGCTTGGATAGATCGGGGACAGGTTGTGCAGGTCTCGTTGCTCCACGCTACTTGGCGGTGGCGAGGGCGACGTCGGCGCCGTTGGCGGCGGAGTATTGGTGCTATCCATGCCCAAGTCCATTTCAGGCTCGTGCTTCACATTCACCGTGAACGGCATATGCTCCAGGGCCGGCGTCTGGTCATGCATTTGTACCAAGTTCACGTTTTTAAGGTCCATCTCGCTCACATTGGAATGGTTAGGCATCGTCTCGTAGCCTGATAAATGAAATATTTGTAATATTTGCAAGTTTGATTAGTTAATCAATTCACATTTGTGTTGATTCTCCTCTTACCCGTATCCAGGGGTTCCGGCTTGATGAGACCCAAGCGAAAGCCAAATATGGGATGCTCCACGCCCAGCTCCTCCTTGACCGCATCATTGTGGGGCATTGCCTTGGCCAGCTCCGCATTGGAGCTGTCCCTGGAGTTGCCACACTCACTGCTTATGCCACTGCCAATGCTATTCGCACTCGCATACTCGCGCAGCATGCGGCAGAGGACGCGGTACACCTCCTCCGGCACGACCTTGGGCGTGCCATTGCCGTGCCGCGTTGTTGTGTTGTATGTGGACTTGAGGAATTTCCATTTGGTCCAGATCTGTATGCTGGACTTTTTAACGAAGCCCTTTCTCCGCATCACCTCCTCGATCTGGCGGAAAACATGCTCGCTCTTCACATTCCGATCGTTGAGCTGCTCCAAGGCGTTCATCTCCTGCATTATGCTCAGCATCTCGAGCATCTCAACACGACTCCACAGGTTGCGCTCAGGTCTCGTGGTCGACTCCTTGACCCCATTGCCATTTCCATTTCCATTGCCACTGCCACTGCCATTGGACATGGTATCGCTCTTGATACGCATTGGCATCAATAGCTCATCCACATCGCCCACCAGCCCATTGCCCGTGGCAGCTGTATTGATTAGCTTGTTGATGCTTTGGTTTGGATTTTGACCTTGATTTTGATTTTGATTTTGTTGTTTTTGCTGCTGCTGTTGTTGTTGGCGCATATTGTTCTCCACTTTGCTAATCAAACGCATTTTCGTATGGGCGGCCACCGTGGTGGAGGCGTGGCCGTGCTTACCAGCAAAACTCTTCTCGCTATGGCTTTCCTGCTCGGAATACCGCGGCATCAACATCGATGCGTCTTTTATATTTCACTTAATTGGTTACGTAAAACTCTAATAATTATAGAAGAAGCAAAATGCAACAATTAGTTACATATATTCGACTAGCAAAAATTAAAAACTTGAAAAACACTAATTTTCAAAACACGAAATTTATGTGTTCTAAAACTTCAGTTTAATCTTTTAGAATACACATTTTTACTTGTGTTTGAAAATAGGAATTGCAGCTGCTGGGAATCTTTAGAAAAACCTACTAAACCCGATTTTGAAACCACTTTAGTAAAAAAAATAGACACACACACACATATATAGCAGAAGAAATTTATCGAAAAAACTGTCAGTTAATGTCATCTGTTTTGCATTTATATTTTTGAAAATTATTTTTCTTTTACAACTAAGAATAACACCTGGAAAGCCCATAATAATACCCATTGGTCTATAAAATACATATGCGCTACGCTCTCAAGTTACAAATACAACGAAATCTAAATAGGCAAATAAATATATATTTTTATCGATTTTGATTACAAATTTCAATACGAAATATAACGACAAAGGGAAGGTAAAAAGAATAAACGTGAGCACACACACACACACAGACACACAAGCATACACAGACACATACACACACACATACACGTTAACTCTCATGCACACACACACTCACATCAACTAAATTTAGAGATAGTGAGTAAACGATTTTAAAATGTTAATAAACATGCCAAATACGATTACGAGCCCGTGAAGCACTTGGAGTACAAAGATTTCGTCACTTTTTCGAAACGAAGTGCTACTATGTTTATAACTGCGTTCATTTTCGATTATTTATATACAAATACACACATAAATATTATATATATAATGTATATAATAAAATTAAATGAGACTTGAGCACCCGAGATAGATGCGTAATGATATTTAAAGAAGCTGCTGATACTGAAACACGATGACTGGAAAAAAAACGTCTATTTAGTTTTGATTGAATCTGAGATGTCGCATATACTATGTACATATAGATTTTTAAAGATGGAAGGGGATGTTGAGCTGGGAGAACCCGATAGCTGCATTCGAAACTCAAATCACACAATTTGTGGAGCTAAAGCTGAGTAATTTTCCAGCTGTCCAAAAATCACATAAGATTGAGAGACTACATACAGTGGTTACAAGCTCATTTCAAGCCGGTTGAAAATTACAAATGACACTCAATTGTTACTCAACACGGTTCGACATAATCAGCGCAATTTGGCATTGTTTTCGAAACTTACACTTTGTAGCTGATTCAAAAATGACATGTACGCACATTAATAATAACTATTTAATTTAAATTTTCGATGGCCCACTGTCATGTGGAAAAGATATGAAACGAGAGAGAGAGCGGGAGAGCACAACTAGCGCACGAAAATCAAAAGAGCGCTTCGTTGTCTTTCTCTCACATACTGAAACACAGGCACACACACACGCACACACACACACACACAATCACATGGCACAAATTTACGCTTATTATGTTGAGAATTTTTCAAGAAAAAGAGAATATAAGAAAAACGTTAATTACATTTAACAAACCATTCGTTGACAGCTTCACATAACACGAACAATATATTTGTAATTAAGAATTGAGACTGACAATTCCAATCAGCTGAATCGTTGCGTAAAATTCCGAGTTTCAATTCAGCTGCTCTCACGATTGTTTTTTAATAATAACTTTACTTAACTATTTTTCAACACAGCAACGCAAACACCTTGCCGAACAACAAAACACACACACACACACATGCACAGAGAGACTCTCACAGCACGCACACTTACACGCAGACGACAAGACCGCGAGAGCCAGCTTACGCTCTCGGCAATATGAAGAGGAAACAGAACAGAATTTCAACCAACAACCACCACCACGATTTCAATACTGCGAAACTCAAAAATTCAAAAGCAACGAAAGCCTACAAAAACAAACTATATACTTGCTAAACGTAACATACATCACTACATACATGCAGACATACGTATGTACATATGTATATACTTACGTACATATAAGCCGTTCGTTCGTGCTAGTAGTGCACACATACCTTTACACACACTAACGCACACATATGCCTGTGTGTGTGTACATATGTATGGTTATGTATATAAAATACAATACTTCGTTGTTATATTTCGGAAAGGCACAAATAATGGTTATGGAATGGCTCTGCTAGCTGTCGTATTGAGATTGCGATTGCGAGATTGAATGGGAGCAGCAGCAGCGCATATCTGCTGGAATACTGACATAAATAGTGGGAATTATAAAGAGTCAAATAGATTATTTTCAATTAAAAGCCACTGAAATATATTATTTAATATGTGTTCAATTTGATATTTCTAAAAATTTAATATGGGAATTATATAATTTTTGAAAAATTTGTTTAATAGTAATGCCCAGTTAATTTGTCGAATTTAATGCACATTTTGCTTCGGCCAATTTCCTGTTGTAGCGAAATGGCAAACGAGATTTACAAGTATTGAGAGGAAAGTAACCAATAAAAATGCGCTAGCATCCAGAACGGTCTGAATGCGGTGAGGGTAGGGAGATGAGAGGGGCCAAGGCTAAAGCAAGAACAGGAAATTTGAACTTGCAGGAAAAATGCGGAAAAGCGTTGCCTTTGCACACACACACACACACACATCATGTTTGTATGTATGTATATCGATATATATACATACATACATATTCATAGACATATTTATGTATATTCTGGCTAAGGCGAAACTTTATCTGTATTTATATATGTGCATATGGTACACGTATCATTTACAGACTTATTACAGCTATATAATATGGAGCTTCAAATAAATTTGTTGATAAAAGTCGAACACACTCACACCAATGCAGATACGAAGTGGAAAACAAAAAGATATGCATGTATGTATGTATGTGTGTGTGTATGTGTGTGTATGTGTGTGTATGTGTGTGTATTTACGTACATTTGTATGGAGCAACTACAAAACGAAGATGATTCATTCGGTTAGGTTAGGTTGTTGCTATATCTTGGCACAACTAGCGAGCTAGAATCACGAATTGAAACTGAATTTTGCAAAAAATAAAGAAAACCCAGAACCTGCTGCCACAAATGTTCGCCGCAGTCTCAGTGTTTCGCGACTCAGCTGATTTTGGTTTTGCGTTTTTATTTAGTTTTGACGCTGGACTTTGGGAAACTGACAAGAAAAACTAACGAAACCTGAAAACTTAATTATTAAAAAAATATATAACAAAATTTTGAAATACTTATATGTATGTACATACATATCTTTATGCTTTTGTAACTAAAGTAACTATTACATTTTCCTTTTTAGGCAAATCCTTTTCAAATTTTTATTAAATTATATGTGTTTTATATTTAATTTTTTATTTTATTTATTATTTAAGTTTGTTAATTTATTTATTTGTTTTGATACCATATGTAAATATTCAACAACAAGAAATATATACATACATATGTATATATATAAAAAATTACAAAAAAAATATTAAATTAATAAATAAATGTTAATGTCCATTTATTTATTAAATTAATATTTTTTTGTATTTTTTTTTATATACATATATATATATTTCTTGTTGTTGAATATTTACATATGGTAAAAACAGTTTTTATTTTAAATATATTTTTTAATTTACATATATTTATAAACATTATAATTATATTTTATTTTTTATTCGCAAAAAACATTTGGTATTTTAATAATTATTATATTTTATATTATGCAGATTAAGAAGTAAATATATAAATTAAATAAAAAACATATAATATTTTATAAAATATATTTATATAGAAAAAAGAAAATTTATATAAAAACATAAGCAAGTATAATATAAAAAAACATTATGCCAAATTTAGATTGTTTACATATACTCTTTTTTATATTTATTTAATATTTATTTAATATTTATTTATGTTATATTTATTTATTTTATATTTATTTATTTTATATTTCTTATTTACTTTTATTACATTTGAAACTTGTTTTAAAATTATTTTTATTCATCTATTTAAAAATATTTGTAATTATATTGTACATTATAAGTTTTGATGTCATTTTCGACTGCTTTATTTATTATTATTATTTATTTTTTATGCTCCGCACGTTTTTCTAAAACTGAAACATTTTATTCGTATATCATTTATCTCTCGTAGTAACAATCTTTTAATAATTAAGTCGATATTTATCTGCACTATTTATTTTAATATAGTATCTTCAAGTCGTATTATACTATTATCTTATACTATGTAATATTTTTTAAATTTAAGCGCAAGATTTGTAAAGTACAGTAAAGTTTATTTTTTAAATTAACATTTTTTCTTTAAAATAAAGTCATATTGAACAAGTAAGAAAACTCTAGTTAGGGGTACCCGACTAGGAGATCCCCTGAACCCCGTCCGATATGCGTTTTTAAATATATTCCGTATCTTGTATACATTACAAACTTATACAAAATTTAATTAAATTAATTTAATTAATTTATTTATTTTAATTTAATAAAATTAAAACAAAAATAAAAAATTAAGAAAATAGGGCGGGGCTTGAACCCAGATCTGCTTGGTACGGCGTGCCCCGCTTCTAACAACACCGCCACTGCACTGCTTAGACAAGCAGTAGCAAATTTGAGACTATAGGCAGCTAAGAATTATAACAACATTCAAGCAGTCAGCTGTTATTCTTAGAACAGACAAGAATGCTCGCATTCGAATGTCTCAATGTATGTGTGCACATGTATAGAAAAAATGAAAGCGGGGGTGGGTTTCTGGTCACATGTCGCAATTGACAAAACGTTTTGTTTAATTACTTTTGTGATACTTAATGGATTTCAATGAAATTTTCAGCATATGATCTACATATTATATTGAATATTTGTCAGTTGTCTAAAATTGCAAACTCATTCACATATTGGCTATATTTGCAACTGAACTTCAATTTGAAAATTTTTGTAAAATTTTTAACTAATATTCAAAATATAACAAAAACCGAAATTGTATAAAATATAAATGAAACTAAATGTAAAATTTGGAGACTCTAGCTCGAATGATGTACGAGATATAATTTATTTACTTCATTTTGATAAGGGTTTTAATCGATAACAAAAGAACGGGAAAAGTTATCGATTTTCTAAAGCAAACTCGATATGCGCGTGCTATACAGGGAGTCAAGTCTCTAGCTCTTATAGGTTCTGAAATCGACGCGTTCACACATACGGACGGACGGACAGACGGACAGACGGACATGGCTCCTGATCAAGAATATATATACTTTATGGGGTCTGCCACGCCTCCTTCTGCCTGTTACATACATTTGACATTTTAACAAAACCATTATACCCTGAATTCCCATTTTCAATGGGTTCAGGGTATAAAAAGATCATTTTATATTGCAAATTGTTAAATTATTTCTTTTATAATTATTTTATAATCGAAAAATTATGAATGAAAATATTATTTTATAATCAATATTAACAATAAAACATGATATTTATTAACAATATTTGAAAATATTAATAATCAAATGCAAATTGCTAGATCAAGAAATCGGTATGGGTATATAGGCATTTATCTTATCAGTCTGCCGCTGGGAAATGCATTCGGCAATCCAGACGATGTTGCGGCACTCGATTTCCTTCAGTTTGAGGTAGGAGTAGAAGATGCCGTAGTGGAACTGGTGCAAAAAGGAGTCCACATGCAGCTTGGCCTCCTGCGTTAGGAGGCGATCCTCGAGGGTGATGAGATTTTCCGTGTCCCTCTCAATGTTGGACAGGACGTTGGCAAAGCCCATGTTGTGGTTAAGAATCGTACGCACTTGATCTTCCTCCGTGCAAATGGCCAAGGCGCTGCGTGTCATCGTGCACAGTGTGCCACAGTCGGGGTACAATGTGAGACGCAACTTGGAGTCCATATTTATTTGCAGAGAGTTCACAGTAATTGCAATGATGCGGCGATCCGCCTGGAAACTTAAGAGTTTGCACATGACATCGGCCGTGGTGCCGCCCAGTCCCTTACAGAACTTGTGGAACTCGTCCAGATAAGCCTTGAACATGTGGCTGCGCTGGATCTCCACATCCGTATTATGTATTGCTGATCTATCCAAGGTATCAGCGACAAAGTTGGACAGCGGAGTATCGATCAGCACCGTATTGTATAGCTCGTCTACGTTGCTCGCCACTTCGATGGCCTCCAACTGATCGAAGAGGCCCAGTGGATGGCACATGGGCAGCAGCTTCCTCATAGTGCGATGGTTACTCAGGCCGGTCATCAGCAGTGCAACATTATCGATCATATGCTCATATCGTATATATTCCATGAATGTGGTTAGGGGCTCCATCGAGTTCTCCCGAATATAATTGTATTCGATTACGATACGCTGTCGCAAACACTTCTCAATCGTTTCCACATCTAAGTCCTCCTTCTCGTTGCCATGCAGTTGACCATAGTCGGTGTTTTGTATATTCAGCACGAGATCCTCCAGAGTTTCGCATTCAGTTAGATTTAGATAATCGGATTGCTTTAATAAACTGTTTTTAAAGCCACGCACTAAGCCTTCCAGATAACCGCTTTCTCTATTAAAACCCAAACTGTTCGACATTATTTACTTGATACAATTGCTGTTGTTATTTTAGAATGTATCATTCATCTATATTAGTCATTCAAAGCGAACTTGATTTCATTTTATTTGAATGCGCGCTAAAGCAGCGCGCGTAACGCACACGCTCACTGTGTGCGCGCCTATTGAGCGCTGCCAGCTAGCTGATATTGTTGCCAACTAGCAGGTAATAGTACACATCTGGCAACGCTGTGCAGTCGGTTTTTAGGCGCCAAATTGGCTGAATTTGAAAGGGTAAGACTAGAGCACATAAATAATCGCTTAATATGCAATTAACTAAGAGGAATTTGAATTATTATGTATTTATTCATGTTTTCCCATATATTTATTCATTATTCTAATTGTTACTTGGAATACATTGGCACTGCACATGCGCTTTGCTTGGGATGCTGAGGGACCTGTTGCTGTTTACTTTTCAGTTTATTCAGTTTACTTGTTGCGCTCGGTCGTTCACGACATTATTACTTTGGCAGCGAATTGAGAAAACAGATAGTACATCTTATAATAAACTCGTATTTTTAATGAAAATAAACAAAGCTTGTTTACACTCTGTAAATTGCGTCGCCTATGCATTGTTTCTGTCATAAATATCAAGCAAAATGCATTCCGCAATCAAATTCATAATTCTGGCCGCGTTTTATTGTCGCCAACAGAAGCGTCAATGTTATCTCGACATAATGTCCGATCTGCTTATGGCTAAGCAATAACAACTCGTTCACTCTCTGCCAAGATAGATGTGTGTCTGTGTGTTCCAAATGCGACTGCAGAAAATCAGAAAGACAATTGCGTCAAGGTGCGTCCAGGTGAGAAAATAAATAAATATATAGCTTCAACATAGATTTGCATGTATGTATATATTGTATAGATAATATAGAAAAAAATTATATATTATATATATTAGTCTTGATAAATCTGATTTAATTTTTTATGAAATCTAGATTATACAAAAAAATATATCAAATCTATAGTCAAATATATGAAAGATTACTACGGAATTGGAGTAGGGGTATTAAAGAGAGAGAGAAAGAGATAGATACACATGGAAAGTGAGAGACAGAGACAGAGAGATGGAAAGGGAGAGAGAGAGAGAGAGAGATCTATTTAGAGACAAATATATTTAGAAAGACAGAGAGATAGAGCGAGAGAGAGATAGAGAGAGAGAGAGAAAGAGAAATAGATAGAGACAGAGAATGAATGAGAGGTAGAGAAAGAGCTAAATAGACAGAGAAAAAAGAAGAAGAAGAAGAGAGATTAATCGAGGTAGAGAGAGAGGGAATGAAGGTGGAATGAATGATTGAAAGAAAGAGAGAAAGAGCTAAATAGACACAGAAAGAGAGAGAGAAAGAGGGAGATACTGGGAGAAAAAGAAAGAGAGACACAGAGATAAAGACACAGAGAGAAAGAGAGAGAGAGAGAGTTCAGAAAACTATAAAGAGAGATAGAGAAGAAGAGACAGCGATAAAAATCAAGAGAGAGAGAGAGTGTCAAAGTGAGTGGGACAGTCTCGTGCCAACCGCATCTGTCCATCTGTTTCATTACGTGCAGTCCCATAGAAACTGATGAGAATCGAGTAGAAGAGTGACATACACAATAGCTTAAAATAAAGTAACATATTATCTGTGAATGGTCAGGTTTCTAGGCAAAGTAAAATTTATTTTGCAGACATCTGCACATGGGTCGCCATTGATGACAATGCGAACAGATAGATAAGGCTGCCTGACTTAGTGACTGACTGACTGATTGATGGACTGATTAGCTGACTGATTGACATGTTGAATGCAGACAGAATATAACAAAGCAATCAAAATTAAGCGCAAATAAAAGTTAATATCTAACACATTGCGACAGCAGTCGTCAGACTGATTAAGTCTGTGACAGGTCCATGCGGAACGTATTTTATATATTTTATATATTTTATAGATATAAATTGTGAATGTGGCCTGAACAAATGTACAAATATTTCAAAATACTTTCGCATCATTCACAAAATATAGAAATCGTAAATAAGGAAGTTTGCTCACAGTGTTTACATTCAAAATTGTGAAAACATTTCTTGAAACTGTCTGTTTATTAAAATTTATTCATGAAATTCTTTTTATAGATAAAAAAACATCTAAATATACAGCATTATTATTATATTTCTTTTTCTTTTATATAAAATCATTTAAGTTGAATTCTCATTTTTTGTTCTTTATCAAATGTTTTAGTCTAAAATTACTTGGAATTGTTTTCTTTAAGTATTTGTTTAATTTAGATTATTATTATAATTTTTTTTATATTTTAAATGAAGTCAGATAAAGGGCTTTAGTTCACTTTGTGTGCTCGCATAAGAGGAAAATTCTGGTTATGAACACGCGACGAATATCTTTTGGCATACTCTGCAAATGAGTGGAGTAAAGAGGGGTCGCTTAACTATCATAGAAAAGATTATAATGCTGGCAGCATATTTTTTATAAATACTATTTTCTTATATATTGATATGGTTAATTTGTTAGTCAATCAACCAAAAAAAAGTCAGTCAATCATTTAGATAGCGAGTCAGTGGAACTGTAGGTCTGCGTGTGCATCAATCAGTAAGTCGAAAGTTAGTATGGCAGTCAGAAAGTTCCCTAGACAACATAATATACTGTCAATCAACAGATCAATCAATTAGTCTGTCAATTATCAGTAAGTCAGTCAATCACACCAGTCAGTTCGTCAATCAGCAAGTTAGTCAGTCATTAGTCAGTCTGTCAATCATTTTAGTTAGTCAGCAAGTCAATCAGTCAATCTCTTAGTCTGTCAATCTCAGCATGTACATCAGTCAATCCGGCAATCACTCAACCAGCTAGTCCGTCAATCAGCAAGCCAGTCAATCATCAGCAAGTTAGTCAGTTAGATAATCACTCAGTTCGTGAATCATCAGTCAGACAGTCAGTGAATTAATCAACTAGTTAATCTACTCACCATCAGTCATTCAGCAAGTCAATCAGTCAATCAATTAGTCTGTCAATCATCAGTGAGCAAACTGAGCAGTCAGTCAATTAGTCTATAAATCATCACTCATCCACTCATCTTATCAGAATGAGAAGTTTCATTTAAATACATCTGTTTTCGCACATTACACAGGTATCTTCCAGTCAGTCACTCCCCATCAATGCATTGCCACTGTCATCGGAGTGATGACTGAGCTCTGCAGATAAGATATTGATGTTCACAATTCCGAATATTTTTGGAGATTAATTAAGCAGACAATTGGTAAAGGAACGAAAAGCAGAGAGTCGGACAGTGGAACACATCAGTTGTTATATGGCACACAATTCGCAAATCAAAGCTGTGATTTTTTATGGACTCACTTGAGATAAACGAGTGGCAAAGAAATTTATGACCAACGATTTTGCAACGCGTTGACTAAGTCTTTCCATGGTCAGCTGACTGAGTTGGGCGAGTTGATAGGATTGCGCTGTGTGCTTCCCTAGCTAGCGCCATTGATTACATTCTGCTGCGTAGTGCAGCTACAGTGAGAACTCGACAAAAAGAACAACTTTAGACAGTTAAGTTTGCTAAGTCACTAAGGAGAATTCATTACATAGGAGCACAAATTGAAATTGAAATCTTTAGATAAAAAATATAAACTCAAAATACAAAAATTTGTATTCAAATATAGTTTTCTGTTGAAAAACTATCCTGGGAAATTCTTTGAAATAAACTAGTTTGTTTTTAATACCCTGTAAATATGTAAGCTGAGCTTAAAAGGAAGTTTTGATATACAGAATTTATTTATGTATTAAAATCAATTCATATAAAAACAACTGTAGGCATTCCTCACGTTACATATTTATTAAATTATAGATAATGTTTCAACAAATAATAAAGACTTGAGCACACTTTAGCGAGCTCTCACTGTAGCAAGCTGTGAGACAATAGGTGGAATCGAAGTGACATGCGCTATGCGACCTGCAAAGCGTTTTAATTGACCATCATAAATAAACTAATTTGTCAGTCGTTTGTCTGTGGGAAGAGTGTGAAGAGAGAGAGAGAGAGAGAGAGAGAGAGAGAGAGAGAGAGAGAGAGAGAGAGAGAGAGAAGAGAGAGAGAGAGAGACAGAGAGAACAGAGAACTTATAGAGCAAATGGCGGCTACGCAAATTGATTTTGACATTTTCGATTATGATTCGATTTGAATTCATTATAAATTGCTGATTGAGCTGCTGAATCACAATTAAAACACAAATGTGATTTGTTTGTTTACGATTTGCAGTGCGATTCAAATCGAATTAATTGAAAAAAATCAAGATTTAAATACTCTACTTTTGAGTGTGAAAAAACTCTTTGTACTTTTCTCTGAGAGAAACACACAGATCTCAGCTCTACTGTTGGGGTATATGTATATACATATAAAGGTAGGTATATATATATGCTTGTAATATAATGATTCAAGTCTTTTAACATGTGTTACATGCTTCATGACAAACTAGTGATACCCAAGGTAAATCAAATTGTAATTTGAAACAAAGAAGAAACACATTACGCATACGCCATGTTAGCCAGCTCAACACGCTGATGCGTCTAAGTTAGTTAAGCCAGCAGCTTTTGTTCTGTATAAAAACCATATATGTTCTTTACTTATATTTATATATATATATATATATATATTTTTTTTTTTTTTTAGATTTTTATATTTACTTTAACTAAGTTAATTTAAGAACTTGATTACGCATATGCCATGTAGGCCTCATTGCAAATCTTTCAAAATGTCTTGCCATAATTTTCACTTGATTTCAGCTTTAATTTTGCAGAAATAATTTGTGAAAACAAGTGAAATATCAATTTGTAAATTTGTGCCAAAATCAATTAATAATTGCGCCTCGTTGTGACTAGAAAAACAATATGTGTTTAGCATGTGCTCTAGGCACACGTATACAAACCTCTATACCATATACCGCATGCCATATAGATCAATGCGAAACTTCTTGTGTGTTTTATGGTCCATTTGAATTTGGCTTATATCCAAGAGCAATTCGAACACTGCTGCAAGCAGCTGTAGCTGCTTAAATTTAATTATGCCAAGTACACGCAAATCAGGTCGAAATACAACACAAGCAGCCGTGAGGCAGCAACAGCAGCAGCAGCAGCAGTAGCAGCAGCAATTAAAGGAAAGTATTTCACTTGTTTGCCTATTTGTTTTCACATTTGTTTTCATACTCGTTCTTTTCATTTAAAAGAGAGTATATTGGTCTGCTGCTGCTGCCTGGCCAAATAAAGGCTAGAAATTTCATTTTGGACTATATACTTTTAGTCATATATCATATAAGTGTATACATATATATCTCATATGTATTCATATATCATATATAAATATCTCTCATATGTAGTCATATATCACATATCATATATTTATCTCTCATATATAGTCGTATATCGTATATACAATATATCTCTCATATGTACTCATATATCATATATCTCTCATATGTAGTCATAGATCATAATCATATATATATCTCTCATATGTAGTCATATATCGTATATACATATATCTCTCATATGTACTCATATATCATATATATATATATATATCTCATATGTAGTCATATATCATATATCTCTCATATGGAGTCATATATCATATATTCATATATTTCTATATAAATATATACATATCTCATATGTAGTCATATGTCATATATCATATATATATCTCTCATATAAAATCATATATCGTATATATATCTCATATATCATATATACATATATATATATATCTCATATGTACACATATATCATATATCTCATATGTAGTCATATATCATAATCATATATACATATATCTCTCATATGCACTCATATATCGTATACATATACATATCTCTCATATATACTCATATCCTCAAAGTCAAGTTATTATAGCTCTGCCTGTTATGGGCGCTGCAAATTGAGAATATCTTTATCTTTTACGCTTTAGTAGCTACAATATCAAAATTTGGTATCTTAGTTACTGTTGAGTTCTTCTGTAGTTTGACAAAAATATTATAGATATGAGCAGTTAGGCATGAGAAATCCACAGTTTCAAATTCAGGATCACAAAAATTTGTTACTTTTGATCTGCCCTCTCGTCAAATCAAAAAATATTTATACAGATCCAATCAGAAATCATTTTTATATATGCAATATAATTCAAATCACCAAGCTAAGCAGTTACTGCTCAGTAGATCGTCTCTATAGTTAAATAACTTAATAGATTACTAAAACTCTAAATGATCAACTTAGAAATTCATTAATTAAGTTACTTTTGCAGTGTGAGCGAGTATTATGCACTCAGTTAGGCCTAGTTCTGGCTATTCTTTGTTTGTGGCAGCTCTGACAAGCTGACAAAGTGGATCTCTGATTGCTCATTAAACTGGCATTCATATCTCAGATATACCAAATGTGATGCATATATATAAGGACTATCTCTCTTATTTAATAAACATTTTAAGCGCTTAAATCTTAGCGTTGACTGATCGTATTTCCGATATATGAAAGTATATATATATAAAATATATGTATATGAATGTGTTCTTGAGCTACTATATTTATAGAGCAGTTGGAAAGTCTGCCAAGACTGATAATATATATGTGGAAATATAAGACTTTTACATAGCTTAACTCTTATAATTAATTCACACTCTTAAGCACATCAATAGACATTAATTTCTCTGAGTTCAAATGAGATTTTAAGTTGGTTCTTAATTTATTTATTTATTTATAAAGCCATTTGCATATCATGAGCTACAGTTGAAACGCTGTGCATGGTCCTATGGAGCAGTTGCCTGGCGTCGATTGGCTGTGGCCATCATTATGGTAATTGGTTGCGCGCACAGTTCGATTTCATATTGCCAGCTGGCGGCTGGCAGCTGCCTCACTCTGTGCGACCTTGGTGCAATATTTCCTTTGTGTGGCACTTGCAGCTTAGCCTTGAGTCCGTGTTGACTGCCACTGAAAGTTGATCAAGTTTTTTATTAGGTTTTCGAGTGCCTGTGCATGAGCCAATGCAGCTCAGACGGGAATCAAGAGGTGGAACAGGAGTGCCATAAAACTGTTGACCAACTACTGCAAAGTTGTTAACACAATTGTCGAGTGTGTTTAATGTGAACTTGACCTTGTTTTCCATTGCTCCACTCCATTCAAATCCCATTTGCTGCTTATGCCATTTACCGTTCCATGGGAGTATTTCATCAGGGAAAAGTCTTTGGTCGCTTGGCTAAAAAGCTGTCGAACAACCTTTTCAAATTCGATTCGACTGCAATTACACGAGCTGTCTGAAAGGCTTTAGTGGCTAATATAAAATTTATACGACTTTCCATCAAGATACAATACATAAAATCATACATATATTGAATAAATACATCAAACTCGAACATTAACAATATGAATGCTGAGCGCTGACTCGGAAATACCCTGTATAAAGTGGAATGCAGGAGAAGGGACAGAAATGGCAGATAAACAGGGAATTAGAAAATTAACGAATAAGAGAATCACAAAATTGGAGAATGAGAGAATTTTAAAAACATGGGAAAAGAGAATCAGAGAAAAAGAGAATCTAAGAATCTGAGTCTTAGAGACTCTATTTGAGAATAGGAGATAATCTGAGTATAAGAGAATCATAGAATGAGAGAATGTCTGAATATTTGAGAATCTGAGTATGAAAGAGAATTAGAGAATCAGTGAATATGGAAATCAGAGTTTTCTTTTCAGAAAGCCAGAGAAACAAAGATTCTGAGAGTCCAAAAGCGATAGAAGTAGAGAAATAGAGAATCAGAAAATTCGGGAATTAATATTCAGAGAATTAGAGAATCAGTGAATCAGGTAATCACACAATTAAAGAATCAGAGAATTCGAGAATCGGAGAAATAGAGAATCAGGGAATCGGTAACTTTTTGTATTAGGCATTCAGAGAATAAAAATATTGCAGAATCAAAGAATCAAAAAAGTCTGATAAAACTATTATAAATAGATTAGCATAGTTTAGATGAACTTTCATTAAAGTACACTTACCTTGATAACAACAGTTGATAACTACAAAACCTAATTGCAGGGTATCTATCAATAAGACTGTAAGTTATAGTCACTTACAGGATATGCAATCGTACAACACAGCAATTGATATACGTAAACTTAATTAGAGGGCATCTATCTATCAGGCTGTAAGTTATAGACACTTACAGGGTATTTGCTAGTCAAGCTTCCCATTCATATGGCTTGCAACAGAGCATTTGTGGCACACAGAAAATCAAGTTCAGGCACTTGCCACATTTCATTGACCGCCTGACTTAGGTTGAATGGACGCCGTTTGGCCGTTTCAGCTCTAACTGAATTAAGTCGATTGTTGAGGCAGGTCGGGTATTAGAACAAGTTTATTGCACACGCTCAACTTTGAACCGGACAATAGAGAGAGAGAGAGAGAGGAGAGAGGGAGAGAGAGAGAGAGAGAGGAGAGAGAGCCTGACAGCAGTGTTGACCTCTATGCGTGACCCTCGCGCGCGCAGTTGGATGCTGTCGTAATGAGGCGTTAAAACGCATTTGCTACCAAAATGAATGCTTTGTTCCCAATTGACCATCATCGGATGGCCAACAGACTCACAAATGTTCTCTCTGTACACAGATGATGGATGGATGGTGGCTAGCGGCTGGCGGCTGGACATCATTTCAGGCAACTGCGAGGTCAACTAAATATATTTAAGTTAGCTCAGCATCCGCATGGACAAATTTGCACGCGCAATGCAACAGTTTGTCCGAGCCAAACATTTGCACTGCCTACAGATCAGAGAAGATAGTTTATTCTCTAATACCATAAAAGGGGCTTATAAATATTTGCTAAGCATATTCCCGATTGGTGGTGTCTCGTCTGGAAGGCACGCGCTGTCTGCACATATCACAAATACCCTGTAGGCACACATGAGTGGAGGCGTGGGCGTATGTGTGCTTGTGTCTAGGTAGGTTCTAATAGAGATGCGTGATTATCAATTCTAGATTCTTGACTCTATGAGAGATTTGAATATGGCTAATTCATGATTCATGAAAGCAGAATAGAAAAGAAAAACAAAAGAATAGAAAAGAAAAATGGAAAAGAATAGAAGAGAGAGAGAGAGAGAAAACATAAAGAAAGAGATGAAAAGATTCCTGAGCTTAAAAATTAACAAGATTTTATTTTATTATCATTTCATGGTATCCCAAGTAATTAAAGTTAAAATAATTCAAAAATATTTTGAGGATGCTAAATGAAAAACTCAAGCAAAAACATATCTAAGAAGAAGAAACATGCAAAAAGTTGTTAGATATATAAAAGATACTACAAATATTTGTAGCACCAACTGTCAGCTGTGTACAGCGTATCTAGCTAGTCACGCACTCTTATTTATATTCAGCTATTTGCAGACTCTAGACAAGAATTAATCTAAATATATTTATATAAATATATATATTCTTTTTTTTTTTTGCAATGTTTTATTGTCTAATCAGCTGGTCTTTTGGGTAAACAGAAAATCATGAAGTATCAGAAAGAGATAAGTAGCTCACTTTCTAGGCGAGTACAGTTGGCTCCAAATGGGACCTAGATAACTGTCATAGCAGTAAATTTGGACTGCAGCTGCTACAGAAATTTATAAGTCACACACACACACAGACACAATCATGTTGTGCACACATCAAGTCAACAAATGTCACGGGACGACAAAGTATGATATAGATATGGAATATACAGAACTTAGCCCTGTTGACGGGCACGAGTTTGAATTTATGAGCAGATTTGCCAGCTTCATCGCGTTGACATGGAGGAATACCCTGGAATAGTTCAATCAGGAATGATTCTGCTGCTTGACAGCAAAAACTAGCGAGTGATTTATGAAATGCTATTCAAACTTAAGATCTTATAGTGACTACTTAACTGATAACTATCTATATGTAGAGCGAGTAAACTTGAAAGTCAAACTGGAATCTTAGCAATGGAGCTGACTTGCCTAAGTCTTAGATATATGAATTCATAAGTCATCGAAAACATTTTTATTTATAATTTTTTTAAGATTTTCTATATCAGAAGATAAGCCAAAGAGCGTGCGTTGTAATCGATAAATATCGATTACCTGTAAATATGCTTATCAGTAATATAATATAATATGGTTTTTAAACCGAAAAAAACACAATTTAAGACAAACTGGATTTTCTTGTCAGCCAATTTGTTTTCATCAAGTATTTTCTTATTTCGATAACTATCGATTGCCGAACACATCTAGTTAGCTTAGCAATTGCCTCATAGTATTAACAGAAACACAAAATTGAATAAAAATTAGTTAAACATAGTTCGATTTTCTCAGCTAATCCATATTTCGCTATTGTTGTTGTTTTGGAATCACCGAACCGACAAAGAACTAGTCAAACTGAATATCTCAAATTGCGATGCCACGTATAATAGAGAGAAGGAAGCGTTACCACCTACATGCCCCGCCCTGCAACTTGGAGACGCCCATCAAGGTTTCGAGACAGCAAGATTTGGTAGCAGCGAATGAGGTTTCGTCCAACATCTTTCGAGCTTCAGGTAACGAGAACGATCTGAACACTAACAACATAACGCCAACATTAGCTGCAGCATCGGTTGTTGAAGTCATTCCAACTGCTCAATATGATCCCGAACTGGGTGCTGAACAAAATCCATTCTACTACGAGCCGAACAAATTGCTAAACCAGTTGCATGCCGAACGTCTGAAGCGCAAGGATTTGTAGCGATCATGAGAAAACTAAATTCCTGAAACAAATATAAACAAATTTCCAAGTCATGTTAAACCTTTAAATGTATTAAATGTTCAATTTCCATTCTATTTTTGTTTTCGCACAGATAATCCAATTTGACAAGTTTATAATGTTCGTCGGAGTTCAAATAAAAAATAATTTAAAGTGAAATGAAGTGAGAATTACAATACAAAATTTTATTATAAAAGTAATAATAATAGAAATTTATATAGCTTGTTCTCTCTTACTAGAAGTAAGAACGTTACCGACTGCAGAATACTCATTCACAACCCAAACGCTACGCGCTTCATTTTCTGATTTGCCACGCCCCCAATTGATACATATATAATTTTTGAATCAATAGATAGAGGAAGTCGTTAAATTTTGAGTTTCTAGCTCTAAAACTGTAGAAAATACACGATTTGAATCACTATATAGTCAGATCCGATTTGCCACACTCCCAGTAGGCGTGGATAAATAACTTTTTAATAATAACTTTTTCGGTTTGCCACGCCCCTAGTGGGCGTATCGGGAAAATCTTGACACTTTATAATTCGAAGGTATACACGAGTATATGTTAAAAATTTCAAGTCCCTTGCTTCAATAGCGGCAAAATGGTTTGCATACATACGGACAGACGGTCAGGCGGACAGACGGACGGACATCATTTCACTTTCGTGAATGAGTATAAAAACATTTGATACGAACATATATGATGAAAATGTTGCGACACATCAAAACCTGTTCAGAGTCGACAAAATTAATGTAACTTTGCAGTTTCTACACTTTTTACAAGTCATAATTTTAATGAATTCAGACTTGAAATTTCAACAACATTGCAAACTTAAATTTCATATTATTTTTTACACAAACTCTACACTCGAACAAGTCCTTCAGCTAGTTTTAGTGTAGAAGGTCTTTAGTCCTTTCTACTGCAAATATAATATAACTTCAGTCCGTTATTTGATATCAAAATGATTACTAGCTCCAGCTAAGCTTAAAGCTTGCATAGATTTCCTTCGACTGCAAGGACGCCTGCATCGCAGGTTTATTTATAACGAGTATCAATGCTTCAGCTACAATTTATGCACAGAGCCAATCACTTTCTACTTTATTTATTCTGGCCATTATCGCCATTAGTGCTGGAAAGCGAAGACGTCCTTTGGGTCTAGTTGGCACCTGGCATGCAAATGAATTGCCCCACTTAAGTGTGGCAAAGTGTGGCATTGAGATGGGTTCAATAGCCACACAATCAGTAGAGGTCAGGTTAAAGACGTCACCACTAAAGGTGGCTCCATCGCCTGGGCTGGCTGCAAATCTCCGCTCGCAATGCGCGGCACGTAACCAGGCAGCCTGACAACGACGTGAGTTACAACCAGAGTCGAGTTGCCCGTTGCTTGTTGCCTGTTGCATGCTACGGCTGCAATTTATTTTATTCATTTGAACAAGGACCTTGTCCAGCATTTGCAGTCGCTTCTAAAAATAAGCATCTGCATCAAATTGCTGAAGCCTCCAAACGGAAGTAGGTCGAACAGAGCAGTCAACGTTTCACTCAATGCTCCAAGAAATGTTTGATAGATGTCTGACTGTATATATGTGTGTAGGTGTGTGTGAGTGTGTGTGTGTGTGCGTGCCTTTGTTACGTACGCTTAAGCTTTATCACGTGCATATACATACGCATTCGCATCTCCACGTGCGCTTCGCGTTGAGATATTTTTGGAATATCTACGTCGGCTTATGCTAAGCATTTCCATCTCCATTTCCATTGCGATTTTCCTTTTTCAAATCAATTTAAGTGCATGTTCATAGCACGAGTGCCTCTTTGACTAAAGATCTGTGTATACGAATACTCATTTAAGTCAAATTCAATTGAATACCCTGTAGACAAATATATACGTAAGGGAGTTTGTATCAAACAGGTGAAGTAAATTTGTTATGAAAGCAAGTTTCATAATTCAAAATTTAGATATATGTATATAGTCTAGGGAAAAGTAATCCCATTTCGGTTAGGTTTGGATAGTATAAGCCCTATCTAAATTAGATAGAAAGAGAGCCAACACATTTTAACCATTCGAACAATTTTATGCAATAAATTTGAGCCCAATGCCAGATACGCGGTATTTACTAGTCGGGCACTCTTGACGGCTAGCTTGTTTCGCCTTTGCAATTCAAGCTGAGCATCTACTTGTTGCCAACTTGAGTAGGCTTATACAAATTTAATTGGCAAGGCATGTAACACACGCCCACCCACGATTTCCAGGCAAGCGCTACGAACATTATTATTATTTAACCATTAACTAAAATGCTGCCTTCAATAGCAATTAACTAAGGGAAAACACTAACGTGCCTGCCAACTCGGGCAAATATTAGTTTTTCAGCTGAAAAACAGAAAACAAAAAATGAAAATGAACATGAAAATAATTTATTTGTGACAATACTATATGTAGACACGATAAATACATATATGTAGGTGTAAAAGGATGAAATTGAAGAGGGAAATATTATTCATTATTATTATTATTATTATCATTAGTATATTAATTATTATTATTATTATAATTAGCATAATAATTATTTATTTATTATTAGTATCATTATTATATTATTGTTATTATTATTATTATTAGTATTGTTATTATCATGAAAAAAAAATATTATATTATTAGTATTATTATCATGACAAAAAATAATTTCCTATAACTTGTATTATTATTATTACTATTTATTTTATTATTTTTATTTAAATGTTAAAGAAAAAGAAAATTATAATAATTTTTTTAAATATTTTTAAATATTTTTCTCAATAATATTCAGGGCAACCCTCTTACAAGTTATGGGAAATTTTGTGAACTTTTCGCTGCTAATATATCTACATATATTACAATATATACACATAGCTATATACCTATATACACAAGTACAACTGAATAGTCAGAGATTTACGTCAGTTGTAGAGTGCATTTTAGGATATTTGAGTGGGTTTGTGGGTTCGAGTGGGCTGTTTGCCGTAAGCAATAAAACGTAAGATTAATGAGAACTTAAATTTGTGTGGAATTCAATTATTGATTGCATCTAGTCGTAGTAATATAATGCTGTCAGAGCTAATATAGGAAATCTTAACATTTAATCATGAATCTTTAATGAGATCACCCGCGATTAGTGTAGTTGTTTGGTATTTGAGAACGAGTTCTAACATTGTCTCCATGTTGAATTGAAATGTGAATGTGCCCGGGGAATTGAATTCAATGTATGCCAATGAATGTAATCGCTGTTACACACATATCTATCTCAGCCACTTTGCATAACATTTTGATTTATTGTACGTTCGTTAATGTAAAGACACGAATATGGCATATGAATCACAGTCGCTTCAGTTATTGTCATTGTTATTGTTATTGCTTTTGCTATTGCCATTGCTATTTGTTGTTGAATTCACCTTTTTTGTTGTTTGTATACAAAAAACATGTGACACCTTGCACTTTGCACTAATTGTGTTTGCATTGCATATTCCGAGGAAGCAATTACCAATAACTGAGAACTAAAGTCAAACAAAACAAACTGAGATCAGCATCAATATCCCTATACCCAGCAAATATTCTAATAAGAACTCGTTCTTATAAAAACAGTTCATAGTTTAACAGAATATAAGCTAAATGTACATTGAAAACGTATGCTAACAGTGGCTTATCTTAACATTTCTGTTATACAACAAACAGCTTAACGAGCATCACGATTGAGGAATACTAGGTTATGCAAAGCGGTCTGTTAAGTTAACAGTGAAACGTCACTTTATCAGAAATTGGTGCGCGCGCTCTGATCTTTGTATGAAAATCAACCGAATTTGACACTGTTATCTATATTAAAGCCAGTAGACAAAATAAAAACGTAAACTGTTTTTTATTACCAGTTATATATAGATTCTTTAATAGGAAAATATAATGGTTTTATTATTTTTTTTTGTTCTAAACCGTTTTCTATGCAGTTATTGCTCATGTAGTCCGTTGACCACTCTTATTTTCGTGTTGAATAGCCTTTACTTTATTTTCCAAGACTTTAAATTGGAAAAACTGAATAGCATTAATAAGTATTATTCGTTTCCCATCAATCCACATCATTATATCTACCACTTTCCATCATTATATTGAGAATCTGATGGCCAAAGATGATGTGCAGCATTGGTAGCTTCTGCCAAGATCTCTGGAGCTGGTTCAGGCTGATTATCTCTTTCTTTGGGCTTTAAACAAACATTCATACGCAGTCTTCGAGTTTTTAATTGCTGCACTACGTTTTATTTCATTCTTTCCTATGTTTCTGACATTGCTGCAGGTGTGAACAGCAGGTTTCTTGATGCACCTTCAACGTGTATTATACTTAAATATTTAGATAGATTGTCATAAATAAGCATTACTTTATAGCAAAAACTCAGTGAACACCATCTTTTAACCCTTATTTCTGACATATAATCTATTTTGGGCATATAATTGCTGCTGCCAAAAGACCTCACAGCTTATGCCATTATCTACATATTTTTGGTATTTTTAGGAAGTAGAATTAAGGATAGACTATTTTTATGGTGTTTACTATTGAAATTAGCTTTTAAATGCTTTATTTTGTTTGCTTTGGAGCATTTGCCCGATCTCAGTTTAAGTGCCCGCCAAACTTCACCTGGGATAACAGAGCACAAAGTGATAATGTGACGTCACAACAAGTCTGTTAGTTAACATTAAAAGTAACGGAACTCGTCTTTGCGTAACCTACGGAGTCTTTTAACAGTGAACGAGCATGGCATAAAATATAATGTTAACAGCATATGTATGTCTTATATTATGTTATGTCTCTTATATTATAATGCGCTGCAAATATACCAAATGTCTAACGGCTACTTATAATATTTCTTTATTTTTTTTAAGTTTACCTTTTCCAACACGTAATATACCCCATTTATTTATAGGGTAAAACGTGTAAAACGTGCAGCTAGTAACAAAGAGAAAAAACGTGTAAAGTGAACTTCACGCTTGATGTTTGCGAAAGCTTAAACACAAAAACAGAGCAAAACAGAAAGAGAGAGCTAGAGAGAGAAAGAATGAGTAATTTCTGTTAGGCTGAATGACAAATTTATGAGCAGCTTTGAAGCTTTTTGTCTATTCATTTGATGTCTGTCGATGTCATCAGGTGTCCAGGTGTTATCAACTTACAACGCTGCATCAATAAATTTTATAAAGTCATCATTTTGGAGAATTTGATCAATTTATGGCGTTGACGTTTTGATTGATTCTCTAGGGTTATTTTTCTGTCATGTCGCATGATGGCTGCCCAAGAAAACTTTTGCACACTGCACGACATGTGAAAATTGTTGTCGTCGTCGTTGTTGTTTTTCTTGTTGTCTTTAGTTAAAAATTCATTGCATACTTTGCGCGGCGGCCAAGTAAAAGGAGTTGCGCCTGGCAGTCAAAGCTTTTGGCTAGAGCAAGAGCAATCGCTGCCGGCCGAGAGCTTTTCATCTCAGCGTCAATCTGATGAACATTACTGTCGGCTATTGACGCATCGAGGCTGTCAGTTGCGCAGCGACGATGGCGGCGTTCTGACAGATTTGGATTTGGCATGCTGAAAAGCGCCCGAGCACAACAAAAACAAAAGAATACAACGAAAACAGAACAGCAAAAACACAAACAAACACACGCAATGCTTGAAAAGCCGAAACCAAAGCCGAAGCCTCAGCCGAGACCATGCCGACACTGTTGCCTTTGCCGACGCCGAGGCAACGCCGACGCAGACGCCTCGTTTGCCAACTCGATAAAAGTGTGTGCTAGATGACGCTACCGTTACCGGTCGTGATTGTTGTTGCTGCTGGCGCTGCTGCGGTTGCTGCTGCTGCTGCTGCTGCTGCTGCTTCTGCTGCTGGTGCTGCTCACATTTGGATAATAAAACTGGCATCGCGCACTCGAGCGCCAAGTTAATTTGCAAACGCTGCTCATACGCTGCGGAGGCAAGAAGCAAAGCCAAAACACACAGAGCAAAATCGCCTCCGGCCACAGTTACTGGCAGTGTGACCAAAGCGCGTGCGTGCTCAGCGTCCACTTTGGCCTTATTCGCGAACACAGCAACAGCGACAGCGACAGCGATAGCGACAGCCACTCACACACACATACACGCATAGCGCCACGCACACACAGTCAAACCGAACGTTCGCAGTCTTCATCTCGTGTCGCTCCTCGTAAGTCATTTCTGTTCAAACATTCTTCTTGCCTGAGTCGTATTTTTCTTTGGAACTCAGTCGCGCGCTTCGCTCATTTAACGGTTCTTTAGTGCGCGGCCAGCGAGTGCTAATAATAACAATAATAATAATAATAGAAATTATACAAATTATTTAATTAAAGCACAGCAACAGCAGCATAATTAAGCACTAAAATTGTTTGTGATTTTCGCACGTTTCAAAGTGAAATCGTTGTTATACAAAAGTTGTTTTATTTCTCTGTATAAAAATCAAGCGAGCGTGCAATAAAAAATATCTATTTGCCTTATATAGTCTACGATATTTACCAAACACTGCAAATATCAATTTATGCAAGATAAAATGTTCGATATTTATAAATATTATTAAAATCAAAATCAAAAACAAAAACAACAAACATCGGCATCGTTTAATATAAACACAAGTCAAAAATGTTGGTGAAAACTCGCTCGAAAGTGTTTTGAAAAATTGGCGAAAATTCATAATGAACACAGCGAGACTTCTTATATGGACAGCAGCTGTGAACAGCATGAAATTAATCAAAGCAGCCAAATCATGTAAACAATTTACATATGAGCTAAATTAAGACTTTTCGATAGTTTGTTGTGAGTTCTTTGACAGGATTTTAGCTTATACTCAATCCGATTCAGCTTCAGAGTAGATGAGCGCATAAGTTTAACAAAAAAAAAAGGAGAACAAAAAACCAGCTCATAATGCGATAAAAAAAACAGGGCTAATTATAAAATTAACAACCTCATGAAAATACAAAAATTTAAATTGATGTGAAATGTTTAATGCAACAACAAGTTCGTCTGTTTATAAAGTTGATTAGCCTATTTGTTTATCGTGACCAAATGAGAATTAAAAGCGAAAGCAATCAGCACACAGAAATTCATCAACTGGTTTCATTTGGTTTGCAGAACTCAGCAAAGGCGTCTCGATGTTTAACTCCCAAATGCTCAATGTGAAGACGAAAAGTGTGCCCAACCACGCGCACAGTTTCCCGTTATAACGAATGCCACACACACACACACACACGCACTCACCAAAGCAAGCGACCAAACTAGAGCAGCAGCCTATAGCAACTACAACTACAACTAACTGCTAGACCTAAGTAGCCAATGCCAAATAGAATGATAATGGATAAGACGGAGGTAGCCGGCGAGAGTGCCTGGACGAAGCTACTCAACGAGGACAACAGCAAGACACCTGTCATTATCAAATCCAACAACAACAGCAAAGATAGCAAGGAGACAGCCGCACTCAGTGTGGAGCAGCTCAGCATTAATGCGCTGCCAGCGAGCGGCAGCGTTGATCCCGTTGTCGATGCCAGTGCCAACATCGAGCAGGCTTACAATCGCAGCGCCACCTATGGGTCGGGCATCAACAGCGCCGGCGGCGAGTCCAGCGGCAGCGGAACTTTGCTCTCACGCAAGGAATCGTTTCTCGGCTCATTTCACAAGCAAATCAGGCGTTCCATCAAGGCGGTCAGCGAGTCGCCAGGACCACTAACGAGGTGAGTGTGTAAAACTATATACAATATTTACAGATATATAAAAAACATATATATGTATATACATATATATTATATGTATATGAAGATCTATAATTAAACACATTTATGAGAGCACTTAAAGTCTAGTTGAATGAATTAGACACTGAGGTATTTCGTTGCTATATAGAGCATATATGTTTTATATTCACACATGTTAAGCTTCACTGTAGTATGTAGTTTTCAGTCAGTCATAAGGTTAAAATTAAAATATATATTGAAATTAGTTCCCAATATAAAAGTTTCTGAAATAACAACTAAAATTAGCTCTCGACTGACTTGAACAAGAAGCCAAGTCGGCTTTAAGCCCAGTCATCTAAAAACCGGTATTACAATTTATTGTTTACTTTTACAAGAACCTCAAAGCCCAGACAACTGCGCAAAAAGTAAAAATAAATTGATTAAATATCGAGTGGAAATTGAATGCAAAGTAAATCAACAATTGCGATCAATTCATGTTGCACTGAGAGTTGCATTAATATAGCATACTTTTCAGATCAAATGATTCAAGTGGCGACTGTATTTACAGGGTATGCTAGCGCCGTGCCGTATTTATGATTTGTGCAAAGATTGCGCACGCAATTGGGCCAGGGCTCTTTGCCAAAGATCTGCGAAGAATCTTGCTTGACAATATACTAAATATTGAACTTATGTCATTCGTAAGATATTTCACAGGAGTGTATACACACATAGAGGGGGAGAGAGATAGAGAGAGAGAGAGAGAGAGAGTGCCGCACACCTGTTGACTTGCGTTATTGATAGGACATTTGATCAGCTTGGATACACAAATTACGCGAGAGCTATACGATATGCATATATGTAGACTATAATACAATGTGTGCGATAATGTAATCGGGGGCCTCAAGTCTTTTGTGCTTCCATTTACCCCCTCTAGCCACCCCCTCCCCTCCCATCCCACCCCCTTCCCATTTGTTTAGCATTGCTAAACGACACGCGAGCGCAGAAAAAAAAATAAGATAAACTTTCCGTTGATTGGATGAATGACAAAATTAAATTATTTTGATTTAAGGCCGTCGGTGGGTGGACAATTAAATATGATTTCCGCCTGCTGCCTGAGCTTGTAAGTAATTGGGGTTAGATGTGGCATAGAATAGAGTCCGAGTGCCGGGCTCTATACAGTGCCTGCTGTACGGATGCCCCTGACATTACTCAGCTCAATTGTTTGCTTTCTGTTTCTTTGTCAATATTTTTCAGTTGGGATTTCAGCATGGCACAGGTAAATATACGATAGTTACCTGTGGCCGCTTGTTGCCCAACAGTAATAATATTTTGGCGCAGTTCAGTTCAGTTCAGTTTAGAGAACGAGAATTGTAATGCGCATAATCAATTAATTAATTATTATTATTTGCTCACACGAGAGCTGAGTTTGGCTAATTAACAAACGTGTTCAACAAATTGCTCGTCTCAATTGGCCAACTGCCAGGGGGATTTCCTCAGCTGCTGTTGCCGGGACAGCAGTCGAGAGTTTCGATTAGGCGAATGCAAATCGCTCAGGGTCTATATATAGACAACAACTTAAGCAGATCACTATGGCCAACAACAACAACATGATATTTGTTTTTGATTTTTCTGTGTAGGCATAGGCCAGTCTGCTATTTGGCCCCATTGATTGCTTTCTTTGTTGACACACAGGTCGTATGATTAATTTTCTAAATTTCTATCAATTCCCTGGGCTGATTTCTCTGTCTGTGCTTGCTCACGAAATGTTAGAGTAAATTATTAACGAGCTTTTGTTGATAAACTGGTTTTTCATCCATTGTTTCGCACAGACATTTCTATTGAAGCTGCAAAAAGAGCTCAACTGAAAATGCTGTACAGTCGAAAATGTTGCCATTGAGTCATATATATATATATATAAATATATTTATATATTTATATTATTTATTTTGCTTAATGCTGCTTTATTCTGAGAATTTATTTAAGATAAAAATGGTGATAATACCATATATAATGTTTCTCAGATATGTATATTCGAGTGTTTGCAAGAGTATTTTGTATATATGTAAAATTTTAAGCTAATGTTATTGAAATGTTAATCTAACATAGAGTGCTGTAAAGCTAATGTTATTCAAATGTTAATCGAACATAGAGAGTGCTGTAGGGCGCACTTATTTAAACTACTCTATAGACATTGTTTATTTAATCAGCTGCTCTAGCATTTGATATCGATGCGCATATCATGTGATTACAAAACTTTGTACTATACTCTAAGGTCAGCTGACCGTGTGCAAAGCATTGTAGAGTATTTATTCTTCACGTTTTGTATTTGCTTCGTTTTTGTTTTGTATTGTTTTGCTGCTGATAGCTGCAAATTAAAAAAAATTATAAGAGACCTATATAAATGTCCAAACAAATTTTTGACGCATTGAAGCTCTTATCTCTGGATAGATAGACATACATAGTATGTATGTAGTAGGATTTCCGATACTCGAGTGTCGCTGAGTGCAGATTGCATTTAATTAAATCAAGTTTAATGCAGGCACAACTCCTAATTGGTAATAATGTTGAACAGCGTTTGTACCGCCCGCCCACCGGCCACGCCTACACAGCTGACTAAAAACTGCAGTTAATTGCAATGGCTTAAGCGCGTGTTGCAATAAAAACAACCACAGCAACAGCAACAACAATAACAATAACAAAGCGAATTATTGCAACTGCGATCGTTAACAGACGTCGCAGCTTTTCACATTTTTCATGCACTTTGCATATTTACATGCTTGCATATTACGTATACGCGACGTAAGCCAGCTTTATGGCACAGCCAATGCCGACGTCGACGTCGACGTCGCCGTCAACGTCACCATCCACTGCTGCCGCGTTAATTGTCATGATTTAAGCGGCAAGAACAACACTGTGGATATAAATCTTTTCGCAAAGCCGCCGAAAATTTACAGTTAATTTTATTTGTTTGCGTTTGTCGCATGGCGCAACGCGCCGGCGTTTCTTTTGCCTCTTTTTTGTTTTTGTGTTTGTGTTTTCATTTCGTTGTTGTTGCTGTTGTTGCTATTTGTGAAGCGTACACTAAAAAAAGAAAAAGAAAGAGACAACAACAAATTCGTTATCAGCTGTTATATTTCATTTTGGTTTTGCGTCTTCCGCGCAAATTCCTTAACACACACTGCTGATACTATTGTTGTTGTTGTTGTTGTTGTTGTTGCTGCTGCTCTTAGTGTTTGCTTGTGTTTAGCAGCCTGCTATTGTCACAGCAGCTGCTGCTGCTGTGGCTGTGGCTGCTGCTATTGCTATCGGCAGCGACGCGGCGTCTGCTGCTATCGACTCTTCCACTTGATACTTTGAATTGAAATAAAAAGCAACAACGCTGTCAACTGAGCGTTTCAGTTTGGCTTCAGCCGTCTTCGCAGAAAGTAATACACCTGCGCTATAATTCAGCGTCGACGACGACAACGACGACGACGCTGCTTCTGTTTGCGCGCGCATTCGCTCAGTCAAGCGCGCTCTCTATCTCACTCAATCACTCACTCTCTCTGCAACAGCATCTCTTCTACGTGGCTGTGTGCTCTCTCTCACACTCAGTTCGTTGCACGATCAACGGCGACATCGACGGCGACGCCGCTGTGAAGTTGTTTAAACGCATTTTACATGCAACGTCAGTTGTAAATGAGACGCCGCTTAAATAATTACGAACGGATGAACTGTAAACTAAATACGAAATAACAATAACCGTTACCGTTTAAAATACAAATACAAAACAACACTTCGCCCGCTTCAATTCAAACGTAAATTGTTACGCTCTGTCGGCCGGAGCAGATGCTGTGTGAATAATGCGCGCTTTTGTTTATTTCAAAATAAAAACCATATTCGCCTTTCCAACCACAAAAAGAACGCATTTCTGATAAAGAGCGAAACGAGAAGTGTTCGCTTTGTGTATGTGCTTTTTCCGAGAGTTGCCAAGCAACAACAACAACAACAACAGCCAGAATAATAATAATAACAACAACAGAAGCATATAAAGGCTGGCAATATTCATAAATCCATAGCCCACATCCCAGTATCCAGATTCAGCGATAACGTCACCCGTGGCTTACCAGTATTATTAAAAAAAACAAACAAACAAAATTAAAATAAAATAAAATAAAGTGCTCGAATCTTTTTGTTTCTAAATACAAACATCAATTATTATAATTGTAATACATTTGCTGCTGCTGCTGCTGCTGTCAAGGTTGTAACAGGAGCGCGGAGAGCTTTTTATTTTTGCTAGCCGTTCGACCGAGGAGGAGCTGTCACTCGTCACACACACACACACACACTTATACAAACATATACATATACATACGTTTAGATACAAACATATTTCGTCTTTCTGTTTGTTTGCTGTCGCCGCGCTGCTGCTGTTGCCGCCGCCGCCGCTGCTGGTGCTGCTGCTGCCCGTCCGTTACATTTTAGTCGCCGCCGCGTCAGCGACGCCGCGTGTTGTCGCCGCGTTTTCGCCGACCTCAAAACAAAACAAAAAATAGCGCAAAAAAGACACAAAACTAAAATATATACAAAACTCACACTCACACACACACATACACATACAGAAGCGACTTGTGTTGTATAACGCACGCGTGTGCATTGAATTCAAAGCATCTTAATAAATTTGCACGCATTTCCTTTCGGGCAACATGAAGCGTCTGATGACCTGGGAGCGCGATCTGGTCGATGCTATGTACGAGTAAGTTTCACACACACACACACACACACATATCTGAAAGCTGTTTAACTGTTTGTTAAACGATTGTGTTTATCAAGAGTAATTAATTAATTAAGTAGTGCTGCAGCGTTTCAAGTGCATTGTTTTGCTTTGCAACACATTCGTTTGAGGCCTGTGTCCAATGCCGCTCCTTAAGCAACAAACTTGTTTCACTTGCATTGAACTCGACAGTGTACACAGTGTACTGTACAGTGCGCAACAGCTGCCAAAACCAAAACAAAAACAAAAACAAAAGCAGCAACAACATCTATGTTTTATAATATGTTTCAGTGCCGTATACAAAGCATGAGAACGCGCCCAGGCCAAAACACTGCATGGCAACTGCATATATTATGAGCAGCGTCTCACTCTTATACTGCAGCAGCTGCTTGCTGTATATTTCGAAGAGTGGCCGCCATAACAAACGCATGCATTCTTTGCTGCCTGCGCCGGTCGCTTAGCATACTGTACTCCAGGAATTCCTCGCTCTCTCACTATTTCTCTCCCTTTCATTATTATGCTGACGACACCCACACCAACTCTCACACTCTCCTGCTCTCTTTTACTGCGCTCTTGTCTGGCCTTTGGCTCGGGGCAGCACGCATTGAGCAGCAAACACTGTGGCCTGGCAAGCGGGGCAGCAGAACAACGTTGCCGGCAGGGGGCGCTTTGTATGCCGTTGATGGAATTTAAATGCCGGCATTTACCTTTATAAATAAATTAGAGGCCGGCAGCAATGCCTGGCGTTTACTTGCTTTGCTACCAAAATTCATGAGCCGCAAATCGAATCGGCTTTAAAGTATTTCCCTCCATCGCACACTTATTTGTGTACACAATTTCATATCTAAGTCGATGGCTCTTTCAAATTGTTGTCTAAATTTATATAAACAAATAGAAATTGTTGGCAGTAGACTGCGTTGTCTGATAGATAACGGGACTTGTATTCAAATCCACAAATTTAGTTCAAGGCGAATATGTAAATAAAAGTCAAGTCTTGAAAGTAATTGCCTGTTTTGTAAGTACATGTTGAAAATCCATAAAAGTTTCATTAAGTATGCAGTGTTTTGAGCTGACTGTACCTGTTTCCTGCCTACTCAATGCACGTCTTTTATGCCTCGATAAAGAGGCGTAAATGACAATGAAATACACGTTTTGTTTTTAAGTTTCCTTTTTCTCTTCGTATATCGTACTTTCAACGGAATAGTTTATGGCAAGTCGGGCTCTGAATATTGCCATAATCAACCTGTTGCACTTGCATGTAAATTGCGCTCATTCATTTTTGGCATTTGCACTACTTTTGTGCAGACTGTACCGCATTTGAAGATGTAGAAAGCGTGCAGTCATTAGCCTAACAAGCGGCGCATGTTGACAATCATTTTAGATGCTCGCTTAACTGTTTCAACCAGCTGACGAGTCGCAGCTTTGTCACATGCCCATATACATATATATATATATAAATATACATGTATGTATATATATATTATATATATGTATGTATCTTTGTAGTTATTATATCCATTAGTGTTTGTCCGGCTTATTGTGCGGCTGTGTACTTTTCCGTTTTATTTACAAGCCAGACTGTGTGACAAGATAACAACAAAAGCAAAAAAAAAAGGAAAAAGCCAAATTGGCCCTGAGCAAATCATGTTGATAAAGCCACGCAAGTCTTCCTCCCATTTATTAGCACTTGAGCGGAGGTGTGGAGCTGCGCCTGGGCCCCACTGTGATTCATAAAAAGACGCCGCGACACGCTTATTGAGCATGTCATACCACAAAATACAAATACAGAGACACAGATACAGATACAGAGGTACAGATACATAAATATAGACACGCGGAGATATTTATGGATATACTTTTTATATTTGCTCAAGTCTTTTAGTTGAGACATTCACGTTTATGTGGAAAGTTCAATAATGATTTCAGCGAATTTTTGTTGGCTTGTTAATTAAATATGCACACATCGGAATTCTCAGCCCTGGCGCTCGGTCAGAGTTACTGCAATTTCTGAAAGGGTCTTTGTTGTTCTCATTTCCCAGTTTATAGGTATGGAAATTTACCAGAGTCAAGCTCAAATTCAAACGGCAAAGTATATTTGCTAATTATAAGCTACATTCATCAACTATTTTTATTTTTGCCTTTTTTCTTTATGCATGACTAAAAACTTGAGATTAGCGATATTAATTTTAGAACTGAGCTGAACACTGACTAAGATAAAACTTGATGAGGTACAAAACTAAGCTAGAAATACTCGACACAGCAGGAATTGAGTCTGAGAATATTTGGAGCTATTTTTAACTATTTGAATAATACAAAAATAATACCTAATCAATTTTTGTGAATTTAGATATTTAATTGACTGCATGGGCTTACTCAAATTCTTATCAAATTTACTCAATAATAAGTTTATTATATGTTGACTAAGCATTTTGTTCAGATATTTATATAGAAGATCAGTTGAAATCATTTTGAAGTGAAGATCATATCATATATCATATCATTTATTTGATCATATATATGATACATATTATATAACTGCATGAAAACGAATAAAGTATTTTCATTATGATTAAAGATCTAACGATCACTTTAGTGATCGAACTCTTTTTTATATGATCTGACGATCGATTCTTGTGTCATTTCCTAAGTATATCTATTAAGGAATCTGTAAACAATAGAAAATAGAAGACAATTTCAAATACTATCATCATAATAAAGCAACAAACTACTCCAATCTGTGAACGTTTTCATTATTTAATGATCTGACGATCACTATATTATTCTGATCTGACACTCGCTTGATTTGTTTCGTTAATATCTATGATAATTATTGGATCTGTCGGCTATAAACCATTTAGGAGCACATGCTAATATGATACAAATGATATATTATCTGCTTACGATCGTTTCACAGCAAAATGTTGATCACCTTTTCACGTCTGAGTGTTAAAGAACCAACTTGAAATGTCATTTTCAACATGTGCTACGCATGATGTGTCTTACATATTATAAATTAAATTGAAACCTGTTTAGATTACACTTCTAGAGAACTAGAGCTGCGCAGACAGATATGTTGTGTTATGTCTCTGTATGTATGTTATGTGGCTGTCTGTTTATAGTACTTATCCAAAAACAAATTTAACGAGAGTTCTTTGAACTGTTGTGCTCAGTGGCACATAGATTACAAGGCCACGTTGCGATATCTCTAAACATGAAGGCGCAGACTGTTGTCTTGGTTGGAAAGATAAATGATGTCTGTCGGTCTCTTAGTCATAATCAAAGTTTTAGTTTAGTTTTTACCGCTATCAATGCTTGACTACAAATTATTTGAAAACAGGTGCGTCACTTGCTTGACGTCACGAAGCTTACAGAGATTGCCCAATGGCATGATAAAGGGTATCACTTGTTTGTGCTGTTGAGTTATATTTTCATTGTAAAATTACTCATGGATCATTTAGCACTTGAAGGCATTTATAAGACTCGGGTACTTTCCAAGCGCTGTTTTATTGACACAGGTAATTTTTAGATTCATGATACACACAGGTGATTAGATATAAAGAGAGAAGCGCCGGCTTGTGTAGACGGTCGATTGATTGATGGACTGATAAGACTTGGCAGATCTAATCAATAAGCTAATAAAGTGATAAACTATTTATTTTAATGTTTTAGAAGTTAGCTTTTCTTGCTCTATGGCATCTATGGATGTTCAATTCTAGTGGTTCTATTTTTAATCGATCGCAACCCAAAATCTCTTGCCGGCGAGCAGTGTGAACCGGTTTGAGCAACAGCGGAATACAAGATATACAAATATATTCTATATGCATGAACTTTCAGCATCTGTATATATGGCATTCATTCTGCGTTTCGAAATAATTTGACAAAAACATTTCCACATGCTAAGAGCATATATATCATCTATATAAGATATTTATATTTATATAATATTATTATTATTTATTATTGTAGAAAAGTCTATGGCCCATAAACACATGCACGATTAAAGTTCTTAAATTTTAAGCATCTGTGGTATATAAAATTGGAATAATATCCAAATTTTACTATTAATGGGATATTATTTGATCAAAGATTGACCAAAATTCCCTAATACAATTATATCAAATGAAAAATCCATAGAATTCATTACTCAGTTTGGGTTTTGAAGCTGCGCTTTGAAGGAATTGAACGTCACATTTAGACAACTTTTTGTTTTGTTTTACCTAAAACAGCATTTGAATAAAATATTTAAAAAATCTGGTTTCTTGGGACTAATCAGCAAAAAACGTGTCGCTAGACACCCAACATGAGCTAGGTAAATTACTAATGGACTTGCCTTGAGTATTAGGTATACTATATATATGAGTCGATATCTTAATGGATACAGGTGTGGGCTTACAGATATATGGCATGTCTGATAACTGACCACTACAGCTGAGGCTCTCTGTATATATGCATATATATGTATATATACATATATATATATGTCTTTGTCCTATCGACCGATCGGGCATGTGTAAAGCGAAATGATTTGTGTTTATGTGAGGAGGTATCGAGGTATTTATTTGGCTGCGAGTGTATTGAGAATGTGGAACGTATGTAGATCGAGTGCGGCCAGAATGAAAGAGATATCTAGTGGTAAATGTCTGTGTGTGGGCTATGGGTTCTCGCTCTGGTATTTACATAGATATTCGTATTCGCCTTCAATGTATTTCAATTTGCCAGCCAGTTGGTAAAATGTTGCTCGATCGCTCGGTTCGCCTCAGACAGACAAATACACACAGAACAGAAAAAAAAACACAGAAATTAATCAAATACGCTTTATAAAGCTGATCACATATTTGTGCCGTGTTGAGAGCTCTTGAGTTCTGTGCAGCAACAAAAAATAAATAAAATAAAACAAAAGTGTTTTTCGAAAAGTGTTTTCTAAAGTGTTTAGCAAAATGTTGAGAAATGACTTTAATGACTTCTCTTCGGGCTGGGGCTATACGGCGCGTCGTCGCCTGCTGCAGAAGCATTGTCTCTGTTTTATTTTTATAACAATGACAAACTAGAACAAGATACAATAAAAAACAAAGATCTGAATTTGTGTGCGAATGTGCAAAAAAAAAAAAAAAACAAGAACAACAAAAACAAACAAACGCAATTCTGCAACATTTGTTGTTGTCTCTCAATCTCAGTAACGAGCACAGTATTTGATTATAAGTATTCTTCAAGTGTTTATCGATAATCGATCACAGCAAAGATGTCGGAGCTACGGCGCAGTTTCAGTCGCCTATCGATGATCGTTTATCGAGCAACGCATTCCAGTGAACAATCCTGGCGCGAGGAGCTGCTGAGGTAATACCCGAGCTACTTGAATGGTTACAACTCAAGGAGCTGTAATGTTATAGACAGAGGAAAGATAAAGGAGAGAAAACAGTTTCTTGTTTAAAGTAGAGTTGACTTTCGACATATGTAGATCGGTTCATCTGCACAGTTTATACTGTATTGATTGCTCAGTTCTGACATTGAACTCTTCTTGCAGAAAGATATATTTTAGTATAGATATATGTTTATAATTCATTTAAACAAGTGTTTAGCTGTGAGCGCTAAAAGCTAGTTAGTATGTTTACAGTTATATATGTATATATATATATGTATATATAGACCGATGTGTGTACATTTCATTAAAATGTTGTTTAATTGAATGCTGCCACAAATGTTTGCATGCAACGCTTTCCCAAACGCTGCTCATTACTGCGCCTGGCAATTGTTTAAAGCATAGCTATAAATATATACTAAATACATATATATATATATCTATATACATATATGAATCTATACATATCTATGGGCATCATCTATATACTATACCACGCATACGACTTGAAACATCTGCTCTGCTCAGTCTATATAGCAACAGCATTTCAACAAATTTTGTTTACCCGGCGCACACGTTGTTCAGTGTTCCAAAGGTTGAATTTGCATTTGACAAATATAGCTATATTCTAGATATAGCTGATGTCTACATACACATATATATTTAGTATATTCATATCTATAGGCTGCACAATGCACAATGTCTTCATATATCTTTTCTGGCGACTTTTGGCATTTTATGATAGTTCTTGGCACTGCAGTTGGCTAAAATGAAATAGAAATATGATTTGTGTCTTGTATTTGCAACACTTTTTGACATGATATATGTGCCAGATATTATATATATATATATACCAAATATATAACAACATATATCTCATATATAACACATAGCTCTAGCGATAGTTTCACCTTGCTTCGGCTCTTGCACTCAGTTGGTTCGTTCTCCTTTGGCCCATTTTAGTCGTTTGGCTTTGAACTAGTTCACAAGAAATTTCACGTGAACTAGCTCAAAGGCGGAAATGCATTTGCAGCAGATAATGCAAACCGAAAACTGAATCATACCAGAAATAAACCAACCATAAATCAATATTCTTTATTCTAAAATAGTTTACTCTGTGGAGGGGAAAACCCAGCTAGAAAACAAATATATTTATGCCTAAATTCTAGTATATATCTAATCTGGTTTAAACAAACTTTTGGCTACAGCTCAAATTTTGTATATGAAAATATTTATTCGTTGTTCTTTGGAAAACAAATTGAATTGTTTTTGATAATAATTTGGAAACTATGTAAAAAGAAAACCAGCATTAGCTGCTATTGATTGGGTTTACGGCTGATTTGAACCGGTTCATAACCGATTTATAGCATTGATTTATATTTGCTTTACTTGAAAATCATTTGGATTTGATTTACCAAAAATGACGTCAATCGGTCTCATTCACGACCTCGGTCAACATTATATAGACAGCAAACCTTATAGAGAACTCGCTTTATAGTTGCATTTCCAATATAAATTCCTTGGCAATTGGCCAAGAACTTTGCCAGAATTGCATTGCAGCGGTAGAGACTAGAGAGAGAGAGAGAGAGAGAGAGAGAGAGAAAGGGAGAGAGGGAGAGCAAAGAACTGATTAGACACAACTTTCACAGTGTCTAAGGTCAGTTTTGTGCTTTATTATTGTTTGTTTGTTTATCTCGATACATTTGATTGCGTGCAATTAGCCAACTCTACTTATCTGACTGGAGCAATAGAACGTAGAACATAAATATATATATATACATATATACATAGAATGAAGCTAACTATGTTTTACGCGAAATATGCCTTGAATTTATAAATATATTCATATAATTAACAACTTACAAACCTTTTTTCGCTCTTCCGTACAAAGCTTTTCTAGTTGTTTATTGTCTCTCTTAGCTGATCTTCTATAGAGTCTAATTTAAAAACCTTTGGTAATGACTCAGTGCGATTCCATTGAACTTGTTTGCCCGCCTTTGGGAACAGCATTTACATATGTAGATGTACGGCTCGTACAGCCACTGCTACTTTAGTCATCTCGGTCATAATTGAAGCTAAGCTGCAGTTGGCCA
Source organism: Drosophila leonis (assembly GCA_035045365.1). Lineage (NCBI taxonomy): Eukaryota > Metazoa > Arthropoda > Insecta > Diptera > Drosophilidae > Drosophila > Drosophila leonis. Next base: position 4,437,776 of record JAWNPC010000338.1, on the reverse strand, counting down.
AATGAAAACGAGAGTGCACTAGTTGAAGGAGTGCTCGACTATGATGTACCCTGTACACACTTCATACAGCCTTTTTTGATTTTATGAGAAGCGCATAGAAGGACACCAATATAAAGTATATGGGAGAGCGACAGAAAGAGAGAAGAAAGTTAGTAAGAAATATATTTATAGACAAATTGAAAGAAGGTGAGGCAGACAGTAAGAAAGTGAGGAAAAGGAATGATTAGATGAAGTGAAGAACCAATCATTAATTATACAGTACATATTTAGTAAATATTTATATGATAATCTCTAATATGTATAGGTACTATATATGCTACATTTCTAGCCCAATTTGATCACCTGCTCAGCTGCATACACCTTCTCAATAGCTTCTTAAGGTGTATAGGGTATAGGTGTATGACAATGCTTTGGAAACCGGTTTATTTGCATGCGATTACTTAGAAAACAAACACAAATTTCGAAAGCTTTAACTAATGAATGTTATTGTCAAGTTCGATGGCAATTTCCACGAATTTTTGCACAACTTGAAATGACTGGAGCAACGCACGGCAAACCATTTATCAATATCCGGAGTTGACATCAGCAAAAAGAAGAAGAAGAAGAAGGAGACGAAAGACTTACTCAGTTGGGGAGTTGTCAACGCGAGAGTGACAGAGCCAGATAGAGCGAGAGAAAGAGAGAGAGAGGGTAGAGTGCTAAACAGAGCTGCTCTTTAAATTATAAGAGTAGCCAAGTCGATTGAACAGTTCGAAAAGCTCTCTTCGCACATCGATTGAGCTTTGGGTTTCGACTCAAGTGCGAGTTACGTGCGAGCTTTGAGTGTCGTCCACATGTGGGTACTTTTGCATAAGTAGGCAGAATAGCAGAATGAGGTGGCGCGAGCAGAACACGCTGATAAAGCGTGAAATTGCAATGAAATGCAAAGCGTATGAGTAAAAGTCGGGTATACACGACTAACAAATGCGCACGGAAATATATATGCTTGAATAACTTCTTTGTTTCTACTGCGATTCAAATGAAATTTTCAGAGCTGAAACTAGGCACACAAATCTCTCATTTGATAAGCAATATATATATGTATGTAGATTTATTTCATGTTCAGGTCTCACGCCTTAACACTCGAGCCAATTACACAAATCTCCTTTTCCACCGCCTCCTTTTACAGGGTATACAAAACGTACAATAAGCAGAGAAATGCATTCATCTCAGCTATTGTTGTCGTTACTCTGTGATGTAAGTAGCGTTACAATTTACAGTTAAATTTTGCGATTACAGCAATCGCAACTCCAAATGGCCTGTCCATCCAATGGGGCTCGCAGTGTGAGTTTGACTCTTGATCCGCGATTGTGTGAAAGCTTTCAGCGGAAAGCTTTGATGGAAAGCTCGTGAATTTCTCGTTGAGCTAAGGATCACCGCTATATACATACATCCGTTCATATAAATCTACTTTCGATTGGTTCTTTAAGTTGACGTTGAGCGACTCTTCATGATCTTCATACCCGTCTTTGTGGTTTTCGTGTGCTGCAGCAGCATTTTACTAGAGACTCTCAACTGGTAATTGATTTAGTTATAAAGCAAAACATACTTATTTAATAATGGCCGGATAGCTTTTAGCTCTTGAACCTCTCGAGCAGTGCGTCTTTTGTTGTTTAAAATTAAAATTAAAATACTTTTGCATATGTATATATGTATGTATATACACATGCATATATATACATCAAAGATATATACAATATGTGTGTATGTGAACATTTCCTGTTTTTGCAACGATTTATCAAGCACAATGGCAATGGAAAATCTGCTATAACTTTACGCCTTTATCTCTTGTTGCCAGGCATCTGTAATTTATTTATTTATTTTATATATTTAATGTTGCTTAATTGTCTTCATCCAATTAAGTCAGAGATCCTTCAATCTATTATAATATGTAATTATGTCATCTACATATATACCCTATGGATCAGACTTCTTGATGATCAGCTTAATTCCGCCACGCCTACATTTTAGCTTGTATTCAAATTTGGATTATAAAAATATTACTAAATTCTGTTATCAACCAAAGTCGGGCAACACTTGCTATAATTCAATCTACACTCACTTGGGGTACTTTCAAAATACGAAATTGACAAGCTGACAACAGATGCTGTGGCCTGAGATAGTGAGTAGTATGCACCACATGGCATATATAGGCTATCAGCTCTATTGATAAGAGAGGCATATAAATAGCAGTGCGACAACAAAGGCAAAGGAAAACTTTTAGCTGTATGTAAATACAGTGGATGCTCACTTCCATTCTATATATATAAATTTATATATATATATTCTATTTCCAAAATAAAATTTACACTCTATACTAAGAATTGAATTCTATTAATAAACTTTTGTTCAGGAAATGGGAATTTTATTCAGGGAAAATCGCATTTAAATTTGTGAAAACTTTTACGTTAATTTTTCTTTTAATTTGTGGCGGAAAGACTGGAAGAGGAAAGTTGTAAACTGTAAATGAAAAGACATTAAAAGGTGCTTAGTTAAGCTTGCACATAATTATATATAGAATATACAATATTTCATATATAAGTTTCTATGAATTACTATAAATAAAGTTAACACACGCATATCACTTCCCATCTGAAACTAACTATATCTCTCTCTCTCTTTCTCTTCCCCTCTCTCTTTTTCTCTAATAGGTATCGGCAGACGCGCTTTAGCTCGCGCCGTGTGCGAAAACGTGTCGTCTTCAAGCATGGCGAGTGCAACGTGGTGCAAGGCAACGTGGCCAAGAGACGTCGCCGCTATCTACAGGTGAGAAGTGTGTTTTATATTTAGCTAAAGATACGCACACACACACACACACACACGTGCGTCGTTGGGGTTATGCAAATGCAGGCGACTTTAAATTTAGCTGCTATTCGCTCCAATTATCTAACTCAAGTAAAATGCTTCAAAACAAAAATCATTAAAGTAAGGAAAAGAAATGAAAATTTACAATTTGAAGCAGTTAAAGAAGGTCTAAAAGAGCATTTGGTTCCGGAAGTTCATTTTACTTTATAGCAATTATTTAAGTCAAAGTTGAACTGGTTCAATATTACAAATCAGAATTGAACCACATATAGTAAAGGTAAACTTTTGAACTCAAACTGGAACCTGGAGCTGGATGCATAAATGTGAACATTTAGTTCATGAATCGAACAATTCACAAGTTTTGTTGATTTTGAGCTAGTGATTATAAGATGAACTCTTATTGAACTTTAGTAGATCTTTGATGTCTTATAGTGTATATATACAGCTGTGGTCATAAAAATAGTAGTGCGACTGAAATGATCAAAATAATAATTTTTTAAACAATTAGAAACGGGTATTAAAAGAACATATATATTTATGTACATATGTACAATATAATATATATAATATATATAATTTAATAATATATATAATTTAATAATGTATAAATTTATTAATATATATAATATTTAAAATATATATATATATAAAATATATAAAAGATTTTCAAAATATTATGCTTATCACAAAATTTTGATGTCCCACATTTCAGTCGCTCTACTATTTTTATGATCACATTTTTATATACATACTATATATTCTTATCCTCCTTAGTCTTTATCTGCGTTGATTATAGTTACGAATATCAAGCACTATGCCTTTTTGCCCTACTCTAAACTCTCTCTCACTCTCTCTCCCTCTCTCCTATCCTTTGTTCAGGACATCTTCACCACGCTCGTGGACGCTCAGTGGCGCTGGACGCTGCTGGTGTTTGCGGCCAGTTTTGTCTTCTCATGGGCATTCTTTGGCGTGATCTGGTGGATCATAGCGTTTGCCCACAACGATCTGGAGTACATACATCTGCGCAATACACAGCCAAAACTGATTGCCAACATGACGCACACGGTGTGCGTGACGGAGGTGAAGGGCATGATGACGGCCTTCCTATACTCTGTGGAGACGCAAACGACCATCGGCTATGGCAATCGCTATGTGACCGAGGAGTGCCCGGAGGCCATATTCACGATGTGCATACAGTGCATCACGGGCGTTTTCATTCAGGCCTTCATGGTGGGCATTGTCTTTGCCAAGCTGTCGCGGCCCAAGAAGCGTGCCCAGACGCTGCTCTTCTCCAGAAATGCGGTCATCTGCCACAGGGATGGAACACCATGTCTGATGTTCCGTGTGGGCGATATGCGCAAGTCGCACATCATCGAGGCTCATGTCCGTGCCCAGGTCATACGCAAGAAGGTGACCAAGGAGGGCGAGGTGCTGCCCTTCTATCAGCAGGAGCTGCATGTGGGCGCCGATGGGGGCGAGGATCGCTTGATGTTCATCTGGCCAACGACCATTGTGCACAAGATCGATCGCAACAGTCCACTCTACATGCTCTCCGCCTCGGATATGCTCAAGGAACGCTTCGAGGTGGTCGTCATGCTGGGTAAGTTGTGCCCTGAATCCTAATCAATCCGGTCTCTAATCTTTCCACATTCTTTGCTTACAGAGGGCGTCATTGAGTCCACGGGCATGACGACACAGGCGCGCAGCAGTTATCTACCCTCGGAGATACTGTGGGGCCATCGGTTCGTCAATGTGGTGTCCTTTCGCAAGGAGACGGGCGAGTACGAGGTGGACTACACGCTCTTCAACAACACCTACGACGTGGACACGCCCCTGTGCAGTGCCAAGCAGCTGGATGAGCTCAAGTCGGAATGCACGCGCAGTGCCAAGAGCGGCATAGGTAAGGCGATCTCTCGACTATTGCAATGAAGCACATTAAACTTACTTAAATGTATCCTGGTCAGTGCCCTTTGGGGATCGCACGCTCTCCACGGCCAGCATGTTTCAGCGCATTGCATCGGCTGCGTCTGTGGATCATCTGGATCCGGCCAGCGATGAGTCGTTGGACTCGGGCCGCTTGCAAATACGCTCGCATTCCATACCGAACGGCGTCCTGGCCAGCGAGCTGGAGCCGCTTAACAACAACAACAACAACACGAGCCATGGCCATGGCAAGCACGGCGCGCTGTTCACCATGGGCGGCCACAATATATCCATAACGACAACGGCGCCCAGCATACCCAACCTAACAAGTATTAATGAGAGAACCAACTCCGGTAATTCCATAAACAGCAGCAACTACAGCAACAACAACAGTCTCAGTGCGCTGAATACGATAACAGCTGCGACCGCTGCACCGCCAGCAGGAGCTGCTACCACTGGCAGCAGCAGCAGCAGTCGGGTCAAGCAATCGAATCCGCGACGACTGAGCATCAAACAGGATCAGCTGCCCATCGATTCCATGTGCTGATATTCAACCCGATCGTCCGGAGCAAAGCGAACCCAAACTGATGTTGTATTCTAAGTGTAGGCTCCTAGAATTCTAGTTAGAGTACATAACATATACATAACATATATATATAGATTGATAGATAGATATAAGCAGAGCGCTCACTCAAATGTAGCTCTGTTAGCTGTGAACTCCTAAAGATCCCTAGCAAGCGCATAACTCCCTTCCCCTCCCCCTACACCAGCAGCATGTCCTGACCGACGTCTCTGGTATTGTATTTTAAAAAAAAAACAAACAAAAAGTTGATGAAAATTTATGATTTTAGTATATTTTTTCCGTTAGTGTTAGTTTTAAATGAATTTATTATAGATAAGCTCAAATTGATATTAAAACAAAAACAAAAACAAAGCCGAAACGATATAATGAAACCAAAATGCTGCAACTTCCATGTAGAATCGTCTAAACTCTTGATCTAGATAAGCTCATGAATGATATAGTGCAAAACAAAAGAAAACAAAAACATGTTATATGAATTTTAAAAACTACCTTAAACGTTAATTGTTTAATATCTCAATTACCCAATATATACATATATAAATATTCCAAATTATAGCAGAAATGAGCTTCAATTGTTATAAATAATGTGTGGACAATAAATGGAATGAGCATATGTGAATGTTAATTGATGTATTTTATTTACATATTAAGTGTCGCAAAGATTATAAAAATTAAAAGACCGAAAATATATACACAAAACACCTGATTGAATATATTACATATATATATATATATGTATACAAAATATAACTGGTTTTATTTGAACATTTTGAAGCTTGTTTTGCATTTTGCGACAACCATAAATATTCCTTTCAAATGTTTAAAGTGAGTTCAAAAAACACATTTCTAAATTTTATGCGATGCACACTTTTCGTTGCATACTTTTAGGCCGATAAAATCATTGTTAAGATATAGCCTATAGCTGGGATGAAGTAAATCTATAGGACTGCTGCTTGTACGATTATAGAGTATGTATGAGCAAACGGGTATATTAGCTGTAGGTCAGTATATGAAAGACAATGTTATTTATATATATTTTTTTTGTAAGTTTCTTTTTCTTGTTTATTTAGTTATTTTTTTGTTTCTTTTCTTGAAGCATACGAGTGTCACAATTAAAATCCACATGCACATATATATGTATAGGAAACATTCAGACAACTGGTTACTAAATACTATATGTATGCTTACAACTACAATATTACACATCCATCATTGTGTATAAGCAATACTATCCAGCTTATAAATAAGATTTTATAGATGCAGCCCACAACACATCATCTTACGTTGGTAAATAAAAGAATTGCATGAAATATTCAGAACATAAGTACTTTTACTTTTACTTTTACTTTTAATTTAGTTATATGTTAATATAATATGTAAATGTATTTCATTACGTATGTATGTTGTGTGTGTGTATGTGTGTGTGTATGTGTGTGTGTGTATGTATGTGTTTATGTTTATAGACATAGTAAGTAAATAGTTATTACAATTTACAAAGAAATAAGTTCGCATTGTGTCTCTACGTTGCGCACATTGCGTTTCCTTTTTGTTTAATTAATTAATTTGAGATGCGCTATATTAACAGCAACAATTTATATATATATATATGCATATACATATATATAAATATATTTATACACACTTATACTTTTTTTTTTTGCTTTTGTTTCTGATCTCTGTTTACAGCATTACAAATAAGTTCTTGTTTTTATGCTTTAGGACATTTGAGGAATATTAAATATTAATATTTCTTATTTTTTTTTTGTGTTCTTTTTGTTTTTGTTTCACTTTAAACTCTGTTGCGTTCGAATCTTAACTGTTACATTTACATTTAGCTCTGGCCTAGTGCACCGAGTGGATTATAATCAATTAGTTTAGTTACAGCTAAATTAATTATTAAGTATTTACAGATGTTTTGTTTATGAGCTAGCTTAAAGTATTAGTAAATAATACGCTACTTGTTGTTCTCTTAGGATTTACTTTGTGTACGTGTGTGTGTGAGTGTGGGTGTGGGTGTATTTGTGTATGTGTATTGGTGTACTTAGAGCTAGGCGTCTTACGAGCGAGTCTATGAAATGTCCAGCAATATTTTTTTTATTTTATTTTTTTTTGTTTTTTTCTCTTTTTCTTTTTCTTTTTTTTTTGTTTGTTTCAAAACCTTTACAAAACTTTGACCTAACAGCTATTTATACATGTGCTCATCTCTTTTGTTTTGTTTTTTGTTGTTTGTTTACATTACAGACTAATATTATAAATGTAAATGGTTTTTAGCATCATATTTCTTTTGGACGACGCATTGATAGTTGTGTGTGTGTGTGTGTGTGTGTGTGTGTGTGTGTGTGTGTGACTGAGGATTTTGTTAGTGGGTTTTACAAATTGTTTTTCAATACAAGTTTTCAGTTAATTGAGGCTGCTTCATCAAACAATAAGAATTCACAAATTATTTATCACAAGTAAGGTATAAATTTTCGTAGCATGCGCTATGGATTCTATTCAATATATGCATATTCATATATATATATATTGTATATGGGAAAATTGATGAGGAAAGGCAATTTAAAGAATTTTAAAAATAAATAACAAATATATTGACTAAGTTAGGTTTGGGGAGGGTGGGAAATGCAAATGCAAATGCAAATGAAAAAAACTGAAAAACCCGCTGCAGTAGCAGAAAATCAAATGTATGGTTTTCTTGCAGCATTGTGCAACCGAATGTTGCCAGCAACATGTTGCATGCAACATAGAGCAGGTGTAACATAAGAATAAGAACGGCAACCGCTCAGTAATACAGGTAACTGTTGTTGTAAAAATCGTAACGGTAATCGTACGCTTGCTCGCAACACTGTTGCTGCTGCTGCTGCTGCTGTTGCCGCTGCAATTGTTGCTGCTGCTGCTGCTGCTGTTGCTGCTGCTGAAAGTTTGACAACCAACTCGTTGTTGCGGCAATACGCAGCAGATATTTTCATTCCTTGTGATGCTGATGCTGATGCGGTGCCTGCTGCTGCTGTTGTTGTTGTTGCTGTTGTTGCTGCTGTTGCTGCTGCTGCTGTGGCAAAAGCTGAAGATGTTGTTGTTGCAAATGGGGCGGCAGGCGTGACTGTTGTTGCTGCTGCTGCTGCTGTTGCTGCAGTGGCACGTGCTGCACCTGATGATGACCCTGATGCACTGCATGCTGCTGCTGCTGGCTGCCGCTTGCTGTCACCGCGCTGGCGGCAGCTGTTGCCGTGGTGCCATTGTCGGACTTGTCGCGTGGCAGCAAATAGACGGAGCCATCGGCCGCCTGCTGCAGGCTATAGTCAGCCGTCGAGCAGGGATTGCCCTCGGGATCGCGCAGATACTATCAGGGAGAGAGAGAGAATCGAAATTAGTGAAATGTTCCAACTGGCTGAGGCAGCAGACAACCCACCAGGAATACATGGCGATGCAGCATGGAGAACTTGTTGGAGATGCGCTTGCGTTCGGCTTCGAGCTGGTCCCGATCATGATTCAGCTGCGCCTTGCGCTTAACCACCGTATTGACCTCATCCTCCAGCGTGAGTATCTGGTCCAGCTTGCGCTTGCGGCAATTCTGTGCCGCCACCTTGTTCTTGCCGCGCCGCCTAATATCGCGTATCAGCGACAATTGATTCTCGCTCAGATCGTATTTGGAGAGGCGCTCATTGAACTCGTCCATGGGCAGGTTGATGATGTCGCCCACTGCTATGGGTATGTTGAGAGTACGTGCCCGCTTCTCATCGCGCGACAAATGCTCGTCCTCCAAGGCGCTGGCTGCGGCGCTGCTGTTCGACTTCGAGGCATGTTTGCTGGCCGTCGGGGGCTTCTTGTCTCGGGGATGTGGTCTGCTTAGCGATACACTGCCTTGGGGCAGGGCTCCGGCGCCTCCTTGTTGCAGCGAGTATGTGTGATTCAGCTGAACCACGCCCTGGGCCGTCAGTGGGGCACGTGGCATGCCATAGTCAGCCGTAAACGCGCTGGCCGCGCTCATGCCGTAGGCCTGATGATGATAGTCCTTGGACATCACGGGAGCCATGGCAGCTGCCTCGCCCACATTGCTGCCCGTAAAGGCCGCTGCGCCCGCCTCGTACTCATACTTGATGCTCTGCACCTGCGGCTGCTGTTGCTGCTGCTGTTGTGCCTGGGGCGTTGCTGCCACTGGAGCCGCTGTGGCAGTCAATGCGCTGGGCGTTTGCTTGTGCAGATCCCGCTTGCCGTACAGCTGATGCTTCTTCTGTGCCACCGGCGGCTGGCGCGTGTTGTTGTTGTAGCTGAAATCGTACGGGCCACCATATTTGGCCTGATGATAATCCTGGGCCGAGTCGCTGCCCTCGCCCCACTCGCCGTCGGAAAGCGAGGGTACACGTTCCGAGCCCATTGAGCTAACCGCACTGTCACTGGACGCGTCCAAACGATCCGTTCCACCCTGTGCTCCACCACCATTGGCCAGCAGATCACTGGTCATACCACCAACACCGGCTGCACCCACAGCACCAGCCGCGCCTGCAGCTGCTACGCCGCTCATAGAGCCAACACCACCAACAGCACCACCAGCTACGCTGTTGGCATTCGCATGGCCGCCCACGTTCAGAGTGGAGCTGCCCGCGTTGCTGACATGTCCACTGCTGGGCAGGCCCAGCACCGACGAAGTGTTGCTCGTGCTATTGTCCACCATGCGACAGAAACCTGTACGAGAAGGAGACAGAGACAGAGAAAGGGCATCAGTTAGATAATACATTTAGTACAGTAAAACCTAGAAATAGATATTACCAATTTAAAATTTAACATTTGCGAGGCTTTGCTGTAATATATACGAAGATTAGCCAATGCCCACAGCCGTTCCATCTAGCGGACGCCTACTGTACACATTCCTCACTATATAGATTAGCTATTCCTGCATTCATCGATTATTCAGCACAATTTGCTAAGCGTGCAATCATCCCACACACTCAGCACTCACTCGGCCTAGCCGCTCTTATCGTCTGCTTATCAGTGCTAGGCAGTCCCCCAGGCTACCAGGTCTGCTGTGTCTCACTCTATATACGGCGGAATATTTGGCTGTAGCCCATATACCTCTATATACACGTACATACATATGTATGTACATACACACAGTGACGAACAAAATTATTGGCACATCAAGCTTTTTAAACTTGATGGCAACTTTTTAAGTCTTTTTAAAAGATTTTTTGATAAAACAAAAAATTATCCAAACAGAATAGGGTATTTGTTGTATGAAACCAAACATTTTGTTTAAAAAACTTAAGCGTAGAATTAATTAAAATTAAATAACTAAAACAACTCGTCAATTTCACTGAACAAAATTATTGGCACAGCCAAAAAAAAACTTACAAAAATAAAAAAATATGATCTAAGAAAATAACTAAAAACTATAATTAATATTTTGTGCTTAAGCCTTTAGCTTTTCTTACAGCTGCTAAGCGGATTGGCATCGAATTAACTAATTTTTTGGTAATTTAGAGCTCGGTTAGAGCTGGTTTTAAGTCGGCGTCTATCCAATTATGTATGTATGTGCGTATGCATGTATGTATGTATGTACATATGTATGTCCACGTTCAAGAAAGTGTCTGTTGTGCGTGCTTTTTGGGTCTCTTATTGCTTTATCTTATCGCCTTGCACGTTGAACCATGTGATCTTATTCTACTATGCTGAGGCGTGTAAACGCTATCAACGGAAATAATTCCCATTTCTAAAATAAGAAAACTTTGGTATCAGACTCTCTCTCTCTCTAAAATGGAATTGCAATTAATTTATTTGTATATTTATAATTACGAATTTTAGAGTTTCGTTATTCTATGAACTGATAAGCCATAATCATTATCAACACAGTTGAGGGCAACAATTTTTGGCTCATTATTTCAATGTGTGAGCTGATTAAGCTAACCTGTTATAAGATCATGACTACACACATACACATGTACACACACACACACACACATACATATATGTATGTATATGTATATGTGTGCATAGTCTGCCTAAGTACGTCTGCCGGCTGGGCAAGGTCAAGCCCATAAACACTGATGACTGGGCAAAATTGTATACAAAATTGTAGGTCGAAGTTATCAGTGGGCCAAGTGCAATAAATACGCCCTGGAACATGAACATGCCACGAATATAACAAATTCAAATCGAAAATAACGAACAAAAAATGAAATAAGACAGCTAACGTATAACGGAAGTTATATATAGAGATAACGGTTAAAGCTTTTGCACGTTTCAGCTGTGGGCTGAACGAAATGCGCGCACATCTGTATGTACATACGTATGTATGTACATATGTATGTATGTACATATGCTCATTGTCTGTATGTATATGCTGTCTTTGTCTAAAAATGTCGCAAACGTAAACACGTAACCCAATAACGTAATTTTATTTAACTTTTTTTTTGTGTGTCATTTTATGCCAAAAATGCATTGAGACAAAGAGAGAGAGAGAGCGCAGCGACATCAACAATAAGTGCGTACATAATATAAGCATTTATATATTGAGCACGCTAGAATATAACGATCGAACGATATAGTACACAGCAATATATACACACACACACACATACATACACACATATATTTTGTGATACTGTGCTTTAACGTTATTGCTTCGTATGAAATGACTCAGCAGTTTAAAAATAGTAAACAGCCAACGGCGACAGCAACAAAACTTGCTGAGCATGCATTAGAGAGAATGTCGTTGGCTGTGTCTGTGTGCGCACGAGAGAGCGAACACGATAGTGAGCGCGTGAGAATGATCGCTTTAGAACACTGTCGACGACGCGTCGTCGCTCCGCAACTTTGCTGATATCAGCAGCAGCAGCGGCAGCAGAGCTGGTTGCGCAGCATGACTAATGAAAAAAAATGTTACGCGGCAAATAATGGGGTTTGTGCTTTTGATGCTAACATTTCGTACGCCTGAGCATAAAAATAAAACACCGACTGCGCTGGCGGCGGCGGCGGCGGCGGCGGCCACCACCCGCACTGGGCGCCGACGCCAATGCCTCTGTCTCTGCCTCTGCCTATGCCAACACTTTTCAGGCGCTATCAAATGCTCTGCTTATTTTCACACAATTTTCCCCTCACTCTCACCTGTTGATTTGCGTATTGAGTAGTCTGGGCAGCCGTTTTTGGGGCTGATTCTCGTGTTCGTTTCGTTTTCGATGTTTTATTTTATTTATTTAAATTTTTTTTTCGCTCACAAATACGTTACTCGCGCGTCATCAAACGTTCTAAATTCGTAATCCACCAATACATATGAGTCTATGTATGCATGTGTGCGTGTGTGTGTATCACGTATGTAGATACATATGTATGTATGTGTGCATGTATGAATTCTAGTGTGTTTAGCCGTTTCTAGCGTTCGCTTAATGTGCCAAGTGCGTCATTGTTTCATTTATCAATACGTTTTTCTCCAAATTATGTTAATTAATTTAATTTGTTGTCACGTTTATTGCACGTAATCAATTTCCTTTTTTTTATATTATTGTTTTCTTTTTGCTTTTATATTTCATTAAATATATGTACATATTTACTTCACTATCGTATTCGATTGTTCGTGTTCGACTGATTGACTCGGACTCGTGCGGTGTTCTTGTTGCTTTGCTTTGCTGATGCTCATTTTTAATTTTTTGCCTGAATTGAGCGCGAAACACGAGTGGGCCGAGCTGTCGGCGAGAGCCGAACGTGGCAACGATTGAGCTGACGCCGCTGAGCAAGCGTTGTTATTCTTCACTCAAATTTAAACTAATTTCACGAATTTTATGGTAATCAGAACACGACAAAGCAGTGCAGAGAAATAACAATGTTAACAGCAAACAACAACAACCATATGACGACAGTCAAAAAAAAACTCATCGGTTTTGAAGTTCTCGTGCGCGTTTGTGTATTTGTGTGCTTTGTTGTTGCTCAGCTTGCGCACGCGTTGTTTTTGTCGTGCGCGCTCAACTGGAGTGAGTGATGTTCTTGAGTGAAAGCTTCGAACGAGCGCACAGCGCATGTGGGTGTGACTCAAACTGAATTCGAAATGTCTTGGCACTGGCTTTTGGCATAAACACTTAACAGTTAACACTACTTGCAATTACTGTATATAAGTTGCATTGCAGTAAAACTCTGATTGAAAAAAGAGTTTTATAATAATGTAATAAAAGCTTTCACTATAAATCTAAATGTTTACGCAGCATAAAAAGCGCATGTAAGCATTTTTGATAACATTAAAGATATTAAATAATGAAAAGTTAACTATGTTAATCTCAATAAAGATATTTTTATGCGCGCTAAAATTTTAATCTTTATCAACTACCGTCTACCTAAAACTCGCTAAGAGCTTTAAGCTCATGTGCAGGCAAGTTAACAAAAGCAAGCTTTCTTAAGCAATCAAAAATAATATCAATTGTATATTGCCTCTGTCTAATGTTATTATGAAAAGCTCTGATTTTAATTTGTTATAGAGCATGTACTTTCCTAACTATATATCATATATTATATTACATTAGCTGATTGGCAAATTGAGACATTGTTAATCACTTACTATCTGTCATATCCATCAAGTGAAGATCCTCATCGTTGAAAAAGGAGTTGATTAAACCATCTGTGTGATTCACGTCCGAAGAAGTGTTCTGTGGATAACAAATCGTTTAACACTCTGAGCATAGGGATCATAATTCATATTCGATCATACCGCATAATACATCATCTCGTGTTCCATTTTGTAGTTGCTGCTGGCAGCGGCAGCCGCGGCCGCCGCAGCGGCAGCAGCAGCAGCGCCATCCGCGTCATGGCTGGAGTTGGTCAAATGCATGCTGGATGAGACCGCCGAGCCCAAATTGTGTCCATAATGCGGCTGACCGCCGGCAGCGGAGCAGAGGTCGCCCAATGTTGAATTGGCATGCAGCATGGCCGCATGGTGGCCATGGCTGTGGCCATGATGCGGTCCGGTTGACGGTGGCGGCGGCGGTGGTGGCAACGTGGCAGCCGCCGGCTGACCATACTGTGCCGCGTGCTGGGCGCTGGGTGGCACGCCGGGACTCTGGTACGAGTAGCTGGTGTAATGTGGCGGATAGGGCGGCATATCGGAGACGCCGCCAACCACGCCCATGCTCGGTATGGGGCTAAAGTAAGTGGCCAAGTCCTGCAAACGCTCCATCGAAACGCTGCGATTCAGGCGCGGCATGCGGCCCTGTGGAACGGAAAATGCAGACCAAATGATTAATTTGTGTGTGAAAACGAGAAGCTGCACAAACTGTTGATGTATTAACAAGAGACGAGAAGGGTTAAGAGACAGATAGGAAGCGAGGGGAGAGGGGAGAGAGAAGTATGCTCATTGTGAAATATACTAATAAATAAGCGATCAATCATGCAAGACTCCGTTTACGGAATTCTCTAGAAATGCGCAACAATAAGCCGCAGACAAGACACGAAAAAAAATCAGCTAAAAATAATAAAAACATAAAAAAAAACAAAAACTAAATTCAAATTGCGCTGCAAGTAAAGCCTGGCTTGTTGTTGTTTGTCTGGCTGTCCGTCCGTCTGTCCGTTCGTCCGTCTGTCTGCCTGTCTCAGCGATCGGTTAAGCCAAAAAACGTGCACAATGTATCAATCGGGTGATTTCTGTTGTTGCCCAAAAGATCGATCAACATGAAATTGAAATGAAACATTTTTGATTTTTTTTTTTTTTGTATCATTTTACAGTTTGACAAGTGCCACAGCCAGCGGTCGGTCTTCGATATGGGTTGCCTTTCAGCCTTTTAGCCTCTCAGCTTCAGCTATATCTGAATCTGCATCTGTAGCTGTAGCTGTAGCTATGGCTGTAGCCGTGTCTAACTGATCGACAGAGTTCGTGCTGTGAGACGACTTCATTAGTTGAGCTTTTGTTATTCTTAATTATCGCTTTGGTTTATTTATTTGCTTAACTAATGCCAGGCGAGCTCTTCGCATTGCATACAGCCAGGCGTGGGCGCCAGCCTAAAATTATATGCACATATATTAACACACACACACAGATAGAAAGAGAAAGAAAGAGAGAGAGAGGAAGAGCGCGCGAGGATCTCACACGTTCCTCGAAACAATTTGTTAAACGCCGCAATTAAGCGCTAAAAGCCGCAAAGCCATCAAAAAAACCGAGCCTCAAGCCATGGTCCATAATCGTATTCGATTTTGAAGGATGCGGCCGGCATTGACATTCAGATTGAGTTGCAGATAAATTCGAACAAACACGAAATATGACGCGACGGGCCCTGAGTAGGTGTAAAGTGAAACAGCAAAAAGAGAGAGAGCAAAAAAAAGAAGATGCATCAAACAAAGTAAAGAACGAACCGAAACTGAACTAAAACTGAAATGAACCGAACCGGTGAACGGCTGAATGTCGACTTTGACTCCTTGACTGGGGAACGAGACGACGTTGACTGACAGTTGCGCGGCTACAGATACAGATACAAATGTTGAGATACAGATGCAAAGGCAAGGCGAATGCAGTGAGTGTCTCTCTCTGTGTGTGTGTGTGTGTGTGAGGCTGTATAAACAACAATACACATACACATACATATATGCCTCACACATCTCTAATATATGCCTCGACACGCTCTTCTCGGCAAACAGGTAAAACAACAAGCCAAAGCCAGTCGACAGGGCAGGTAAACGGGGCGTTTACTTTTGCCAGTTGCATGTGCATGTGCATGTGTGTGTGTGCGTGTGTGTGTGTGTGTGTCTATGACTGTGTGTATGCGTGTAATTTCAATTGTCACTGTCTTGTCATTAACTTCTGGTGTTAGTTTGCCAGCCACCGGCCATTGTTTTGTTGCGTTTCACACGCAAAGCAAAGCAAAGCCAAGTGTAAAGGCTTAGATACGGTAGCTGGCTAACACACACACACACACACACACTCACACACCTGCATACTTATAGCCCAGTCTTGAGCTGTTGCTGTCTGCCTTCATTGGAGTTGTTCGGACTGCAGTAGAGCTAGAAGTTCTTAGAGTACCGTTTGCAGCAAGCTTTCAACGATATTCGATATGCTCGACAGATCGTAGCTATCGAGTTTTATAAGCTTAAATACGCTAATTAGCTAAGCAGCTTAACACTTGAAGTCTATGCGTTTAATCAATTCAATTGATACTGATTGGATTAGGCGCATCGATACATTTTTATATATACATTGAAATTATTCTAAATTATTTATTTAGAGTTTAGTTTATATTTATAATATTAGCATTTAACATTACAATATATTTTTTTATATTCAATCTCTTGGCTAGCATTCAATTTTCTTTTACTGCTCTCTACAGACTATTTATAGTTGGTTATAATACCAATTCTGTGAGGATAGCTCTATTAATTTTTAAGAAAAGCCATATATGGTATCTTATGGTAGTTTATACTTTTATATATATATAAATTTATTTCTATTATTATACATATTTATATTTATATTATTAATATTTATGCATTTTACTTTACAAGTTTTTAAACAAACTTTAAGCTGCACTTTTGCTGTATTTACAACAAACATCCATATTTGATCTATAACAAAATATTCAAGTTATCTTCTCAAATTTTAAGAAAGTTTTCTTTGAGTTATTTCGTACTGTCATAACAGCTTCTCAAAAGCAACATTCTATAAGCGCAATTCACTTTTTTATATAAGCTTCTTTAACATGGTGTGAATACCCTTATTATTGTGAAATTCAAATCTCTTAAGACGATCGTCAATCGTCATCTGATCGACAGTCTAAAGATTTCATAATTTGTTGTATTTGAAGCATCGCTGTATAGCAATTTATTGCCTCAGCGCTCATTCATAAGAAATATTGACTAACAAATTGCAAGAAATTATTAAATATTTAAGCTCCCTAATAACAATTTGATTTTTTTTTTACAGATAGGTAAAACTGGCATTATGAATGCATCGAATTTGTAAACTTTAAAAACTAGATATTTACCATTTTTTTGTTTCATATATGATATTCTATTATTTTCTTTTATTTATATATAATATTTTTTTGCATTGCTCACATTCATTACTTTGACTTGATATTTCTGAACCATAATTTAAGTAACTTTACATCTTTAAATATGAATCTTTTCTATGCCTCCATTTCCCCTTTTGTATGTGTGACAAAAGATAGAATGTGTCAAATATTAGCCGCCTGCCACATGCAGGGTATCTTTTAGTCTGTAACTCTTTACTATATTACTCCTACTTGATTATAGTTTTTTTTTTAAATAATTAATTCCCGTCATTAAGCTCTAATGCTAATAATTAGCCAATCGATTGATGCTGAATGCGCACAAACTTTCACTCTGCACAAGGAAACTCCAAATCTCTGGCTATAATCAAAGAAAGATACTCTCTGGATAGTCTCACATCTCTCTCTCTCTCTCTCACCTCATCTCTCTCTGATCTCAAATTGAATCGCAGTTTATTTTTATTTTTTTGCAGTATTTCTTTCTTTTTGTCATTAATTTGATTTACGAGTCTCAAGAGGACAGCGCGACAGCCATCAAACTGTTTACATAAATTGAATAAAAAAAAAAAATATAAAAAACTTATCCACACACACACACACACGAGGCTCAAGAGCAAAAAAATTGTGTATATAACTCGAAGATGCTGTAAAATAATTAATAAAGTTTTTTGCGCTGATTTTGTGCTTAGCGCTTTTTGTAAATATTTAAAATTCACATAATTAAAGCGATGACGATTAAGGCGACAGGGGGAAGTCGCGGCGACAGACGAGCTTAGGGCTGCGAGCATTAAGAGATACTTTTTTGTGTTGTTGTTGCTGCTGTTGCTGTTGTTGTTGTTGTATTCGCGCTTACTAAATGGAGATTTAATTGCAGGGGCTACTGCAGCGGCAATTGAAGTGGCCGCAGTTCAGCTGCAATCAAGACAACGGCCAGGAGGCGTGGCAGCGGAGGGGCGGCAAGTGCCACCGAATTCAATATACACACGGCGCACATGCGGAAAAACTCAAGTGGCGCATTGCTACAACAACCACAACAACAACAGCAACAACAAAGCGGCATTAATGAACACCAAGCTAAGCCAAGTTTTTTGTATGCCCCTCTTTTTTTTTGTATTTGTATTGTGATTGCAATTAGCAGGCAGAGCAGGGGCAGGGGCAGGGGCAGGGGGAGGGTGTAGATCGAGGGTTTAGCCCGGGGTTTTAGTTACGCGCACAAATGGCAAATTAAATGTTATCAGGAAGCTGACACTTTGCACACCGTATTACATAATCATAATCAAGATCGACAGAGTTGCCTAATGACAGTTGAACCAAGAGACAGACAGACAGTCAGAGCGACAGAGTGCGGCATGCAAAGAGACAGAGACAGCGCGAGTTGGGTAAAAACCCTAGATGCGAGGATTTGCAGTTGCGCTTCCTGCGAAAGCCAAATACAAATACAGATCATCTGGCTCATTAAATGGCTTTGGCTATGCAAGTGCAACAAGTAGCCGCCGCCGCAACCCGCTGTGCATTCACCAAAACTGAACAGAATCAAGGTACAGAGTCTGCCATATAGGGGTTACAGTTAGGGTTCTCGGCTACACGGTATTCACCTCTAATCCCTTGCGGCTGACCACAGACAGCAAGCGGCATGAAAGAAAGACTTTAAAGTAATTGCCGCTGACTTCATGACTGCTCAGCTCACACACACACACTCAGTCTCCCTCTCCCTCTCTCTCTCTCTCTCTCTATGTCTATCTTTGTCAACTGTAGTTACTCTTCTACAATCCTTTGTATGGCTGCCTTTGTTCAACTTCATTAGATGCCTGCGCATGCGCAAAGAGCCAGGCTAAATATTTTGAGCAGCTACTCATTCAGTAGCGAGCACACATGTTTTGGTGGTTTAGTGTGGTTTTTTGTGGTTTTATCGCTTGACGCTGCACTTGTTTGCTTGGCTTTGCGTTGGGATTAGACACCAGACACTGTAAGCTGTCAGAGGACACTTAGAACTCAATATAAATAGATCAAAGACATCATAAAATTGACGACTAGATAGAAGTGTATTAGAACAACATAAAGAGGGATAGAGACAGAAGGAGAGAGAAAGAGAGAGAGAGCTAATATTGGCTGAAACATTACTTTTTTAACATTAATATAAGTATTAACATTAACATTAAACAACATAAAGAGAGAGAGAGAGAGAGAGAAAGCTAACATTTGCTTAAGTATTATTTCGAAAATTAACATAACTGTTAACATTAACATTAACATTAAGCATGTAATCGAGCTAAGCAAGTTCTAGAGTCAAGACTCTTAAAATTATATCACAAAATCTATGTCATATACCTAACTAATATAACCTTTTAGCAGCCTATATACAGAGTATATTTGAATAAAGTTCCTCATTGATTTATTGATTTTTACAGCAAATCCAAATTTCCAGCACAAATATTCTATGACAATTCTACAAGTTGAAGTATCTAGTATTATTTTTAAATTTATCAGCTCTAGACTAATGATACTATTGATATTCATGAGAAAGAAACTGTGACTTTAGTACAGTTGCTGCCTGAATTTGGATTGTGAGTCACATTTTGCATAGTTGTCTTGCAGCCTCAAATCAAAATCATATCAATAGCTGGCAGTTAGGCAAGGTGGTGAGCGGGGGCGGGGGTGGTTGTCTTGCAGCATCCAAGCTGCGCAAACAAACGAAACAAGCAACAGCAAGAGCTTCACACAAATCAGACACATCGTGCGGGCAGCCAAGCCAAAAAGAATCTTTACAAGACTCGAGCGCAGCTGAAGAGCAGCAGCAGCAGCAACAACTTCTATATACACATATATTTTCGTTGCTCGCCTCAATCTTTTTGATGAGGCAGTTACAACAAAAGCCACAGATTGACGAACTTTGCTGGCTGAAACGAAACGGAACGGCTGAAGCAGGCTGAGCGAGTGGAGACGCGCAGCGCGCGAGAGGCTGAACCGGGCCGTGTTATATACAACCAGATTTGAAGCTTTGTACAAACAGCCACGAAAATAAAAAAAAATAAATAAAGAATAACAACAATGATGCGAGCCAAGATCAAGTGCTCGAGAACGAAGCACAGGCAGTGAGGCAAAAACGAAAAAAATAAAGAAAAAGAAAAAATGAAGCAAGAAGATGAAAAACACTCGAAAACGACGTGCAAATGATCCTTGAATATTGCTTTAAATGTACACGAATATATATACATATATATATATATATATAGAAAGAGTTGTATATGGCGGATGCTGGCACTTAAAAGGATTCGAATCAATGGCTTACCTGATGATGGCCATGATGGTAGCCAGCAGAGCTGGGCGGCTGACGCTGAAAGGCGCTGCCCGGTGCGGATCCCATGGTCGCATAGTTGGCGCTCGCCTGAACCGCACGCTGATGGGCTGCAGCGGCAGCCGCATGATGGGCGTGGGCATGGTGATGGTGGGCGGCAGCGGCGGCATGATGATGGTGGGGGTGGCCATGGGCATGGGCATGGGGGTGAGCATGGGGATGGGCGTGGTGGTAGGGCGGTGCGGTTGATTGTAGCATTTCGTCTAATTCCTTTTTGGCCTCGTCATCTAAATCGAAGAGCGGCGAACCCACAGAGTCCTGCAGATCATCAAAATCGCTGGCCGAGTAGCTCGCCTCGTTATCCTTATCGTTGAACTCCTGCTCAGCAAATACCAATTCCTCACCGGTTTCCGAAACAATACGCTTCGCCGGTGTGCTATTCAATGCGGCAGCAGCAGCAGCGGCCTGAGACGTAGAAGCGACCGAATCGCTGGGTAGCTACAAATTTACAGAGAAAGTCATAAATTAGATGGGGAAACTAGAGAGAGAGAGGGGGAGAAAGAGAGATCACTAACCACGTCGTCTTCAAGCGAAAAGGGAGACAGTTGCAGCACGTCGTTGAGCAGCTCATCCAAAGGTAAGCGTATGTATTCACCTGTGGGTGGCATTTAAATGGCATTTAAGTCAAGTCATCCAAGCATAGATCAATTGTATAATAGATTTATATAGTTAGAGAGCATTAGAACCCAAGAGGCAAGCACTTTCAATACAAATATTTGTAAATATACAAAAATATTTTGATGGCAGCTAGAAGTCTCTCGAGCATCATCAATTTCATCAATATAATCCCAAGAGCAAAACACCAAACTGGACTTGAAAATACCAAAAATACGGTAGCACTTCCCAGTGGGATAGATTGCGAATCGTAAAGGTAAACAAACAGGAGTGCAACAATCATTAATCATAAATATCAAAAGATCAGCTGCAACTCACGGAAGCAGCTGATAAAATGGCTAAAAAGATGCAAAATTCCAAATAAATGTGCTTAATTTATGATGCGTTTTGACAGGTCTCTCAAAAGAATGAAGAAGCGACTGGAGTGTGAGTGGGAGACTAGGAGATTACATTTGAGTTATTCCCCTTTAAAGAAAGCGGACTACTCTAATCTGAAGATGAGACTAGGAGACTAAATAGGTAAACTCATGGCTTAGGTATATAAAAAATAAAAGAAATGTAGTTGAAGTCTGGAGTTTAGTGTTAGAGTAGCATACTAAATATCTAAGCTCATGGTTTAGGTATCCAAAGGAGCAAATGTTTTTATAGTGTGCATACTATAGACGAGTCTACACACCAAATTGAATGCCCCTAACTCTTATAGTCTTCGAGTTATACCTAAGAAAAGAAAGTCAAAAAATTGATTTTGATAGATTTGAATGATGAATCATAGCCAATAATAAATATTAATTCTAATATTCTTATAAAACGATCTATATGGACGTATAGCTCCATATATTTAGATAAATTCAGATCCTGATTGAGTTTATATGAATTTTTCCTCTCATTCTATCTGCCTTTCTCTATAACCCTAATCAAATAACTAAAGCAAAGCTTCTGTGTATCGCTTACTTAAATGGGCCACACCACATTGACCATGGTCAAATATTTGCATAGAGTTTTGTGGGTATTGTAGTGAGAAGAAGCAAAGAAATGGGCACCCATATTATCAGTAAATTACTACTTAACATCGCCAACAGCGATTCCACGAAAGGTAAATTCCAAAAGTGGTAGCTGGACAAACTAAATAATAAACATGGCTCAAACCAAATGAAAAATTGGTGGGCGCGCACCACCAGCAACGAGCAACCACCAACCACTCGAGCCATCTAGATAAAAAAAATTGGGTAGAAACAACATAAAAAAAAAATGAGAAAGAATATGAAGAAAAGTAAGTAAGAAAGAAAAAAAAGTTGGTCGGGTCGCTCAAGTGCTGTGACGACGCTCACGACCTTTGCCGTTGGCACTTGAGTAGGGTCAGAAATTAGAATAAATAAACGGACAGACAGACGGACGGACGGCCGGACGGATTGGGGGAGCTGGCAACTTGGCTGGAACAATTCCTTGGCTCAATGTTATTCTTACGATTGGTTACAAAATACATTCCACTGCGACCATTTTGTGGCCAACACACACACACACGCATCGGGGCAACGGCTGTTTGGCCATGTTTTTTCTAGGCCTTAGCCTGTTATTTTAGGGCTGGCATTTAATTCGGCCTTTTTTTTTTGGTAACAGTTTGAGGCCTGTAATTTGGCTAACTGTTTACTTATCATTTTTGGGCTTGTTGTTTGTCTCTTCTGTTCTTGGCCATGTTGCCTCTGCATGTTTTGCTTGGCGTGGCCGCATTGTTGTAAATGTCTATAAAAATATTATTCGATTTGCGTTGCGTTTTCTATTGTGTGCCAGTGTGTGTGTGTGCATGTGTGTGTGTGTGTGTGTGTGTGTGCGTGTGTGTGTGTGTGCGTGTGTGCGTGTGTGCGTGTGTGCGTGTGTGTACCGTCTGTCACCAACAATTAAGTGACAACGGCCTAAAAGGTGTTCAGCCCTATCCACAGTTGAGGCTTTATTATATTTCCGACGTTTTCGTGCTTTTGTTTGGACACTTCCAAGTTTTATCTTTGATTACCTTTCAGGAAGTCTCATTCAATCAATTGTCAATAACTAAAGTGTGTGTGTGTGTGTGTGTGGGCGTGGCAGTATTAGCCCTAAGCTTTATGCTAATCAAATGCTATAGTAACTAAATTTGGTAAACATTGTCAGGGCGTTGGCCGTCGATAAAACGTTGTAGCATGAAGAAATTTAGATAAATATCTTTAAGGCTAATTGTGAGGAGGAGCAATTGAGATATATATCTTAGAAGTAAAAGAGATGTTATAGAGTATAAAGTGTGTATAAGAAAAACTATTAAGAGAGGGGTAAGGCAACTACAGGACTTAAGTTAAGCAAAGGAAAGATTTGATGAAATAGTAGAAATAGATGAATATCATATTGAGAAATATGAATTATTGATATGAGCCGTGCAAGGCCGGGTAACTATTTTGGAATATATATAATATAGGTTTGTTATTATATATTTATATGTATAAACTGTATTCCATATGCATATATAATGTGAATATATTATTTTAAAAGATTTTTCGCATGGCAAAATTGTCTTTAATAATATAGAATTGTTTGGAATTATGGATATAAGATATAACTTTTGCTAGCATACATAAATATTTATTTACTATTTTTATTAAACTGTTCTCTTCTTCCGTCGGCACTTGAAATTTTATATTATATAGATTTTTCAAGAATTTATAATCCATTTGGGTAAAAGTCTTATACAAGTAAAATAGTCTTATACAAGTAAAACAGTCTTATAAAGGTGTCAAATGATTGGGAATATATATTGAAAACTAAATCGGCAATTTGATGGATGTTGCCTGAATAGTCTCTGAGTTTAATGAGTTCTCTATACATAATTTAGGTAAACAAGACTGCAGCTGAGAGCATTCATTATGAAGAACTGAGGAGTTGGAATAGAGAAGCTTGCCTTAAGATACACAAAACTATATTTAGAATAAGTCAACAAAATATTGGCTAAAGAATGCAGTCTAGATGATTTTTCAAAAACAGCTAAGTAGGAATGCTAATGAATAGGATATCATGTGATAATCATATATAAGCAAAAGTTTCTCATACTCTATTGTGCTTAAGGTTAAGTAACAAAGGCAGCCAAACAGAACAGAATATAACTAAATCAGATTATACATAGAAACTTTATCTTTACCTATCAGAAATTGAGGTCAGCAGCAATTGGGCAAATGGCCTAGAACTAGAATCGCAGGCAGCTGCCACAAAATTATCAACTGTGGGCTGCCTAGATTGAAATGTTGCAATGCCAACTGACAAAATCGAATCAAAATAATGCGGTCAACTCAAATGTCTCTGTGTTTGGGCAGGTAACAGATTTGATGGCGAATTGTACAAACCTTTGCTTTATGCAATTGCAAATGCAATTTATGCGAGCGTGAAATATATTTGTGTAATCCAAACAAAGGCAAACAACAGCAGTTGAAAGGCGTGAATCGGGGGTTTTTTTTTTTCTCTTTTTGGGTCTTTTGTTGAAGCAGATTGAACACAAAAATTTGTTGCAATAAATGCCGATTGTTATGGTTGATGTTGTTGTTGGTTTTTTACAACTCTTTGACAATTATGTAATGTCGGTTTGTCTGTTGCAGAATCAACAATTGCTGCAGCAACAGCAACAGCAACAGCAACAACAGCAGTATAAATAAACAACAACAGCTTCCGCTGCAGACTTTTTGCACACTTCGATTGTTCGATATTGAAAAATGAATACGACTTGATTTTATTTATTTGATTTGTTTTTATTTGTGGTTTACGTACGTTGTTGTTGTTGTTGTAATCTTCGTTTTTTTTTATTAGAATCGCACAATGGTCACTTGAGAGGTTTGTTAGCGGCGCCTATTGTTAACACTAAGTTACGCCCTGTTTAACGTTTGGTAACTCCTATTATATATGCTATAAGCATATATAATACATATGCGAGACTTTCACTTTTTTTGTTATATATGCATATGCATTAAAATATATTTTTAATTTTTAGCTTTTAGTCTGGGCACAGTTTAGAGTACGAATTCGAATTCGAATGTATTAGAACACCTGACTTTTATTTATTATTTTGTTCATCAATGTCACTTGTCGCTTGTTAAAAGTTAAAAGTCCTTCGCATTTATTCTAATTCAGTTATTTTTTATGCACGCCCACGTTAAAAAACACAGCACAAAACGTGGCTTCAAGCGTTGTTGCTTCTTATTTTTTTTTATTTATTATTTCCTCTTCGTTGAGCCAATTCTGTGGCAGCAGCACCTAACACGCGCGCGTCAACCGTTGAGCGTTTCTCGAGCGTTTATAAAAATTCAAATACGATTCTAAATGCCTTGACGGCGGCTTCGCACCATGGCGGACGCAGCGACGTCGGCAGCGAAGCCAGCACAAAAGAGAAATGGCGTTGCCAGCTCAAACCAGGCGCAACAGCAGCTAGCGCAAGCGAGACAACTATATGCACTTCCTCCCTATGCATATGCCTGTACGTGCGCGTGTGTGTGTGTGTGTGTGTGACTGCTGCGACGCGGCCTTTGTTCATGCGCACAAGCAGTGACGGCTCTGTGTGTGTGTGCAGCAGAGGCGGAGCTTAGCTCTTTTCTGTGTGTTTGTGTTTGTGTTTGTAACTTTTGCTTTTGGCTTTGTTACTTCTGCTGGTTGTTGTTGTTGCTTTTTTTTTAACATGGACGCTGCGCGCTTCTTGCGGAAAAACAATGAGAAAAAAAAACAGCTAAAAACTGGTTTTTGCTCTGTTCTATTTGACGGGTTTTTCAGTTTTTTCTTACTTCTTCTCTGTCTTGCAGCTAAAAACACAATCTAATCAAGTAATTAAAGTTGCGAGTGGACTTCAAGAAATTTCCAAGCAACAAAGACAAGTTTTAATTGAAAATAAGCTAATTCGAAATTGAAACAAAGGGAAAAAGGAAAAAGTTCTACGGGAAATTCAATTTGGCAAACATACAATAAAAATTACAAATAAAAGAAAAATAATGTAAGAACCAAAAAAGAAATTTTAGCAAGAGCACAATTTCAAAATGAAATCAAAATTAATAAAAATTTAAATAAAATTCGAATACTGAACTATAAAATATAAATGGAACGAGAAAATATGAACCCACAGTTTTCAGATCTCAGGCATATATCTAGCACCTCTTCATTCTCTCTAAATCTCAGGCATATATCGAGCACCTCTTCATTCTCTCTAGATCTCAGGCATCTATCTAGCACCTCTTCATTCTCTCTATGTATCCTGCTCTGGCAGATAGCGCAGCTGAAAAGCTTTTAAACGCTGCTGCAGCTCCTTGCCCGTTGACTGCAATGCCCGCAGCTTAGACTGATGCTGCTGCAGTTGCTCCAATTCAACGCTGAGCGTCGCTAGATTCTCGTTGAGCTCACTGCGCTTGTGCTCCGTTTCGTGCTGCAGTTGCTGCATGGAGCGCGTCAATTGCTGTCGCACCTGTTGGCCAAAACCGGCCGCCGTTTGTTGCACACCGTCGCGCAGTCGACGCTGCAAGTGCTGCGTGTATTGCGATTTGAAGCTGCGCTCCTGTGCTCGCGGCGTCCAGCTCACCAGTTCGTAGGCATAAAAGGAGCCCGTGAAGGCGCCCAGAGCCAGCGTCAAACGCCAGCCCAAGGCACGCATCAGGACGCCACACAGCAACAACATGGCACCCATTGAGCTCTCCGTGTCCGGCAGCCAGGCGCCCTCATGCGAGGGCAGCTTTATCAGCTCCTCACGCTGGCCATTTAGTTGCTTGGGCAGCAGCGGCAGCGGCAGTGGCACTGGAATCTTGCCTTGTATGTGCTTCAATATGGCCCGCATGCCCCATGAGAAGCGAAACTCCAGATCCGCTTGGAAGCTGGACATCAGCTGCTGGCAGTCCAGGGCGCAGTACAACTGCTCGACCCGCACACAGGCAGATGGAGCTGTGCCCAATTGTTGCAGCTTCTGCTGCAGCAGCTGGCCGAGCTGCATCTCCACTTGCTGCAGCAACAGCTGCTCGAGATGAACGCCCAACAGGCGCTGATATTGCCGCAATTCGCGTTGCAACTGCGGCTGAAAGGGCAAACGGAATTGTTGCACGGCAGCGGGCAGACGCAAGATCTGCTCGTGCAAAAGCTGTGCGGCAAGTCGGCAGCTCTCCTCGCTCAGCTGCTCCACTTGCAGTGACAGCTCCTGCTGCCGCTGCACACTTTGCAGCTCCAAGCACTCGTAGCCAGCCGCCAGTGCCGCCTTCGCTGCCGTCTTCTCTGCATCCAAGTGGCCAAGCTCCAGGGCGAGTTGTTGCAACAGTTCGTGCAGCTGCAGCAGCATCTCGGCTGCTCCGGCGCAATGCTGCTCGAATTTGGTACGCAGTGCGCTCTGTGTAATGCATTCAGCAAATTCGCGCTCAAAGCTAAGAAACTCCTCGTAGCGCAGCTGCGCTCCAGGTGCTCTAAAGCAGTCTTCCGTCTTTTTCATCGACTGCTGCCGCAGGCGTAGCGTTTCCAGCGCCGAGACATGAAAGATGCGCCGCCTGGCCAGCTCCACGTTCGCATAGATGCCCAGCTCCTCGACCAGCAGCTGCAGGCAGCGTTGGGTGTGCTGCGCCCGCACCAGTTGCTCCAGCTGCGGCTCCAGCGAGGCGGCTGCATCCCAGCGATTGTTCAGTATAAACAAATTGGGCCGGGACAACTGCTGAGCGACCAGCTCAAAGAACTGACGCTCCACGCGCGACATTGTCGACTCGGCATTCAGCACCAGCACAAAGACATCCGCGCTCAGGCAATGCCGATCTATGCACTCGTCCAGCTGCGCCGTGACGTCCACGCCGGGCGTATCCAGCAGGACAACATCGTGCCCCAGCAGCGCGCAGCTGCTGCTGGGCCAGCGCACGTGGAGCAAACTGTGCGGACTGAGCGCTCGACCCGAGTGAGCACTGGCCAGCTCACGTAGGCAGTCAATGCTCAGCTTCTGGCCATCGCTATCCTCGATCATGACGTGGGCAGACTCCTGCCTGGCGCACGCCTCCACCTGGCAGAAGCAGCTGGTCGTATGGCCCATGGCGCTGGGCAGGATGCGTTCATGCAACATGGCATTGATGACGGCGCTCTTGCCATTCGACGTACGCCCAAAGAAGGCCACCTTCATGCGTTTCCGCTGCAACATGGGGCAAATCGCTTTGATTCTTTGAATGCAGGCCAACAGCTCGTCTCGCATGCGTTCATTGAGCAGATTCTGCAAGCTGGGCATAAGCTGCAGCTCGTCTACCACCAGCTGCAAGTGCTTAGCCATATCCTCGTAGATATTCAACATATCCGTCTTGGCCTGGCCAAATTCACTGAGCATTGTGGACATTCTGGCGCTTAGTTTGTTCTTTTATATATAAATGTTTTACAAAATATAAATATATAATTTATGTCTCTATATATATGCATAGAAGTTTTTCAATGAACATTTTTCCATAGAAATTTGGAATTGAAATATTTTGAGTCTCAATTCGAATCGAGTTTAAAAACATTTATAAGTAAAAATATATAAAATCTTATATATAAGCAAATCATGAAGGGTAAAAGGCGATTTGCATTGGAAACACTCAGCTGCATCTATCTTAGCGTGCCCATTCTGTGAGCAAGATCTACATAGAGAACATCTTTTGGACTGCCTTTTAGAAAGCATTAGATTTTTATTTTTAGCTGCTAATCCACATAAAGTTTTTGTATAAAAAAAATGTTTAATATATTTTTGGCTTCGCTCTAGAAGTTTTTTTGTTTTTAAATTATTCAATATATTTTTGAGTTCACTTTATGAGTTTTTTCGATAATATTTATATTTATATATATTTTTTTTATATATGACATTCTATAGAACTTAAAACACTGATGTGATTACTGTGCCGATGAGTTTTCGATAATATTTTAATCAAAAAAAAGAAAAACTGCCTCTGATCACATGTGGCCAATTAGTGCGCCTGCCAGCTGACCCAAAAAACGTAGCCAAACAATTTTCCCAATAAAAAAACATGAATTTATTTACACAAAAATTAACACAATTACCGCAATTAAATGGACGCTTGTTTAATTTTTATTTTGTTTTTTTTTATCACTCTAAAAAAAAGAGAGGAAAAAAAGGCAGTCAATATGCATTAGTGGGCCACTGAACTAATAGACAAGAGCAAGCCAGGGCAATAATAATAATAATAAGGTAAACTTCAAAAATTGAGAGAGAGAGAGAGAGAGAGGGAGTTATGTGTTTGAAGTAGAAAAAAAAAAAATTAGCAGCATCATCAGCAAGCGCTTGAGAGACTCGCATATGCTCAAACTTAGGAGTGTATAGAGATATACATATATATATATATATTCTTTTTATACATATAGACACATACATATCATACATACATAATATATATTGAAGCTTGAATAATATGTTTGGATCGTTGGAGCGTTTCTCGAGTGCGCCATTACAACTTAATTAGTTTAAATTGTTGGAACGTCCAAAGACTCAAAGAGCTTGCGCCGCCATTGCGACTAAGGCAAGAAAGAGCTAGAGATAGAGAGAGAGAGAGAGAGAGAGAGACAGGGTGTGCGTGAGGGCAGCAAATTGTTTCAGTCAATTTCCGGTGAAAGAGACGCTGCACCATCAATGCACATTGCACTTGGCTATTTAAGTGGCTTTGGCAACACTGGCTCGTTCGTGCTTTTCATTCACATTTCACTTTCGCACACTGGCACTTGCGTACATAACCTCAAATTGCTAGCGCTAGTGCGCAACAATTATGACAAGACAAATCTGAAAGGCAACGACAACGACAACGACAACGACACCGACACCGACACCGACCCGACACGGTTAGTGTCAACAATGAATGTGTAAATAAAGCACATGAGTTGCCACAAAACTGGCGCTGCAACAATCAATGAACTAACAACTAATTAACATATATACAAACCAGATCAGCACATAGACGATGTCGCATAATCCTGCCCACTCACACACACTCACACTTTTGGGTCAATGGGCTAATTGAATTGTGCAATTCTCAACTAGTTTTTGGCAATAGCGGCGAGAGAGGCTCAGCTTAAAACACTTGAAAGCGATACGATTATGCAGCAAATTATGTTGCGTCTGCCACATGCCCAGTTCCTGCCCCTCTGCTCTACTTGACTCTGTCTGTGTCTGTTTGTTGTTGTTGTTGTTTTTGTCAGCATGTAAAATTTCTTCTTCTCCTTTTTTTTTTTTTTGTAAATTTGTAGCGTAATGCTGACCAAGTAGAATTTTTTAACAATTTCTATGCTGGCCGAATAAACCAGACAGACAGACGAACGGACAGCAGGGAGCACAGTTTTGAATGTTGCACTACAACAACAACAACAGGAATAACATCAAGAAGAAGAGAAACAGACAGGAAGGGGGCACACACACACATACACAGACATATCCTCAATAGGTGCCGCACGAAGCACCAGCTGCTTTTTCTTATAATCATAATTTTCATCATGTGGGCGAGGTCGTTGCAGTAAGTGGAACTTGTCTGCACTGCCCTTGAGCCCAGTCTGGAACGTTGGGAATACGGGCAATAGAAATGAACATGGTCTAGGGAAATCCATTTGGACTCGAACTAATTTCAAATTTGATTTGATTCAGTGCAACTATTGGGAAATATAATCAGGGAAAAGAGTTTTCTTTTAAAGAGAAAATACTCGAGGAGCAGAAGGTTAAAAAATTGATTATCATTTTATGATTCTTTTAGTTTGTATTACTTTTGCATATAAAGTTCTATCGTTTTACAACACTCTAAAGAACGAAAAAGCTTTAGTGCTGGCAAATGTCGTTTGATTGTAGAAAGTTATATCAATCTTTTTAGAGAATAGAGAATAGGATAGCTTAAAAACTATATACAATACTAGCAAGCGCCTTCTGGGATGCAAAACTGCATTCATTCTCTTTATTTAGTTGCCTGTTAGTTAGACCTAACTTAGTCAACTCATCTATCTAGTAAGTACTTTTATCATAAATTATCATTACTTTTCTTATTTCTTAATTCTAATATAACTCTCTTTTACAACACTTTTACACATATAACTTTTGTTGCAACTGTACATGACAAGTATCAGCATTCATTGACTACAAATCAAAGCAGTTCAGAGTGAGAAAAGTCTGAAAATATTTGAATTTATTGATTAACAATTTCCAATATAATTCTTTGTAGTCTAGTATATCAAAATAAATTATAATATTAGAATATCCCATATTACATCTATCATTTTGCAACACTACACTTAATGCACTTTTGACGCAACTGTACGTAAGTGTTGGAAAATCATTTGAAACTCCAGCTAGAACATTTGCAGCTGTCGTTCGCATGTGAATGGCCGTTAGCTGTAACAAATTTTGAGCCGTGGTCAATAAACTTGCGTAGCTTGGCAGCCAAACTGATTGCATAATGGAATTTAAGCCACTATATTTATAACTAAAGGCGTGTATGCGAAAGATCTATAACATAATTGAGAATAAGAGCATTTTTTTCTTCATCGACATTCTTCTCTTTCAGTTGTTGTCAAGTCATGCGCTCCAAAAGTTGTCAACTGTGCGTAGTTGTATTATTCTAAGAAGCTAAGTAGAAGAAATAGAAAAACTGGTTGAATTCCAACTGAATCAATGTAATCAGATTTGTGATTTGTTCAATGGATCGTTGAATCTCTGGGAGCCCAACATCAAAATAAATATTAAAAAAAAAAAAAACTGTACCAAAACGAAAAAAAAACTTAAGAAAAACAAACAGCATTGATTACGACAACAGTCAGATACAAAAGAGTAGAGTAGAGAGAGAGAGTGACAGAGAGAGAGAGAGAGAGAGAGAAACTCCGGTACATGGCAACTTAATTATGACAATGGATCTTGAGACATATGCCAATGACATGGCGTTATGTGTCCAGGACAATGGCTGGAAACAGCTTCATTAGCAACAGGATTCTAGCTGGAAGAAGGTGACAAAAGTTGAAATTAATGAAAATGCGCTGACTTTAAAAACCCAGCTACAATGGAGATAGAGATAGAGATGAGATACCTGTGAAAACTAACTAAATAGTACAAGCGAATAGTATCTAGCAATTCAACTCATATGGGCATTCAATAGTTTCTTTCAGTGGGCTGTAATTGAACTGAAACAAAATTAAAGATACAAAAATGACTTTCATTTTAGTGCAAGCCAAAGGCAAAGGCAAAGGCAAAGCCAAACGCATGGAACAATAGATAATGCCGACTGCCAGGGCAAAGGCAAAGGCAAAGGGACTGCGGCATGGCCAGAGACACAGATACGTACGGTATTCCATGGCTAACACTCGGGGGAATTTGGATACGCGTACGAACAAAAGCGTGTGAATGCGTGTCTCGAATCCGATATAAATCTTAGCCATAGACCAATAGCAAATGTTGGATGGGATAGGGCCGGGCGCGCATCAATGGATTTTTAATAAATGCCCAGCCGAAATAGTAAATGGAAATAGATGATAATTGAAACGCATGTGAACGACTACAAAATACCCAGACCTATGCTCTAAGGAGCTTCTTTTTGCATTCTTCTACATAATATACATAAAATATAGAAATGTGACTTGATTGAAGCTCAGGTGAGTAAAGTAAGAGTTAAGAATTAAATGAAATATTCTAAATATTTCTGTATAATGCTAAAATCTGTCAAATCAGAGCAAAAAAACCTGCTGTAATCATCGATATTTATCGATTTGAAAGAAATGCAGAAAAGTAGTGAAAAACTCACAGATTGCTGCCTTTGCTCCATAGATAAACTCGCCTTTCGATGCTCACAAATAATATCAAGAACATCAATAGGAATTTCTTTCAGTCTATGACCCACAGGCATACCCTACTGATAGGCATACGCATTGACTACAGGGCATTCAAATTAATATTAATAGCTAGAAGCTGAATAAATGCCTATGAATAGCTAACGATATACGAAATACAAATACGAGACACGTTTACTGACTTTCAGCTTATCTAGATGCTGCTGGTGGTGCGGTGGTGGCTGCTGCTGCTGCTGCTGCTGTTGGTGGTGGCTTTGACACCCTACAAAATGGCTGCCGGGGTTGATAAGAGCAAAGCAGCGAGGACTTCCATTCAATAAGCCTGCTTCATAGCAAAGCAAATGCTTGTATGTTGGCCTGGGTGGTTTAAGCCCACGTCGCTGGCTCCTATGTACAGCTTATAGGCCAAAGTTGAAATACATCTTAAACCAACTAACACAGGCATACAGCTGTATCTATATATATATATATATGTATGTATGTATATATATATAAAATATATATGAGTGTAATTTTTGGCGAATCATGTTTCGTTCATTTTTCAAAAGAAAAATGTTGCATGCGACGGCGGTGGCAGCTACTTTTACTGCCACTGGCTGTGCCCCAGCTCCGTGCTCCGTGCTTCTGCTTCTGCTTTGGCTTCTGCTTCCAGTTTCAGTTACAATTTCAATCCCAAACCCAGACCCAATCCCGACTGTTAATAATAAAAGTTCGTGTGCGTGTCAAAGTTTGTTTGAAAAGCAGCCGCTTGGATATGAAATTGGGCGCGGTTCCAAGCAGATTAGCAGAGAGGCCAGAGCCAGAGCCCAAGGCCCAAGCCCCACTGCCAGCTGCTTTATCGATATCAGACAAATGGAGCATATGAAGGCGGAGTAGAAATGTCGAGCGGGCAGGGCTAAAAGCGAATTGCCGAAAAAGAAAAGCTCATTTTTCTTTTAATTTTCGTGCCTGTCAACTCAAAATGCCTACGTTCATTTATAAAAACCTTTCGCAAATGGCGTCGCTCAGGAGCAGAGACCGACCTCGGCAACCAACCCCCACCCCCCAGCCTTAGCAGCAGGATAATCCATTTTCGTTTATATTAGCGCACAGGAGCAGCAGCAGCTGTCACTTAATACATTATGAAATAGAATATATTATATAATATTCCCCCCCTGCAGAGATCCAATAGCATCTATTTAAAGACAACAACTGCTGCTTATCTAACACGTTTGAAAGGGAAATGTTATGCTAAAAATGATATTGCCTCAATTTATTTTTGTGTCTCTGAGATAAGATAACGACATCCCCTATAAATCTAGCACATTGTTTGCGTGCACAAAAACTGTAAAAATGTTAACAAGACTCTTGTAATTTAGTGCTCCAACTAACCATGAATTAGATAAGTTCTATTTGACTTACCAGTTTCATTGTCGATTGTAAAGGGTATGCCGCTCCATTCGTTCGATAGCTCGTCCAGGTCTTCCGGCAGTTTCTTCTCCTCAATCGATGGCTGAAAGCAGAATTAGAAAAGCTTGACAATCGATCTTAGAGAGCAGCTTCAATTATCGACAAATTTATCTAATGCTCTATCTAAACTTAACATGCACTTTATGCTCAATTTGCCTATCGATAAGTGTATCGATTCATATGACAAATTAGAGCCTGTCGTTAAATGTATCGATTATTATGACAGAGTTTAGCTTTTCGTTCTAATAAAAGCTTTTGCTAGTTTCGATATTCATCGATAAGTGTAGCTCATTGGTTAGTTGCACAACATTGTGAAATACTTACCTCATTTTGTTGTAGATCTTCCAAAGCTTTCAACTTCTCGATATCATCAGCATTATCATTATCATTATCATTGGCCTGCTTATCATTGTCATCAGCTTTGTCCTTCTCTTCATCCAACTTGTCAGCGCGCTGCTTGGCAGCGCTATTGCCGCTCGCATAGGATGCATTGATGATCTTCTCCTGATCCAGACTAAAGCCCAAGTCGACATCCTGCTTGTAGAGCACCTCAGCGATTTCACTTTCCTGCAAGGCAAGCCAGACAATAGATAAGTCCAAATATAGATAACTCTACGCATACTATCATTAGATTTACTACATATTTAGTTTAAAGTCTTATTTACAAGACATACTCCAACAAAGATTTTCATTGTGCTCTGTTTATATATCTCAATAGATCGAGTTTCAAGTTTCACTTGGTTTTTGTATTTATAATCAATTTGATCGATTTGATTTGGATTTGCGCTCTTAAAACGTCGTCTTTGTGGCCCCGTTTCTAAAGAGAGACTAACTATTTATCAGCGACAGACAACGATTCTACTCTTTTGCCATACGTTTAACTTATGCGTTTCATATATATTTTATAAGTCGTCTCGTCTCTTGCTTTTGCTGATAAGACGTTTTTTTTTTTTCAGATAAAAACTGCGTCATTTGTTCGTCTGCTGTAAACTTTTGAATCAAGTCTTAAGGTAGGATAGGTATATGTAAATTTGGACTGTTCTGAATGCTCTTTCGAGTTAGTCATAAAGAATATGAATTGAAGAGCGATACGCCTATCAGCTCTCTCCCTCTCTTGCTACACTTGCAGAAATCTATATGAATTTGTTAGTTTATGCAGACAAATTCCGCATCTTTTTGCACATTCATGCCAAAAAAAAAGAAAAAAGATTTTGTGGCTGCAAATTAAAGCGTTAATGATGCATTATTAACGCTGGCCGTAACCCCAGACGTTTTGCCAAAAATTTTAAACCTTTAGCAGCAAGTCAAAAAGAAATACATATGAATGGGCGTCTTAAGCCGTCAGCGCAACACGGAAATTTCTACGGACTACAGGTAGAGTGACAGCAGCACAGGTTATGAAGGGATAATCACAGGATAATGGCGCACATTAGCAGAGTCGAGAGCTGAGGCTGAGAGCTGTTCCGTGCAATGACACAACACAGCATAAAAAAAAAACATTTAACAAATCATGACATAAAATGCCATTGATGGCTTAATTAAAATGTTTTTCCTTTAGCTGTTTCTCTCTCTCTCTCTCTATATATATATACATTTATATATATCTATATCTATATCCATGGCCTATGTGTTTTTCTTTTAATTTTTTTCCAAGCGACAGTTTTTTTTTCCTCTGCTTCTCGATATTTGTTAGCCCCTGTTCACATTTTCTTTTTAATGAAATTGTTTGGGCGCATTGTGAGGCTTTCTTGAACTTTTCTGCGCTATGTTGCACGTACGTGAAACAAAAAGCAATCAATCATCGGCTCTCTGCATGTGTGTGTGTCTGTGTGTGTGTGTGTGTCTGTGTGTGTGTGTGTGGAACCACGCCTATCTCCTGGATTAGTCAGCAGTATCCGAGCGAGCATGGCGGCGGCATCATTGGTCTCTTTGGGTCCAAAGAAGGGCCGCCGCCGCTGCTTCTGAGCCCAATCAATTGCTGCCGCGCAACGCTGACTGCGACGCCGATGCTAGCAGCGACGCAACTGCGCCCCAGGGGAGGATGAGTGTACGTATATACATACATATGTATGTATATGTATGTCTGCCGGATTGGTCCCCTTTTGGAAGCAGTGCACATGCTGCGCGTTGCGCATGTTCGTTAAAAATGAGCAATTAAACGAGTGACAGAAAGAGAGAGCGCTAGCCAAGAGAGAGGGAGAGAGAGAGTGTGTTTGCAAGGGGTTGCTCATGATGTGTATGCCCGCTGCTACTTATTAGGTAGCTATTGTCGTGCCAGCTGTATCGAACAGTTAGAGTATGCGAGGCAAACTGTGTAATTGGCCCAAGTGTAGGGTATTATAGTGTCGTATATGAATGTGAAATAAATCTAAATGTTAAGTTAGGCTCACATGAACAGCTCACACAGATGCACAACTTTTAGCAGCTTAAAGCTAAGCTTAGCTAACAAAAGTGTTGCACTGAAAGCTCTCACGAAAGTGCACTAATACAAGCACATTTACGAATACATGAACAAATATATTGAAATTAATATTTGAATTTAAATATTCATAATTAGTAAAATTAGTTTAAAATTTGTTTTTTAAAAATATATAAATTACATATTAACTAATAAAATTAGTAAAAAAATTAAAGTTTAAATTATTATAATTTATATTCTATTTGTTTTCTTTTTGAAAATATATTAATAAGTAAAAAATTAAAAGTTTTAACTATTATAAATTTTTTTCGCTTACTTTTCATTAAATTATTAATTAGTTAAAAATTTAAAGTTTTAATTATTATAAATTTTAATCTCATTGTTTTCATTTTGAAAATATATTAATTTATAAAATTGGTTAAAAATTTACAATTTAATTAATATAATTTCTATTCTTTTTTTTGAAAATATATTAATTAAATCTTAATTGGTAAAAAATTAAAAATTTTAAGTAATAAAATTTCTATTTTCTTTGTTTTCATTTTAAAAATATATTAATTAAATATTAATTAGTAAAATTAGTTAAAAAATTAAAGTTTCAATTATGAATTTTGTTTTCAATTCGAAGTAAAAAAGTTGCCCCTCGCACATACCAAAAGCCATTCAATCGAATGTAACCCAGAGATAAGGTAATCGTACATGGGGCATACGATTTATAGCCTTATCGCAGAGCAATACTTAAAAAATGTACGTGACGATATGACGGGAATTAGACAAAAACAAAATGTTAATAAAAATGAATAAATAATTAATAATTAATTATAATACATAAGCCTTACGCTTAGGTGCATATTTCTTTCATCAAATAATAGAAACATAAATTATGAAAATACTGAAAACATCAGATTTTTATTCATTCAAGTGTAAGATCGCAGTCTCTGGCTAAAACTATTTCACAACAAGCAACGTCTGGCTGATAACACATGTCTCAAGGCAAATGCCAATAGCTAAAGAGTTATCTAAGTGCTGGAAATGTATCTGAATGACCTTGAAGTTTGATCGCAAATCCAAAAACAAGAACAAAAAGTGATGCAATAAAACTGCATTGAAAACAAATTGAAAAGCAAACACGTGTGAGATGTGTGTTGCAGCTATCTGACTGCTACATATTGTACAATATATATATAGAAATATATAGAAATCGACATACATAGGCAAAGGTAGACGACATTTGTGATAAGGCGCTCTTGAGGGTGCGATAAGGCCATAGCGATTTGGTTTTATTTTGAGCGTGAACAATTTGTTTGGCAACTGCTTTGGGCTGACAAGTTCTGTTGCTTTTAATCAATCAACATTAGGCGCATCACAATATATTGACACTTGCCGCATTTTGTTGCAACAATTAGTGCGCCATTAACGGGGAGCTGACCACAAAATGCGATCGGCGGTCGGCGGTCGGCGATCGTAAGATTTTTGTGGCAAGATAAATGTTTTCTTGATCCTTAAGCGGCAAATTACAAAAGTCTCTCAAGTGAAAGCAAATGTCGGCTGCGGTAGAAAGTGCAAAGGAAAATCACAAAAATAATGAAAAGAAGTTTAAGAAGATGAAGAAGAAGAAGCAGCAGACAGAAAGCAACAACAAGGAAAGGAAAGGAAAGGAAGGGAAAGGCTCAGTTGCCGACTGAGGCTAAAAGGTTGGCGAACGTCATTAATAAAGCCTCGCAAAGATTTTGATGACACCTGAACTGACAGCCGCACGAACGAGCCCCGACCAGATCACTTCACTGCATTTTGTATCTGTAAGATACACACACACACACACATACATACGCACACATTTAGTCAGTTGAGCGGCAAGTGTGGCGCATATTAATCATGTGCTCGTCAAGCCTTCAGTCAGTCAGTCAGGCCTTCTCAGTCCTCACTCTGTGCCCACCAACAAAGCAAACTGCTAGCTCGAGTGGACAACTGCGGTTTGTATCTTTGTATCTTATAGATACACATTTATCAAGTATTGCACAAGTATCCTGCACGCTTTTGCGGTTAGCCACAGCAACACGCCCCAAACGGTTTAATAACGGTTCATTTGTGTCATCTTTTATTTTCTTTTTGTCGAATGCACATTTGATTGCGCTTTCATTAACAACATTTGCACTCAACACCCACATCTAGAGATGAGACACAATGCAAAAACAACGCCCAACTAGAGATGGCCTAATAGTTGCTTGATAAATGACACGCAACACGAGAGGTTTAACTTGTTTGCTTATATATTATTTGTATTATTTATTTATATATATTTTAGAATATTATAAATAATTAAAATATTTCTAATTTAAATATATATTTCTATATATTTATTATTTAATATTTCTTATTGATATTATTTATTATTATTTTTTAATTATTTGTTATTTATTATTTGTTTTATTTATTGTTTAATATTTTTTGTTTTTAATTTTTAATTTTTAATTTTTAATTTTTTTTTAAATATTGTTTATTTTTTATTATTTATTAGTTATTATTCATTATTTGATATTCATAATTTATTATATTTTATTCATTATTTATTTTATTTTATTTTATTTTTTATTTTTTTATTATTAATTTTCATATTTTATTTAAATTCTTGCCGAAGTCAATATATTTTCTAATTAGAATTTGTTGTTGGCACACTCAGTCGTGTCACGCACGACATGCGTTCAGCTCTAACAATAGCTACGCCGCCCAACAATCGATTTGACATCTGAACTTTGCCAAAAGCGCTCGTTCGTTCACTCTCTTACACACACACGCACGCACTCGCACTCGCACTGACACACTCTATAGCTAAAGCATTTCCATCTCCTTCTAACACGCGGTAGCTGCTTGACTAGTTGGCTGCGCTCGCCGACAGGGGGCGGCACAGTTGTTGATGCACATTTGGCAAGCATAAGCCGTAATTAACGGTATTTAATTATGGAAATTAACAATTGAGCACTGTGAGAAGCACAGAAAGCGACGCGCACGGCAAAAAAAAAAACAACACACAAATGGCGCCAAGCAGGCAGCAGCAGCAAAAAAAAATGTGCTTTTTCTCTGTGTATTTTGCACAGGGTAATTAGGTGGAAATGCAACGTAATTACAGTCAAATGATTTTTCAATTTGCGTTTTTTCAGTATTTAACATTTAAGATTTTGCCATGTGAATATAGAAAGTTGACAAAGACGAACCGCTAGATAGGTGTGCATATGCTTGTACTCCTCATTGAGACACATGGCTAAGTTTTAGATTAATTTTTCAAAATCTTTCTCTTTCAAATGGAACTTTTTGCTTCCCGTTTTTAGTGAGCAGCGATACGTGTTTAACACTCGAAATGAACATTAAGTAGACTGAACCATTTGTTTGCCTTATTGTCGAACTGTTCCAAAGGCCCTATCGTTGTTGTTTTTCGTCTGGTCTGATTAGCACTCGATGACAGCGGCAGCCCATAAAATATTTGATTACTTTAATTGATAAAGTTCTATTTTGCGCCCAGTTCTAAAATGTATTATACTTGGCACACTGATAAGCAAATGAAAAACACAAAATAAAACCTTTTAGCAAAAAAAAAAACATGATTTCAATAAATGAGTAACACTTATACTTATTAAGTATTATCAAATTCTATACTACGCGGTATCTGTGCGCTGTTACACTTCATGTTTACAGCGCTAGCAAAGCTCGACAAGAAGCTTTTGGATTTAGTTTGAAAATGCACTAATGCCACTTGCTGGTTGCTGTCTTGACTAAGGTGCTTTGCTAAGTAGCATGCTGCCGTACTGTTGTCTATAGCAACAAATGTTGCCAAGCTGTAGACTGCACAGTGTGGTGAAGAGCAGGCTTTTAGTTACGCGAGAGAGCAAGAGAGCGCGCTGAATATAAAGAAAAACTTATAA
The DNA here is from genome assembly GCA_035045365.1 of Drosophila leonis. Lineage (NCBI taxonomy): Eukaryota > Metazoa > Arthropoda > Insecta > Diptera > Drosophilidae > Drosophila > Drosophila leonis. Next base: position 4,396,903 of record JAWNPC010000338.1, on the reverse strand, counting down.
AGTGTGGTGTGTAAATATGCCGGTAAAACAGCTGTTTGCGTTTTATGTTACGTTATCAGCCCGTTGCAGCAGACAAAATGAAATTGGGGGCGGGCAAAGCGAAAACAACTGCATATATTAAAAAAGGTTAATGCAAATGAGCAGACAAAAAATTAAAATGATGCTGTTAAAAAATAAATAAAAATGAGTAATTATATGTATGTATGTGGGTGCATTATTCAACAGTTATTAATTTGATTGCCTGCGCAGCTGCAGCGACGAAGCCGCGCAATGAGTGCAACGAGCTGAAGCGTCAACTCAACACATCAAACGAAGTTCAACGAAACCTTCGCTGACTGTTGCTGCCGCTGCTGCTGCTTTGCTTTGCTTGTTGCCCAAGTTTATTTATTCCGCAACGGAGAGACCCAAAAATAAGAGCGACAACGAAAACTGTCAATATATGCGAATATGCCAAACAAAGGGTAAACACAAAAAACACACAGCTTTGTGTGTTGCTGTATTTGGTTCTTCTTCTTCTTCTGTGTGTGTGTGTGTGTGTGTGTGTGTGTGTAGGATACGCTTACAATTAGCAGAGCTTTAACAGAGACGAAGCATAAGGTAGACGACATTTAACGCTATCTCAGTGCAAATGTGTGCGTGTGCATGAGTTTAAGCTTGTGACCTCATCTCAGACACACACACAGACAGACACCCATACTAACATGCTTGCTTGAGTTTGGGTTTACAGGTGCTCAAATTGGTGCGAGCGAGACAAAGCGACAATTTTGTGGTGTTTAACGATCGGCTGAAGAATCGTGGAAGAGTTTATGTGCACAGTGAAAGCTCTGTCTAAGCGACAGTTTCTAGATTTATTTATTTATTTTGCATATACAAAATCAAGACTTTTTTTTATTTATGTCAAAGTAAATTTTTGGTTATTAAAAATGGCAAAATATGTTTACTCAGGTGAGCTTTTACTGCAAGTGGCTGCACAGCCAAGGTAAAGCATACAATTTAGAAAACTATATTTATGAACATAGTCAAACTGTTCCATAAATTTGTCGGACGTGTAAGGACAACAATCAAAGCCAAATGCAATGAAATTCGCAAAAGTGAGCGGCGCATAGAACAAACGTTAAATGTCAGCTAATTGACCCATTTGACAATCTCATAGATAAACACACACACGCACACACACACACACACACACACACACACACACACACACACACACACACACACATACATGCATAAGCGAATGCACAAATGGAAAACATTTCGTGACATGATCTATAAAAATTCAACAAAATATGCATGAGAAACACCAATGGAACATATAAATACACATTAGTCACCCCATACAATGCACACACACACACACACACACACATAGAGGTATGCACACACATACATACATATAAATATATACATTTACATACAGCAAAAAAAAAGTATTTTAATTGCAATACATGAAATTTGTTGCAGCCGCAAAAATTGTTGACGGCATTCGAAAGATTCCGATTTTTAAAAATAAAAAATGAATGCAATACACATTTGTCAGGTAGTCGACAGTTGCATACCCTGTAGCAATAGCATAGATGTTGACTGAGACTGTTAATATATATATATAATATTATATTATAATAATATATTATTTATATATTATAATTTTTTGAATTTAGTCTGATCTGAAAGTTTTTTCTACTTTTAGTTTACTTTGAATTGAATCAAAAATGGAACTAGTTCCCTTCAAATGTAGTTGAATAGTTCCGAAATGTATAAGCCACATTAAGTGCAATCATTTTTGTTAGTTCCAAAGAAAGAGCTCAAGATACAAATGAAATTCTTATGATAATCTAGTTCCCAAGTTCATGAAGTGAACTGAACCGAACCTTAAAACCTACAGGTCACACATCACAATTTACAGCCAAGGCTAAGAGTAGCAACTCTATATAGACACACATCACAATCAAGCTACCACACATAACACTCCATTACAGGGTATTTCTTGATGAATATTTAAGTTAATTTTAACGCACATCTTAATATTAATATATATTCAAAAATGCTAAATGCATTGCTTAAATTTTGCCCAAAATTTTTGTTTTTTTGCGAAAACAAACAAATAAGAAGAAGAAGAGGAGTAAGACAAAGCAGCAGCAAGGTTTCTTTTGCACATCGTGTGACCCGATTGGTGGCCATTTAGAAAGTAGCAATAGTTCAAAGTATTATAGAGAGTTTTTCGCATATCTAATGAGCCGCCAGAGAAATGCGACACTAATTGGCGAGCTCATTCGAGCTGAAGTCAAACTCGACGCGTGACGATTATCATAATAATGATTTAATTGCATTTGGGCAATCGATGAAAAGATTTGCAAAATATAAAATGCAATTGAAACTAAATACAAAGTTGATTTCAATAGAACTCAGAAATCTAAGGCATATACAATCTAAAGTAATTTTGAAAACCAAAAGAAATGTTATGGAACTGATAGAGTAAACAGTCGCAAAGTAGAACTTCCAGATATCCATCTATATATTAAGGAACTGAGCTGCACTGAACTTTGTTTTTGTTCACTTTCCAAATAAGTTCTGCCCTATATAATACATCTCTCTCACTCACTCTCTCTCTCTCACTCTCTCTCTCTCTTTATATATATATAACTGACGACAAACATGATTTGCATAATATAGTCTGCAAAGTGTCTATAAAATACATTTTAAGACTTGAAAACGACTCTTAGGTAGAGCTTTCAGCCCATTCGTCGTTTGTCTAATTGAAAATGTGAAACTGAGGCGTCAATTTGAATGACACCTCGAATAAGTCAAGCGAAGGGCAAGCGCCCCTTCATTAGCAAGTCGTCGCCTCAAGTAGGTGACACTGTTTAAATATTTTGTAACGGGAACAGAATGCGTATACATATAACACAAACACACATACACACACATACATACATACATACATACATACATACATACATACATACATACATACATACATACATACATATAACTAAACTGATCAACAACAGAAACTAACTCTTGCAACTTAGAAGGTGAACAACTAAATAGTTTATAAATTTGGAATTTTATTGATTGTTTCTACTCAAACTATTCCTTAAACTCAATTGTTCATTTTGGAATCATGAGCTATATCTAGCGGTCAGTTGTACAGTTACATATGAACAGCCCAATGGAACTTGATGTTCATGAAGAGAGGAAAAGCTCCATAGAAATAATAGTTTGATGAGAACTGAACAGCTCAATAGAACTTAGAGCTCATGAAGCTCATGATTGAACATATAGTTAATGAACAGCTCAAAAGAACGTCTAGTTCATTAAAAACTGAATTGCTCACTAGAACTTATAGTTCATGAAGTCCCGAACAGCTCAGTAGAACTTATAGTTCATTATGAACTGAATGGCTCAATAGAACTTATAGTTCATGAACAATATAATTTATAGTTCATGAAGTCCTGAACTGCTCTATAGAACAGAATAATTCATTAAAAGCTGAATTGCTCAATAGAACTACTAATTAAAGAACAGTTGAACAGCTCAAAAGAACTTATAAAGAGTGGAATAGCTCAATAGAATTTATAGTTCATAAACAGGTGAGTAGCTCAATAGAACTTATAGTTCATGTTCATTATGAGCTGAATAGTTCAATAGAGCATATAGTCACGAACAATATAATTTATAGTTCATGATATCCTGAACAGGTCTATAAAACAGAATAGTTCATTAGGAACTGAATTGTTCAATAGAACTTATAGTTGTATTATAGTTAAAGAACAGTTGAGCAGGTCAATAGAACTTATAGTTCACGAAGAGCTCAATAGCTCAATGAAATTAATAGTGAATGAACAGTTAAAATGTTCAAAAGAACTAATAGTGCATTAAAAACTGAATAGCTCAAAAGAACTGCTAATTAGAGAACAGCTGAACAGCTCAATGGACTTTATATTTCATAAAGAGTGGAATAGCTCACTAGAACTTACAGTTCTGATGCTGAGCAGCTCAAAAGAACAAAGAGGTCAATAGCTCAATAGAACTAATAGTCAATGAACAGTTACACTGTTCAATAGAACTAATAAAAAGATAAACAATTCAATAATATATATATATATATATATATATATATGTATATATATATATATATATATATAACTCAATAGAACTATAGTTTATAAAGTCCTAAGTAACTCAATAGAAATTTTGGTTACAGTTCAATAGAACTAATAGTTCATGAACAGGTAATCCACTCAATAGAACATAAAGTTCAGCTTAACTGAATATAATAATCACGAGCAGTGCTCGATACTCTTAGTAAATATAGTATCATTCATAACTATATATGTATATAGTATATAGTATCCATACACAAATGAACTACATTGTTCACGGAACAAGTTCAGTAGTTCATTCAAAACGTCACATGCAATCAAACAAGAAACATTCATAAATTCTGGAATAGATCTTTTAAAGTGTTACCTCCCCGACGACTTCCACTTCGTTGACAATGCCAAAGGGATCCTCCTCGCTGGTCAGGCCTTCCACTTCGCAGGCATTCGCCACGCCCGCAGCTGACTCCGAGTCCGAGTTGTCCTCGCCGAACAGGCGACTCAGTTGCAAATCCTCATCATCCTCATCTGCATCCGGTCCGAATTGCTGCACAGTGACGCTGCCTGCATTCCTGGGATGTGGCGTGCTGTCGTTCAGAGCACTGGGCGCATCGCCTGGATGCTGTCCCAGAGCATTGGCGCCGCCCGCAAAGCCATGCAGGAAAGCCGCCAGGCTGAGATCCAGCTGGCTGCTGTTGTGCGGCGGCTGTTGCTGGCCATCCTTGAGCGGCAGATGGGCATACGGACTGCTGTAGGGCAGATCGCCATAGTCATGCAGATCGGCCAGATTCTGCTCCCAGATGGAACGCTGATCCTGCATCAGATTGGGCGACAGGAAGATATCCAGTTCGGGTGAGGCGGCCAGAGTGTTATTGTTGCTCGTCGTATTGATGTGGATCTCACCGAGTGCCGATGCGCCGGCTCCACCAGCCGCTGCATTGGCTGCCACCGAGGGGCTGCCCGAACTGCCGGAGCTGGCGCCGCTGCCGGCTGTGCTCTGCAGATCCTGCAGTGCAGCCGTCTGCACGCTGCTGTTGCCCGTCGTATTGTGGACATTCATGACGAAGGTGCTGGCATTGAAGCTGCCCGTGGGCAGCTTATACTCCCCGCCGCTGCCACCGCCAGCGCCCGCCTGCCGATGTGGATGTGGATGATGATGATGATGATCAAAGTGCAGGAGATCCTCGAGCAGCGGCATCATGCCCTTGCGATTGCCATACGGCTGTTGCGTCGCAATCATCGGCACCGTGCGCAACATTTCCATCTCCCAGCCATCGCCATGGGGCAGCTCCAGTTGGGCATCCCAGCGGCGCAGCAGGCGCTGCTGCAGCAGCGTGTAATCCGTATCCACATGCAGCAGGCTCAAGGCCAACGCCAGATGCAGCATCTTCATGGCATACGCCTTTTTGTTTGAGATCATTTTTGGTGTCGAGGTTAACAACGGCGTTGTAGATGACTAAACGAACGTGGGTGGGTTGTTGCTGTTGCTGTTGTTGTTGTTGTTACTGTTGACAAGCGACAGTTGCTGTCTCAGTTGTTGTTGTTGTGTTGTTGCTGGTGACCCACCTCCTCCTCATACACCGCCCGGCCAGACAACAGCCCGCTGGCTGCGCCGTCCGCGCGTTCAATGGCGTTTCCTTGCTGCGCTTCAATCGAGTATATAGACTCTATACATACAGATCTAGCTATACATATATATATAAACAGATATGTATATATACAGATATATATGTATATATAATTGAATCAAGCTGCGCAAAAACCAAAAATTGTTGTTTGTTTAAATCGCAATTCTCCTGCTAAAATGATCTTCACTTCTCGTTGTTTTCTTGTTCTTGTTGTTTTGCAATTAACAAATGTCCTCGTGTTTGTTATGCTTCTTCTGCTGCTTGATTTTTGTGTTGTTGTTGCTTTACTGCAAATATAGAAACAGATAGACAGAGGTTAAATATTAGTATATATACTTATATATGGATATATATGCTTAGTTAATCGGCATGTCAAATATGATTTTCTGCTTTAATGAATTTGCTTTGTGCTTGATCAAAGAAACAGCCAAGGAAATGCAACAGGAAATAAACAAACAAACACACACACACACACACACACATGTATGTATATATACAGTTAAATATAGAAGTAGTTATAGATATAGAAATATATCACATACGATTTCCGTCTTGACTATGGCAAACAATTTCCTTAAGCTGACCAATCAAATAGATATTGATATTCCTTTACAGGTAAAGACAGCTAACGGCATAATTACAAAAGCTTTTCCATATTGTATGTTATATGAACTATATACAGCTGTGTTCATAAAAATAGTAGTGCAAGTGAAATGTTGCACAGTAAAATTTTGTGATAAACTTATTTTGAAACGAATATTAAGATTAATATAAATATAATATATTCTTATTATTATATATATTATATTATATATATATATATATATATATACATATATATATATATATTAAAATTGTTTTTAATATAATAAAAAAAAATTATGTTTATCACAAAATTTTGCTGGCCACCATTTCAGTCGCACTACTATTTTTATGAACACATGCATGGTATGTATGTATATATACAATTCCATACATTCCCATACATACACACATCATACATACATATACATATGCATATACAAACACACACTAAATTTAGCATAACTTTCGAATTTGTTGAGCAATCCTAATGAAACATTCAAAACTTCAATAAAACCTACGAAGGTGTGCGCCTGAGTCAAAGATATAGATGTGTATGAATAAGTATGTATGTATGCATGTATGTATGTATGCATGTATGTATGTATGTATGCATGTATAAATGCATACATACTATATATATACATATGCAAGTGTTTCAATACAATTTGTGCTCTTATTGTTGAAGCGTTCAGATGGACGGATATGATTAGGCATGAAATCAGCTGTTGTTGCCTGCTTATCAGAAATAATAATATTAATATATTATATCATCATTACAGTTAGTTAATAGCTGTCAAGCTAAGCGGTTTTTAAGGCTTTTGGCTAAGACAAAGACACTCTATACACATACATAATATTCAAGATCTATCAACTACTATATAATATGCTTAAGCTATTTCAAGTTAATCTCTATTAAATATCTTATGCCTGAGGGGATTCAAGGGTAATTGAAGTTGATTCGAGTTGATGTTTCAACGTGTTTCTTTTATATTAACACCTTTGTAGGCATTTCTATGAATCAAGCTTTTACTTGGCATCAAGTTGGGGCTATCAAACAAAGAATTTCTAATGCTTTAATTTAAATGGCATTTGGAAAATGTGGACACTGCGATTGGGGTGTGTGTCTGGTGGCCCACGCCACAGGCTCAGTTGGGCATATTCTTCTCCCTGCCCCCTCCCCTTCTCTCCCTCTTTATCTATCTCTTTCTTTCTTTGGGTCGACGCAGCAGGCCAAATATAGCGAAACACGCGACAGACACGACGGCTGCGTGAACTTGAACTTGTTCAAGGTCTTTGATAAATTTCTGTGACACGAGGGGCGGAGGGCATGGTCAATCGTACGACGCACAAAAAAAAAGACGAAGCAAGTTCAAGGAGAGTCGAGTCGAGTCGATGGGCAACAACAAATGTTAGTCCAAAATGATATAAACACGCTTTGTTTAAAGGCTGTGTGTAAGTGTGTGTTTGTGTGTGTGTGTGATATACAGTAAAATAAAACAATGTTCGATCAGCACTGGCAAAATCAGAAAGCAACAACAACAAATACAAATGCAGTTCTAAATAAGCTTTAATGAGCGAGAGTGAGATGCATATGTCTGTGTGCGTGTGTATGTACATATGTATGTATGTATGTATGTATGTATGTATGTATGCGTGTGTTAGTCTGACAGTGCACTCACCTTTTTCTCCACGAATTTCAATTCGCTTTTCGGCTACAAGAAGCGCTGCTGCTGCTGTGCTGTTTGTGCCTGTGACTTCAACGGTAAAAACTGCGTCGCAGTATTTGCTGCTGCAAACTGCTGCTGCTGCTGTTGCTGTAGGTGAATGATATTTTACCGTTTCAACGCCAGCGCACGCCGTTGACGTCGCTGCCGACGTATATTGCTCTCTTTTTATTTTCACTTACAATTTGCACGCGGCTTTTTATTGGTTTTGTTTTAGTTTTTCTTTTGCATTCTTTTATTAATATGTTGCGCTCAATAAATTAACATTTGATAGACTGCAAAAACATTATTTATTTATTAAAAAAATGGCTGTTTGTTTATTTTTCTTTCTTTCACAAATGCTCCAAATATTTGCCGACGTCCTTGAACTTGGCCAATGGACTTTGGTTCTTTCACTTTCCAATAGCGATTGTATATTTGGTTATAATGAGTCAAACAAACACACACACACACGCACACATGCATCCATATGTTGCTGTGTCTATGTATGCGTGTCTGCACTTATTTGTTATTGCATTGCGGTAAAGCTTAAATGTTAACTGCCATCGTCTGCTGTCGCTGTCACTCTTCGCTGTACACTCTTCACACGCACTGTGTGCATGTGTGTGTGTGTGTGTGTGTGTGTCCGTGTGCATGTGTTTGTGTGTGGTGAAATCGTAATTTGTTTAAAAACCACATACATACATACATATATTATTTATGAATTTTTTTTGTTTTCATTTTTTGTTTAGCAATGCCAGTGCTTGTTCTGCTTTACTCCTTCACATCAACGTTTATTTATTGTTTGCTTTTATCGCCATTTTCTTGGCCCAGTCTGTGACTCACACTAACAACATGAACAAATGGCTGCGTCTCCGTCAGTTTTTTTATTCTCTCTTGCACAGACACACACACACACACACACACACATACATAAGTAAATGCGTGTACGTATGTATGTATATGACAACAATTAACTCATACGTTTAATTAAATGCAAAATAATTTAACATTCACGGCAATCAAAGCTCACGCACACACACACACATACACACACATGCACAAACACACCACACTACTTGTCATATGCATATCAAGGCAAAAAAAAAACAACACAGCAGCAGCAGCAGCAACAGCCGTAGTCCAAGAACAAGAGCGTTACACATATTCACACATTCACACACACACATGCACATATAAAGCGCAGTATAAACAACGTATTTTAATTTGATACAAAATTTGTTCACTGTTTTTGTACTGCTGCCGTCGCCGCTGCTCGCGCACATTATTAGAAACTTCGAGAACAACATTTCCTAAGCTTGAACTTTGCATCAGCAGCAGCAGCAACAGCAACAGCACCGCATTTATCAAACAATTCTATTTTGGCAGCAATTTCGTCAGTTGTATGCAGCTTGCAACATGTCAGCTGAGCGCCGCAGAGAGCATATTGCTGAATTGTCTGGCTTTGGCTGTTGCTAGCCTGTTGTGTTGTTCACCACATCGCAATGAGGTTGCATATTTATTTAGATTTTGGTGTATTGCAAAGCTGTCAATTTGTTGGAGAACTTATGAAAAACAATAAACACGAGTTTTTAAATGTTGATACGCTTAAGCACACCCACACACTAACATACGCACACACACACCACACATTGTACATTAATTTCGCACTTTTACGCGGTTTCTTTTGCTTATTATTCGCCTTTGAAAAAAATATTGCCGCTTTCTCTTTGCGTTGCGTATTCGTTAGTTTACATACGTACGTATTTTAACTTAATCGGCGCAAAACTACACGTATAAAACGTGTTTTTTATTGTTAACCTGCGTTGGTTTTCTTATTTTCACAATTTCTTCTTGACTCGGCGAACGTCTGACAGACGTCTGTTCACCGCGCTTTTAAAACAACAAATACGATTTATAGCGATTATGGCATTTGTCTGCTATAAAGCTGCACGATGTTAAGCTTACAGCAGCCACTTAACAGTTTGCTATCGCTTGCGAATGTTATCGACATTTTACTCAAAATGGCAATGTTATAGCTACAGCTCAGTTGAGCGCGTGCTGTAACACGTACTAGACTTTTAGGTGAATGTGAGTAAGCGGCGTGGTGGAAATTATAGGAATAAAACAGAATAAATAATTCGTCCAACTTAATAAGTATAAAGTTCAGATGAGTGGTGTGATTTATAGCGCAAAGCTTTCTTGCAAAGCTTTCGACGCTGTTGAATCTAGTTGAAGCTTTGATGTCTCTGTTAGTTTTAACATACTTCAAGCCCGCAATTTGTTTCTCCCCATTTAAAATACAAATAAGTATATATTATATTTTAATTTAGGCATGTGAATATATATTTGGAAAAAGTCGATCTTAAAGCTTACCAGTAGATTGTAATTAAAGCCACAGTAGAATGAGTTTTTCTGGGTTGGTGGTGTTTCCAAAGAGTTATTCGGTGTTGTTGGTGTTGGTGTTGTTAGCGATGTTGTTGTTGTTGTTGTCATCGGCAACTTGGCTGGCGTTGTTGCCACCGTTGGCTTGACCAAAAGCTTTGCCATCACGTCGCCTGGCTTAAAAGCTGTCAACATCTTCTTCGGATTCAACTGGGGCAGCTTTGGCCTATATTCCTCGATATCTTGCACAGGTGACAACGATTGCATTCTGGGTAAATCCTCCAAATCGATCATGGTGTATTATCATTCAACAATAATGAGTCAACCGAAAGCTGCAAATACAAATATCAATACAAATTGCACATGGCCCAGGCTATACATACATGTGTGCTTCACTAAAGTATATGGAGCTCTATGATAACGAATAATAATACTACGTATCAGATTTAATAATAAATGTATTTCCTCTAATCGTTACCAATTGATGTGTGTATGTATTTGTAAATATGTTTATCAACCTTATGGGGGTGGACTACCCTTTGTCGCAAAGCTTTTATCTGCTCAAGTGTGCTTGAGCTGCGTACACTGAGAAAAAGTTGTGCTACATATACAAAAAATATAAGGGAAATTTTAGCTTTAAGTTAGTTTTAATTGAATTTTTACTAAGATTTGCTTACTGCATACAGTATAGCCTGCCTAAGCCAAACACTCTTTGACTTTTACTCATTCGTATTACAGTTAAGTGTTAGAATAGTTTAAGATTTTAGTATATATATATGGAATTTATATATGTATATACAAATGTATTCATAACTTCATAATTTCTTAGTTTAGTACGGGTATAACGCAGTTGGTTACACCCGACTGCTATCGTTTCGACTTGGTTAACAATGCCCATGAAAAGAGATAAGACTACCATATAGGGTAATCTCAAGCACAGCATACCCCACGACAATCATGTTTATGACCACATCGCGATAAGATCGTTGTTAAGTCAATATATTGATAAGTGTGGCAAAGCCATTCAAAACATTACTGATAAGACAAGGTTTTCTGCACACAAAAACCAGAAAACAGGTATATTTGCTTAAATATATAACTATATATATATATATATATATACCTATATATAGTATATATAGCAGCCATACTTGTTACCTGGTTTTTGTATGCAGAATACTTGTTCTTATCAGAAATGTTATATATATGTTAAAAATATATTTTATATCACGCGAACTCTAATTACTCTTATAAATTCTACTATCTCAACTAAAAGTATTTTATTTAATTTTATAGACTACGTTTTATACTCAAATTCGTAATGATTGCTCTATAAATAGTTCCGTTATTAACTAACGATTTAGATGTCTGGCATTATTTGGTTCCACTGAGCTTAGCAAATTGATGAGGGTTTAAAAAAAAGGTTGTTTATCTAATTGACACATAAAATGTGATATTCAAATATATGTCTAGGTACAGTCAAGCCTCCATAAATTATAAGCTGGTTTCTAGATGTATTCAAATTTTACCATAATCCATTTTAAAAAATTAAGAATATATTTTGCTATTTTTTTTAACTAAATAAATTATTTATACAATTTATTTTAAAAGAAAAAAAACAAGTAAGAAAATTCTAGTCGGTGTTGCCCGACTAGCAGATTCCCTGACCCCCGTCCGATCCGCTGTTTTTAAATATACTCAATTATGTATTTATTAAAGCACAACAAATTTAAGCTTACAAAATTAAATTATAAAAAAAATTTTTTTTTTAGCTGGTATTCAAAATATAAACAAAATCAAAATTGCATAAATCATAAATGAATCTAAATCCAAAATTTGGAGACTCTAGCTTCAAAGATGTACGAGATATAATTTAATAGCTTGATTTCGATAAGGTTTTTAGTCGATAACAATAGCACGTTAATAGTTATCGATTTTTTTAACAAACTTGATATTTTCGTGCTATACATGGAACTACAAAAAAAGTCTTCAAGTCTCAGCTCTTATAGGTTCTGAGATCGACGCGTTCATACATACGGACAGACGGACAGTCGGACAGACGGACAGACAGACAGACGGACAGGGCTAAATCGACTCAGCTCGTCACCCTGATTAAGAATTTATATACTTTATCTACTGGTCTGCCACGCCTCCTTCTGCCTGTTACATACATTATAACAAAACCATTATACCCTGATTTCCCATATTCAATGGGTTCAGGGTATACAAAAAATGTCATATTCAACATTCTTTTTTTTTTCAATATGCCAAACAATTTCACAGTCGAAATGATATGTGTGCGTTGTAGGCAAGCTTTACTGTATGTTGTTCAACTTATGAACGTGTTTTTAATTCGAATAATAAACTTTCCAAGCTTTGATTTTGTGTGTTTTTGTTTGTTTGTTTGTTAGAAGGGCAAAACAGGTAATTCTATAGGTCTCCGAGACTACAAATAGTTTATATATCAATTTAATTCTGATTTAACTCTTGGATTTGATTGCTTCTGTGTAAGTCGAGGCCTTGGCTTTGTGTGTGATCTTGATTCGGCTGAAGCTTTTCGCAAGCTTTTTTCATTTTCGGACGTCTTCAGATGTGCTTAGTTAATTGAAGATTTATCTACTAGAGCTTTGGAAACTTTTTTGAACTTTCGTTCGTTATGCAAATGATGACATTTTTTTATAAAATTGATTTTTGAGATTTCTTTGAGTTCATGCGTAGCCCGCCCCTCAACAATGCAAATGAACTGAGCTTTTTTAGCGAGACCGAAAACCTGTTTTCAGATCTCGCAAATTACAATACATTATAAGCAAACATGTGGAATCGAACTGAATTGGAAGTCTCCGATGCGAGCCAAGTACAAATCCGGCCCATATTTACACAGCCAATTGCCCAGCCTAGAGGCCTGGTACAGTTCGGATAACGATCGTGTCACCAGCATTAGCACTCGCTCAGTAGCAAATGCCCAACCCGTAATTAAACTGTCAATCTAGAGACAGGCGAAGTAGCTATCATATCATTTGAATCATGCGGAAATTACAGGTACGCCAGGTATGCAGGGTAATATTTAAATTCTACAATTGCGACCTTTTTGAGATATGGTTGAAAGAACCTGCTAAACACTTATTATATTGTGAAATTTCACCTGCTGCTGCTGCTGCTTCTTCTTCTTTGTTTTCGATACGCCACGCAAATTTCTCGGGAATAACAAATAAAAGTATTTTTGTTTGTTTATTTATAACTTGTTAAATACCCTTGAGCTGTTTACTTAGGGTATATGAGAGTGCTATTTGTTTGAATGCACAAGTTCGACTTTGATCTATTCTTGATGTGTGAGATCCGCTTTCAGAATATACCATATATCATATATACTATATGTACTACATAAGTTAAGCAATCCTAGTCTAAGTTAAGCTTAATTAAGCTTATTACATATATCAGAACAAATGTTAGTTGTAATCGACTTATTATCAAAATTGATAGATAAATATTATCAGACATTATCATACAATGTCAGGGACTTGACCCCGGAAGAACTGTTACATAGCTATATAAGCTGCTGTCTGATAACACAATATCCTATCAACAAATTTAAGTTTAGGCATTGATCGACAGTCTTTTACAGGGCATATAGGCAACTGATAACATTACACCAAGCAACTTTCTTTTTTTACAGGGTATTTGCTGGTTGACACAGACACTTCAAAATTTGTTGATGCTTTTTGGGGTGGGCAGTTAAGGGCGTTCCATAGAGCAAAATATACGCGATGACCACATGCCGGTAATTTATACAATTGCCATTTCGTTCTGTACACAGAAGAGGCTCTGTTTACTATTTGCAAAGCTATAAACACACACACACACACACTCACACGCACACACACACACACATGCTAACAGACATGTAAGAACATATGTATGTACATATATGTTTGCATATTCATTTTAACATTAATATGGCGATCAGTGATGCACTGGGCGGGCGGTAAAAGATTTTTCCACTACACAAACACACACACACACAGAGAGAGAGAGAGAGAGAGAGTGGCAGAGACACAGTGACGCGTTTGTCTACATGCGCTTAGTTTGTTGTTTAATCGCAAGAGGGCGCGGAAGAGTTAACCAGCGAACTTAACTTAAACGGCGCAATTTCTTTAGCAGCTTAAAATTAATTTATTTCATTATTATTTTTGTTTGGCAAACAATACATACATAAATTGTATTTCTTTATTAAAAATTTGTTGTTGTTTTGTTTTGTCTCAAAAGTAGAGCTTTTGATATAGTTGTTCTAGTTGGCTTTTACGTCAGTTTCAATATAAACATTCCACAGGTGCTATAAAAGTTTGAAGAGAGCAGCGGCGTGATGGCGTTTATAGTACGATTCGCAATATACTGAGCGGCCATTGTGACGAGCGCCGCAGCGAATGCCGCTAATCGGTTCGGTCAGCTGGTCGGCGTCGCCGAACAGCCCCCTCGGCACGCGTCGCAGCACACGATGAAGCGAGACACGACGCGACACGATAAAAACAGAAGCGGAATAAACAATAACAACAAGTGTAGAGAGCACTCATTCTTGTGCTCTCTTGCTGCTGCTGATATTCAATAAAGCAAGAGCGACAGACAAAGAAAGAGAGAGCGAGAGAGAGCACGCACGTGTATGCGTGTGTGCGTGGGTGATAGATAGCATTAATTGAGCTGTTTGCCATCATTTTCAAATATTTGTACATAGAAAATAAAGATAAGAGTTAAACTAACAGATACCCTGCCCTAATTATATGTGAACTTATTTAAGGTTGATTCGGGTTTCTTTTCAATTATTATTTACTTTAATTATTTGAATGTTTATAAACAGAGTATAAATTAGTCGCTATTAAATTTGAGTTTCTACCATTTGCTATTATTTTTAATTATAAAATTCTCATTAAAGTTATCATTAGTTAAGATTGCTAGGCTAAGCCGTATGAGTAATATTTTATTTTTATATGGAAGGCCGAGCGAAGATTTAAGAAGAAGATAAAGTGATCAACTTACCTCAGCTGAAATCAATGTTAGATTTGATGAAAAACAATTTGTTTGCTTGTTACATATTTTTAGTTATCATTTTATTTAGATTTATTCCCATTTGACTTAACATACATAAATATATATATTTGTATATATATATGTTTTCATACAATTAGATTTACGTCTTTAAAGTTCCTCTGCCTGCTTCCCATCTATTCCTCTACACAAATTTCTTATAAAAGGTGTTACCAGGTGATAGATACCAAAAATAATTCATATTAGGTTAAAGCTAAATGATGCACGCAAATAAATTTAGTCTAATAAAATTAACTAGAATTCAATATAAGAGTTACAATTTTCCTTACAAAGTTTTTCCCTTTTCATTTTTCCATTTTCTCTTTTGTTAATTTAAGCATGTTTGATCCAAAAAGGTGAACAGAATTCATATGTGGACGGATATGCGCAAGTATACAAGTAGATGGATGGGTATGGATGAAGCCTAAGAAACCAAAGTTGATAGATAGATAGATAAATAATAGATATAGATATAGTATTTACATAGAACCCATTGAAAAACGCACTTCCAAGCGAAAGGAAGTTCCTCGCTAAAGTATTTTGTAGATGATTTTTGTAAAACTTTCTAAATCTTGACGTGTTTTCTTTTTTTTTTTTTTTTTTTGCTTTTTTAGTTTTTAGTGTATGCTTTGTAATCGGTATACTGTTTAGTTTATTTGTAGGTTTATTTATACATTTCTCGAAAACAGTAAAATCGCTCCAAAATCTTGTTTGTCTGGTTAGCTACTCTAAAGTTGGTTGCAGTTTGTGTATCGTGTTGCGTTAAGAATATTCTTCTTCATGTTTTGTTCTTTTATTCACGGATCTCTATATGCATTCAAATGTGTGTAAGTATGCCTAACTGAGCAGATCGTTCACTTAATCGAATATGCAAGCAAAAATCAAAATATATGAAGAGCTAAAAAACGCCTCGAGCGAACGAGTCGCAAATCTGAATTAGCATATCAAAGTAAAAAAATGAAGGTTTTCTGTTGATCAACATGAAAATACAAAAATTAGTAAGAATATTGCAGTCGAGTGTGGCCGACTGCCCAATACTCGTTCATAGCACAAAAGCAGCTCGATTTATCTAAAATTATCCATTTGGAGTTGCTAAAAGTTCAATATTGAAGGAGCTCATCAATTTTTTATCTATACTTAAGAATATTGATTTCGCATGCCTTAATAGGATCATCGAAGTTTCGGATCTATATATTTTTCGTTTGATCATACAGAAGATGAGGAAAGTATCTACATGCCAAGTTTTTAAGATTCTAACTGCAAGAGTCTAGCTAAGAAAGTTTCCCTCCAGTTGCCAAGCGCCCAAGCTGTACAAAATTGAAATTTGTATTTGGCCATCGGCATATACGACTGTGTAAATACCCTATCTCTAGTTTCATTAGTAAAAATAAAATGTAAAATTTAAAATGATATAAAATCAAAGCTTCAAGTCACCAAACTAATATACTCCTTTGACTCAATGAACGAGTATTTAAATAAATATTGGCTGGCGTAAGATTCAGATTTGAGTCAAACGTGGCTGGCTTTATACTGATAAACTTTATACAGACACACATATAGTATATATAGTATATATATATATATAAATATAATCAAGCGCCAAGTGCTCAGTGCTCAGCGGTTATCAGCGCTACTTTATTTTGAATAAAAGCTCTTGAAAGCAAAGTAAATCAAACAGAATGTAATATAAATAACATAAAGTCAAGATGTTCCATGCTGTCGAATGAGATAAGTGCTCCAGCTGCTTGGGTTGTGGGGTTTCGCAAGACCCTTGATTGATAGAGCCCAACGAAACTTAGTAGTTCGTCTTGCTGTCTTAAGCGAAGTACAGTGAAGCCTCTTTACACAATTGATGAGTGCAAATGTTTACTTGACTTTTCTAAACGGGAAAATGGGTCTAAATTTTCCTACACACTTATTATAATATTTAAAAAAAAGAAGAAAAGTAGCAAGAAAATCAAATACTTGAATTTTGTTTGTGCACAAATAAAAAGTGTCGAGTTTTTCTTTAGATAGTTAGTTAGTTAGTTAGTGTATGTATGTATGTATGTATGTCTGTACATATATCCATGGATTATGTCTATATGGAGTTTACGAAGAGGAAGAGTTCTGTGATATATATATATATGTATATCAATGCGCACATATGCAACTACATACACACACAAGCACACACATACAGCATACCGTCAAAGGAGTCTTAGGTATATATATATATATATATATAATATAATATAATAATATATAATATAATATAATATATATATGCTATACACATTTTATCATAATTTCGTTTATATAGGGATTGTTTTTTTACTCTTTAAAGTGTTTCTTTTTCGATTTTGCTGAAAAAATATGTTGATCTGTGTTTTGTCTTCATGTTCTTCATCTTTGTCTTTGTCTTATTTACTATGTTCCTTTGTTTTTTTTTGTTTTTCTATTTTTTTTTTTGTAAAATATACATACATATACAATATAGATATATATATCTGTTATGTTCAGTTGTAGATAATAGAAAATGGCATCAAGTATGCCTATTTCCGATTTATATATATATATTAGAGATTGGTGTGTTTTGTTTTCCTAATTTACAGTTGCTTTTTGCTTTTCTTTTCTTTTCTTTTCTTTTCTTTACTTTATGTTAACTAAATGTTTTTAAGTAGGAAGTTAAAGCGAACACAACTAATGGAGAGAGATCTCAAGACCCTGTCAATATATGTATATGGCAAGTGTATGGCAATGATATGGTAATTATTATATTACTTTAGTAATTACTTGAAATAATTCATTAATTCATTGATTACTTTATCTGTGTGTGTGTGTCTGTGTCTATATCTTTCGAGGAACATAATTACAAATGAGTTGAGAGAGAGATAGAGAGAGAGAGAGAACATAATTCAACTAAAATTCGTATATATAGTTGGTTTATAACTGCGTAGCGCTCTATCGATGCGAGCGCAAATTACTTTCCACCCATTTGTAGAGCGATGTCTGAGATCTGGCCACCCATTCCACATTGGAGGCAACGCTGCTGAGCGTCATATTGAGCACGGACATGCCCTGTCCACGTCCAAACCGATGCACCAAGGACTTGAGCTGAGAATACAGAAAAAATAAATATATAGATATAAATATATATAGATAAATCTAGTTTAGCGCTTTGGCCTACCTCATCGTAATCGAATTTCGTTGCGCCATATTGCGTTATGGCCGATATCACTTTGGCAAAGCTAATGGTGCCCGGTCCCAGACGCTTCTCCAGCTCATACCATTTGGCCTGCAGAAAGCGACAGGCCATTGCACCGCCTGTGGGCGTGCCCGCAATGGCCTTGAGCACCTGCACCACCTCCTCGGTGGGCAGCATGGTGACATGCGAGAGCAAACGATTCTGCAGCCAGGCATCCTTGGTGCGTCCCAAGGCGCGCAGCAACTGCATTCGCTCCACAAATGTCTCCGAGGTGCGCTGCAGCGTCACAAAGCGCTCCCAACAATGCTGCCAATAGATATACTCGCCGGATAGTATGGAGCCCGTATAGACCACCTGAAAGAGCGAAAGAGCAGCTTAGTAGCCGACTAAGTTCTCGTGGCAGCTCACAGCAACTCACCTCACGCAAATTGGGCGATATGGCCGAGCCATTGTAGTACAAATACTGATTCAACATATTCTTGGCCTTGGTTATGCTGTCAATGTCCTCCCACAGCACAGACGCCAGCAGCACCTCTGGCCGCATTAGTCTAACAGACAAAGATATTACAATTGCAATCTATATATATATATATTTATATATATAGTTGATTAACTCACCTGATGGCAACATCGCCCTCATCTACCCAGCCCACCTTCTCCATGACCGTGGACAATTTCATTTTGATGAACTCGCTGAGCATTAGGAAGCATTCGGAATACTTGAGTATGCGACGCCATTTCTCCAAATGTCGCACAGCCAGAGCCATGGGACCGTAGTGCGTTTCACTGGGCAAATATTGGATCATATTCATTGTAATCTCGCAGGGCAATAGATTCGCATGGCACAGCGTAAACGCATCCGACAACAGACCCAATCGATCCTAGAGCAAGCTCAACTTGAAATTAAGTTCTCAGATATTGGAATTGTGGACAAACCTCGCTGCTGAAACGCTTGGGATTATTGGACAGCTCCTCGATGAGACTGGCCCAGTTGTCATCATTGTAGATGACGCGATAGTAACCGTTCTGTATGGCATTTACCTTGATCCATTTCACATTCTCTGGCACATTGAAAGTCACTGAAGTTGGTAAGGAGACAATGGGATGTTAGTTAGCTTATTATGGTAGACTTCAAACTAAAATTGAGTCAGGGTCAAGTACATAGAGGGATAGAGTCAGCAGAGAAACTGACCCATAGATACAGCCTATGCTTTTCGCATTGCCGAAGATGAACTTTTGTGAAACAGTCCACCACTGATGCCATTTCCGCTTTACCCTGAACCCATTGAAAATGAGAAATTAGGGTATAATGGTTTTGTTAAACTGTCAAATGTATGCAACAGCCAGAAGGGGGCGTGGCAGACCCCATAAAGTATATATATTCTTGATCAGGGAGACGAGCTGAGCCGATTTAGCCCTGTCCGTCTGTCTGTCTGTCTGTCTGTCCGTCTGTCCGTATGTATGAACTCGTCGATCTCAGAACATATAAGAGCTAGAGACTTGAAACTTTTGGAAGTCCCTGTATAGCACGCGTATATCGAGTTTGTTTTAGAAAATCGATAACTTTTTCCGTTCTTTTGTTATCGATTAAAAACCTTATCGAAATGAAGTTAATAAATTATATCTCGTACATCTTTGGATCTAGTCTCCAAATTTTGTATTTAGATTAATTTATGTTTTATACAATTTCGGTTTTTGTTATATTTTGATATATATATATATATATTTTTTTTTCAATATATAAATTTACAAGCTTAAATTTTTTTGCCATGGGACTCTAGTTCCAAAATTGTACGAGGTATAATTAAATAACCTCATTTCGCTAGGGTTTTTAATCGATTACAATACAACGGGAACAGATATCGATTTTTGTAAACAAACTTGACCTGCACGTGCTCTACAGGGACCTATAAAAAATTTCAAGTCTCTAACTCTTATAGGTTCCGAGATCAACGCATGCGGACGGATGGACAGACGAACATGGCTATATCGACTCGTCGTCCTGATATATACTTTATGGTGTCTGCCACGCCTCCTTCTGCCTGTAACATACGTTTTCACAAAACCATTATACCCCGATTTCCCATTTTCAATAGGTTCAGGGTATACAAATAATCTCGAAGTGGTTACAATTGAACTTCACATACAATACATATATTTCGTCAAATATTTTTGGTGTTGATTGTGTTAATTGAATTTGCGTATATAAAATAGTAATTGCTCCCAGAAGTGCCTTATTCCATCAGTGAGCAAAATTCATTAGTTAAATTAAAGCTGAGATTTCTCAGTAAAATAAAGCCACCCCACAATCGCAACATAAGAATGTCGCCCTGTTCTATTGTACTTAGGCTGCGTCTATGGGCTTTACTGTGGTAACTTTTTCGTTGAATTTGAATGAAAAAGAATATTATCACGAGGAGGAAGGCTTTGACGACATAAAAGCAATCTTATAATTTTTTTTATATTTATAATTTGCGTTCTTACTGTTTGTTTTCTTAGATGTGTTGAATGATTTTATAAGGTTTTTGAAAATAATAACTTGTTTTTTCAACTTTTTTATATCACAACTTAGCTTTTTTTGGATTTTTTTATTGGACGATCTAGCATTTTATGCTCTGAAAGAAATGGCAACACTGCAATTCACCTACCTCTGCTCTACTAGTAGAACAGTTAAAAGCTGTCAGGTAAAACCTGAAGTTCAAATCAAGAAACAAACTTGCTCTATAAACTAGCAACTTCAGTCAGCTGCTAACCACTTTGAAAAGGTTTCTGTATTTAAGAACTTATATGATAAGTGAGCTATAGGTTAACCCATTCAGCATGCTCTGCTCTCGCCTCGACAAATCTCATAGCTAAGCCCCATCGCATCCTGCCTAGCCCCAACCCAACTCTCTTCACTTTCGTTCTACTTACCATCAACATTCTGCATCCAGAGCGTTTCGCTGGCATTGTTCATGTCTGTGATATACGTCACTGGGAATATCCACTTGAGATGCGGCGCAGCCTTGTGCTTGCTGGCATGGGTGGGTGGCACAGTGCTGGGCATATCGGTGGCATTCACTGTCGTCTGATTGTAGTTGTTGCCATCGTAGGACTCGTCGTGTATGGCCAAGAAGTCGGCTGGCTTGAATGGCCGTTGCGATATGGATATGCTGTTGCCCATCTTGGTGACGGTGAGCAGCGGAAATCCGGGCTGATGTGTCCACAGCGTCATCATGTCTTTGATATTCTTCGAGCCGTTCGCCTTCTT
Source organism: Drosophila leonis (assembly GCA_035045365.1). NCBI lineage: Eukaryota > Metazoa > Arthropoda > Insecta > Diptera > Drosophilidae > Drosophila > Drosophila leonis. The sequence continues at coordinate 4,374,986 of JAWNPC010000338.1, read as the reverse complement.
GGTGCATATGGTCCAGAGATCAGTGGGCTCGGCGGTCTTGAAGCGATTCAGCTTGAGGAAGGTGCCTAGGCAGCCGCGAAAGCGATCCTCGCCAATGGCCGTGTGCAGCATAGAGAAAATGGCAGCCGTCTTCTGGACAAAGAAATCTTCGTTGTTGCCATCGTGGCGAGTGCCGTTCATGATGCTGTCCCAGCCCTGAATGGCATCGATGTCTAGCGCGGCGGTGGCCATCTTCAGCAGATACATCTCGCGCAGCGGCCAGCTATCCTGCAGGGGAGCCAGCGCATGTATGCCCAGATACTGAATGAGACCCTCCCACAGCCAGACATCCTTGAGCACCTTGCGCGAGGTGATGCCACCGAAGAACTGACGCACCATGGCCTCCGCAATGCGCAGTGCACTGAATTGATACTGCTCCGAGGTTATGGAATGGGGATCGGTGAGAAAAGACGTCTTCAACGTGACCAGACCCAACGAGGAGATCAAATTGCGATCTAGCGAAGGCAGAGCTACAAAGTCCACCTTGGTCAGGGGATAACTGATGTCCAGCCAGGTCTGCAGATACTCCAGCACATCTCGGGACGTATGCAGAATGAAGGAAGAGCGTGGCAGTAGGTCTCTGGGCGCATAGAAGGTATACGAGGGGGCACGTTTGATGGAAGAGCCCGTCGACTGCGACAAGGAGGTCAGATTCGAGGGTTTCCCATTGCCATTGATAATTACGGGCAGGGCAGTGGTCGTCGTGGTGCTGACATTGTGGAAGGGCGTCAAGTTCACATTCAGCGAGTGAGTCAAGGCAGTAATGTTGCGTACGGGCGGATTTTTGTTCTTCAATTTCGTGTAGTTGTTCAGCTGAGATGGCTTCTTGCCGCCGCCAGCGCTAGGTGGCGCCACTGTAGTGGGTATATAGGCAGCCGAGGGCTGTAGCGATTCGCGCTGAAAGTCGCTGACCACCCAGGCAACAGCATCAGCAGGCAGTGGAGGCGTTTCAATAAAGTCATCTCTCAACTAAAAAAGGGATTTAGATGTCAGTGAAGTCATTGAGACTTACTCAACCGCTCACTTACCAGTCCCGTGCCCATGTAGAAGCCCACATCCTCTGTCGTATGCACTATGGAATTGGATAGACCTATGTGGAAGCGATCACGGAAAACGGAGACACGGAAGGGCGCACGCACATGCGGCTCATCGAAGCACGGAAAGGCGCGACGTGCACCATTCGGTCGAAAGACTGTGGCTGCCAGCAGGCTGTAAAGAGTAAGGCATTAGCTAGAGGCTTATCAATAAATCAGGGCTGTAAACTGCACTGAAATGAAGCGATGCCAACCCAAATTCCTTTGATGGGAAGTAAGCTACAATTATATGGAAATACAAGTTTGAGCCGCAAACTGCAAAGGAAATTGTCTTTTTATACCCTGAACCCATAGAAAAAGGGGAATTCCTAACAAGATATTTGTTGAAATCCATTTGAGAGGGTGAAGAAGGCGCGACTGATTCCATAAAGTATATATATTCTAGAGTAATATCAAAAAACAAGTTTTTTGTTTGTCCGTCCGTCCGTCCGTTTGTCCGTCTTAATCTCGCTAGAGCTAGAGACTTGCAGTTCATTTCTTATATTTTGCTGAAGTCAACAATTCCTATAAAATTATACTTTTTGATATGTTCCTCTTTTTCCCAAGCTGTTTGTATCCTTATATATGTCGCCTAGTTATGCTATTTGGACTATCTCTCATTTTCAGTGCAATCCCTACTTAATAAATCTTGAAGTCTTACCGATCCCGTCCATTGAAGCTCTCATATTGATCCACATAGAAGCCCTCCGGTTCGGGATTCAGCTTGGAGTACCAGCGCAAGTTTAGCGTGTAATTTGATTTCTTCTTGAGCTTCTCCTTGACTTCAATGTAAAATTGCTGTCGTGGCGGGAATTCCAGCACCTTGATTATCTTCAAGGCATATCCCTTGGGTCCGGGCGTAACCAGCGCCTGTGCACGAAATGCAATTATTTAGTTAGTTGAGTTTAACTTAATGAAGCAGCTGCAACTCACCTTCTCGGTAACATTCAGATCCTGTATGTGCAGCACAATGAAGTTAGTCTCCTTCTCGATGAACAGATCGATAGTCACTTGACCTGACAAAGTAAATAATTGCATTAGAAGCAAAGCTAATGAATCGAAAAGTCAGTTTCACTCACCTTTCACGTCCAGCGTTGTGAGATTGGGATGTATTGTGACCACATAGCGCATGGGTCGGACACTGTTGGGCAGCATCTTTTCCAGCCAGGGAAAGGGCTCCCCGTTCGTTGCAATCGGATTGAATGGCTGTGTGTTGTTTTCTTCATCCGTTTCATAGCCAGTCGTCGTTTTCGCCGCACAGGAACAGTCTGCAAAGGTCATACACACAAACGCAACGTTCAAATACAATGGTTCAGCTGGGCAGGTGGGGAGCATGGGGCGGGGGCGAGTTTTATATATTATATGGCTTTGGGGATTTGTGGCTAAGCACATTGATGCTTGTTGCAAATCAACTGCGTTTTACACGATTAACAAAGAGAACAAAACTGAAACAGAAAACGTGGCGGCTTCAGAAAATCTAGGATTAAGCAGAGAGGTGAAAATAATAAATCACAAAAAAACAAACAAAATACAAAATAAAACATAATCAAAATAAAAGCTAGCATACAAATCGGTTGACTAGCAGAGGAGTTGATGATTTTGTTTCACATGGATTCGCTAGCACATCTAATAGCAAAGGTAAATTATAAATATTAGCGAGAAGAAACTCTTTGATAAAGGAAATATTGGAAAAGTTATTAAAGAGCAACGCATGAGCAAGATTGACTGAAGATGGCGAAAATTCATGATTTATTTGTAACCAACTAATTTTCTTATTCTACTAATTATTGTTCTGAAAAAAGAATAAATTATTCAAAATGTTCCGCCCACGTTTTGTTTGGCTTGCAGCCCTGATTCTGTCTGATAAGTACTTCTATGTCAAATGTATATAATTATATGAATCGTAAAGTCTTATGTATATGATATAAGAAGAACGTTAAATACTACATAACAGCTAAGTTTAGAAATTCAAAAAATATATAATAGATGTGTTCCAAAAACACTTTTTAAATATATTTGAAAAGAAAAAAGAAATAAGATATCTAGAATTCAGTAAAACTTTAATTAAAAAAACTTTATTTATCAGTAAAATTTATAAATACTTTAAAAATTCTACACATTTTTCGAGCAAACAATGTAAAGAGAGTTTCGATGACTTGTTTTTTTTGTTTTAGATGAATTTAGAAAGATTTGAAGTTGAATTGAAAGTTTGAAAACAGTTTCAGATAAATGAAATGCACTAGGTAAGGGAACATATAGATAAGCAGAGCTGTTAAAAATTCCATTTGAATGGAAATTCAAAATGGGTTTTCAGAACAAAAACCCATTTTGAATTTCCATTCAAATGGAATTCTTAACAGCTCTGTAGATAAGGTATTATAGGTACAACAATTGGATGACAGCAACATGCCGACAGATTAGATATATATATATATGATAGGAATACTATATATAAAGATATATTTGGACTATTTGTTGAGTGTTAATTACCGGTTAGTTAGAAGAAGTGGGTTTTTGGAAAAATTTGTTACTCACATTTTTACCAATCAAACAAGCATTTAAGAGAAGTTTTCATAAATATATAATAATATATTGTGTGTATTTTTTTTTTTTTTTTTTTTTTTACCAAAGAATACAAAGAAACAACAGTATGAAAAGAAAACGGTAAACAAATTATGTATACATATTTATAAATATATATATATTTGATATATATTGCATACATATATAGAAGACGTACGAGTATTTAAATTTGATTAAATATTTGGTATTTTTATTAAGTTAATAAAAAAAGTTGGCATTTTTTAGTAATTTTTTGCCAAACTGCATTAAGTAATTAAGTGTTGTGTAAAGCTTTTGTAGAGCCTGGTTACATTGTCTAGCTCTTTCCCTTTGCAGAGTCTCACGCACACACACACACACACACGCGCGCGCACACACAGACAATCACACACACACACACACACACATACGCCCGTCTGGCTGGGGTCCGTAATGCAATTAGCCTTCAATGCATTTAGCCCTATTAAGTATGCAACACAAGGTTTATATTTGTACTTTGCATACATTTTGCAACGTAATATGCGACATGGGAAGTCGATGCATCAATATGGAACTTCCCTCTTACCACACACACACACACACACACACACACACACATACAGACAGTGAGGAGTCATTCGCCCGGGTCAGATTTTATAATGGTATTTGGTTAGGGCTAATACTATTAGTAAGCATATTGCATACAACATGCTGCCACTATGTCAAGAGGCAGCGCGCGGCAATGTTCTGGCTGCATCCTTCATTAGCCTAATGCGATTCTATGGTTTCACTAAGGAGAATAATGTTGTTGTTTGTCGCAGCTGACTAGCTCGCCTAATAATAAAGCGTGTTATGAAAATACTTTGCCTAATGGAAATACATTTTTCATTATAAAAAGCAAACTTTAAGTTAATTGAGTTTGGAGTTAAAGCAGTTTTCGATAGGCAAAGAGAGTAAAAGCTTGTTCTGGTCGTATATTAAAGTAAATATTTAGATAACATATCATCGGGTTTTATATAGATTGGAATGGAATTCTACGGCATAATTTTCTTATTTAATATTTAGGCAAACTCAAAACTTTATAAAAATGTATCTTTGTCAACAAGGGAAAATTGTTTTACAGTCAAATTAATATATTATATTTATGGATTGAAATTTATTTTTAAAACTTTCTTTTGTAATTCTATATAAAACTTCAAGTCGGCTACTTTCTGCTTATAGGAAATCTTTATCAAATTTGATTTGCTAAATATTTTTAAAGTTTTATTAAATTTGAAGTCAAGTTTGAAGTCAGAATAATAACGTAGACTTAAATGCATTTTAAGAACGTTTTTTGTTTATCTATATTGAAATTTATGTCATTGACTTTAAGCTGAAAATATGTTTATCCTAAGTATTTCTTGGAATTCTTGTGAAAAACTTGTTTTCTAGCAGATTTGGATTAAAGCTAAGCTAATATATAGAAATAAGTGGAAAAAGAGCTCAAACTAAAATTACGTAGACAACTTTAGACTCTAAACTTGGACACAAAAGTATTGTTAGGAACTCTTATGAGATCATTTATGTAACAATTATATTATCATCATAAACAGTTATAATCAGCTCATAGTTATTGTAATAAAAACTCATTTAAATTATCTCTCTTCCCTGCACGAGTACCTTTTCCACTTGCAAAAAAAATAATACAATGCGTATTATAAAACATATGAAAAGCTGTTTTCCCTGCTTGCGAACATATCCTGCGCAAAAAAGGGGGAACAACGACAGCTTTTGTTCTTGTTGTTTGTTGTGGTAATGAAATAAAAAAATTAAAAAAAAAAAACGAAACAAAAGCAAAGAAATGCAACCGAAAGGCAAATATAGATGTACAATGGAGCCTACCATTTTGGGGTCCGGCGTAGGCAATGATAATGGCCGTCAGCAGCAGGGATCCAAGGACGATGCCGGCAACGAGAAGGGCGCGACGCTGCGAGCAGACGGCGACTCCGGTGCGCGTCTGGCGGCCGCCGCTCGATTCGCCACCTGGTAAATGTAATTAACAAACAGGTAAAAGAGAGTGTGAGAGATTGTTAATAAGAGTGAGAGAGCGAAAATAAGGGGACAGTGTGTGAGTGTGTGTGTGCAGTAGCCATATTAAATGATGTCAATATTTGTGCGCGAAATGTTTGCATTGCGCCCACTGTTTAACGAGACAAGTTGGTTGATTGGCTGCAGAGTAGCGAGAGTCAGTTCGATTGAACGAGCCATTAAAATTGTAGTTGCAGAACTTATTCAGTGAACAATAAACAATGGATACTCTTTGCTTACTTATTCATTTGAGCAATTAACGATTCGTTTTGTTCAACAGTTCATGAGCGACTTGTTCTATTCAGCTGGCTATCGATAACTCGCCCATACTCAAGCTGTTGAGTTAATGAACTAGTGAATATCGAACAATTGAACGTATTCAACTTGTTGATAAGATCCACTTGGTAGTTGGTTTTCATAGACAAGTAAAAATATTAAGGAAAGAAAAAATAGCACCAGCCCTCAAATTTGCATAGGAGCTGATGATTCCGTTTTATTTACCTGAGAGAAATGCACAATCATCTAAGTCCGGATCATTTGTCATTTCGATGCGCTCGCGCCGCCAAATTTTCGAACCTTTACGACCACCGCCAACGACCGAAATCTTAACGGGGCCGATATCTCTTTGTTTTCCGGCCAATACGTTAACTTAAATGCGTTGCTAAGACGCCGCGTTCTTCAGTTATATATAATATATATATATACAAACTATATACTATATGCTATTATTCACTTAGGTTAAAAAAAGAAAAGAAAATCAGAATTTCATGTGCCTTGCGCTTTGCACAGCTTTTTTCTTCTATTTTCTTTTGCCTCGAACCAGCCAAGCCACGTGCTCTCTTCATACATATTTTATGTTTTAGCCATGTTTATGAAGTTAACTTTGAATATTCGAAATTCGAATTTGACAGAGCCGAAGAGCGGAAAAAAAGTCTCAGCAACGCGACGAGTTGATAATCTGACGGACAAATAATCGTAATTTATGCGGACCTCCTCAAAAAGCAAATAGCAAAAAATTTGAGAAAGGTGAAAAGCAAAATATCTGAGTCGCATTTTCCACCCGCATTACTTGGCTTTAGGGTGGTTTAGGGTCTGATAACTTTTTTATGGAATATGTAACTTAGAAATATGTTGCATATTTTTAATCGATAGTCAACTTTGATTTCATGATGCTTATTTAACATTTTCTAGTAAGATTTAGTGGGAGAGAGACAGAGAGATTGACTAAATCTTGAGTTTCTGTAGGGCAAAAGCTAGATTCATGTGTTAAAACTTTAGCTTTACTAAAAGTTTTCGATGTTTTATTTTGCATATTGTTTTGTATTTTGCATAAACAAAATTTTACGAAAATAAAATTAATTTTCTTTTATTAAATTTTAAATTAAAATTCATGTTTTTTAGGAATAATTAAAAAATTAGTTTTCTGCTGTCTAGAACAAACTTCTATCTTATATAGTTATCATAGCTACACTCCATCAAAACCTCGGAAATAAAAAGAATATTTAATCTTCGGCGTATTTTCCTGTTTTTGTTCTTCATTCTTCTATTTTGGGCCAGGCGCCAAAAGCTGCCGCCCTTCCGGTCTCGCCGGCTCAACCCTACCCCTGCCTCTGCCCCCGGACAGTATCCCGTCTAGTCATTCGCTTCGTCTGAGCCGGCAGCCACGCTCGTAACGTTGTCTGCGTCTGCAGTTTTTTGGATGTTGCTCACAATTTCAATGTCGCATTGAATTAGTGAAAAGCGCTTTCAACGCCCAAAAAGCAACCCCCAAAAAATATTGGATGCTGTGTGGGTGTGTGTGTGTGTGTGTGTGTGTGTGTGTGTGAGTGTATTTGACTCTATAGTCTGCCTTTGAGCAGCACTTGAAGTTCAAGTTGAGCATCCTTAGCGAATTTTATGCGGTTTAGGCCTGGGCAATAATAAAGTAAATATGATACGGTTCATTTTTGAGGCAATTTCTTTTCAATTTTGTAATATACCGGCATTTGCGTTGAGAATCACATAGAGATATTGAAATTCTATTGCAAACTTGTTACTCATTTTGAAATGCATGCATTTATCAGCTGATAAGATTCGAGAGAATAAATAAGTTTTATGATACGAATTCGTAATATCAAATTTCTTTCACTTGATTAGATTCGACAGGTGTCGAGGGCAAACATAAAACTTTTGTTAAATTTTAATTATGTTTCAATGAATGCTAATTGGTAAGTTTTTATTAGTTTTCAGTGGGAAAGTAGGGAAAACTTCATAAATTACATTCTATGCAACTTCTAATAGTTGCTTAGCATTCAAAAGTAAGTTTCAGGAGCTAATTTTAGTTTATCTGTTATTTTAACATTCATTTAACATACATATGTCTGTTATCTTATCAAGTTTTTTATATGCTTTAGACAATTAAAGTCTCAGCTGTAACTTTTCAAAATGCTACGAAACTTGTTTCAGAGCTCACTGGCTTATATTGATAGGGCCTGTCAAAGTGCCTGTTCCAGTCGATGACATTGCAAGGTTAACAACCATGTAAAGACAATAACAATAATTGTTTGCTTAGGCGCCCGCTGCATTTGTTTACATTTGCATGCATGTTATTATCAAGAATTTGTTGTTGCTCGCAACGCACATTGGAAACAAAACTTTGACACACGCGTCACACGAGTGAATGAGAGAGAGAGAGAGACAGAGGGAGTTTGAGAGTGAGAGCGTGCAAGAGCGTCGCAGCTGGAATGCTTAGCATGCGGAGAGAGTACGCGTGAGAGAGCGTGCAAGAGAGCGCAACACTTGACTGTGGCGCTCGCATTGGAATCTGTGTTTTGAAAATGAAATGTCAAAATGCAAAGCTCAACAGCGCGCATTTCCTCACATGCGTCAATTGGGCCTGTGTGTGTGTGTGTGAGTGTGAGTCGGAGAGTATAAGTGAATTTCCTGCTTTGTCTTAGCTTTGATAATGCGGCGTTTTTCTTTAGCGAGAAACGAGCGCGTTTCTGAGTGCTTTCTGAATGCGCGTATATATGTCAATAGTGCGCTTTCCAGTCCAATTCGTCTTTTTTCGCGTTTTGCTTTTGCTTTTGCTTTTTCTTTTATTTATTTTTTGTTTTTTTTTTTTTGCAGCTGGTCCCGTTTTTGTTTGCCACTTGACTGAATTGGTGAGTGCATTTGCCTACCAAGCGGCAGCGGCAGCGGCAGAGGCAGCGACAAAGGCTATGGCAGTGGCAGTGGCAGCGGCAGCGGCTATTTCTCTGTTGTTGGCCGTAGAAATTAATTCGGACATTTGAGACGGACGTCCATGAGCTATATAATAGTTTAAACGTGTGTACATATTTGCTTTGGCTTGCTGTTGTTGTTGTTGTTGTTGCTGGACTTGGCTGGTTGTAAAAGGTCAAAATAGCAACACTTAATCAATGCAAGTGAGGCGCTCATTAAGCCAACACGAATTTATTCATGTGGCCCCATTGGCCTTTTTATATTGCTATATTTGACTAAGAAAGTCTTCTTGCTTTCACTCAGTTCACTTGAAGTACCGTTAGATTTCCGTTAGCGAACTGAACTTGCTGTCAGAACTTTGACTAATTAGTAATTAGCTTTCATTAACAAAAAGCCGACAGAAATTGATTCGATTCTTCGATTGGCTTTTGTCTAATTTTTCTGCTTTGCTTTGCTGCTTCTTTCCTATTTTTTTGTTGATTTTTTTTTTTTCGGTAATTTTTATGCTCTTTTCGTTATAGACACGCACAGTGGGTAGGGGGCAGTGTGTAAAGGCAGCACGCGACTCATCTGTGTGTAAGTATGAGTGACTGTATGTGTATGTGTGTGTGTGTGTGTACGTGCGTGTTCCTATAGGTGAGTGTGCGTGTGTGTGTGTGTGATTGAGGAGTTTCTTTTTTTTTTTGTGATTTTTTGTCAACACGAGCTTTCGTTTGAACGTTTCGTTTGCTTGCTACGCGCTTTCTGATGCGTTTGATTGCGCGTACATTTTCCAACTGGATGCTGCTGTGGCTCGCCGTCGCGTCTCCGGCTACGAAAAGAACTTTTGCAGCAACCCCTCTGGTCAGGCAGTCTATGCCCACCCCACCTCGTCCCTCACAGCTGTGCAGCGCATGTCCATGCGCTCTCGCAAGCTCCCACTCTCACTCTCTGTTGGGACACACACACACACTCTCTCTCTCTCTCTCTGTTGCTATTTTGCCATTTTTGGCTCTCACCTGCAAAAATGAAAATGAAACTTCTAGTGGGTCCTTTTCGCCGGTCCCTTTTAGCCAACAAGCAACATAAATAGTGGAGTGTTTTGGTGTTGCCAGGCAGATCGGAATCAGAGGCAGGCATGCTGCAACCCTTAAGCGCCACCCACCAGCAGCCTTCCTGCTCCCCTGCCACATCAGTGATATGTGTGTGTGTGTGTGTGTATGTTATTTCTCCCCAATATGCATTCAGTTACTTTGTCTAGTTGTTGTTGCTGCTGTTACTGCGGCTGCTTCTTTATCTTGCTTTTAGTCAAAGGTTCAATCGGCAAACAGTTCTTGTTGCTGCTTGATTAAGGGTTGGCTTCTTTCTGCTTACAGTTATCGCGGCTATATGCTACACGAGATTTACGAGCTCACGTATTGATGCTGCCTTCACTTTTTTATTGCCTACTTTGAGGCGCCGTTGACAAACTCAACACACTCATTCGCCTCTAATGGGTCTGCAACGGCTGCTGCAAATCATTTTGCCAAATATTTCCTCGAAATTATATTGACAATGATCACATCAAAATTATTATAATAGTTTATATTGCATTTATATTTGCTGTGACAGAAAAATTATTGTGAATTCACAGCAAATCTAGAGATGTTTTAAAGATTATTCCCATGCATATTTTTTTATACACTCAAAGAAAAATAGTTAAACTTTTAGACATTTCACTGAAACTTGTTTAAATAGAAATTCATACTAAATAAACTTTATTGAAATTTAAAGATTAAAACTGTCAAAATTCTTAGGAATTGTTTTACAATTTAAGAAGAACTTTTTCGCCTGATATTATTTTGTTTTTAACATTTTTTTAATGCACTTTACACTGATTTTATAAAAATAAGCTTTGCTTCGACTTCTTTAATCTGAGAGCGTACAAAAAGATTTCTTGAAATAAAGATTTGTTCTGCTTTATGTGAAGCTTCCATCAAAATGTTTTAAAAATCAAGTTTTTTCTCACGTAAAAACAAATTTGTTTAATCCAAATTCCTAGAATTGAGGCTAAAGCTGAAACCTTCAATATGGTAGATTTTTAGAACATTTTCAACTCAATTAATTTTGGCTGGCAAATTGAAAAGTGCGAAAATTTGATAAATCTTTTGTACAATTGGCACCTTTTTTTGTTTGTTTCGTGGTCTAATTTAATTTGTACGTTGATCCGCTAACAAAATTCTAGGTACTCGCATCTAACTCCTCCTTTTTGCGATGAGCTCAACAAAGTTAAGCGTAAACAAAGTGTAAAAAGTTTGAAAATTGATGAAAACAGTAAAAGTTTTTTTTGTATTTTTATTTTGGGCGCAACGCCAGGTCACGAAAAGTTATTTGACGTGAAGTTTTTGGAGGCGACCCGACCCGACCCGATCCGAACATCAAGCTTAACTCAATGAAATCTTTGTCACGTCGCCCTGTCGCCCAGGCAGCCATAGAGTTGAAATGCAAAGCCGGAAATGCAAATGGAAACACAGGGTGTTCATTAGCAAATAGTCACAGCAAAGAAGTGAAATTGCCAACGAGGCAATTTTCAGCCATCGACTAGAGAAAGTCGTTACTGCGTGCATTTCAATTTCCAATTCCTAGGCTTTTTCTTTTCAATTGTAATCGTCAGCTAGCATTTGCCTCACATTGTTCTGACGCTTATTTAACGCAATTTTGTGGTTGTCATCAACAGCGTACAATGGGCTTTATTTAACTGTTAGCGGGTAAATTTATGAATGTTAAAAGGTTGAAATGTTATCGAGCAGAATGGGTAACATGACTGTGTTGTAATAACAGCTGCTAAGCTAAATTGGGAGATTATGCATAATGTTAGGATAGTTTCTGTTAAGATAGTAGTTAAGATAATATAATAATCGTAAAGCAAACCTTAACTTTGAGAAATACAAGGAAAAAGAGGAAATCTTTGTTGCATATGAAACACTAGGTACTTTCATTGTTGAGAAACCCATGACAATTTCTAATTCTACACAGCTCTCAATAGTTGTACTGAAATGTATGCTTTCAGTTGAACATTTCTTCATATATTCTTCTAAAATATTTTCTAAATTTAATTCTTTAACTAAACTGAAACGAGTTGCTGTCTTATTTGCAAGTCTTTAGCCGAACTGAATTAATTTTTGTAGTATTTTTTCAAGTTTTTAGTTGAACTAAATCGATTTTCTCTGTTCATCTATATATATAGCAAAAACTCTTGAAAACATCCCATAGTACAGCATGTCCAGTATTAAGTATTTGCTGTCGCATGCAAATTTACAGCCCACAAGTTGTGAAGAGCGCACAGATGAATGCCATGTGTGTGTGTGTGTGAATTTGAGTGTGCGTGTGTGTGTGGGCCTCCCATTTCAAGGGCTTTTGGCGCTCAGCGTTGTACAGCGGCCACAAGTGTCTGTAATAGAGTGTGGGTTCTGTTCCCCCTGGGTACCAAATCGAAATGTGGTGGTTAAATAATCGCTGTTTATGAAACAATCAATAAATTTAAGCTGCTGCGATGGCTGTTACTGCGTCATGTGGCAGCTATTGCTACTGCTACTGCTACTGCTCGCCCCACAGGCTTTGATATACTCCCCACACACACACAGACACAAAGCAAAAACTTGAGAACTTTGCTGCTAAGGGTTGAGCTGGTGGTTGGGCTGAGTCTCGAAACTCTTAATTGCTCGATTAAGTGCTTGTTAATCTCTTCATGACTTTTAGCTAAACGATGGGAAAAGCGATAGCAACAAAAGAAACAAAAATAGACTGAAAGTCATCAAATCAATCTGCCAATAATGTTTGGATGGCTCGCAAATGTTGCGAACCTAAGCTTAATTATGGAGTAGACTAATAGAGCAATAAAATGTGATTTAATGGAGGTAGCTAGATATAAGGAATGCACGACTAGAAGATATACTGGTATAGTTCATGCCGGATGATCTGTAAGGCTACATTTTTAGCTAAAATATTCTTGCTTTGTTAGTTATGTACTTGTATACCAAATTTGGTGTCTCTGCTTCATATAGTCTTTGAGTTATATACAAAGAATATAGATATACAAATTTATTTTTATTGTTAAAATGAAAATTGAAGGATCTACAGAATAGATTTAAGAAAGAATTTTCAAATAAAATATTTTTGAGCTGCTTTAAATGTGCTTACATAGCTAATATATCTATCTTTTATATTCTTCGAGTTATATATATGAGAAAAAAAAAAAACATGTCAAAATCAATTTGTATCGTTATTAGTCAAATTGGCAGACATATCGTATAGATGGAGACAAATGTCAGGCAAGATTGATGTCAAATTGATGTTAGCAAATTTGATGTCTCTAGTTCTTAAAGGCACCGAGTTATGCCAAATCAAAAGTTATCAAAATCGATGTTTAACGATATTATGAAAATTGTAGTAAATAGCAAATAAAGTTTTGACTTCTAATCTCTAGTGCTTATAGTCTGCCAGCTATACAAAAAAGAAATGTTTAAAAAGTTATACATTTTTCGATACAATGAAAATAGTTATAGCTATTGCAGAAAAGTGATTGACTTAGGCTTCGTATACTATATGACTATATAGAATTAAAGTATCAGCTGTAAAGCTATTGTAATTTTTAAGATTGAAACATTCAAAGAGAGAACTGATTGAGATTGTATTGCGGCTTAAAATATATCCATATCACATATAACTGTAACTGTAATGATATCATAAGTACCTAATCTAACTTAAACATTCTGTCTGACCTTCAGCTTTTGCGTTAATTGCACAGAAAATCGATAAATTTTAATATTTCAGTAATAATTCTTAGGTATTAATTTACCAAAGAGCTTTCTGGCAACAAAAGGAAATCTAATAATAATTGCGAGCAGTTGATGGGAGACCAAACGCTTTTCCGAACATTTTCCGCATGACTACGAAATGTTTCACTTCACTCCATATTTTCATTTTATTTACTTTTTTTTTTAAAGAGCTGCGCACTGGGTTGCCTGTGCGTGTGCGTGTGTTATTGTGTGTGTGTGTGTGTGTGAGTCTCTGCTCAATTTGCGAAATGCTCAATGAATTAATTAATTGGCAGCTTGTGTTGAAGCATCTCTCCAAGGTGCGCCCGAGTATGCTGCTCTATGCGTGGCATGCAACAAATGCCTGCAACGAGACCGCAAACATAAATGGAAAACTAATTGTGCAGAAATTGCAAATGCAAATGGACAAAAAGGAAAAGAAGAAAAAAAAAAACAAAATAGAAGAGCACAGCGAATGCCAGCAAAACATTTTCAAGTGCTGCGAAAAGTGGGCTACGGTAGCTGCTGTCATTGTTATTTCCTGACTGACAGACGGACGGACGGACGGACGGACAGCAGGATAGACGGACAGACTTGGCTTTTGCGCGTTGCATTTGCCACATTTTCCATTTCCCCTAATTACGTAGGCCGCCTCAGGAGGCCGCTCAAGCTGTGCGCATTGTAACTGTATTGCATTGTGTATGTATTGGTGTGTGTGTGTGTGTTTGTGTGTGTTGGTGTGTTTGTGTGTGCCATTTGGCAAACAATATTTGCTGCAACAATTTGGTTGCATTTGCGGCGCATCGCCTTGCTTTGACTTCCTGCTCGCAATGCTTCAAGTGGCCTGACCCAAAAACACATTTCATCCATTTCTATATGTCTTTACTTTCACTCACACACACACACACATACATACAGTTACACACACACACACACATAGAGCATTGTTTCTGTTAGCCCCATTTTCCAGTTTTATTTTTCTTCTTCATTTTTTCTCCTTTTTTTGCCGGGATGCGCAGGAATTCTTTATTTAAGTCAAGTTGCTTCAAGTGTGTGTAGGTGGGTGTGCATGTGTGAGTGTGTGTGTGTGTGTGAGCCCATTCAGAATGCAATCAACATCAACGCATCCTGCAATTATCAACGTTGGCAGCAGGCGCGACAGCCATCGACAGCTGCCACAACTACAAACACACACTCTCTCTCTCTCTCCCTCTGTCTCCTCTACTGCTGTAGGCCACAAAGCTCTGTTGCTGCTCTCATCTCGTTGCATGCCCCACAAGCCGTGTCTTAGTTGAAAGGTAAACACTGATGCTGCTGCTGCTGCTGCTGTTGCTGTTGCCTCTGGCTCGAGTCATTCGAGTGGTGCTTACTCCAGTTTATGCATCCTTAATTGCAACACATGCATCCTGCTCCCGTGACACTGATTGTTGCACCACCAAAGGCGAAAGACAATTTTCTTCTGTGGCACACTTTAGGCGTTGCCTTGACGTGCACAAGAGTCAACGATTTGTTCAACAGATAACGCCAAATTGGGCTCACGGGCTCTTATCAAACATGCGCCCAGCCAGCTGTTTGCCAGGATTTCTCAGTTCCACTTCGATTCCAAGCCCCATAAATTATTAATCACTTAATGTGTATGCCAAAAGGCGAGCCACAAATTGCAACGCATATCATTAAGCATAAATGTTGCATGTTGCATCTGAATATGAATATATAGACTGTGGTAGCTGACATAGTAAATATTTAGATTAGGAACTTAATCTGAGCTCTGTTTATCGACTTCATGGCACAGTTTGTGATATCACAACCTTTATAATTATCACTCTATTCATATCTCTCTATCTATCGCTCTATTTTCGATCTGAATCCCTGAAGCTACGCTAACTCTTAACTTAAACTTCGTTATATATATGTTTAATGAATTTCTTTCACGAAAATATAAATTGAAAACCATTTTTTCTTAGTCATATTACAAATTCAAGAAATTTAGTCAAAAGAGTCAATTTTCATAATATTGTTAAACCAAAAGATCCTTAAAATAAAGCTGCAGACAGCCAGCTACCTTTTAGGCATTCAAAGTTTTATGTTTGTTAATTATTGACATTCAACAATAAGCGGAAATTGCGATAAATTTTATAAAATATTTTCACACATTTCACAAATGTTAAACGATTCATAATAAAATGGCAAATCTCATAGAATATTTTAAAATTTATATACTCTCTATAACTCAAACAACTGCAGAAGTATATATATCGGAAATAGTAGCAGTCTTGTTAAGTCAGTCCATATTACTTAATGCTAGCACATACATACATATACATATGTATATACATATACATATGTATATCTCCATGCATTAAGCATTTTGTTACTTTTTATAAGCTTCAATATATTTGGATTTGTTTATTCTTTAAGTTTCTTTAATTTTGCCTTTTTCATATACCTCGACACATTTCCAACTCTAACTAAAGCCCATTTAAGGCTGACCTCACCTAGAGCTTCCCCAACATTTCCCTAGCTAATTAGCCGCATTTAAAGTAAACACTTAGCTTATATTTAAAAGCCAGCAAATAGATTACGAAATGCCTAGCAGAATTATCGCATTTCAGTTTAAAGTTTATGCACTACATAATCCGGATTTAATATTCCTCAGGGTACATTTTCTAATATCATCATTCACACCCACGCAGACACACACACACACACACACACACACACACAGAGCTAGGCAGCTACATAAGTAAACACAAGTTTGTATTTCAAATGACAAAAGAAAATGAAACAAAAACTGAGAATTCAAAATGTCGGAAATCTGAGCTGAACTGCAGACGACGTGCCCGGCTGCAAATGTCCGTCTGAATGCCCCTTGTGGGGCGGGGCAGTTGGGTGTCTTGGTTGGGCGATGCGGTGGCATCTTTGAGGGCATCATGCAGCATGCTGCACAAATGCCGCCAAGTCGCCGCAAGCAAAACGAAAATACAAAAATGAAATATGAGACAATTGTGGTCTATAATAAAAATGTGAAAAGCGAAAACCAGAGAGAAGCACAAAGCTTAAATACCCTGCATTGTCAGGTTTTCTAATTATTAATATAGTGAAAGAACTTCAGACAGAACTTTTTCATAGAAAAGTTCAGGCTTTCAAGTATAAAACAACTATAGATGAGGTTAGCCTGAGGTTAGTCTGTCTGTCCGTCTGTCCGTATGTATGAACGCGTCGATCTCAGAACCTATACGAGCTAGAGACTTGAAATTTTGTTGTGGTTCCATGTATAGCACGAAAATATCAATTTTGTTCAAAAAAATCGATAAATATTCCCGTTCTATTGTTATCGATTAAAAAGCTTATCGAAATCAAGTTATTAAATTACATCTCGTACACCTTTGAAGCTAGAGACTCCAAATTTTGGATCTAGATTCATTTAAGATTTAAAAAATTTTGATTTTTGTTATATTTTGAACACCTGCTAAAAAATTTTTTTTTTTTTATAATTTTATTTTTTTAAGCCGGGCACAACTGACTAGAATTTACTGTTACTTGTTTTATTTATTATTTTATTTGAAAAATGTTTATAAATTTGTAGAGATAACTTGAAGTTAAAGTCTAGTCGCTGAGAAGTCTGACTGACAACTGAATCCAATGACTGAGCACAGTGGGCTCTCAATCAGTAGATCCTCTTCATATAATGGGCACATTTTGCTATTGTTATCCTATCGATAATCGTCTAATCATAATATTGAAAATACTTGCATAATCTGCAGCACTGCAGCCCAGCTCAGTCCACTTTTAGGCGGGGTAGATGTGATAATCTATATATACATGCATATACATATACTATATAATCAATGTAGATGTATATAATTTTCTATATGATAATTTGCTAGTCTTAATATCGTTCAACTACTTAGCATATCATTTCAACAATAATATTGATTTAGGCTAAATATAAATTTGATTGGATTTGCTGTTAACATCTTGAGTTGCATATTCAAAATGCTTCACTTAGAACCAAAGAGAATTGCTGACTTAACAGGCACAGGCAGCTGGCATTCATTATATTTACTTGCGGCTGGGCTTGGCTTGGCTGGGCTTGGCTTGGCTTGACTTGGCCGACGGGGCGTATGAGCATGTGAAAAACTGTTTCCTGCAGGATACAAAATTAACGCCATGGCTCAGACAGGGCAGCCAACGGGCAGGCCAGAGCAGAGCAGACATTTTGTCTTGCGCACAATATTTTTTTAATGCCTTTGTTTTGCATTTGGCGTAATTAAGAAAACAACCTGATGGATGCCACAGAGTGTGTGTGTGAGAGAGACAGACAGCAGAAGGACAGGGCCACTAGGCGTGGCACCTGCTCGCAATTGGCAGCCGACTGTGCTCAAATTATGCATAAGTGCAATTATGCACTTTGCTGCGGGCTTTGCTTTGATCATGCTAAGATGCCTTCACACAGTGAACAAATTGGGCTGCAAGGATGGAGAGAGGGAGGCAGAGGGAGGTCACTTACCAAAGGTAACGCCATTCGTTTGCTTCTCCTTGTCCTTCTCCTTATCGGTCTTTTCGCCGCCCAACGGCTCCAGCTCTATGCCATCTGTGGTGGCCACTTTGTAGTCCCGTTTCGACATGTTGCCACAGCAGAAGCCACAACATAACATCTGTCCAAATTTGTAGGCCTGTGGTTTGAGCGGCGCCGTCGTGAATGGATTTCTGTGGTCAGGTGGGTGGGGCAATTGCTCAAATCTCAAATCTCAAATCTGTGTGCGTCCTTCGGCGATATGTGTATTCAATAGAATGACCTTCTAAAGTACTTCAGTATAAGTTAATAAAGTCGGTGAGAAGAGTTCGAGATTGTTTTCGTGGTTTTCGGTTTTGGTTTATAAAATTGGTCCAGTTACAGATGATGAGAGACAATAAATATGTGTTGTTCTTAATCGTAGAAACTAGAGAGAGAGAGAGAGACATGAAGAGAGAGCAAATAGAGATAAGATTACTTAGAATATAAATATGGTAAGTTGTAAGAGTTTGTTAAGAAGTTGAAGGAAATTCTTTAGAATATATATAAAATATAATAGGATATATATATATTTAAGTTAATACGACCAAAGGAGCTCAGCTGCTTCAGTTCAGATACTCCACTCAGACGAGGCAGACTTTACACCTAACTTTTACTACATAAAATAGTGAATATTGTATAAACTGCTAAGCTCCAGTGAGCACCAAGTCTTGGAATAGAACTCAGCGCTCCGAAAGGTTGAAGTATTAACGGTGCGTTTAGCTTACATGTTAAGCAAGTGAGAGTGCTCTACTCGGGACTGCTCGACTACCCTGAAAATCACATTTAAAATCTTTGGGGCTTTCGAAATCGGTGATTTTATACGGACGGACGGACAGAGGATGGACGGATAGATGGACGGACGGACGAACACAGGATGGACGTATAGATGGACGGACGGACGAACGGAGGATGGACGGATAGATGGACGGACGGACGGACGGGTCGCACAAACGGGCATGACTATAATGACTCAGCTAGTCGTCCTGATCAAGAATATATATACTTTATGTGTCTGCCAAGCTGCCTTCTGTCTGTTACATACACTTTGACAAAACCATTACAGCCCGAAAACCCATTTTCAATGGGTATAATAAGCTCGTAATTGATTCGGACCAAGAAACAAGTCAGGCACTGTTTGCCTGTTTTGATGTCTGTCTGTCTATATGTGTGCCTCCTCTATGTGTCTGTTTGCACATCTCTCATTACGTCTGTCTGTATGTCTGAGTACAAATATTTTGGAATTTTAGCCTAAGCCTGCCTTAGCGTGCGCAGATCAAGTTCAGGCAGATAGAATTGACTAAAGTACGTTTACTAGCTTATGCTGTATGATTGACAGAGTATAATCTAGTCTTCTACTCCTACTTGCTCATTCAATGTAAATGAATATAATCCAGTCTAGATTCACGAGTAGATAAATCCTCTTTAAGCATAAAACATTCCGGTATTTAGGCTAACACCAAAGCAACTTATTTCCAGTTGCCTTTTTGCTCCTTTCATATTCTTTCAAACTGCTGAGTGAAGGCAAACAAAAAGTTTAGGGTCCGAGCTCATCTTTGTCAATATATAGATTTCAATCTACATTGCTGCTTCAGGTCAAGAATGAGAAACTTTTGAATAAATTTCGTTAAAAGTTATAAGTCACGTTTAGTTTTGGTGCTGCCATAGCAGCGCTGTGTCCACACAGATTTCGAGCTGCTCTTGCATCAGCTTGTATAATATTTTATGCATTCATAAAATGGTGCCGACTGCTGCAACTTTTTAGATTGCCACAAAGAGTCTGGCGGCACTTTTGGAGCGGTGACGACATTGTTTGGGGTCCAAACAAAACGAACTTTAATAAGAGCACTCACAGCTCTGCTTTGCTCTGCTCTCAGGCGTTGCTGCTGCCTTCAGGCTGCAGTCCGGCACTTATTGCTTGTCTTAGTTGTGGCACACTCCACACTCCTTTGTGTGGCAACATAAAAAGGTGCAAGCAACAACAGAAACAAGCGAGCAAAAAAAAAAAGGAGCAGCCTGTGTTGGCAACAATGAATGTGGAGGGGGCGGCAGTGCATTCGATAGCCTTGGGGCCACAAATGGGGGGAGACCGGCGCAATAATTGCAAGCTGAACTCACAAAGCGCACAACGGGGCGCATACGTAATGCAAATGGCATAAAAAATATCGAAGAGCCGCACAGTTCAATGCACGACGATGCTAAATGGAGCACGGCTCGAGGAGTCCAAGTTGGAAATGTAGTCGAGCGTTAAGCACTCCACTTCGACGGCAGGCGGCACTTGCCACAAAAGTCGATGCGAGCCAATTGTTTTTGGCTGTTTGTTAAAACACAACGTTGTGAAGTCACTTGGCAGAAGGCAACGTTAACGTGGCAAGCTGCCCTGCTTGCCAGCAATATGCCGGCAAACCAAAGTACACACAAAAAGCCAAAAACACAAAAGGCCACACAGTCCAAATGAATTCTGCAAACAACACAACGGAAGCTAACAGAAAAACACAACACGAAGTTCAAATACACTTGCCTCTCTCACTCACTCTCTCTCTCTATCTCTCTTAAGAGTTTCGCCTGAAATGCTGAAACTAAGGGAATGCATGATATAAGAACAGACGGAAAATTCTACTATAGAAGAACATATATATATTTATATTTATTATCAGTTTGCTACAATATATAAAATATATCTTATTTTAAGAATTATATGAAATTTATTTCAATTCAATTTCAAGGATTTTCGGATCGAAGCGCTTTACTCTATAGCTATAAACTGGAAACATTTTGTATGCTTCATAAGCTCGAGCCTAACTCTAAGTACCTACCTGCCTACCTCTAAGTATGTAGCTTGATGCCATGTTTTACTGTACTACAAAAAAGGAATACCCTTTTTTATTGCCAACTGTTAGGTGTAGACGGGTAGTGTTTAGTTTGTTTTTGGCCTGGTCATAAAGTGGCCAGAATTAATGGCAAAATGGCGTCAGTTGGTTTTGTTTTGCCTTTTCGCTTTTTTACTTTTTTGTTGTTTTCGTTTTTGTTTTTTGTTTTTTTGCTTGTTGCGTTCGTTGCATACAAAAAAGTTTGTGGCTTTGAAGGTTGGCCTAGGCTCAAAAGACAATGCAACTGCAAATAGCCAGTGCTGTCTGTGTGTGTTTGGTCTATGCGACACGTGCGCAAATTGTGCCCCGAAGTGTCATTTGTTATTTTACTTCCGGTCCGCCGCGACAGGATAAAAAACTGAAAAACAAAACACAAAAACTTGTACTGATGGCATTGAAGATACCCTGCATCAAGGTTGGTTAGTTGCCATAGGTGATACGCTAAGAGCGCTATGAAAACTATATGAAAAACTATAGTCGAGGCAAACAGAAAAGCGAGAATAATCAAAAATAGACCGACTTGAATATACCCTACAATATAGTGACTCAAGTAAAATGATATATGGCCTCTAAAATATGAATACATTTATTTTGTGTTTAAATGTAAAGCTCTGCTGCCCGTAAAACGCTTACGAATGTGACCCACGAGAATAAACATTAAATTGCTCTTGCGAGACTTGATGTGAAAGAGTTAAAACAGAGCAAAGTCTATAAGCAAATATGTATGTGTGAATAAATATATGTATATACATATATTTGTATGTGTGTATTATCATTAGGCAATATTTTTATACGAATTTGTAGTTACATACAGCTGTGTTCATAAAAATAGTAGTGCGACTAAAATGCTGGACAGCAAAATTTGGTGATAAACAAAATATTTTGAAAACAATATATTATAATATTTTGAAAACAATATATTATAATATTTTAAAAAACAATATATTAGTTTATCATAAAATTTTGCAGTCCAGCATTTCAGTCGTACTACTATTTTTATGAACACTACTATTTTTATGAACACTACTATTTTTGTGAACACTACTATTTTTATGAACAGTGCTGTATGTATTAAGTTTTACTCGTCCGCCAACAAACCAGCCTCATCAGGTGTGATATTAAAGCTTTGTGCTGGAAAAGCTTTAAAGGTGCAAACACACACACACACACACACACTCGTACAGACATGCATACATTTGAAGGCCATTTGGAGAGGAAATGCATTTTTTTTGTTGCTGCTGTTGAAAATCGAAGGCCAATCGAGACTATTCGATGGGTGGCAATCAGTGTAGTCCTCTGAGTGCGATTCGGGATTGAGTCCCTTAACTCGTTTTGCGTGTGCTCTCAATGCTATTAGCTATGCTCATGGAGAGGGAAAAGGGTGTTGGGTGATTGGGTGGTTGGCTGGGTTGGTCAGCTAGCTGACCTCGAGCCTCGAATTCTGCGTTGGCTTTCGCCACGCACTGGGCAACATTTTTTCGCAGGTGTCACGTTTTATTTTTAGCCTGAGCTAAAGGTACTCAATGGTTGGTTAAAATTCTGTGTGATATGCATGTTTATGAGCATGCAGAAGTCTAACGTGTTTAAATATTAATGCCAGCAATTGCCATCAATTATTAAAGGACCCTCACACACACACACTCGCGCATGTATACATGTTTGTATGCAGGTCCTGTGGTTAGAAGTTGGCTTTCTGTGTCTGGGGCATGTCAATTAACGTGCTCGCATTGCAAAGCCAACATGATAAACACATTTGTCACTGCCTTCGGGCAGCTGACAAACAATCCCCTTCTGAACATGTACACATATGTATATATGTATGTATGTAAATATACTACATATAGTATATATATATAAACAAGTATAACATGTGTTTCTTACCTTATTCAATTTGAAGACGCAACAAATCCTTTGTTTGCATTGAATCTTAGTTTGGGCGCCAAGTCGAGGAAATTGTATATATGTATGTATATATAAATGGGGATATGCTAAGGAAGCTGTAGTATATATGTATTTTGGAGATATTTATTTTAATAAACTGAGCACAGGGCAACGCAAAAAAACACCGGCAAAGAACACAGGAAACACACTTGAATTTGCTTGCCTTCTTATGGTAAATAAATAAAGTGTTCGACAACTGTTTTATGTTGTATTTTGTTTATTGAATGCAGAAACGCGAACCAAATGCGACTATTTAGCACGAAGGATAAACTCGTTCTGTTCGAGTCGAGTCGCTTAACAACGGGCAGCTGACCAAATGCGAAGAGAGCTTTTCCTTTTTTGCGCTCGCAAAAGCTGCGCCAGCAAAACTTTCCTATTATCCTGTGTCACAATTTTGCTCTGAAATTCCATGGGAAACTGCACAGGGTGGGGGCTAGCGAGAGAGTGAGAGAGAGAGAGAGAGAGAGAGACCGAGAGAAAGATGCAGAAAACACTGAGAGCAATAGCCGGCAGTGTGGGCGGGCGAACAACCACCATGGACCACCCCCCGTAATAAACATCATCTGCTAAGGAGCATATCAACAATAATTTTGTTTTGTTCCGGCCGGAGTCTGCCATGTATGTATGTATGTGTGTGTGTGTGTGTGTCTGTTGGTGTTTAGATATAACGCTCTATGCTAGATAAACATAATATTAAGGGTGTGCAAAGAAATCATAGGGTGTTGAATGCTGTACACTGCTTTAAGAGCTCTTATCCTAACAGCAGCAGCTTGACTTACTTACAAATGTAACCAAAAGTTGGAGTTAAACATGTTTGTTTACTTACTTTACTTTACTTTAGTCTCAGAACATTACACGCAGAATTCTACTAATAGATAAATATTAAATAACTTACATTTGATAGCTATGAGGTAATTAGATTTCACAATACTTAAATTGCAGCACACAAAAAGAGTTTGCTTCACTTCGAACGATAGTCAATTATTTCATTGCCTTCCATATCTTGATTTTTGGGCGTATCATCAGGTTCCAGTAATTCGCCATCAAAGCTAAAAGGCCAAGAATATACAATATAAAAGCTACAAATTTATAAAGTTATCAACTTACAACAACTTGAAGTCTTGAACATCACATTCCATTTCCTCTGCACATTTGATGTATAGCATCTTAAAAGTTTCTGTCTTTTTCATAGGTATTATCAATGGTTGTTTCCATTTATCATTTTGTATTTTCAATTGAAATTTCCTTGGCTTTGACATCAGATTTTCTTCTTCCTTGTGTTGATTCTTATGCGACTTCAGAGCGCGACCACCTGGGAAAAATCAAGTTCTATTACAGAAAATGTATATTTAAATACAAATACTCCACTCACTCAATATGTGAAAGCCTTTTAGACCTACACTTTGGGGCGAGTCTATTGAGCTTAGGAAAACATCATCCATGTTTATCACAACATCTTCCACAGGCACCCCATTGCGTTTCGAAGCTTCCTTGAACAAGTGCGAAAACTTTTGGTGTTGCCTCAGCTTATACAATTGCATTTCACCGAGCCTAAAAGGAAAATAGTAATATTGAAGATAATATTAAGATAATGATTTTTAGATACTTATAGCTGCATACCAATTCAAGTTGATCTCAATAATGGGATTATCATCATCGTAACTTGGCGCTGTGTTGACGGGCTCTGCGGGGCATATTTCATTTTCCTCATCTGAGTCAAGGTTTATCTATTGTTTTCAATGATATTTATAGTTAGGCAGCAAATGCAGCTTATTGCTTACTCACAAATCCTTCCACGCGCGGAGCAACAGCTGTAATCAGATCAATGGAGTCCACGACACGGGAAATAGCCGCAATTTCAGCTGCCTGTCTACGATTTCTTTTAGATGGCTCAAATATATTCCTCGGTGCCGTTGAGCTACTCGTTTCTGCATTCTGCGCTGGAGTTTTTCGTCCACGTCCACGGCGCTTATTGGTGGGAGCTGGAAGAACCTCTATGACAGCTGGAACTTCCAGTTCGTCTTTCTTCTCTGGCGTGGGCTGCCGTGTGCCCAGCGAGGAACGCGTGCGCCTTGCAACAGGCAATTCTTCGATTTCTTTGGCTTTTTGCTTCTGTTTTTTTTGCTCCATCTCATAAATTAACTGTGAAACAGGCGACAGATCATTACGTGGGATGGGCGCCTGCGCCTCTGCAAGAGTTGTGTTTGTCATCTCCAGCGTATTATTATTAAGTTTCTCCTCATCTTTTGTTTGGTTTTTTCGATTCGAGGATTTCGCCTTGGACTTCGGTTTTATTTGAGCCGCTTGCTTGACAGGTTTTGTAGAAGGTTTCTGTATAAAATCATAATCAATTTGTTTGGATTCGTAATCCTCCGTGAACTGCTTTTGCGGCACCGCTGTGAAGTCTCATTGAATGATAGAGTTTAAAAATTATATATTCAACATGCAGCAATTATATTTTCACTTACCGTTCAGCCGTTTTACTGGCATATTGAATATATCACAATCATCGTCGGACATTGTAGATGCTAGGGACTTCTATCATTCAAAATTTATATTCTTTTGTTTGTTTTAGCTCTTTCCAAACCCATAAACATTTAGCTAATGCCGCCAAAAAGAAAAACAGACAGACGCTGCGGGAATGCAACAAATTCTGATTAATTAACTATCGACTATCGATACTTTTACAGCTGACATCAAAACAGTGTGTACATACCAAAATTATATACCTAAGTTACTACAAAATGCGCGCTTTTTAAAATATTTAATATTTGAATTCAACCGAATTGCTAGCTGAGATTCTAAATTATTTTATTTCTTAATAATATTTAACAACGTTAAGCTTTAGTTTAAAAAATTATTTATTTCATGATAAGCGATTTAGCTAAGGTATTTTAGCATCCTGGTCGCTAAGCGATTCTATTGAGTACTCCATGCCGAAACCGGATAAAATGACATTTACCACTGTTATTAGAAAGATCATCACCAATATGATGTCGTTCAGTATAATTGCTGCCGTCTGGTCTTGCTGCTTGTTTATATTCAGACTGCCGATGGCCACAAACAATATTCCCACCAAAAGCTGTTAAAATAAAATTTGATGTTATTTTTGGCAACAGACTTGAGAATGAGTAAACTTTAGATATACAATTTTAATTAGCATCGTTTAAAGGATTGCTCTCTGCCGAAGGCAGGCGATTATCGAATGCCGATATGAAAATATTGATCATTGTGGTCGGAAACGCGAACCCAGTGCGCAAATGATCAATCCCATTGGCCGATTGATGGAACTCTGGCTGATGCATTCGACAGTCCCGGAATAAACTGACAGTTAGACTTAGTATGCCAGACAGTATCTACGACATTGGAGAACGAGCCGTTACAACCCCAAAGCCAAGGCAAAGGCAGCCAATAAATCGAATATTTACCTGCATAACTATGGACAAGCTGATCAGTATTAGCATTAGCTTGTAGAACTGATGCTGCTCCCCGACCTGGAGTATGTATTTCAGCTGAAATGCATTGGCTGTGAGCAGCGCTATATCCAGCATGCCCTGGGCTATGGTTTTCTTCGTCGCATAGCGATTGGCATCCATGTCTTTTGCCTGGAAATCATGAATAAATGAATAATTAAATTGAAATATTCAATATTCTCTCTATATTTAAAAAATGGATTCTTAGATATATCCCACCTGCCATATATTTTGTACAGCTCTCTGGAAGAATAAAGTGAGATATTAGTCTGAATTAGATGGAGATGCAGCTACAAATATCTTACCCGCCATAAATGTTTCGCAGGTGACTGTAAGAAATAAGTTATGCATTAAGAAACTGGTTTTGAAATTTAAAAAATCATAAAATCAATAAACGGTTCAAGAGCTGGCAGGCAGAGCAGATCTCAATTGCAGATTATATTTAATTTAATTACAAAAATATGCATAGAGCAAGCCACAGGGGCATCATCAAGGTGCACGAACTGCAATTACAATTAACTTCGTAGTGTAATATTTTAAATCAACAGGAGGATTTTCAGGCTCAAGAACGTAGACTTCGTGACTTTGCAATCTAGTTAGGAAATCTTAGCATACATATATTTAAGCTTACCTTGCTCACATTGACTTCTCTTTCCTCCTAAATATTACGTTGAGTTTTCAGTTTTAAAATGGATAAAATAAAGAACTTTAGTTCATTAAACCTTCTTTTTAAGTTTCTAAATAAAATGAATAGGATTAAGCAATATATTCATACAAATCAAAATATTATAGCCAAATTTGAAACAATGTGAAAGTCCATAAAAAATATCTGTAAAAAATCTACAAACAAATTTCTTATAATAAAATATAATTTATTTTGTAATTAAAAATCTAAAACTGTATTTTGAAATTGAAAACTTTCCAAATTAGTTTATTATAAAACTATAATATAAAAAATATATTAACTGAAAATATAAACTGATATTTAAGCTTACCTCCCTTCCGGTTTCACGTCCTCCTACCAAAGATATTGTAACATTTTCGGTGCGATGCGACATTCTTTAGTTGAAAAACTAATGAAATGATTCATTAATTAAGTTTATATTAATTTATTAAGTTTATATTATATATTTATTTTAAATTTAAAATAATAAAAAATTGCTTCTAAGTCCACTTTCTTTTTTATGATTGCTCAAGGAACAACTAAGTTAACAAACGGCTGAAATCCTACTGAAATAAATTTGACCATAGAAGAAGCTCGACATCCTCATGTAGCATTTCAGAGAGAGAGAGAGAGAGAGAGAGAGAGAGAGAGAGAGAGAGAGAGAGAGAGTGTGTGTGTAATGTGCGTATAATGTGGGTGTATTTGACTTTAAAGAAATATATTTTCTTTAGCCAACATTTAATATAAGCATACACAATTTTTATAATATTTTTTATTTTGTTTCGATTTCAAAAGCCGCCGAAAAGAAAACTGCAAAAGCGCTGAATAAACGCTGAAAAAGCGCAACGATTGCAATTGCACTCCTTGAATATCGATAACTTTGCAACTGACGGCAAAACAGTGTGTACACATCATTCGAGTATAAATGCGGCATTTAAGAAATTTAAAATTTGAAATTTGAAATTCAACTGCTTTATGAGATTCATTAGTTTTATTTGAGTTCTTAAATAATGCTTAAAGATATATAAATTAATTTTTGAAAACTTAAACTTGATCATCTTTGTATGGTATTGCTGGATCCAAGCCAAAATTCATTTTCATAATATCACAGAACACAGATAGAAATATGAACGCATCCACAAAGTGATTGACTGTATAAAGAATTGAGCGATTCTTTGATTTTTCAATGCTCACAAGAGATTGTATAACTAGTAAAACTCCTGCTGTCACCTAAATAATATAAAAAAAAGAAGAGTATGATATTTATACACCGTTTATTATTCATTAGAAATCTTATAAGATATCGATCATCAGGTTTTACAATTTACATTAAATACTATAATCTTAGGCGTTAAAGATGTTTCTATATCTAAGGTACTTTAGCATGCTGATCGATGAGTCTTAGTGGCTGGGAGGAGTACTCGATCCCGAAACCAGATATTATGACATTCACCACTGATATTACAAAGATGACCACCAATATGATATCGTTCAATATAATTGCTGCCGTCTGGTCTTGCTGCTTGTTTATATTCAGACTGCCGATGGCCACAAACAAAATTCCAACCAATAGCTGTTAAAATTAAAATTGAAATTGTTTTCTTTTTAGAGAGCAACGAATTTTGCCAGAATATTTCGCTCAACAAATCGATTGGGATGGGTTCATTTTATAATATTATTAATTTTAATTAACATTATTCAAAAGATCTCCCTGTATGGGGGGCAGGCGAGTATCAAAAGCCGATATGAAAAGATTTACCATTGTGGTAAAGAACGCAAACCCAGTGCGCACATGATTGATCACATTGGCCGACTGATGGAACTCTGGCTGATGCATTCGGCAGTCCCGCAATAAACTGAGAGACAGGCTTAGTATGCCAGACAGTATCTACGACATTGGAGAACGAGCCGTTACAACCCCAAAGCCAAGGCAAAGGCAGCCAATAAATCGAATATTTACCTGCATAACTATGGACAAGCTGATCAGTATTAGCATTAGCTTGTAGAACTGATGCTGCTCCCCGACCTGGAGTATGTATTTCAGCTGAGATGCATTGGCTGTGAGCAACGCTATATCCAGCATGCCCTGGGCTATGGTTTTCTTCGTCGCATAGCGATTGGCATCCATTGCCTTCATCTGCAAAGAGTTCAATTGGAATTATTTCTGATGAAATATTTGCAATATTTGGTGTACACACAGCTGAAGTCATTGTAAAATTTGTGTCTGTTTTACTCGATAGTCGAAGTAAGTGTGATATGATTCTGATCTATTTAGAACTTTTCTGCGCTTCTTATCTTTTTTCAATTGCTCTGATACAACGTGCACCTTGCTGATAAAGTAAAAATATCTATTGAAACCAATTAGTTAGAGTGCAAATATAGAAATTGAAGCAACAGCAGCTGAGCAACAATTGCATCCATATTGAAGGTGTGAAACAATATCATACCTGCCAGGCATATTTTACAGCACTCTGCAAGAGATAAGTGAGAAATCAACTAAACTACTGTATTCAAGTTGAGTTTGCAAATAAAATGATCAAGTAATTAAAATGTTGAATTACTATGAAGTGCATATAACGAGGGTAGTTTGAAAAGTTTTTGATATAACTAAAACTATATATGAATATGTATTAAAATTTATTGGTCTTACCTCAAGCAATTAAAATATAAGTAAAATGCGGCATTAACTCATAAATTACGTGTATTTTAAAGTGGATCTAGACACAAGACTGTCTCTCCATCTGACCTTGACAACTACAAAAGACTTAAAATTTAAATACATTTTCTGTTAGACTAAGCGCACTACAAACTTAACTATTTTATAACTCATTCCTTGTTATTTACTATCTATAATAATAGATCTTTTGAGTTAAGCTTTCAAACAAGACTTACGTAGCATTAGAATTAGAGATACTAAATTTAGTATGCATGTTCTTCTTAAGTTAAGCACATATATTAAATATTGCCTCATTTTGATACCCTTGCTCAAACTAAGCAAAAATATTCTTGGACTGCGGGACTTACATACATTTGGATTTAATATTCCAAGCAATGGAAATTTCATTGGAATCGTATTTTTAGAATTGTTTCTAATTAAAGATACTAAATTGTTTCTAAAAATACGATTCCAATGAAATTTCCATTACTTGGAATATTTTTTGTGCCAAACTGTTGAGTTATGCGAAGTCAGTTAACGGAAGGCATACTTAAGTTGATGTGCGTGATGTACATATGTACTATGTGTCTGAGATCGTGAGATCTTTTCGATGTCTGTATATGCATACAGGCAGGCTAGAATGAATGCAGCAGCAGCACCTGCCATAGCTTCAGGGTATCTACTAGTCGGCTACTCCCGACTAAGGCAAACTTAATTGTTTTTGTGTTTATCTGCCTTGTATCTTTTGTCTTCACAATAACATTTCAGACTTCCATTGTTTAATATCATACCATAAACATATTTGGATAAATATAGCTGCATATTTAAAGTCGGAATTTTAAAGTGGATCGATCGATGAGAAAAACTTTTGTGCAACAGTTTGGGAAAACGACATTTTACTTATATGTGTCTACAAATGTTAGCCGGCAATCAGACAATCCGTCCGGATATAAATTTTGATATACAGTTCTGTATATGTATGCCTATATTTATATGTATATTCTTCCCATTGTGTATTTGTTATTGTTTTTTTATACCCTGAAGCCATTGAAAATAGGAAATCCAGGGTATAATGGTTTTGTTAAAATGTATGTAACAGGCAGAAGGAGGCGTGGCAGTATATTTCTTGATCAGGGCGACGAGCTGAGTCGATTGAGCCCTGTCCGTCTGTCAGACTATCCGCCTGTCCGTCTGTCCGTATGTATGAACGCGTCGATCTCAGAACCTATAAGAGCTAGGACTTGAAATTTCTGTGGGTCCATGTATAGCACGAAAATATCAAGTTTGTTTAAAAAAATCGATAACTATTTCATTTTTAATGTTATCGATTAAAAACCTTTTCGAAATCAAGTTAATAAAAATATCTTGAACATTTTTGAAGATAGTCTCCAAATTTTGGATTTCAATTCATTTGTAATTTATACAATTTTGATTTTTTTTATATATTTTGGATACCGGGGTTGGAACGGGGTTCAGGGGATATCCTAGTCGGACACCACCGACTAGAGTTTTCTTACTTGTTTTTTTTTTAATTATAAAATCAATAAAGAGACACACGACAGTCAGGAATGAATATTTGATTGCCATGGCACATCTGAATTGTAGATATAGACATACCTACGAATATATATAGTATACCTACAAATATGTACAGCAATGCACACGCACACACACA
This sequence comes from Drosophila leonis, assembly GCA_035045365.1. NCBI lineage: Eukaryota > Metazoa > Arthropoda > Insecta > Diptera > Drosophilidae > Drosophila > Drosophila leonis. The sequence goes on along the minus strand of JAWNPC010000338.1, from coordinate 4,343,456 downwards.
CACACTTATGTGCAAGGTAAACCAGGTATCATTAAGGTGCACGAACTGCAAACACAATAGAAATGATAATAGAAGGAAGTGCAATGCGCGAATTCACAGGATTTATTTTGAAGCTGTGTTTTTCATGATTATAATCTAACTGATTTGTGTATAAACTTTTGTCAGACTTGCCTCCGTTTCGTTGGCTCGTCCCTCCACCTGAGCCATTGTAAAGTTTTCAATGCGGTTCCACGTCGTTGCGTTTGCGAACTTAACAAGTGACCCAAAGTCAAGAGTTTCAAATTCAATTCAAGCTTTGTTGATTTTATTTTGTTTCGTTTTTTGTGTTTTGCACAATCTGCGACAAAAGATTTAACAAAAAGTTGCAGCAGAAACAACTTTTATAACCGTTGCCATAGAGATGGTTGCCGGAGACACAACCAAACGAATAAACAACTGAAAGCCAACTGAATTCATTTTCGACCAAACAGCGTCATCCAAGCGCGCAGCTGGCTAAGAGAGAGAATGGGAGAGAACGGCTCAGATATGGCAAAGCGTATGACTAATGAGTTAATGTATTTATATGCCATAATTAACATTCGCACAACATTTGATTTTGCCTGCATTTGATATCAATTATATATATTGTTTTAGCTTTAGTTTTTATTTTTATTTGTTTTTGTTTTTTCTTATATGCTGCGTAAGCAAATTTCAATAAATAGCATATTTAAATACTTTGCGCCTATTTATGCATAACACACACATGCAAAATTAAATCAAATTTTGTTTGTTTAAGGGATACTTGATGTTAGCTGACACATGATTTTTGATACAGAGTTTAATAAGCCTTTTACACATAGCGTTTAAATGATTTTAAACCAACTAGAAAGTCTTTCTGTGCACGGCACGTAGGCCCTCCTCCTCGAACTCTCGCTTCGATACCCACATCTTTTTGAAGGTATCTAGCGATGCCAGAATTGAGCCGCCCATCCACGTCGAGTACAAACGTTCCTGCGGTGCGGCAATCTAGACAAAAGCAAAGATATTTATCAATAGAGATGTTAGTTATATTATTGTTATCTATATTTATATTTTTACTCTGATTTTCAGATCCTTTGCCGAGTGTTTTCTCAGCTCGGAGAGCAGACGATCGCCGAAACCTTTGAAAAGCGTTGAACCACCCGACAGCACAATGTTCTGATAGAGCATTTTTCTGAGATCCATATCCGACTTTTCAATGGAATACATTAGCACATCGTGTATGCCCTCGCACTCCTCGCCCAGCAGATCGGGCCTGAAGAGCACCTCGGGCGCACGGAAACGAGCCTGTCCAATTTCAAATGTCTTGCCGTCTGGCAATTTGTAGGCGAACTTTTCAGTCTCCACAGCCTCTTCCTTTTGTGGATTGGTCGCCAAGTAGCAGACCTTCTCCTTGATCGACCGCACAATCTCAAACTCGGCTGTCGAACGGAAATTGAAGCCTTCACGGCGTATGAGTGTTTTCAGGTAGCGTGTCACGTCCCGCCCAGCGATGTCCACACGCATAATACTGTGAGGCATTGCGAATCCTTCATAAATGGGAACTGCATGCGTCACACCGTCACCCGAGTCCAACACGACACCCGTCACACGACCCGTGGCATAGCTAATAATGTTTAGATTGTTTAGAAACAACTTTTGAGATTTGCTTAATAACTATTTGCTCTTACAGACTGAGAACTGCCTGCATGGAGACAAAGAGCGCGGGCGCATTGATGCCTTCAAAAAAGAACTCAGCGGCCTTTTCGCGATTGCGACGCGGGTTCAATGGTGCTTCAGTGAGTAGAACGGGATGATCCTCCGTAAACGTAGCCAATTGTTCCTGTAGAAAAAGGAACGTTACTGCAACAACTGGCGGTCAGGTGGGCTTTACTTCACTTACTTTACTATATATATAGCTCCATATGCGCTCCATATCATTCCAATCCGTCACAATGCCATGCTCCATGGGATATCGTATGCTTAGCAAGCCGCGATGCTCCTCCGCCTTGGGACCAACAAAAATGTCGCCCTCCAGGGCGCCGGCCATTACCCGAACATGCTTTGGTCTGCCAATGCTAAGATGAAGGCAAGGTTAACTAGAATCTGCCTTGCATTGAGCTGCACCAAATACTCACTAGTTGGGAAACCTGCACTTTGGAATGTGCTCGCCAGCAAAGCCGGCTTTGATCACACCGGAGCCCTGCAAAGGAAATCATTTAGTATTTTTGAACAGGCTGGCATTCATTCAAATTTAGTTTCACAAGCGACAAGTTTGTTCATTTTTGTATTGTTCTGTTAAGCAGTTTCATAAAGTGAGCCGAACATGGATTCCCGGACTATTCCCTTCGTGGATATGCTAGCTGTGTCGAAGAGTTTGCGTGTGCAGCGGAAGCCACTCTTGAAATTCGTGCCACCAATTGGTCTGTCCTTTGTCAACTACAGAGATCTAGGGGAGATTGATTACTTCTACTTGGATTGCCAGAATCATAGGGACTATTATCGTGATCCATTTGACAAGATGCGAGGGTCGCCGATGTTTTGCCAAAACCAGGGCAAGTGTGGCAGTCGACCGGATCGTATGGTTGAAAGATTAAGTGTGCCCGGATCATGGGTGAAGGAACGCCCTCCGGTCGTGTATCCGGAGAAATACAATCAACGCATGAACCTGAGTGGAAAGATTAACATGGATGCTCACTTCTCACGCAACTCAGTCACAGTGTTCAAGCGTTAAATGCGACACTATTTCATTCCTGTATATACTTTTTGGTCACCATCAGTAAATTTTGCTTAAAAGTCTAGGTTTTGGCAATTAGTCATTGGCATACATAAACAGTTGTGACGGCTGCTGAAAAAGCTGTCGGACAAAGGGACGGGCAGTGGCAGCTTGGCTTATTCGTTCGTGTTAGTTGGTGATGTCACTTGTCAGTGGCAAAGAGCTTGACAAAGCTTATGTGGCAATTGTTTCTTGTTTGGCTCTAATTGATATTTTATTGTTAATTTGACTTACGTTATCTATGACCACAGGCTGATTGACTACGACATCATAAGGCTCCATTTTGTGCGTTTATAAAACAAAGTATTGCAAATTTTTCCTATAAAATCGCGGTGTCGTGTGCAGTGTGACCGCGTTTCGTATGACCTATAATACCAAAAAGAGAAAACTGGTTAATTTAAAAGATACCAGAGTGTTGGTTTGCCAGTGCAGAAATTTAATATTCTTTTTCGTTATTGCACATTTGAATTACAGCATTCACTGTATGTTACAGAAATGAAATGTAATGAATATTATATTTCATCATATACAATAATAGCGCTAGCCATACATGTTGTATAGTTACTGATAATAGCTTTGAGCTGCGTACTTATTTTGACTACCGATACTATCGATCGTGCAATCGATGATTTTAGTTTGTTTATCTGTTTTCTTCCAAGAGTTTTACTATTATGGCTGCCTCAATAAATCCTGAAAAGAATTCAGAGCTGAAGCCGCCGCCTGGGCTAAAGTCCTTGATTGACCACTTGATATCAGTCTATCCAGATCAGCCGAATCCTTTGCAAGTGACGACACTGCTTAAATACTGGCTAGGCGGCTCCGATCCCCTCGACTACATAAGCATGTACAGCAACAAAGGACAGGGCGAAGGCGATACGGAGAGAATACCAGCCCATTGGCATTACGTTAGCTTCGGACTAAGCGATTTACATGGCGATCAGCGCGTTCATCTGAAAGAAGAGCACACTACTCGTTCAGGAATGGGCTTCGAGCTAACCTTTCGGCTGGCTAAAACAGAGGCGGAGCTGCGCCAGCAACGCGAATCTCCGGATAAGCCACTCAGGCCGCCCACTTGGCCTGCAAATCTGCTGCAATCTATTGCACGTTATTGCTTTCAAACGGGCAATGGTCTTTGTTTTGGCGACAATATTCCATGGCGCAAGGGATTGGATGGCAGCGGCAATTCGCGAATGCAAAGCTTGCTGGTGGCACAGGATCCGCAATTGGGTTCGATTGACACGCCATTTGGCACTGTAGACTTTTGCCAAATAGTTGGCGTCACCGAGGAGGAACTGGAGCAGGCGTCACGCTGGAACGGTCGTGGCGTCTTGAATTTCTTGGCCAAGGATGTGCAGACAGGCGGCGAGTGGCTAGTTACCAACATGCTGCGCACCATGAGCGTGTTCGAATTGTTTCCCGAGACCTTGCTGAACCTTCAGGACGACCTGGAGAAACAAGGCTCCGATCTGGCTGGCGTTAATGCTGAGTTCACATTCCGTGAGCTGAAGCCAACCAAAACAATTAAGGAGGAAGTGGACTTTCAGTGCCTGAACGACCGCTGCGCTAGCGAAGAAAACAATCGACAGTTGACAGAGTCGCAAATGAAGCGCGAGGAGCCGAGCTTTCCACAGTCCATGTCGATGAGCAGCAACTCGTTGCACAAATCATGTCCACTGGATTATCAGCCACAGGCGCCCGACTGCATATCACTGGATGGCATTGAAATAACGCTAGCGCCCTATGCGGCGAAGTACTTGCTGCTGGCCATAAAGGTAAACACGAAATTGAATTTGATTTAGTATCTAAATGATCAAATGCATGTTCTTCTTTTCAGGATCGCATACGACATGGTCGGCATTTCACGTTCAAGGCACAACATCTAGCCTTGACCCTGGTCGCCGAGACAGTTACGGGCTCTGCTGTTAGCGTAAGCGAACCGTTTGGTGTGCTTGGCTATTGGATACAGGTGCTGATACCAAATGATCTAGTGCCTCGCATGATGGAGGCATTTCGTAATGCACAACTTGATGGCAAAACGGAGCCCACACAGCGTCTGGAATTCGATTGGCCCGATAAACACTTTAAGCTAATTGTAGATCAGCCGCCCTGTTCAATGGTCCCCACGGCCATGTCCATTGAGGCGGCGCCTGTGAATTGAAGAGCGACTGTCAAGCTTAATTCTTAGTATTATACATATAACTAAACTGAATCTTCCACTAACACGTAAGTCTTACATTTTACTTTTATTTCGAATATATACATACGAATATACATATATTATATAGTACACACATTTATGCGAAATAAAACTCAAAAAGCATTTCATCAATGAAAGGCGCCAGCATAATTTCCCTACAATCGAGACTCATCTTGATGAGTTGCCATGTCTGGCAAAGCATCTGGATCTGCTGCTGCTTTGATGTGTGCTGTGTGGCTGACACAACGGACATGACCAATTTGTCATACAAAAACGAAAGTATCTCAGGGCTGTGCTTGGACAATGGACTTCAGTTTTTAATTCTGCGAATTGAAATCAATTTAAAATATTTCGGAAAGAAAAAAGGTCGAGACAAAAATTCATTGATACGCTGGCTGCACATCAATTGGCCAAATGACTTCAACTAATGCAAACGGATGCACCTCCTCAGTCATCTATATTGTGTATGTGCATATCATTTGAATGGGAGTGCGTTTGGGAATGGTGCTACTTGCTTGATGGCTTCTGTTATTTCTCTTTTGTTTTTTTTGTGGCCATCTTCTTGGCGTGGCGGTTGCCAACGCAACCGCAAAAGTAGTCGCAGCCGTCTTCAACGCTTCGTTTTGTTTACTACTGAGAACACTCGTAATCACACGCTGTGTGTTGTGTTTGGCCCGCCGTCTCCGATTAGGCGCCTCGTGAGTAAGTGACAAATTTTTGCAACAACAAAAAAGAAAAGAAAAAAAACAAAAAAATACAGAAGAAAAAAGCTGCTCGTGGAAAATAATTGAATTATTTTTCATTCCGTTGCCGGCAACGCAAGCGCTCGGTCGTGTTCCTCTGCTCTACTCTCGGCTATCAAATCGACAACGCCAGAACCACAGACGGCGGTACGCGCCATCCACTCTCCCAAGGGGATCTACGATACTTCGTTCAACAGCAATCGACTGCATTTAAATCCGTTGTAAGACTGATTGAACTTAAAACACGTTTATTTGTTACAATTATATTAAGTGATTCATTGCGTAATCATGGGCACGTTTCGATTTTTGATTCGAATTGAGAGCGCCCCCCGCTAGGCGACGCCTGCGTTCGACACGTGGACGGACATTGATAATGCAAACACAAAAACAGAAACATCAAATAGATTTACAACTTTATAGTGAGTGCAGAATGCATATCGCATATTCAGTCGACTTTGACTTTGTTTTCGGCAAAACTTCTCTCTTGTTTTGTTCGCTTTGGTTTTCTTCTGTTTTGTTTTGCCTACTTTTGCATGTAATTTATCAGTGCACAAGTTCTTGCTGACATGAGTGAAATTAAGCTTATATACAATATATAAATTTATATGCTGATGCATGTATACTAATATATATAGTATATAAAATTCCATTAGTTCCAGCCATGGCCAAAAAGCATTCTATAAAGAAATATTATATGTGACTGTAACTAATTGATATAGAGTGCAAAGGGTGTTCGAATCATAGTGATGTTCCATGCATATGATTCATATCTTCTGTAGCATATTTTGTTATCAACTTATGCTTACACTGTTCAACAAAAAAGAGTAAAAAAAAGAGTGCGACGTGCCATGAATTTCTAAGTAGGCTTAAATGAAAGTTTGCAGCTTAAACTCTAAACATACGACTTAATAAGACAGATTAACACGATCTTTATGCATGCATTTGGCGAAGCTGAAACTACTGTAGAATTTATCTTTTAAGTTCAAGATTCTGTGAAGTGAAAAGTGAATATTTGAGTTTCTGTAAGATGAACACATAGGTTTTTTTTATTTTAAAATATAGTTACGATATCTTAAGCCTTGCTTATAAAACACATTTTTAAAATTTATGTTTAAAAGAGTATATTTAAAAAGTATATTTATATCTTTTAGGGATCTACTGCTTCAAAAAGTATACAGTCCAGTTCTTATTATTATTATTATGTACAATATTGTTAGCCTGTGTAATTAATGATCTTTTTAGAGTTAAACGCAAGCAATTTTCAAGGAGCTTTTGTATACAGTAAAAGCTATGATTTGCCATAGACATTCGCAATCTAATAAAAATGAAAGCTTTAAGCAAATTTGAGCTAGTAGAGTTACTGCTACTGTTCTTTCCCTTAGTCAAAAAGCATTATTCTAAGGTTAAAAGCTGCTCTTAACTTTGTTATCTAATGGGAAATAAACTCTAAATTGAATCGTCTACAGAGCAGACAAAAGAACTGCTAGATAAAATATAAAAAAATATATTATTACTAAATAGAAAATTAGTTTAAAGTAATATCTTCCTCCAACTCACATACATATACTACAATATATATGACTCTTTTGAATTGGAACAGAGTATAATTGGAAATACATTAACATGAGAGAAAATAATATGAAAAACGTAGTTAACATATACAAAGCTGTTGCTTTACCACGCTTTCAATTTAAAGTCAAGAATGTGCCAACCACGCAGTATATTCAATGACGGGAATACTTAAAGTTCAAGTGCATTTGAGTCCATTGCATCCACATAGTCGCAGAGCTTCAATTGTAGTTGAAAACGCGTCGTGCAAATAATGATAATTACAATTAAATCTTAAATCGTGTCGGTTTATGGTTCAGCAGCTGTTTGAGAATCCGTAGAACTTACACTGCTTGGCCATAAACCGCATAGTAGTCGGATCATATCAGATAGTGTCGGAGACGACGACGACAACGACAAGCGACAAGCGACGCGAGTTGTAATCAGTTGATATTTCAGAAACCACACGTTTTCTACATCTATGGCAGCAATGGCCGAGAACGAGCCGCTCGACGAGTCCGTTGGCCAGCCAAATGGCCGTATTATCAGTGCCGAGGAACGTGTCAATGGACACACATTGAGGGCCAGCAACGGTCAAGTCCACCGAACCGCATCGAATGGCAAGATCCAAGCGAATGGCATTCAGCAGCATATCGAGGCGCCCTGCTGTCGAGATATACACGGCAAGGAGCCGCCGGATGGCGGCGCACGAGCCTGGCTGGTAATGGTTAGCGCATTCCTATGCAACGGCGTCATCTTTGGGCTAATCAACACATATGGCGTACTCCATAAGCTGCTAACGGAACGGATGACCGCCCAGGGCGATGCGGAGGCCAACAGCAAAGCGGGTAAGTCTAAATGTCAAACAGCACAAACAACTAAGAGAGCTGCAGTCGAGAGTACTCGACTAGAAGATACCTCGAACTGCGGTAGTCGGACGTTTAGCTAACACTAAAAAACAGACATTCGTCCATGACTGGGCCACATTGAATCCTTTGGTAATTCTGCTTGTTACATACATTTTATCAAAAACAATATACCCTGTTTACCCATTTCCAATGTGTTTAGGGCATACAAACAAAAGGGTTGACTGCAATCAATTTGCGCTTGGGCCTAATCCCTATAGAGCCGTGCCAAAGGCAAATTGATTCGGAAATCGTGACAATCCACGATTGAAAGCAATTATGCAGAAAGACCAGCACAGATTAGATGAGAAATTAACACTTGTCATAGGCGTTTACCAAACTGAAAAGGGGTTTATTGGTTTAGATGTTTTCTGTGTCTGAGTTGCTGACTTTATAGTATGTCGGCCTTATCTATATCCTTCACACGAAACTTTGTAATTTAATCAGAATATACATTCGAAAAAGAGACACCATGTATATCATTTATAGTTTAATAGCTAGAGAATCTGAATGTGAACAATCTTAGCAGCTATCAAATTATGAGCGAGCATTGCGCAGTCACTTTCACTCGAGTGTAACATTTCTATTTGTTTTGTCAAATGACGCCGAATTGACAGCATTCCGCATTGTCTACTAATTACTTGCGCTATATTTCTACAAAAATGTTTACAGATTTATGACCCTGAATATTCATGTGATAAGAAATCTCTGTACATGGGCACATTTCGGCATATGTATATGCTCTGATTTATGCCTAGAAAGATAGGCTGAGCAAAATATTTAAATATATATAATATTTATAGAAATGGAATGCGGATTCCCAAGTAAATATTTTTGTATTTATATTTGCATATTATTCATATATGTATATTAAAACGTTATCAGACAGAAAGCCATCGTAAAGTTGCTTAACATAAAATTTCTATAATATAAATAAAGTGCACAGATTTTTTACGAAAATCCTCAATGAGTTTTTGCTAACGAACAAGTTATGAAAATTATTTGAAAATTAAACCTTTGAAGCCTATATTTAAAATAAAAAAAAAAAAAAAAAAAAAAAAAAAAAAAAAAAAAAAAAAAAAAAAAAAAAAAAAAAAAAAAAAAAAAAAAAAAAAAAAACCACCAAAAGGGTAAAAAATATTTTCAATAATAAAACAAATATTGAAATGCAAGAAAATATGGATATCACGAATTAGATATACTTGACTGTTGAAACTGATTAAGTTAAGTATTTGGCTTAGAAAATATCATAATTTTGATCATCATAATTATATTTGCAGAAATCAATTTTTTGCATTCAAAATCTATCAAATAATATCTAACGTGGCGGAAATTTGATCGCTGTTCAGCCAACAGCGACCATTGTATATTCTGTTTACAATGTAACAAATATTGTCCAATTGTATCGTATATAGGTGCAAACATATTAATTACCAATTGATTTCATACTCTTTTTTTTGCCATGCTATTGACCAAATGCTTGATGGAGGAATGTGTGATTCAAGTGTTGTAAGAGCTGCGGTCATACGAGCCAAAGACGTATTTCTTTCCATGCTTGAGTTCAACAAAACTTAGCGCATGTTAGTGTCGACAATGTACTGATGTGTGTGTGTGAGTGTGTGTGTGTGGATGTGTGTAGATGTACGACGTCAAGTGAATTAAATTGCTGAAAGTTTATTGGATCACAAAACGTTATTCAACACCGCGACGGCAATGACGATGTCAAGTCGCTGGAGTCGATGAGAGTTCAAAATTGAGCAGAAGAGAGCAAAAGGTCGTTTGCTGCGAATAATTTTGCGTACTACACACACACACACACACACACAGAGAGAGAGATGTAGTCTGAGTCGAGAACTTGTGCATTTATCTATTAGTGACGTCTCTTAGAGAGTTCAATTGGTTTAAGACTTGTTTGTCAAGGTTTGGCGTTGCGCATACGCCGCATTGAGCGCGGTATGGAGCAAATGCTTGGAAAGAAGACCAGTTGCATTGGCCAAAGACAAAAGCCGCCACCAAAGACGGCCCGGCCAACATAATGGGCACAATTGCGTATGCCACATGCCGCATGCCGCTTGCCGCATGCCAGTGACCCAGTTACTTGCTAGACTGGCGCTGGGAAGCCCCACAACTGGCGGCGCTTGACAGCGATCCTCTAACGGGCTAAAGCTGCGCTAGCCATTGACTTGGTTGAGTAGCATTTGTTCCGCCATATGATTAAAGCTTCACGTAATCCGAGTTCAAGCCGTCAGCATCGCGCTGTGCCTCCCATTAAGAACTTGGAAGAGTAACCAAATAAGCCGACCTCTTCCATATATACAAATATACTATATATCTAATCTAAGCTAATCATAAGTCGCCTACGTCTTATAGAAAGTAAGCGCGTAGCTGATAACCCTTTAAACTTATTGAAATTAAACGCAATTCTATTTAATTCATCTCAGCTAATACCAGGTCGATCACCTTTTGATTGTGAGGCTTCAATTCACTGATGTTGACGTCATTGCTTTTAATTTTCATGAATGAAATAAAAATATTATATTTAAAATATTTTATTTATATTTTTGTATTAGCACAAATTAAGATATTCTTAAGCCGGATAGCCAAACTCAATCGTATTTTCTAATAAATTTCTGAGTTAAATGCAGCAGAAAAGCCTAAAAATCTTGGGTTCGAAACATATTTAGTAGATCATAATGATGCTTGATATTTCCCCATGTAAGTCAGAGTTTCAAGTTTTTATATATTTTATGAGAATCGATACAAACAGAAAAAGTTAGATAGATATGTATATGTATAAACAATATATAGATTATATTATATAAAATATATAATTTATCACTTGATGCTTTATCATTTTGAATTGCTACAGAGTATTTGAATCATTATTTGTTTTTTATACGCCTTTCCTTAAATATAAAACTGTTTGTCATGCCCGCCAAAAAAAGAAAACTTGATGCAATGCTGCCTTTACTGCCGTCAGCTTTGTTTAGTTTTATTTTTATAGACCTTTGGCAATGTTTCAGAATGCGAACAGTTGTGCGGCTATTATCTAATATGTTGCATATGAGAACTCGCTCTCTCTCTCTCTCTCTCTCTCTCGCCAGCGCTCTCTCTGTGGCTACATCTGGCCGGCTCCGGCTGTGCCATTGACATTGAATGTTTTGCCGTATTCTTTGCCCTGTTGCCATAGCACCCCAAATTGCATGTGTATCCGGCTAAATGCAGCTGCAGGTGTGTGCGTGAGTGTTTGCTGGCGTATTGATTTCATAGTTTGCTTGGCGGAATCCCATTTTCTTGCCAAATGTAGGTCAAGTCTAATTTTAGTGTAATGAGCCCAAGCAAAAAATCTAATAAAAGAAATATACATTTCTATTTGCTTAGATATCTATGTATATTGAAAATATTAACTAAATTACTTAATTGTACTAATTGCCAGTCTGAAGACTATTTCCTGAGCCCTTGTCTAGAGAAATAGCAAACAGTTAAGAGAATTATATCATTGTATAATGTTTATCTTGGCTTTATGCGACATTTAATCTCAATTTCGAGGTTATTTCACTTTTGCCAGTGTCTTCCCGGGTCTCACCAATATTGACATCTCAAATACAATCTAGCATATACATATATATATTATATATACTATATGTAAAATAATCATAGGGAAGTCAGAGAAGAATTGCTGATTTGAGCTGAGCTGAGCTGAGCTAATTTGAGCTGTTGACAGCTGCATTATTTACATGTGGCCACGCTGAACGATTCAATATGTGCTTTAACTTAATATACATTATCATGTCTTTCGGTTATTTGCGAACTCTTATCAAAACTGGGTCGTTCATTGAACAAAGAATTAACCCCAAACTGTCAGTTAGGTGTTATTAGGTATTATGTTTAAACGCATCGCTTGCGAGCAACGAGATTACCGACCGACTACAATTGCAATTTGATCTGTGAAATATTTGTGCTAATTACCCAATGCGGAACTTTGAGCTACGCACACACAAACTGCTGAGCTGAGCTGTATGAACTATAAGTGAGGTCTGGCTCGATCGCTGACTCAGACTACGCGGCGATCGCTCAATCGAATTAGGCTTTGAGAAAACTCTTTGACGATCGGCGATCGACTGGAAAAAACAGTTCATTTCACAATTAACCACAATTGCGTGAGATTCAATTTATTAAATGCAATTTGTCGGCATCTATGTAACGTTTACTCACAATTAAACAATTCGCTAAACAAAAAATAATAATAAAAAAAAAACCAAATGTGCAAAAGAGGTGTAGAAGAGCAAGTAGTACACCCTTGCGGCGTGTAGTTGCATAATATGGTATGCATGACTGTAGAGATATTAGATATCTGCAAAGAAATCGATTCTCACTGTACAGATTTCATTGGGGCTTGACAACTTATATATCAAGAATTATAGTGAAAAGTTTATTTTTGTTGTTGTCCATTATGAACTCTAAACCAAATCAGTTGACCTAAAAATGATAATAAATTTTAGAAGAATTTAAAACAATATAAAATATATTTTTAGGAAATCCTGCTACAAAATATTTTTAGCTATATATTGGTTATTTAATAAGCCATTTTTGAAAAATACGTTTTCCTGTTTAGATTTCCAATTTAGTCCGTATCTATTTTATGAAAATACTTCTCAGTTGTAATTATAATTTTATAATAATTTTTTTAATTTCTAAAATTGAATTGCTGCTTTCAAATATGATTAAAAATATATGAAAAAGCAGCGTGAAGCTTGAAAAAACGACTGTTTAAAGAGTTATAAATCTAAAAAAACTTAATTTTGCAAATATAAGAAAAATAAATTTTTAATTTCCCAAAACTCTTGATACTATAAACCTCTTATGATATTTTATTTAAATTTTCTAAGCACTCATAAAGTGAAACTAAATTGTTTTAAAATTGTTTAGGATATCTTAAACAAAATCAAACAAAAATTATTTTACATTGTCTCACACATACGTATATAGTCATTAGTCAGTCATCCAGTACATGACATCATATTGATACTCTTTTTTTTATTTTTGTAGCTCTGGTTGGTTCGCTGGCTATTGGCACCACATTCTTCCTGTCGCCCGTCGCTGGCTGTCTGACGGACAAGATTGGCCTGCGCCTGACCACCTTTATTGGTGGCATGCTTGCATCTGGCGGACTGTTGTTATCATCGTTTAGCGCAGATAATATTAATGCCTTGTACTTTACATATGGCATCATGTTCGGGCTGGGCGGTGCATTGGCCTATACGCCCACATTGGCCATATTGGGGCATTACTTCAAGCGTTACCTGGGCAAGGTGAGCGGCTTTGTGACGGCCGGCTCAAGTGTGTTTACAGTTATACTGCCACCGGGTCTGGACTGGCTGCTGGGCAGCTATGGACTGGAGACAACGTTGAGGGTGAGTAGCTGCGCGCTGTCTTCAATTGATTTGCATTTGACTCAAGTTGATTTTGACTTTCAGATAATGAGTCTCATGGCTGCATTTATTATAGTCTGCTCCTTTGTGTACAAGCCTCTGCATTTGCCCCTGCATGTGCCCAAGAAGAAGATCGGCCGCTCACGCTTGGCTGTGTTTATGCGTTCGGTTATCAATGTGGAGATATGGAAACGCAAGCGCTATGTTATCTGGGCGCTGTGTGTGCCATTGGCTCTCTTTGGGTACTTTGTGCCCTATGTGCATATGATGAAGTTTGTGGAGACTTCGTTTCCCGGCCGCGATGTCAATTTGCCTGTCATGTGCATTGGCATCACCTCTGGCATTGGACGTCTCATCTTTGGCGTCATTGCGGATATGCCCGGCGTGAATCGGATGTATCTGCAGCAGCTGTCGCTGGTCTGCATTGGCTTGGTAACCCTGCTGCTGCCACTGACCAGCTCCTATGTGGTGCTCGTCACCTTTGCATTGGTTATGGGCATGTTCGATGGCTGCTTCATCTCCTTGTTGGGTCCGATTGCCTATGAGATCTGTGGACCATCGGGCGCCACACAAGCCATTGGCTTTCTGCTTGGCCTGTGCTCGCTGCCACTGACTATTGGGCCACCCGTTGCCGGCATGATATTCGAGCGAACTGGTTCGTATACTCTGCCATTTATACTGGCCGGATTACCGCCTCTGCTCGGCTCCTCGATGTTGTTCCTCATGCGTTGCGTTAAGGATGAGGGCGTGGCCAAAACTACAAATGGAGCTGCAGCTTCACAAAATGGTGACATTGAGAACTCTTCCAATGGCGACTATCGCTTGAGTGGTCTGTACTTAGTTATATCTATGCCATATACACTTATAAAACTTGTATCGATTTGGGTTGTTTTTCAGCTGTGAAGTCTAATGCTCCGCTCATGGGCTCCACCGAAAATGGTGTCTCCAATGGTTATGCATTGGCCAACGGCTCAGCAAGTGGTGCGTAGTATAACTAGAAATTAGTATAGACATCTTTTATAATCATTTATTTGTTGTTTAGCTTCCAAGTCCATAGGCTCGACTGAAAATCCAAACGGTCTCAATGGACATGCCAATGGGCATGCGGATGTGAAAGATCCCACAACTGGTTTGTACACTGAATCACTAAGCCCACCCAGCGACGACTTCGGTCAACGCCTACCTAGTATTACTGCCTGCTGTTCTGCAGACATATGCATTCATCCCAGTAGCACGACTAACACTTATTATTCGAAGCCCATCTCATCCCATACTGCTTTGCTTAATCGCAACTCAAGATCTCAAACCTCATTTGATGATTTCAGCAAGCGGCATTATAAATATTCAATTTACTGAGCTTGTATTTGATATCTGATAATCTAGAACTGGATTTGAAATTTGCAATATCTAATTAGCTGTTTAAGAAGTTCTTTGACTTCCTTAGTAGTTGTGATATTGGTACTTTTGTTTTGTTGTTTTTATATTCATAAGAGTGGAATTTGTATGCGCAGCTAAGCATTTCAATTTGCCTAATTCAAGAGAAACTATTATTTTTTCAGAGTAATCCATTCATCCTTGTTGCAATACATCACACGCATTCGCATCCATTCACCTTACTATTTTTATATTCAATAATAGAGATAAGTGCTTTCTAGATCGTAAGCTGCACCGAACTATCTTATGTAAATAAATAAATGCAACTATTACAACAAAAACCACAAAACCATAAAAAATTAATAAAACCAACAAAATTTCAAAAACCAAAACAAAAATAAAATATAACAAAAAATTCAATAAGATCACTTTTTATTAAACGAAATGACTTAGTGAACGACCCAATACTTTGTAAGATTTTGGCATGCATATGAAATGTAAGTGATTGCAGTGCATTTAAGTTAAATAGTTTGCTTTATATACTTTTATGGATCACAGTTGCTACTGCATGGAGAGCTTGTACATGTTCAGCTATTGGATTACATTAACTAACCTTGATAATCAATCATGTAAATCTTTCAGAGACACTCACCGACAGGCCGGGATCCTAGACAAAGTCGCTGTCGTCTACTCAAAACTCAAAATTCCACAAAAAACTTTACCATTGCAAAATTTTCTGCCATTTAAAATCTATGATCATATCGCTAACCAGCATATCTAGCGCATAAAGAGAAAGAGAGGGAGAGAGAGAGGTGTTCATTACATTTTTTGACTACTGTACATAATGGGACGATGTGCAAATATTATGACGAGACCCTCTGTTGGAGAGACTTCTGTACTTGTAATACTTATTTTTGCATAAATGTATACTAATTTAGGCTAAGACAAATTTAAAAATTTGCAAAATAAACCAACAACAAAAAAATTCTAGAAAACAAAAAATGATTTTTTTTTACTTCTTTAATTATAAATATTTGACAATCTGATATAATCAGGAACAATCAACGAACTATATTACGCGACAGACGGCCACAACATGAAATTTAGATACCCATAAAATCGGCCAACGGGTTATACAATTCAAATTTTGTTTAGCACGCGTACCTGACTGGAATTGGACAATCGATGACGTCGCCGGGTGGCTCGTAGTGCTCGTTGGCTGTTACCTATTCGTGCTAATTATAGTGATTTGTATGCAGACGCTCATCAAATAGATTCCAATGAACAAAAATTACTGGATATCTTTGTTGGGTTCATTGATGCGTACCCGCGCCACATCAATATCAATATGATTGCGACGTTTCCTAGCGATATATATTTTTGACTGGGAGTCGGTCAAGTCACGATTTGGCCATACACCTGACAATATATACGCATAGATCGCTCGGCCTTAAAAAGTTCGAGCATCCGGCATATAAAAGCTGACTGAACAAAACAAATTTTTTGATTATTTATATAGACGTTCAATTGATCGGTTGATCGGCGGTTTTTCAAGGCTCTCTAAGTGAATCGGAATACCTGAATATGTTGACGTGGGAATTATGGGGTGCATTGTTGCTCGTGTTGTGGTTCTATTTCTTGTGGACGCGTCGCAGATTCTATCTGCTCACACTTAAGATACCGGGTCCACTCGGCTATCCAATCATTGGCATGGCACACAAGCTGATGCGCAGGGAAAGTGCGTGTTTCATATGCATATGTGTGTTGAAATTGATAAATGAAATATGTGAATTTCCTAGATGTGCTGAATGCAATTGGTTTCTATTTGGATAAGCACGGGCCAACAATATTTTCATGGCTGGGTCCACTACCATTTCTGATTGTGTCCGATCCACAAACGATACAGGATATATTCACATCGCCGCATTGCGTCAACAAAGGCATCATCTACAAGGCTGTCGATGATGGAGCTGGCTTGGGACTTTTCAGTTTGACAGGTTAGCAAAGCGTTGTCTGTGGCATATAAGAAAATATACCCAGACTACTCCACAGATCCTCGCTGGAGTGTGCATCGCAAGCTGTTAAATCCCACATTTGGACACAAAGTGTTGCTCAGTTTTCTGCCGATTTTCAATAATGAGACTGGATCTCTTCTAAAGCAGTTGGACACATTGGTTGATGGTGGCGAGAAGGATTTGATACCTCTGCTACAAGGCTTTACCATGGGCATAGCAACGCGTGAGTTGCATATTTTTTTCGATAATTCTTAAGGTGACGCGCTTCTTCTCCAACAACACAGAAACTACTATGGGCAGCGACGTGAAACTCGTTTCGGATATTAATAACAATCAGCTGCTGGAGGATTATCAATGGTAAGTTATATCGGCCATCAGAATAGATGTGTTTTCCTATCCATTAATAGTGTTTTGGAAACCATGACAGATATGTGCTTTTCGCCATGGCTTAGTTCTCGAACAATACGCCAACTATTTGGCAAGGAAAAGCGTTACGCGAGTTCCAAGTCAAGAATAAAAGGTTTTATCCGAAAGGTAATAGCAATAGCAACAGACTTATTACACTTAACTGCAGATTATTAATTTTAATTTATCTTCTAGCTGATTGAAAGAAAACTGGCTCGGGATGCAGAGGTCGGGGGTACGGGTAACCAGTTGCCTTCAGATAAAAACATATTTTTGAATCTAGCTACGGATCTGTTGAAACGCGGCGTTTTCACCTGGAAGAATGTGGAAGATGAGTCGAGTGTTATTGTTTTTGGTGCCTTTGAAACAACAGCTAACACTGTTGCCTACACATTAATGCTGCTCGCAATGTTTCCCATGTACCAGGAGAAGGCATTTGAAGAGATTCTCACTTTGTTTCCCGACTCTGGGGACTTTGAAGTAACCTATGAAGATACACAGCAAATGGTCTACCTGGATCTTATTATAAATGAGTCAATGCGAGTGATGCCGCCTGTGCCGATAGTGTCTCGGCAAACGTCGGAGGATGTGTTGCTTTCAAGCGGAGTTGTTGTTCCAAAGGGAGTTCAAATTGCAATTGATATTTTTTACTTGCATCGCAGTAAGCAGATTTGGGGAGAGTATGCGGAAACATTCAATCCAGAGCACTTTTTACCCCATAATTTGCAAGGTAAACATCCCTACGCTTACATACCTTTCACAAAAGGCATACGCAATTGCATAGGTAAATATAAATTTATCCAATATCACATCAAATTATTAAAGAACAAAATTTATATTATTAGGTTGGAGATATGCTTTAATATCAGCGAAAATTACATTGGCCAAATTGTTGAGAAACTTCAAGTTCTCCACTAGTTTTAAGTTCGAAGATCTTTATTTCGTTGAAGATATAACTATAAAACTTAAGACAGTGCCAAAACTGGAAGTCCAACGGAGGACTTGTTAGCTGATCTAATTATATTTCCCTTATACATTATGTAAATATAAGTGAAAAGTTATTTTAGTTTAAAAAATATTTTATTTGATTTCAATTTTAAATTCTATTTGTTATTTTGTATAATAAATATATGGTGTTTTATTATTATTAAATTATAGACATGCCTATCAGCTCGTTATGACATAAAAGTAACGTGCACACCTGTTTTAAATATTGCCGCAATATATCGATAGTTTTCAGTGTTAGGCAACGCTGCCATCAAGAGCAATGAGTTTCCATTGAACAGTTATCGCACTGTACGATATATCGGCATTTGTTGTCAGATTGCCGGCTGTAGCATAATAGTTGTCAATATTTGTTAATTGTGCCGCAATGTCGCTCACAGATGTCTTGGAGCTCAACAAAACGGAATTGTTTACCAAAATACGCAATGTCCTACCTATAGTGCCGCAAACACAGAATTTGCTGGACTGCAAGGATGATCTATTGTATGCTTGGAATTCAGTCGATTCCTGCTTGTTGGTGACAAATTGGCGCGTCGCCTTGCTTCACGCACAACCGAAGCGTGCAAAACGTAGCTATCAAACGCTAATACCATCGAATTCGATTGGTCTGCAGGTGGATCGTGTTGTGGTTTCCAATGAGGGTTCGCTTGTCGCGCTCAGTGGCCCCCAAAATGTGACAATATTGGAAGTACCACGCCGCAGTGGGCCGGATGGCTATTTAATGGATGGCAAGTCGCAAATCACGTGCCGTACATACAATCTGGATACGCTGCTCTTCCAAAACAATCCACAACTGGAAGTGTGCCAGCTGCGTTGGCATCCCGACTCTGTCTCTGACTCCACGCTTCTAGTGCTGCTCTCAAACAACACAATACGCGTCTATAATCACGCCAAGCTGCGCCATGTGTGGAAGGTGGGTCCGTACACAGTCAAAAAAGGTGGCAATACATCACTTTCCGATTTCGGTGAGACTTCCATTGACTTTGACATTGCGCCAGCAGTTAAAACAGCCAGCGATGAAACAACCAGAAACGCCGCTCTGAATGGTACCAAAACCAGCAAAGAGAAGGTGGAGTGGCCAATTGTTATATTGCGTGAGAATGGGAATATTTATATGTTGCTTGCTGGCATCGATTCAGAAATAACGCGTCTGCAGGGTCCCATTACCATAACACCGCAGACAAGCTCCAACTATGGCGTCGAGTCGTGTGCTCTGCTAATCATACCATCTTTGCCGCCCACTGTGATCATTGCGGAGTCAACTGGTAAGCTGCATCATGCTCTTCTGCTGGAGGCTGAAACTTCTGAGCATTCGTTTAACGATGTGGATGACGGTCTTGTTATTGAGCCTTCACAGTGGACATTGCATGTGACGGAAACCGTTGAGCTTGAATTGGGTCTCTCAGCGTCAGCTCCCAACAGTACGGGCAGCGCTTACAGCTGCCCCATACACCTGAAGCGAGATCTGGTCAACGAGATGCGCTACTTTGCCTACCACAATGCTGGATTGCATATTATTACTGTTAACTTCATATCCGAGTTGCAGCGCTTCTTGGACAGTGAGGCCGAAGACAATCAGCTGATACTATCGACACCCTCCTGCGCTGAATATATACTGTGCACTAAATTCAATTCTGGTGATCGCATCAATGCTGTCATTGGCATCGCCCTGATGCAAATGCCATCCGGGCTCGTGCTGTTGCTGAGCAGCGGTCAAGTAATCAGCCTCAAGCTGGTCATTGATGCCCAACTGTTAATGACGTCCAAGCAAAATTTGCAGCTGACTGCCACTGATGCTGTGCTGGATCCGCAGGGAGCGGGTCCTTCATTTGTGGAAAAAATCAAGGCAATGCTACTGCGTAGTGTAAGTCAACCGATTCTGGCTGACAAGGTGGGCACATCCTCGGCACACGAACGCTACGAGCTGCTCAACCAGGCCATGGAAGTGCTGCGTACCCAATATCTCAAGCGACATGAACTGGTGCGCGCAGAGTTTGCCAAGCGCATAAATTGCATTAAGCTGCAGAAGCAACAGCAATTGCAGGAGATCAAGAGTCTGGAGAATGAACGAGAAATCATAAGCGAACGAGCCCACAAGCTGGCCGAACGGTTCGAAGAGATTAGCGATAATCAGGAGCTGCTCGTGCGCCGCTGCCAAAAGCTAATGCAGCTAGCCAATGCAGTGCTGCCCAACAACGTTGTGGCCGAGCGAGAGTTTACCTTGGAGGTGGCACGCATCGACAAGGCCACCAAGGCCATGGCTGCTGCCTTGGACACGGCCAAGAAGACGTACAACAAGCAACGCTACCACATCGGCAAGTACCAGGAGACAGAAACGAGCAATGCCTATCAGCTGCCAGAGAGACAGCAGCGCACCATCACCGAGATTCTAACTCAGCTCTCGAGTGAGATTGACCGTCAGATATCAGATGTGAAGCGAATAAACAAGGTTATCGGTCTATAAATAGCCTTATCATCTAATAAGTTAATTTTGTATTTTTTGCTATTGTTAACAATTAAAGCAACCTTATAGTATATGTGTAAACAAATACTTCTTCTTTGGTATATGATTTCTGATAAGGTTAATTGTTCTTTTTATTGATTCTTGGACTCGATTATGCCAAATGTGATTTATGTTATTTATCATTTTCCACTATTTGTTGTCTCCTTGCTTTGTTTTTCTTTAGTTTCAGACATTTACTTCTACATAATGTGTATAAACAAAGTTTTAGTTTAACAGTATATATATTGAACCTCGATCCAAAACGAAAAGACAAATTTGCATGGCTAATGATTCGAATATATTTATATTCCTATGTGGCAGAATTAACATTTGTATTTGCGTTTCAGTCTGAGGTCTGCTGCTCAGTTGCAAGCGAACTTTTTGGAGTCGACATCGAGTTCAGGTGCTATCCCCAGCTATGACATCTATATTTCTGGTCAGATTGGCAACAATCTGCACGAAGATGTCCAACTATATAAAAACCAATTCACCCTTTGTGATTGAGGCGCTGATGGTATTGATCTGCTTTGGTGCCATAATAAGCAGATATATAATACTTACCTAGTTGGACAACATACATTATACATACAATATATGTATATATCAATTCAATCGACGCATGTAATAATAAATAGATCGTATCAGAAACTTCCTCTAAATAGAACTAATATTGTATTTGTGTTTGTGTGTGTGTGTGCACGTGGCAACGTAATTGAAGATTGCACTTAAACTCTAGGCTTTTCAATCAGATGTATATAGAATGCTGGATTCTGCACAACATTCATCTCCTTGAAGTCGCCGTACAGCTTGTGCTTGGCCTGGCTGCCACAGATTTCGCTGAGGATCTCCGTGAAACGCTTCAGCTCATGTGGATAGTACGAGAGTCGAAATTCGCTGGAGAGCTTATTGCCCTCGATCTGGTAGTCCATGGAGACCAGAGCGGGTTTCCCGCAATAGAATAGAACGGATGTTTTGATGTCCGCCGTATGGCTTGTCTACATAAAAATAACAACAAAAACAAACAAAAAATTCAATATGCAAGTCATTCGAAAGGGCGATTAAAACGCGAATGATGATGATGTTTTTACAAAATAGTTTTTTGTCTATTTAAAGTTATCAGTGAAACTGTGAATGACTGGGCATATTGTGAGCCAAGTGAATGAGATGTGTCGTTTAATTGTTTTTAATTGGCATCAACAACTCGCATGCAAAGTGTTTACGTACGTTGTAGTAAATGCTCTTGGCGGGCGTGGCGCCTGTCTCCAGGATGTTGTCGTAGTTGCGATGATCGATCAGCAGAATGCCACCTGGTTTCAAGCATTTCTCAAAGTTCTTGATCGCCTGCTTGTGCTCGCGCTGATCACCGAAGCTGTCCATCAAATGGGCAAAGGAGTTGCCCAGACAAATGACCGCATCGAAGCCGATATCCCGATGCTCCTGGATATCGTCATACAGAGTCAGCCAGTTGGCCTCCTCAATAGCTGTAACGTACGATTAGGTCAGATCTGGCTAAATATACTAGCTACAGCTATCGATACTCACTCCATTTGTCAAAGGCGGCTTCGTTGCGGCGATTCCAGCGCTCCTTGAGCGCATATTTCAGCATCTTGTCCGAAGCATCAACGGACGTCACCTGAAAGCCCTCCTCCAGCAGCATTATGGAATCCACTCTACATTTATTGAATATGTATTTTCACATGTAACATAAACTTGAACCGCTTCTGGCTTACCCAGTGCCGCAGGCGACATCGAGAATGCGCTTGCAGCCCTTCTGGCGCAGCAAATCAACCAGGAAGTTCTTGTAGTTGTCGGTGCGTGAGTTCTTATCGCCAATGAAGATCTCCCAGACCTTGGCTGCCTTGCCATCGGCATACTGATCCCGCACTCCTTCGGCAGAGATACCTTCCGATCGGGTAACGAACACACTGTCAGCGGAGGTAGTCATTTCAAGTGTTTAGCACTGGCCAGCAGATCAAACTGAAATAAGTTCTCGCAGCGAATCCACTTGCCATGATATCTCCGGCGGGTGTTTTCAATCACTAACAGCTGGCAAACCACACACCGACACACACACACACATACGGAGCCATACACCCATCCATAATCTTATCAAGGCGCTTCGAGATTGACCTGTGCTAGCAACGGTTCCGCCAACATCAACATCTGCTCCACGTTTCGCTTTTTTTTTTTTTTTTGTTTTTGGCGACCTGACACTGACCTTGTTGTGATTAGGGATAGATTACACTGCCTCAAAATAATATAAAATATTAATATTATTATTTGGCAAAAATACGTCATGCCACTTACAAGCACAGGCTGTCTATCATGTGATATTACAGTCCAATCTCGATTAGACGGACAACTGTATATTGGAAAAAGGCGTAAGGCTTAATTTTTTAATAAATATTAATAAATGAATACTTATGATTTAAGAAAATATTTTAATAATATTTAAAAGCATTATTTTGGAGCTTAAACTGCATGAGCTGGCTGCATTAGTTTTCTGCAATTTCTGTCTGTTTGTAAACCTTTAACTAACTATTTGATTGTTTTATTGTTATTGTTTATTGTTGCTCTATTGTTTTGTGTATGACACTGCCAGATAAAGATGTTAAGGTAATAATATATATAATAATATATAATATAATGTAATAATATATGTATATACGGTCATAGGTATGTGACAAATCTGGAAAATCTATGGGGCGAATTACAGTTGACTTCCTTTGACTTCCAGTTATTGAATATTGGACTTACTCGATATTTCTTGGCTTTCCGGATTAAATACCTTTTTTGAATGATTTTCAATGATATTTTAACTTCTACATCTAAATTTAGTTGGTAAAAATTTCTTTTTACATAAAAAGTTCGATTCAAATTCGAAACTCTCTTCACCTTCAACTCTTAATGGCCCCAGTCATTAGTAGTTTCAGAATATTATTCAGCAAAATTTTCGTTTTGTTCTTATCATTGTTTGATTTAATGAATGTTTACTGTATGAAGACAAGCTACCACGTCGAGCTAATATAAAAATATGCATTAAAGTTGTTTTTATTTTTATATTTTTTATTTAAATATTATATATATATTGTATTTATGTGTGTGTGTGTGTGATTAGTAGCTAACTAAGGGATTTGAGTATTCTATTCAAATTCTATGGCAAATACCCCAGCGAGTCCTCGAGCGAGGCGCTCACTGCCCGCATGGATTGGTAGCTGGCCATGCGGCTTCTGCTCACATTGCTGCGTATCGAGGCGGCCTTCTCCAGCGCTTTGATATTGATCAACAAATCGTCGGCGCTGCACGACTTTTGTGTGGAGTTCATGTGCAGCGTGGGTGATATGGGCATAATCATGGCATTGCCATTGCCCAGACGATCCGTGCTGAAGGATTCGCGTGCTCGATACAGGGAACGGCGTGCGGATGCGCTCGAGTGGCAGCTGCCATTGCTGGCACGCCCATTCAACTTCTGGTTGTTTATCATCGGCGGGCAGAGACTCTTGATGTCTGTCGTCTGGCTGAGTTTCATGTCCGCAAACACAGCCGCAGCCTCCACGCTCTTCTTCACGCTGAGCGCCTCGTGCGGCTGCACTGGCTTGCTATTGCCGCCGATCGTAAAGAGCTCATAGTCCAGGCCCAATTTCTCCGACGACTTGGGCTTTCGTGAGGACGCACGTGCCTTGTGCTGCGGATTGAGTGAATCCTCGCTGACAGTGGCCGCTGCTGCATTGGCACGTTGCCGGCGATGGCTGCGCTTGCAGTAGCATTTGCTGGCACTGATGCAGCTGTCCGTGTCGCACCAGGTGGTCGTGTCCGAGTGCGTGTTGCCCGAGTCGTGCTCGAGTGTGCTGGTGGGCTCCTCCTCCACCATGGAGCAGTAGCACTTCTCATCCGACTTGCACGATATCAGCGAATGGCGATTGCCAGCTGGAGCATTGCCAGCCGTGGACTTTCGGCCATTGGCCATGGCCATGTTGCGTTCGTTCTTCTGGCGCAGCTTGTGATTCAGATGCTCCGTGCGCAGACTGCAATAGCAGCGATCAGCCGAGGCGCAGGTGCACGATTCGGAATCGTAGCTGCACTCCGAGCAGGAGACGTAACTGTAGAGGGACAGAGACTAATTAGTAGACATTCGAATTGATGGCATCTTAAGACATGTGCTCACCCACTGCTGCTGTTTCGATTAAGTCCCTGCAGCGCATTATCATTGCGCACGACGGACACGTCAGAGCCGCTGGTGGTCGCTCGATTGCGTTGATGCTGCTGCGCATGGCTCTGGCTGGTGGGAGGGCCAATGATGATGGGTGGCGTCAGCCGGCGCTTGCCGGAGTCCACATTGCCTGACTGTGGCTCCTTGGTGCGTGCTGGCTTGGCCAGCTTGCCACGACAGGCGCGAAATTGTCCCAGCTGAAAGACTTTCTTCAAGCTCTTGGTGCCAAAGAAGATGCCCTTGGATTTCTTCTGCAAGGCACTTGATATTAGTTAATCGGATGAGAGTCATTCGCAGCATCTTACTTGTGAGCCATTTACGCTAGCTTTGCGCTTCTGTTTCTTCTTCTTCTGGCGTCGCATTATGTTCTTGGAGCGCTGAAAGAGCTCGTCCTGTGTGAGCGTCACGGCCAGCTTGAGCAGAAACTCCTTGTAGATGGGCTTCAGATCGTTGAAGGACATGCCATCTGCATCGATAATGGCATAGAGTATCTCGTCCAACGAGTGCAAATTCTCGTGCAGTCGAAATTCATTGAACAGTTCACTGAAACCAAGTGGGGAACTAGAAGCACAATTCAAACGATGCCAATCAACCAAACCAAACCTTTTCACCAAGGATGCAAACAATGTTAGGCCGAACCGCAGGCCAGCGTCAGCTTGGATGAATAATCAGATGCCTAAGCTGTCGCTGGCCCCGTTGGTTAGTATTAATACTCACCCTCCACCACCGCCGCCGCCCAATTTGCCAGAGTTGGTACGGCGCGCCGCTCTCGACTTGTACCTGGTCAGTCCACCTGTGTTGAGGAAACTGCCCGATCTGGGTATGGCCACTCGGGTTAGTATATCGCCATCGCCGGCCGCTGCCACTGCGTTCGCTCCGACCAGGTCGCTTATCTTGCGGCCGTTCGCATTGCCATTCGGTGTCGGCGTTGTGGGTTTCTTCAAGTGCGCATGTGCATGGTTCAAGCGATTCACATGCCCATTGGTGCAGACAATGTTGTTGCTGCGACCCGAACCGTTCTTGAAGCCGCCCGCATTGGGTGCCGGCACTGGCGGCGCTCGTTTCGTCTTGTGCGATTTGCGTTTTCGCTCCTCCGTCGAGGTCTCAATCTCGGCCGCCTCATTGATCACGTTGCTATTGGAGCTGAGCGAACTGCTCGAGACCCGCTTCTTGCGCGTTGACCGCGAAGGCGTCGACCCACCCACTCCCATTGGCTTGGGACTCACGCCCGACAAGCTGCCGCCGCTGCTGCGAAACGAGCTGCGTCTGCCGCTCACGCTGGGCGCTATCTGGGACCTGGACAAATAGTTGGAGCTGGTCATGGCCGAGCTACTGGCAATGCTGACACAGCTGACACCATTCTGCTGCCTAGGCGTGCGTCGCTTGGTGCTCCGATGCGAACTGGTGCTCACATGCGCCATCAGGCTCTGATAGAGCGTGGCCGCAATCACAATGGCATCCTCAGTGCTCTTGCAAATGAATCCATGGCATTCCAGTATCTTTGGAGCGCTTGCCGAGCGCATGACCACCGCAAATATGGGCGCATGCATGTGCTCGCTTTGCTCCACAGCCATTTGCTCCATGGCGCTGCGAAGAGATAATTGAGAACTTTATCAAACAAGAGGCACAAAAAGAAATGAGAAGTTTCCAGAATGCAAATGGATAAGTTTCACAGAGATAGTGACTGGATTTATAGAACCATCTATATATCTATATCTATGTATATATCAAGACAACATCTACTACCCTCAATTCTGCTTACCTTAGGGGCTGGAATAGTGCAGTCTTGTCTATGTTGTCGGGATCGGTGATGAGCGGTAGAAATGCTGCGCCTCCATCCGTGTCGGAGATGACGAATTTCACTGCTGACCACACGGCAATATTATGGAATGGTGTTATATTCGAATCGCTGTCCTCTTTGCTCGTGCCAGCCATGGCACTGATCTTAATGCGCAATCCTGTGGCACAAATATCCAAAGATCCAGATTTTAACTTCTGCAGAGTTCATGAATTATATTAGCTGATATTATAATGCATGCACCATGCGGGTTGTCTCACCTTGTTCGTAACCTCAGCTAGATAAAGCTGACGCAGTGGCTCCTGCAGACCTTGTAAACTGGTCACCTTATCCTTGAGCGGCAGGCAACCGAGGCATGTGACATCGAAGCTATTCGTGGCATCCTTGGCCACGTCGGTGAAGAGCTGCTCGATCTGTGCCTGCACGCTATTGCTGATGCGTTGCACATCATTCTTGGCCGCCTCGGCCAGCACCTTGGCCGAATCGCTGGACTCCTGCAGAAAGCTACTCAACGATCGCGGCTTATCGCCCGAGGTGCTGGCCAGCTCACTACGTCCATACATGATGATGGAACGTGTGCGATGCGATCCTCTCGGATCGTCGAGGCGGCTGCTACGCATTGATCTGTATTCGAAAAGGGGAAAATGGAGTTTGATCAAATTATTTTATTTTGTAAATGAACTTAACAATAAATACATTTTGATTACGAAATTAATAATTATATAAAGGGATAAATAAAATATATATTAAAAATAATTATAGGTTATGCGTACCTATATATGCAAAGCAAAATATAGCTATAAATATATATCTACTTCGAATGAAAATTTCTGAAATTATTACTTTTCTCTTTGTACAAAATTAAAAAAAAATATATATATGATGATATTACTTGTAATATATTATTTATAATATTAAAAGTAATTCGTAAATAATTTTGCTTTTTATAATAATATTTTATTTAGAGTAGAAATATAAATTGAATGTCATCCTTGCTTATTCCAATATTATTGAGTTTCTTTCGACACTAGATGTGTAAATTCCATATAAATACAAATTTAGTATGGATTAAGCACAGCCTATAAAAAATCTATACCAAATAACTGTTAAGCTATTAAAAAAGTTGTTATGTTCTGCTTGCCATTCAAAGAATAAAGTTGAGAAAAAAAGTTGACTTTATTTTTAAATTGAATTTCATTATACTAAATTAAGACTGTGATATGTAAAAAGATAATAATTAAAACATAAATAATAATAGTAATTTTACTAATAAATTGTAGTAATATTATACTACTGAGTAAGATGAATAAATAACATTAGTTTTGTTTTTAAATATATAAATTTATAATATTAAGACGTATTATTATATATGTTATATTATATATCTTAAATATTGCATTAACAAACTCTTTTTTTTTCCATGCAAAACAGTCTGCAAATATTTTTAGTGGTTCTCTCTCAGGTGCGACAAACGTTGAAAAGTTTTGTGAAAGTTTTGCTGATTAACTCAAATGAGCCACTAAATTTAGCAGATACATATATCTGTATGTGAGTACGTATCCGTATGTATATACACACAGTGCACAGATATATGCACGTACACATACCTATACGCACAAGTGTGAGTTACATTGACTAGTTATGAATTGCCAATTGGCTACAAACAATCATCCTGTTGGAAGAGAAGGGAACCACTGACTTTTTGGTAACAGATAATAATCTAATGAATAATGGCACATTGTATACCCACTTTGACTCTGACAGCAAGTCTGGGACAAAGAATGAATCTGACGGGCACTGTTCCCAATAGAAGAAACCATTTCGTTTACCGCTAGTTGACATCAAATCGGAAATGTTTCAGTTTGGGAGAACGTTGGCGAGGCCAACTATTTTGAATATGAATGAAGAGATGCGGGCACCGCCAGAGCTGCGCTCGATCAGCATCAGCATGCGAATGGATAAAGTTTTCTTTATGTATACTCTAAAAGAGGGTCTTTCGACTATGTCTCTTGTTATGCAACACACAATAATATATAAGATGGAGAGTTGAGATATGCTTCTGTGATTAAAATCATTCTCAAAAACAACTACTATAATTTATTATATATTTTTATATATTTATTTAAATCAGTTGAGCATTGAGATTTTTGTTAAATAAATATATTTTAAAAATATAACTTTTCCAGCAATCTCAATGAAATCAAATGCAACTACAGAATTATGTTATTGCATAGAAACAGTCTGAACTTCCCATAGTCATATACCTAACAGTGTATCTTATCTTCGACTAACTTTGCGCATAGCCATGCTTTCCTGTTCATATTTCTATTATAATCAATTAAATAGTTCACTAGGCGAATGTGTGTCACAACGATCGATGAATATTTATACATTGGAGCAAGTGTCGGTTCAAATATGCTGTCTGTAGCTGTTGTCGCTTCTCATTCACTCACAACAGTCTCTCTCTCTCGCTCTCTCTGTCTCTCCCTCTCTTTCTGGCGTGCAGCACACTATCTTCGGTTGTATCTGTAAAGCTTTTGCTTTGTAACTGTATATTTGTTGCTTATGGAAATTGGAAACGGTAAAATAAACGTTGGATGCTGCGACGTATACATCAGGTGTGTGTGAGTCTGTGTATATTTGTCTCAAATTTGGTCGTTTATTTTGTCAGTTTCGAGAACGAAAGTGCCTAATTTGTTGCAGTTGAAAGTTGGCTTTGATATAGGTAAAGTTAAGACCAATTTTAGTTTTTTAAAAAGTTCATTATAAGCCAAGATCGAAAAACTGGGCAGACAAAAAGTTTCGAAACATGTAACTTTTATTACAAAAGGCGTGAGTTTTCCCAACATTTTTTTAAAAGTTTCAAAAACTATTAATATAAAACAGTTTTGTTTTTTAAAAATATTTGATAAATATTTAGTTTATAGCTTATACTTAAAAAAATAAAGAAAACACTTAAAATCTATATCTAATCTATTATCAAATTAGTTAGATCTTTAACTATTGTATATTCTGCTGTAAAAAACATTGAAAAATATGAGTTAAAGTTTAGCTAGTCTAAAATATAATTAAAAACTCTGTTGCCGGGCAAAGCCGGGCTATGCTTTCTAATTTTTATGCTAGAAATTTGGCATTTATAAATTCTATTCAATAGAGTAAGAGAAATATTTGTAAGCTTTGCTTGTGGCACTCACCTGGAATCGTCAAACATAAGATCGATTTTGAGTTTGTATATCGAATTTCGGCTGACGCTCGAATTGTTCTCGAGCTGATCGCCGTCCAGAAGTCGAAAGCCGGATGAGTTGCTTTTACTGCTGCTGCTGGCTGGTTTGCGTGAGCGAACCGAATTCATGTTGGGAACAGCCAGAGCAGATTGGGTGTCGATCTTGCAGGAAGTGACCATCATCAGGTGTGCTCAGGTGTAGCAGTAGCAGTAGCAGTGACTGGGACAGTGATGGCGGCAGTGACTGCGGCGCATGCCAGTTAAGCGCTCCTCTTGACCGTTTGTTTGTTTCGTTTGTTTATTTGCTGTTGTTGCTTCTTCTTCTTGTTTTTTCTTTTGTAATTTGTGTGCAATTAGCGGTAAATGAATTTCAATTATGCACATTGAATGTTAATTTTCAGCATTTTTAGCTAAATAATTAATACACACACACACACACACAGATACACTGCACGAGAGTTATGTTTTTTAACACTTTGCATAGGGCGCACATGTGAGATGAAGCTGGGGTCCGATGTCTGCGAGGTGTTTGCCTGGCGTGTTGTGTGTAGCCAATCGTGTTGGCTCATTAATTAGCTGCTTTGCCAGCCTGAAAACCGACAATGAAAATAAACAAAAAACAGATTAAAAACTGTACGAAGCCCATGGAAAACGTGGTTGGACGTTTGTGGGCTTTTCCTTCAGGAAAAACTATTGCACATTTTTTCAATGTTTTGTTTTTTTGGTTGTTGCCTATTTGGCTGATAAATTGCCCCATAAAATGCGATTGTTGTACTGGAAAAATGCTAACAATTTGCACCGCACAACAGTTGCACTCGCACACACACTCACACACACTCGCACACACACACACACGAAATACAACAAAGCAAACGCGTTAATTCGACGCCGTGTGTGACGCGGCTGTGGCTGCATCTATTAGATACTTTCACTATAGAGAGATATTTGCTATAATTAGCAAATGCCGTCTGCAGCTAACACACACTCACTCACAAATTGGCACTGATATTTACTTTTGCCTTATTTGAACTTCACTTTGACCACTAAATTAACTGCACTGCGAAGCAGTCAAGCACCTGTAGGCCCGAGCCCGCTTTTTGCTGGAATTCTGATTTGGTCGTGATACGAGTACGCTCTAGAAGATCTATGATATCTTCAAGCTGTATAGATCTGTGCGCGTCGGTTGCCACACGGCGACTGCGCAAACACGTTGGCTGAAATGTCGAAGCGCGTCTCAAAACTAAACTTCAAGCTATTCGAATATGGCCAAGAAACGAGCCCGCTGACGACTCCGAACGAAGTGAGGTGGCCAAAAGAAATGGCCAAGCTAGGCGGCCAACAACGTAACTCCGATCTGTGTTCGAGTCGGTGTGTGTGTGTGTGTGTGAGTGTGTATGTGTGAGTGTGTGTTTCTGTAAGCACAATAACAATATAAACTCTGGCGTAAGTGGGTAGCTCACCTCTTCATATGCCCCGCATAGATATACCTACATACATACAGACGATGCTATGCTTTGCTGTGCTCTGCTATGAATGTACATATGTTTTTACATGCACATGGCACTCGCCGCTCTCTAGCCATAGCTGCTCCCCTCGCTGTTGAAGACGTTCGAGTGACTCGGCTCGGATTTTCAACATCGCCAACAATCACTTGGCCAATGTTCAATGGTGCTTTATGTGGCCACAGCTCCATTATGTACCCTAACAATGCAAGTATTATTAACACTTGCGCGTGTTTTGGCTGGCCCAGCAACAACAATCACATGAGCAACAACAGCAACATATGTATATATTTATATATATTGTAGTATGTGTGAAGCAGTTTGGATTTGCATAGATGAATGGTACGACATTTACGCAAAGATCTTTGTGCAATGCCCTCTCAGCCGGCTGCAGTCATCCAATGTCAATACCAACTTTGGTTTTGGAATGGGGCTTGGCTGTTGCAGCTGGGTTGAACAGATTGGATTTGGTTAATCGATGCCCGGTCCCGGTTTTGCCATGGCCATTGCCATTTGCGCAAGCCCAGATCTATGACGGCGTTGGAGGAGACGAACGACGACGACGGCATTTTCGAAATCAATGACCGTGGTCAAGTTTAAACAATAATTACTGCCAACTGCTCATATGGCTCCCAGTGGACCCGTTTCTGTGCTTGACTATGCAATCTCATAAAATTGCTTTTAATTTTTGTTTCTCTACTCATTCATGTTGGCTTTCGTTGCGAGCAGTCTAGCATAGAAATGAACCTCAGAGGAATATGAAAAGGTGAGCGTAGTACACTGTTCAAAAAGAATGCTAACCAAACACATATTAGTTTATATATTGTATTAGATTTTTAGCAATCTTTCTGCATTTTCACTTTCGTACATTTCGCAAGCTACATACATTCATTCATTCATACATTCATATATTCATGCATTCATACATTTATACATTCATACACTCATACATTCATACATTCATACATTCATACATTCATACATTCATACATTCATACATTCATACATTCATACATTTATACATTCATACATTCATACATTCATACATTCATACATTCATACATTTATACATTCATACATTCACACATTTATACATTTATACATTCATACATTCATACATTCATACATTCATACATTCATACATTCATACATTCATACATTCATACATTCATACATTCATACATTCATACATTCATACATTCATACATTCACACATTCATACATTCATACATTCATACATTCATACATTCATACATTCATACATTCATACATTCATACATTCACACATTCATACATTCATACATTCATACATTCATACATTCATACACTTATTGTGTTAAAATTTTCAGCTTTAGCTCTGAAATCGTACTCTGAATCTTCCAGATTGTTGTAAATGAATCAATTTCAACGAACCCATATTATTATGGCCTTTTAACAGTTGACATTTTGAAAACAGAAAGTCGCTTAGTTTCAGATTGACCCTAGATCTAGATTGATATTCCCAATAATAAGTATGTACATATTTTATACTACAATATATATAATGGATATTTAGATATTTACATAATTAATTTTGCAATTGATCGGCCTGTGATGCAGCTCGCAGTGGACATTATTCATGAGATAACAGTTCAGAGTTACGACTAATTAAATTGTGTCTACATAAAACAATCGGTTAATAGCCGTCTATTGTGTGGACTGCCTTAATAAACTCTTACTTTTATGCCGAACAGCGCAGATGCTGCCTGAAGGTATTCGTAGACGAGTTTCATTCGCATCTTTGTCGCTTTTCGCTTTAAGCTTTTCTTATTCAGTATTTTGATTAGTCGAGTGAAACAGTTAACAAGACAATAGGAAAAACCTGTCTCTCTTCAGTAGCGATACCAAAAAGGGCATTAAAAACAGTTAGGTTTTCGATCAATACTATGTAGCTAGAACTTTCGTTTGTCGGACTATAAAAACGAATCTGATTTTTCGAATACGCACACGTAGTATCTGTGTCTGCATGCGTTATTCAGCTGCTATGGTTGGGAGCCACAAATGTAATTTATCTAACAAATAGCACGATCATGCACATCACTTTCTCTGTCCAATTCGGTTGGCTTGTCTGTCTTTAATTGTTTTAGGTTTGTTTTATTTAATCGCAGTGGCAAGCACAACAATTTAAAAATTAGTCATACACTTTACTCTAGCTCCCATGCTCTGTACCTATGCCAGATGCAAGCATGCTTGAAGATACAGATACAGCTCCAACTACAACTACAACGATTGTTATAGCTATTGCTATAGATATAGAGCTGCAGATCCAAACGCATATCTGCTAACACACACACACGGGCTCCATTGTGCCAGCTAGCCCCCCTGCGTTGGACTCCCTCGGATACGGTTGATTCCTTGGCTAGTCTCTTGTGTCTAGCATTGCGTATCTGACATGCGCTCCAAGCGTACACTGAGGCAAAACTTTGCACAATGGAGCTACAAATTTATTTTTGAGTACGATCCGAAATGTTTTATAATTTTCAATTAATATTTTTACTATTATAATTATAATGTGATGTAAATTTAATATGTCTTCCACTTCGTCAAACAATTCTGTCTGGTCTAACATTTTTGTTGTAATCAACTAGCTCAGCTAATTTATTTTGAATTATTTTCAATTTTTCAATATTTTTAGAACTTGAATATGACTCAACACATATGATATAAGAAATGCAAAGCTTGCTATAATTTATTTTTCATATAATCAACTTTTCACAGTATTTTGATTGCCAGACTAAACTAATCTAGCTGAAGCCAGTTCTTCAGACTTTCAACTCAAATTATAGCACAATTAAGCTTTTGAATGAGCTACAAGATTTGATAAGTGTTGAGACTTCGAGCAATTATTCTTCTTATCGCGATCTGACTTTCTTTAAACATATAGTCTAAGTAGCTGCGGTAGTTAAAATTTGGGTTGACTTCGAGCTGCGAGCATTGCATCACGAAAAGTGCTCCACAACAATTGTCACATTGTGCTGTGCGTTACGGCATGTCTCTATTACTTCTTCTTCTTCTTCTTCGTCATATCCCCTCTACGGCTGTGTGTCTTCTTCATTTTCAACACGTTTCCACTATTTAACAATAACAATACAAAACAACATTCGTGCAAGTCAAGCGCCGTCGCGACGGAGTTGAGCATATTAAGAAAAATTAACTTCGTGCGGGATTTTTTTTTCATTTTTTGAATACAATTTGCAAAAATGATTTTACAATGCTGTTAAAAAAAACTATTCACTTTATAGATAGTGAAGATATATGTATGATCCAAAGGTTACCAAACAGTGACACTTAATGCCATTGTTGAGTAAATAGGTTTTATTTAGCTAAACTTGTCAATGGACTAGGTTTGACATTAGGAGTTTAATTGAAAATTTTCAAATTGATAATTTGAAGTAAGTAAAGTGTTAACTTTTTTGTGAAGCGAGTACATATCATTATAGACATATATGAGCTATACGAAGAAGATGTATAAACTATAAAGGAGGCTAGCTTGAGGTATTACGTTTAAGTAGCTTTATAATACATAGCTAACTAAAAAGAGGCCACAACAGAGACTTAGATATATGTATATACATATTAGGCACCTTTGCAGACAGACTTTTGTATACATGCATATATATATCACAAATATAAACTACATTTTGTAGAGTCCAACGAAAGAAAAAGCACTAAAAGCCCGCAGTTGATATATTTGCCAATTTGAACAATTTGGAGTAGCCTCAGTGAAACATAGCTGTACCTACTACATAGTGTAGGTAGCAGCTCGTACTCATACTTTAAAGACTTTGTTAGGTTTGGCGAACAATGCACCCATAAGGTGAGCATTACGGCGTAGATAATGAAATCCAACATAGAAATTGCTCAAAAAAGCGTGACGCGTGCCGTTGCTGATGAACTCTGCGCCATAAATTGCCAAGAGCCAACACACTTGCATACCACACAGCTATATCTACATACATAAACATATACCTACTCGTATATATGCATAGGTATTACAACCTTAGCGGTATTTGGTAGACGCAACAAAAATTCTTATGGAAATTCAACATGTTTTATTGCTTATAATTGCCTGTTGAAAGAGATTTTCGTTAATTCTGCTTCTTCTCTACTATTTCTTTCTGTTTTTTTATTATTTGTTATTCGCCTGGTAAATTTTCAGGCAATTTTCATCTTCTTTCTTCTGCTGGGTGCTAAAGCGACTTTCATTTATTTCGGTCAGCTGAGTTCAAATGGCGCGTGCTTTGTGGGTCAGCGGTGTTCCACACACACACAAAGAACGAGAGGAGGTGGCACCCGCAAGTGCTGAAAAATTATATGGAAGTTGAAGTGCTCATTGACACCATCAGATTGTTGAATTTAAATGCTAACTGTTCTCTTATTGTTCGACTCGCAGTGCCGTTGTCGACTTCCAAGTTTGCTGTTAGATATAATCATAGCTCAAGTGCGGACTGCGGATCGTTTAACACAATTCAGGGAAAGTTCTGCAACCGCATAAAATCATAATTAATAACTCGTATGAGTCATGTGAAAACAGTTATCGAATGAGATAAATCAGATTTATGATATATGGAAAGATTCTTTAATTGAAGATGCTTAACGACATAACTGAAAAGAATAACTTTGTCTTGTAGGTCGAGCACTGCTGTCTATGATTATCAAAAGGAATCCTTAATGGTGAATGTGATAATAGTTAATGTAGGCATTTGTAATAGAGTAGAACATAACAGTTAAACCAATTAATAGGAGGCCAATCGTGTAGGCACATGTTTGATTAGCACATTCATATAAGTAGCTTGATTAAAATACAGTTAAGTAGCAGTAAAGTGGTGATTGGAAATGTCTCGACGTGCCAGCAAAACTCGTAATTGTATATCTATAGCCTCTCTACTTGCGAGCCAGTGTGCGTTTGTATTGATGCGTTCTGGCGGCCCCAGCCCCAGCCCCAGCGGCAAGGAGTTATGGCTGTGACCCACCTTTAGAACTGGAAGCGAACGCTAGATGGCAACCAGTTGCAGTTGCAGTTGCACAGCTGCCGCAAACGGCGCATCGATGCTCCAGTTTCTCAACCACAGACCTGTCACGCAGCAGCCGCTGCTGCCGAGAGGAGAAAATCTGAAAATAATTGCATGAAAACTCGAGATCCCTGCTCGAAAGAAGCGCGAACAGCAAATGCGGCCAACGTACACACAAAAGGGGGCAGCAACACTGGGGGGCTGGGAAGTGCTGCTAGAGCTGAAGCTGAAGCTAAAGCTGATGCTGAACGAGTTCAGCAGGAAAAATGGCTTCGTCGATCTTGATACAATTGAATGTAGGCAACATAAGAGATCCCGCTAATCGAATGATTGTATTTAAGTCTGCACTTCAATATGGCATTTACT
Source organism: Drosophila leonis (assembly GCA_035045365.1). Taxonomy (NCBI): domain Eukaryota; kingdom Metazoa; phylum Arthropoda; class Insecta; order Diptera; family Drosophilidae; genus Drosophila; species Drosophila leonis. Next base: position 4,306,406 of record JAWNPC010000338.1, on the reverse strand, counting down.
TCTGGTACCAAATATGGACACAAGTACAGTTAACAAGCGCTCAGATTGGTCAGCGTCATGTTGTTAATGATAATGGCTAATGACTAATGGCTAATTAAACGAACTGAAGTAAGAATAATTGCAAAGACAAGCAAGTTCTGTTGCACAGAATGCACATAATTGACATCGAGTGTGATTGAAATAGGTTTAATTAGACAATTTAGTTATATAATAAATTACAATAAATAAAATTTATGAATTTTAATAGTGATTATTATGCAATATATTTTAATTTTAATTGATTATAAAGTGGCCAATGCTGAGTTGAGCTATATTTATATATATTTAAATATATATTTATATGTTTACGATGCTCACAATAATTCTTGTGACTTTATTGACCAACTAGGCGTATGTGTAATATTCATTAAGAACTTTAACTAGAGTATATCCATTTTTTTCAATTTTGTTAGAGCTCAAATTCATAATATAATATTTCTGAATATAAATTATTCAATTTATATATTTTTGAAATTTTATTATATTTATATTTAGCCAACGACTCGTATGTGCAATATTGAAACACATTTGATAACAATTTCTTTATAATTTTTCTGAAAATTTCTTTTTCTTAAATACAATATCATGTTGACTTACCTAATTTGCATTGTAATCCCCACTTAAGCTGTCAATATCCATTTTCGAATGGTGTAGTTCAGAGATCTCCAAGAATAATTACGCATTAATCAAATTTCTTTAATCACAATTATAGACTCTACTTAAGGTTCTTTTTAATTACACACTAATCTAGCTGAGCAGAGCACACACTCTTAAGTCGGTTAGCTATTTGCCCAAACGAAAAAGTCAGCCATGGAAACTGCAACCGAAACAGCAACCGAAGCGCGTGAAGCCAATAACGAGACTAACAGCTCGAGTGCAATTCAGTTGAGTCCAGAGCAACGTCCAGAGACGGCCAAAGCGCCAGCTCCATGTCAAGTTTTCAGACTCGGCCGTGGCTTCGGGCTATGTGCAGACTGCTCGTAATCTCGTCACGCATTTGCCTAGTCGCCGAAAGCGTTCAACTGACGCTTGGCGGCTGTTAGCGCCAGCTGATGCGGATTAGCCAAATCTTGTGTCCGCGACGACAGCTATAAGCCCATAATTAAGACACAAATAGCTCGCATTTAAATATTTAATGTCAGTTATATATTTGTGTTTCAGTTTGACTTCCTGCAGTTACACCTATGCCTACTCCTTTTCCTTTTTCTTTTCCTACTTTTATTTGAGCCCATGAGTCCATACCTGTCTGGTCTGCCTTGACCAGCGATCTCAAGTCGCCGCCAAAAAGTGGTTAAACCTGCGTGGGCATTGCCCCAAATTTCTGTGTGTGCTCATTTGGGCTCGTCCCAGTGTACGAGTATTTGACCAATATTTGAGTGAACCGTTAGACAGACGCGCTTGGAGCTCAAGGCGGCCTGGTCATATTAATTTATGCCTGGCCCGGACTAACTAACTTCATCAATACAAACGGCCACCTGAATGGAAACAGGTTCTGCACGCGCATTCGGCTCGAAATGGGTCAATCTTTAAGAATGCTGCTGTCAGAATCTTTGGCGGCTGCAGCTCCAAGCGACTGACGGTCTATGGTCTTTGGTCTTTGGTGATGCAGTCCCAGAATAATGTGCCAACTCCTGGTTAGCTCTTCTCTTTCGCTTTGCTGTTCCAGGGAATTGTGTCAGTTGACCAAGGCGGCAGCATCGAATACTTTATCGGGAGGACGAGTTACCAAAAAGAAGACTCTTGGCAGGCAGTTTCCGTATACAGGTCTGCCTCGTTTTTAATTAGGCCAGCACCTTATTCATTTGAATAGCCTGATTAATTTAGTCTAATTTCATCTGTAGGAAAAATGAGAACTTAGACTCTGCTAAGGCTGCGATATAAAATTGTTTGGAAATTAAAAGACTTTATTTAAATACTAGTTAAATGTAAATTTGTTAGCTTGTAGAAAAACAATAAAAATGCTTAAGATTATTTAATGGTAGTAGTAAAACAATAGAGAACCTTGCAGTTTAATGGTCTATAATTCACTAGAAAACACTCTGTTCACAATTCAATGACAGCTATCAAAATGTCTTATAGGTTGAACTTTTTTTTTTTTAATAGTTGCACTATTGTCTCAGAGCAGTCTTATTCAAACTGTGCTCATGAAAATATAGATTTTCATTGACAGCGATATTTTATTAAAGCTGTTATAAATGACTTTATAGATATTGTATTTCGGCTTTGAAGTCTTTATATTCCACAATCATTAAATCCATTGGAATCAATTTTATTTGCAAACAAATATTTCTGTTATTTTTTCCTTATAATATATTATTTATTAGATTTGCTTTGAAGACAGGGTATTCATATACTAACTATATGCATGCTGACAGCCTATCGAAAGCTGACTGCTATAAAAAGTACCGCTTACTGCAGCTTTTGTCTCAATTCTTATTTTACTGACAAACTGTTGCATACTTTTGCGCTTAGTGAATTATAAAATTATTGCCTGCTTTTGTGCGCGCCAACAAACTCAAGTATCAAAATACGGAGATGTTAGTTCTATAGCGCGCTTTGTCAAACCAAATTTGTACAATCTCATATCTATTACACGAAATTAATACATAATTAGATAATGATAAGCTCGGTTCATTGTAAAATAAGCAACACACATAAAATATCATAAATCAACTGCATTTTCAATCTAGTATGTAATATAGCAAGCAGCTTCTGACTGCTAACAAAGTCGCAAGCAGTGCTTGGAGCAACTTTGCCAGCTGTCGAACAATATTTGATTGAATTTTCGGCAGCAGCCTGAACATATGCTACATTTTAAATGAGTTTTGTGACGCAATCGGTTAATAATGAAAAGTATGACATCTGTGCGGGGCACAGGGTGTGCAATATATGGATTCTTATTTTTAAGTATTGCATACTTTTATGTGCTAGGGAAAAACCAAAACTTCGCTTTTATATTATCCTCAACAAATAAAAAACTGATAAAAGTTCTCCTTTATGGAATGCAGAATCTTTTTATTCACTTCAATTTTGTTTAAGCCATGGTTATGTTAACATTAATAAGCATGAGTTTGTACTATTTACAAAAGCCAAGCACTCCCCGATCCCCACATCCTTGCATAATTCTTATCGTCCGAACCGCATGTGGCCGTAGTCATCAAACTGGTCATCGTTGCCTCGCTTGCCAAATCTCATGTGGCCGTAATCGTCGAATCTCTTTGGGCGCTCAGCCTCTTCGTTGTTCACCAGCAGCTCCAGTTCGATGGGAATTTTGGATCGTGAGATGGGAAAAAACCTTGGCCCATAGCCAATGGATCGTTGATTGCGTCTGTTGCTGTTGCCAAAATGTGCACGGGAGCTGGCAGCACCAGCTCCATTGACGTTGAGCGTGTCACTATCCAACTCTAACTTGGGCTCCATATTGAGCCTTTGCTGCTCCTCCTTCAGCGAGTCGAGGCTCTCGGCGTATGAGGGTGACGGCAGAACTAGTAGCAAGTAAACTGTGAGCACAATCAGGATGAGCGCACCCGAACAGCGCCTGGGACTCTTGTATGGCAACATCTTTACTATTGTCCTGCCGCTGATTGAATGCCAATTCTCAGCCAACCACCTTGGCTTTTATAGCCAACTCTCCTTGGAGTCCTTTCTGCCACTTGCAACAAGACAATATTTCTACTATTTAATATTCTGCGGCTATTCGCCAAGTGAAGTGGCCCAAGTGAAGCAGTAACAAATTATTTGACAGCTGATTGACGTGATTGAATAAAGAGAGCAAATCCTACGCTACCTGAAAAATTATTAAATTTTAATAAAATCAGAGGGCTCAAGGTGAGAGTGAACTGAAGTGAAGCAAAATATTATTATTCTCTTTAGCCTGTTGAGTAGTTGAAGTTTGATTGAGCTGTGCATGTTTCTCAGAATACTGTATTTCTAGAGAAGTTATAGAAATAGAAAATATAAAGAAAAGAATATATTTATTCACTGACCTGATCTTAGAGGCAACATGAATAGGAAATTAAAAGATTACCTCAACATTTAACATGTGTTATTGAGTCAAAATTTGAATAGAGTTTTGTAAATAATGTGTTGAGTCAAGGTAGGTATAAAAACCCTATTAAACATCCCATTCAAGAATCGAGCTCTTAACTCTAAACGTATTCAGACATTAATAAATATAGATATAAAATCCGTTTTCAAGGGCTCGAGATGCAGACGATTTTCGAACAGATCAATTACAAAGTTGTTGAAGGCGTCCGACACGACTTCTCGCCCCTTTTTTGGTGGGTTCATTGATGACAGGTTTAATTAAATGTGTGCCGTCTGAGCCAGCAGTTGCTCTGCAGAGAGACGATGGCGTGTCAAGTGCCGACTCCCTCCGATTGACCGCATTGAGCCGTTTGGCTCTGTGTTTGTGTAAAAAGAATGCCATTTGCTGACCGGATTGTCCGCATTCCAAAGATTCAATCGAATAGTAGACACACACCAACACACCAACACACGAACACACACACACACACACACACACTAGTATATAGTGGTACATAAAAGACCAAATTAACAGCTATAGAGAAAAGTATCTACGAGTTTATCAATAAACAAACCGCAATCCATAGCCGCAGTCGCAGCCCAATGCAACGGTTTGTAGACTTGGACACACACACACACTCACACACATACACATATACACTCACAGTCCACAACCAGTCTCAGAGAGTGCAAAAAGACACAAATAAAATGTAAGCATAACAAAAGCCTATGGCAAGAGACGAGCATTTGAAACAAGACAAAATCCACAAGACAAAATTTGGTGAGCAACACAGCCGGCACATCTCAGTCCATGGGCAGTGGCCACGCTTTGGACACCACTGTCTATCGGTGGTGCTATGGTGGTGCTGTTGTTGTGACGGCCACAACTCACGACAACTTCTTGCTGCTTGCAGGTGTTTCGAGGTCTCGATTGCTGTTCACGCAATTCAGCGGAGCGGTTCTGCGGATCGGGTTTATACGCTCTTGTCACCTGAACATAACAAATATATAAATATATATATATTGTATATACATATATGCATATCATTAAAGAGTGTGTGCTTCTTAGACAACTTCTGTTTATGTAATATGAAATCGTATATATGCAGCCATATGAGCTTTATCTGTTTGCTGGAATACTAAGTTGATTAGCTCTTTCAATTCACTTCTTGCCCAATAGCCCTATCGCATCTGCTTTTTGTGCTCTCTCAGTGTTGCGTACGTGAGATACATAAGACTTATTTATCCGCTTGATAAGACTTAGTTAGCAGTTCAATTAGTTGAGCTTGCATCAGCTGCATTTACAATTAGAAGTTCATGATAATTGTGGAGATTAATATTAGTTTCCTGTCGAAGATTGCTCCATTGACTTCCCTCCAATTTATGGTCGCCCTCGGGTGGGCCAGCTATGATCGAGATGTATTGGAGACAGCTTATGGTGTGGCATGTGCGCTCAGCGATTTGCCTGCTTGACCAGCTGCCCAAGTCGGCGTTGGTATTCCAGTAAAACTGGAAATGGAAAACATTTTCTTGCCGCATTTTCTCGTTGCATAAACGTGGAATTTCCATAAAGCCAACGATGGCTGTGCCGCTGACACACACAAACACACAGCCTCCAGCCAGCCAGAGGGATGCCTTGTCCTCTCCGCCAAGCAGGCCCATACGCGCTTTTAATTGAAAAACTCTTACGCAATGCGAGGAGCAAACGTATAACTCCTGAAAGCAGAAAACCGAAGACAGAAAACTGAAAACTGAAAACTTAAAACTGGAACTGCCAATTTTGATTTATACGTTAAGCGGTTGGAAAAATATATGCTTTGCGCCTGGCGGCAATTAGGTAATACGCGCATAAAGGTAAATGGCTATTGGTGCAGGTAATACAGGCCATAAAGCCCAGCCTGTAATTATTGTAGCCAAAATACAAAATATATACTCGTATAATATACATATAAACGAGGACACTGATGCAACTCGCTTTTGACTCTTGTGGAGTTATAAAGTGCTGCGAAATTAACCTGTTCACCTGCAGCGCATCTGTCTGCCGTTGTGTGTGTAGCCGTATCGGCATCTGTGTTCGTATCTTGTATCTTTTAATATACAGCTCACATGTGTTTGTTGCCCCCCTCACCAAGTGGAAGTTAAAGTTGAGCTTGAATTGCGATGATCTTTGCTTTCGGCATTATAAGTAAGTAGCGCCGACTCAAAAACTGGAAGTGAAATCGGAATTGGAATCGCTCGCGGTCTCCATCTGTCTCTCTCTCTCACATACTCTCACATACTCTCACATACTCTCTCTTTCTCTCTGCCGAAATTCTCGACAGTCTCGAACGATTTCATCACTCAAAATTCGAATATGCACATAAAGTATGTTCGCTGCAACTTTCGCTTGTTTTACTTTAGTCGATTGTTAACAAAATATCTGAACAATTTGTGTTTGAATATTTGAGTTTGCCACGAACCAACCTTCGGGGCCCTCCCATGCCCAAGCCTCTGGCATGCCATATGCAAATCTGAAATCTGAAATCTGCAGTCAGCGACATGCTAAGAATTTGCATGCAAATTCCATTATGCATTGCCTAGACTCTAGTCATATACGAGCATATATTATAGATCTGTGCATAAGCTCAAGCAATATTCTGTAATGCTGCTGGTGGGTGTTCAAACTTACACTGTTCAAAATGCAGACTATATACAATTATACTCAAATGAAAATACATTTAATTTGTACTTGATATATGTATATGTATATGATATATATGTATACTGCATGCAGTAGACAGGCTAACCTAGCCTTGAGCTTATAAGAATGTTATTAAGATTCAGGGACAGACACTCGAAAACATTCCTAAAATGTTTGAGCTACATAAATGATTTCGTTTTAGATTTCTATTTATACATATATTAACAAAGCTTTAGTCTATATACAGCGCCGTTCAACTGAATAGGTTTGACTTTTTTTCAAAAGTTTGAAAACTTGATTTACATCAATATTTTGCTCAGTGTATATCGGCTGTCACAAGGCTTCACTCGCAGCATTTTGTTGTTTCCCCCGCCCTTCTACAAGAGCACCCGCTGTGTCAATCAGTTAAGCTGGCTGACTGACGTACAGGGTATGTGTATGTATGTGCTTACATACATACATATACCTATATCTACATACATGCAGACATATGTATCTATGTATGCAAATAGCTGATATTTATTCATGTTGTGCTCACGCATGCTAATTGAGTTGAAGGTGTGCTTGGGCCGACGAATTTTATAAAAATAGAACTTGGCTTATACAATAGTTGAAATCAACTTTAGGCCATCTTTCTGCTGCTGTTCGAAGTGAAAAGGCAATTTGATTTAACATTTTATTATATTTATTGTATATTTGTCGTAATTAAGATTATGCATGCATATCTATTACATCTGCGCTTTAAGATACTAATATGGACAGATTGAAAGAGCTGTATTATATGTAGGCATGTGTATGTGTGTATGTATGTGTGTGTATGTGTGTGTGTGTGTGTGTGTGTGTGTGTATCTGTGTGTGTGTCTGTGTCTATAGCTAACTGTAAACGCTTTCAACTAGCTCGTTCGAAAAGATATGTTACATTTGTGCTCGCAAATCTGGGAACATAATCTGTTCCCAGTTGTCAAGTGTGGTGTATTTATTATATTATTCTACATTATGTATTATAATTGGTTATTTGTTGTCTTTGCTGCTTTCATCTGGTTAAAGGCAAAAGGATTTTCCATTTTCAATATTTGTTTTTTTTGTTTTTTAGTTTTTATTATATATACTTAAAGTATAAACCTAATAAGGCACACATATTCATTGTTGATAATTGATTTTGAACGATATTCGATTCTAAATTTGGTTACCCAATCTTATCTGAAGTCTGTTGCTGCAGTACAGCTTGGTCGCTTTTGTGTTTTATTGTTGATTCGATTCCATTTCTAAGTTGACCAGCATCGCTAAAATGTTGTGTAACTCTGTATATATATAATCGTATATATATATGTAGTACTTCTAGTCCTTGTCTGCCTGCGCTAGAGCTTGGGCTTGGCTAGGACAGCTTATCTGCGCGGCTTGCCGAAACTACTTGCGGGGCCTAGTGGGCCGTATATCGCATGTGGTTGGTGTGGATGGGCATGTGGATGCGTTGGACCCGCTGCTCCATTCACCATAGCAGCCTGTTTGCGCTGCAGCGTGGCCGGACCCGGCGCCATTTGGCGGCGCTCGCCATCGCTGAGGTCGAGGCCAGCCACCATTTGGGCTATCTCGCGCTCCTTCTTCATGTCCGGTGGATTGAACTGTAGGCTGGCCAGTGAGCCGTGACTGCGACTGCGATGCTCCTGGCGTATGGAGTAGCTGAAGGCACGCTCGTTCAGGTGACCCTTGCGGCGATAGATGCCCGTGCCACCTGGCGATGGCGACTCGGCGCCCGAGTTGCCCGAGTCATCCAGGCCGTTGCCCATGGACGCGGCCATCTTGCGGCTGGACATGCTCAAAGGACGCGGCTCGCCGATCATTGACTGTGCCATTGGCGGTGGCGGCACGCCGCCCATTGCCTGCTGATAGGCATAGATGGGCGGCACAATGGGCATGCCCACGGGCATGCCAACGCCTCCGTTCTTCTTGTCCTTCTTCTTCTTTTTGCTGGTGGAGCGCGACGGTTGCAGCGTCGCATACTGCTGCGGCAGCATCATGGGTATCTGCAGCGGCGGCATGCCAGCCATGTGCTGTGCGTGATGCAGCTGCATCATGTGCTGCTGATGCGCATGCGCTTGAGCCTGTGCATGTGCATGGGCATGCGCGTGTGAGTGATGCGGCGGCGGCGGACCAGGCGGAAAGCCGCGATGACTAATTGTGTGATATTGGCGCGCAGCGTGCGGCCCAGAGACGGGGCCATAGATGACGCTGGCGGAGCCGGGACCAGGTCCTGGTCCGGCATGCACTTGTGTGCGATGCATCGCCGCCGCCGGATGCATGGGCTTTGGTCTGATCAGTGTGCCCGATAAGCTCTGGCTGCCGCTTGACTTTGATGACTTCTTGTCCCGCTTCGTTTTGCGCTCCTCCTTCACAGGCGGCGGTGGCACATCGATGGGCGTGCTAATCTGACGTGCGCGCAACGGTCTGCCCAGCGTGGACGTGTTGCCGGCATACAGCTCATACGGACTCTCCACGGCGCCAATGCTGTCCAGCTGATCCTGTGAGCCGCTCCAAACCTTGTGATTCTCATCGCCATTGTACACAGATGCCTCGCCATCATCCACGGTGACGTTCAGATCAGCGCTGCTACCATAAACTGCAAATATGTAAAAAAGTTGAAAAAGTCTTAGTAAATTTCCAGGCTTAGCTCAGATATTAAGAGAAGAGTTTACTGATTGATTGACTGACAGTGATCGATTGATGAGCTTCTCACAATACAAGCCGTAAAAGCTAGACAGAAAACTAAGTATACAGATAGATAGTTATTAAACTACCTCTGATAGATGTTCCAATATTATCAAATGGTAATTGTTTTTTAACATTTCAAAGTTCATTTTCAAGATTTTCATAAAAAACCATTGCCAATGGTATAAAAGCTCACAAAAGATTGTAAACTTACTTTGCAGATAAATAAAATTGAACATGTGTAAGCTGAATTGTTTTTCAAATTTAATGACAAGCACTTTGGCGAGACGCATAATAAATACTCTTAACTATTTTATATAAAATACAATTTATAAATAAATAAAAAAAAACAACTCAAAGCTAAGAACAAGTTTAGACGACATGCAATCGAGTGATCTGAATGCAGCGCTTGGGTTTCACTCGATAGCTAGTTGACCTTCGCGGCCAATGGATGCTGTCCAGTAAGCTATTAATGTCCCAGAGGGGGCCAGAGGTGGGAGCCAGTGGGGCCCAGTACCATGGCCGCACTTGTCTCACATTACTGTGAAGCTGAGGCTAAAGCGCTGATTCACGCGCCAAGTGGCGAGCGCTGGGCTCGGGCAATGGCATTTACATTAGCCAAAATGCTGGAAATTAGCCGAGCGAGTCCAATCCAAAAAACAAATTTAAACAAATATAGGCCAAGACCGTCAAGAGTCGACGGCGACGGCGGTCGCATTCAAATGAATCGATTGTGAGGCAATTGAATGCGCTTCGATTCGACTTTGACGTCTCTTAAGTGTGTTCCCTTCGCACGTACGGTCACATGCGTGTGACTTGGTCAGTTAGGCAATGCGAATGTATCCAACAGATACAGATACAGATACAGATACAAATATACTAGCCACACACACACACACACATACATAAGCATTCGCGAAGCCGTTACTATCAGGTTGAGCGTCGCCTTTTGTCGCAGCCGATGAAGGTTGGCGCGGTTCTGCAGCGCATTTGGGCCATGGCAGCAATCGCAGCAATGGCAACGGCAAACGGTTTTGTAATAAATAACGGTAATTTAATAACTTGAGCGCGGCGGCTACACACCTGCCACCAGCCATCGCTGCGCCCCCTTCGCCCTAGCTTCCTGCCACAAAAAAGCAAAAAACAAAAACCAGCCCAACCCCAGTCGCCGTCGCCGTCGCAGTCACAGCCAGAGTCGCCGCCCAGTCCGGCAGACGACAACAAAGCGACGAGTCAGTTTTTCAGCATACTCTGCCAGAGAGCATTGTGAATTTACTATGGATTATAGTAATATGTCAAAATTATATATATTATTTTTGAATGTTATAAGCAATTGAAATATTTCTGCATAATTTGTATATCAATTATTTACACAAAAGTATTTTATATATTGTATTTTACATTTTTATCTCTATCATAGGGAATTTCTGTCAGTTAGAGTATTCACTATTCATACTCTCAAATTTAACTGTTCTTTCTAGTTTTTTATTTGTATTTTTTTTTTTTTTTTTGTTAGTGTCTGCTTTTGTAGCTTTGCTTCTTAGCCATGCCATAATTTGGTTTGGTTCCTCCGCTTTTTTATTTATTTTTTGCTATTCTACTGTGGCTTTGCAGCTCTTTTGCTGCTTTGTTGCTGCTGCTGCTGCTGCTGTTGCTGGCATGAGAAATCTCCGGTCGCGTTGGGGTCTATTGACCCCCGTCGAGACGCGGCCAACGTGCTCAACTGACTGACGTTGAAAATGAGAGCGAACTTTTTGGGCACTGTGTGCGCCCCCCTGGTAGCCCCCGCAAGTAGAAACCAACATGGAAAACTCTATATAAATTGTATTGTTTGAGCGGCACAGGCTGCAGACGCTGTGGGAAACGCTCCATTTCAGTTGTTGTTTCTTAATTAGCAAGCTTTTCACATGCCCAAATGTCAAATACATTATATCGCGCATATACATAAATGCCCAAGAGAGCAGCTGCTCGCCCATTTCGCCAATTCTCACATAACTTCTGGCTTTTGACTCTGCTTCGTTTTATTGTATATATGGATCCATATCTTAGCAACTTTCATTTTTGAGCTCGATATTCGAAAGTGAACTTAAGTGGTTTTTACTGAAATTATATTTCAGTTTCTGCGGGTTGCTCACACTACATCTAAGACTTCATTTATCACTCTCCATACGAATTGAAAGTGTTGAAAATGTTCTTCTTAATTGTCTTTGACAGCATTCCAAGTTGAAGTTTCAGACACGATTGAAGGCATAAGAATACATAATTATTTCAACAAGTTCTGTTTGATTTTTGATTGATACAAAACTTATTTATATACAGACTCCAAATACATTTCATATCTAAAGTGGATCTGAGTGCATTAAGAACTTCCTTATTATCAAATGCGACATTTAGTTGTATATCAAAGGCGTAGCTGTATTCGATCGGGTGAAACTCCTGCCACGATTTCACTTTGATTTGATGCATAAGCAATCGATTTGCAGCTTTTACCTCGCCTCGGAGCGGAGCATAATCTGCGTAAACGGTTTGCGGAAGTCAATCAAATTGCTGAACAATGTATCGGCCGAGCAGGCAGTTAGTTAGCTAGTTGGCTTCGATTTGAAATGCTTGGCAAAAATGCAAAAATATAGCTGGTAATTACACTTCCAGTTGCAATTTACGCTAATTTCGCTTGGAGCGTGGAAGTTGATTTATAATTTTTAATTGTTTCGCATTTCGCTAGCTGCAATAATTACGTGAAATTGTTTTAAACAGCCTCAGCCAAAGGCCCCGTTGATATGCTGCTCTTCTCTCTCCTCTCTCTCTCTCTCTTTCTTTCTTTCTCTCCGCACTTATGTCATAAGCAATGTGCACTGCTATCTACAGCACACTCCATTCACGAAAAGTAAAATTAATACTCTCACTTAATGTGGCGAGTGGCCTCAGCGCATGCGTGCGTGAAAATTGTATTTCCACGTTTTGTTGAGGCTATGGCTGGGGCTTGGCTGCGCTGGGGCTGGTGCTGGCTTCAATGAGTCATTGCAGCGAACTCCAATCGAAGCCAATCCATGCCAAAGCAAGCCACGAAATGAGAACTCCGCTTAAACACAATGTATCTTAAGTTGGCCAAAAACAAACTGTTGGCATTTAAGCGCATTTGCCATTCAGCTGAAACATTCCGAGCGGAAAGGGGAGTGCCAGAAACCCAAATAGCGCCTTTGAATTTCTGTTTTGTTTTTGTTTTTGTTTCTGTTTTTGTCGATGCAAAAATGGAGTCGCAATGTTGCTTGGAATTTGCTTGTTGCCTTTAGCTTGCCATTTCGTTTTCCGCTGTCTGCTGCCTTCCGCCCGACGCCCGCTAGCTCTTGCCCCATTGCCCCAAAACCAACATTGAGTTGAGCTCGTGCTGCAGCTGCACAGCCAGAGCTCCACTAGGTCGCTGCCAGAGCCGAGTGACTAATGGCAGAGTAGAGCAGCACCTACAAGCCCATAGGTTGTGAGTTATTCATATATGCTTGGGCGAAAATTGAAATGGATTGGGGTCTGGAGCTAAGTGTGTGTCGCCAGGCACATCCCACCAGACAAGACAATAAAGATTGAAGAGATTTTTTTGACATTATTTTCCATGGAGAAATCTGTCATGTCAGCTGGCCTGAGTGCAATTATATGTTCACAGGAAACTCCATTGGAACAACTGAGGAACAACTGATACGATACGATCTAGATATGGGTGAGTACACTGGCATAAGTAGGGAGCTTGTAAAATCAAGATAGAGTTAAGTAAACTAATTAACAAATCATTTGTATGACTAAAGACAAGCAACAATATTTGATGGTATATCTATAGAAGAAGTTATCTGAAGATTAAACCGAAATATGTTATCTGACTTATTAATCTATTATTAATTGATAAACTTATAATAATATATATCATAATAATTATAATGATATTCAAAGCGCATACTTTATAAAAGGCACTCATGAATATAATAACATAATTACAACCAATTTCGCTCAATTCAAATACGCAATCTTCAGCAGAAGATAGACAGAGAGGTAGAGGGGAAGAGGGAGGGGTAGCAATCAGCATAGAGAGAGAGAGAGAGAGAGAGAGAGAGAGAGAGAGAGAGAGAGAGAGAGAGAGGTGGCATGCAATGTGGGTCAAACGCTGGAATTCGCTTCTTTTTTCTGCTTTTCTGTGCCACTCCAATCACTGAAAATAATAAAAATCCAATTTGTGTAATCGAGCCATGCTTAAATGCAATTCAACATGGCAACAACAAAGATTGACCACAAAAAAATTCGAAAAAATGTTGCAAGTCAACGCGAAATGTTTGCCGAATGACTGCAACATGCAACAGAGCCAAGTCATTCAACTGCAACTGGATTTCGGTTAATGTGCCTGCCTGCCACTCGCTTCATCTCCTTCTCTCTCTCACTCTTTCTTTGCCTCTATCTGACAAACTATCTATGGGTATATTTCACGCTCAATCTCAGGCCAGCTTCTTTGCATAATAATAATGCAACAGCTACAGCGATGCACAACAGCAGCAACAGCAATTGCAACTGCCACTTGTGATCGTTGCTCGTAATAGCAGCTAAAAATGTTGCACTGCCGCTCCTAGAGATGCCGCATTGCAAGCGGAAGTTCGAACCTGTTGCCGCTTCTTTTGCCGCTGCGCCCACCACTGTTCGATATTTCAGTCATGGTCAAGTGGGCATCCTGTTATTGTTATTGTTATTGTTGTTGTTGCATGCCAATCAACAACTAGTTTCCTACATAGATATATATGCATCTATACTTGTATTTAATATTGAAAAATCATATAACTTTTGCTGCTTGGAACTGATTTCCACTTGATTTCCTAATAGAATTTTCATTAGCTGATTGCATCATGGCCAGCCGCAAACAAGATATTTCCCCCTCCAGTGCTATGTAGGTCAAATTTTGGTTAACTGTGCCGTTGCCGAAACTGGAATCTGGTCTCCAGCAATGTGCAACTTGTTTCGGTTTGGTTTGCTGTTGTCTTTCGTTGGTTTTTTGCCATTTAAATGGTACCACAAAATGTGTGGACAAAGCCACCTGCAAATTGGTTGGATCAACACGCCAGAGGCGCGGCCAGCAACTGGAGGCTAGAGAGGGAGGCGATGCCAAATTGTGGGCCACTTTGTTTATCAATGGAGCTGAGCTAAGCTGACTTGGCAACAACAATTGGCAGCTGAGGTCGCAGCATAAACTTGACTCAAACTGGCCAACAACAACAACAAGATATAGCTCTCGCTTTAGCACACTTTCAAACCATTAAAATGCAATTGAAATTAGTTTATTTAATTAAAAAATAAATGCGAGAGTGAGAGAAAAGCAATTATCTAGCTGCCAGAGATTCCTTCGCTAGATGCCACACAACCTCAATTCGCATCGAGAGCAACAATGAGCGGCAGCAAGACCTTAATCTTGCCACCGTCTTCAAGCAAATTAACAATGTTAATTAATAGAAAATCTACAGCTTAGAGAGATAGCTCAGAAAGAGACACACACACACACACAGAGAGACACACAGACACACGTGTGTGTATCATATAAGATTTTATCATATCTAAATAAAGTTTCACTTGCTCACACACTCAAAATTTAAGAATCCCCCCAGCTCTTGCTCAGTTAGTCACGGGTCTGGCTCTACTTCCAGTCGATTTCACACTTCCCAGCAAGCCCTCAAATATATATATGTACATATGTGAATAGCTATGCATGCGTGTGTGTGTATATAACTTCCCACCACCAGCTGAAACAAGAAAGTGGCTAGCAGGGCAATAACCAAGTCGACTCAAGACTAAGACCAAGACCAAGACCAAGACCAAGTCCAAAGCCAAGCGAATGGAAAACAGTCATAACAAAAGTAAGCCCTCACCCAAAATTTTCTCACGCGTTCATCTCAATTTATGTGCTCAGTGAGTACATATAAATGTGTAAATATATATATTTACGATCATGTGTATAAGACTTATGTGCGCAACCCCCTCACGACCTCAAGTTGAATCTGAAGTTTTGTGTTGGCGGCGCCGTTGTCCGCTAATCTGCACGCGACCACAGTGCCTGCCCAGCCACTGAGTGAGTGTGTGAGTGTGAGTGAGTGTGACTGTGTGTGTGAGTGTATGTGTTTAGCAATTGCACTTGGAAATGACAACAACAACTATTGCTGTGACCAAGTGGAGGCTGTGAGAATGGCGCAAAAATATAAATTATGCGCCTGCCTCACGGCATAAACTCTATTAATTAGCGTAGAGCATTAAGCGAGTCATTCAATTTGCATATTTAGTTTGAATGAGATGGCAAAAGATCGTGTAATTTCCTTTCTCGCATCCACTCATGGCATTTACAGCCCATTTGGGGTTAGAAAGTGCTTCGATTCAGATTCGGTTTATTGGTCGCATTTCTACTTATTAAACATGCAGACAGCTCAGATTTGACTAGGGAGGAGTTTGCAGGTCGAAAGCGAAATGCGGCTAATTTGCATGGCTCGAGTAGAGATCGGCTCGAAATACATTTAACGTGGCGGCAGCTGCTGCTGCTGTTTCTGTTGCTGCTTTCCTCAGCTCTAGCAATTTACATGCTAATTATCATAACTTTGCTATAGCCGAGACAACTTCAACTTCAAAGGCAGTCGTTGACCAGGCCAACAGCAGAAGGCAATGCCATAAAGCGGCGATTTCTGTGCCTCGACGAAATTTAAATAAGTGGAAAGTGTTTAAAACTCTGCAAGACAACGCTCTAGCCGTTGCCCGTAAGTGTTTCTCTGTTACCAGACACCGTCAGCAACATCGACTAAAATGTTCATGTCTGCCACTTGCCGGGCCCTCCATCAGTCATCAGTCATCAGGCGTCAGTCCGACACTCTGAGAAACGTGCATACGAACAAATTGTCAATAACAGAAGATAGCGAAGAAAACAAAAACAATAAAAACATTCAAATACCTGTACTGCACCCAAATACTTTCGACGCTGTGACAACATTTTCTATTTTTCAACAATGTCTGAGGCGTGTTTAAATGTTTTTTTTTCTCTCTCTTCTTTTCTTTGCACATATTGTTAGGCAGGCAAGTGTATGTGTATGAGTGTGTGTGTGTGTGTGTGTGTGTGTATTTCAAGGTGAGGCTCATCTTTTGTGGCTACTTTTGTGATAAACGATTTACCTTCAATTTGGTTGTTGTTTATATAAAATTAAGTTCTATTTATTGATATTGCTCGCAAAGTAAATATATAAACAAATCAACAGGAAAAAATTGTTGTATAGGAATTTTGTATATCAATATTATACTATATAGACATGAAAATATCTGATTTATAATCTTGACAATTTTAAGTTTAATTCTATTTAACAAACTTTATTTATAATCAATACTTTTTCTGTTAGAAACAAAACTATAAAAACTTTCAGCAAATTCACCTCTTTGGCTTCCTAGAATCATATGACAGTTGATATTATATATATAGATATATAATCCATATATTAGCGATGCATGCAAAACAAGTTTCATCACCAATTTGTAAGACCCTTTGAAAGGGCATACAAAGCTGTCTCATATTAGCTACCTGATTGCTGAGATCATAGCTAAGATGGGAGACAAAGCAGTTTGCGTTTGTTTTTCTCTATCTCAGACTTTTCTAGCGTTTCGTGCCGGTCACATGCAGCTAATTAGATGACATGCCAGCTATACTTAGGCAACTGTACCTAGAGCGAGTAGCTGTATCTGATGGCTGCTAAAGATGGGGCAAAAATGTTCTCAAGGCGCAATGGCTCTGGCGACAACTCGACGAGGGGCGTGGCTAAACGAAAGACTTAGGCAACAAACTTGAGTGCTGCATGCCAGGCATCATAGCATACTTACAATTTTTGACTGATGTGTAGCCTTCGGCGGCGCTGCCTGTGCTGCCGCCATTCATGCCCAGGCCGGAGCCATTGAGCACATGTCCATTGGATGTGCGTCCCAGGCTGTTGAGCGTGGTGGTGCTGCCGGCACGCGATCTCCAACCGCCCTGCCCGGCCAGATGGTGGTGACCGTTGCCATGGCCGTTGGCCAAGCCAACGCTGGTGAGGTCGCCATTGGATTTGCTGCCGGCGCCGCTCTTGAGCGTGCCATAGACGCTGCTGCCGCCGCCAACAGTGCTGCCCGTCTCCAGCTGGCGAGCATACGAGTTGTCAGCATAGGCATGGAAACAGCATCTGACTAGAGCATTGGCCGCCGCCTCGCGCTTGCAAATGAAGACGTGGCACTCGAGCACCTTGATGCCAGTGGTGCGACGCAATATGGCTGCAAAGATGGGCGGGTGCTGGGCGCGCGGCATGCGCGCGAATGGCGAGTCCAGCGGCAGAAACTTTGGCTCTGGATTAGCATTGCCGCGCTCCGGTATCAGCACTTGGCGCACTGCGGCGCAATAGTGCAGCGACTCGATGGGAAAGAAGCGTGTGATTTGCTTCAGATTCTCGTCCACATTCTCCAGCAGGATGCCATTCGACCAGACGCTCAGCCAGCTATCGATGCCCTTGGCGCCCACAGCGCCTTCGGACGGATAGAGGCTGCGCAGCGGCTCCTGTATGCCCTGCAAGCCATCCTTGCTCTGGCGGGGCACCGCGCTGCCCAGATAGAGCACACGGCAGCGGCAAATGGGCGTGGAGTCGCCCATTGTCACAGAAGTAGCAACGACAATAACAACAACAACAACAACAACAATAACAAAACAATATGTCTTACGTTATGCGCGTTCTTTACGTAGCGTAGACAACGTAGGCGCGCACCGAGACCGAGCAATGTGGATTTTCTGGTTTTGCTTTATATGTATGTTAGCCACGTACCTACACACACAGGTATGTCTACCAGTGTGTGCGCGTGTGTATGTGTGTGTGTGTGTGTGTGTTTGTGCTTTGTGGTGTATTCAAGTGTGGTTCTTAAGCCGTCGCGAGAGAATTTGTGCGCTTAGGTAAGCGGATATTTCTTACACAGCGAGTCGCATTCACTAACAAAGCACGCATACACTTGCAACATCACACACACACACTCTCCCGACCATAATATCAGCGAAAAACACGCGCACACTTCACAAAACTTGACGGGGCTTTTTTGTTGTTGTTTGCTTGTTTCTTTTTTTTTTTGTTTTAGAATTTTTGCTGGGTTTTGTTTCACTTATTTAAATGAATTTCGAATCTTGTTTCACACAGAATCGTCTCGTTTCCGCCCCGAGATGATTCTCTTTGGCACTCACTCACGGGCACTTCTCACACGTTCAATCAGGTTGAAAAAACAAATATGGCGTCATGGGATTCTGAGTTTTGCGGTTCCGTTTCGCACACTCCCTTGCGCCTATATAGACATGAAGGTACTAGTATATAGGCAATCGATAATGCAATTGAGTTTTAATTAAAAGTCGTTTACTTTCTGCTGGCAGCTGCCTCTTACAGCTCTGCCTCTGTTTTCGCTTGTTGTCTGTACTCAAAGATATGTCCGCTCGAGACTTGCGATCGCGACGGCGTCTCACAGTGGAATGAATTCCAGCAACGCGAGCGGCGGCGGTCTACGTGGTCTTTTCTGTCTGTCTGCCTACGACTCGCTCTTTTCTCGAGCTCTTCTCAGGTAGAGAGAGAGAGAGTACCTGTTGCTGCCCACCAGCTGGAAGGTGCAGCGTGCAGGTAGGCAGGGCACGATACGAATACTGTGGATTGCATTGCGAACTTAAGGTATGTTTCAGACGCTCTCTCTCTCTCTCTCACTCACTCACACTCTCTGTGTGTTTTGCTTGCTCTCACTGAGCTGAATCGCTGAGCAAGTATTTGCCGAGAACGATTTCTTTGTAGAGCTACGACAGATTACCGGTTTTACAGCTTTGCAGCCAGCCAATAATACATGAGTCCGTTTTTTGTTTGTCTCGCCAAGCGGACTCGATCAGCCGGCTGAGTTCTTTGCAGATTAGAAACGTATATAAATTAATGGGCATTGGTTAATATGCTGAAAGGAGAATCTTAAGCAATGCTTGGTATTTCAACTTGTAGGGCTAGTACTTGCAGGCCTTACTTATTTATTTATTTACGACAATTTCTTCTTATTTTTTATTTTTTATTTTTATAAATTAAGAGCGCAATAGTTCATACAATTACTATTCTTCTAGAAGTATGTAGAACCTAGAGGTGATAGCTATAAAATTAAGTATTTATGCTTATTTAATATATCATTTTACATATCATTATATTTATTTAAAATTAAAATGTTATAGTCTTATGCAATGTCTAACAAGTTTCAATTTAAATATATTACATAGTTGAATTGAAATTCATTAAATAAACACAATTTAACTATATTTAAAAAGTTTGTTTTAATTTGTATATTTGCTACTGCAATAAAAAGTACAGGATCACTTATGCAGGATCACTTACAAATTACAGGGTAGTCTGACCCCTAGCTAGCAGTTAACTTCAAAACCCTCACTACATGGTTTGTGTCTATACTAAAAGCGCTATTCTCAGTGTAGTGTTTGTGTCTTGGATAGATCGCTGGACTTGTATGTATTTCCAACACTGTTAGCAAGCAAAACTTTAAAATAAAATTTAACGTTTGAATCTACAATAAAAAACGATCAATATTATTTTTAAATCTTAGAATATTGTTTATTTTTACAAAAAGATGCCAAAAGTTAACAAAAAAATGTCAAAATATTTGGTATAAATTTCCAAAATAATAAATAAAATAAATAGAAAATAAAATGCCTAACAATTGAAACAACTTAACAATGCTAACTGCGCCAAAGGCGTAGTCTGATCTTAACATAATGACAACAATAATCTAAGATAGCATAATTTTGAGGGCTTTGTGTAAGTTTTCAAAAGTTCAGCTTATAAATATGTACATAAGCACGAACTAATTTTGTTATTGCATCAGTAATTATTCACATTTAAGTAATAAAAATACTATTATCGTATTTGATATATTAAATAACAATGCATTTATTAGTGTGGTTATTAAATGATAAGCTAAGTGCTTTACTCACTTGTATATTATTAATTAATAATTATTGGTTAGTTGTTAATAGCTATAATCTAGCTGGAAACTCTCAAGCCCCGTTTTTGTTTGTTGTGCAAGGATTGGTACATTTCTTGCGGTTAGAATAAATGCTGTTTGAATAACTTTGTGTTGAAGAGATTTGTCAAAGCTAAATAAATTCAAGCACGCATAACATTACTTGTATATATAAATATACATATATAGGTATATATATATATGTAGATATGTTTATATGTAAATCAGTCAGACGTTGACATTTTAATATGTTTGTGCACATAAGCATATCTCGTTGATCAAACTTTGGGGGATTTCAAGAAGCTAATACGATGAGTGCTGTCCACTTCATCAGTTGACAGCGAAAAAGTACAACAAATATTGTCCACTTTGTTGGGCTTCCCATTTGTGGAATTTCCACAAAGCAACGAAAAGGAGTTTGGGGAACAAGCCCAAAACAGGGCGAAGATAAATATCTGGGGAAGTTATGAACGCAACTACAAATATTTCATTTTATCGCAATAAAATAAGCATGTTACCTGACGTTTGAAAACAAAAAAAAAACATTTAGAGAGCGTAGCTAAAATAGAGAGTGACTGTAATAGAGAGAAAGAGAGAGATGGAGTGTTCGCGCACTGTGGGGTTTCCTGGAATTTAATCGCTTGACCCACTCGCCCACTCGCACACTCGCCAAGCGGCAGAGTAACATATGCATATGTATCCCACATGAGACCAATTGACATTCTGGGTAATATCGAATCTATGATCAGTTCGCGTTCTACGCACGTGCTGCACTGACGCGAGCGAGTCAAACCTGTTGTCCAGTTGAGAACAACATGATCTCGAAGGTGGGTAAATTATCATTAATGCATTTTAATAAGCAGCTAACACAGCACGCGAACGCCAGCTACAAAAGCTCGGCACACGTCGAGACGCGGCTCATTCACTGTTTAGCGCGCGAGTCGAGCTAAAGATCAACAACCGATCGCATAGATTGACGCTATTTGCAGAGCTCTTCTTGGATACTTGGACAGGATGCGACTATTTATAGGCAGCTTGGGCCTAATATTGTTGGCCATACCAGCGCTGGTCTTGAGTCGTAAGTAGTCTGAATAGACTGAACTCGACTAACTGACTCATGCGCGAGAACAAAGCTGAACAAAATATGATCTTTGTTTAAACCTAACCAGTTAAACGAGTTATGAATCGATTGGTCAGTTTATCACATCACTGACTTAAACGTTTGTTTTTACTTTAGAGACAGACACCAGATGTTACACCCCCAATGGCGAGCCGGGCAACTGCGTCCCATTCCAGGAATGCCAATTTGTACAGGATGTGCAGAACAGATATGGACGCAATGTGCCGCGTTCGATACAGAATCAGATCAGGCAAATGGCTTGTAATGTCGGCAAGCAATCGGTAATTAGCAATTACAAGTGGAAGCAACTTGACCTGTACTAATTAACTTAATTACGCTACAGACAATTCATTTGTGCTGCCGCAGTACGTCTGAGATCACAGCCCAGAGCTCTAGTAACGCCAACCGGGATTCATTGTCAAAGACTAAGGCTCCGCTGAGCACGCGCCAAGCGAATGGCAATCTGAGACGCATTGATTCACGTGGCATGGCGCTGCTCAACTCGGTTACGGATTGCGGCAAGAAGGCCAACACGAAGCTAAGTGGCGGAGAGATTACAAAAATCGGCGAGTTCCCATGGATTGTGCTGCTGAAGTATGAGACCTTCGGACGACCTTTCCTTTGCGGCGGCAGCTTGATCTCCGATCGCTTTGTCCTGACAGCCGCGCACTGTGCAAGGGAAGACGCTTTGCCGTAAGTCGCATAGGTCACATTCTGCTATCAGATGATGTTAAACAAATGTCTCCACTTTCTCCACAGTATTGCAGTGCGCATGGGCGAACACAATTTGGATACCGAAGAGGACTGCCAATTTCTGGGCGGACGGCGCAAGGAGTGCTTGCCACCCTACGAGGAGTATGGCATTGAGGACATACGCGTGCATCCCAACTATATAGATAACGAAATCAACAATGACATAGCCCTGATCAAACTTGATCGAGCCGTTCAGTTTAAGTCCCACATCAAGCCCATCTGCCTGCCCATAGATCGTCAGTCCCAGGATATAGCATACGATCAGAGCTTCTTCATCTCGGGCTGGGGTCGCACCCAAGACAACACGCCATCCTCAGTGCTGCTCAAGGCGGTGATCAGGCGGGAGGATTTGAATGTTTGCCGCCGTTTCTATCCAGGTGCGCCGGTTAGCGAGAATCACATCTGCGCTGTCGGAGATGGCATCTTGCACACCTGCCGTGGCGACTCTGGCGGTCCACTCTTCTTCCGCAATTCATTCAAGGACACGGTGCGCTATGTCCAGTACGGCATCGTCTCCTATGGCGGTGCGCGATGCGGCAAGCGAGAGAATCAGCCGGGCGTCTTCGCCTCTGTCCTGGACATGTTACCCTGGATCACACAGAATGTATATTAAGGACATGTCTAACTTGTCCCGTCTCTTATACTCATTATTATTTATTCCTTAGTTTAGCTCTCAATGCCATTGCGATAGTCACACTTAGAGATTATTGGTCGTAGTTGTTAGTCTTTTAAAATACATATATATATAAATATAATGCAGAATGAAAATGAAATATTTCGTGTATTTTTTAACTTTGGTGCAGGATTTGTCCTTTAACATTAACTGCTGAGATGTTTTGTACACGTTGCCTTCAGCTTGCTATACTTGCAGAATACATGACTCATGTATCTCAGCTCTCTTATACGACACGTCAGTGGAATAACACAATACTTACATACATATGTATATGTATGTGTATGAGTCTCAATGCAGTGCGATGCAGGAATCTTCAACTTGAAATTTCTTGACTCTAATAGCATCAATATACATTTTATTGGATTTGATATCTGAAAATATCTATGGTAAACTTTTATCAGGAAAAATTCGAATGAGGAAAATTCCAGGAGTTTTTGATTTAGTTCTCGATTTAAAGAGAGAACAGCAAAAGATAAGCATGCAAATACTCTTTTCCTATTGTCATCGAGTATAATTAAAATACTTTAGATTATAATTTAATATGTTAATATTTATGTAAATACAGCTTATCTATATAAATATGATCAGACATCATGTTCAACACCTTGTTAGTGCAAAAGCCGTGATGACGCCATGATTTACGACTGAATTTCGCTATAATTCTGATTATTACTGGATCATATCTAGAGTTATGAGAATTTTGAATCATCATAAAATTCTAGAGAAAATAATGTTAGCTTACAAATTAATGACATGGGAAATTGGAAAACCGATTTGCAGTTTTAGTCAACGAAATACAATTTTAAGAGAGTTTTTTTTAAGACGCAGATTCAAAACAAGCTTTTAACAAATTTCTTTTGAGTAATTTAGATCAGCAAATAATTATAATACCCCATATAGAATTGTGAAGTTGAGTGTGCTCAACTAACCGCAGCGCTAATCAATTTATTTGCATTTTTATATCGAAAAGGTACATCACCGACTTTATTATTATTATTCAATCTCTATCTCACTGAAGACAATTCATGTTGCTATTATCATAAACTTGCATGATTCATATCGATCGTGTCTGTCGAGAATTGGGCTCTCTTGCAAGTCTGTTGCCCTCTTCGATAACTGCGTGTGGCATTTCTATGTGAAATTTCATTCTGATTCAGATTGGATTTTATGGCACTGAATCATCTAAGTGTTTGCATTGGTATGCTTTGAGTGCCAGCTAAATAGTATCTGAGCGACTTAATAGTACGTCTAGTTATAACTGCAATCATTTTAATGAAATGCAAAAAACATCACAATACTAGTAGTATTGTGTTAGCTATCGTTTATCGTGGGGGAAGCCCGCGGGAATTCATCTTTATTTTCTAGCATTCAATTGCAACACAAAATGAAACTTGAAAAGGTTTTTATATGCGACTGTTAGTTAACAATTAAAAGGTCGACGTTGTCCAGTTTGGATTAAGCTGCACTAATTCTGATATGCATAAGTGATAGCTAAGGCAACTCGAATAATCTACACGCTTAAAGACACCTTTTAGATTTGTTTTAAAATAAAAACTAATCCTGTGAACTTTCACTTGAATATATTCATACGCAATTAACATTTAACTTGAGTTTTGATAGTTAGTTATGCTGATATATATGTTACATATTTATAGAAGGATGTTTAAAATAAATTAAAAAAACAAAAACTTCTACATATAAAAACATAATTCCTGAATGAACTCGATTAAAGTGTTTCCTATTATTGTATATACTAAAAGACTTCTTTGCCACAATGAGCAGATAGATAATTCTGGCTCTATCAACTCAGTTTTTATATAAGAATATATCGCAGGATATGATATTAGAATATATGTATATAGAGAAGTCAGCTGCTAAGCTTTACACATTTCGTGACAAAAGTATAATATCCTCTACAAAGGTATTCAAAAGATAGTATGCATGCAAAGGGGTAAATTGATTTGAATTAGGAACAATGCGTAGATCTAATCTGAACTACATTTTTCCTTTGTGTGGCGCTGTGTGGTCAAATATACAAAGAAAAAAAAAATGAAAACAAAAAGTTGGCCTGTGGCTCACAACAGTTTTGACTTTGGTAGCGAACGTTTCGCAGACAATGCACTGGATTACTTTTTTGTCACTGGCACTGAAAGGGTAAATTACTATTCATACCATACCGAGACCAATTATATAATGTGAATATAACCCATTTTCCAAATAGGTCGCTCTATTTGGGTACACTTTACGTATCGCTGACGTTCATAGTGCCCGTGACCAAATCGTTGGTGGAGAGCTACTTTGCCACATCCGTATCCTTTAACTTGGATACCATTTAGTGAGCTCAAAGATCCATGGACTTTGTAGAAATTTAACCTATTCCGAACTGCAGCCTCAATTGGAATACTTCGTTTCCGGCCATAACCGTTTGTGAGCTGTACAACTCGGAGAAGATTTGGGACGCGAGCGACACGCTCTTTGGCATAGAGCACGACTTCCACATCGATGATTTTGTGGGCGAAATCGCCTTCTTCAGGGGCATCTGCACCAGCTGCGAGATGTGTCAACAGGTGCACTGTCCAGACAACTTTACACAGCTGCTTGATGTGGTGGGATAAAAAAACTACACGAACTCTCGCTTTCTCTCTGTTTAAAGACTTCTCTTTCAGTTTCGCAGCAAGTGCCATGAGCTCATTGTGGAGTGCCAGTACCTTAACAAGATCTTCGATTGCTGCGATCAGTTCTTGCCCATACTCACGGAGTATGGCGTCTGTTACACCTTCAACTCGGTCCAGGCGCGCAAAGTAGCCCAGGTGCAGTTTAAGAACAATCGCATGACTGGAGCCGGCAACCTCAAGTTTCTGGCCACGGCGGACATTCAGGTAAACGTGCATGCACCCATCGATGTGCCCTTCCTTTTCTCCGAGGGCATGATACGCGAAACAGTTCTGCTGGGCAACAACAAGGAGCTCATACTGAACGTCATCGAGGTCTACAATCACGAGAGTGTCGAAGAGCTTAACCACGAGCAGCGACGATGCCGCTACAGTCACGAGCACGCTGAGCAGCGCATTGGGATCTATGAGTTCTACAGCTTCTCCGGCTGCATTGTGGAGTGCACCGTGACCCTGCAGCTGCTCTACTGCAACTGCACCAGCCACTTTATGGCTGTGCCCAGCAAGAATTCGTTGCCCATGTGCGACTTCCAGGGCTTGATCTGCTTGACGGACATCCATGACAGACTGGTCGCCGAGCGCAAGTCCTGTGACTGCATGAGCTCCTGCGAGGAGCCAGAGTACAATATTATCTACAATACAGCCGATGAGTATGTAACTAGAACTATTCTATAAAATATAACTAAATATATATATATCATTAACAGCAAGCAGGATTCTGACAAAGATTTCTCCGATATTCATGTGGCTTTGGTGGAGTTGCCCACGCAGCGCTATGTGAGGCGTGTTTCAAAGACCTTTCTGGACCTGCTGAGTGAGTGACAGAACTAAAGGCGTCGCAATTTGTTCATTAATTTGATCCCTTTTCAGTCTCTTTTGGTGGTTTAATTAGTCTCTTCTTCAATCTCTCAGCGCTGCGCGTTGTGGAGGCCATATTTATGGGCCTGGAGTACCGCAACGAAGTATTGAAATGGTCAAATCGAATATTCGTTGCCACACTCAAATATTTAAAGATTTTAATCAAGTTAAAGTAAATCACAAACTGTTTTCATTAATTTCTATCTGTCCTCCGATTGGGCAAGTACTATGTGCATATTATATGTAGAAATTTCTCCTGTATTTGGGGTATTTGCAGTCCATCGTATTGCATGTCTCACATGCTGCTAATCCTCTGTGGCACATATGTCAGATCTTCCACCTTATTGGAGCCAGCTGCCGGACTGATCACCTCAAGCAGCGTGTCCATATAGCTGGGCAAGTAGACGCAGCTCGAGAAGACCAAGAGCACAAACATCAGCAAGACAATGCCATCTGCATATGAATTAGCAATGTTATTGGTTTGAAAAATCATTATCATGGCATGGCTTACTGATTAGCTTCTTCTCCCACGGTTCGAACATATTGATGCAGGTGATAAGCTCATATTGTCGATATAAATGTGCAGCGGAATCTTTGAAATTCCACATTTCAACTGAAGTATTTTGAAGTATTGAGTAGAGACTTTACAGGTGTGACGTAATCAGTGCTTAATTTCTAACAAATTTACTTGAAAAATTGCTAAGTACTGCTTTTAAGTATTTCATTCGATTTGCTTAAACATTTTATTGTTATTAATTATTTAGCAAAAATATTAAAACAGCTGTTTACCCAGTGTGACCGTTGCTGTATTTAAAAAGAAAAACCGCCAGTGCTGCACAGCTTATTTTAAGTTTCATAGCAATCAGCTATTGAGCTACTACTGTTATTGGCGGGTGAAATTATATTTTTAAAAGTGATTTGTGATGTTTATACTTTGGCATTTATATAATAATATGCTATAGTCAATCGCATATCTTAAGCATTCAAGATTTGAAAGCAATTACATTCAGCTTATCTGATTTCTATTGATCTCATTCAGCAATTAATTTACCAACAGCTCAAATTAATTACACTAATGAAAATATTCAATTCACTTCTGCGGCACCTGTCTAAAGTCAAAACTGTCAAAACTAATCAATGAATATATCGATCTACGCTACGCAGCCGGAAACAGCTGAAAAGAATGTGTAAGATGTCGAGATGCGTATTCAAAACCCAAGTGGACATTGAACATTTCGAATTAGTATTATTAATTGTAAGTTGCACTTAATTGCGTACAGCTTGAGTGAAATTTGTTGTAGCTTTTGGTGACCCAAAACAACACAGCAATATTTCATGATCATTTCATGAGAGTCAAGAGTCTAGACCTAGGCAATTGGTCTGTATATATAAATTTGCCTTTGAGCAAACGTCTGGACCATCTTCACAGAGTGTGGACTGCTGCAAGGCAAAACAGGATTTCGAGCCATTGCGCCATAATTCGCACTGGGAAACTAGCACACTGGTCCGCAACGGCCACATGTGGCCAGCTGTATTGGTTCGAGCACTTGCCAAGAGCTACGTTGGCCATGACGACGACGACGACGACGACGCTATCAATGCTGCCGTTGCGGATTGACAGGCGAGCAGTGGCTTGATTTATGCGCGCGGCAGAGGAATGTGGCAAAGTGTAAAAAATGTTTACACTCACACTCACTCTCACATATACTACAATATATATACATACATAGCGACACCCAGTCTCAATCTGAGTCTAAGTCGAGTCCAGACCAGACCAGACCAGACCAGACCAGGGCTGGCCGAGTCACGCATATGCAGCGACAACTAATTCAATTTCCACTTGCCAAGCAGCCAAGTGGCGAACATGGCGGCTGTTTAGCCAAGTGTGCACGCCTAATTGGTAATGCGATCGGCTTTATTGAGGCGCAGGCGCAGGCGCTGTAACTGAGACTGAGACTGTGGCCATAGCTGAATCAGTTGCAGTTGCTATCGTTGTCGCTCAGCGTAAATCCCATTACGTGCAATCCGTTTCGAGCCATAAACATGTTGCTGCAGCTGCACCGCCAGCACCACCGTCAACGCCGCCACCTGCTCTGCCCCGACGCTATCCTGGCTTCCAGCAGCGCAACTTGTCGCTCGAACTTAATTGCCTTGGTTGCGCTTATGACTCTCGTGTGCAATGCATCCACATCCACATCCACATTCACATCAGCCCATCTCCTTTGTTGTTGTTGTTGTTGTTGCTGTTGTCTTTGGTGCATTATTAGAAAGTAACTTGCAAAAAGCTATCAGCATCAGGCTCGTCGTCATCATCATCATCATCATCCTTGTGCTTATCGTCATGGCTCCGCTGGTTGTTGGCGCTATTTTCGACACCGCTTTGGCCTGCCATAAATTGCCAAATGCCAGCGTCACGGGCCCTGAAATGCACTCGACGCGCTCTCAGCCGCAAAATTAGAAAAAGTCGGTTGGCTAATTTAGTGAGCTGCTCCACAGTGCCTGGTTCATGCCTTCATGAAAGTCCATTTTCCATTTTGTACGGTTTTCAATTAAAGCAACTGAAGCAACATGCGACTGCCACGACCTCGCGCGCCTAGAGTTCAGGCCAAAGCCTGTGCCACAGCCGGAGCCTGTGCCGCAGCCTTAGCCTCAGCCTTAGCCTCAGCCTCAGCCTGTGCCTGTGCTTTTACCTGTGCCGTGCAACTAATTCCACAACACCGCAGCGACGATGACAGCGAGCGATAGCGAGAACCAGGAATGAGCTGCAGTTGCCCAAAAGATAATCTAATTTTTGGGTGCCAAACGGACGCGCAGTTTGCATTATTGTTCTGAGAAATTGTTATTAATTGAGTTGTCCAGCTGCAGCAGTTGTTGCGCAAGAGTTGGCCAACTTGACCATGCCAGTGGGTGGTCCATGGCCTGACAAATATTGAACGCTAACCATTTGCCCAATTTAATTGAGTTTGGCCATCAATAAGCCAGTCGTGGCTCGCCTCGTGCGCGCCGCAGATCGCGCCATTTGGCCCATTGGCTCATTTGCATATGCTTAATTTATGCCCATCAATTAGCTGATTAATTTATTTGGCGTGAGACGCTCAGCGAACGATCGGACTTAAAACGCTTGTCTAATTAGATAAATGCGCTACATTAATGTCCCGCGTCTGACATTTATAAAGCGTTGCCTCTGACCGATGGGCCATATACATTCAGCGCACGTCGATTAATTGCTGGGGAAATTTCGCAGTTAGTCTCAGATAGAGAGAGGTCGATGGAGATCCAACTAGGTAGCTAGTTATTAGTTATTATTATTTTCTCGACTGTCTCTTCCCAGGCACTAGATCTATCTATCAATTCCCATCCAAATTAGCTTCAAATACTCTTTTTATAAATGCCACCTGTCCAACAGACACGGACATGGCTCGATCTCAATCCGGCTCTTGGCCCGGCCCGAGCGCTAACAGATCGAGGGAAATGGCAAAATATTTTAATTAAAATACAAGTAAACGTTTACTGTAAGCGATGTTATCCGTTTCGCTGGAGAGCTGCTATCCAATGCATTGCCTTGCTACCGGCTGCGTGTCTGGCGCTAGGTGGCTAGCTGAGTGAGTGCAACAAATGCTGCAATTGTTGCATGCAACAACATCAACATGTGTCGCACAGCGCCTATTTGAATATATATCAAATCAGTTTAAGATAATTTTCTATAACAGCTACTCGCAACACGGCAAATGGCGCACATTTAAACATTGGCAAGTTTGTTGCCTAAGTCTTTCGTTTCGTTTCGTTTCGCCCCTCCGCTCCCACTCCGGTATCTGGCTGGCAGTGCATATTTTACGCGCTGCATTGTTGCTAACGTTTCGAGGCTCGAAATTAAGTTGTTTTGCATAAAAGCACCATAAAAAGTCGCATGGCTAACGCATGGCCGGCAGCCAAAGGAGGCAGCTACAATTGTGATTAGAACGACACGACAGGCACGACATGAGCGCAGGGCACGGACAGAGCAGACAGCATAGACGGAGCAGGCACACCAGCCAACAAGACATATGACGCTGTTGCTCTATACCAATATGGACAACAATTGCCCCAGCAACAGCAGCAGCAGCAGCAGCGGCAACGTCGACGACGACGACGAAAATTGGCAAGTCAACACGAGCGACGTATGTCAACAAATGGCACTGCCATTAGCGGCCAATCCGGCCGAGGCTACACAAGATTTTGGCTTCCTGTTGCTGCTTGTAGGCAAATGCTAGGACAGCAATTCAGGCTGCCGATCGCCAACAGCCTCCGTGGCAGCAGCAGCAGCAGCAGCGGCAGCTTGTTGCAACTATTATCAATTTAAGTTGGCTAATTGGTTTCAAATTTATGGACCTGTATTTGATATTTATGTCGTCTGCTAAGAGCAAGCGGCCAAGGCAGCAGCGTCTCAGTCTTAGTCTCAGTCTCTGTCTCTGCCACTGCCTCAGTCTCGGTCTGTGGCTGCAATTTTTGCCTGGTTGCCTTGCCATTGCCGTGGCATGCTGCAAACAACGTAATTGGCTTTCAATTTGCAGCAAATTGTTGCAACAGCCACGACAACAACGAAAAGCAGCGCAGCGCAGCGCACAGCGCGCTATAGCGAAACATATTTAGATTATAGACGGATAAAGTTTATGTACGTTCTGTTCTCTTGTCCACAAGACAAGTTTCTTTTGCGCCTTGCCTTGCCTTGCCCGGCCTGGCGTGGCCTCGCCTCGCCTCGCCATGCCTCGTTTCGGCCTGGGTGCTGGCTGGGGTGGACGTTTGTTGCTCTTTCCATTCGCTTCTTCCATAATACCAATGAGTTATATGGCCATCATGTGCACTCGGGACCCTTCAAACGTTCAAAACGTAGCGCGCGTTAATTAAAAAGCCAACAACAACAGCAGCAACTTGCAACAAAAGCGCCAAAAATGCTGCTAAATTTTGCGCTGGCCCAACGGAAAAAGGGCGGCCGACTGGGCTTAGCTGTTCAATAACTAAATAAAACACTCAACCGACTCGAGTCGAGTCGAGTCGAAAAGCCGCCGCGTCGATCGTCGCGTTTACTTCGCGACAGCCACAATCAAGCGAAAATTCCAGGCATTTCCAGCTTCATTAACAACGCACAACGCGGCCATTTCGTTTTGTTCGAAATTTACGCACACACACACACACACACTCACACACACATACACACACACACACTCTGATATACACAGCAGACAAGCACTGGCTCTGCATCTCTGAAGGTTGAAGCTGGCCCACGTTTTCGAGTCCGTTCAGCAATTGAGCTTAGTTTGGTTTTCGGCTTTGTTTTTTGGTATTTTAATTAGAAACCGAACAACGCAAAATGCATTGCTCTTTGGCCATTTCGCTTTCTTTCGAGCCTTTTGGCCGGCCGGTCCACGCGAGGCCACGCTGCCAGCCACAACTCGCATTTCGTTTTCACATTCAATTAGCGCATATTTCAAATGCGGTCGCTGCGAATATTTCAGTTATGCCAGGCAAAACGCACAGGAAATGGCATCGATAGAAGTTCGATTCGCAGTCGAAAAGAATAACTATAAAATTGATATTGAAAAGATGTCTGGACCTGGGTTGCTTTTTGAAATGATGAAAATAATGATGCTAACGGCAGCAAAATATATGAAAGAATAATTGATTGAAAAACAAAAAATGATAAATAAAGTAGGCGAGTTCTTTAAGCTCAGAATAATCTTAAATATACATTAAAAAATGAAATTTAATGATTTTCTTGTTAAGTATATTCATGTCTGCTCTAATACTAATACTGGAAAATTTTAAATATTACATTTAAGTCCCAATGAGGATACAGATAAGAGAACTAGGATTACTGTATGGGCCTTATGTTTTAGTCGAAGCTCCTAATTGCTGAATAGTTTTCTATATATAATATTAAAATATATATAAATATTTAATATTTTGAAATATTTTCTATAATAACTAATTTATATAATATTTTCTCTGTTAAATACTTTTTTTTTTTTTGTAATATTTCCCAATATTTTAAAAATGGTTGATTATAATTTTTCAAACCTTTACCTTAAATTATACCCAATTATATCCCACCCATTAGATTTCATGCCCAACTTCATAGAGACTTCAACTTGTTTTATGTGTTTTTTTTTTTATTATCATTATGGTTGATATTGCTTTATTGCTGCTAGATCAAAAGTAACTGCTTACAGAGTGCACTGGCGCTATATTAGAATAATAAATAAATATTACTATATATAATACATACAGTATGCGAATGAATTTGTTAAAACTTTACTTAAGCATATACACACACGCACATTATCAATTGCAAAAGATATTAAGAATTTGTTGCTGATCGTTGATTGTTAAGTCTAAGTTGAAGTTGCTGAAGCTTCAGGTATATATATTTTTGCATTAGACAAAATACAAGAACGGTAACTACTACAACTTTACAATTATGTACAACTTAAGAGCTATATATGCATATATGTACGAGTATGCTGATCTGCCACGCTGGGGCCCTTAGAGCTAGGCTATGTACAGGCTGTGCTTGGCCAACAGAGAATGTTTATACACTATATACGAGTATATGCGCGTCTGGGTTATACTAAATATCACACTGTGTAGGATGTTGCTTAGCGTTGAAGAGAAGAATTTGAAATTACACTAACAAAGAATGCAACACAAAATGCTAACTACGCAGCCAAACTAACTAGCTTAACTTAGCTAACTTAGCTAACTAACTAACTAACTAACTAACTAATTAACCTTAGGCTAATTACACTACTAATGCACTTGGAAATCGCGCCCGTGCTGTGGCAATGGCTGGCTGCACAATAAGCGGAAAATGCCATGCTAAATGCCAGGAACTTTAAGCGGAAATGGGCCATGTGGCTGGATGCCTAGTGGCTGGTGGCTGTTGGCTGTTGGCTGAGATCGCTAAGAAGCTAAACCACCACAGTGGCTAGCACATCGCCGCTTTCATCGCTGGCTGGCGGTGGCAGCGACTTGCAGTTGATCGAACGTTTGCCAAAGTCCTTGCGCGGACTCTCCAGCGAGCCGACCGTGTTCTTTTTCATGTCCGAGTTCTGCGTCTTGTGCAGCAAGATTTGTGAGCTGCGCTTGTGCGCCTGCTTCAGCCCCGTGCTCACGTCCAGCTCTCGCTCGAAGTCGCAGGGCGGAAACAATGGCTGCGATCGGTGCAGCGCCGAGCTGCTGGCCGCTGTTGCCGCCAGCTCGGGCGCCGGATTCAGACTGAGCTCCATGCCGGTGCCGGCGCGCAGCGAGGAGGTGCTGCCCTTAAGAGGATTCGTATAGCGGCGCAGATTCTCCTCGTTCTGCAGATTATTGGATTTCTCCTCCTCGTGACGCAGTGCGTCCAATGGCGGCGTCAGATTCATGCCCGAGCTGCTGCGATAGGCCAGACGCTGCTTCCAATACAATGTTATGAATATGGAGAAGCCCACCAGGACAATGAAGATGCCGCAGAGCACGCCAATGAGCAGGCTGTGGCTGTTGCCATCGGCCACGCGTGCCGTCTCCAGCTTCACCTCCAGTATGGACGTGAGCACTGCCAGCTTGGCATGCTGCAGCTGCAGTTCGTTGCGCCGCTGTATGCCGTTCAGTTGACGTGAGCTGAGCAGCTCGCCCAGCAGAGATACCGCCACAGGCAGCTGTGGATCATTGAGTTTGCTGGATGACTGTGATGCAACAGAAGAAGAGGATGGATTAGAGAGATGCTGTAATGCATGCTGCATGCTTGTCACTTACCACTGTCATCTCAATGGTGTCATTGGTGCCCGTCTTCAGATCGCACAGCACCATCAGCAGTCCCTGCTCCTGCGTGACGCTAGATTGAGTTGTCAGCGGCTGCTTGATCAGCCGCGCCGCCAGCAGCACACGCACCAGCGAGCACAAACCTTCTATGGTGGCGCCTTTGCCCACACGCTCCAAGTCCAGCAAAATGGTGAGTCGTGCGCAGTTCTCGTTGACCAGCGCTTGGTTGGGCCAGCAGCTGGCCTTGGCCGGCAGACGTGGCGGTGCCACGCGTCGCGATGGCTCCAGGGCGCGACAATCGCCGCGCACGGTGCACGGCGGCGACAGACAGGTTTCGCCCAGGGCTGGCACACACACCTCGTGCTGCTTGCAGACGCCGGATAGATTGGAGGACTTGGACAGCGGATCCAGCTTGAAGCAGTTGGGCAATCCGCACCACAGATTCGTGCAGCGTGAGGTGCCGTTCTCACAGACGCAGGCATTGCAGTGCTCATCCTCCTCGCTGCGTCCACTCAAGGCAACGTCCAGCCAGTTTTGGCTCTGATTAAGCGCCGCATATGGTGAGATGGTATTGCTGGCATTCAAGCACGCCGACTTGGGATCCGAGAGCACTAATAGGAGTGGGAACAGAGTTAGTCAAACTGATGCTAAAATACTTCTCTGCTTCAAGTGCACTCACATATCTCGCAACGCAGTCCGTGGCGGCCTGGCGGGCAGATGCACGTGTAGCCGCCAATGCCATCGATGCAGGTGGCACCGCCCTGGCAAGGCTGCGGCGAGCACTCGTTCACATTGATGCGGCAGTCGGGCCCCGAGAAGCCCTGGGCGCACAGGCAGCGAAACCAGCCGGCGCCCGACTCGCAAGTGCCGCCATTGTGGCAAGGCTGGCCGCGGCACTGGTCGATGGCCTCGGCGCAGAACAGGCCCGTCCAACCGGGCGCACAGCGGCAGTGCGGCTGCAGTGCCTTGTCCGGAGCACCTGGCATGCAGGTGCCGCCATTTTGGCACTGGCCCGCATAGCAGACGGTGGCGCGTTCCGAGCAGCGTTTGCCTGTTAGTTCATAAGGGGAGAGAGGGAGAGAGAGAGAGAGCAGAGCAAAAAAAAAGACTTAGGCAACGATCTTGACACAAGCAAACACTTTGACAGGATGTAGATCAAACGTGCGCGCTAACCGTGGCTGATTCAAGGCTATGGCTAATTTTCAAATTGAAAAGTAAAAGTGTGCTGACATAGATCGATGTAGCTACAAATGTATCTGTGACAAAAAAGCGAAACGCGTGAAATATGCAAATCGCATATCGAAAACAAACATAAATCATGCAAAAAACGTTGTGAGACGCCTGGGTGGATGTAACATGCGCACACCACACACACACACACACACACACATGAAAGCATGGCTATGCCCCACGGCTTTGCCACATGGGGCAGAGCTGAGACCAATGCGCAGATTATTGCCGCTCACAGTTTGTTACATTCGCCACAAATTGAAGCTGTAATGACTGCCGACTTTCAATGTTCAAATAAATGCGACCGACAATTCGACTATGAGTGTGTGTGAGGCTGTGTGTGTGTGTGTGTGTGCGAACGTGTGTGCAGCTCACTTAACGTGCTCAACTCTCGTCTCGCGCTCATTTAAAGCTCCTAAAGCGTTGATAATGCTCCAGTCAGACAGTCAGCTTATATCAGGTTTTCATACACTCACATAAAGCATGTTGACTACGTAAAGCAGTTGGCAGTGCAGTGGCCTAATGCTCAGCTAATTGCTATTAAGAGTAAAGAGGAAGCTTAAAATCAATTTCAAAATAAGTTGGCTTAAGAGTTGTACAAAGTATATACAGCTGTGGTCATTAAAAAAGTAGTGCAACTGAAATGTTGCTCAGCAACATTTTATGATAAACATAATATTTTGAAAACAATTTAAATGTATATTTCAATAAATATATATGTTCAATTTAAGACTTGTTTTAAATACAGCTGTATATATACATATATGCATATATGATGCATGATGTTGCACTTAAGTATTTATCTAATCTTCCAATAACTATTCAATATCTCTAACTAACTTTAATTTTTCTTTTCATTTTGATTTTGCCAATTGAATTGAGCTCCTTTAAGGATAGTGTATTGAGCATTTGCTATGCTCGACTACAATTTGGCAGCACTTGTTGCGCCCCGGTTTTGACGTTCACTTAAGCAGCGGCTGCACCGCACAGCGACTCACCTGTCCAGCCCGACATGCACTCGCATGTAAAGTCGCCGTCACCGTCAAGGCAAATTCCACCGTTTCGACAAGGATTCGGTGAGCATTCGTTGAGATCTGCAGAAAGTTAATGAGTTTGCTGTTTGCTGTTTCTGTTTCGCTTTCTGTGTGTGTGTGTGTGTGTGTCTGGATGTGTGTGAATTACTTACTGTGCTCACAGAAGGTGCCGGTGTGGCCCACATGACATTTGCAGAAGGTGCCTACGTCGCTCATCTCGCAGCTGCCATGTCCACTGCAGGGCTGGCCGCCGGGCGTTGTAGTCTTCGTCGTCGTCGTCGTCTTGGTTGTCGTTGTTGTCACAGCGCTGACATTGGAAAAACAGCCCTCTACGTTTGACAGACAGCAGTGAATTAGGCTTATGGCATTTGAGACGTAGTTTGTTCTGCTGGTTAATGCTTACCATTGCACGGCGGCTGCGAACAGAGCGGACGCAGCTGCTCGCAGTGTTTGCCCGCACGATCTGGCGGACAGTGGCAGTAGTAGCTGCCGGGCGTATTCAGGCAGCGCCCCTGCAGGCATGGCGAGGGCGTGCAGTGATCC
The DNA here is from genome assembly GCA_035045365.1 of Drosophila leonis. NCBI lineage: Eukaryota > Metazoa > Arthropoda > Insecta > Diptera > Drosophilidae > Drosophila > Drosophila leonis. Next base: position 4,269,253 of record JAWNPC010000338.1, on the reverse strand, counting down.
TTGGCCTCCTCGCACAGTGTGCCCGAGTAGCCCAGCGGGCAAATGCAATTGAATTTCCCAATCATGTCCACACACTCGCCGCCGTTGCGGCAAGGCGAGTTCGCACACTCATCGATGTCCGTCTCGCAGTCGCGTCCCGTGTAGCCGGCGGCGCAGGCGCAACGGTAGTCATTGACCAGATCAATGCAACTGGCGCCATTCTTGCACTGGCCCACACAGTCGTCCAGATTCTCGGCGCAGGTGGCACCGCCCCAGCCCTCCAGGCACAGGCATGAGAACGAGCCGGGCAGATTAAGGCATTCGCGCGCATTGATGCAGGGCCCGTGCGTGGCGACCGAGTTGGAAGCGGCCACGGCGCTGGTCAATGCCGCCAGCAGGGCGGCCGAGCTGCTCAGATTGCTGCCCATAATGGCGCTAGCCGTGGTGGTCAGCAGCGTGTTGGCCGGCAAGGCAGCCGCATAGGATGCCTCGCATTCATTCACATCCATCTGACAGACATCGCCGCGCCACTCGGGCGGACATTCGCAGCGAAAGCCGCCGATTAGATCGACACAAGTGCCACCATGCTCGCAGGGACCTCCAGCACACTCGTCGATATCTGCAGCAGAGCGACAAAGATAGAGAGAGGGAGAGAGAGAGAGAGAAAGAGAGAGTCAACGATTGGTTAAGTGGCATTCGAGGCTCAAGTGCAAATGTGTTGATTTTGTTGTTCAGCCCGCTCGACTTAATGCGGCCCAGGCCCTTGTCGAGCAGGTGGCTTAAACGCTGACCAAGACGAGTCGAGTCGTTGAACCTACGAGCTGACCAAAAACAGACGTGCGGATTGGTAGCTGCGTGCATTGCTTATCGTTTGCCAGAAATCGTCGCCTGCCTCCCGACCCAGTGCAGCCAGCACGCAACTCATTTGTTTGTTTGCTGATAAATAAGACCCGATAAGAGGAACCTAAATATTTCTGTTGACCCTCGGTCGAGGCAGGGTCAGCATTCTTTACAGTTGTGTATCAATATTTTAGCATATTTCGGCTTGTTTCCCTAACTGTCTCACGGCACAGTTTGCCAGCAAGTTTGTTGCCTAAGTCTTTTGATTTTAGAGCGGCAACTTAATTAGCTTACGGCTTATTGCACTGCCCCATCGAAATGGCTGAAATGGTGAATGTGTGTTTCGGTCGTGCTCCAATTGGAATGCAAAATCAAATTTGCCAGACCACCATAGCAACAACAACAACAACAATCACTGCGAGCCTCTGCGTGCGTGCTACGTTTCATTTCATTTCGCTACAGTCAAATGCGTGTGTGCTCAATTGCATGATCGAGTGGAGCTCTGGCTCTGGCTCTGACTGTGGCTATGGCTGTGGCTAATCGCGTGCTGCAGCCCGCTGGCAAATGCGAAAAATTAAATCAAAACTCACTTATTTCACATGTCGGTCCCGTCCAGCCGGCCACACAGCCGCAAGTAAACTCTGCGGCCAGAGGCGGCAACTGTTGCTGCTGGGATCCATTGCCATTGCTGCTGCTGCTGCTGGATATGCTGATGCTGCTGCTGGTGCTGCTGCCTGTGCTGCTGGCATTCTGCGCCTCCGGGAAGAGGCCCGCCAGGCTGCGTATTGAATTGCGACGACTTATCGGCTTGCCCATGGAGGAGCTCATGCCACGCATAGCGCGATATGTTGGCGGTTGCCTGGTCGCATTCGTTAGCTGCAAAGAGTCGAGCAGTCGAGTTGTAGTAGATGAACAGAAGTGCCAGAGCATGGCGAAAGCCGGCGGCATATTAAATTATTTTATGGCACTGCAGGAATACGTATCTATAAATTGAGGGCTTACCTTGAGCGTGCAAGTGCCGCCATTGCGACAGGGCTGTGTGGCGCATGGATGCTCCACAATTTCACACTGCTCGCCCGACAGCCCCTCGGCGCATGTGCAGCGATACTGATCCGGTGCGGTGTTCTCGCAGGTGCCGCCATGCTTGCAGGGTTCATGGGTGCCACAGTAATTTAAATCTGTGCGAAGAAAAGCAAGCGATGCGTTTAAAATATGCCACAGCAACCCATCGATGCATCGATGCTATCAATGTCATTGGCCATGCCAATGGACCAGGTGTGTTGCCAGGTAATTGCTTGCCTGGCAAGGAGTCGGGTCACTTACCTTGATCGCATAATATGCCACCCCAATTCGTATCGCATACGCATTTCCAGGCACTGCCATTGCAGGAGCCATGCTTGCAGCCCGGATAGACCATGCACTCGTTGCACAGTGGACCACGCCAGCCGGGTCGACATCTGTTCATAATGGTGGGAAAGCAAAGCTTGTGATTAGTTTTCAATTCAGTTACGTAAAGGGACGATATGATCTACTCTATATCATGTAAGACTTTGATTTTGCATACAAAATAAATTTAATGAGCATAAATGAAAAATTGATGTAAGTAATTGAAATTGAGATGTGATTTAAGTTACTTAAGTGGCCTCATTTGGCCCATAGCTTCAATAATCCACACTGAGATGATGTCTGACTAAATGTGAATTATGAATTGGAATCTGTTAGATTATCTTTTGTTTAGCTTGTAGACCAAATTGAGATTATATCTGATTAAATATGAATTATCAAGTGAGATCATGGGGTAGACTGAGTGAGTGCTAAAGTGCTCTATGTGAGTGCTAAAGTCAGATCTTCTGGATCATATTTTGTTAAGGTTGACGACCAGACTGAGAGATCTTCTAGACAATCTTTTCTTTAGCTTAAAGAATCTCCTAGCAAACTGAGATGGTGTCATCCATAACTGAATTACCATTAAGTTCAATTGCTCTTCTAGCAGAGTCTCAGACCGATTTGAATTCGATTTGATGACATTTTCAGTTGCATTGGTGCAGTTGCTATATAAGATAAGCTTTGCTTAATTTCTGATTTTCTGTTTATATTTCAAGCAACAATTTGGACTCTTCTATTATGGCCAATTATTTGAAGTTATGTGTCAATTTGCATGGGAACGCATGTCAAGTCTGTTAATCACTGAATTGGGTCATTTTGAACTTTAGCCTTGGCTGAAACAACAATAAATGGGAAAAGGCCATTCCCACTAGCCAAATGAATTTGTGTTGCCGTTGATGCTGCGATTTTATCGCCGCAACACGCCAAAGTGCAGGGATCAGAGTTAAATTGCCTGGCCATCGAGTTATCGAGACTGGAACCACCAACCAGCAACCGCCAACCACCAACGGCCGGCCGTCAGTTGAGGTGCTAACTCTACAAGCCGGGCATGACGTGGCCGGAGATAGCCGGGTACGGCAATGAGCTGAATGCTGGGTCCGAGCCGAACGCTGTTCGATGTCTATAATTTATGATTTCATTAAAACAGCAGCCTGTTGTTATCTGTAAACGAATCTATTGCAGTGCGGCGAGCGCAAATGGGCCAGCAACGTGCAAACAGCAAAGTAATTTTTCTTCTTGCTTATAATTGTTGTTGTTGGCTGTCGGTTGTCGACTGTCGGTTGTTCGCGAGGCTGTGCGAAAAATCTGTGGAGTGAGCGCTGGAAATCTGCTGCAAGTTGTTGCAACATTTGACTGGTTTTTGATGGTTTCTAGGCCACGCTAATTATTGCTATTTAGAATCAGCGCGCCAGGACCCAATGCCAAGGCGGTCTCAGTCGGCGTGGCGAAGAGGAGAGGCGGACGGATCGGATGAGTTGGCAGAGGGGCAGGGGTAGGGGTTGACTGACGAGCGACTGTGGCTGTTCGCTGAGAAATGCAATCATGACCGCTGGCTCACGTATTCTGTGTTACGCTCAAACATTAACAACGGCAACAACAACCACAACAAGAACAGCAACAACAACAATTCCACAAAACCACAAACGTTTTTTCGTGCTGCTGCCGCCTGCGGATGCAACTCAGCAAGCTCAAGCGCTCTGCTCCTGCCAGTCTGGCAGCCGTTCATGTTGTGTTCTGGCAGCGGGCATGACCATTCACTTGGCGATTAGACACAGGGCACAGGCAGAGCCAGAGGCAGAGGCAGAGGCAGAGACAGAATGTACCATTGGCCATCGTGAGGGTGTTTGATTAGCAGCGAGAAGAGCTAAGAGGTTGCGGCTACAGGCTGTGGCAGCAATGGATTGAGAATTGTTGTGGAGAGTGCAACATCGATGGCTCTTGATTGCAGATTATAGCTGCTTACAACTTCATAGCGATAGCTAGATAGATTTTATTATGGATCACAGCAGCGCTCGAATGCCTTATAGGGCATTCTTCGACACCCAACTCTTTCGGCTTACTGCACTGCCAATTTGAGTGCATAACAGTTAGATAAGCTATGTGGCGTATATCGATTATATCGATAATTTGACTGATCGTATGCTGTTTTGCTCGCATAATAAGGTTAAGGTTCCTCAGATGACAAGTAAATCTGTATATCGATGTCTGTTTGCTATGGAAAATATATCGATACTATGCCGATAAAAACTAAGCTACAGAGCTTTCAATAACGATATTTTATGCTCTTTAGGCTAGATGAATTGGGCTTGGTGGTAAAATTAAAAGACTTCTGTGTCGCATTATACTTCAAATGAAATAAACCTAGTTTCAATAACTATTTTGAATAATCGATCATTTTAATCTTGTTGAGAAGCATCTTTTATGAATGGTTTATATACAAACTTCAGTTTGTCTTTGTTTTTTTTTTCGCTTGACGTTAATGTTGAATGTGGATTAAGGGAGTCCTGGCATAGAGCATAGCATTTAGATTCAAAGTCAAATTTACTATTGAGTTGAGTTTTGTTTTCATAGGCAATAACAGCTCAGTTTAATTATGAATCCTTTTCCCATATTAATTCCACTTCTAACCTGGTTCAGTTTCGATAATAATCCTAACTTATTTCTCATTTCAATCCCAGGCCAACACCGTACCTTCCGTTACAGTTAGTTAAACGCTTTGCTAAACTCTATCTCTCAGGTCTGTCAGGTTGATTCGCATTGCTGTAATCGATGCATAAGAAACTTTCCCAACTATGAATGTGGTACATGGAGCTTGACAACTATTTACACATCCGTTGGGAGTGCTACAAAAAAATACAGCGCCCAAAGAGCCCCCATTTCTCTGCAGTTAATTGTGCTATAAAAAGAAAAGCAGCCATTATAACTGTGTCTACGTCTATGGCTGGTCAACATCGACATCGACATCAACATCAACATCAACATCAACATAGCGAGCAATCTGCCCCAAGGGGCAGATGGCCAGGCCATTAAGGCGCCCCAAAGTTGTTCGACACACGACGCAGTTGCAAAAAAGTGTCATAATCACATCGTTAAGAGAAAGAAAGAGATGGAGATGGGCAGCTCATAGAGCTAATTACAATGTTGATGTACTTACTCGCATTCACCGGGTCGATCACATTTGCCGTGTATGGGATCACAGCCGGGCTTGCAAATGGCCTTCTCACAGTTGACGCCCTGCCAGCCATTGAGGCAGAGCTTCTGACCCTCCGAGCCACAGGCATAGTGTCCAAACTGATCGTCGCGCGGTCGGCAGAAGGTCGTGCAGGTCGTGTTGTAGTAGGTAACGGCGCATTGCACCCGGACGCGGTAGGTGATGCGCGCGTTGCGGCCAATATGGTCCAAAGTCTTCCACTCTGGCGACGGCAGTATCACGCCCGAGTATGATGTTTCTTCAATTAACCTTTCCGCATCTGCATTTTGGCATTGTGTGTGTGTGTTTTTTTTTTTTTTTTGCATATCAATGACAATTGTTGGGCGACGATGGTGGCATCAACGTTGGCGTTCCACAATAGTTGTCCAGGATTTGGGTAGATTGGATTTGAGAAGGCAAAACTTTAGACATGGCTGACAACATTTTGCGCGCAATTGGCAACAGTTGTTGCTGCTGCTATTGCTGTTGCTGTGGCTGTGACTGTGACTGTCTCTTATTGTTATTAGGCTGCTGCTGTTGCTGCTGCTGCTGCTGTGCTAATTAAGCCAAATGCTGTGCACAACACACGACCAGCAACAACAACATCAGCAGCAGCCGCAACAGGCACGTACAACAAGCTGCAATTGCAATTGCCACCGCACTTACCTGGATAGGATGTGTTGTACATGTCCAACGCCTGGAGTATCAGCGTAAACGACTTCTGTAATTGAACAATGCGCAACAAAATGGAGAAAAAAAGAAGAAGAGTTTAGCAATTGCAACATTAATTCGAAAAAGAGCGGGGGACACATGGAGATTGGGCTGCGGCAGCATTCGTCTCGGCTCAGTGTTGACGCTAATGGACAGTTTAATCTGCAGATGCAAATGAAGACAGCGACTAAAAAGGCGAACAAACAAACGAGCAGACGAACAAAATAAGCCAAATGCACAAACAAACACTTTAATTTCACGCAGAATACGGACAACAAATACCAACAACAGCAACAAAGACTTTCTAAACTTGGCCAATGAGTGCATGGCGTGGCATTAGAGCTGTTTGCGTGTCGTGTTTACTCTCGTGACACGAACGCAAAAGCCTCAAAGTGAATCGATTGATTTAATGTATAAATTAATAATTAAAAATTATTATTAAATTATTTAAATAATAATAGAAACTTTGAAAAACTAATGAAAATGTAAAAAAATTAATACAAAATAAAAATAGACATTTTTAAAGTAAAAAGTTGTTAAAGTAATTTATGAATAATAAAAAAAACAATAGCAGTAAAAAAAATAAATGAATATGAAAATACAAATTTTGCACTCAAATATTAAAAAAATATTACAAATATTTATTTTTTGTCAAAATTTTGAATACAAAAAAAGTTTTTTAAATTTAAGTTCAAAATATGATTCATTAAAAGTATTATTAATATTACATAATACATGCATTCATTTAGATCATGATCTCTTACTGTAATTCAAGATCAAGATCAAGATAAAGATCATGTCACGCGCTCATCGCTAATCTACAGCGCAAGCTATTCAGTGCAATTGGCCAAAGAAAACAAATTTTTTGCTTTTTTCTGCATGCGCGCATAAAAATTGAAGACTCGCTATTCTTCTGTGTTGTTGTAATTGCCAACTGGGCAGCTGCGGAGCTGTGGAACTGAGAAGATTTCTCGTGGCACAAAAAGCAATTAAACGTCTACTACGACGTGGACGACAACGACTACGACGACGACGAGAAGGTTGTCGTCTGCGCTGCTGGATGCCAGGAAATGCTCATTTAGTGATCGAAGAAGGCGACAGCCGACTGTGGCGGTGGCGGAGGCCACGAAGGCGGCGACTTGGTTGCCTTGTTCCCATGTAATTGGCCCGGCGGCGCGACACTAAATCAGTCCAAAGCAGACATTGGCTAATTACAAAACAGTTCAACTATTGTCGCTGCTGCAACTTGACACAGTTTGTCAAAAAGCTGAAACAAAAGGTCCGCGCAGTCAATTGTGTGTGCCTGCTCGAATTTCCATTCAATTTCCCGCTGTCAGCATTGCACATCTCGCTCTTCCGGGCGGGCGCATGCTACATAAACAAATCTAGACGCACGGCCAACGGAAGTTTTTCAATTGAAAATGGCGTTGAATTGGTTTCGGATTTCACCATACAACAAAACTGACAACAGACACGCGCCAATACGAGCAAAACTGTTACTAATCGGACAGATCATTTACACATATAGTATATATAGAGTTATCTGATAACTAAGTGAGAGCTGTGAAACTGCAATGTAATATTAAACTCTTTTAGAGGATTTAAAGATATAAGAAGACAAAGACTCTTGAGAGAGAGAGAAAACCTCTTGAGAGTTAGGAAAATATATTTTCAAAGCAAAACTAGTTGTTTTAAGCAACACGCTTTTATGTAATATCAGATGCATAATATATATAATAAGCGACAAAACTATCTACATAGTTTCCTTGAAGAGTTATTTTTTTCCTCTGTATGTTTTCCTTATAAAGTTTTACACTCTGTTAAATGACACTCTAATGTTAAATCACTGTTAAAAGTTAGATGTGCAAACATCAAGAATTTCATGCAATTTCGAAACCTTTTTAAATTCTGGCTCTCTGATGAATTTTCTATTAAATTCATTTCTCTATTTGGCCAATTGACTATAGCCACACATTTAGGTCTGACTGTGAGTCGCCTAACATTTGCAACTTCAAAAATATTTTTATATATTTATATCCATAAACTTACGGTATACATATATCTATTCAATTTAACAAATAGAAATTTGAGGCATTAATGATTCGATGGGCATACAAATATACATTCTCACTTAAAGCTTTGATCAATTGTGGCCAAAATCAAGTAGCAAACAAGACAGCATCATTGAGCTTTCAATTGGCCACTGAAATGTTTACAAACTGTCAAGAAGCTGACCATACTTGGCAGCCGAGAAGACCAACAAACAGCTGAGCTAGACAAATAACCTACCCACTTTCATCCAACGATTTTTTTCGTTCCTTTTTTTTTATCAATGACATTGGACCATTTACGTACAGATGCTTTATAAACGAAAGCTTTCGAGTTGGTTTCTTATTTCTACTTCTTTGACTCCAAATATAGCTGCATGTGGGGGCAGTCCAGCTATGGGAATGCCATTCAGCTGGTCAAAATCATGTATACATACATATGTATATACATATAGTGAATATATATTTACATCTATTTAAAAGTGGAGCAAGAGCAGCAAATTCCACTTGAGAATTTTGGATGATTGCGCACGCGCACTCCAACAAAAGAGTTGAAAATATTGTCAAGTGAAATTCATAGAGTATGTGTGTATTTCTTGTTCATGTTTTCAAAGAGTTCGATGGGCCTGTTGGAGTTAGTATTTGACAGTTACATTGAAGCTATGCTGAAAAGGGAGGGGGGAGACTGTGTGTAAGAAGGGGAACTACTGATGATGTTGTAGCTGCTGCTTCACTTGGAACAAGTGCTTGAAGTATTTCATAAGTCATGTTTATAAGTTTTAACGTGCCATTCACTCAATCAAGCCAGTCGAAGACCCCCGCCAACAAATAAGACAAGCAACGAAAAAAAAGTCATTCAATAAAAAGTGGGACAATTGCGACGCATCCAACAGCAGAGAGACAACAACAAAAGTAACAACTCGCTTATATCGGCAGCTTGATATTTTTCGGTTTTTGTTGCTGCTGTTGTTGTTGTTGTATTTTGAAGATTTCGTGATTTTGTGAAAGGCTTCTTGAGATTTCAGTCAGCAAATATTGCCGTTGTATGCAGAATTTGCCAATGCCGACGCCAGGGCAAACATTTGCCAGGTTTCGTTTGAGTCGCGCATAAGGCACACCACAACCAATACACATACAAATATATATATATATATATTTATATATATGCACATGTGAGGCAGGCAGGCAGGCAGGCAGCCAGGGCAAGATTAAAGCGAAACCATAGCGAAGCGTAACGTATCGCCATCGGCCAAGCGACAAGCGCGACAAGGTAATGTTCCCACGAAACAGGTTGTCCGCACTTCAGGCCACGACCACGACACTGCGCCGGCACAGAGTCAGACTTAGATTCAGACTCGACTTGGACTCAGGCCCGAACTCCAGAACAGACCCCCAGTCCACAGAGCCGGCTCTGACGCATGCGCGCCGGCAGCTCCCTAGCCCACAGTCGCTTAATGTAAACGACGGCGCATGCGCATGCCGACGTCGCTGCCGCCGCCGACGCGACGTCGCAGTGGCTGTTGCCGTCAGTATTTGGCTTATGGCCATCAGCAGAATTAGTTGGCAGTGTCGAGGAAGGCGTGTAATTGTTAACCAAGTTAGTTTTGTGTTTGTACATTACCAAAACATTGCCGTTTTTTTTTTTGTCTTGTTTAAGAATAAGAAAAGACCATTCGAGACTGGCATTAAAACAAGAGCATTACAAGTGGGTATAAACAGCTTAAGGATACCCTTTCTTCTAGAGAAGTTCAAAAACTATCTTTAAAGTTACTCAGTTACTAAATCAAAAACTGTAGCAGTGACTTTTAAACTGTAACTAGTTCAACAACTGAAGCTAAACCTTAGTTAAGGTTGCTAATCTTTTCTTGATACAGCTTTAATTCAGCCAAATATGATTGCTGCTTGTTAAGTTAGATAAGCTTAGATATCTTGCAACAAAACCAATATACCCCTTTCGACTGGCCGTACAGTGCATAAACTCAACTGGCAACCGCGCCCCAGCCCAGGTTACATTTGGTGGCGTTGACTTGGCTTATGTTTTATAGCGCGACGCAACCAGAACAGTCGAAATATGCCACATTTTAGCAGTCATAAGCCCGCATTATGCGCACTTAATTAATGCCAGGCCCAGAATCCGAGACGAGGGCGCACCGAAAGAGGCTTAAAACAACAACAACAAAATATTATATATATATATATATATACCAAACAAAAAACTAAAAGGAAAACATAAAACATAATTTTTAATTGCTTTTTATATAGGCGGCTACCAGAGTAACTGAGTAAGCGGCTTTTTAGTGGCAGCAGTCCGTGATTTATTTGCCACAGATACTTAAGTATAGGCTACGTATATATATATGTATGTATATACATATGTATTTGCCAGAGCTTTAAGACTGAACATGACTTGAATATTTATGCTTACGACTACCGTAAAATAATAACCATACTTCTAGCCAAGTGGACAGCCCACGCAAGCGGCTCAATAATATATCTTTCTTTTCATGTTTGCTTGGGCTTTTTTTCTTTTCTTTTCGTGGTTTCTCAGTTAAGACCGGAAACTGCGATACATTCTCCGTAGATCGTTAGAGCAATAGACTACCAAGTGCCGCTTATCACTGTTGCAGTTGCTGCCTGCCGCGTCGGTTGCCAGCGCTCGGGTTTATCGCTAGAAATTCCGCGATGACGTCTCGCGAATGTGTGCTCCATGCGGAACAACCCCACAGTTGCCCCGGACAGCCCTATCAATGCGCTAGCTCGTGCCAAAAGTGTGCGTTTTTTTGTTATGAAGCGAAGGAACAGTGGAAGCAAAGAGAGCTTTGGTTCCGTTTCGTTGCTCACAACAACAACAAGTAGAAGAAGAAGCAGCAACAACTTACCGTCCAACGAAATGTAAAGGGCAACACAATGGCACCCACGCCCGGATCACTGAGCACAAAGCTAGAGCCGCCAAGTATCTTCGTGGTGGAGTTGCCAAATGAACAACCCGTCGATATGCTGACACCCTGTTCCGTTGTCTGATACTCCTTTAAGCACAATCGAAAGGCCGTTGTGCAGGGCGAGCAGCCTGTAAAAGATATTCAAATTGGGATGGATTAGTATTAGGAAATAAATACAGAATTTTAATATATAGAACTGAACTATTTAGAAATGAATTGAAGTCTGTAAAATACATTTTTTATTTACTCATTTCTATTCTAGTATTTGTACTTTCCTTAATTGAATACTTTGCTATGGCAGAAAATATTTCATTTATTTTAAATAATTATAAAGTTTACTTAAAATTGAAGCCGACTGAAATTTCAATTAATATCTGACTATAACTAAACCAGTTTGATTAAAGAAATAACCTATCCGAGACTGGAACTGAACTTTTTCTCATGAAATGCTCTAGTAGAAATATAAAGCTGTTTTGCGAGACTAAGCTATAGAGCATAAGCACTTTAGGCTTTTACATTCATCTGCATATTTGCAGTATACTCAAATCAGTATACTAGAAATCAGCGATAATATTCGAATTTTAGCTATGAATCAAATTAAGTTCATATTACTTATAAGAATTTTGAATAAATTGCTTTGAAAAAGACTTTTACAACAATTTTGAATAAAACTTTCAGTAAAGTAAAAATTTTTAACAGTTAAGATCAAAATAAATTACTTTGAAGAAACACTAATAAATACTCATAAAATACTCAATGATAAAAACAAAATAACTTTTTACACAGAAATAAAAAAACATTCGCAAAAATCTGACCTTGAGCACAATGAGAGTCTTTTTTTGAGGCGATAAAAACTTTTAAAAACGAAACAAATTTGAAGCAGATTAAAATATGTGTCAATTATGCAATGCTTATATATATGTATATACATTTAACATTTATAGTATACATCATATGATTATTTTAATCTGTTATATTCGATTTGGGCGTAACTTACCCGTCGTCTTGGTGGCTCGCAGCTCTGTGGGCATGCCGCAGCAGTAGCCGCTTAGTAGATGGCTATTCGTATTTGAGATTTCTAATATTTCCAGCTCGAAGTTACCAGCTGCGGATATCTGTAAAAATCGAAAGGTACATCATCAGCAATAAGCCGCAACCAAACAAAATCAGAAATGAAAATAAAATACAAAAAATAAAAAAAAAAAAACATGTAAACACAAATTTCGAATCGTTCAAATCAATCACGGCCCATAACGAAGCCATAAGCTAAATAAGCGTACAAGACCGAAATAAGTCTCCGCCTGGCTCTTCGAGAGGTTAACCCCTACCCCTACCACTTGAGACCTCACCTATCTAGCACTAACCGTACCCAATATCAAATAATATGCTCAACACCGCCGTTCGCTTGTTGTAAAAACTAATAAGCCACCTAGGGCGCTCTGATTGGGCTACGGTAGAGGTTTTAATTAAAAAACACGAGAAAGAAATTCAAAATGGATGAAAACATATATACATATATATATAAATATAGTTTTTCTTGTTGTAGACGAATTCGTAGTCAAATGAAAGGAGCGCCAGACGTAGATTGGAAACGGGAATGAAGTCTGATAAATCTGCCGGCCAAATGAAACATGAAAATAATGAGAAATATTTTCAAACACAAAGCGCTTTGTGGTTGTGGCTCACTTAATCAAACGAGATATCCAGCCGCTTATACAATTTAGAATGCCTTTTGTTGGCCATAACAGCTGGAGTTGGCTAACTGCCTAGCTGGCTAACTGGCTAACTGGCCAAGTTGCTAACTGGCTGACTGGTAGCATTGCAAATCAGGAGCCTATCGATAGGCGCATTTGCCATAAAATTAATAACACATTAGATCGGCCAAGAAATTGCACATAAAGTTTATCCATTTCCACATAATGTTTGCTCATAATTTAAAACTACCTCTCTCTATCCCCCCTCTCTCTCTATCTTTCTCTCTCTGTCTGTCTCTGTCGTCTTGCTTGGCCATGGCCATCAAGTTTGTAGTTTAGGGTTCATTACAAAGTCCGAGCGAAAAATATGCTAATGAAAAGTTTTTAGTTGGCAACTTTTATGGTTTCATATTTCACGAAATTTATTGTTGAGCTTCGTGCGCCTAGCACTTGGTAGCTGGCAGCGTTGATAAGTTTATTAGAAATAAATTGCAATTTAGCTCCAGCTCTGTCGCAGGCTGCGCTCTGCAAAGCCTAACGGCAGTTGGCCCGTTTGGACGGACGCACTTCTTGGCCTGTGCACCTGTGCGGCACATATATATAAGAAAAAGAAGAATCTTTAAGTTGCACTTGAGTTGGTTGTCGTTGTTGTTGTTGTTGTTATTCAAGTTGAAGTTGTCGGAGCAGGCGAGCGCGCATTGTTGATCAACCCATAGATCAATCAATGCAGTCAATGCTTGCCACTTGCCACAGTCTTGGCTGAGTTCTCAGCAGTCGGATCTGAGTTGTGCCTTTTGTTTGCCGCATTGTGCTGCAAGCATTTGGTCAGTGCCCCAGCGGCAAGTTGATTGGATTCTTGATCGGATCTGTGCTGTGCTGTGCTGTGAACCGGTTTGCCTGCTTACTTATTTATTTATCACATTTCTCTCTCTCTCTCTCTCTCTTTACTCTTGTGCCTGCATTTTCATTCATGCCACAGACGCGGCAAGTGCAGCTGCCACAGCTGCCACAATTTCTGATTCTCGCAATCAAGCGCTAATATTCGATACAAACTTTTCACGTAATCAATTCGATTAGATAATGTCCATGAAATGCCTCAAACGATTCGTAAAGCGGCGCCAAATATCAACAAAAAAGGCCTCCGAATTGATTCAACAAACAAATATTACTTTCAAAATGTTAAATATAAATATAAATAAGAAATAAATATGAGAAAGTCACTTTGAAGTTATGAAATAGTAGATCAACTTGGTTTCTGTTGTTACATCAACTGAAGTAACTGATGTAAGAGCACAGAATAAGAGAAACTTATAAACGGGGGATATTTTGACATATCGAAAGGCTTTTCAGACAAAAACTGATTTATTTTGTCCACTGAATCTGTCTATAGAGCTATATAATATCGGGGAATATATATGTGTACCTTCTATTACATAGTTATTTAGAATATATCTAAGCAGAAGCATTGTAAAACTACAAAAAAAAAAAAACAAATAAATTTCGAATTTTTTTTAATACTACTTTAAACTTTGTCTACATATTCGTTTCGTGACTTACAAAAATCTAGCGAAGTGACTCATACTGACTGTTGGGAGAATAACTTGGTGCTTTGCATAAGGGAAGTTGCCAGATTGATAATAAAAAATAAATAAAATAACTTGATTTCGATAAGGGCCTAATCGGTAACAATAAGACGGGAATAGTTATCGATTATTTTAAGCAAATTTAATATTTTCGTGCTATACATGGACCCACAGAAATTTCAATTCTCTAGCTCTTATAGGTTCTGAGATCGACTCATTCATACATACGGACAGACGGACAGGGCTAAATCGACGCCGTTCGTCTCCCTGATCAAGAATATACATATATACTTTATGGGGTCTGCCACGTCACCTTCTGCCTGTTATATACATTTATACAAAACCATTTTACCCTGATTTCCTATTTTCAATGGGTTATAAGTTAGCATAGAAGCAGATCAACATGTAAATTGACCTATTTTGACCAGGCTATATCAAACTGTTTATTTAGTTCAAGCAAGCCAACTCTAGTGTAAACTGCCTCCCACCAAGCGTTACATATTTCATGATCAAAATGTAATATCCTCGACAATTGCATACGAAAATGAAGTATTTTCCTCTTGCAACTTAAGTGCCTTGTGCTAAATATAGTATAAACATATTAAGTTTAATGCATCTGCTTAATGAAGTTAAATGCACAATTTATGCGATATTCCATTTTGAAGATCACGTAATTATATTTTCATCAGCTGGCGCCTGTAACAATAATTTTCGCCCTAATGAGCCCAGCAACTGCAGTGCGGAACGTTTTGTTAATGCCTTAAGCGTTGCGATAAACAACAACAACAGCAGCAACATCAGCAGCAACAACAACAAGTTGTACAAACAAAACGATCGTGGGAGCTGAATGCTCAATTCGCCAACTCATTTTGTGGGACTTTCGAATGGCAAGAAGAAGGCGAAAAAACTTATATCTATATATGTGTATATATGTATATATGTATATATATATATTTATACATATATCTTAATGAATATCTTCAACAGTTGCCGCCGACTGCCAGTTTAATACGCAGCTTATGATCAATAAATGTCAGGCCTTTTGTGGCGGCTTTAGCTCGGCGGTACAAGCTGATTCCTGTACGCTTATAACTGGGTTAATACGCCCCATGATCACTGATCAGTGACACTCACTGAGCCGCAATCACAGCAGTGAACTCTTGTTTCCTGGAAGCGACAGACTAATCCCAGCTACAAAATATTTCACTTTTCCTTTGCTTAATTAATAACTAAATAGTAAAGTAAACAAGAATTGACTAAGTGATACTCGTCCAATTAACTTTTAAATCCAATTGATACGATTTATGGAAGAACTTGAATCGATATTTAAAGAAGTTTTGGAATCTTACAGCTCGAGGCCTGAATGAGGCGTGATGCCACATAAGATATATAAAGTCTTGATGAAAAGAACGTACAAAATGCATGGCTGAATATCAACTGCACCTCATGGTATCAAATAGAAGATTAGCTATATTTTTAAATCGCATAACTCTACTTGATCCAATAAGAAATATAGGATACATACTCCACATACAGACAAACTTTTGAATATCCAATTCATGCCCTGAAAATGCTCTGAGTATAATCTAAAATATCGAGACAAAACACTTAAATTATCATTTATGCATAACAAATTATAAAAACATTACAGAAAACCTAATATACTCCTTAAGTTACTGAGCGGGCATAACAATGTTGAGCTAAACCATGCCCATTTAGAAGGCCATTTCTCATTTGACGACGACTTTTATCGCCAGTCTTAACCGAAATCAATGCACTCAAGAGCTGCTGCTGCTGCCGCTGTTGCTGCTGCTGTTGTTGGAGACTCAGATAAATGTGTATAATCAATTTGATAGCCCTGTGTTGTGGATTAGGCCTGGGCATTCTAATGGCTGAAGCTGCGGCTGGTCGCGTATTAATCAAATTGTTGTTTGTCTTTATGTATTTACAAACATAACATATACATACATATATACCATACATATATATTCTTGATCGCAGGCAACGCGATTAATTTTATGTATCTTCGGACCGTTCGTTCTGTTTAATTGCCTCGCAGGCATCTGCGCTGGCATCTCAATACATGTTTAGGCACTTTGTATAACACTTTATGATGTCTACGCCCCTAAATAAAAATTTTGTGGGCAACGACTACCGTTGCTGCTGCTGCTGCTGTTGCTGCGGATGCTGCGACTGCTGTGGGAACCAGCTGGACCAGCGGCAAGGCCAACATATTTCGAATACCCAGCGATGCTTTGATAGATACATGTTACTTTTTGCTTAAATAGTTCCGAGTATCATAAATACCCGAAGAAAAGGTAATGTAAATCCAGGCTTACACACATTACTCATCGCTGATTAATATCACATGTATTCACTGTACTACATCCCAATTTATACTGAAAAAGAGCAGCCAAGTCTTATATTGCCCCACAGCAACAACTTCTCAGTCAAATCAGTTCAACTTTGATGGCTTCATAGTAGTAGTATAAGCAATAAAACTAATTTAAGAAAAAACTTAATTAGTTTTATAGAGCTGAATGCGAAGTGTTAAATGAACACAAAATAAAAGATGTATTAGGGCATAGGCCAAACAAACAAAAAATATATACATAGGGTATATTGTGAAAAGGTATATAGGGTATGCATAGTTTTTAGGAATCTGTTTGCTTTACTTAGCGCAATTTATAATTTAGTAAAAATAGGTAAAACTATTTTTTGGATTATTGAACTTGAAGTAATATAAGAAAAATATGTGATGAAGAAGAATTTTCAAGTCTAAAATATTGACTTTAAATTCAAATGCTCCAAGCTACGCAATTCAATCGATTCGAGCTGAAGTTTATGAATGGCTTCAGCTCGATTTTATTTAAAAGTTGTATATTTAATCTCCCACTATAAACCATGCTCTGCTTATCGTAGCTAAATAGTTTTTAGGTATATGGTAAGTTCTGATTGTAGCTGATACTATATCATGTTAATGGCAATCACTTGTCGCCCTTTACAGGGCGCAATTCTACAATTCTTCAGCACCCTCATCGATCAGTTCCCACACATCACACACACACACAGGGCACACACACATGTTTTTATTGCCTTGGGCGCAATTTGAGCCAAGAGTTGAATCAACTTCATTTTGGCTAACGAGAAATCAACATTGAGCAAAGCAACACCCGCATATTTAAACTAAAGTTGTTTTTACTCTTTTGTTTTTGGCTCTGTTTTTTGTTTTTTTTTTTGCATGTGAACGCTTTTTGAGGTCTGGCGAATTGTAGGGGTTGTTGTTGTAGGGGCTTTGCTTACCTTATGGACTAACAATATTAAAATTAAAGCAATTAAGTTGCAGGCAGACTTTAATGATCGGCAATCGTCGATCAGCGAACGCAGCCGTTGCCGTTGCCTTTGCCTCGCTGCAGACATTGTTGATTCTCTCGTTGTTGTTCTTGTTGCTGTCGCAGTTGTTGTTGTTGCTGTCGTTGTCGTTGTCGTTGTTGATTTTCGGCGAAAATGTTTTCTAAACATTTTGTACATTCTGTGCGCGTTTTTGAACGTGTTGCCGCCTGCTGTTGCAGACGATGCTGGCGCGCAGTTTAGTTCCTTGCTGCTGGTTGTTTGTTATTATTGTTGTTGTTATTGTTGTGGTTTAAGCACAACTTTTTGGCACAAGTAACGCACACAGATTGGCCATTAATTAGCCCATTGCCCAGATAACTATTTGTAGTATATACATATATATACACTATATATATATAAATATATTCGTATTGTTGTCGCTTTGTCAGGGCATTTTTTGTTTCGTTTTGTTGTTAATGTTGTTATCACGAACTTTTATTATTATTGCTTATTACAGCTGTTGTTGCTGTTGTGCTTTGCATATATTTTTTATTTAATTCTCATTTGTTTTCTATACACTTTACACTTCCACTTGATATGACGTTGTTATTGTTGCTGCTGTTGTTATTGATATTGCTATTAGTATTGTTGTTGCTGCTGTAATTGTTGGTGTTGTTGCTGTTGTTGTTAAGGCAATTGTCAAACAAAATGGAATCGAAACGTTGCTACTGGCAAGTGCCTGTGAAATCCATTTCTCATTGCTTTTAAGCACGCATCATCAACGCTAATTGACACGCATTTGTTGTTGCTACTGCTGCAGCGGCTGCAACAAGTGCTGGCAGCAACAGTTGCTTTTGCCTGCACAACCGCAACAACCGCAAAGCGGCTCAACGTGCAGCAAATGCAAATGCAATTCAATTTATGTTAATTTAACACTGTTGCTGCTGTTGCAGTTGCAAGTTGCAAGTTGCAAGTTGATGATGCTGCTGCTGCTGCTGCTACTGCTGTTGCGGTGTCTTTGGCCACAAGCAATTTGCATCTTGTGCGCATATTAATTTACAGATATTTTCACTCTTGCCCACATTACTCACGCTGCCCCCTGTTGCTGCCTCTTGACTTGGCCTGTGCCATTTTTACCCCGCGTTCCTGCGGCAAGCACACGATGTTGATCGGGTGTTAATTGTCCATTTAATTAAGTAATTTGCTACGCTTCCATATGCCGCTCTTTGCCCCCTCGCCCTGTGCGAACGGAAGTCGTTGACTTTGAGTCGAATTTGCGCATAGAGGCCGCTGTGTGTGAGCTGCAACGGCAGCCCGGCAGCCAGCCAGGCAGCAGGCACGACCGGAAGTGGACCAAAGGGTGCACTTGGCAATTGGCGCAATTGAAGTTGCAATGAGAGGGAAATCAAATATGACAACTGAAACATAGAGTACGATATGCAAATGCAATGAAAACTGAAAACTCAAAACTGAAAACTGAAATTAAGCCTTTAAGCTAAAAGAATTTGGAGGCAAGTATAAGCATAAGTATAAATACAGCGGCGACAGCATATGACAGCTCTTATACTATAGTAGTTCAGCTGATTGTCGCAGCGAATGCTTTGATATCAGCTACATAATTATATAAGCAGCGCCTGGCTCAGTACTTAGTTACAGTTATGAAAGCTCTGGCGCTTTCTGTTTCTCCCTCTGACTGCCTCTCTCTCTCTCTCTTCCTTATTGTAAGCTCTTGCATATGTAAGCATTGCCCTCGTTCTGTTCTCTCTGGCTCTCTCGTTCTCTGCCTCTCTTTATTATCACTCGCATATTGGAATTGTTGTTGTTATCATGCATAATGCGCTATTTACACATCCTATGTGCAGCTACGTTTGTATATGTATGCGTATTTATTTATTGTGTTGCTATTTGCTTTCTTTCACTCGTGTTTCGATTCCACTTTGTTTGCATGTGCGTGTGTGTGAGTGTGTGTGTGTAGCTCTGAGTCTGCGTTATCAATGGAACCGTTGCGTTTGCCGCTATTGTGGACTCTGACGGGGGCAAGGAACACATTCGCATTCCCATTCGCATTGTTTGCACTTTTACTTTAGTGCTTTTATTAACAAATTTATGATGTGTGTGTGTGTGTGTGTATGTAGTTCGTATGCGTATTGTACGAGTAATTGAGCGCTATTTCCGTTATAATATTTTACTCGCACTGAGAATCACACGCTGAGCCGAAGATTTTCGAAGCTTTGATTTATGTTAAGTTAAATCGAGAGTTGAAAAAAAAAATGAATTCATATAAATTACACACACACACACATAAATTAAGCGGCTGTCGATTGTGCTGCTGTTGTTGTTGTTGTTGTTATTGTATTTGTTGCTATTGTTATTATGATGATTACTTGTTGGCTTTCTGCTTTGCCATCATTTGTTGTAATCAGCAAGCAATTCAATTTAATTGTAACACATTTAACACTTTCACATCATTTTCATTGATTATCATTGTTGTTGTTGTTGTTGATCACACACAAACACACACACACACACACACACACACACACACACACACATGGAGACAATCACACGCACACATAATCCAATTGGCATTTAACGTTTACCGTTTGCACCGCTGCAAAAGTGCTCTTTACTGCTCGAAGCACGACGGTCGACTAAATACGTTGCTATTAAGCGTGTCCTGCGGCGTTTGGTTAGCCTGCAGCAGTAGCAAAAGCAAAAGCAACAGCAGCAGCCACCACACGGGGCGGAGCAACTCACGCGAGAGCGTTTGGTAAGAGAGAGTAACTAGCAGCAGTTCGGCAGCCCAACCACCACCACCAGCTGCAGCACTGATATTTACGAACCGGCGTACGCCAAAGCTGGCCACTGTTCGAACTCGAATTCGAATACGAGTTCGATATCGAGATCTTGTCTTGTGTTTGCGACGTAGACTTCCGCTCGCTGCTTGCGTGCGCTTCAGGCGTCAAGTTGCGACTGATTGGGAACTACTGCTGACGGCGTCTGGCATTGCCGCTGGGCACGTTCACTCCGAGCTTTGTCAGCTCGGCCCGCTCTCTTAGCATGTCAACCGGTTTCTCTCTTCGCGCGGCGCTCTTTAGCCAGCCGCTGATTGGTCGCCCGAACATTGCCTGCGGTCTGCGCGTCTGACTTGTTAAACGGAGTTGCCCCGTTCCGAAGTGGAAGTCGTTGGCGTTCGGCTGTGTTGGCTGCGTCGACTACTGCTGTTGCTGTTGCTGTTGCTGTTGCTGCTGCTGCTGCTGCTGCTGCTACCTACACGCATGCGTGTATATGTCTGGAGGCGCTTTTTTATGATTTCAACTTAATTATGTTTATAAACGCTTGCCGCGCCTGCTCTAGATCTAGTTAAAATGCCGCACGGCAGCCTCTGCAATTGGCCCAAGAGTTTCATTAGCGTTTTATGGCCAGATCGTGGCCAGCGCACGTCTCGGGGACACGTTTCACTTGCACTGCTGCCGGCGTACAATTAACACCTGGAATAACAGTAAACAGATGTAGTACGAGTTTATATGGATGCACACAAGCTTTGGCTGCCCACAATAAATATGATCCGAGCTGCCCATTTTTGGGGGCCAATTATTAGTACAGACTTACCGCACAGACAGCGCGGCGCGGCGCGAAGCGACCCGACTCTGCCCAATTATATGCAGCTCGAGTGTGTATAAATCAAATTTAAATGCAACTCTTTGGGCTATCGATATGCCTGCTTGTTGTAGCTGCTGATGTGGTTGTTGTCGTTGTCCAAAACAAAAGACTTAAGCAACAAACTTGGCAATTACATGCAGACAGCAGACAACAACGCGGCAGCATCTTTTGTTGTTATTGCTATTGTTGTTGCTGTTGCTGTTGCTGTTGCTGTTGCTGTTGCTGTTGCTGTTGCCGTGTTGTTAGCGGCTCATATTTCTTAGCGCGCATATCTAAATATCGAATCATGTCGCTGATTTGCTCTGCCGCACCATTGTTGCTGCAACTAGGCACTGCCACAGCAACGGCAACAGCAACAGCAACAGCAATAGCAACACTAACAACAACAACAACACACACTAAATCTCATTGTGCCGTTGTGACATGACTCTTGTTCGACAATAGATAAAACAAATTGACTTGGTGTGTGCCCAAAATGTCTTCTCTAGCCATTGGCCTAGCCAGTTGCCCGGGCTGCCGCATCTGCTGCTGTTGTTGCCGGTGGGCGTACCAACAGCAACAGCAACAGCAACAACAACTTGAAACGCTAGCAACCGCTGCCGCCGTCGCATTCGCATTGGTACCTTTGTCATCTTTTGCAGTCAGCAGTGAGAAAAAAGTGCACCACAATGCCCATTATCAACAGCATATCTACGAAATCCCCGAGCGACAATTGTCCAACGGGGCAACAGCAACGGCGACAGCGACAGCAACACGCTGTCCAAATATGTTGCAAGTTGGTGTTATTCTTCACACGGCATCATAAATTTCACGTATAATTGACGCTTTCAGTTATATCAAAATTGGCTAAAAGGCAGCACCAACAGCAACAGCAACAACAACAACAACAATAGCAATAGCAACAGCAACAGCAACAACAGCGACAGCTTTTGCGTTGGTGGCTATCGGACTCCAGGGATTACTTTTGCACTGTGACTTGTTGTTGTCTTGGCTGACTGTGGTTTACATTGTTTTTGGCTTACAGCTAATAATAGCCAGCCGGACGGACGGCCACACTGACTGAGTCAGTCAGCAACTACTTGCTGTCTACAGGTGTTTATTTTTCTTACTTTGCGTACATTGGAATGGCATTTCTTTGTTGAAATTGCCTCTTATTTTTATGTTAAACCAACTTACATATATAGTATATATATACACATATATGTATATATTAATTTTTTCATATCTTTGTTTGGTTGTTTTGTGAGCACATGCACTGTTTTTGCATAGCCATTGACAGCTGCACAAGTGGCACTCGAAACATTTTGCAGCACACGCCATAAATCCCAAAAATCAAACATATTGAGTAATCAAAGCTGCAAAGGCTGCACGCAATTAAACGCGTCCTACAAATTTTGGCAGCATGCCACAAGTCCAACAACCACCCAACCCCACGCACAAGTAGAGATAGCGACAATAACATTTCCTGCAACCCCCGTTTGGGCTGGGCTCATTAGGCAAACAGTCAAATATGTTGGCAATTTCCAACCAGTTGTTGGTTTTGCACCACTCAAATTTTATGACAGATTTTTCAAGTGTTTGGCGGTTGCACTGCCTGCTCTACCCTGTAGAGTATATATTATAGAGGGTATATTGAGTATACAGTTAAAAGATAAATATTGAGTGAAATTCTACTGAGAGTTCAGATCACAGGATATCTCCACATCGACTATTGATTACAGCGATTTCTTGCTGCTTCCGTCTCTGCGGTGGCGATGGAGGGCGTTTAACTATGTGGTTAAGATGGAAGGCAACAGAAGGCAGCACAGGGTACAACCGGAGGGCCTGTAAAAGAAAAACATTGCCAGAGGTTAGTTGTTTATGAACCTTTTTATTACCGGCTGTTGGTCTTACATATTTATGCACCATATTTTACCAATGCGGTAAGTACTTTGTGTGGTTTCTCGACAAGCAGTGAAGTAAAGCTAAAAAAAATATATATAGATATAAATCAAGAAAACATTCAAAAATAAATGAAAATAAATAAATAAAGAAATAAAGAAATAAATATAAAAGTATAAGAGATAGATATAGATATAGATATAGATATAGATATAGATATAGATATAGATATATGTAGATATAGATATAGATATAGATATAGAAATAGATATAGATATAGATATAGATATAGATATAGATATAGATATAGATATAGATATAGATATAGATATAGATATAGATATAGATATAGATATAGATATAGATATAGATATAGATATAGATATAGATATAGATATAGATATAGATATAGATATAGATATAGATATAGATATAGATATAGATATAGATATAGATATAGATATAGATATAGATATAGATATAGATATAGATATAGATATAGATATAGATATAGATATAGATATAGATATAGATATAGATATAGATATAGATATAGATATAGATATAGATATAGATATAGATATAGATATAGATATAGATATAGATATAGATATAGATATAGATATAGATATAGATATAGATATAGATATAGATATAGATATAGATACATGTAGATATAGATATAGATATAGATATAGATATAGATATAGATATAGATATAGATATAGATATAGATATAGATATAGATATAGATATAGATATAGATATAGATATAGATATAGATATAGATATAGATATAGATATAGATATAGATATAGATATAGATATAGATATAGATATAGATATAGATATAGATATAGATAGATGAACGCAGTCTGTAAATATTCCTATAAATATTTAACCTATTTTTGAGCTTGCCCTATATATAATATAATAATAATCCTGTAGAAAATCATCCATCTCATTCACCTGACTCAGCACTGCTCTCATCATTTGTTCTCTTCATTTGTTCTGCCCCGCACTTGTCGCTGTCGCTGTGAACTTCGCACATGTTGCAAGCAAACAAAAAAAAATGTGACACTGAGAGTTGATATATCAGTTCATCAGGACGATCAGTGCATGCCTCATTTAACGCCCTTCGCCTGGCCGCAATGAAGAGCCGCCCCTAAGGTCTATATACATATATGTGGAAGCAAATCAGTAAGGCAAACATGGTTTTCGTACGCATCAAATTATAACGCGAACAAAGGCGATTAATTAGCGATAGGTCGAGGAGGGGTTTCGCTGTAATCGAAACTGACAACAGGAAGGGAACTGCGCGTGCTCGCTTGGCCAATCGCCGGGAGGGAGGCTGGGCGGGGGTAGGAGGGTTGCATTTGCAACTGCAGCCCAAAATCCATGCACGTGCATATGTCATTTTTATGGCGCTGTTCGTGTTGCCATAAATCCATAACAATATGACAAGTACAAGTACTTTAGCGGCAGCTTCTCTCATGTGCAACATGTTTGCACGTTCACGCCAGAGACGCCCCGCACATGGGGCATGGGGCATGGGGCATGGTGCCTGGAGCTGCCTTTGGCTACCTTCAGGTGATTGCGATCAGCAGCCGAATGTCCGTGTGTGCATGGGTGTGTGTGTGTGTGTTTCTTGTGCCAGGATGCTCATTTGTGAGTGGATGCTGCTGCTGCTGTTGTCTACGCTTCATTTGGCGTGGCTACAAAATATTTTGCGCCACTCGACGATTGACATGATTTACATGAAGTCAGGG
The DNA here is from genome assembly GCA_035045365.1 of Drosophila leonis. Lineage (NCBI taxonomy): Eukaryota > Metazoa > Arthropoda > Insecta > Diptera > Drosophilidae > Drosophila > Drosophila leonis. The sequence goes on along the minus strand of JAWNPC010000338.1, from coordinate 4,244,237 downwards.
CAGACGCACGTTTTTATTACATTTTCGTGGCTGTAAGTGCGCCCAAGCCAAACCACAGCCAAGCACCACCAAACGACAACCACTGACAATTGTGGCTCGCCGGCTTGGCTTTGATTTTGTTGTTGTTGTTGTTTATCTTTCAGTTTTTTCTTTTTTTTTTTGTGGCTGTGTTACGCATCGGCGTTGGAAAACCCAACAGCTGTGCGGGACGACAAGGGGTTAAGTGCGCATAATCATTTATCATTTTTGTTTTTTTTTTTTTATTTTGTAACAATTTTCAAGTGCAGTACCACCACAACGACAGCAACCACCATCACCACCACCACCGACTAACAACCACCCAGCCCAACGCCCACTTGTTTGCAATTAAACAAAACAATAAAAAGTGTGGCAAGTTTTTATTTTCTTTTGAGTGTCCTTAAATTATTAGAAATGTATGGCAGAGGGTATGATAGTTTATTGTGTATGTATGTAACAGGCAGCAGAATATTGTCCAGAGATTGTAAATTATAGCATATATATTATATATAAATTTATATACAGTTATGTTCATAAAAATAGTAGTGCAACTGAAATGTTGGCCAGCAAAACATTGTGATAAATATAATATTTTGAAAACAATTTGATACGGGTTTTTAGATTTACATATATGTATTCAGATTGTTTTCAAAATATTATATTTGATGTTTTATTGGCCAACATTTCAGTCGCACTACTATTTTTCAAGTCTCTAGCTCTTATATGTTCTGATATCGACGCGTTCATACATACGGACAGACGGAGAGACGGACAGACGGACAGACGGACAGACGGACAGACAGACAGACGGGCAGGGCTAAATCGACTCAGCTCGTCTCCCTGATCAAGAATATATATACTTTATGGGGTCTGCCACGCCCCCTTCTGCCTGTTACATACATTTGACAGCTTAACAAAACCATTATACACTGATTTCCCATTTTCAATGGGTTCAGGGTATAAAAATAAGATTCATCCATTATCTCCTCCAGCTATAATCTCACTTCTCTATATATATTCATATGCTATGCGAGATCGATCAATGAACGTATATATATAGAAACTATGGGGTCGATCACTAAGTACTTTCGTTTTTTTTATTGCAATTCAAACACGATTGTTTTTATTTTATAAAATAAATAGAAGGACATGTAATTTCGAGTTGAGTACAGGGTATATTCTAGTCAAGCAGTATAGAACTAGAGCACGTTTACTAGTATTTATATTGCGTTGATGACGTTGTGCTTGGTGCTAGTGATGTTAGCGGTGGTGGTGTCAGTGGTGGTGGTGGTAGCTCTGTCACACACATACACATTCACACACACATACACACTCACTCACTCACACACACACACTCACACACTCTCACTCACACACACTCGCACACCCACTTGTCACTGTCGGGCTGAATGTCGCTTTTGTGTCACATATAGGAGCTGCGGCTTAAGTCGACAGTTTAATTTAGCTTTGGAAATTGAAAATTAAATACACTCAAGTGAAGATCGTAATCGTAATCCTTATAGGCCGAAGCGTAATCACATCATTTATTGGATTTTCAAGCTTATTTGGCTTCATTAGGTCTTAATCAATTTCGAAGATCAAACATAGAAAAATTGTCAATCGTTTAGAGTTAAGAGTTATGTTTACAAGGCAACTGCGACTGTTTTCTTTGGTGGTCTCTTGGAATTCTCTTCATTTTGTTGTTGTTTCTTTTTGGTTTGTTTTGTTTGTTTGGGTTAATTGTGTGTCTATAGAATTTTAACTAATTAAAATACCTATAAAGGCAGCATGTTGAGTCCTGCAGCGGCAACATTTTCAGCATTTCATTGGAAATTTGGAGCCGAGCGGATTGGATAAGCAACACGCTAACCCAAACACAGCCAGAGAGAGAGAGGCCCAACAAATGACTGTCAGACCAGTTTCGAAGGCCTTCTCGAACGGCTAAAGATGAATGGTTCGCTCTTCTTCAATCTGCGTCTTGTCTTGGGCGTTGTTGTAGCCTCAATCTGCTCACTGCTGACTGCTACTCCCGCCGCGGATTCGTCGTTCATGTCCGGCGAGCCGCGACTGACAGGCAGCAGCAGCAGCAGCGGCAGCGGCAACAGAACACCAGAATCGACAGCCGAGCGCTGTTTACTACTACAATAAGAGCCGAAAACAAAACAACAACAAAAGTAAAACCCAAAAACCGGCCAGAAAAAAAAACAAAACTAAACTGAACTGAACTGTGCTAAGTTGGGCTCCAGATCTGCTTGTACTGGATGGAGGAATAGCTGCAATGGACAGCTGAAAAGGAGGCTGGAATTTTGTTGGGATGGAAGCTTAAAACTTTAGCATTTTTAATTAGCGCGTTCTTTGTTTTCGTTTCGTTATTCGTTGCGTTTTACACACAGCTTCCAATGAGAAAACCAACAAAGAAACAAGAAAAGGTATCAAATAATCGAATCGATTTTAAAAACGATTTTTTTAATGTTTTTTTCAGTTTTAAATATGTAGCAAAATAAATACTTAAATATTTAAAATAGAAATATGGAATTTGCAGGTGTCGAAGTAATTAAATAATTAAAAATTTTGTTTATCATTTAATTATTATTAATAATAAATTATTTTAAAAACTATACATTTTTATAAATAAATAAAAATAGTACAAAATTTTATATTTATAAAAAATTGCTAGAACACTAACTAAAGCTAAAGCTTTAAGTGCAGACTAGCAAGAAGACAGAAATCAAGTCAAGTCAGAAAACTTCCTAAAAGCTTTTTATAATAATGGAATTTATTATACACAAACATTCTAAAGTTCACTTGAGTTGTATATTGTCTCTATGTACCTTTACCTTTACTAAATAACAAGATTTTTTTATAGTCAATATAAGTTGAAGAATTATGAACTTTATATAAGCTTAGCTCAAAAACTGCTGCATGAAAAACTTCCTCAAAAGACACAAACCAGGACAGGATATCTCAGATATATTAGAGAAAATAAAAAAACTCGTACAATCTTCAGAGCTTAAGCTTAAATCCTAACTAAATTGCATAAATGGTTCAACATGCACATCCAATCTTCAAAAGCATTTCAGCTATTTCAACTATAGATTTCTATATCTATAGACTATGTGAGATAAGTTCCTGTGCTGGTTCTGTGCGTCTGTCAGATGCTTTGGACAACGATTTATAACAAAATAGGCGACCAATTACGCAGGCATGCCTTCGAGGCAGCGGCAGTGCGCTGTCAGCTAACTGTTTGGCATCTGCAGCAGCGGCAGTAGGAGCTGTAGGAGCAGCAGCAGCATCATCGTAAAAGACAACATACATAAATATCAATTACAGGTCCATAAATTTGAAACCAATTAGCCAAGTGAAATTGATAAGAGTCGTTTGCGAACGCAGCAATTTACAACAATTTCGCCATCAAATAGTTGCCTGACAATGGACATCAATTGGAAACGGGAAGCTAAAGAGCCTAGCAGACTTCTGGGGCCAATGGACGTTTATGCAAACCGGGCGAAATGGCTAACAACTTAATACAAATTGAAAGCTCAAAAGCCAAATGTTGCGTTCTCACATTAAATGGAAACGGCAGCAGCTGAAGCAGGAGCAGGAGTAGGAGCCGGAGCCGGAGCCGGAGCAGAAGCAGAAGCAGATGCAGATGCAGACGATGGCCAAGTTGGGCCAGCAACCGGAGACAGCGGCAGCGAGCACTACTTAACTTTTCGACACCCAATGAAATTTTCGCACATTACTGCCAAAAGTATCTAGATGCAGAAATATCTGGTCGAGCCCGTTGCCACTTTGCATGCAACTGCAACGTTGCCTACTGCCCGCCTGCTCATATCTGCATCTGCTGGTAGGCAAATGCAATTTATTATACGTCTGAGCCGGGCCAGACCGCATGGCGAAGGAGGGAAAGGGAGTCGGAGAGAGGCAGGCCAACTGAGCGTAGAGATCGAAGCAATGTTCCCTATGCACACACGCAAGCCTTTTGGCGTTTTCTTATTAATACATTTTTATACCCTGCAGACAATGATCATGGCAAAAGGGCTGCCTGCAGTTATGTATTTGTATGTAACAGGCAAAGAGTGAAAGTATAAAGGAATATATATTGATATATATATAGATATAGATATGTATTATTAGAGAGGTTCTCATGGTAAGGTCATATGTGATAATAATTTTAATAAAAAGTATAAAAACTAAATTTGATTGAAAAGTTTTGCAATTTCTTGAATCAAAATAAAATCTGAGTAGATGAAAGAGTTTTAGCTCACATAAAAAGTAAAAGATTCATCTCTATTACCATGCATATGCCCAACATTATTGTATATATCCTCAGAGTGTTGACAGATATGGAACGAGATATTAACCGTTGTAGCCCATAGAAATCTCTAGACAAAGTGTAACTTTAGAGTCACTAGACATACTCTATCTTTATAGCCTATTTACAGGGTATACCCTGAGTTGGGCACACTCACCTCGAGCCACGCTGCGGCGGTGGCGTTGGTGTCGGTCTGGTTGGCATTGCAATTGGTAAAGTTAGCAGGGACCCAGGGATCCTGAATCCCCGTCTTGGGGGCAACGGCAGCCACAAAAATCAGATAAAAAATGCTTCGCACACGATTAGGAATTTTTAATTAAAATATTTTGTACTGCTGTTTGTAGTTAATTTTGTACAACAACGGGCACACAAAGTGCCACAGAGGGACAGAGCGAGACGAAGAGGCGAACGTAGGCAGCATAAGCACCTGCATTTCATTGCTGTTGTTGTTGCTGTTGTTGTTTGTTGTATGCGTGTAGAACAGCAGAAAGTACGAGATCCGATTTCAATGCCGCAAAGGGTGCCGAGTGCGGAGACCAGGCAAATCCTGTAGCACATTTCGCTTTCGTGCCCAGATCCGCGAAACTCCCTTCGGGCAACATTTCAACCTGCCACTGCGGTGGCAGCATTGATGGGCGTATACATGCGATTCTTTCCGTGCCTTCCACTTTTTGCTGCTGCTGCTGCTGGTGCAGCGTCGTTTAGCTTAACTCAACATATTTTTAAGTCGCAATCTGTATGTGTGAGAGAGAGAGAGAGAGAGAGAGGGAGAGGGAGCGCGCGCTGAAGTGGGAGAGCGCGGGAGCGCATCGATGATATATTTAGTGGCAGGCAAAGCGAAAGACTTAAGCAACGAACTTGCGATTACGACACAGCATGGCGCACACATGACTATTCGGCTGCTGCAGTTGCATCGCACTTCCATACGTAGCCTGCTATCATATGTATTATATATATATATTTGTATATATGTATGTATATATTTTTAGCCAAGGCAATTGGTGGCCCGGCTCCGCCCGATGCCGATCGTCGCACGACTTTTGTCTGGCTTTTTTGTTTTTGTGCTGCGCTGTGCTGTGTTATGTATTGGCCACATTACCCTGCACCATTCCCCTGCTCTCTACCGCTTAGCCAGCCCCCGTCTTCCTCGTCCTCTCGCATTGTGTTTTGCGCGCAAATTGAAGATCGTGTTAAATGCTTAAGTCGCTTTTTTTGCAGCCAGCCACAACAACAGCAAACACATGAGGCACAATGCATCATTAGCGCTTGTGGCAAATGTGTTTGCCATGCACTCACACAGACATACGCAGACACATACAGGGACAGCACATTTGGTGCAACAAGTGCAACAGCAAAGCGAGTTCATTGCCTCCATCGCTTTGATTATTGAGGCTCGTAAATTATGACTAATTGATATACAAATTCAAAACAGGCTTTGTGATTGCAACATGCAGCCAAAAAAAATAAAAAATAAAACAGAAACAACAACATCTGCAACATGTAAGCGACACGCACGCGACTTTGGCCAATAAATTGTGAGTTTGTCGGCTTTGTGCCGCAGCTATGACAAATCTGCGACATCGTTCAGTCATTGCAGCGACGCGTCGCAACGTGAACAGCATCCACAAAGCAGCCCACTCCCAGAGCTCAACTTTGAGCTCTCATCTCAATTGTGTTTGTCTTCTTCATTATTTAGTCAACAAATAAGCCAAGCCAGGCCAAACACTTTGCGGCCAGCAATTGTAAACATTTAAAATGCAAAATGTGTCAAATAAGAAAACAGTTTTTCAGTCTTAAGCTGCGTTTCTCTTCATCACCTTTTCGTTGTTGTCTGTCCCATAAGTAGAAGAAAAATGAGCCTCAAATAAAGGGTAAATAAAATAAATATACGTTTTGCGTGGCGTGAAAAAATGCGCACGCACAGATTTTGTAAATGAAGGCGAAATGAGAAAACAACGCGCACCAACTGGTAGGCAGTGGAGGGCGGCAGAGCGGCCAAGGGCGTGGCAAAATTTGAAAGCAACATAGTATGCGTAACATGTGCGTACTTAAGTGTTCACTAAACCAAGTTACGACTCCCGCTCGCGATGTTACATTCACCTTAAATGAGGGCTACCGAATGTGACTCTATTCGGAATTTGAATTTTTATCATCGAAGAGATATTTGTGCTACAGAAAAAATCATTTGTTGAGAATTTTTTAAAATTTCTAGATAGTTATTTCTAGCTAAATATATATATTTGGCTATTAAATTGAAGAAAAAATATTATTTTTGTACATTTTTAAACTGATATAGGAAGTAAATTGATCTGTTCCCAAAAATTGACTTTAAAATTTACATATTAAATGCTTTTAAATAGTTAGAATATAGTTTTTAATAAATAAAAAAGATATATGCACATTTTTAGAATTTAATTTTTAAAAAAAGTTTACTAACTGCGGAAGAAGCCACGCTTTAACAATAGCTAACAGACAGTTAAGACTCTGTTTAAGAAACAAATTTTTATATTGTAATTTAAGAAACTATGTGAAAACTTTAAGCACAAGACAAACTTAGATTTCGATTCGAATAAGTCACCAACTTCTTAGCCAAATTTATTTTCTATAGCTACCCAAAAACTTCAATTCGCTTCGTTCTATTAACCCATTCACATAAAATAAACCTTCATCTTAAAGTTTTACATGAAGTTTTTTATGAACCTTCATCTTAAAGTTTTACACTTCAAATAGTTAGATACACCAAAAAAGATCAATTGTAAACTATTGCTAAGATTCAAGCTCTTAGGAAATTCAAAATGAATTCATATGTATCACAGAATTTATATTTGCGATCATTGAACTATTTTAGCCTTGTGCATGGCAGAAATTCTTTGAATTATGTCAGCTGCGCAGATTTCAAGGCGAAATAAATACGAACACACAGAGCAATTGTCACCTTGAGCCGTCGTTCTGCGCAGCGCGCTTAAGACATATGGTCAGTAAATGGTTTATGTATGTCCAAGTCTAAAATTTAGTGGCTAAGTAACGACGCCTATAAAGCAGTTGCCAGATTTCCATATAACTAACAAATAAAAGGCGACAGCAACAGCAGCAGCAGCAACAGCAGCAACAGCCGCAACAGCAGCAACTGTCCAAGCGCTGTAAACATTTCAACTAGTTTTTGCTTACAGCAATTTCCATTTTAAAAACATTTGACTTGTATTTAAGAGAAGGGTATGATGGGCTTGAGATGGATCTACGTAGCAGATATGAGGAGGCAATTGCTAAGCCTGAACAGAATAAGGATGATGTGTAGCAGCCGTGTATATCACTCTGTCTTAGCTTTTCATATGACAAAGTTACAATAGATCTATATATATATATTTCTAATATGTATATATTAAAGAAATCGAAATCATAAATTAAATTTTTGAAACTTTAATTTAGCATGGAATATAGGGTAACGCCTAGTCGTTCACTAATTACTAAATCACTCTTACTTGTAGTTTTGCTTTTGTTTTTTTCTTTTTTTTTATTAACATGCACCACGAGTACGCGACATAAAAAACTGGAGCAGCAGCATTTTTAGCTGCTACTAAAACGAAACATACAAAAAAAAACTTCTGAAAACGAAATCGAGTCGTGTCTTTAATTGTGTATTATTTTCATTTCAATTTTAATTGCAAATTTTGAGAGTGTATATATATATGTGTGTGTGTGTGTTGTATGGGTGCAAGCTGGTTGGCAGAGTTGATTAAAAATGCTAAGCAAATACACTTCATTATGGGCCATTTTCCAGCGCATGTCACTCACAGCGGCCACATATTTCACTCAAGCCGAGCAGCTGCTGGGCGGCGGGGCGCATGCAAAGCAGCCCCGTGACGTTGTAGGAGGCAGGCAGGCCGGCCGGCCTGAGCAGGCAAAGCCTAAATTACAAGTGCAACGCATTCCCAGGCCGATTTCATCAAAATGATAAAGAAGACGGCCAAAACGCCGCCGTCTGACTGGGCTAAGCTGACTGACAGGCCAGTGTCAGTGCCTACTGTTTGCACTGGCTCAGCCCTGGCACTGGCCCTGGCTTTGACTCTGGCTCTGGATCTGGCCCTGGCCACAAACAACAACCAACAACCAACAACCAACAAGCAACAACAACAACAATCGAAACATTTAAGCACTTTACGCTACGCTCCACTTGAGCTGCGTTACGTTTCACATTCGAGTGCAAAATCAACACACAAACAACATTACTGAGGGCGCAGGCAGAAGATTTAAATGCCTATCGCAGCGACACATCGACAATCGTCCCGATGCCCGTCACCATCGGCCATAACCAGATGCCAGATACAGAAAGATGCAGTCCTCTGCCTCCCCACTAAAAGGGCTGTGGGCAGACGGTGGCACTTGTATTTGGTATTGATCTAATCTATCCACGTTCAGCGCATGTACGCTGCATGTTGGCTGTCGCTGTTGTTGTCTCGGCGGTGGTCTGCATAATGACTGAGAGCGAACAGCCGACGGCCAACGGGTAACTGGACAGCTGGACATCTAGCCAGCGGACACAACTGGCCAACAGGCACAGTGGGCAACAAGCAACCTGCCCACGCAAGCAGCACGACTAACAGCTTCTTGGTTTCTGATGGTCTTTATTGAGAAATTACCGGGGCACACAAAATGAGGTGTCAAATTTTAAATTTGTTTGGCTGTGTGCCTATCCACAAATCTATCTATGCATAACTATGTCCAAGTTCGTTGCCTAAGTCTTTTGTTTGCCACAACATATTTACGATGACAAATATGGCTATATTGGGTCATTGAGCAAGCATATTCTGAGCGCTCTCCGTCCATTTGGTATGCAGTCCAGCATAGAGTCATATAACCATAGAGCGAGCTAGCTAGCTGGATAAACAGCATCGAACAAATGGGACAAACGGGACAAACGGGGCATCCAATCGACACCTTTGGCAAACAAAGGCTTAATGAAGTGCGTGAACGCCAGGGGAAAGCTAAGCAAACCAAATGGAGTGTGTGTAAATTATATGGTAAAATAAATACATAAAAGAATTCCAAGACCGATTTATGCTGGCTTAAAGACCTACGTTCTAAGTCAAATTAAAAGCAATTTGAACACCAAATAGAAAGAAAAATGCCAAAATACCAACAAAAAAAACACGATACCAACCGAATACGTAAGGTAAACTCACACACACACACATATACATATACATATATACCTATATAAATTTATAAAATCCGGGGCTCAACGACAGTTTGCTCCAAATTAAAAAAGTATAAAACCATAAAGACGACAATAATGACAGCGCGTTGATGGTGACAACGACCATGGTTTGTTGTTGTTAATGATGTTGATGATGTTGATGATGATGATGATGATGATGATGATGACAATGACATGTATGATAATGATGATGGGGATTGGGATTGGGATTGGGCTGGCATGGGACACGGTTTGCTGTCTCCGCGCACGCACACAGCACGATGACACAGGCAAATGTCTTTCTTTTCTGGCGAGCCAGCGAGGCGAGCCTCGAAGGTTCGGTGAGAAAATGCCCTACATAATAGAATTTTATTAATATTTTATATTTATTGGAAATTATTTTTAAAGTTTATGTTGGAAAAAAACCCTCTTTAAATGTCTGGTAGTTGCAGATCGATATTCTGGAAATTTCTGATCTATCAAATCACTTACTTACTTAACTTATTACTTCTTCTACCAGCCAGTAAGTTATGAAGGTCATTCAGTGCACAACAACATCATAATGGACCAGCCTTCTCTGAAGCAGCCTCCACTACAGGCTGCCACACTAAGCCCACATTTTATTATAATACAACTACTCTATGATATACACTAAAAGTTTTAGGCAACCCTCGCGCATATAGTTTGGTCGCATGGCTTGATTTTTTTGTCGCTGAACCTAATAATCCTCATGACTCGCATATCAAATGACAACAAATTTACTCCAGACGCTGGCAGCGGCTAAGCGACTGAGTGTGAGGAGTATGGGACGGCGGGGGGGCGTGGCTGGGCAAAGATGATGCCGCAGTCGCAGTGTCAAATTGAGCGACAATGGGCGACAAAAAAGCGGGGCACAGTGGGACAGTGGCAGTCTGTAGCAACTGTAACGTTTTGTTGCCTTTAGCAGAGACTTTTGTCTGTCTGTCCGCCTGTCCGTCCGTTCGTTTGGCCACAGCCCGTGCGTCCGTCCCTTGGCCCCGCATTGTCCGCTCGATGTCCCCTCCATCTGTGTGTTGTGCATTTGCCGCTTTAATACCTTTTAACACTAATCGCATCGAGCGCAACGCAATCAGTTGTGATGAGAATATAAATAAAAAAGCAGAAAAAAAAAACAGAAAAAGGGAACAAAAACCCATCGGACTACAACAAAACAGAATCTGGCCATACACATATCGTCGCCCTAGTCGCCAACGTTGTCGCTGAACAAGAAATAAAAATCGTTCAAGTTCTTTGCCGAGGCCAAAGAAAAAAAAGAGAAAAAACGGTAGAGCCCAGCCGGAACCTGAAAGAGTCTTCAGTTCGAGGCACAGTCAGAGTCCGAGTTGGAGTCAAAGTCAGACTCAAAGTCAGAGTCAGAGTTGGACTTATTTTCGGGTGAGATTTTCTCACGTGTTGTTTGCATTGCTTTATTTATTTTTATTTTTTCGTTTTCATTTCTTTTTTTTTTCATTTTTTTTATTTTTTATTTACCGATTTCGATTTTGTTTTGCTGCTGCTGCTGCTGCTGCTGTTGCTGCGTTTGAAACTGGAGCTCCTCATCAGCATGAAACGAAGATTTTTATGAACGCAGTGAATTTTTATGTTTCCATGATGAACTGTGCACACGATCCGGGCAGAGTCAGCGCTTGGCGTTTGGCCACTGGGCGGCAACATGACTCAGTGGCCAAGTCTCGACTTGTCTTTTGGAGTTTAGCCAAAAGGTTTTGCTGTCGCTTCCCAGGTTGTCGGTATTAAAAACCATCGAACAGGAAATTGCTTCAAATTCTTAAAGAGATTTACTATGTGTATTTTGGCCTTAATGATTTCTATTTGATTTCATTATGCATATGTATATATGTATATATACATATATAACCTGTATGTATATGTATGTTTATATCATTTGGCCAATGCGAAACACTCTCGTGGCATCTGCACAGTACGTGGCCCATGGCCAGGGTTCAAGCCTGGCCACAAACAGCGTTCAGTTGCGCTCTGGCTGGAATTCCCGTGCAACACATGCGAAATCAGTAGATCACGAAATGAATAGCCATAAATACAATGGCAGGCAGCCGCGGCATAGCAGACAGGAGCGCTGGCAACACATAGACAATCAGACAGACGGACAGACGGACAGACAGACATAGGTATGGACAATCAGACATATAGACGTATGGGTAACATTTTGCCATTTAGCTCGATTGCAGTTGCAAACATGCGATTTTGAAGAGGTTCGATTGGCCTCAGAGCCGCAGCTTCTGCTGCTGCTGCTGCTGCACAGATCTCTCAGCTCTTGGGCTCACAGTTCACAGCGTGCGTGTAAATGCCTGGAGTTGAGCTCTTGGCACTGGCAGCCTCAAATTGCGATGCGATGGGAAAAGAATCAGCAAACCTGCAGCTCGTACCCGACTATGGACTAACAACAAATGCTTCTATGCAAATGTAGGCATGTAATAAAATAATTACACATTGATTCCTTGATTTGCAAAACTCGAAATTGATCAAAGAACAGGAAAAGCAAAGGCAGCTAATCAGCTGCTATACGACCGCTATATACTATATATGCCAGAGACTATTTGATAATGCCTCTATACCGACAGAAACGTTTGTGAGAATTTAGCTTAAGTACAAATCAGAGTTCGTATTGTCAGGCAAATGATTGAAGTGTTTGTTTAAGCCAAAAGCCTTAAATGCCAGTGCTGTTTTAAAATTATATTTTATCTCTGTATTAAAAATGGAAATAAAATAAATCTAAAACAGTAAGAAGATTGCATATTCATTCGATTGTTCATTTGAGCTTATGTTTCTCTATGGCTTGTTAAAAATTAAAGCTACAGAAAGCCATTGAAATTGTAATTCCACGCAGATCGTACTTATTTAATAAATCTATATATATTTCAGTAAATTAAATAAAAATAAGTTAAATGTGCTCAGAGCCTAGCTTGACAATATTGTTTCCAATGCGCTATTAAATCTCACATAAATACAGAAAACAAAAGGCTTAAGCAGTAAACTTATCGTATAGCCTGGGGCATATTGCCTTAGATCTTTGTAAATACTTGAAGCATGGCAAGTATTATGGCTATATGTGAGATTTTATTGGGCCTATGTCAAATATATGGCTGCTAGTTGAACGTGTGTTTTACGAGCTTCAAACAAAATAATATCGTAGTTGGACCATAAACTGGCAATTTCTGGAACTCACAGACGATAAGAGTGTGAGTGTGAGTGTGAGTGTGTGCAGCTAACATTGCTAGCCAAGAGCCAAGCGGCAAAGGCCGAGAGCTAAAGCATTGATGCGTTTATTTTAACAGTCGTCGAATGGCTGTGGCCAATGGCAATGGCAATGGCAGCCATAAACTGCAATTTCGCAGCCCTGACGACACCCGCTGTTAGGCTGCAGTGCAGTAAAAACGCTGAAAAATTAATTAATCTTCACATGCAACTAAATTAACGCATGATTGCCGGTTCAGCCAGAGGCCAGCGTAGTAGCAGGAGCAGCAGCCGGAGCAGTAGCAGCAGCCAGAGTCGAAGAGCCCCAAGGCTTTAACTTTCAGTTGGGACACAAGTTCAATGTCTGGGATTTATTGCATTTATCGGGCCAATCGAATTGCGTTGCCAGTTTAAGATTTATATTGGGGATATTTATTATTTGTTTCTTGTTGGCCTGATGCGGAAGTTAAACTTGGCGCTAGACTTTTTTCTCTCTTTGCAGTCACTAATTAAATGTCTCGTCTCCCATTGACACAGCCTCAATTTATTTGACTCGATTTGGTCCTGTGACATTAATGAACACAGCGTTGACATGTTCACAGAGACAGAGGCAGAGACTGCTGTGGTTGGAGCCACGACAACGATGACACCTTTGGCCACAGCGCGACGTCTGACAATGGGAATCATCAATTAAATTAGTTAAAGTTGTTTGCAGAACATTTGCCAAACGGGCAACGGGCAACGGGCAACGGGCAACTGACTGCAGCCATGCTCTCCTCTCGTATGCAATTGGCATGACGGGCCTCATTTGCATTTTGGCCCCAAAACAGAGACCGAAGATCTTGGTTCATTTAAGTGTTAAAAATGGCAGTAACATGCGCTGCAAAATGTTACTTTTTCGTGCCTTGGCTGCTTGGCTGCTTGGCTTCTGTTTTTTTTTTGTGTTGTTGCTTGTAAATGATTGCGGCCACGTTTGTTGCCTCAGTCTTTTGTTTTAAATATTAAACGGGGCTACAAATCGTTGCCAGCAGCCGCCGTCGCCGCTGCCACAGCCACTGCCGTTGCACCACACACAAAATTTGTCATTTTTCCCGCGGTTTGGCGGCTCATTAGTCAGCCAGGCTGTCGCACATTTTCGTGGAAGCCTTTCGGCCAGCCTGGCCTAGTCTGGCCTGGCCTGGCTTGGCCTGGACAGAAAGCTGCCACGCGATGACAAGCTAGATTAGAGCGCCCAGGCCAGAATAAGCACAGCCACAGCCGCAGACGACACAACGACACCAACCACCAGGGCAAAACATTCCACCAAGGGCTTGACACTTTCTGTGGCGAATTTAATTAGAAACAAAACGTTTCTGTTGCCGTTGTTATACGATGTTTACTTAACCAAAAAGGGTATATTGGTTGTTGACTATACTAACAGTTTTTCTGATTGATATAAGTACTCAGCTAGGTGTTAAGGCCAGACCAGGTGTTAGCATAGCAAAATGGCAAAACAATCTCATACTCCACTGATTCATCGTCCAGCTTCTTTGGAAGACAAAGATGACTAAAATCGTCTGACTTCTATTTTCTTTCCCTTCAATGCATTCTTCTTCTTCAATTTATTTTTTTCTTCCTTTTTGTTCTCCTTCTCTTCATTATGTTTCCCTTTCTAATACTATTTAGCAATCTCCTTTTCACCTTTTCTTTCTTTTCTTTTCTAAATACTGTTCGATACTCTCCGATTCTGCGTTGACAAAGCTTACCGTCATCTTCTATTCGTTCTCTTCACATTCCACATCTTCCTTCGTCTACTTTTCCATCTCCTTCATCTTCTCCTGTACCACCTCCTCCTTTCTCTTCTCATCCTCTTTCTTACTATTCTCTTCTACCCACTTCCCTGATCTCCTAATCCACATTTTCCTTCTCGATCTTTTCCATCTCTATCCTTTCCTTCTCTGCCATTTTCTTCTCTTCCCTTTCCACCCCAATTCTCTTCTCAGAAAGAATTATATATCTCTTCTTGTTCCCCTTTTCATCCTCCTTCTGCTGCTGCTTTAGGGGCTCCTTTTACTCATTCATCTTCACCTCTCAACTTTCTACCTTCGTGATCTCCTTCTTATTCTTCTCATCCTCAAAAAACTAACCTTCCTTGCGCTGTAAACAGAGTATGTCAGAGTCGGCAACACCCGACTGAAACAATTCTACTTGTTTTTTGGTGAGCCCTTTGTTGTTGTCGTTTAACAAGCGACCGCCGCGCGGTTCGCACGCCTCGGCACAGCCTCTCTGGCCAGTTTGCAGGGGCCAGGCTTGTGGACAAGAGTTAATGTGTTGGGCAAATATGCAGTTGGCCACTTACCACTCGAGAGTCAAATTATAATTTCATGGCTTATAAAACTTATATTTGTGTTGCGTTTGATGGAATTTACGCGTGTGTATGCCTGGCTATATGTAAGTGTGTGTGCTTGTGTGTGTGCGTGTGTGTGTGTGTGTGTGTGTGTGTGTGTGTGTGTGTGTGTGTGTGTGTGTGTGTGTGTGTGTGTGTGTGTGTGTGTGTGTTAAACAAAACGTAACTAAAAACATTTTTCACGCTTCTTTGTCTGGATGCCTTTCGACTTCGTTGGCTTTTTGTGTGTTTTCTATTTACACGCAGCGAATGCTGGGCAAACAGATTTTAACGCTTAAATGCTAAAAATCATTGGCAGCACTTGGTGAGCCACAGAACGAAGCGTACAGAATTTCTAATTAGAAGTAAGACTCCAAGCCGGACCCCGTCAGCACCTCTGCAAGCTGCCACACAAATTGCAAAGGAAAACAAAAGCCGTGTTGTTGTCCGCGCAAACAGCGCGCTATTTGTGCTTGTGCTTGTGCTTGTGTTTGTGTTTGTGTTTGCGCAAACAGTTGGCACTCAACGCACTCGGCAAATGAAAACAGAAACCAAAAGCAAAAACAGGAGAAACAAAACCAAATCAATCCCAGACCAAACCGTAATCCGAGCCAACCAAAGTGAGGCGTGCACAATTAAATTTTAATGACGAAAAGGCGGAAAATCGTTACAAGCTTTTCCAGCCAAACACAAAATGTGTCGAACGGCCCCCAACATGCCACCAGCAGAATGAATTATGCACGGGCAGAGCTCATGAGGCACACGAAATGCCGAATTTGGCCTTTCCTAATAACTACAACTGGCCAAATAGCTACCTCTATTGCAACATATGAGATGATGTCCAGCCTCAGTCTAAGCAACAACAACAACAACACCAACTGCAACTGCAACTGCAACAGGCTGTGTCCATGCTGGATGATGGCGATGGCAGCGGCTGACAGTAAATTCGATTAAACCACAAATAGGTTTGGCCAACAGACATAGCGGACAGAACGATCAGCTGCCCTCTGACTCTGCCCAGTCAAAGATATCACGGCCTGTGCACAGTGGGTACAAAATTCTATAAAATGGGTTGACAACAGGCATACTTATATAGTTGTATGGCTTTATTAAGTATCTACTTGTATTTATGGCTAAGAGCTGTACTAAGGACTGGAGCAAGAAAAATGAATATAATAAGAGAAATATTGCAAGATGGGAAGGTAGAGTGGAAATGATTCACATAGAATGGATGATGGTGGATATATAAAAATATATTTAGAAGATAAAAAATAGATCATAATACAAATTACAGTTGAGACAAGCCGGATCATTCCAAATTGCCTAACTTCTGGAATGCTTACTATCAAAGCATGAGAGAGACATATACTATTCATCAGGAGAGCCACGTAGCTATTGTCTTCCTTTTTCTTCTCTAGTTCCTTACCCTTCTCAGCAGGAAGCGAATCTCTCTCTCTCTCTGCCTCTCTCTCTCTCTCTCTCTCTCTCTCTCTACTTCTTCTTCTTCTTCTTCTTCTACTCCTCATCCTAATGCTAGTAATGATCCTTGTTTCAGTTATTTCATTTGCCCACGTCATTTACTTTCCCTTTTCTGCACTGCCTCCCTTTTCGATTCTCACCAGCAAAGATATCCCTCATACTCTGTGTCATACTCTTCCTTTGGCAAATACTAATGCCTTCTCCTTCCACTTCCCACTCTTTCAAAATTTATTTTATTGAATTGATTTGATTGCCTGAATAGTTGGAGCAACGAGTTTAGAATAATAATTTATATTTCAAATTGAACTAGAATTTAAAAACATTTTCTCAAATAGCACAACCAAATGTGGAAAATAGGTGAAAAGTTTCACTTTGATTTGCTTGCATATGTAGATTATATTTTAAGAGTATATTTGAAACCATTAAAATTAATTCCTAAAACAAGTTCCATTTATAAAATATTTCCATAAACACAATTGATAATTTATTTAAGTAAAAAATTTGTCATAAAAAAAGAAGTTACTTCAAGTAACAAATACCCAGGTTTATTTTCAGTTCACACAATGTAGAATAAAAAGAAAATCGAAATTTAATAATTTATTTATTACACTTCGAATCACTGTGCAATTGTGTTAAAGGTGCGCAATGGCGGCATAATTTATGATTTCATTAAAAGCAGCAAATTTAATCGAGCGAATCTGAGCTGAGCTGAGCTGAGCTGAGTTAAGCTGGAAATGTGAGCAAACGGCAGTCGAAATCAGCTTCGCAGCTTCCCTTTGCAGCTTCCCTTTGACTGGAGCTATCCATTGCTAAGGCATTGGCCATCCAATCTATCCACTGGCCTATAAGTGGCACAATCGTGCTCGCTGTGGACGCTTTTTGATTGAGCAATGGATCTCGCTGGGATGGAATGGCATTGCCTGGGATGGGAGGCGAGTTGGCTACTCGTAGGTTCTACCACTCAATTGGAATGGGAGCAAGGCCTGGACTTAAGCAAAATTACAACTTGCTATAAAAAATAGCGGGCGATTGGATTGTTGAGGCGCAGTTGCCATAAAAATAACTAAGTAAATCGCCGCCCAGCTCACGTTCCGAGCTCCAAATAAAATGAAATAAAAATAAAATTGAAAATGAATAAGAAAAAAAGAAAAAAACAAACGCGCTAACTTTTGGGCCGTACAAGAAATCGGGATGGCTTCGACTCGAATCACGTATTTTGTGTTACAGTTTGTCGGACCCGAAGCTCACTTCGTGCGGGCCAAGCAATACATATATAGCTATAGTATATATATTTCTTTTGAGTTGGCGATGATGGCGTCCATGTTGGCGCTCCACTCCACCTACCACAAAGCTGGCCAACAATAACAGCGACAACAGCAACGACAATCAATAGACAAAAGTTGTTGTTGTTTTGTTTTTTTTTTTTTTTTTGGTCGGCTGCGAGGGGCTGAGACCAGGATACGCTGCATAGTAAATCAAACGGAACAACTAGCGAAACGGTATTGTTTCCAATTGGCAAGCAAAGCCTGGGAGGAGCACGTCGCCTACCAAGCACACCCCACCTCCCAGCCTCCCTCTGCTATTGCAGCCCCTCCCGCACCTGATGACTGCAGCAGATGGCCCCGCCGCTGGTTCAAGTTGCCACCGCAGTGCTGACAAGCCGCAGGCATGTTGGCCACAGGCTTACAGTGCACGCCCGCTAAAGAGGCACAACTATATACATCTCTCTCGCTCTGCCTGTGTGTGTATGTGTGTGTGTGTGACCCTATGACCTTTTTATGTTGTGCTCAAATCAAATCGACTCTTTTTCCGTGTGTCCGCTTCTTGGGCGATGCTCTCATCACGCCCGCCCGTTGATGTTTCCTCAATTAACCTCCTTTGTTTTCTGTTTTGTGTTGTTTTTTTATTTTGGCTGCTCCAAGATCTGGGCGTATGCGCATTGTCGCCATTAGCTGCAGCTGCACCAGGTACAGACTCTTGGCCTACACATGGCCTGCCTTTCCATTGTAAATTTAAAAGAAAAAAAAAAAAGAAGGCGGAAAACAAGAGTAAATTTGGAAATAGAAATTTCGCCAGCAAATACCGAAAGTTGACTTTACTTAAATTGAATTGGCACTTGGAAAAGTTGTAAAGTAAACTGTAAAAACGGTTTAATGCCGTGCAAAGGCGTCGAGAAAGACTTGCTGAAAATTTCACAAAGCTTTGCCAATCAACATCAAGTATACGCAATGTGGTTTTTGCACGTCTTTTTTAAAGTAAAAGTAAACGCTAAGTACATGGCTAAGTACATGGCAAATATCAATTAAACTAACAACAACATGTTAACAATTTTTTGTTTAACATGAGCTATACAATATATTTAAGTTGTATTTAGTTCGGATAAGATTTGAGCTGGCAAAACTTTAAGCACGCGATAAGTTCTTTGTAAATTAAAAGAGAATTAATTTATAGAGTGAATTTAATAAAAATATTTACAAAATATAAAATGAATCTAAAAAAAGGTAAATAATATATTTATAATATATATAAATATAAAATATATTTATATATAATATATATTTTTAGCCATGTTAATTTAGAAATGAAGTAAATTGGAAATGAATCAAAAAGTCTTAAGAAAACGTAGTTAAAGATATAGATTCATATAAAAACCAAACCAAATACCTTTTTACTACTACTTGTTAAATTTGAAGCACATGTTAAGTTCATTGTAAATATTAATGCAGGCAGACAAAATGGAATGAAACAAAATCGAAATTTAACCAATTTCATTAAATCTTATGTGCAAAATGCCAAGTCACAAATGGGAATTCATTTTAATATAACATTTGCTTAGCTAAAAGCTATGTTGCCTGGTAAATTACAATGCACCCGCTAAACTTAAAGCCGAGCTCAGAGCAGAGCATTGAGTGCAGCCCACTGTGGATAGAGACCCCACACAGAGATGGCTAATTAAAACGGTCTACCCAACTGCAGCAGCTACTGGTATTTCGTAGTTTTTTTTAAGTATTTTTTTCTTTTTTTTGCTGACTCTCGGTGACAAAGAGGCGTTGCAGCTTGGGTTAAGTGAGGTTATGTTATTTGTCAATTTGTTTCTCCTTAACTAGCGACAAGCGCTTGTAGTTGTCGTCTGTCGGCTGTCGTCTGTGCATGCGGCAGCCGAAATGCAACAAGGTTATTAGGGTTAAGCCACAGCGCCGCCCTCACTCAATAGACCCCAAATGGCTAGCCACACACACTCACACACACACACACAAACACACACACACACACACACACACACAGCTATACAGCAACTCTATCTGTATCTCTAGCCATAAATAAGCCAAGCAACAGCATTGCTGAAACATCTTTTCTCGCTTGCCATAATTTTCAATCACATTAAATATGCATTTAGCCAAAAGTCTGAAAAACAAAAACAAAGAAAAAAAAACTAGCGAAAAAACATGTAGCACTTGTCAGCACAGCCGACAGACCATAAAAATGAATACGAGAAACCATTTTGAAATGTAATAAAGATCAATAAAAAATCGTTGTTCGATTTCTGTGTTGTTTTATTTATTTTTTTCTCGTTTTTTCAGCGCTTTTGTTTTCTGGCCCTGTTTGACAAAGTTTTTATTAATTTAACAATAAAATTGTTTATGCAAATTGGCTGAGCGTAAATCTGTTGGCTTTTGCCGTTTGTGCGCCCTGCTCGAATTATAATCTAAAAGCAATTATAATCAAATTCAAGAGCTAAATTATGGCGCTGCCTAAGACTGAGCACGGCGCAGCGGGGCGCGCGCGTTGGCCGGGTGCCAGGGGAGGGGCGACACATGGGACAAGCGGCTAATGAAATTATAAAACAAATGTGCCTCATTATTGGACACTAAATGCC
Organism: Drosophila leonis; assembly: GCA_035045365.1. Classification (NCBI taxonomy): domain Eukaryota; kingdom Metazoa; phylum Arthropoda; class Insecta; order Diptera; family Drosophilidae; genus Drosophila; species Drosophila leonis. The sequence goes on along the minus strand of JAWNPC010000338.1, from coordinate 4,223,758 downwards.
ATTAAGAATTCAAATTTTTCGAAATGCTTATAAATTTTGCGCAGCGCTTCCACCAAAGATAAAAGCTGCCAAATTTTTGGCCAATCTATTGTGCGACCAAATCTATGATATGTTTTAGCCAAATTTATGTGACAGTCGAAACTGGAAAACAAGCAACAAATGTCAGCAAAGTGCCTCATGAATTATGTTCAAGTTGGTCCAAGGCTCAGCGCTCTGGCCAAAGCAGACCGCACAAACAGCCCAATGCCAACACCTGAATGAAAGTAGCAGATGCTGCTTTGCTTTCTATTTAAAGTTGACATCGATCAAGCACTGAAATCATTCATGAAGTTCTGCAATCAAATTGATTGAAAAATTGAATTTACTTTAGTTTTGAATCTACATTTTGATACGAGCATTGATTCAAATCAATCTACATTTATACACTGTATACTGACTTATTGATTGAAGTTCAATGCATAATCTCAAGATTTGTCAATCAAGTTGAGGTCAGTTAAGTAGTTAAGGAACTTGGAGCTGTAAGTGTAATAGAAAAGCATTCAACAGCTGATATGACATCAAAAAATTGCCCATGATCTTTGTGTCTGAATATGATCTTTGGTTCGAATGCTGTAACAATTAAACAAATTAAAAATTATATCTTTAGGATATTATGTTTTAGAGCAAATGTTTGTAACAAGCAGAGAGAGGTGTGATCGAGTCCATACAGTGGATATCATACTCAGATTAAATCAGATCAGTTGACATTGTCATGTTTGGCCATTTGTCTCTCTAACTGTTTATCCATCCGTATTATCAGAGAAATCTCGTAAGCTTACACAATATATATGTATATTAATATTTTAAATATATATTCTTGTGTACCCTACGCAGTACAAGCTTGTCATTTCCTTATTCAATAGAGCATTTATTGATTATCCATAAAAAAGCATGCTTTGATTTCGTTTTAAAGCATAACTTGAAGACAACTAAAGCTAAAATTTAGCTTCATCAAATGCTAGTTAGTATGGTGGTTAGGTAACTGTATTTAATACATCACTTAATATACAATATATATTTCTGTTTTTTTTTTAACACTCCAGAAGCAGCATAAAACAGCAGCTCTGCACAGCTCTCACCGCATCTGCTAGTCGTGCACTCCCGACTCGAATACTGTTACTTGTTATATTTGCTGATGACATCATTACGAGACTGTAATTTAAATTTCTTATTATATATCAAAGTTCAAATATTCTATGTTCTATATATATATATTCTATATTCTATATTCTATGTACTGAAATATGGCTTAATGAATAGGGGAAAAGTCTATGAACATTTGGGTAAAAGCTTCCTTGAAGCTACAATTCGAAACAAACAATAAATAAATTTGAAAAAAATGTGACAGGAGAGATGATATAGTATTTATATAATTTGTATTATTAATTTATATTATTCTATATTGTTTATATTACTTATATTGTTTATATTTATATTATTTATATTACTTATATTATTTACATTACTTTTATTGTTTATATTATTCATATTATAACACTTTTTTAAATCTTTCATCGAGTCGGTATGCAGTTCATGCTACGAACTCGTTCGTTTATCGAACTCCATCACAATCTCTGCGCATCAATCAAATATAAGTTTAGATCGAATTACACATAAGAGCGAAGCTCTAATCGTTTGATAGACGCTCGCTCGTATTTGAAGTTCATTCATGGCCAATAAAGTTGCCAACTTAACGGCATCTTTAATGGCCAAAATACGACAAACTGTCAAAAGCTCAACCAGCTTGGCCAACAACTCATCGTATATTTATGACTATTTGCATAAATGTATAAATTTCAATTTGAATAAACGAGCCAAAAGGCGGTTAGTCCAATGCCGCCGCCATCGCCATCGCCATCGACACATTCAAATAATTCACACCTCATTCGGACGCAGCGCAGCGGGTGCTTAGATCCCCTCCCCAACTTACCTCTACGTCCCCCGCATAGCTTCACTCTACTGTCTGTCTGGCTGTGTGCGGTCTTAAATGTCAAATATGTGTCCGAATCGAGAATTTCTCACGCTCATTCCAAACACATTTCCAATGCTAAATAATTCAAGCTGCAAATGGCCAACGAGCGACAAACTAGTTGCATAAAAATATTGTTTACAAATTATTTTTATTATTTCTTATTTATTTAAATTTGATTTTTGTAGCTTTCTTTTCATGGCAAATTAGCTGCAGCAATAAAATGCCAAACATACACACATGTGTGTGTGTGTGTGTGTGTGAGTGTGTGTTGCAAAAAAAAAGTGTAATAAATAAAAAGCAGGCGAGTCTCATGCAAATAGCGCAACAGGCGTTGTATGAGCTGCCCACAAACCCCCCCGATCGCTGCCTCCCTCTTTGAGCCAACTGTGCTTTGGGTAGCCTGGACAGCCGCTGGCCGGTCGCAGATAGTCTGGAAAATCGTTGTTATTATTTATTGCCGCCGATATTTTTATGTTTCGCCGAAGTCGTGACTTGGCCAGGTCGCAGTCGCTGTTGCCAATGGACGTCGACTTGGCCGCTGCGCCGGCTAGACAGGCAGCAATCGGTAGGTGTGTTTCTGGCCACTGACTGTTGCTGCTGCTGCTGCTGCTGCTGCTGCTGCTGCAGAGCTGACCAACTGCTGCAGCAGTTCTTGGAAAGCTTTCGAAGTGACGCGTTAACTACGAAAAAAGTTTGAATCAATCGTTGAATCGAACGGCGCATCCACCGGAAGCGCCTGTCGCGGCTGCCCATCAAAAAAGCTAGCACAAAAAGCAGATAGACGAGTCAACAGCTGTTGGCCAAGTCAAGAACATGCAATCAGCTTGTTAACTGCTTAAAGATGACACACTCGATCAGCTGTAGTCATGTCTCTCTCTCTCTCTCTGTGTGTGTGAGTTTATTGGTGGCTTAGCTATTCTAATTATTCAGTTACTCTGGCATTATCAGAGCTCATAAATATGCACAGGCATGCTTCACAGCGAAGGAGGCGGCGGCGGGTGCGGACTGGGGGCGGGGGCGGCGGCGTGGTTGCTGCATATATATATATAGCAATGAACTTCAGTTCCTGTTGACTAATGCGTTCGATTTTAGGCAGCACAGCAGAACAAAGTCGACTACTTAATACGCTCACCATATGTAAATGCTATTGAAATGAGTTAGGGAAAAAGTGGAAACATTAAAATTATTAATAAGTTTTTAAATAATTTATTAAAATTATTCTGAGTGTATGAAAATAATTCATATTTATTCTGAGTATATAAAATTGTTAATATTGTAGCAAAAAAAATAGGCATAAATAAATATAATTATATTTGAAGATTGCTCAATGTTAAATCCTCTTAATTTCAGCCGAAAAATATCTAGGGCTTAGACTACATTCCCCTTGCAATAGCCAATATGCCCTCGACATATAGTGCTTAAGGAAACAAGAGCAACAAAAATGCGCGTTGTCGTTGCGACATTTTTTTTTTTTTTTTTTTGATGTCGTTGACGTTGCGACGCTTCGCTTTGGTTAGTTCGATTTGCTGGACACGATCGAGACAAAGTCGCTTACTTTCGCTTGGTCATGAATATTAAAGACATTAAGTAGGAACAATAACATACGGATGAAACACGGCTGGGCGGGATCGGGACACATGACTGGCGAAACAGAACTAAGCGAGAGAACAGTGAAGCCAAAGCCCAAAACAAAAACTTAACTTGGCTGCACTTGATGCTCCTTGGCTTTATGGGCTTGTGAAAATGTCTGCGCATGTCAAAAGCATCCGGAGTAGAAGAGGGTAGCTCCACCACCAACAACAAATACAACAACAACAACAACAACAACAACAACAATAGAGCAGCAAGTACGAGCTGCAGTTGAAGCCGAATGCTGGAAAGGATTTCGTGTTCAGTTTTGTCATCGCATGTTTTTCGATGCTGGCAAATGAAAACGTGAGCCTTACTTTTAGCTGTTTGCTGCTTATAAATATGCATTTCTCGATACAATATTTTCCCCCACTTCTCCTCTTTTATTTACTTTTTTCTGTTGCCATATAATTTAAACAACGAAAAGCGAATAAACAATGCCGCAGAGTCCAAGTCGAACCTGGCGACTGAAGTTGCAATTTTGTTGTCAACGGGCGACAGACAGTTGCCATCAAATACTTCAGAGCTGCTCAGCTGAATGATGCGGATGATGATGGAGCTGGCTGGCTGGCTGGCTGGCTGGCTGGACTAGCTGGAAGAGGCCCATCAACTAGTGATTCAAACTTTCAACGGGGCCGCATCGATAATGCCGCCGACTGTGTCAAGTGTCTGCTGGCCAGACGGGTTCATTGCTTTCCTTTCAGCTGTTGCTACATTTAAATCATTTACAAAAAAAAAAAAAAAGAAATAACAAAAAAAATCGAAGAAGAAGTTGATTGGAAATTCAAATCGTTTATATTTTACATACGATTAACAAATTCCCGATCATTAAACCCAATTGCCCGTTCTCTGTGCCTTTTCAGACCGATTATTAATGATTTCCGTTCAATTTTTCATAGACGAATGTAGAGTGCAAGGTCATCAAAAGACGTGTTGATTACCAACAACAATAATAACAACAATAAATTAATAGCAGACGAGCTAGCAGCGAGATGGACAACCCGCGGCTAACAAAGCCCCAAAAGGTATTTCATCCATATACCCTTACCCAAAACCAAAATAAAGAAGGTGCTGCAACGGGCATGACTAGTTGGAATATTTTATGGAATGAGTACGATAAATATGATCTAAAAGTGTTGAAAATAAAAGACAATCGCAACTGAGAACTTAACTTGCAGCAGCCTGAACTGCTAGCGTGTTAGATGCGATCTTATCTTTCTTGCAGTTGAACTTACACAAAAAATAATCGAAAATATGACAAAAAAAAGTAAGATTTAATCTAATAAGAATTCATTCAAACTAATTTCAAATAAATTTCAAAAATATTTGAAAGTATGCATAAGATCTAATTTTTTACTTCATTTAGAAAGTTTACTTTAAAAAAATCAACTGGAAAAACTAAGGTCAAATTGATAAACCTAATTAAATTTGCTAAAGAAATCTTAAAAATTAATAAAAATAAAATACTGCAAAAAATTTAACACAATTTAACAATTTAAATTTAAATTTAAAGAAAATTTGCATTTACTTTTTACAGAATATATCTAAATATGCCAAAAAATATATACCAAATATCGAAACATACCAAATATATAAATATACCATATATAGAAATATACCAAAGATCTAAATAGATCAAGTATATATGTAAATATACCAAATATATAAATATACCAAATATATAAATATACCAAATATCGAAATATACCAAATAACTAAATATACCAAATTTCTAAATATACCAAAAATCTTATTAAATATCTTAACAATTTCTATCTATTTAATAACTTATCTTGACTTTAAACAATCTCTTAGGCAAAATATGATATGCACATAGCCCAAATTTAAGCAAGTCAGATTTTGCGCTGGAGTCCAACTGACTGCATAATACTCGTTCACGCTTCACAGGCAGCTGAATTCAATCAAATATTAAAGTTTGTATATTTCACAATATTTTGTAAGCCTAATTGTAGATTCCAGTTCTATTAAAGTTGCTCCGATATATGCCGCGTATATATATATATATATACAATATATATATGTATATATTTATTTATAGATTTTTCGATAGAAGAAGTCCACAGTAACTCACTTGACAAATTATAAACTTCTAGCAATTTACCTGAAGAAAATACAAATAAATAAAAAATTTGCCAGCTGGTTCGGGTATATTGCAGTCAAGCTACAAAGTTTTACTTGGCTCAGTTTGATGGATTGCGCTGTCTGTAGCAATGTGTGAGATTGTGTGTGTGTGTCTGTGTACTCACTCTTTATATAGACAAATCTATTTTCCATGTACAGCACACTTTACATATACAAATTTTGTCTGCACACAGACAGACAGACAGACAGACGGACAGAGAGAGAGAGATAAACCGCATTCATTTTGATTTATAACAATTTAAAAGCATTAAATTGTACTCGCAATAGATAAATTTGTCGATTCATCGAGAGTTAATTTCACAATTTATGCGTTGAAAATTTGTGTTTAAACAAAACGATGAACCGTTAAATGTGGCCAACGCCAAAGTAAATGAAATAGATTTTGATGACTTTTTTTTGCATAGAAGCAAAGTTGAGCATTTATCTAGCTAAGCTAAGAATTATTGCAGCCATTAAGATACAAAACGTTGCCAATGTTGCCAATGAGTATGAGTAGTGGCAAATGTAATGCAACACTAATTGGCCGCTCATGAGGCGTCTAATGCCAAATGCTCGCAGACAATGGCCACAGTCTGGGACAGCGAACTATGGCCAGCTACGAATGCAACTCGTTAAATATTTATGAACAGCACGAGGTGCATGCATACCACACACACACACACACATATATATACACACACTCACATACACATGCATACACACAGCTTCTTGTCCAGATGTGTAGCCCATAATTGTGCAGAGATTTTGATTTGGAGTCCGCTGGATGTGGTAGCCACTGCCTTGCTGTGCCTTGCCTTGCCTTGCCCCTGGCCAAATGCAGCCTAGCTGTAAAAAGCCAAGCCATAGTTGCAGCGAGTACCTGGCCCATAGCTCTCGGCGCAACACTTGAGCGCAGGACCACAGCAGCCAGAGCAACGGCAGCAGCCAAAGTCGAGGCAGCAACAACCTGTTTCGTGGGAACATTACCTACTCGGGGCCTAACTCCACCTCTGACTCCGACTGACTGCAGCCACGTTGCCTGACCATTGTCTAACTGACTGACTGACTGACTGACGGACGAATTGACGAGTTGTTGCTCTGCTGCGCTGCTGCTGCTGCTGCTGCTGCTGCTGCTGCTCATAAATGAAACCTGTTAAATGAATGAAATAAAGTGTTATTTGCTCGGCTCACAAATGTTTTGCTGGAGCATGGGTTCTCTGCTCTTCTGTTTACATGCTCGTTCGTGCGGTGTTGCGAGTATATAGGTTTTGTGCACTATTCGACTAGCGTCTATCTGTGCATTTGTCAATTGAAGTGAAAGACTTTTGTATAGAAAGAAAAACTATTCTAGCTCCATGTCTATAGAGCTAAGATATTTAAGTTTGCAATATAATTGACTAAATCTGTAAACTATATGCGACGCCTTATAAGGGCGTGGCGAATCAGCAAAGCTTAATTTTTGTATAAACGAGTATAGTATAGTCAGTGACGCCCGACTGCAACATTCTTACTTGGTTTTTTTTAGGTGCTGCTTGGATTATGCCACAAACTGTGCTCTAAGTCAGGCTGTGTATGCATGTGTGTGTGTGTGTGTGTGTGTGTGTTTTATGTGCTGACTATATGCTCCGGTTCTTGGACTTTGTTGGACTTTTGGAACGCAGCTACAACAAGAACAACAACAACAACAACCTCGCCTCAACCTGTACGTACTTTAATTTGATTTTTTCCGAGCTTGACTCGCCAGCCCTGCCCCTTGCACACACACACACATGAGTGTGTGTGTGTGTGTGTGTGAGTGACTTGTAAATTTTTGATGCTGTTCGCTGTTATTGTTTTTGTTGCTGACGGCCTGTTTTGTATTTTTGTTATTTTTATTTTTATGCTGGTTTTTTGTTTACCTACAGTAGTTGTAGCTGCATGTTTTTGTTGTCTTTCGAGTTGAGTCCTCAAGTTGAGTTTTATTTTTAACTTAATTTCTTGCCGCTGCCTTGGCCCATGCGTAATTCATATTTTACTTAAGCCATGCCATGAAGCATAATTCGCAAAACTTTGGATCCCTGCCATACCATATAATTTGTGGCAACAACAATTTGTGTTCCTCTTGATCGCCCGAAAAGCTAAAGCCAGCCGGGCAGCCAGCCAGCCAGTCGGCCAGCCAGTGAGCCCAACTCGTAATTGTGCTTGGCCTGGCTTTGGTCCAATAAATGCGGGCTTTACATCATTTAGAGTCAGTTGGAAGTCGTTGATTATTTCAGCTCGCAGCTTCTCGGATTTACATTTTATTGTGTATGTTTCAATTTCAGTTTATATTTATGTATGTATTTCACTCTCTCGTAACGCTGAGCCACAGCTGAACACAGCTGTTAAAAATGTTGGCTTAATTCGACAATTTAATTTGGGTTTATGCCGCTAAATACGAACACACAATCGCGGGGCCAAGGAAAAGGCCATGTGAAATGAGGAAGCTGCTTCAAATGAAGGGGGCGTGTTCGCATCTCGTGTACGCCAATTTTTTATTGCCGGTGAAAACTTTTTTTTAAATTGGAAAGGGCATGGCGTTTACAAGCCAGACTCATACAAGTAAAGCGACGGTTGCTTACGGCTGTTCCACACTTCCTCTAATCACAATATCCGACAGAATTGAGGAAGCTATCGGAAATGTAAACTTTCACGCTGTAAATAAGCAAATATTTAAGCAAATTTGTTTCTCTAGCTATTACGATAGCTAGATAGATAGATAGAGATTTCATTTAAAACAAAATAAGTATCTTTAGGATAATAAATATGAATATATAAAATATGAAAGATATAGTTATTCTCACCTTACCATACGCTCCATGGCTGACAAAATATTTATCATATCTTAAAAATATATTATAAGAATAATATATATATGTGAACAATTAATCAGATGAAGGTAGATAGATAGATAGGTAGGTAGATAGATTCCAATTTGTGTAAAAACCTTTCACATTTATTTGAAACAAGAATAAATCAAGAATTGTTTATCTGCAATACAGTTAGTTGGTTACTTCAAAGAAATATTTATAAGATATTTGCAGTTTTCTCTTAAACAAGATATTAAATTCTATTAGATATTCGCCAGGTGCTATGGGCATTGGTAGATTGCCGTAAGTAACTTGAAGTCCGTCTAAAAACACATTACCCTAAAACAAATGATATCAATAGAATAATCCATATCGCTAAGATGTGGAGAAATGTTCTTACCACATAGGGACATGTATGGTTAACATTGGAAAATTTTGTAAACAAGTCGAAAATGATGATGCCAAGGGAATTATAGGGCTTCCTTAGAAAACGACAGACATCAATCGTGAGTGTATAGGGCCGTGGCTTGTAGCCATTCATATTCAGAGAAAACTGTGCCTCGAAATGAATAACATACGCCGGCTGCAGCAGTGTGACATTAAGGTCAATAACATTTTTCCGATTTACTGGCCTGAGGCGACAGGTGTTAACTACAACCCACGATTCATTGTGCGACTTGCAGGCGACATTGGTAAACCGAAATTCAGCGGCCTTCTAGAATATATATATTATTAACAAAAATTATAAGTTTTATGAATTAACAACTTACGTTGACGCTCAAATATAGAAGAAGACTCACTTGAAGAACACCAAAAATATATTTTGCAATCTTCATAGCTGCCGCTCTAGTTTAACTGTCCAATTGTGAATGCGCACAGTATTTATACTTTAAACTCTTCATTACGTTAATCGAGCAGCAGAACTGATCAGAAGATATATAAATTACATTTTAATCGTTTTATTTAAAGTAATATTTAACTTAATGTATGTTAAGTAATATATAATAATATATATATATATATATATATATATATATACTATAATATACATATATATAGCCATTCTTAAATGGATTCAGACTATTTCAAACTTGAAGAAAACAAGTAAGAGTGCTCTAGTCGAGACTGCTCAACTAGGATATCCCCTAAACCCTGCGAAGAGCCTATATTCCAATCACTTTCCGCTTAATGCGCAGTTTACGCAGCGACTGCGCTTGGGCTGCAGTATGGGCTATATTATATACACATATATGTACAAGCAACACATACACACACACACACATACGCACGCATAAGCACGCGCTTTGCTAACAGCGCAGTTTACGCAGCAACTGCGCTTGGGCTGTAATATGCCTATACAAGTATTATGGGAGCTTCATTGTTGAATAAGTTTTTTTGTAGCTGGACTTTCTCAATTAAACTTTCAGAGCGTGAATATGTCATTCATATGTGTGTATTTTTCAAGGCACAAGTCTCTAATATTTGAAATACGTTTTTTGAAAATTTGAGGCGAAGGGGGCGAAATCGAAACTATATAAAATATTAACTTAATACAAAGTTTGGGGATTTTAGCTGCAAAGACGTACGAGATATAATTTAATATCTGCATTTCGATCAAGTTTTTAATCGATAACATTAAAACTAGATTCATTTTTTTAAACAAACAAGTCTCTAGCTCTTATAGGTTCTGAGATCGACGCGTTCACACATACGGACGGACGGATGGACGGACAGACGGACAGACGGACAGACGGACGGACAGACGGACGGACGGACAGACGGACTGACGTACGGACAGACGGACATGGCTATATCGACTCAGTTCGTCACCCTGATCAACAATATATATACTTTATGGGATCTGCCACGCCTCCTTCTGCCTTTTACATACATTTTAACAAAACCATTATACCCAGATTTCCCATTTTCAATGGGTTCAGGGTATAAAAATAATATTTGCTATACAAAAATAATATAAGTTACATAGTAGACACTTGGACTTTGCAATATATACATTATATACGAAAAGTAATTTGATTCTAACACTGAAACAGTCGAATATAATTATAAATTAAATTTGTTTTATTATTACTCAATTTAAACAAGTCAATAGCCAGCTATTTGCCTAATGTTAAAGGTTTAGTTGAAAAACTATCAAATATATTGTCTTACTTGATTTCTTGAAAAATTGAACAACTTAAAGATATTTTAGTAAAATTCACAAATTTCGCTAGTTTTAACAGTAGCCAAATGCTTTGCGTTCATGCAGACATAAACCAATACAATCTTTTCACAGCATTAAGAAATTTACATTCCAATTAAAAAGGCGTCTAAAAATTTTCTTAGCGAAGCGCAACTAATTTTTGTTGAACTTTATAAATAAAGATCTTTGGCCGCTGTGCATATTAATCAAAGCAACAAATTGTTCGTTTTTAATGTTTTACACTGTTTCCAATCAAAAAATGCGCAACTGAAACAAAAGATTCAAATTGGATTTCATAACGTATTTTGTATGATGCTCGTTCGCAACGAGAGCAAAGCATATTGGTGAAGCTAGAAAGTTTGAAGTGCGTGAATAGCCACGCCCACTAGCGTTAAGGTAAATCAGACATAAAAGTATGTATTGGTTTAATCTAAGCCGTAGGCGAGTATTAGGCAGTCGCTTACGCTCAACTGCAATGCTGTCTCACTTGCTTTCCTTTTAGATTTGTTCTCGTTTCTTGCACGCTTTGGTTGGGGGTAGTCCCGCTGCCGGGGCGCCAAACATTTTAGTTCCACTTTAGGCGCTCAGACAAGGCCATGATGCGTGGATAAAAACCAAATAGAAATACGAGTCTGTGGCCAAAACAATGATGATGACTAACGGGGATTCGTTTACGTTCGGTTCCCATGAAAAAATATATTTAATTTGATTGCCGTTTTTATGTCTTCATTAGCAAAATGCTACAAAAGTAATAAATTAGAGATTGCGGCTTTTCGAAAACGGTTTCTATAATCTGTGTGTGTACACAAATACATACATCTATATATATTTATATATGTGTATATATATATATATATATATATATATATATATATATATATATATATATATATATGTATATATATATATATATATATATTTGTATAGTTGTGTAATTCGGCCCATGCATGAAGATTAACGATTGGTTAATGAACCCGATTATTCATAATTTCTTATCAGCTACAGCTAGAGCTACAGGCCAGCGTAGCTACCAAATAATTGAAACATTATTCTGTGGCTACACTCGATGCTAATTCGACTTCATAGAATTTGATTTAGAGATCATTAAGAGCGAGCGCGAGCAGAACAACGACAACATGGACATATACATGCGCTTCCTTTGCAGCTCATTGAAGATGCCTCCTTCCAGACAAACGCACCTGTGTGCATCTGTGTAAATTTGTGTGTGTGTGTGTGTGTGTGTGTGTGTGTGTGTGTGTGTGTTACCTCTGTCTGCACATTTGCGGCACGCAGCTCGTCAATCAATTGACCAGACCAAGTTGCAACCGGTTTGTGCTCCACTTCCAATGCACAATTTTATTTTTTTTCATTTACTATACCCTAACCAAAAATGAGATCTGGCATCGCCTGATGTTGCCATTAATCATATATGTACTACATACCCTCTGCTCAAAGATTACTAAATTAAACATAATTTTCAGACATCAAGTTTCAATATTTCGGCAAATCTTCCTTTTCGATGCAGCAGATGTGACGATAACGCACGCGCGGCAGGATTATAAAATGAACTGCGACATCGATAACACTACGATGCATTCTGTGCATATAGAATGCAGTAGAATATCGCGAGTTCTTTGAGAAAATAACAGCAGACCACAATCGACTGTGATTATGCAAACCACTAACCATACAACTAGAGGTGGGCATGGGCCGAAATTTCGTGCCCAGCCCGACCCGGCCCATGGGCCGAGGAGCAAAAGTTTACCAGCACCCGATGGCAAAAAAAATCATCAAACCCGAACCCCCTACTTGCCCACCCGATGCTTATGCTTTTTAGGAAAACAACAAACTTTTTCGAATAAAATGACATGTTTTTATACAAAGAAAAGTAGCATATCAAGATCAGCGTCTTTCATTAGGTATTTTGTCATATGAAGAAAAACTCGCACGCTTGTCGCAGAGCTTACGGGAATACATAAAATATTTGTAGCTTATTTCCAAAACTCTAAAATTGACAAGTTTGTACGAGAAGTTGTGGCATAATATTTATCAATCTCTAAATCTATGGCATTTTCGTCAAGTCTTTGTCTTGAAATTCATGTTTTCTATTTGGCGAAGAGTTTTTTAATTTTTCGGCTTTTGCATTTCGTAAATTTCAAAAATCATGGTTTCTAAAACATGATTTCTTTCATATGGCAAAAAGCTGAATGCTTTAAATGGAGGCCTTAAAAATAATCCAACCAACTCTAAAGAATTCAAGGTTATCTCTTTTACTTTTTCCATAACATTGGAATCATATATTTCAACTTTGCAATGTTTTTTTAGTTTTTCGTACCATAAAGCATATATGCAAATGTATTGTTGGCTCTTTTTCAGATGACAATTTGTCAGAATAATCTATCTATATTAAGCAAAAGTTAATATTAGCTATACGTTTTAGCTAATTTTTCGATAAAAGTAAAGTTTTCATTTCTTGCTGGAATTTGCTTTCAAGCATAATAAAGATTGAATTCCAATGCGTTTTTTTATTTCATAAGATTTAGCGTCCTACATTTTTCTTGCATTGTTTTTTTTTTTTTTGTAAATGGTGATGGCAATTGTAATAGAGATAATCGATAACAAAATTAATCGATTTTGTACACGAAGTTATGAAAAGGAAATATTTAAATATTTAACAGAATATTGCGTTGTCATATTTCCTAATTTTTTTCGAGTAAAGCAGGTTGAGCGGCCTAACCCACAACCTGCCGCACCCAACCCGGAACTAGATTTTCTAGCCCTACCAACGGACACACGCGGGTAGCCACGTACCCCTTACCCAATAAAAGCTCGTGACCTAGCGAAATGAATTTGGTAAAATCCCGAAGAGGATGTTGACGATATTTTAACGTTGTTTGAAAAAATTTTAAAAAGTAATAAAAAGCATTAAAAAAACTATACATAATTTTAGCTATTTTTTTCAACTATTTTTTTAAATTTTTAGCTATTTTGAGCTATTATCAGAGTTAGTTTTGCTATTTTTTGGTCTCAAAATCTGCCAACACTGCATGCAACACATAGATAAGACATCGAGAACAAACTTTTTCAGCGCATAAAATGTAGCTTCGTATTCGCTCGGGTCGCTCGTTTTATAATTCGAGCAGTGAAAATATGAGAGGCAAAAAGAGTGCGCTGCGAGCGGTCAACCGAATTGGTAGAGTTCTCATACAAGGGACCATATATGCTATTTTTTCTTACTCTATCTCTCTCTCTCTCTCTCTCTCTGCTTTTTCAAATATATATGTATATTCATATACATATGTATGTACGCACAAGCAGCAGATCACAAAAATTAAAATTTCTTCGCCGAGAGCAGTGTCGCCAATTCCGCTTTTTTCCCGTCAGATCTGGCTATTTTTAAAGTCCGGGAAGCAGGAATACCATCTTTTATAGATTTTTTATTTATTCATTGTCTTTAGAATTTTGACAGGAATATTCATAGGAAGTCACAGGCTTTGAAGGTGCGAAGCAACAAAAAAACAGGTCACCTGAGTCAAAGTGTATTGTATTGCCCTTAACATTGCTTTTAGCTTTTTCTGGTATCGTTTCCCACCAAATTTGCGTGTTAAAATTTTAAAAAGTTGGCAAGTTGGAACCGAGAGGTTCCATTTCTTCCCGAGCGAATACGAAGCTGTGTGGTTCGCCATGCCCACATTTTATGCGCTGAAAAAGTTTGTTCCAGATATCTCATCTATGTGTTGTATGGTTAGTGCTCAAACACTAACACGCAACACTTTAAATTTGATAATTGTCGATCATTTAGTCATCTGCACACAATGATGAAATGCGGAACTTATTTGATCGCTCTGCTAATCTGCCTATGCGCAGGCAACATACATAGCGAATTATCAGGTAAATTATGTAAGATGTATTTTTGTTGAATTTAAATTTGTTTCTTACTTTAGTTTCCTGCAGCGGCAATCCAACGCAGGAGTACTTTAATCTTGGCTCCAAGTACTACTTTATATGGCATGAAAATGTGTCTTGGTTTAAAGCAGCCCACATTTGTCGACAACGGGGCGGAGATCTGATCTTAATCGAATCGGCCTTGGAATTGCTGCTTATTTCGAATTATCTACTTGACCAGGGTTATCGCAACGCTTGGCTCTGGACATCGGGCAGCGATCCGGCCAGAAACCGTAATTTCTTCTCATTAACAACCGGCATGAGATTGCCATACACTGAATGGTCTCGCGGACAGCCTGATAATGCGGGTGGCAGCGAATCCTGCGTCCATTTGTGGTTAAGTGACGGCTCTTTCAAAATGAACGACTGGATATGCACTGAGAGAGCTAAGGTCATATGCCAACATCAGAATCATACACGTTGCAATGAGCAGTATAAGTAACCTGATTTCTAGTGATATCTGCTAGCTTTTGTTCTTTGTAAGCAGTGAATACCCAATAAAAAAAAGTTTTGCGGTTGTTGACCCATTCAGAATTATGAAATGCTTCAAAGTTGTTTATATTTAGATTTACAAAATTTACAAATTTAGTATAAACCCTAACCATACAACACGTCGTTAGTTACATAGAGTAATGTGCTTGAGTAAAAACGATACGATCGATAGTATCGTATTTTTGCTCTCAAAACATCGAAAATATCGAATGGAGCCACTATCGTTACTTTCCCAGCTCTAATGTATTCCCTCATCGCAAAGATTACTAAATTAAACATGATTTTCCGCAATCAAACTTTAATATTTCGATAAATCTTCCTTTTAGATGCAGTAGATGCGCCGATAACACGACATCGATAGCACCACGATGAATTGTGTACATAAAGAATATCGCGAATTCTTCGAGAGGAGCAAATAACAGCAGAGCACAATCGACTAAGAATATTCAAACTGTAACACACAATACTTTAAATTTGAGAATTTGAGGCGGACATACATACATATGTAGCTCATTATCAGGTAAATTCCAATATATTTTTTTGTTTACTTCTTATACTATTTTTAATACCTTAAGCTAACTAAAAAGTAAGGGCGTATACTTGATATGCTACCTGAAAAATATGAAGAAAAACAATTGATTAAAATTCAAGCAAATTTGAGTGTATGCAGAAGTAATCTGGAGACTTTAAGAATTCCGAAAGAGAGTGTAGAGTATTAAGCAGTCGGTTGTGCTCAACGACAAACGTGTTGAGAGTGTTTTTGTTTATTTTTCTTTTAATATGATTATCTAAGCATGTGTTGATTTTTCCTGCTCGCGCTGCGGCGCTTTTCCAACTGTCAACGGCGCACAGCCGTCGAATGATTCGCAGATTCTGTTTGACATCTGATCCGGTTTTTCATTAATGAACATGAGAGACAGAAAGGGAGAGAGAGAGAAATGAGACAGTGAGAGACTGAAAGAACACACGCACTGAACGCGACAAACACGACAACACGGCTATGGTCATTTGATTTATGGCCCGAGCCTAGTTCAAGTGGGGGGAACACGGACACTGAGAGAAATTCGGCAGTACGTTACGCTCAGTTTCAGTTGGTCTGCAGGGCTCCCTAATGAAGATAATTTATTATGCGATGCCGTTTAATTAAAATCAGATAACCGCAGATCGTTCGCTGGCCATCAACTCCTTCCAGCAGGCTGCATATACACACAGACAGACATACATACATACATACATGCGAGCGGGCGATCCATCGAGCAGAGGCACAGCTCAGCTCCAACTGACACAGTCAACTCCTCCTGCGCATCCGTCGCAGCATTCCCAGACATTGACTTTGTAGCTCTGAGGAAATGCTCTGACGTTTGTTGCTTGAAGCTGATGCGGCTGTTGTTAGGTCTTAATGAAAGGGGTACATCGGTTTGGTGTGAGGATATGGAACAGATCTTTAAGATCATGAACATACCTTGAACTTAAAGACCTTCTATATATAATATTTAATTTTGAACTGAAGCAAAAACACTTCTTTGTTATCTTTTGATCGATAAATATCGGTTTTGAGCATATGTATTCTTTCTTTACATGACTCGTAGAGCTATGGCATTTGCATGATCATATAGATAGTGCATGTCGTAGTCGGCTATGCTCAACTAGAGCACTCTTACTTGTTGTTGTTGTTGTTTGTTTGTTTGTTAATTTCCCAGGCGCAGGCCAACAAGATTTCGCGTTAAGTTCAACAACTTGAAGGCAACAAAGTTGTTGCCGGTCAAAAACGTCGCATCGCCGGTGGCAGCTGCGACTTGCCCCACAGTTTCTTCGATTGCCATGGATGATTGCGATTGGTTCCTTATCAGGATCTTGTTTGGGCCAATCTCATTTGCTTTGTTTTCGTTGCCTTTCGGACGAAACTCTTTTTTATTGTTGTTGTTTTAATGCTTCGCTTTATTGTGGCTCCGGCCTTCATTATCGGCCTATGCAAATGATTTTTAATTGTGCGCCCGACTAGTTAAGCTGCTGGAAATCTCTATTTAAACGACTTAATGACGACTTAAGTATCCGGACCACACAAGCCTCGAGTCGAGCGGCATGACTCAGTGCGTCGATCATAAATATTTATAAATATTTCTAAACGTGCCACCAAATTTGTAGGCGCCCATTTTTTGGCACTTTCGCAAATGATTTGCATAGACAAAATGGTTGAGATTCTCATAGAGCTGAGCTAGGGGCGCATCAAAAGGGGGGAGAGGGGAACAGATGAAATAACGCTCTCAACTGTTCATTTCACTTCACTTAGTGGGCGGGGCATAGAGCTGTGTCTAGCGGGCATTTAAGAGAGCGTCAAAAGCTTTGGCTAAGAGCAACATTCGCTCTTTAGCTCAAGTTGCGCTAGTTACAGCAAAGAGAAGAGCAGAAAGTCTACTGCCCACTCTCTCTCTCTCTCTCTCTCTCTCCCCACTCTCTCTCTCTCTCCCGCTCTAGTGTAATTAAACTCGCTTGCAGCACAGAAATCAATCACAGGTGCAGTTAGGCAGCCACTGGAAGTGCAAGAGGCAAGTTTCCATGCGTGATCCGTGGCTCGTCATAAATCAAGCCGGGGCAGAGAGTGTGAAATTTTTACCAGCCAAGTTTATGTGTGTCGCACACATTTTTAGCCATTTATGACTTAATTTCAATTATACGTATTTGGCCAAATTATTTGTTGTCACTTTGGGGGCAATTAAAATGGCAACACGTGCAACATAACGCGGCCAAAGATGCGAGCGCTGTGTTAATTAAAAGCAGCTAAACTTGCATTTGGCCAAAACTAAAAACAGTCGAGCAAACGATATTGAAAGTGTAAAAAAAAAACATTTTTTTTTCTTAATTTAAAAACTTAATTGAAAATTTTGTAAAAATGTAAAAATTGTTTTTATGGCATTTTGGTTTTTATAAAATAGTTTATATAACTAATAAAAAATTACCACAAAGATAAAATATCTTGAATACCTAATCTTTGTTATCTTTAATACCTTATCTACATATAGAATAAGCACCTTGTCTTGAACTCAATTGAAGATAATTTGCAATTTGTCAACTGATCTGCTCGTGGCGCACCTTGCGGCTCACAACTGAGTGCAAGGTGCAGGAGAGATCGAGTCAACTTTCGGTGGACAACGCCCCGAAAGCCCTCAGCTTAGCCAGCAAACGGTGGCATCGATTTTAGAAAGTCAGCTCAAAATCGCAGCGCTTAAAACGGTAAAGCCGCAGCCTTTTCCTTTTCCTTTTTCGCCAGCAACAGGAGCGGAAAAGCAGAGCTTATAAATGTATATAAATATATATATATATATATATATAACTTATTGCAGACATTTGGCCTTTTATTAATTGTTTGACGGCGCCCGTGCCCATGAAGTTGCTGCTGCTGCTGCTGCAGTTGCTGCTCTCCCAGAAGCCCTCTCCACGCTGGATTTGCCTTACTCTGCCTCTGCGGCAGTGTCTGGGCGTGATGAGAAATTTAATATTGGCAAACGGATAAAACCGCCAGATAATTATACATTTTGAGTGGCCCAAGCTGTGTTGCAGTACTGGCTGCAGTCTGGCTTACTGGCCGCCAGTTTGCAGTGTTTTCTTTTTCCAGTTCATGATAGTATAAGATTTCATTTCATTAAAGTGCATCACGACGGACAGCGGACGGCGGACGGCATCAATGAGCGACCGCTAACATAGTTGAGACGCTGCAGTCGTTGCCCACTCCGTTCCGGCCCACTCCACTAGCCAAGCAGCTACCAGACGGTCAGCCGAACAAAACCTTCCTTGCTTACTTTTCTTCTTATTGGCAGATTACGGCTGCGGGGTGGATCGTTGGTACGTACCAACTTATAATCAAATCCGATAAAAAAAATTTCATTATTGCAACGGCAGCAGCAACAACAACAACTGCGGCAGCAGCGCCCATAACTGTTTTGCAGGTAATCTTTGTTGTTGTTTCTGTTTCTGTTGTTGTTGTTGTTGTTGTTATGATTGTTGCTGGCTGCACTTAATTTTCGCATGCGCACTGAGAGCTCATGATCGCGATTTGTTCGTTCCGTTCGTTTCGTTCCCTGCCGTTCCGCAGCGTACGCCATTTTGATTTTTGGTTCTCAGCCACTGCAAGTCTGGGGTCAGCAGCAAGGAATAGAAAGAAGCTTTGATTTCAAATAGCATTATCTAGCAGCTGTTGTTGTTGTTGTTGCTGCTGCTGCTGTTGCTCTAGCAACATAAATTGGGACGTGATTATGAAATAATTGCAAATCTGTTTTGGTTGCTTGTACTTGGAGCTTGCGCAATGTACGGCCAAAGTTAATGCCAATCAGTCGCCAGTTGATTTAAGATCAGCTCATGACGAGAACGTGTTGAGGCAACACTGCGATCACAACACCTTGGGGACGTTTGACGCGAACAGGAGCAATGACAGGGCGACAGTTGATGCCTGACAGCCATATCAGCAGCGATCGCAAAGGGAGCACACAAAAGCCAATTCACAAGCATTACATCTTATACATTTGAGCCGGAAATATAATAAATAAGAAATATAACCACCTTCTGTATATCTATATGTTTTGTTCTGATTGGAAAGCAAACGTATGTATTTTGTGACATTTTCGAACACTAAAAGAAGAGTTAGAAAATACCTTCCACATGTCTGAGAAATGCACTAAAAATGAATAAATCATTTTAGTATTTTTTACAAATCGAACTCGATTTCAAATTACGAGGCATAATCAAAGTCTCTTTTCATGAAGGCATCCTTGTGAGCAACACCTGACCAACTGCACGAAACACCCACGAAACAACACAAGGAGTGTGTCATGCGAATTATGTTATGGATGGGGCTAAGCCGTAAATACGTTCACGTCCACAGCTACTTGCGAGATGGTTGGAGGAGCTCGGCTACTGCTCGTTTTCTATATACACATATGCAAATTAAATATAATTTCAACACTCGCATTGCTGTTGATTCTTTTGCTGCCGTACGTACGTAGTATGTCCATAATTTACATGAGGTTAACACGCAAGCAAACAGGCGGCAACAGATGCCTCGGGACTGGCCTTGATTATCTACTGTAAAATCGATGGCACGCACACACCAGCATAGGCTACAGTGAGGCTACAGTAACAGCAACAGCAACAACAATAGCTGCAACAGGAGCAGCAAGCGCAAGCAGCGCATCAGCGTTTGTAAAGCTTGAAAAAGAAATTCTATTGCAGCGTTGAATGTTGAAATATTGCCAAATCATGGCTTTGAAGTAAATAAATTTCCACGCCACCGCTCGCCGTGACCGCTGAACTTCTGACGTCGGCAGTGCCAGTGGCAGGGGCAGCGACAGAGGCAGAGGGTAAAGGAGTAGCAGCAGCAGCAGCAGCAGCAGCGGCAGCTAAAATGCCTGGCCGTGTATAAATAAGTAACCTGAGCCGCGCAACACGCTGCCTGACAGCCCAAAAACGGCACACGGCTTGGCTGGGATCGGATCGGATCGGCTGGGCAGCGCGACTGGGTTGCCAACTTGTTCAGATGCCGCTGCTGCAGAAGCTGCCTGCCCCTTTTGCAGATTGCAGCAGTTCGCGTGTGCGCCTGGCGGCTTTTTGATTTATTTGCGATTTATGCACTTGGCTGCTGCTGTCAGCTGGCCCGGCCATCGGCTCTCGTGAATGCTCTTTATACCCTGAACCCATTGACGATGACTAAAGAGGGCAACATGTTTTTGTCAAAATGCTTGTAACAGTCACACAGAGGCGTGGTCAAGTCCGTAAATTATATATAGACATCAAGTATGTCAATAGCCGAGTCGATCTTACCCGTATATAAAAATGAGTTAGGGACGGGAGACTTAATTGCAAATCATCGATATATTTTTACATTTCCATGTAATCGATTAATGTTGAAATTCGAATTTGAATATTTGAGAGCTTGACAGTGAATACTCCACTTGTTGGATACCAATACAACGCATACCTTATCACATTTTTATGTCATATTCATCCAGTAATAGTTTCACGAAGATAAGATAATCAGTTTGGTAAGTTATTAAGGGTATCGCCTAGTCGGGTATGCACGACTAAAGCACACTTGATTTTTCATTTTGGCTTTCAGCTGCAGACACATTTGTGCGCATCCACTTGACCGATTTCCACTAGTCAAAGTACTGCATATCGTTGCTTTATTCTCAAACGTAACGATAAACAAAATATACACATATATATATTTTTCTATACATATATATATAAATATGAATAATATATATATATACACACGTATGTGCCGACTCGAATGGCTTGCAATTTGGTTACGCTACGCGTGTTAACTGATTCAGTTGTGAATTGGAAAGCATGTGAAGTTCAGTGTGTGTATATTACTCGTCTGTGGCTTAGCGCATAGTATTAGGGCCATGGAGATGTTGTCAAGGCAGATAACACAAATGCGCGATTACAGCGGCTGGATAAGGGGGCGGGGTCTAAGCAGTTGCGGGTGCTTTGTTGGCAAAGAACCACAAAATACCCATAAGGCAGCTGGGTGGACTATTGTTGATGGCGCCCTGCTGCACCATTCGCTTGCCCTCGTCTATTGACAGCTCCACCACCTCAATCAATTCGTCTTCCACGCCGCCTCCGCTATTGGCTTTATCCGCATCGGTCACCTCGCAGTAGTACATCGCTTGCTTGGCACCCGATGAGCCAACACCAGATCTGCAAAGGTGAATGAGTGTCTTGATATCTAATTTAGTACTCAGTAGCTCAGTCATCGACATACCTGTACTTCATGACCTCCTCGATGCGCTCCACGGGCACATCGTAGCCACATTCCTCGAGTATCTCCTCACGTGCGATTTCCTTCCAGCTCTTTGACTTGTCCACAATGCCAGCGCACAGTTCCAAGGTCACGCCGATCGATGGCGGAAAGGCCTCCAGGTCGACACTGTCGAAACTACCCTCCTTGCTGGCTATCACACCATGATAAACGGCCGGTCTAAATTGACGCACGAGCACAAGTTTCTGACGCGTCGTATTGAACAGTATAATGGCAACGCTGTCGTGTACTTTCAGTAGATCCCAGTTCTTTTCGACGCCATTTTGCACGTAATACATGCGAAATGGTTTCACATAGGGCGAGTCAGCGGGCAGCGGACCCAACCAGATCTTTGATATGTTTTCCATTTTAGAACAAATCAAACTGCGGGCCACAGCTGATTTCGACGGAAAAAAAAACAACCGACTGATTTGTTATGTTAGAGCTCGCACACAGCTTTTTTGACATTTAACACCAAACAGGTATATGGTCACACTCAAATTTAAATTCAAATTGCAGTTTAGATCTTGTTGGCCAAAAACCACAGCGTACCTGCTATTGTGGCCGGACCGCTATTTATTGTTGAGCCCTTTTTTACAAAATTCCTAGCTTCATCAATTGATAGCTCCACAACCTGAATGACTTCACTATCAATGCCGCCGCCATCCGACACTCTTTCCTCATCGCAAACTTCACAATAATACAAATTATGGGCACTGCTGGATGTACCAACGCCGGATCGGTATTCAAACACGTGTTCCAACTTGTCCACGGGCACATCATAGCCACATTCTTCGAAAACTTCCTCTCTAGCTATTTCCGCCACACTTTTATCTTTATCCACCATACCCGCACAGGACTCCAAAGTAATGCCCAATTCGTACGGATAACGTATTAAGTCAATGTCTTCCTTGGGTAATTTATGAATGTTGCCCATTATTAAGCCATGATATACCGCTGGCCGGAATTGACGCACAAAAATCAGCTTCTGCCTTGAAATATTGTACAAGACTATAGAGACACTATCATGTACTTTAACTATATCTTGAATCTTGGATTTTCCATTCTCAATGTAGTGCACCTGAACCGGTGCTATCCACTTAGAAACCTCGGGAAGCGGAGCGAAACACACTTTCGTTATATTAGTTAGCTGCTGTCCGTGGGGAAATTTTGTATCCGACTTGTAACGTAAGGCAAGGGCAGCAAGCGACTTCAGCATTTTCGATAAATACGCGTTTCACTATCGATAACTGAAACCTTCCAGCTGTTCGTGCTGAAAAATTTTCTGTGGTGGCAGGTAAAAACTAAGTGTTGTGTAGGAGAATAAAATATTCTGACATTCTATTGGGGCGAAAAGACGTTCGTCGGTGTGTATAAAATTGTGTTTTAGTTTTATTAGGTAATGCCAAAATTTTTAAAACAACCCTATTAATAGCAAGCATACGAAACAGTTAGAAAACGGTCAACGAAACAAGCCATAATGCTGCGTTCTAGACTCTCCCAAGTGGCCTGTGCCGCCCAGCGTGCAATCTCCACGAGTCCCAAAGCGTTGGCCGCCAAGCAGATGACCGTACGCGATGGACTAAACAGCGCCCTAGACGACGAATTAGCCCGGGATGATCGTGTGTTTTTGCTCGGCGAGGAGGTGGCACAATACGATGGCGCCTACAAGGTGAGTTAAAAAATTTGACTTTGCCACTTGTAAGATGATTACGTAAACAGGCCAAATGACAGCTAGCAATGACAGCTGTTTGGGTTAGGGGCTTGCGCGGGGTGCGTCAAACAACAGTTGCAACGGACTCACTAACGGCGCTGATTACAGAGCTCATTTTTTTCCGTTTTATGCTGCGTGATTGGTTAAGGTCACGCTTAGATTGTGAAAGCCGATAAAGCACGCATCGATAATTGGCATAATCGATAAATCCTGTTTGTTTACAAACCGCAATTTCAAAAATATATACATATATAAACATCGCAAAGTTTTATATATTTTTATTATTATTTATAGATAAAAATATAAATAGTTGATAATACGTAAAATATATATAAATATAAAGAATATATATGTACATATACATATATGGAATATACCGAACCTTCAATCTTCTTATTCACATTGAAACTAACAATTGCTCTTTCTATGCCAGGTATCACGTGGTCTTTGGAAGAAATATGGAGACAAACGAATCATCGATACGCCAATCACAGAAATGGGTTTCGCTGGAATTGCAGTCGGCGCAGCAATGGCTGGCCTACGTCCTATTTGCGAGTTCATGACCTTTAACTTCTCAATGCAGGCCATCGATCATGTGAGTGGCACGCACGTGTTGCACCTGTTGCACCTCAAATCCCCCACCGTCCACCGCCCACCCACAAACCACAAGCAGTAGCTTAACTACTCATATTATCTCATGTATTTAACAAACTCAATTGAACTCCAACAATAATGTGCATATTTGCCCAGCTAGCTGAATATCAATTCAAGTTTGTCTGTCACACGATCTGTAAATTAGAAATTGCCTCCACTTTAACGTAATGGGATAATATGGGTCGCAAAATGAAGTTGAGCTGCTGCTGTAGTACAATCTAACTGTCATTCGGACATTTAGCCAAAACGATTGATTGACTAATTCCACCCATATTATCCAATTATGTGCAGGCCAATTCGCTTAAGCCCGTCAGTGACCTGCGCTTGCGCCCAATGGTCAGGCCACAGACCATTGGTGATTTGCCACAGCTGCACAAGAGGATCATTGAGAGTCCGCGCTCCAGCCTCTTAACGGAAATCAATGACATATTGAATAGAAATCGAATTGGTGAGATAATCGCACCACCGCTGGACAAAAGCAAACCGGACAAAATGGAAGCAGCGCGCCTGATTGTGATTCGTCGGCGCAAGATGAAGAAGCATAAACTCAAGAAGCTGCGCCGCAAGATGAAGTTCGAGTGGGCCAAGGTGCGACAGCGACGAGAAATGCGCAAAGAGAAGGCCTTCCAAGCCCAGCTAATGTCACAGATCAAAGAGGCGGAGAGCTTCAGCGCCGAACAGTACGTCGCGGAGGTGCTGCGGCAAGCCAACGAGGTGCCACTGCCACGCTACTGGAAAGGACGTCGCCTGCCAGCATTTATTATTAAGCAGAAACTAGGCATTAAGTAAACAGCTAAGAGCGAAAAGAATAAAATGCGAGTGTACAAACTTGAATTGATATCCAGTTGAACTATCTGAAATAATCATGAAATTATATATGCTGTATCTCTCCCTCTCTCTCTCTCTCTCTCTCTGTTAATTATATTTAAGAAGTATATTTAATATATCCTTGCCTTTTACCATTAGGTCATCAATTCAGCTGCTAAGACATTTTACATGTCCGCAGGAGCCGTCAACGTGCCAATTGTGTTCCGTGGCCCAAATGGAGCGTCAGCTGGTGTTGCAGCGCAGCACTCTCAATGCTTTGCCGCCTGGTATGCCCACTGTCCAGGATTGAAGGTCGTATCCCCCTACGATACGGAGGATGCGCGCGGTCTGCTCAAGGCTGCCATACGTGATCCCGATCCAGTTGTTGTCCTGGAGAACGAGCTGATGTATGGTGTTGCATTTCCGGTTGACGATACAGTAACCGATGTCGATTTCTTGGTGCCCCTTGGCAAAGCAAAGATCATGCGGCCAGGCAAAGACATCACAATTGTGGCGCATTCCAAGGCTGTGGAAACAGCGCTACTCTCAGCCGCTGAGCTAGCTAAAAAAGGCAAGCGACAAAGATATGCCTTTCATTTAGAAAATATTTTAACTACCTTGTTTTGTAGGCATCGAAGCTGAAATAATTAACCTGCGTTCCATACGCCCACTTGACATGCAAACCATATTCAACTCAGTCCGTAAAACGCATCATTTGATCACCGTAGAAAACGGCTGGCCACAACATGGTGAGTATCTTAATCTCACCATGACCTACATCTATATAACTATCTTTGTCTGTTGGTTGACAGGTGTGGGTGCTGAGATATGTGCCCGCTTTATGGAGGATCAGGCTTTCTTCGAACTAGATGCACCAGTTTGGCGATGCTGCGGTGTTGATGTGCCCATGCCATATGCCAAGACTTTGGAGCTCAATGCACTGCCCCGCGAGCCCGATGTGACTGCAGCCGCTCTGAAGGTGCTCGGCGGCAAGAAATAAACAAGCATATTTGTGCACACATCCGAAACAGGCTTACTAAATTATTTGTCCTATACGAAAACGATGGGCATCCGTTGTCCAAATCTTGAAATGCGCGGCAAATTGAAAAGTGAAATTATAAATGTTTGTTAATGGGAGCGGATCGACAGTTTTGTTTCCATGTCTAGCATATTAGTTGAATTATACTATTTGGCAATTGAAATCTCTGCAAAAATAAAAAATAAAATAATATCCATTATTTTTGATTTAGAAAATCTTGAATTTATTGAGAAATTTAAAAGTGGCGCTAAAAATTACTGCCAGCCCTGGCCGCTGCGAGCTGTTTACCAACACTGCGTACAACAATACAATGTTACACAGCACTTCTGTTTTGACAGAGGGAAAAAGTATCAATAACAAAAACAATTATCAATGAAAAATCGACTACGCATATTAAGTGCAATGATTTGTCTGTAATGGCAAATAGCTCAAGCTCCGATGAAAGCTCCAAGGCACCTGAAAATTTTCAATTATCAAGCGCATCCACAAATGATGACGACGATGACGAAAACAATGTGGATGTCTGTGACGGCGTTCCCTACACAAAGAAGCATCCGAAATGCGATGTGCGCGTAAAGCCAACAGCTGGTGTTGCCTCCACAGGTCTGCGATGTCCACTGTGCTGCAGGCAACAGCGAAGACTGCATTGTAGGACTTGTGTTAAAAATGGAAACATTACTCATAGCTCTGCCTTAGAATCCGAAAGGTTGTTACTCATTCACACAGAAAAAACTCACACACACACACACACCCACACATACACATAGATAAAACTAAATGTATCTTAAATTGTTGCAGCTTGACGGAGAAACAGCAGAAATACATTAATCTGCAGGCGGGCCTGAAGACATATAGCAATCGGTACGAGCACCTTATACAACAGCACAAGTGCAATGAGAATCGAATGATTGCGATCCGTGCGAAGCGGGAGCAACTGCAGCTGCTGCAACAGCTGATCGGCAACACGAGGAATCGATTGCAGACGCTCAGTGAGCAGAGGGATGAACTGCGCCAGGCCAATGCTGAGAAGCGCAAGAACCTGCCCAAGTATCCCACCAAGGTGAAGATGCTGGAGGATTATGTGATCGATCGTTCGATGCGCATTGATAAACTGCGCCAGCAGCACATGAATCTATTGGATAGCATCAAACAGACGGCTCGCCGTGACATTCAACAGCTTGTCACCTATATATTCCCCATCTCGGAGGTGGTGTTGAAGGACGAGCAGCAGCGCAAGGTGTGTGCCGAGCGCAGCGAAGATGCCGAAACAATTGCAGCGCTCGCCGATGCCAAGAACACCTCATACATACGCGGCAAATGGGTGTTCCATGGCAGTGGCATCAGCGAGGTGCAGTATCGCATAGTGGGACCCTCGCTGCCCGCCAACGGCGACTACTCTGCCTATCTGGACTATCTGTCCGACAACAAAGAGGATGTGCCCAAGACGACGGCCAATGAGATAACGCCCAGTCGCTCTGAGGCCTACCGAATTATGGGCGCACTCACGTACACGGTGCAGCTGACGCAGTTGCTCAGCTTCTATCTGAACGTGCGGCTGCCGCACAAGATCGCCTACAGCGATTTCTGTCGCAAGATGCGCAACGAGGAGCAGTTTCTGCGCAAAGTCTGTCGCGTCAACAACAACATCATGTATCTGGCCTACTCTCAGCAGGTGAAGCTGCGCGCCCTGAACGAACAGCATACGCTCGAAAATATTCTGGCCATTTTGGATCTGGATCGCAGCGATTTGGGGCGCTACGGTCATTTAGATGTGGCCAATGCGCCGCTCATGAAATCTGTGGACTCGCTGCTCATTGGCATTGAGACGGCAACGGAATCTGAATCTGAAGGTTACCATTTGCATAAGTTCGAATTTGTATAATTGAAATGTTAATCGATTGACTTCTTGCAGACGAAAGCTCGTTGCGCCTGGATTGGGAGGCGGTGCCAAGCGTTAGCGTGGCTCAGCCAGAACTGACAGAGTCCAATCTGATACCTGCGGTGGCACAGCAATCCACCATAGCCATGGCTGCTAATCGCCTCACGTCAATGCTGCGCTGGATTAAGTGAATTACCAATTACCTGGCTCCGAGTGCGTCTGTTATATATTTTACAAATTAGGTTAGATTGCTCGATGTTAATTGATGGCTTCTTTAAGATGATGATCAACCAATTGAATACGTTGCCCGTAATGTACAATATATAGATTATGGTCAGTTTGCTTGGGTGTCATTAGATTGCTTCTTTTTGATGATATGTAGAGAACGAACCTTGTGTGTGTCTGAGCACTGATTTGGAGTAGGCTATGCGCTCTTTGTTTTTACTTTTCTCTTTTTATTATATAACTTATTTTTCTTTTATTTAATAAAAATTGATTCACTATAAATAACTAGATACAACTCGATTGATTCTTAACCTCTTTCAAAGTACATACTTTAAGTTGGTGGACTTGATATTCTTCAAAGAATTATAAACGAAAAATACAAAACAAATACGAAAACATCACATCCGGCACACACACACACACACAGATCAACACGCCGAAGACGGCATACCCTTATTTCGTACATGCATCAATTTGATTGCTGAGCATTTCCTGCATCCTCATCATGAATATTGGCAGTGATGCAGACCCACAATATCAATTTAAAATGACTAATTCTTATGAAACCTACAAACTAAGCGTCTTAATTCTCTCCACTCTAGGAGACCTACATACACATATATATAAATATATATATATATATGTATAGTTCTATAAATGTTGAACTCATATTCGTTTAGGGAGCGGCGCGTGTGTGTGCTATGCATATATCTAAATGAATTTTGTGGGCAGTTGCGCCGTGTTTGCTACCATGTCGTTGAGCCCATCGACAGTGGCTGAGGGCGGCGGGGAAGGCTTCAGAAATACTTGTGGCAGTGTTTGTGGTGGTGTTGTTGTTATTGTTGCTGCAATTGGTTGAGCTGAGGCACTGGTCATGTGATTAGTGGTAGCCAGCGAACCATTCAACAGGCCCAGCTGCACATCATACGCATCATAGCGGGCGGCAGAGGCACTCATCGAGGATAGCACCAAGGCGGCAGCCACAGCCTGCTCATGATTATAGAATGCCGACACCGACACCGATTGGGACTGTGTGGCATTCCCCCCCGTATGTCATTGATGCGTTGTTGGTTTTCCAGCAGCGGCTCCAGCACTGGCGCCCGCACCACCGCCGGTGCCAGCACCTTTGATGCCGCCGGATAGTAGCGAGCATGGTGACCATTTCAGCTGCTTATCGAGCGCCGATAGTTCCGATAGCTTTTTCATAATCTGCGGACTGCGGCTGAGATCGTAGCCAAGAGTTGCCGTCGTATTAGTTGCCGCAGTGGCGCGTATTACTCCAGTTTCCATGTTGGGGGCAGTATTGTTGTTGTTGTTGTTGTTGCTGTAGACGTACATGTTCTCCAAATTGAACCCAAGCGTGCCATTCACTCCATTGGGCACCGTGCCCGTTGTGCTAATCACTGATGTCGGTTTGCTCTTCTGACTGGCTTTCGACCGGGGCTTGGTTTGATTTGGCAGTATCTGTTTGACCACCGCCGGATAGACGCCCACAATCTCCACGCCGTCCGACTCGCTGCTGCTCTCGCATCGCACAACAGCAGGCGGCACTGGCAGCACTGGCTGCTCTTGTGACACTGCCACCGGTTGCCATTTGCTGGCCGCCAGCTGCTGTGATGTCTGCAATATGTCGCTGGGACTCTTATAGTCGTCCAAATTGATGACATGTGGCACGGGACGTGCCGTAATAATGGTTGCTGTGGAATGTGCTGCAGTCTGTGGCAGACTATTTATGGGCGCGCTGACACTAACCGCCGCTGGATTCATCGATGCGGCTGTTATTATATTGTAGATGCTGTGCTCCGTTTTAGTAGGGGAGGCCAGCTCCAACATGCTGGCTGCTGCGGCCACAACAGCTGCATTGAGTGCCGCTGCCTGCGCCGAGGTGCTCGGCTGCGACATCAGCGTGTCGAAGTGCGACATCTGTGGCTGTGGCTGTGGATGTGGCTGTGGTGAGGCCTGCTGTTTCTTCTTCTTCGGCGGCTTGCTGATTTGCTTCGATTGTGTCCCTGAACTAAGGCCGCCGCCCAAGGCTGGATTTTCCAGCTTGCGCTTCAGACTGGTCGATGAGGCACTTTTAACGGAATCTGTATCAGAATTGGCACACGAGCGACTCTGTGGGGCGGTGACAGTAAGGTCCTCGAATTGCTTCAGGTAATTGTTGACAGCTGGCAGAGACATCGTCTCAATGCCAGCTGGTACCAACTGCAGCGCGCTATTTGCTTGCGACATCTGTGCCAGCGTAGCCGCCAATTGTTTTTGGAACTTGATTTTGGGCGGCTTTGCGCTGGGCCTTTGCTGTGTCGTGGCAGCATTACTGCTGGTTGGCAGTTCAAGTTTGCGCTTGACACTATTGGATGAGGCACTTGTAGCTGAATCCGTATCGGAATTGGCGCGCGACCGACTCTGACTCTGACTCTGTTCAGTCACCACCGTCAGATCATCGATTTGCTTCAGGTAATCGTTGGTTGCTTGTATTGCGGCTGCTATGGCTGTAGTGGTGGTGGTGCTGCTGCTGCTGGTGGTGGTTGTGGTGGTGGTGGTAGTGGTGGTGGTGATGGTATTGATGATTGTGCCTATCGACTGTTTCTTTGCTTTCTCTTTAAGCTTTTTGCTAGCGTTCTTGTGCCGTTCGATTTCACGCTGCAGATCCTCGTAACGCATCCAGCCGGTTGCCCACACATCCACGATCTTGTCTTTCAGGTAGCCATTGATGAACTGCTCCAGTGAATCCTTTCGTTTGCCTAGCACTGCGTACGATGTCCAGCGCGCTTGGTAAACCTCGTACAGTCGTTCGCGCAGCTCATTTGTCCACTGAAACTTTTTCCGCGGCATCTTTGGCGGATGCTCGGCGTTGACATCAGCCGCTCTAAAAGTTTAAAATTATTCAAAACTATTTCATTGGTTAGAAATACAATTCTTCTGTCTTACGCTAGCTCCGCAAATTTATGAAGTTCGATCTCGTAATTGGCAATTGCTTTGGGCATCACCTCGGCGACCGCCTTGCGTAATCGCTCCAAGGCATTGGTCGTCTTATTCTTCTCCTCCTTGGCGCGCAGCGCCTTGGCCTTGCGCAGTACAAAATATTTTGGCAATTGGAGCTGGTATTCCAGATGGGCAAAAACCATGTTTCGTTCATTGCGCTCCGTGCACAGCAGTGCCTCGTAGATCCTACAGATTTATTTATGAACCAAATTAAATTAATGTTTTTTTTTTGTCCGCTGACAAAACTTACTTAAGCAAAAACGTCGTCAGTTTACCATCAAAGTAGAACCGCTTGCCACACAAATCTCTGCTTCTAACCAGTTCCTTGAAGCTATTAATGTTCCCAAGGACTTCTCTATCGAGTGTTGTCGGTAATATCGTGTCTGCCGATCGTAGATCTATGAGGAATATAAACAGTAACAGTGTGAGAAGTAGAAGAAAATATGTTGCAAGCTCTTCCCATACTTTCATTGGCATCCTTGTTCTTCGGCAACTTATCCGATTTTCCTTGCTCGCTGGCTGAATCGGTGTCATCGTTGTCGCTACTGGAGTCAATGATAGTCGTGGTGATGCACTTGACTTCGCCATTAACAGTGCTCTTCGAGGGCCCATCGAGCTGGCCTTGCGATTTTAGGAAATTATCGCGCTTAGCCTTTAGCATATCTTTTACGGTAGTTGTTTTGACCACTTTCTTGAGCGCCTGTGCCTGTGCCTGGGTCTGTGCCTGTGTCTGTGTCTGTGTCTGTACGTGTGGCTGTGCCTGTGCCTGCGCCTGCGTCTCCTCCGTGTCCGAAGTGTCGATGGTAATAGGACGCGGTGAGTTTGAGGAAGAGGACGGCACAGCGTTCAGCTTGCTGCTTGGCTTCTTGGCATTGGCACTGTTGATTTTCTGCTTGGAAGCTGAACTGGATTTGGGACGTTTCAAATCGCCTTGCTTGAACTTTTTTTTGGCATCGTTTGAAGTGCCGTTAGTCTCATCGTCGAGACTTTCGCTTTCGCTGTCGGAGCCAATGCTCTCGCTGTCATCTGAATCCGAATCCTCATCCTCATCATCATCATCCTCATCATCATCGTCATCATCGTCGTCATCTTCGTCCTCGCTATCATCACCATTATTATTGTTGTTGATTTTATTATTCGCAACTTTTTTCTGTTCAATATCACTTGAAGAATCTGATGATGATTCACTAGATTCATCAGAGCTGCTGGACACAACACGTTTGCGCGATCGTTCCGGCATTTTGATGATGGCATCGGTGCGACGCGTACTCGATTTTTTGTTTAGATTCTTGAACTCCAAGGCGCCGCAGTTGATATAAAAGCCACCCTCGAGAGTTTCCACCTCTTCAGGCAGGATTTCATCGTACTACAAATATATATTGATAATAATATCAACTTGAGCATCGTGACTATTGGAAGCTTACCGCCTCGGTGTTATCTATAAAGGAATCCGACTCGTCGTAGCCCATTCCAATGTCACAAAATTCATCCTTTTTACGCCTGCCACGGCCTCTGGCATAGGCATTGCCATATTTGGCCTCCAGCTCCTTGGCTATGCGTGCCACATCATCATCATTTTCGGCGAAAGGATCAGTTCTGCCATTATTGGTTTTCTCTTTCAGCATTTTTGCTTTTTTCTGCAATAGATTCAAGTAAATGAGAATTCATAATCGCTCCATAGGGAAGGGGCGGAGGCGGATGCCAGCAAATATTTACCTTCTCCAAGTAGAGCAGCTTTGAGTAGTTGAACTCGGGATACCTGTTTGAGTCCGTCTCGAACATTTCCAGTTCCAGTCGAACGCTTTTCGTTGCCGTCTTGCTGCTCTTGTTTGCCTGCACAGCGTCCGGATCCAAGAAGTCACCGAAACGCGAGAACATCGGCGGCATTGAACTGAAGCCTGCTTCATTGCTATTGGTTGTGCTCCTTTGTGTGCTGATTGTGGTGAGGGACACACGCTTGTGCTCGCCCAGCTTCGACATTGCCACCGCCGCAGCCCCCCAATTGTGAGGCTGAATTCAAAACGCAATGCAAACAAATAATAATAGAAAATAAAAAAAAAAAACAACAAAAACTATCGACACACGCGTACGAAAATTCGGATGAGAACCGTTATAGTTGCCTTCCCGCCCTTTTGCTAAACTGCACGCCGCGTGTTTTGTGTGCCAAACAAAAACAATGACAGCAGCAAAAACAACAAGAACGGTAACAGTAAAAACGACGGCGATGTCGGGCCCCACCTCCTGCTGGTTGTCAGTGATGTCTGCTTCTGCTTCTGTTTTAGCCCGTGCACGTACACCACCAGCGCGACAAATACTGCCAGCTCTTGGCCTGTTTTCACTTTTTTGTTTTGCAATTTAGAAATGTGTGCAGAAACTGGTATAAACAAAAACAAATGCGATGATTCGGCGCATATATTTACTGCACAGACTCTTTGTTGAGCGTATCGAAATTGTCCGCTGTACGTTGCACTCGCAGCAGCAGAAAATAATTTGTCACTTTTGTGCAATTGACAATAAATTTGTAGTTTTGGCGTCCAGCCGGCGGAAACAACACAAAGGCTTTCGCCAAACACACATATGATCATGGACCCTTATAGCTAATGGCTTATGTGAATGTCTTAAATGTAATTCAAGCATTCGCTTTTCGCAAAATTACGAACAGTTCTTAATTTGTTTTCGTTTTAATCAAATTTGGTGCCGTCTTCAACGCTAAACATTTTCACTGCACTCATGCCGCCGACCCCGCAATTAATTAATTCTGCCGCTTACCAGCACTGGCCGCAGAATTGCAATATGACTATCTCGCTCTAGTTGGACTTACACTTGGCGCCCGAAACTGTTGCGCAGCTATATTTAATACAAACAATTTGATTAAAATATAAATACTCACTTATTGTCGAACATATAATTTCAATATGTTTTAAAATACGCTGCACGCCAAAATTACCAATTTACATACATATGTACATATATTTCATTGGCTTTAGCATGCAAGAGTAATATCCCTATAGACAATACCTTTGGATTTTTTAACTAATAAAACAATACATTTTCATTGAGTTCAGTTCATTACCCATTCGCGGTTTAAATGATTGAAGTAAATAACTTAGTTTTTTCCTCATGATAGTTGGCCATTTCAAAAAAGTCATTTTTAATAATTGGATATTTATGGTGAACTGAACTTGTTCTGTTGACATTCACACGTTGCCGTTACACATATTAAACGATACTATCGCAACACACTGCTAATGTGTGTCAGTGTGCGTTTGTTTTGACTGCCCGTTAGTGCATTGGCCAACACTGCTTCCAACAGCTGAACACAAGTGGGGAGCTCGCTTGTTGGTTCTCTCGCCTCAGTGTTATTGCGTGCATTCAGACTGAATGCTCAACTAAACGTCAAGTGAGTGTAATAATTATTAATTTAATTGAACTGTTTTTATGGAGCATATCGGTGTGTATGTGCATGAGTGGAGTGTGTGTCTGGTGTGTGTGTCAGTCAACACTAGCAATAAAGTTGCATGCATAGCAATTCGGGCCAAAAATGCACAGTGGCTATTAACGAAAATTGTTGAACCGTGCACCTTATCAGAAAATGATGTATAATAAAATAGCGAATATGTGCCATATCGCCTACAATTCGCAATGTTGGTGTGCGTCCGCCTGTGTGTGTGTGTGTGTGTGTGTCTTTGTGATGTATATTTATGTTGCCTTTATGCTTGCAGCTCCAATCGCCCCCCCTTCTGAATATAGCTGCTTCTGACATCCAGTGACCGCCACTGCCGCCGTTCAAAGAGCAACGTCCGCCGACGTCAACCGCAACAAAGGCAACCAACCAACCACTTTAGTCGTTTGCTGACTTTCGCCTGAGACGCAACCCGAACGCGATTCCTGCATTCGGTTTCACAAACAAACAAAGCAAGCTCTCCGCCCAACCATCCATACATCCACACACCTGGACACTGGATTCACAGCTATGCAAAGACAATAAAGAACTGCCTTGTTGCATTGTTTCAATTGTTAATTGTGTCGTGTGTGTGGTGTCATAGGAGGAGAAACTTCATAAACGGTGAGTAATTTACCTATTCATATGTCTTTCTGTCTGTCTGTCTGTGTGTGTGTGTGTGTTATGGCCTTTAGTAATTAATATTGTAGCCATTTGCCATTTGGCAAAACATGAGAGAGACAACAACGATAAGCGAAGCAGCAGCAGCAGCAGCAGTAGTTGCACTCTTATCTATTTCCTATTTGTTAAAATGGTAAATATCTTAGATAAACAAGATAAAAACTCATAACTAGAGGAGGCCACGACCTGGTGAGCCACCTCCACCAGGTGACTATAACAACAGTCTGTGTGCGCATACAGTAAAAATCCATTTGAACAGACTATGTTTAGGTGTATTGTTCTATGAGTTTAAAATACAGTAATAGTTTCATTATTGAAAAACAAGGAATTTCTATTTTTGTTAGTAATTTAAAGAATCGTAACTGTAGCTACTAATGAGTGCACGCATAAGCAGGGCCGCCGAGAGAAAATACGGGCCCGGGACGGAAAAAGTACGGGCGCTTATATAAAAATTTTTCGGCTGAAATTCTTTTCTTTTTTTTCTTGTTTTGTCAATTTTGTACAAAAAAACTATGAAAAAATTGTTTGACACCTGGGATTTCGGGCCCCTTCAAAAACCCCGGGCCCGGGGGATTCCCACCGTCTCCTCCCCCCTCTCGGTGGCCCTGCGTATAAGGCAGCATCTACTGTAGTTAAGTATGTCTATCGAAACTTTTGTCTCAGTTTCCATATGTCTTTCTATACTCCTTTCTCCAATGTCCAGTGTTAGTTAACTGTTAGTTGTCCCATTGGACATTTATTTGCATACAAAATTGTTAGTTATGACAGACAGCTGTCCGTGACGAATGCTTTCACTGTACCTATCTACATATGTGTACATATTTGCTAACGCGCTGCGGTAAGTGACCTTGAATGTGTCGCCGTTGTCGCCGTCGCCTTGTCAACCAAAATTGTTTTACACTTTTTTGATTTCAATTTCAATTTCAATTTCAATTTCAATGGAAAGCGAATTATTTCAGGCGCCCATTTAGGCCCCAACAGGTTTGTAGTTTTATTTTTGGTCAACAGTGGCAAGGCAGACAGCTAATAGCAAACAAAGCAAAAACGTGCCACAATCAACAAGTTGCGCACCAATGTGTGTGTGTGTGTGTGTGTGTGTGAGGGTGTGTGAGTGTGAGTGTGTGTGTGTGTGTGTGTGTGTGTGCGTGCACATAATGAAATGTATTTAATTCGCTTTTAATGCGTCATTATTGCCAATTTGCGCAACGCTTTGTTGTAGCCGGCAGCAAATGGAGCTCACGTTTGTTATCAATGGAACAACGCAGCAACAAATGTCAATATCTATATATTTATATAAACACATACATACATACATATATTGACAGATGCATATGTAAATAAATAAAAAGAAAACCACACACACGCACACACACACACGCACATGCATATACATACATACGTATGTATGTATGTGTATTCAAGCAAATTGTGAAAGAGAAAACACTTTCTTTGTCCCTGGTAACGTCTGTATACCCTTTCGTTGAGGGTAATTTTCAAAGTTATCAAAAACAATGTAAATATGTATGTATATAGAGGACTCTTAACATGAATATAAACTATTTAAAATAAATACTATAAATAAATATATATTTAATATTTTATATACTATAAATATATATTAAATATTTTATATACTATAAATAAATATATATTAAATATTTTATATACTATAAATAAATATATATTAAATATTTTATATACCATAAATAAAAATATATTAAATATTTTATATACCATAAATAAAAATATATTAAATATTTTATATTTATAAATTTAAATATATATATAAATAATCTCTTTGTTGCATAAATCTCGTTGTTAAAATTAAAAAATAGCATTAAAATATTTATATTTAAGAATTTGGAGCTAGTGAAATATTTCGAGACAGACGATTTATTATCTCATAGTTTTATTACAGTATGCTAAGCTTATGATTATGCGGTTGTTTCTTATCTAACCATATATTTTCATAGCTTAAAGTTACTTAGTTTCTTTTTTTATACATATATAGATGCTACGAACTATATAAATCAGCTCAGCGGTTTGCTAGTAAACATAATAAAAAAAAAGTCTGTTATTATTAAATAATATAAAAGTAAATTAAAAAGATTTCTATTGATTTAAGAATTGAAATGTAGTTAGTATAACATCTTAATAGTTTTAGAAAATAATATTATATAATATATATAAACAGGAATTGATGATTAGCTCTACAATTCGAATCTATAATTAATAATTATTCATTAAGAAAACTTGCTTTCGATTTAAATATATCAGAATATAGAGTACTTGAAGTGCGCGTAGTGTCCGATTGTTTATATGACATATGAACAATAAAAACTCTTTAGTGTCTGCTATCTGTTGTGGTTTCATTTTGAAGCAATGACGAATGTTTTGAAATAACTTACAATGAATTATGTTCTTATAAGTACTATATATACATAAGTATATTATATCGTTTACGTAGAAGCAAAAAAAATGAAATAGAGGAATATATATGTATATACTACATACAAAAATATATGTACATAAGACTTAAGCATTATTGTTTTCTGTTTCGTCCAATGGCAGCTTCTCAGTTCAATATATGTTTAACCCCAGAGCGAGTGAGAGGCTGCGATGACTGAGAACGACGAGCTGGTGAACAAATATGGCGAGCCGCTGCGTTATGATCGCAACTTTCAGGGGCCTCGACAACGTGATCGTAGCTGCACGGATGTACCCTGTCTGATACTGTTTGTGCTCTTTCTGGGCGGCTGGGCGTTTATAGCCCACTATGCCATACGCCATGGGGATCTCAATAAGCTAATGGTGCCGACGGACATGTATAATCAGAAGTGCGGCATCGATTCCAACGTGCTGAATAAGAAGTATTTGTTCTTCTTCAATCTGGACCAATGCATTGATCCGTTAGTGCCCATTACGGGTTGTAATACGCCGCAGGTAAATTAATTGCGATTAAATCCGATGCGCATAGATCATCTCTTCATTTCTTCTCCATTTTGGCAGGTTTGCGTCGAAAGCTGCCCCACAGATACGTTCGTTTGGGATAGCATGAAGAACACCAAGAGTTTTCAGGAGCTGAAAGCTAAACTCATTTGCCGAACGGATGAGGACAAGGCAGCCATTGGCTCCAAATCGGACATTGAGCGTGCTATCCAGGAGAATCGTTGTGCTCGCTATTATATCCAGAGTCAACCATTTCTAAATCGCTGCATGTTTGAGTTCTCGGATGAGCTATGCGTATTGCTGCCCAGCGTGCTGTTGCGCGCTCGCCGGGACTCGACGCTACGATTGCCCGGCAATGCGAGCCACCTGGAGGAGCTGGAAATGCAAGCAATGGCACTGACCATACAGAGTGAAGCGCAGGCTCGTGTGGCGCCACAAACCGTAAGCAACAAGCAGGAGCCGGTAGATGAACGGGTCGGGCAATGTCGCCGACAGCAGCTGAACGGTGCGGTCATTAGGGAAAAGATGAGGCAAACAGATACACGACTGGCCAAGATGGTGGGCAACCTCGTGGCCCACTTCTACAATGGCACCCACGATGCTCAGCGTATGGGCGAGGAAATTGTCGAGGATTTGGTCAACTCAATGTCTGTGGTGCTAACGGCGCTATTATGTACGCTGCTTGCCTCACTGGTCTACATTGCTCTGATGCGTTGGATCGCCGCGCCCATACTCTGGTTCTCCATCATCGGCGTGCTGGTCGGCCTTATATTTGCCATCTACTATGGCTTTAAGCAGTACAGCTTCTGGAGCAATACAGCCACGGTGCCGTTGCACGACCTGAATCTGCACAAGCAATGGCAGAATCTGCTGCAAAATCCCAAGATGTGGCTCTACTTGTCCATTGCTGCCTGCATCGCCTTTGTGGTCATATTCCTGTTGGTCATTGTGCTGCGCAAGCGTATACAAATTGCCATTGCGCTGATCAAGGAGGGCAGCAAGGCTGTGAGCACCGTCATCAGCACCGTCTTTTTCCCGATCTTCTCTTGGGTGCTATTCATTGGTGCAATTGGATTTGCCATTGGCGTTGGCCTCTATCTCGGCTCCATTGGCACGTTATCCTTTCGCATGGTGCGCCGCCTGACCGATGCCGGAGAGGTCACCAACGAGCAGTGCGTTTGTGAAGGACCCGGCATTAACTACACCGTTGGCGCCGCCTGCAGTCCGGAGATATTTAAACAGTATTGTCACATCAATCTAAGGCGCGAACCGTGCGCCCAGACCACATGCAGCTTTTTGGAAATCGATAATCCACAGCTAGTTCGCTGGGCCATGGGCTACAATTTGTTTGGATTCCTCTGGCTAACATTCTTCATATCTGCCTTCAGCGACATGGTGCTGGCAGCCACCTTTGCCCGATGGTACTGGACATTCAAGAAGCGGGATGTGCCTTATTTTACACTCACGCATGCCTTCTGCCAAACAGCTTGCTACCATTTGGGTACGCTGGCCTTTGGCTCGCTGATCTTGGCCATTTGCCGGCTGATACGCCTGGTGCTGGAGTACATA
Organism: Drosophila leonis; assembly: GCA_035045365.1. Classification (NCBI taxonomy): domain Eukaryota; kingdom Metazoa; phylum Arthropoda; class Insecta; order Diptera; family Drosophilidae; genus Drosophila; species Drosophila leonis. The sequence continues at coordinate 4,183,765 of JAWNPC010000338.1, read as the reverse complement.
GATGCCAAATTGAAGAAGTACGATAATGTGGTGACACGGGCCATTCTCTGCTGCATGCGCTGCTTCTTCTGGCTGCTGGAATCGTTCCTCAGGTTCCTCAATAAAAACGCGTACATTATGTGCGCGATACACGGCAAGAACTTCTGCACGAGTGCCAAAGATGCGTTCAATCTGCTAATGCGCAATTTTCTGCGTGTTGTCACATTGGATAAGGTCACCGACTTTCTCTTCTTTCTATCCAAGGTGCTGCTCACCGCCGGCGCAGGTGTGTCCACCTACTATTTTCTGGCCAACAATCCGTCCGTCATACAGCTCAACTACAAGGCTGTGCCCACCACTGTGGTTGTCATCGCCGCCTTTCTGATTACCAGCGTCTTCTTTGGTGTCTACTCGATGGCTGTGGACACGCTGTTCCTGTGCTTCTTGGAGGATTGTGAGCGCAACGATGGCACACCCGAGAAGCCCTACTTCATGTCCAAGCAACTAATGAAGATTTTAGGCAAAAAGAATAAGATGCCACCGCGACAGCGTCGCAGCAAGTAGACGTTGACTGGTCGCAAAACCAAAGCAATATGGAATATCCCTTGTAAATGACAGTGCAAATTGTAGCCTAGACGACGTTGAGGTGCAGATTGATCTTTGGAAAGATACATATATACATACACACATATTTATATATTTATATTACGGCAATTGAAGCCACGGGTTGTGCACGATTACCGCTCAGACGATATTTGATTAGATGGCAGCATTTTGGGCCGACTGCAATAACTACTTACATATAATGTAATTAACATAAGGCTACAAATTTGCCAACATATAGTATTGTTATTGACATTATCTATTGCATGCATATAATGTAAATACATAAATATATACGAAATGCAATCCAAATTATATACATATTTTAGCACGGCGTGCTTATTGCAACGGATGCTCAATTAATGAAGTGATAAAATGATAAGCAAATACTGAAGTATAATACAATAGAACTCATTCTCAACATTATTTGAATATTATGAATCTAAGGCTAAAAATTGAAGTTGAACATAACTGAATGAATTGAAAAAAAAAATGAAATAAAATCAAACAATCATAAGAAACTTAATTTTTTATTTCTACTTATTTACGCACAATTTGAATAACTTTTAGTTTGATTTTTTTTTTGAATATCACTTTTTTCAATTCTAAAAAATGTATTTAACTTCACACACCTGTTTACTTTGACTTCATTCACATTTTACGAAGTTTACCTTGTTCAGTAAATTTTACATGAATTTGCCAAGCAAACATCTTAAAGTCAACATTTGTAAATTCATTCAATGTAGGTTAACAAAGCAGAAAAAAGATAAATAAATAATTGCAAATATTGAATTAATTATACATATGTAAATGCATTATAGGATCTATGAAAATAAACGATTTATATACGAAAACTAAAATGATATATCCTTTAGTACGTTGTCGCTAATGTTCAACAAGTCATCGTTGTCGCCGCTGAAATCGAGATTAAATTTGGGCGGCTGCGTGTTCAATTGATTCGCATTGATTTCCTCCTTAGTTGCCTGCTGCTGCTGCGAATCCTAAAAATAATTAAGTGTCTTAGCATATTACAGCTTTATTTATACTTTATTCATACTCACGTTTATTGTCTGATCATTGAGCTGCAAGCGCGGTATGGCTTGCTGTTCGGGCATTGGACCTGGCACCAGTGCGTCCAGTCGCCCTGATGGTGAGGTGGTCAGATTTTGTACGTTCAGCGAAGCGTCCAATACTTTCATCAGGGCAACGCTCTTTATGGCATACAACGAGCTGTTGCCGTTGCTGTTGTTGCTATCGGCCGCTGCTGCCTGTGGCAGTCGCTCAATACGAGTTCGTTCGTTACAACTGAGCGGCGTAAACGGTGATTGGTCAGTGACAATAGTTGGCTTGGGTGAGGTGGGCATTGCGGTTGCAGCCTCATCAAAGTTAAAAGAGGCCTGCATCGCCTTCCATTTGCTACCCAGAGACGAGAGATTAGCTGCCGTGTTAGCATTACTCGACTTTTTATTTATGGTGCGCAACAGCTGCATTGGATCCATAATCTTTGAGCGATTTGTGGTGCAGTTTAGCTCCGAAGCATGTTCGGTCTTCACCTTACGCGCTGAGCGTGGCACTGCGGCTGCTGAAACAAATGCGAAAATAAATCAATTGTTAGCTAGAAAAGACTTTTAGCGCTGTTACCCAACAGATTGTTGCACGTCGTCTCCAGCTGATTGGCATTAAAGTCATCCTGCAGCGGCAGGCGCACATGCGCACTGCGCACACCGCTGGCCATATCCGGTTTAATGGGCGGCGTCGAAACGAACTTCATCAGCAGCGAGTGGCCAGTGGTGCCCGCATGCAGGTTTGGGTCCAAATGGCGCAACGGTGTGGTCGGCACCGCATCTAGTGTACTGGATGCGTGCGACGCATTGCCATTGATAATGCTGCTCTGCTCCTTATCGCGTGCATTGAAGCTCTTTTGCACATCGCTCACTTGCTGATCGATCTGTTGCAGTTCGGCCTTCAACGTCTCAAGACCTGCGGCAACAAATTCATTGGACTCGTTGCAGTGATCATTGGCATCCAGCTGCTCGGCAATTGTTTCGCTAATGCTATTGAAGGCGCTCATCATAGAGTTCACTTTGGCTTAAATATATAAAAGTCAATAAATAAAATAAATCAAATTTAAAATCTGCAAGATTTACCTGTTGCATGATCAGTCTCAATGCCGCATAACTTTTGGATGCCGCGCAATGCGTTGTCTGCAGCTTCTTTGTTTAGCTTGTGAATCGTCTGTTTGGCTTGAAACTCATCGATGTTGTCCTTCAGCGAATTCAGTGGAGTCTCCAGCTCCGCGACTCTAGCCGCTTGCAAAGTTATTAGTTCCTCGCATTTCTGGCGATTGGATGCCTCAAATGCCATCAGAAATTTATCGTCCGACAGCAATGCTTCATCGACGCCCGTGGCCATTGATATTTCGCTAAATTTTTGCTTTATTTTCTGGGTACACTCGCGTAACTTGGCCGTATTCTCGTCCAGCTCTTCAATATATGCTGAGACATAATCTTTTCGGAATTTGTTTGCTATTTCCATCCTGTCGGCACTCCAGTTACGGAATTGTGAAATGTCTATGTCAGCGGACAGAGCTTTCTCCCGTTGCTTGATCTGCTCCTGTATTACGAAGCCAACCAGATCTAACAGAAAGTTAATGAACTTCATTCCACCCGGCATGACAACCAGATAAGATTTAATGTTGGCCCAATTGAGATTATGTTTCGTATTCAAATGCTTCAGATAATCAACGGTGCTTGTTCGGAAGGTTGCTTCCGCTTTCTTGTCAGTGATGGGCCAAAAAAATCGACGCTTGAATTCAGCTGGATCCAGTATACGGAACAGATAGTGCATCACTTGAAAAAAGGCGGGCTGGTTGGGTTTAAGGAACATGTCCCACGATAGCAACTTCTTCATTTCATCATTCATGGAATGCATTAAGGCTAAGCCTCTCAGCTTTTGGTATAACTTTTCACTAAGATCCTTTTCTTCAGCTTTCCATGGTGCAATCATTGTACGATCCATTTTAGTAATCTGTTTTTTATACGGCAAAATTCGTAGTAATTTTTTCTTTGTTTTCTATATTTCGGCAGTTGTGCCGCTCTCCTTTCAAGATGACGCGAATTCGAATTCGAACTCAAAGTATCGATAAATATATAAATGCTTAGAATTTTTTTACAAACGTAATTCAATATGTTGTTTCCATGCTTAAATTATTGTAAAAAATATGTAATCTAAAATATATTATTCAATATATTTTAATATTTAATAATAATTTTCACTTGCTTTTGTTTGGTCACACTTGGTCAAGCGCATTATAATCGAACCTATTATTCTTTCTATCGATAATGCCGACCATATTTGTGTGATTGCTATCGATAGTATCGACATAATTTTTGCAGCTCTACTAGCAAAATCTACGGAGAAAAAAGTTAAAACGTATAAAAACCATTAAGTGCACATTAAAAGTGCAAGTAATTAGTGGAATACATTCCACTCGTTCAACATGGATGACGACACACAGTTGAAACAAGGAACAGATAAGCGTATGGGCAGTTCGCTGGATGACGGTCCACCCGGCGTGGATGGCAATGATGCTAGTGAAAAAAACGAGGCTGCAGCAACCGCGGCGCCTGCATCTCGCAAAACGAAGTCAAATTCACGCCGACGCTCAACGTCTCGACGACGCTCCAATTCACGTCACGCTACTTCACCCTTGCGCCGCAGGCGGTCACATACGCGATCACCAACGCCGCCGCCTTCGCGACGAGGACGTTACGATTCACCGGACTATGGCCGATATCCGCCACGACGACGCTTCGAGCGACGACGCTCACCAGATCGTCGGCGGTCGCCGCCTCGTCGTGGTCGACGGGACCGTTACGGCAGATCGCGATCGCGTTCGCGCAGCGGCTCACCGCCACGACGAGGCGGAGGTCGTGGTGTTAGTCCAGTGTCGCGATGGTCACCTAAGAAGAAGCCAGCTTCGCCGCCGCTGCCAAACCAAGCAGCCCAGCAGCTTGCCCAGCAACAACTAGCGCATCCTGTCCAGGCGGCAGCTTACGGTGTCATGTCGGCTCCAATGTACGGCCAAGCAGCGTACGGTACACCGGATGTATATGGACACCAGTACAGCATGGCGCCACCAAATGCCTTTCCGCCGCCGGGCCCGCCACCAGGCTATATGCAAGGCCCACCACCCACGCAGGCTGCAAGCTTCAACACGGGCTACGGCGCCTGGGGCGTAAATGGTAAGCGACCTAACTGCCCTTATGTATGTATATAATACAAGATAAATGTTTTGAACAGAATATGGACAACAAGTTTGGCTGCCGCAGCCGCTGCCCAATGTACCGGCGGCGACACCTGAGCCACTGGCAACGCAGCAGATTATACCACAGCAGCAGCAGCAGCAGCCGCCCCCGGCAGTTATTATGGAGGAGCAGCCAACTCCGGCGCTTGAGAGCGCAGGTTTGCCACCACAGGACGGTAAGTGTGGAAATGAACTTTGACTTTGCTACTTACCACAATTCACATGCAAACCTCTCACATTATATTTTATTGTTGTCATGATTTACGCGCCCCCTAACAACAAAAAAAAAAAAAAATACCAATTTTGTAATTGAATTTGATAATTGTAATTTGAAATATGCGCTTGCAAACGCACAGAAGTATTTAAGAAACTGCATTGTAAAAGACATTTAGAATCTAGCTATAAAATCGCAGCGAGAGCTTAAACTGACACGGACTTTGGCTCTGACGACACTTGAAATATTCAATTCGATTTACGTAAGCAAAGCGGAACAATGTCTCGTTTTCTGTCGCGTTTTGTCTAAGACCCAACTTTCTCGTTTGGGGGGAGCGGCGGCACACACGGTCAGCAGTTACGACACCGGCACGAAAACGGACGGTCCGTCGGCGCGTCAGCCCCAACCCCAACATGCACACAGCCAATACCTGATGGACCCGATATGCAACAAACTGATTCGAAAACGTTCCGGCGAACGCATCCGTTGGTCGCATTTGCCAACTGTGTGTAACTAGCCGTGAAATGCACTCGAGACTGCATTTTGTAAATGAAATTTGAACTTTAAATCACATCTAACGAGAATGTGTACTAATTAATTTCTCTCTCTTATTCCCAAAAAAACAAAACATAAAATCAAACATGGCAGCTGTGGCACAGGAAGCGGAAAATCAAAAGGAAGAGCTGAAAAAGCAACGCACCAACTATGTGAAGAAGGTGTCGCTGCTCAAGAAGGAAATGAAAGTTTTAAAGGACCAACGCAACGATCTGACCGCCGGAGATGCGCCACCATCGCCAACAACAAAGAATTTCATTGAGGAAAACGATCGTTTGCAGGTAAATCATCAAGGATACAGCAATCCATGCAATTTCCTTTCAAATTTAAATTGATTTTTGCAGGTACAAATCAAAAAGAAATTGGACACCATTGAGAACGTCATCGATATGTTGAATGGCATCATTGGCGACGAGGAAGCCGACGAAGATTCGGAGGTCACGCCAAAGAAGGACTCTGAGCCCGCCATCAGTAAATTGGCTCAACCATCGGGTGCTGGTGCTGCTGCTAGTGCTGAGGCTTCTAGCACGACAAGCGATAGTTCTGATAGCTCAGATTCCAGCTCATCCTCAAGCAGCTCCTCGGAGTCATCCACGGAGGAAGAGGGCGATGAGGAGAATGGCACCGGTGACGGCAGTCCCACAAATCGCCTCAAGAATCGCGCCATCAAAACAATGAAAGCCAAACAACGACAGGCAGCACCGCCATCTAAATCGGCGGCGTCTCAAGCGCAAAACTACAATTATGTATTCTTTGATCCCGAACAGCATTGGTGTGAGAGTTGCGCTGTGTTCCCGAAAACGGCGCGCGACTATCTAAAGCATCTGCATGCCGAGGAGCACATGAACCGAGAGACCATGGAGACTCCCTGGCATGTGGGCATCGATCATGATCCTTATCCCACTTACGAAAAGGCGCCCATTAAGCGTGTACCTGTGCGTGGTCTACAGTTTCTGGTGCCTGCCAGTGCCTGGTATTGCAAATTGTGCAGCGTTTGGATTGGAGACTTGCACTGCGCCTCGGCGCATCTCAAATCTCGTATGCACGCCAACAGATATGACGTAAGTGACTGATAATGTGACATAAATTGTTATTTGATTACGATGGATTTCAATTGTTGCAGTTGTTTGTGAAGAAGCAGCCCAACTACGAGAGCGAGTTTCTAAACAAACGCGAACGGGCCCAGCAACAGCAGCAAAAGGAAAGCGAGGAGGCCAAGCTCAAGAAGGCCAAGAAGGAGGATGACAAGATCTCAAAGAAGCGCAAGAAGAAGAGGTTTGTATTGCCTAATAAAATATATAATTATTATATAAATTCTAAATTCCCCTTTCACTTGAATGCGCAGCAGCGAAAAGAAGAAGAAGAAGCGAAAGCACGGCAAGAAGCATAAACGCAATGCAAATGCAGCAAACAGCACATCCACATCATCGGATAGCTCTTCGTCGGATGAAATGGATGAGGTGCAGCAGCAACCAAAGAAGGCACCGGCCACAGCGGAAGTGGCGCCATCCACGAATGCTGCCTCAATACGTGTGGCCATGCGCAAACAGGATGCGACTGGGTCGGGCAAATTGGAGGCGATGTCCCCGCAGGTGGTGCCACCGCCACCGCCCTTCATAAAGGATGCGTTCAAGGACGCAACAGAACGTGGCAAATGGACGTCAGCCAGCAATGATACGAAAGAGAAAGAGGAAGACCAAAAGAAGCGCGATGATGCAATGATGCAGCAATGGAACACGGTGCAGCCAGTCATAAGCGAGAGCGAGAAGAAGCTGCTCGAGCAGCTCAAGGGTAAACTGAAAGGCAAATCTCGGCCGTCGGATGACAATCGAAATTCAAATGCTGCTCTCGATGAGAAGTCACGACGGACCGTTTCCAAGCGACGCAGTCCTTCGCCACGCAGCGGCAGTCGCGGCCGCACAGATCGGGATCGGCGAGATCGGGAACGTGAACGTGAACGTGACCGTGGTCGTGATCGGGATCGTGAACGTGAACGGGAACGTGATCGCGATCGCCGGCGATCGCGCAGTCGATCGCGCAGCCGTGGCCGCAGGCGCAACTCACGATCGCCTGTGCGCGGTGGTCGACGTAGTCGCTCACGCGATGTTCGCTGGCGTCGCAACAGTCGTAGTCGCAGCCGCAGCCACTCGGAGGAGCGCGTCGAGCGGCCAGTGATCAAGCATCCAGAATTTCGCCCGCGTCCACTGCCCGATCGCAAGCAGAACGATATTAAACGGGACAAGAAAGAGCCCGCGGCTAAGCCGAAAATAATCAAGAACAACGCGAGCTCCACAGTCGCCGCTACGGGCAAGAAGCTGCCGTTCATTGGCAAAATGCCCGTGCTGAAGAAGCAGCCAGTTGTTCCGCCAACTGCCAGCTACAACGATCCGAGCGCTTACACCAATGGCAATATGGAAAACATACCAGTGGGGCCGCCGCCACCACCGCCGCCCACGACCACAATGGGCATGGCGAGCGCTGTCCGTCAGAATGCGCCGACAGCTGCACAGATTCAAATGGCCATGATGGAGGATGCCTTTGGTAATGCGCCGCCTTTTCATCCCGATGCCGGCATGATGATGGACTATGATGAGCTAATGCCGGATCCAGTGCAGTTTGCCAATTTGATGACACATTGCCCGCCACCGCCGCCGCCTGGCGACAGTGCCAATGCGGCTGCCAACGAGTCCCTAGCTGCAGATCAGCTGGCTAGCGAGGAGAACGGTGAGGAGGATGTACTGCCACCCGGTATTGATGAGGCTGAAACGGATCTGGTGCCGCAGCCGTTGGTTGCGACGAAACAAACACGCGACGGCGAGCTGCCCAAGGATTTGGCCGAAGCACTCGATATTATATTCCCAGCGGATCGAGCAGCTGACGACGAATCCCAACAGAACAACCATATGCCAGGTGTGCCGCAAACTGTAACCACCATTGTGGAAGATGAGCCCGTGCTGGACGAGCACAATCTGCAGGACTTGGCTAAGCAGGGTATACATCTGGTTTCCATTGAGGAAACCACATCCAGCTCAATGCCAGGCTCAACTCTTGAGGACGCCCTTCAATCCAATGATTCATCTATGCAAATCAGCGCTGATGACTCCTCCTCCCAGGGTGTCTATCAGCAGGCAAACGGCAATATGGAAAACACAATTAGTCTCAAACAGATGACGGCGCAAGATATACCCATGCCTGGCACACCGCCAGCTGACCCCGCAGCCGAGGTCAAGGCCAGAGCCGAGGAACTGTTCAATGTGGGTGATATACCCCAGCCACCCGACTCGCCGACAGACAGTGAGAAAATGCGGCGCCAGTCGGAGCTGGATGAATTGGCTATGCTGGGAATTGACAGCAGTGACATGGCAGCTCAATGTATGTAGACTGCACACACACAAGCACAAACACACCTGCACACACACACACACCTGCACACTTGCCCACTCACATACACACATGCATTCATTTCATTCATCAATTGCCATAACTTGGCTTTTAATCTGCATTTGTGTATTTCTCTAGATGCGTTATAAGCTTTCTGACCTGACCATTTAGCCAAGAAACTGGCTGCAGGTGTTTGACGTCATCAGCAGCTCCATATCTGACTTAATCGCATGCAACGGAGGGCAGGCAGCAACGGCGGCGCCCAGATTCAATTCATTTTATTAGTTTTACTTTATTCCTATGTATGCTTGTGTTTATCTGACGAAGTGTTCTCAATAAATGCGCATATATGTATGTAATATATGTATGATTAAACTAGAACTATCGACTTTATAAGGGGGATGGATGTCTGGGTGCGAGTGTGTGGAAAGTTTACTAAAGAGATATGCTAATATATATTACATATTATATACATATATATTATATATATCACATGAATTTCAACTCATTTACTATTTATTTACCTTCTGCTTGGCAACTGCTGCTACTCTTAAGCTAAACTCTGCCCAACAAAATTCAAATAACAATTAAAAACTCATGCGTTTGTTAGTTGATTATTGGGTAAACACGTATTTACATATATATTATTAATATACAAAATTGCCTTGTATGCCTTGTTTCCTTAGTAGTTAAATAAAACATGAATTTGTTGCTGCTGTATCAAATGGCACCTAAATCTGTTTAATGTAAGTTACTAAAAAATAGTGATTAATACTAGAACACTGCACAACAATATCGATGAACGTAGTACGTATAAAGTGATTGCATTTCTTAACAAAACAGTTACAATTGTCTCTAAATAGATTTTGATTTTTGTTCGCTTGTTATACAGAAGTATCTAGTAGATATATAGGTACACGATTTTCGCTATTAGTTACATAGTTAATAGTTGTAGGTATGTGTAGATACTTTGATTTAGTAACAAATTTTGAAGTTTTGTGCGGCCTGAATTGTTGGATTGTTGGGTAAGTTGAGGATTTGGCCTTTAACATGATCATTTGGCTTATATAAATAGATGTGTGTGTGTGTTTGTGTGTGTGTGTATTAAACATGTTCTCCAGTTTTTTGATTTATGCATAGGTTAAAGAGTTATAAATAATTTTGAAACGAAATGTGTGCAGTCGCCGCTGTTGTTGTTGCCGAGGCTTTGGTGCCTGCTATAAATGGGTAACACGCAAACCAGTCGGTGTCATCTGTTGCTTGGTGCCGGGCGTGCTTGGATCGCCGCAGCCGGTTAGCTAGAACTATAAGTCCGTAATGAATCCGCCGGCGAGGCTGAGTCTGTTGGCCGTGGCAGCGGCGGCGGTAGCGACGGCGGCATTGGGCGCAGTCACATTTGGATTCCAATTTGGTTGGTTAGCCACCTGGGCGCTTAGGTCTTTAACCAATTTTTCGAGTCTAAAGACAGTTGATCGAAACAGCAGTTTTTTTTTTTTGTTTGTTTTGTAGTTGTAGAAAGAGAAGAGCAGAAATGCAAAAAAATACTGTGAGTGATTTTTGTTGTGTTTAGTCACCGAATACGCTTTAAACATGATACGAAATGGGTTACTGAGTGCGACATTAACAGATGTGCATGCATGCGAAATGAAGTGGTGCAATGTTGAAAGGTGAAAGGTGAAAGGTCGAGTTGTTACAGTTACAGCTTAGACATGTAGAACAGAAAAAGTAAACCATATAGAGCATAGACTACACCCACGCTATGATACGCTGATTGGCCTCCTTACGTGCGCTGGTCGCTTCGCTGAGTTCGCGCTTCAGCTGCGCATGCTCCTTTTTGCGCGGCAACAGCGGCGGCGGCGGCGGTGGTGGCGTCGACGCCACCTGCTCCCCCAGCAATGCGAACTTGGGCGGACTTTGCAAAGGTTGCGTTTGCGGCAACTGTTTGATGGGCGTGACCAGACCATTACTGCGAGATTCATTGCTGGAACTGGACAGACGCTTGCTGCTCGCCAGCTCCTCATTATCCTCGTCCTGCAACTGCTCCTCTTCATCATCCTCGTCCAGCAGCTGGGTGGCCGGCGCCGGCGCCTGATGCACGGTGCCATAGTGCAGATTCAACGAATGTGCACGTCGTGCGCCGCCATTGGGAAACCCGAAAGGCGCCTTGACACGCGCACCTCGAGCGCGTTCGTTCTCGTAGATAATGTCGTGATATGCCTGTCGTTGATTGAACAAACTGGCCAAGGCGTGGCGTAGATATTTATTCTCCGCCTCGAGATGTGACACACGTTTGTTCGTCTCCTTGCGTTCCACGCGCAGCTGCATCACCTGGGCCTGCAAATCAATAAACTTAACCAAACTGTTTCGTCTGAGTAGAGCTGAACTCACCTTGAGCTCATCTATATCACGTAATATGCGCACATTGCCCTCGCTCATGGACCACTGGCGCTCCTCCACCATGGACTTGACGCTGTGAGATAATTGGGTTAATAAAGCATTGCAGAGATTGGCAAAGCTTCGAACTTACCGATTGAGTAGCGCATCCTCACGCACGCGCGCAGCCTCTTTCACCTCGCGCACCACATCCGTCATCATGCCGGGCGTGTAGGCGCCTAAAAGATAGTCAAGCATATGGATTAGTTGCGAGCAGCTAGAGCAGGTTCCACAATATGTATGTATATAAGTGTGTATATATACCTGAATGAAAAGTGGGCGCTGGACTATGCGTGCCACCGAATCCGCCGCCAAATACCAATGGTTGACTTTGTGTGCTTAATCCGCTCAAGCTATCTCTACGGTGCCGCATGCCCCCGCCACCAGCCCATGGCTGGCCATTGGGAGCGTGCTTCAAAGCTTCGATATCAACTGTGTGTGTGTGTGTGTGTATACATATTTACGTAGTGTGCAGTGTGTGTAAAAGATAGTAGGCGAAAATAGGTAAAAGAAAAAACAAAATACATAATACATAATCGAGAGCAGCGTGTAAATACAGAAAGTTTTACAACAATTACAATATCAAACAACAACAAGAGCAATAGCAATAGGGAGTCAAAGGATTTTACACATATGGGATAGAGAATATATATATATATTAAAGATATTAAAGATATATATATATCGAGTATAGATAATAGTGTAGGGTACTTTAAGAATTTACAGACTGTCTTGCTATATAAATATGTACAATAAAAGGATACACAAATGTGTACGATAGTCGAGCATGCACGACTAATATATACCCAGTACTCTATAGCAAAAATTCAAATATTCTGTATCTTTATGTACAAAATATAAAACGAACAAATTTAACAATTAAGAAAACTCTAGTCGGTGGTGCCCGACTAGGGGATCCCCTGAACCCTAAAATTAAATAATGGTATCCAAAAAATAACAAAAATCGAAATTGTATAAAATATAAATTAACCTAAATACAAAATTTGGAGACTCTAGCTCGAAAGATGTACGAGATATAATTTAATAACTTGATTTCGATAAGGTTTTTAATCGATAACAATGAAACGGGAAAAGTTCTCGATTTTTTAAAACAAACTCGATATGCGCGTGCTATACAGGGACTCACATATACATAATTTCAAATCTCTAGCTCTTATATGCTCTGAGATGAACGCGTTCATACATACGGACAACGGACAGACAGACGGACAGGGCTAAATCGACTCAGCTCGTCTCCATGATCAAGAATATATACTTTATGGGGTCTGCCACGTCTCCTTCTGCCTGTTACATACATTTGACATTTCAACAAAACCATCATACTCTGATTTCCCATTTTCAATGGGTTCAGGGTATACAAATTTCAAGCCTCTAGCTCTTATAGGTTCTGAGATCGACGCGTTCACACATACGGACGGACGGACAGACATGACTAAATAGACTCAGCTCGTCTCCCTGATAAATAATATATATACTTTATGGGGTCTGACACGCCTCCTTCTGCCTGTTACATCATTTTCACAAAAACATTATACCTTGATTTCCCACTTTCAATGGATTCAGGGTATAAAAATTGTCAGAGATATAAAATAAAGAATAATCTACGTCTTACATTAAGAGTTTAATACACTCATTGAGATCACAGTGTGCAAGCATACAGACGGACATAGCTAGATCAACTAGATTGTTGCTTTTATATATGTACATATGTATAGACACAGTGTGCAAAGGGATAACTCTTTATATGCCTTCTTCTATGCAACTACTCTAGATTCTCTTTGCACTTTCACTAAGTTCCAGTCATTTCCTTTAAGGTACAGGGTATATCAAAGTATTTCCTCTGGCTCGCACGCACCTTTCGTTTCGTGCAAATTGCGACAAATTTTGGAGTTCGTTTCGTGCAATATGTTAATCTGTTCCATTAGCGCGGCAAAGAATTTATTCTGCTGATCGACGTCGCTGCCGCTGCCGTTGCCATTGGTCGAGACTGGGACGCCATTGCCGTTGCCATTGCGACATTCCGGCGTATTCTGTCCGCTTAGCTTGGAGTCATTGTCCGAGGGGTTCAGCAGGCAGGGATCACTAAAGCGAAAGCTGCAACAAAAGTAGATTGAGTTATTGTCGCCACCAAATCGAGTTCGTCTAATTGCTTTACCCGCGACTTATGTTCGGATTGCTGCCACTGCCATCTATAACGTCCGTGGAGTTCTGGTCATGCTCTGGACTGGCGCCAAAGCCGCCAAGCATATTGACCAGCGGCGGCAGACTGGCAAAGTCCTGAGCTCCATCGCCGGCCAGTGGCAGGCCAAAGTTCAAGCCGTAGCCATTGGCCTGGGGCGGAAAGAGCATGGGATAGCGATAACTCAACGGCTGTGGGTGCTATAAGCAGTATGAGAAATTGTTAACTATTTTGGGTCATCAACTGTCGCAGGCCTTAATGGCCAACACTCACGCGCTGTATGCCCATGCTAAAGGGCGTGGCGCCGCCCATGCCAAACGGTTGCGAATGCGAACGCATGAAAAATTGTTGCTGCTGTTGGTGTTGCTGCTGTTGTTGTTGTTGATGTTGCTGTTGTTGCTGCTGCTGCTGTTGTTGTTGCTGTTGTTGTTGCTGCTGCTGTTGTTGTGATGCTGCTGCGGCTGCCAGCGTCTTATTGGTTGCTGTTGTTGGATTAAAGTCCAAGAATTCCGAAGATGACGACAGTTGCGCATTCGTCGCATCCCGCAGGCAATTCTCCAGCCAAGCATCTAGATGATCCTTGGCATATTGCTCGCGTGCGCTGCCATTGCTGCTGCTGCTTTTGTTCTTGCTGTTCGTTGTTGTTGCTGTTGTTGTTGTTGTGCCCGTTGCAGCAGCTGCTGCTGTTGCTGTTGTTGTGGCGCTGCGTGATTTCAGTTTCTTGCGTTTGGTCGCATCCACAGCTAAAACAAAAAATCAAATCAATCGATAAGATGCGGCACATTGATTGGATAACTTAATTAAACTGGGTCAATCCGTACGCTCGTCGGGTAATCCAACCGTTTGGCTTCTAACTTGGCTCTTAATTACAGCCAACAATTATCAATCACGGCCTGCATTCGCGCATTGCGAATACACGAATGACTCAGCCATTGCCCCATTGGCAGCTAGCCAGACTTAAAAGCTCTCTGAATACCGTTTCGGCTTATTTCAGCCCACAAAAATGTCGCTTTGTGCATTCTCAAAACAAGTTTCTCTCGCATTGATATTTGATTTTTGGTCTTCATATACCTTGTAGCAAATGCAAATTGTTGAGTGTGGGTATATTGAAGTCGAAGTCTTTGACATTGTAATATTATTATAATATTATATATATAACTTTTTAGCTTCATTTTAAAAACATATCTTACACAATACAGAAATTTAAATCTTCTATATAATTAGCCCATTTAAGTGATATTTGATTATATGTTCAGGAAAACAAGCTGACAAACTACTATGGCTAGCAGTATGGGTATTTCCTAGTCGTTCACTCCGACTGCACTGAAGTTTTCTTACTTGTTTTGATTTCAGTTAGCTAAAAACATATTGAAATTCGTCTAACATTTCGCTGTGACTTTGTCAACGTTACAGTTTCACTGGCAAACCGGTAATTGAGCATGCAGAGAGTTGTGGGCGGAACGAGGAGAGCAGAGAGCAGAGAGCTGAGATCGGAGAATGGAGATTGGAGATCGCAGATCGGCGAGCAGCTGCCTTCAATTGCAATCGAATGCATAATTGAATAGGCAAGAGTCGAGCTCATATGCTGCGCATTCCAGCGATTGCAATGTGTTTCCCCTAGGGGTTCGTACAGCCCGTTTAAATTTAGCAAAAGACTCGCTTTTGTTATATTTGTTGCGGTTGCTCTGGTTGTTGCCGTTGCTGTTGCTGATGTTGTTGTTGTTGCTGATGTTGCTGTTGTTGCGATCATGATGAGGGGCGTGTTCGCTTTTGGCGCAGGGTGGCCATGAGGGTGCTATAAATAGCATGCGAGCGAGTTATATAAAAGCGGATGTGACTAAAAACAAGGAGCAGCCAGGAATTAAGACGCACACATGTGCACAACGACGACATACAGACAGACATAGCTACCTAAATGGTGGTTGCTGACTTCTCCACTGAGCTAATGATATATACTTTGAAAACGATACCAGTCTGCTTATATATGGCTATATATACATATATAGGTATATACAGCTGTGGTCATAAAAATAGTAGCACGACTGAAATGTTGGGACTGCAAAATTTTCTGATAAACATATTTAAAAAACTATTTAAATATAGATATATTTATAAATATATTTAATAGTTATAATACTCGTTTTAAATTGTTTTCAGTTTTTTGTGTTTATATTTAGCACTACTATTTTCATAAACACAGTTGTATGTCTGCATTTCAAGCGAACCCTTCCCTTAAGACTCGACGGAAATTCTTATAAATGCAAAGCTGAGGCTATAAAAAATTGCACAATTTTCTTACTCTTATTACAACTATACCAAAGAGTTCTTATAATCGACTAACTTAATCCCTAAACTGAGAATTACATCAAAAATTCATTATTCTGTTCCCCGACAAATTATATGTGAGAAAATACATTGAAGTCTACTAACTAACTAACTAACTACAGAAACTAAAGATATTTAAACAACATTTAAATCTAAAAAAAACTTTGCTAAAGTTTCAATTCTCACTTCAAATCGTTTCTCAGGTCAAATTTTCCACATCAATTTGAGCAGCATTTGACATACTAAATTGCATTATACTAAACTACAGTTAGCTTCTGTATTCTTTGCAATCTCTACACAATAGACGACTAATTAACATTATTTTCCCCAACCAATTCTATTTACTCTATGGCTTGTGAATTGTTCTCATTCAAAGCTTCCGCCAGTGAATATCATCATTAGCTGCTGCTATTTGGTTACAGTAAAGCTTACTACATGCACCCACCCAACCAACGAACCAACTGACCGAACCACCCACCCACCTCCTCTCTTAATTAGTAACCATTTAGTACATTGTTCCAAATTTGAATCGTATTCGCATCGCTTACCCAATTTCAATGTCAGATCGCGTGTATAGATTTCATAATAGGCCCATCGAAATTAAATCAATCACTGACCGTGAACTCAGCTACACACACACATGAATACACACACACATATATACATATATAAATATATACACACACACACACACACACATACGCAGACACGTCACCTGGTACCTTATGGAACGAATATGATGCATGCCTTTCTAATTGCAACGGAAAGCAGATGCCTCGAGAGGCCTGTGTCTCTGCTAATCACACGAATTATCAGCGGGCTAGAGGCGGGGGCTTTCGAATGAACCAACTTTTGGAGTTACAAAAACCAAACAAAATGTTAAATGTTGCACAACAGATTTGGCAGTCATTAAACAAATGCCTTGAGATAATTGCAGTGCGTTGCGTCAAGGGGCAGATGCGCTCAGCACAGCTGCCAAGCAAATTGAAAAGGAAATAACAATAAAAGCAGCAAAAAACCTATAGAGAAAGAGAAAGAGCGAATGAAAATCAAGAAATATATACATATATGCAAATCGAGCTGGCAGAGATGATAGCTCAGACAGCTAGGCATGACATGGGAAAACTTTCTTAAGCCGACTCCAGCTGAGCTATGTGTGAATCGTGAAGCTATAAGAAAAGTTCAGCTCTGTAGAAACTTAAGCAAATTAGTTAAACAATAAATGAAAAGAGTTGCGGTTGAGCAATAAACAAAGACTGTATATAAAACAAGTAAGAGTGCTCTAGTCGAGACTGCTCGACTAAGAGATACCCTGAACCCTGCGAAGATGTCATATTCAAATCACTTTGCGCTTCTTTTATATATGCATATGTATATACCAGCAACACAAACACCTACACTCTGCTACTGCGCAGTTTACGAAGCGACTGCGCGTGGGCTGCGTTTGGGCTGCAGTATGGGCTATATTATGGAAACTTATTTGTTTTCTTCTAAATAGACTTTCGGAATCAAACTTTTAGAGCGTAATAATGACATTCATATGTATGTATTAGCCAAAGCACAAGTCTCTAGTTTTTGAAAAACTTTTTTTTTCAAATTTGGTGGGAGGGAAGGGGGCGTGGTATCCAAAATCCATAAATTGCAAAATGTTTGTATTCATTACACTGATATACACAGTAAATCTGAAATCTATAGATATAACAATTTTCCAAAACGAAGAAAAATAATCGATTTTCATCGATAATAAGCAAATGGGATGAGTTATCGAAAAAAAAAAATGATAAACTCGTACTGCGTAGGGTATACACGAGTATACATTTCAAATTTCAGATCTCTAGCTTTTGTGGTTTACGAGATCGCTGAGTTCACACGGACGGACAGACGGACATGGCTAAATCGACTCAGCTCGTCTCCCTGATCAAGAATATATTTACTTTATGGGATCTACCACGTCCCGCCTTCTTCTGCCTTCCTTCTGTTACATACATTTGACATTTCAACAAAACCATTATACCCTGATTTCCCATTTTCAATGGGTTCAGGGTATAATAAGTTGCACAGGTTTTCTGTATATACTATTTTAGGATGTAGCTAATGCCAAGTTATCGTCCACAACAATCTATATTCTTTGTTATTATAATAATAATAATAATACATTATATATGATATGATATGTTTAATAAGGCGTATCGTACATACCACTATAATAACGGTATCAGTTCAGATCTTTTGTCAACATTGTGACTTTACACGAATTTCAAAAACATATTTGTATATTCACTCAGGGAATATTTTTTTATACTCTGTTCCCAAAGGGGAAAAGAGTATATTGGTTTTGTGCACTGTCCGTCTTGCTATTCGTCCGTCTGTCCGTATGAAAGCAAACCATTTCGACACTATTGAAGCTAGAGACTTGAAATTTGGAACATACATATACTCTCGAATAAAGTGTCAAGATTTTTCCGATACGCCCACTAGGGGCGTGCCAAATCGGAAAATGCATTTTCCGGTATGTCAGAAACTCTGTTAGTTGACGTGCTAGAGAGTTGAAATTTGGAACGTATACTTGGGTTGACAACCCAAGATCAAGCGGATATATCTACGCGCATTGGGGGCGTGGCAAATCGGGTAAAACTGTATCTTCTACAGTTTTACAGCTAGAATGCCCAAATTTGGAGTGTGAGTTACTGTTAAAATCCTGTAGAGATCGATTGAAAAATATATATATACGATCACCGGGGGCGTGGCAAATCGGATCTGACTATATAGTGATTTATACATATTCTTATATATCTTGAGCACTATTAGTGCTAGACACTTGAAATTTGGAATATGTGTATATTGTTTTACGAAAATTACTTTACATATTAATATATGTGTGCGTGTACCTGTGTGTTTTGTTTATGTAGGCACAGATACAAGCTTCCATAGTCAAAAACTTACATTAACCGCAGATCGGGTATCTCCTAGTCGGGATCTACCAATTCAAGCTTTCTTATATATTTTAAACACTTGAAGATGTGTGTAAATTGTATCTAAATAATTCACAGTGTTTCTTATTCTATAGAGCTTCAGCCGTGTATATTTTTATCAACAAATTTTTTCAGATGGAATTAACTCCCTTTTTTCTTTGACCTTATGTCCCGCAAAATTTAGATTAAATTAAAATACGTGACCTGTTGTTTTGTTGCCGTGTTGGCTTATTTATAAATACAAATCTCCCCATCAAATACAATTAAAGGGCACAATTAAAATAGTTACTGAACCATTTAAAATGACTTATTACCGTATTTCAAATAAATAATGACCATATCGAACCGTTACCTATAGAATATAAATATGGCATCAACAATTCACAATTTTTAAACGTTTTCATATAAAGAACTAAACAGTTATACGAGAAAGTCGATATGCGGAAGGCACTGATAATTCTTGTGATTTTCACAGTGTGGCTGGCTTCAAAATTGAATTCCAATGTAAGTACATCAAACATCCTAATTACGAATTCGATAATCCCAAAATCTATATTTAAAGAATGCTTCGGAACTTAAATTTACAAATGTTCGCTGCGTCGTTCACAACAAAACCTGGGTTCAAGTTAACAATTGCCGGTTAAAGGCAATAAGTCGTAATAAGACCATTTTTAATTTCAATGCCACAATGTTGTATCCAGCGTATCAGATAATGATTAACGCTCAATTTCTAAAGAAGGCAAATGGCTATAAGCCCTGGCTTTATAATACATCTGTGGACTTATGCCGTTTTCTCAAAAAACCTTATAATATAATCGTTATATTGTTTATGCGAGAAATACGGGGTTTTACCAACTTTAATCATACTTGCCCCTATGTAGTGAGTCTCAACTTCAAATTTATCTGCATACTCATATTATAATGCATATTATTCATTTCAGGGCCAACAAATTGTTGACGGACTTGAGCTACAGTACGCTAAGTTGGGAATAAATTTTCCAAGTGGGGAATATCTAATCAAAATAGATTGGTTTTTTCATAACAAAAAACAAGTGACCACAGACTTTTACTTCTTGGCTGACGAAGGTATTATGAATTCAAGATGAAGTAAAACAAAATAAAAAATATGATTTTGTAAGAATAATTTAATAAAGATTAATTCCATTCGACAAGATAATGGTATTTATAAAACAAATAACAAGATTCAATTTATGAATATTTTTTTAAATTATCTAAGGAAATCCCAATTAAGATTATATAATCTTAATCTCTGAGCCTATTTTTCTGCCTTGATGCACTGGGATCACACAAGAGATCAATTAACAGTCGAAACAGTGGTGAAGAAAGTGGTGAAGAAGGTGAAGACTATGATATCAGTCGGAAAGGTGATGGACAGGGTTTTCTGGGATTCACATTGAAGAGTATATAATAACTTATTATATATAATTATTTATATTATTATATAATAACTTATTTACGTATTTCAAATAATTAATGACCATATTGGACAGCTACTTTTTCAAGAGATAATATAAGTTGTGTTTTAATGAGCAGAACTCTACCTGGAATTTGTGTTTAATGGACCTTGGGAAAATGCCAATGCAAATAAAACTCATTTTTTTAGACGGTATCCAAAAATAACAAAAATAAAAAATGTATAAAATATAAATGAATCTAAATACAAAATTTGGAAGCTCTAGCTCCAAAGATGTACGAGATATAATTTAATAGTTTGATTTCAATAAAGTGTTTAATCGATAACAATGAAACGGGAAAAGTTATCGATTTTTTTAAGCAAACTTGATGCGTGACGCGTGCTATACAGGGACTTACAAGTCTCTAGCTCTTATATGTAGGTTCTAAGATCGAGGCGTTCACACATACGGACCGACGGACAGCCGGACAGGGCTAAATCGACTCAGCTCGTCTCACTGATCAGGAATATATTTACTCCTTCTGCCTGTTACATACATTTGACAGTTTAACAAAACCATTAAAAACATTATACCCTGATTTCGCATTTTCAATGGGTTCAGGGTATACAAATTATGTCTCCAAATTACGATGTCATGGTGTTATTCTGGAATCTGATTCGAATTCATTCGGAATATTATATAAGCAAGCTTTATCAAATTTTGCTGAGCTTTTTGCCTTCAACGTTAATTATTGTATATTGATAATTGTGATTAAGGTGCATTGATCAACTATCAATACAATTAAAAAGCAATGAAAATAGTATTAAGTGCTTTGAATAAATAAATTTGTTGAATTAGTTTTCTTCTAGATGGACTTTTGTAACCAAACTTTTACAACGTAATAATGACAGTCATATGTATGCATTTGCCAAAGCACAAGTCTCTAGTATTTGAAATACGTTTTTTTTCAAATTTGGGGGGAAGGGGGCGTGGTATCCAAAATCCAAAAATTGCAAAATGTTTGTATTCATTACACGGATACACACAGTAAATCTGAAATCTATAGCTATAACGGTATTCAAAAACGAAGAAAAGTTATCGATTTTTATCGATAATAAGGAAATGGGATGAGTTATCGAAAAAAAATGATAAGCTCGTACTGCGTAGCATATACACGAGTATACATTTCAAATTTCAGATCTCTAGCTTTTGTGGTTTGCGAGATCGCTGCGTTCACACGGACTGACGGACGGACGGGCGGACAGACGGACATGGCTATATCGACTCAGTTTGTCGAGCTGATCAAGAATATACATATATACTTTATGGGGTCTGCCACGTCTCCTTCTGCCTGTTACATACATTTTCACAAAAACATTATAATCTGATTTCCTATTTTCAATGGGTTCAGGGTATAATAAATAATAAAAAAAAGCAAACATAAGAGAATAGCAAGAGTCTGGCAAATTCAAAGATAAAACATTTTAGATCATTTAAATTTACAATGTTAACTTGCAAAACAAAATATATTTTTAGATACAAACTTAATTTTAATTAATTATTTAAATTTCATTCTCCCATAAATGAAGATTACTATCTCCGTTCTATTTCAATTAATTCTTCTTTATGGTAATATTTAGATAAACATTATGTGAATGGATATCATATGAGCAAGTCTTATATAGCCTGTAGCAAAAGAGATAAAGCGCATTTGTGTTTATCTCAAGTAAACTGTAAAAGATGTCTAAATGTATGCATCTCAAGTAGGCAATTGAGTACATATGGAATGAATAGACTCTAGTCTGGAGTACCCGACTAGCAGATACCCTGAACTGTTCTTACAGATATCAGATATTGGTATCCGACTAGGATACCCTGAACTGTTCTTACAGATATCAGATATTGGTATCCGACTAGGAGATACCCTGAACTCTTCTAACAGATATCAGATATTGGTATCCGACTAGCAGATACCCTGGAATCTTCTTACATATATCATATATTGGTATCCGACTAGCAGATACCCTGAGCTCTTCCTACAGATATCAGATGTTTGTATCCGACTAGGAGATACCCTGAACTCTTCTAACATATATTAGATATCGGTAGCCGACTAAGAGATACCCTGAACTCTTCTAACAGATAACAGTAATAACAGCATACATATGTTCTGTATGTTTTATAATTTACAAGTTGTTCTTCAAAAAACCAAATGAAAAGATTTATTTTGATCGATAATAAGAAAATGGAATAAGTTTTTGAAAATAAAAGAAAAACTTGTACTGCGTATGATATGCAAGAAAATATTTCTTTAATATCCATCTTTCATGCTTTACGAGTTCTCTGCATTCATTCAAATGCACATACTTACAGACGGATGCACAGACAACGCCAGATCGACTAAGCATATGGTACTTATATAGAATAAATATAGATTATGGAGTCTAATCTACATACATACATTTGCACAAGAGCATTTTGATGCCTGAATAACCATTTGCAGTGGGATTAAAGAACAATGAGTATAGAAACTCAGCTCGACTCAAATATCTCTTAAACAAATATCAAAGAGTATAAAATGACATTTGTGGAACTCTCAATACGATTCTAAGGACTTCTAATTTAAGAACTTATTAATGAGCTATTGTCGGGGAATGTAATAAAGAAGCAGCTCTATTTATAAAGAGCTCCACTTACACGCAGTCAAGCAGGCAATCAGTCAACTTCAATTATACAATAAATATTCATTCTATATAGAGACATATATTTATATATATATCTATCTATAACCATTGACAAATTACCTTCACAGCTGCCTCACACATGTTTGTTAATACAAATTGCCATTTGTTATATGTATGTGACTAAATCAGAGATGGGTCTGTGTGGCGTTACATTTATCTAGTTTTTTTTTTCTTTTCTTTTCGGCTAACATCGCGTGTCTGCTGGCAACAAAAGTGTGGCACAAAATTAACAGCATTTAGCTGCAGACTTTTGTTTCCACTTGTTTTTGCTTCTTTCTAATTTAGTTGAGCGCTCAAGCGCAGTGAAGTGCTCACCTCTTTGTGTGCTGGCCACGCCCACGCCGCCTGAGCTCTTGGACACAGGCTGGGCTTTGGCCAGCGCTGGACTCGAGTTCGAATTGGAGTTGGAGTTGGCTGCAGTTGGCATTGTGGTCACGGCGCTGCCATCCAAGCTCCCGCTCCCATTGCCATTCGTATTGAGCTCCTCCACCTGCGTTGTGGTTGTCATTTCAATGCAGTATGCAAAACGAGTCACTCGCCTGCAAAGAACAAAGAAGAGAATAGTTAGAGAACTTGAGCTGAGAAATTCTTTTTATTGTTATTTGTTATTTAACAAAAGTTCCACACTCTCTGTCTGCATTTGGTTTCGTCTTTATAACAAGGCAGAGCAGGTCTGCCGCGTCGCGTCGCTTCGCAACATGTTGGCATTCGACCATGAAAAGCTTGCCAAACAGAAGGGGAACTCGTTGGCGTAGATGTAAGTCTGATGGACTAGGCAATACCCTGTAAGCTGTACATTTATTTAATTACTTTTAGCTATTAAATATTCCTTTGCAAATAATATTATAATAAATATATATAAATAATTATTTGTTCGAGTTTCTATTGTTTGATTAATATCAAATTTACAGGGTATACAAATATTAAAAATAAGAATACATCAGGAAATTGTACATTATCTATTCATAATCTAACTCTCGCTCTCTCTCCCTCTCTATCTCTCTCTTTCTCTCTCTATCTCTCTCTATCTTTCTCTCTCTATCTCTCTCTCTTTCTCTCTCTCTATCTCTCTCTATCTTTCTCTCTCTATCTCTCTCTATATCTCTCTATATCTCTTTTTCTCTCTCTCTCTCTACATATATACATATCTACCTACATACGTGTCTGTCTAGCTTTAAATATTTCTATCTATCTACCTATCTGTCTATCAATATATCTATCTACCCATCATCTCTCTATACATCCATCCATCCATATACTTATCTACCTATCTATTCAGAAATTTATTATATATTCTTTATCTATCTATCTACATGCGGCAGTTAGCTATATATTAACTTGTATTATAAGTTAGTCATACGATCTTGAAGCATAGCAAACTTCGACTCCAAAACAGTTGCCATACCCATAGACTTATATGCCCTCTGGAGTCAGGCTATTAAACTAAACTTCCTTGCAAACTTGACAGCTACAGGGTATAGCAAAGTCCATCAAACTAAGTAAACACATACACTTGGTTATAGTTAAGGGTAAGGAATGAACATAAAGACTTAGATCAAATACCAAAACCGACAGACAGAAAGAAAGAAAATGTCAGTTTACGCCGTATGCCAATGCCGGAAAACACCTGTCTATTCTCTACTCTGTATTATTCTTTGGCTTGAAACGTGGCTGTTTGCTGTTGTTGTCGTGTTGCTGGCCAAACATTTTATTGATGAAAAGTAAACAACAGCATTTTATCGAAATGCAAACCGTGAAGAGCACGAGTGTAAACATATATATTTGAGTCAAGTTGCCAGGAGACAGATAGCCGACAAATAGGTTTCAAGAGTTGTTTTTCTAGGGTGACTGAGTGCTAAGTGGGCGGGGCTAAGGGCAACAACACTCAACACACAAGTTTTTGTGATCTTAAGATAATGAAGTACTTGAATGCAAATTGCATTTAGCATTTTGTGGGTTTCTCTGCAGCTGCAAAAAAGCTTTTTTTTTAGCGGTTTTCAGCTGGCAAATTTGTTGGCAACGATATCAAAAGATAATATAACTAGATCATGGTGGGGCTCCTAAACAACTTTGTAGTCAACTAAGTTGTTGGACTTGCAAATAAAAGCTGCTTTGTCTTTCAAATTTAAGTAAAAGTTTCCATAATTTAACTCGCTCAAAACTTATTTTTAATCACAGTACAGAAATATAAAAACCTTCAGCTTGACCATCAAAACTGTTTATGCAATTACTACGAAGACTTGGGCTCTATAAAGTTATTGTAACTGCGGAAATTTGTTTTATTTTATTTATTTTTATTTATTTTTATTTTTTTAAATTTCTTAAACTGACTTAAGTTAAGTACAGTCGAGTCTCGTTAATTTGAAATGGCAAGGGGATCAGGTTTTTTACGAATTAGACGGAAATTCAAATTATCGAGACTCGACTGTAACGATTTTTTTCAAGGGGATAGATTTTGTTTCGATTTATCGCGATTATCGATTTAGCGGGGTACAAATTATCGAGACTCGACTGTATTACAAATTATATATAATGTAGAATTATGCATTTAAATTAATATTTTTGACAATCTACAAATTTTAGTTCTTTAAAAATAATTCTTAATTTTTATTGTCAGCAAAATAGCAACTGAAATTTGGTATAGCAAAATTCTGTTGTTATAATTATAATATTTTTAAAACAATTTGAAACGAATATTTAAATAAACATATATATTTATATAAATATTCATATAGATATTCAAATTGTTTTCTAAATCCTATGTGTTAAGCACTACAATTTTTGTGACCACAGCTGCATATAGATTATTAAGAAACTTTTAGCTTTGGCTCTCAGCTGATAAACTCCTATCAAAAATAAAAAAATATGCTAAGACTTAAACCTGTTTATACAATATTAAAATGAACTACATAACTGGATAGTTAAGATCCGCAGATCTATATATATATATATATATATCTATATACCGTTTACACGTTATCCAATGCATTTCAAATTGAAGATAATTTGACAGTTTGCCAACTTCTTCAACACCTTTGCTAACGATCTTGACAGCATTTAGTTAGCTGTTAACTGTTAAACTAATGCAACACATATATGTTTTCTTTTACGCACATACATACATACATATGTATGTGTATGTATGTATGTAAATGTGACTGCATCATTAGTCTAATGGGTTTAAGTGCATAATTTTTTTTACTGTGTGTCTTAATGTCTGAGAAAGTTGTTGGCCAGAAACATTTGCATGCCATTAACAAACTTGAATGCTTGGCTTGTTTTAATGTAGTAGCTGCTGCTGCTGCTGCTTCTTCTTCTGCTGCTGCTTCACTCATTTATGACAGCATAATTGCCAGGCCGTTAGCTGTAAGGAAATTTACATGTGCATTGCCAGCTGGTTTGGTTTGGTTTGGTTCTGTAACAGAATTAACAGAGCGCCGCTATGCTTTAACGCTTCGCTAGCTGCAATTATGCGGCCACAGAGTGCAAGATACAAATGTATCTGCTGGATACAATTGTCTATCTTTGAAGTGCCAAAAACAAAAACAAAAGTGAGTCTGTCCGCAATTTTATCACAGCGCCAAAGTAGGCGCAACGAATGCCAAGCGACGCTTTGCATTTGCCACGCTCGTTACACAGATAAAGATGCCCAGATACAAAGATACAAAGCCGCCTTTTGTGTGTCTGTGTGGGTCTGCCAATGCCAAAATCTATGCAAGGCGAAAACAAATTAAAAACTAACAAGAAAGCAAAAAAAAAGAGAGA
Source organism: Drosophila leonis (assembly GCA_035045365.1). NCBI lineage: Eukaryota > Metazoa > Arthropoda > Insecta > Diptera > Drosophilidae > Drosophila > Drosophila leonis. The sequence goes on along the minus strand of JAWNPC010000338.1, from coordinate 4,156,873 downwards.
AAGAGAGAGAAAAGTAGTGAGGGGGAGCGAATCGTGAGACGACATGTTTGCCCGTTAAGTACAAGTATCTATAAGATACATAGCCCCATGTACATACATACATTTATATTGTCTGTATCTGTATCTGTACAAGCGCTAACGAGCGAAAAAGTTGACTTTGCCGCGAATGGGCTTGTTATTGTTGCCATTTTTTATTAACGTGCCGGCAAAAGGCCTTGCCACTTCACTAGTCAACTTCAAGTTGAAAGTGAATTAAGTTTTTGCTTTTCTTTGCCGCTGAGCTCAGCGAAAGGCGCAACAACAACAACAATAATAATAACGGCAACAACATCGTTAACAACAGCAACTTTGGCAGCTGATGATTAATTAAATTAGCGATAACGCAAAAATGTTAAATACATTTTGATGATAAGTGGGTGGCACTACATAACAAGTAGGTCTAAAAGCGTACTATATCAGTCGACTGTATTGCACTCGACTTAATATAATGCATCTCTCATTATCCGATTATAATTGCAGTCTTTAAATTAAGTCTGAAGTGTGTGCTTTCAATAACCGAAACATAATTTATTGTCGAAACAAATGACAAATCACCTTAGTTAACATGCTTCTGTTAAGTTCAGCTGTTGGAATTTCTGGCAATGTTATTAACATTTGCTACTTGATTTGAGCTTAACATAAAATAAACAATTTATGTTATCAATGCTAGCATTTAACATTTCTGTGTTAAGTTGAAAGCATTGCAATGTTATTTAACATTTGCATGGTTAGTTAACATATTTGATGTTTGATATCAGCTGCTGTTATCTTAACATTAAATGTGCCCATCCATGCACATAAATGTTAAATAACATTTCAAATAAGTTAATATCATTTGAAATGTTAATTAACATGTATGCATATGTACATACATTAAATTTAATGTTAAGATAACAGTTCATGGGTATATCACAGTCGACTTCTCGTTTTTCTTCTAATTTAATCTAATCTCGCCTGCGCACCAAACAGGCTAATAAATTAAGGCAGCTGAAGACGGACAGAGTCGAGGTGTTATGACTCCTCTAACCAAATTAACACCAATGACAACAAAAAAGCGCTTTCAAGCTTGACGTTTGTTTAGTTTTGGTTTGTTTTTGTTTAGCTTTTGAGTTGGCCCTGATTAGTTGGCTGGCCGCAAGGTGAGAGCCGAACCGAAGCAGCACCAACAACAACAAAAGCCAAAAGCACATTCATTACTGGCAAATATCTATTTTGGCGTTTCTTTCTATTTTCGCTCAAGTTCTAGGCTATTGACACGGAGCCAAGAGAAAAGCGCATGTCGCCAAAGAAAAGCAGATGAAGATGAATATCATGAGTGAGAGAAAAAAAAACGAAACGAAACGCCAAAATGAATGATAATGAAGTTTGGTTTGAATGGGCCGACTGTGTGTGGTGCTATTGGCTAGGCAATTGGAATCTACCAGCTGCGCAATACTCTGTTTGAAGAGTCTTCAATGACTGTCAAACTGTGATGCTGTAAAATGTTAACTGTTAACTGTAAACTGTAACTGTAAAGCTCTTAATGATCGTCTGCTATACTATACAGCTGTGGTCACAAAAATAGTAGTGCGACTGAAATGTTGGACAATTTGAATATATATGTATATATTAACATAGTGCACACCTGATCTCATAGCATGCTCCTGATCAGATTGTGTACAGGGTATACAAATATAACCGGTTATATATTTTCTAATGGTTCAGGGACGCAGCGTATCACTCTTAGCGTGTATGTGTGTGTATATATGTGATTGACCTTTCCCATACAACCATTTTTAATGACACCAATAACAGCAAAGCAAGTAAAGTGAAAAAGGCGACTGCAACGGCGACGTTGATCAAATCACCGGACGCGATCAATGGCTAAATAGAAGAGAAGAGAGACAAACACCAACAGCAACACCAACACAAACAAAGACGAAGTTGGAGTCATTTGGTTTGTTGACCCAAGCGTAGAGCATTCAATAAATTGAAGAAAATGAATGAAAGGAGAAACAGAGACGGAAAAACGTAAAAGCAGCTATGACCAAGCAAAGCGCCCAAGGAGCAGTTACACACAGTCAAATACACACACACACACACAGGCAAACACTCATACACGCAACGGTCACATGAGACACACTTTGCTCTGGGAGAGACAACTATCGAGTTGCTTGGCACGAAAGTACCCCCTTCCTCTCTCTTTTCATTCTCTACAGCGGCAGACGACAAACACAAAATGAAAAGCGAAATGCGTTCAAATGACGTCGCGTCGTCGCTGGCGTAGGCGTAGCAATTCTGCCGCATCGCTGCCGCTGTCAGCTGAGGCAGCTGCTGCTGCTGTTGCGCCTGCATGAGTTTGAATTGGAAATGCTTTTGTTTTTATGCTGGCACTTGGCTCACATACCAAACAAATTTCTCAAGGTTTCGACACACACACACACACACACACACACATAGACACTCATATTAAAAATATTACTAATTATTAAAGTTACCTACGCGTTGCAATCGCCGTTGAATTGAAATGCAATTGTACCTTAGCCTGTGCCGCTTCAAATATTTTATAGGCACTGCCTAATGATTTAATGCTAATTCGCTGCCGTTAATAGCAATTTAAAAACACACACACACACGCGCGCACACATCTGCTGCTAGCTGCTATTGCTTTTTGCCATTTTTATTTCGCACACGCACTAACACATTGACGCAGCGTCAACTTAAAATTCTACACGTTATTTTGTATTATTGAATCTATTGAATGGCTTTTGCGGCAGTTGTTGTTGCTGCTGTAGCTACGACCGATTTTCAGTAGCTTTATTCGCAATTAGTTAGCACAAACACCCGCAATGCGTGCCCAATAGTTCCGCGCAGCGATACAAATACAACACGTCCGCTCTCGTCAAGTGTTGTTCGACAACAAACGCGAGACGCCAATATTAGTGATGCCACGATTATCATACACAATAATCGATTATTTATCTTCCAAAATGGAATGCGATTAATTGAAACACTTATCGATTATTGGATAAAATAATCGCATCGTTGCCAAACAATAATGGCGCCATTTCAAAGCAAAGTGTGGAAGTTTTATTCCAAAATAAATTCCAAAGAAATGCAGTGTCGATATGAACATGATATGAACATATGTACATATTTTAATTCGTTTTTTTTTTTAGACATCAGCCATATTTAATGAGGATGATGATGCAGAGAAGAACGTGGAGGAAGCTTTAACTATAGCGCAACCAAAACCCGTGAAAAAGCACCCCACATGCAGACACAGGTCGCATTTTCTAACTCGCAAAGCTTTGCATTGGTTGGCGGCTCCAAGCAGACGTCCCAGAGCGCAAAGCTTTAAAACTAATAATGGATGTTGATAAATCGATTATTTTCATTTTCAAAATGAAACGGAAACTGAACGACACAATGAAACGGCAACAAACACTGAACGAAACTTAAGCAACTGCAGCCAGTGCTGAGCAACGCGCATTTCAGTTGCGCGGTTTCGTTCAAATTTTAAATTGTAATTATAACAGTTGGTTGAATGAAATAAAATTTAAAATTTGAAATTTGTTTATGATTATAGAAATGACTATATTTTAAGCTTTAGTTTTCGAAGATAAATTATAAAACGATAATGTTCTGTATGTATGAGCATGTAGTTCTGAATAAAATAGCGTAAGATATATTTCCAGCATATAAATATAATAATGAAACAAGTCTTCAAATTTTGTCATCAAATACGTATATATATATAATTATGTAGACAATATCAATTTACAATTGCACGTGTACTTGTGTGCTTCAAATAAATAAACACATTTATAAACATATACATATTCATATAAAAAAACATTTACAGCTAATTATTACGAATACCATTTGGAGTTCAACATTAAAATACAGACATTCATACATATAGCAACATTAGTGATCAACAAATTAACTATTATTGCATATGTATAGGAAGACGCCGGCGCACGTGCAAATGCACGCACGAAGGGTATTTTCTTTTCATTTTAACAAACATTGCACATACACATATATATCTATATATATATAAATATATATATACACAAAAGCGTGCTTTGCCTTAAGCAATATCTTTCAATACTATTACTAATCTTACATACAAACAGCATTCAATTTGTTACGAATTAAACTAGTCCGCAAGCGACTGCATCCATTTTAATCTACTTCTCCAGCTCGCGATGCTCCCGCTTAAAGCTCCACTCAACAATAACAAAGGCGACCGTGCCAATGGTGCCAGTGATGACCAGAATGGCCAACTGGATGTAGAGGCCGAAGTGTGAGGAGTAGAAGAAACTGATGGCCGCCGCCACGGACTGTGTGAACTTGAAGAGGGCAAAGGCGCCAACTGGATTGTTAACGAACTCGCCGCCCAGCATGGAATAGACCTGAGTGTTGAAGCAGGCATCGCCCAGGCCCAGCAGAAAGGCGCACACCAATGCCATCGTAGCACTAGGTGGGTCCAAATACGATATATCGGTGGTATCCGTAAACGGTGCGCTGTTGGGCAAATTGAGGAATGTCATCAAGTAGGCAGCCATGTGCATCACATAGCCGGCAATCACAATGGGATCGCGACCGAAGCGAGTCGTCTTCGATGCCAGAATGCCAAAGAAGCCGCCGCCAAAGACCTCGCCGACGCCAATGCAAATGCCCACCAGACCCACAATTTCCTTGGGCGTCGATGCTATTTTCGAGGTGAAGCCAATGGACGAGCCAAACACGCCGCTGAAGAACGAAAGCTCCAGACCTAAAACGAAACACAAATAAATATAGATCATCCTTGGACCTCATCCTTGGGCCTCACCTGTATAGAAGAAAGCCAAGCTGAGCAACAGCATTCTCTTGGTGCAGAACAGTTTGCCGGCCAGCTTCAAGGCGTAGAGCGCCTGGCCACAGCCCGTGTGCTGCTGCTCCAGCTCATTGTCCTGCTCCGCATTGCTGGCCATAAAGCGCAGCAAGGCCAAAAACACAATGCCCAGTATGGCCACAACGGTTAGCACGCCAATGACCAGATTGCGCGTCTCCTTGTCAATGTGCGTCTTGTCCTGGAATTGGTAGTAGACGAACAGATTGCCAAAGAACATGCTGCACTGCAGCAGCGCCCAGAAGATGCCCGAATTGCGTGAAATTGTCTCCGAGCTGCTGCAGCGTGCCAAATAGGTGCCCTGGCCCGTCCAGGTGATCGAGGCGCCCAGGCCCAGCACAGCGCTTGCCACATACAGCAGCGTAGTCGATGGGAACAGAAAGCTGATCATGAAGAGTCTGATGATATAGAAGAGATTAATAGGCTATACAGATAGATCGTCCCTCTCTCTCTCTGTCTAACACTCACGTGTAGGTGGATGCGCCCACAACCATCGCCACGCGCGGCCCAGTAAACGATATGAAGGACGGCGCCAGCCAATTGGAGAGCGAGAAGAAGAGATAGAGTATGGCCAGGCTGGTGTAGCCATCGCCTCTGAAGCTGTCATCCTCCTGCGCTATACTGTCCAATATGGTTTTCTGTGGAGTAAATGGATGTTGAGAACTTGAATTAATTCAATGTGATCGACTAGCAGATACTCTGTTATTTCTATGAATCTTAGCTTATTTATTCTGTTCATTGTGCAATTGGCATACAATTTTGAGGCATTCAAGTTGATAAACCTGTACAGTAAAGTTTGGCTATGCCAAACTAAACTTGGCTAGTTCAGATAATTAAATGTCTTTGCGCTTGTTGAACTACTTAATATCTCTGTTATTTATACTTATTCACGAAAGTGAAAGAGTTTATTGGGTTTGTGCAATGTTCGTCTTGCTGTCCGTCCGTCCGTCCGTCCGTCTGTCCGTCTGCTATTGAAGCTAGAGACCTGAAATTTGGAACATATACTCGTGTATACCTTCGAGTTATAAAGTGTCAAGATTTGCCCGGTACGCCCACTAGGGGCGTGGCAAATCGGAAAATGCATTTTCCGGTATGTCAGAAACCCTGTTAGCTCAAGTGCTAGAGAGTTGAAATTTGAAATATATACTTGCGTTGACAGCCCAAGATCAAAAAGATATGGCGGTTATATCTACGCCTATAGCGGGCATGGCAAATCGGGTATTTTCTACTGTTTTAGAGCTAGAAATTTTCAAATTTTACGACTAAATTACTGTTGACCTTCTCTACTGATTTGCCAAAAACTATATATATATATATATATATATATATATATATATATATATATATATATATATATATATATATATATATATATATATATATATATATATATACCAATTGGGGGCGTGGAAAATCAGAAAATGGAGTTGGTAGCGTTTGGGTCGTGAATGAGTATTCTGCAGTCGTTAACGTCCGACTGCAACGTTCTTAATTGTTTTTTATTTCCAATAAACAATAAAGCTTCAGTAATTTGTCGTCGAAACTACATGTAGGCAGGCTTTACTGTAGCTCAAAGTTATAGGTATTTTATTGAGTTAAAGTGAATACATTTCGCATGTTGTTCAATTGTCAATCTGTAACTTTGTCAAATGGATATAAATAAATGGATATAATCCAGCTGGGAAGACTTGACTTAGCTCAATTATCTAGATAAGAGAGAAGATATATCTATATCTATATAAATATATATATACATACATATATATATATATATATATATACATACATTTAAATTTCAATTTTAATGTGATAGCAAAATTTTCTTTCAGCCGCTTTCAGCCTGTTACATGCATAAGCACTGAACCAAGCTACCCGCTTTAGAGTAGCCAATTACAGGGTATTCAGCATATAATAGAAACTGCTTAAATGTGCAGCACGTGTCGTCCATTCAAGGTTAAACTAGGCCGAAGTATTTCCTATGCGGATGAGGTAGTGGGCGTTACTGTTCCACTTTTGGCTCTGATGTTTGTTGTTTGTCTACAGTTTGTCAATACTTTATATAGGCTTAAATGTAGAGAAGTATATGTATTGACAGATTTGTATATATAAATAACCTTTTAAATATGTGCTGCAAATCGAGCTCAAACTGGTTGCTCGCCACCAAATTCAAGTGCAATGACAGCTGCAGCAGAACAATTCTTGCATGGCTGGAGCTGGGGCTGGTGCTGGGGCTGGGCTTGTTGCCACATTTTGCATTAATTAATTTGCAATTATGGAAAATTTCATGTGCCACAGACCCAGACGCCGACGCTGATGCAGACGCCGATGCAGAGGCAAACGTGTTTTATGTTCGAAAAATTTTCCACGCTTAAATCGAAGGATTGCGTATGAAAATTTGTTGAAAAATAAAAACGACAACGAATTGATATCGTCTACTTGACTCTGACACCAATTTACGAATTACATTAAAATATTTAAATATTTAGATATATTTGTGCTCATTTCAAGAAGTATTATCATAATAATTATCTATCTATATGTTAAGTCCAGCTCAGAGTCAATGACAGTGGGTGAAAGTGAAAGTAATATTTATAATATATAATAATAATAATATATAATATATATATATGATATATATAATTGTGAATGCAGAAATTTATGAATATATTTTAAAGTTTTACATGATGTTTTATTATTAATAAATACATAAATTAAACTTTGACTGAACTTAACTAAGTTTGATCAATTTATAGAGCATATGGCTATATTTATTTATATTTTTTCTAGATTAGCCTAACTATTATGTTCATAGCCTAAAATATTATGTTTATCACAAAATTTTACTGTCCAAAATATTTAATCGCACTACTATTTTCATGAACACAGCTATGTTTATTTAAAAGCTTTTTTACAATTTATATCAAGTCTAACAAAATACTAATAATTATTTTAATAGCTTTTATTGATCATAAAAAAAGAAAAAACAATGTTATCTTTTGCGCAATATAGAAAGAAATCTTCGAATTGTAACTTGTACCGTTGTAAATCACTGTTATCAGAGTAAGAATAAACCAGGGCTGCAAGCTAACATACATATGTTTGTTATAAGTTCAGCTCATGGTTCGACGAATCGGTTCACTTGCAGACAATTGCTGATTCAAATTTCATATAACAACTCCAGAGATATACAAGTTTAAAGTTCAGTTACTGAACCGGTTCAACTTTGCAGCTAATCACAAATTCCTCAGGCAAAATCTTCAATGAGCCCAATAACAATAAGCTGATAACAGAGCTATCTTTACTTTGTTTTAATCAGTTCAATAACGTCTATGGAACGCATGATCAACGAACGCGCAAAATGAATACAATGCAAAATAATAATAAAAAAAAAGAGTTGCACTTGCAAATCTGGGTCAAGTTTTGTGCAAATAAATGTGACAAAGTCTTAACATAAAAAAAGACTTCAACAATGTGAAAGTCAATGGCCAGGCTAAAATATATGTACATACATATGTATAAATGAGCAGCCGGAATTAACAGCGACTGTTAAACACTGGCTGAAGCATAAAGATCTGATATGTACAGTTATGTGTGGGCATGTTACGCAAATATCAACTGGCGCGACAACTCTCGAACAATGCGAATGCGCAGCCCAAAAGGAGGACTGCAAAAATAAAAAAAGGCAAAATAAATATGGCAGAAACAAGTTTCATTTGCTAGTTTTGTAGGTTTTTGTAGCATATGCAACAATGTAGCCAATGAGGGGGTGGCAAGGGGTAACGGGGCATCCTTGTGGGCTCGTCTATGGCGCACCCACTTTTTGTGTTGTTGTTGTTGTTAGGTTGAGTAATGACGTCGCTGTTTGGCGCCTAACGGTTATTATGCTCAGCCAAGGGGACAGGCGCAATTTGCGTCGTTTGGCAACACTTTTCGTATCTGTACATATGCATGTGTGTGTGAGTGTGTGAGTGTATTTATACATATGTTTGCATGTTGACTAATGCATATGCTGGCCAGCTTGGCCTTGAGCCTGACGTGTGTACGTCTGTGTGAGTGTGTGTCCGTGTGTGTGTGTGTGTGCAGCGAGCTTGCTGGCAATTGCATTGACATTGAAAGAGCTGACATCAATGCGTTAACACACATACACACAAATGCTATAGCAACATACCCATGTGTGTATGTATGTATGTATATATATTGATCGCAGTATTTTGCATTTGATTGCGCAATCATGTGGAAAGTTATCGAATTTCGCTAAATGTGCGGTTTACATTAGCAAATGTATGTGCTATAAGAGCGAACTGGTTCCTCATTAATTTCCCTTTAACAGTATACACTTTGATCGTATATTTTGTACATGTTGTTAACAGTTTGTGTTAATGCGCTGTTAAACGTTTGTTCATCCAATTGGAATAGCCTAAAAGCGTCTTAACTCTAACTAGACTTATATTTGGGTCAGTGGAAATGCACAGATAAGTGCTGGCATTACTACGCAGTTCAAAATACTGGGATAAGACAGTTATGCCAATGTATGTATGTATGCATATGTATTAGCATTGCGCCATAAGCCAAGGCCTTTGCACCAAAATTGCGCTCTAATGGGCCAGACACAGTTTGCGTTAGCTACGGACTTGGTCAATCGATCGATCGACCGACCGTTGTTATTCCTCTATAAGTTTGGTAAGCGGCATTTTGGTGAACGCCCAGCTTGGAATTCCAGTTCACTTGAATGCGAGGCGTAGTTAATATATATTGTTAAATAATATATCAAAACAAAAAGAAAACAAAACACGAATCAACTGGAGGGCGAATTGAGCAAACGTTTGCATAAAAGTGAGAGTTCAATATTTATACAAGACTCTGCACACTAATTAAATGTCTTTTGCTAAATATCAAAACAAAACTGTGAAGCTACAAAATACAAATGTTAAACTCTCTTTGAAACGTGTCTTTAAACCGGTTCACTGAACTGCGTACTTGAACAGAATATATCAGATATACGTATATAAATATATATATATAAATATATATATATATAAATATATATATATAAATATATATATATATATCCAATAAAATGTCTGCTGAGAGTTTAGCGTTTCGTTTCGAATTACAATCAAAAAGAGAAGCGACGAAAATAAATGTTTTTAGCATACAAAACAAAAACCTGAAATGCCACCAAATAAATAGCCATTTAAATAGCAGTTGATAATAGCGCGTTGAGTCAGTAAAACACTCTTAATTTAGCTAATTTATGTTTCCAATTGACTTTCTTGTTTAACTGCTGTGAATATCGTATTTAACAGAGATGTAATGTAACAACATAACATAGGGCATTCGTCACTGTTAAAAGACACAGTGTATGTCAGGAATAATGGTTAATAGACAGTGTTCACTGAGTTTTCGCCATAAAGTAATGTATAATACACGTTGAAGGTGCATTAATAAACCTAATGCTCACACCTGCAGCAATTAAAAACCAGAAGACTGCGTATAAATGTTTGTTTAAAGCCTAAAGAAAGAGCTAATCTGCCTGAACCAGCTCCAGAAATCTTGGCAGAAGCTAACATCTTTAGCCATCAGATTCTCAAAATAATGATGGAAAGTGGTAGATATAATGATGTGGATTGATGGGAAACAAATAATACTTATTAATACTATTCAGTTTCCAATTTAAAGACTTGGACAATAAAGTAAAAGCTATTCAACACGAAAATAAGAGCGGTCAACGGATGACGTGATCAATAACTGCATAGAAAACGGTTTAAAAAAAAATAGAATAAAAATAAAGCCATTATATTTTCCGATTAAATAATCTATATATAACTGGTAATCAAAAACACTTTACATATTTATTTTGCCTACTGGCTTTAATATAGATAACAGTGTCAAATTCGCTTGATTTTCATACAAAGATCAGAGCGCGCGCACCAATTTCTGATAAAGTGACGTTTCACTGTTAACTTAACAGGCCGCTAACATAGTATTACTCAAATTTGGGGCATTCGTCTCACCAAATTTCCCTTAACATGTGTAAGCTGTAACGTAACATAATACTGGGCATGTCAGATATGTTATAGGTTCAATGTGGACAGATATCTTGAATACAGTTCAGATTCGTTGTTTTAATTCATAACTAGATACATATAAACAACAACGAGTGACCTTCATCTTAACAATGTTAACAACGCAACCGGACGAAAGTCTGAGTAAACCGCTATACAAATTATCGCGTGAATGGACTCATTAATGATGCTACATATAGATTTACATGCTTATATGTTATAAGCAAGCCTAGCACACAAGCATTAAATGTTTGTAATTATTGTAATGACAGAGAGGCATATACAAATACAAAGGCACACACACACACACACACACACACACACACACAGAGAGAGAGTCTCAATTTGTGTGGGCGTTTTCTTGTTATCAGGCCACAAAAGTCTATCAAAGGCCCTTCACCTCTGACAAAGGGAGTTGATTCTTAATTGTAAGTTGACTTTTGAGCTCGTCAATTGAATGTGAGAGAGTCTTGCATTGACTCAATTGATTTATGTGCTATATATAAATAAATGTGCCGTTATGTGGCGTTATCAGCTTTAACTATATTATCGTATTAAAATAAGTAGAAGCTGTTTAAGCAAATAAAGTCTTACGAGCTGATTAGAAATATGATATCTGATATTCAAAGCAACACCAATAACAGAAGAAGGGCACTCTGTTAACTTTCTACATATGTATATACATATATTATATGCATTTACATATAAATCAACGTAATTTACTCAAATGGTAATTGAATCAGGCACTTTCTTTATACAAAGTAGCAAATGTACATATGTGTATGTGTGTGTGTGTATGGATTGGTGTGTTTGTATTGGTGTGTTTGCGCGCGTGTTTGGTTTGGGTGGGTGGCTAGCACAACAACTGAGAAACAACCACGTATGCCAAGGCTACGACAACGTCTATTGGCAAGGACAAGGACGAAAATAGCCCTGTGTTCTATGGCACAGGGAATGTCAACAACGCCTACGCATACATACACACCAATGCTCGCACACACACACACACACACAAACACACACACACAGGCATACAAAAGCCCGGACGCGCACTCAGAACTCACCTCGATGTTACACATTGTTTGAAATGCAGTGAAAACAAACATAAAGCCAAAGCCGAGTATTAATATCATCACGAATTTCATCTCCATTTTGTCGTATTATTGCTATTTATTCCTTGTATTTATCTATTTGTTTATATTGCACATATCAGTCCGTACAGCATTTGACGTCACAAGCAAGACGGCGGTGTCGTAGTCGGAGGCAGAAGCGTGGAGACGTGAGTAGAAACTGCGAGTTTTAATTGATGCTTAGCGCGGGTAAACAATAAAACCACTTTTGACTTATGCCTATTAGTTAACAAGTGCTTTAAACAATGAAATGCAACGCAACGCAACGGAAGCTTCACGGAAAGTCAAAACCGAAATACACAAAAAATGTTTGACGCTGGGTTAATGTGTGTGTATGTGATGAGGTTTGAGAGTGGATTGAAACAAGACAGAGAAAATGTCAAGTGTAAATATACACAATGTTAATTAGAATGCAGCCATGTTAAAATGTTGCTCAGTATGGCACTGTTAATGCCAAAAGAGAGTCAGCTGTTGCAGGCTAGCCGCCTATCAGCCAACCGCCACAAAGCAGTATTTTCTACAATCGAGTATTTAGCTATCGAACAAATGCCGGTTTGCCTTCAAGTTTGCAGAGAGCACATTATTATTTATTTTGTTACTTGGTTTAACGGTTTACATTAAATCGACTCGTTATCATTAACGGCTTGGGAATGCTGAGCAGGCGCCACAACAAGATCCATTTCCATATTGTCGGATTCAGGAGAGACTTGATGATTTACTCCATTTGAATGCTGAGCAGGCGCTACAAGATCCATTTCCATATTGTCGGATTCAGGAGAGACTTGATGATTTAATCCATTTGTTTTCATAACATTAATCTGACTAAACAATTTGCATATATCGACCAAACGCACTACGGCCGTACGGCAACCAATGCAATGCGGGTTCCCGCGCGGAGGATTCTTCTTCGAACGTTTGATCGTAGCACGAATTCCGCTCGATTTTGATTGCGATCCCCGCTTTATGCCCTTGGCAAACGCATTTTCCTTCAACGAAGAACGTTTGCTCGACCTGGCATCTAAATTGAGAAGAGGAATCGCAGTATATTCCTTGCTGGCGCGCTTGATGGTATGCCGAACGGCATAGCCCGAGGAACCTGTGCAGGCCAGTATGCCCTGACTGGTCAGATTGGACAGCGACTGATGGATGACCTCATCCATGTTGACCACTTGCTTGCTATGGCGCAAATTGTATTTCACGTGCTCATTAATCAGCTCGGCGGCCACAAAGCCCGACAGCGAATCCTGCAGCTCAGCGACGGCCTTATAAACATGCCGATTCACCTTCTTGGGCACATTAAACTGATCCATGACTAAGCAATAACAATAATAATTTTGCAAAAAAAGAAAATAAATAAATAAAATATGAAATGTATTAAATGACTCTACGAGATATATGTGTATATATTGAGAGCTTTGCCCAGTTTGTGTTTCCGAAGTGTTCTGAAATAGTTGAAATCGAGTCAAAGGCAAAGTCTACTTTGGGTTTAAAGGCTAAAACGAAGAGATTTTCGATTTTATTTATAACAATTTCTTTTTTTTGTTTTTTTTTGCGAAAAATTCATTTAAGTGTTCAAGAGGTTTGTGTATATGTGTGCCTAACATACATAGATCGTTAATTATATATAGTAGACATATAATATTTATTTGATGATTTATTGGATTCGGGTTAGTTCATTTTTGGGTTTACCATAGACACTAAAATCTTTTCTAGTTTTTGCAGGTATTTATCGTTATAAATCATTTTGATTTCATTTAAGTGACAAACGGGAGAGGCAGACTCCACAATATATATATATATATATATATATATATATATATATATATATATATATATATATATATATATATATATATCCAATTGAACCATAAATAAAATTTGTTTGTGGTCGTTTATAACATAGGTATATATGTATATAGTAGTATGTATGGTATGTATGTATGTATAAGTATAAAGTTAAATTTATGTCCGCTGTCCGAGAGCTGCTCCAAGCGGGGTACTCAGTACACCTGGCCGGCATCCGGAAGGGGCGATATCTATGCATTTCCAAGAGAAGCAAATGTGGAGCGAATTAAAAAAACGATTTCCAGAGCTGGTTTAACACAGACGGTACACAGTTATTGATAAACAACAGATATTTATCATCAACATTATTTCTTAAAATTATTTAAAAGGGGTTCAGCTTGCTTCTTTCTTTCTTTTTGTTGCTGTTGCTGTTGTTGTTGCTGCTTTGCATATTATTAAGCCGGCGCTTTTAAAACGGAAATATTCATTATTCATAGTAGTGTTAATCTATTTCTGCGTTTGCTTTGATTCAATTCAATTCATTCATCATTCAATCAATTTATTCGCTCTTCTTGTGTGTGATGACGGCATCATCGATCTCCTCCTTGGGCTGATCCTTGTCGCCCCAGCCCCAGGTGGCGTGGGTGCCATCGCCGGTGCGCTTCACACGCTTCTTGATAATGTCGGGCGAGACGCTCTTCAGGTCGTAGGCCCAGCCAATCTTGGCAAAGAAATCAATGAAAGCCGTGGTCAGATTTAGCGAGTATCTGCCAAACTCAGCGGTCTTGTAGTCCCAGGGGAACACATGATGATAGTTGTGCCAGCCCTCACCGAAAGCGAGCATCGCGACCGAAATGTTCTCCGAAGGATTGATGAATCTAATAGCAGAGAGAGAAGTTGTCGAAAAACGTTTTCACTCATTTCGTTGCTATCGAACTCACCTGTCATAGGGACGGCCGCCGAATTTGTGGGCAGCACTATTTACCAGCCAGGTGACATTCAGAATAAAGCACCAGCGGAACATGGTGGCCACGAACCAGGCATTCACAAAGCTCTCACCCCAGAAGTACATGGGCGCCACAGTGGGCAAAATGAAGCAGGCCAACGGCATCAGGACAAAGTAGTGTCTGCAAGCGAGAAATGAGAAAAGAAAAGAAAAGATTAGCTTAAGGTGGAAGAGTTTGGCTTGCGTTCAGGCACTCACTTCTTCTGGAACATCAGGACCTTATCGGCACGCAGATCGGATAGATCGACACCCTTGCCCTTGGCCTTCACCTCGGGATGCTTCTTGCACAGCAGCCAGCCAATATGCGAAAAGAAGAAGCCACGTGTGGCATTATGAGGATCGGCATCCGTCTCCGAGTACTTGTGGTGCACACGATGATCGCGCGCCCAGTGGTAGGCGGCATCCTGGAAGGCAACTGTATTGAAGAGCACCAGCAGCACGCGCAGCGGCCACTTAGCCTTGTAAGAGCGATGGGCCCACAGGCGATGAGCGCCAGCCGTAATGCCCAAGCCAGAGACAACATAAAGAGCGAAAGCTATAAGAAGAACAAAATTATATTTATATATCTATCTATATACATATATATTGATAACTAACTAACTCTATGCACAGTACAACTATCAATTTAGTATTGTGTAATCACAATTTTGAAAGTCACTCTGGTCAGTTGGCTTTGATTAGCATATCCTCGACATTGCGTATGGCATATCCTTTGCTATCGGCGCTAATCGAGATTACGCCCAGCAGTGCCAAGTTGTGCAGCGAGGATTGAATCAGAGAGTCTAAGCGGTGCACAGGATTGCCATTGCGCATCGTATACCTCACATGCTCCTGTATATGAGCGGATGGCGCATAGTCCAAATCCTCATTATCCGTAATATATTTAATGGCCTTCAGCACATGGCGATTGACCTTGCGAGGTACACGAAAATTATCCATTTTATGTACAGAAATGGCTCAAAGTTTCTCTCTCTCTCTAACTATATATTTATACGACTAATGTTTTGTTTATATTCTGTAAATGTATGTGACATAAATATAATTGTCTCTAAACGAACTACGTTCTAATTGGGAACTGGGAAGTTCAATTGGAAAATTATTGAAATTTTACATTCATATTGAATATTTATAACTATTTAATATGCCCTACAAACAACAGCGAATAGATTTGTATTTTAATTTATTTGAATTTGTATTTATCACAGCTGTGTTCACAGAAATAGTAGTGCGTCTAAAATGTTGGACTGCAACATTTTGTCACAATGTTTTAAAAACAATTTAAATATATAAATATACAATATACAAATATATATGTTAATTTGTATACTCGTTTCAAATTGTTTTCAAAATATTGCACTACTATTTTAATGACCAGAGCTTATATAGTTATATATATTGAATAGCAGATGTTTTCTGAGTCGAATTGCGCAATTAGCTACGCTTGGATTAGACACTGTCTTAATTCGTGTCTGATCTATTGGACTATATGATATGACTTTGCTCAATGTTATCAGTGCCAAATTTGAAACAAACAACGCTGATAACCTTGCAATTGAAATGCGAGGCACGCGACGCTAAGATGGCAAACAATGAATATATATTAAAAATTCTACTGATTGCCATGTGGCTAGCTGGCTGTCTGACTGACTGGCCGTCTGTCCGTCTGACGGTCTGTCTATATGACGGAATGTCTTTCCGTCTTTCCGATTGTCTGCCTGTCTGTCCGTCCGACTGTCTATCTGTCCGTCTGTCTATCTGTCCGTCCGTCCGACTGTCTGTCTGTCTGTCCGACTGTCTGTCTGTCCGTTTGACTGTCTGTATGTCCGTCCGTCCGACTGTCCGTCTGTTCGACTGTCTGTCTGTCCGACTGTCCGTCCGTCCGACTGTCTGTCTGTCTGTCTGTCCGTCCGACTGTCTTTTGCAACTTACCCAGAGCGATTGTCTGCCATTTGGCCGAGGTGAAGATTAGCCATGCGCCATAGACGGCAGCCAAGTGTAAATATCCGAATGCAATTATGTTACGCCAGACCAGTTTCAGTTTGCGCCTGTCGGCCTTCTTCATGGACACAATGTCCTTGACGAGGCCGCCATCGATGGTCTCCGCATCACACTCGAACAGCACACCAGTCGAGTCCTGCTGCAGCTTGGTCGGATTCTGCTCCGATTCGGCGGCAGCTGTCGCTGCGGCAGCGATCAGCGAGTCGGTAATCGACTGGCCTCCAGCAGTTGCATTGGGCGGCATTGTGTGGTACCAGCTGTCATAGTTGAAGCACAACAAACAGAAAAGACTCATTAAATTTTAAATGAATAAACGAATTTGTTGCGCAATTAGTTAAACAAATTGACTAAGCTGAACTTGACACGCTTTACCCACAGAGGTGAGCACTTTTGGGTGTCGTAGTACCTCTTTAATTATTGCTTGTTGTGTTTTTATTAGCGCCCCTTGGGCAATGTGGCGACATATGAAAAAGTTTTTCTTTTTTTATTTATTTATTTATTTTTGTTGTTGCAAGCGTTGAGGCAGGCTGAATCACAAAAAAAAATCAATAATTTCAAGGATGATGTCCTTGCTGAAGGATACAGCAATACAGTGCAACACAGTGAAAACACGCTTGAGTGAACATTCACGCTGCCATTACTTTTCCCTCTCTCACATTTCTAATCAAATTCAGTCAAATTTGTTGCTTTATCAGCTTGGGTTATTTTTCTCATGAAGCAAAAAAATGGGGAAATCAATACAAAATATTGGGATCAAAATAAAGGCGGCCGGCTAAAGGGCAGGTCTGCTAGCTTTTACTGTTGATAAATAAAATGCCGGCACGACAACAACAAATCAGCGCGGCAAATACATTTGACACCTCTCTGTCTGTCTGTGTGTGTGTGTGTGTGTGTGTGTGTGTGTGAGTGTGTGTGTGCGTGTACATACACACATGTGGGTCACTGGGCGTCTTATGTGAAGGCCAAGCTTGCAAGACTGTGTACACATGTCTATGTGTTTGTGTGTCATGGAAAATTTCCCAGCTTTAAATTTGCTAGACAAAAACACTAACACATTAGCAACAGCAATTAAGAATGAAAGATGTATGTACATATGTATGTAAGTACATACATGTCTGTATGTATGTACATATATATTTATATACCTAATAGCTATTGTCTCAGCAAAAGTAAAGCAACATCAATTAGTAAATGCACTATTTATTTATTTTGTGCATTTTTATATGTATGTACATATGTATGTAATATAGTTTTACCTTTGGTGACGACGTCTAACAAGTTATTTGACAACCTGCCAATTGGGGGTTCAGTTTTCAACTGTTGAACAGCAAAAATTTGCGCAAAAGCAAACAAGCGTGTGCAGTATGCTGAAGCTTTTTGCTTACGCAAAAGCTTTGGCTTTTGCTATGCCGGCAGGCAGGCAGGCAAGCTTTGGCAGGTGTCCATAGATAGATTAGAAGAAATATTAATAAGTAAACGCAGACATCGAATGATGTTGAATTATTCAGGGTCAGGGTTTTATATTCTGCTGGCATTTAATCACGCTGCTTTATCGCTTCGAGGGTATAATGGCTATTAACTATTAAATCCAAAATCTTATGAAAGACCATATACAGCAAACCATACAAATAGAAAAACACGTCAGCTACAAGCTACAACTATTGTATTTTGTTTTCCGTGTAAATTACGTTGCCACCTTGCATTGCATTATTAACATTGAAATATGAACCACGTGTGTACGAATGCTTCAAGTCATACGATTCTAGCGCCAGACTCGAACAGCCGTGCATGAGAGAGACAGCATAATGGGAAGAATAAGAAATCCAGTTGGGTTTGTTTGTACAGTACTACTGAATGTATGTATGTATGTGTATATGTATGTATGTATGCGTGTGCGTGTGTGTGTATACTTTCAATTCAAAAGAATATTTAGAAATTGACTAAAAGAGCAGATCGCCGTGGAAAGCTTTGCCACTATGGCGCACTCTTTCTGGCTCTTTCCTACCATCAGCTGTTTATATGTGTGGTGGCTTGTGGTGAAGCATAAAATGTATCGAAACCGGCAACTCGCTGCTTACGCCGGCGAAGTAAATGTATTTTTTTTTTTACATTTTTGTAAATTTGTATGATTATGACGGCACAAGCATTTGATAAAGCCTACCGCATTGATATTGAACTTGACTTTATGTGTTCACGTAGCCCCATTGGCGTCAACGCGCACAGACGAGAGTGCGAGAGTGTGTGTGTGGGAGAGTGAGAGAGCGCAAAGTGAGCGAATTGGAGCTTAATACGCCGACCGGCATCACGATGCAAAAGCGTGTTTCGCTCTGCTCAACGCATTAAATCGGGTTGTCTCGTTCATTTTCTATTGATGCGTCTAATCTGCTAAATTGCGTTTTTGAATTTGCGCAAAAAATAAAGCTTTCCGGCAGAGTGTACCATGATTATTGGATTTATGAAAGAGTATTTTGTTAAGTAAAAACCAACAACAATTTGTTTTTTTTTTGTCAATTAAGCGATTCAAAAATTCATTCTCAACCTGAAGTTCAATGTACGAAAAATTATACGACACAAATAGGAGAACTACGTTTTAATTAATTTCTAGTTTGTATTTCATTTACGTTGCACTGCCTAATTATACATACACACAGCCATACATATGTTTATGCGAATGCCAAAGCACATATTTGTTATTCATTTAAGCTTTAATGAATCTAATCGCTTAAAGGGTCAGCTCAAGTATGCTAAATACATGGTCGAGCGGCTGAATGCCGCAAGCTAACTATACAAGATTTTTCTAAAGTATCTGCGCCTAGGTCTCTAACCTTCGGCAAATAGTAGACGCGCTTTGACCGTTAAAGTACAGCCTTCAGAAGTTAAGAGTTGGAAAAAAAAAACCAAAATTTTATGATTTGCATGCTTGATCAACAGATCGCTTGTTAGCAATAAAAAGCTCTCAAAGAAGATTTTTTTGTTGTTTGTTTCTTGAAAAAGTTGTTTCTTGGTTGGTAGTACTAAATTTTTAAAGTTTTTTATGTATTCTTTTGGCTTGTCTCTTGGGTCACTTGGCTACAGGCGAACGTTTGTGTGTTAGTTAATGGTTTACGTAAACACTTGCAAATCCTGTCGCAACTGACAAACGTAAACATAAACTGTATATGTGTACTAACCTGTTTTGCTGACGAAGTAAATAAAGTGCGCTTTTCGCGGTTTTTCTTTTCAGAAATTGTACAAAATACAAACTTTAGTTTGACACTGTATTTTTGCACGGAGTATTTGTATGGGTAACTAGCGAGCGGGTAACGTTTAGACACGTCCGCACGCTCTGGGGTCTCAGCACACACTGAGAGCCAGTCGAGCAGAGTGGTGAAATTTAAACCATTTTTTTCGCTCTCAAAACTTTGACGTTGGCAGCGACAACTTTTACGGCCCCTTTCTTTGCATTTGTTGTTGATATGCCCGGTGCTTGGGCACTTCTAACTGTCATACACATACATATATACATACATACATACATATGTATGTGCATATGTATATACACGCGTACATCAGCGCAGATTAGCTTGGGAAGATTACGATCAACTGAATTTGCACGTATGCACTTCTCATAGAAGTTTGCAAATTTCGCAAATTTTGATCAATTGAAAGTACGTTAATGAATGAAAATGACTTTCGAACGTAATTTGAAGCCCGCAAAGAAAACAACTTATGCACATTGTCAATAGATCAATTACAATTAAAGATACGGGCCCAGTGCAAATCAAACAATTACCCAAAGTGCCCAACACGAGCATCTTTTAGTAAATAATGCACTCTGCCCTCATTATGAACATATTGTAGTATGTGCATAGATATCGAACAAGGAAACGAGATTACCAGCTGCTAAACTTTGATAGAAGTTCAAAATTGAAAATTTATTTATAACTTATTTAAGTGGCTAACTGAGATAAACAATTTTAGAAACGTGTACGTTCTTAGTACTTTGGCTAGTACGGGCTGATGAGTGATAGAAAACATTTATTGCTCTACTAGCGAAAGTAACCCACCTTATAGATAAGGTTTGCCACTCATTACTTATGTTTAGCTACTAAATATGGTTTATGAATTACAATTGTTTTCAAATTCTTCAGTATTCAAGATTAAAATATTTAAATAAAAAAA
This sequence comes from Drosophila leonis, assembly GCA_035045365.1. Taxonomy (NCBI): domain Eukaryota; kingdom Metazoa; phylum Arthropoda; class Insecta; order Diptera; family Drosophilidae; genus Drosophila; species Drosophila leonis. The sequence goes on along the minus strand of JAWNPC010000338.1, from coordinate 4,135,810 downwards.
ACAATACACAATCTATTTCAGGTTTTCGACGAACTGAGAGCTAAGACATGTATTTAATCAATTTGTTGTTCCTCTCAATGAAAAACAGCATTCAAAGCTCCTGCAAAAGTTAATTTATCAAGTTTCAAGTTTAGCTATTGTTATACAAGTAGCTTGAATTCTATCTGCAGAGGTAGACATAACTTGCAGATTAGCATTTTGTAAATATAAATGTAGATTTGTTCATGAAAATAGTAGTGCGACTGAGTACCAAACTTTGGTCAGCAAAATTAGGTGATAAGCACAATATTTTGAAAACAAATTTGAAATGAATATTAAAATGAACATATTTTTTTATTTTATTAATATATGAATATGTGCACTTCAGTGCTTAAGAAACGAAAATTAACAAAATTGAATTGTTCATGAAAATAGTAGCAAAAAAACAAAACAAAAAAAAAACTAATTAACATTAATCTAACTGCATATATTATGTTTAACATCTCCTTTGGTCTAATACTGAGTTATAAGTCCATTATTCTGTATTACCGCTTGGCACCTGTGTGGCATGGAATCGATGAGGTCTTGGCACTGCTTCAGAGGAATTTGTTGCCACGCCTCCTGAGCGACTTGCCACAACTCTGCTTTGGTCGATGGATTTGCAATTGTCACAGCTCTCTCAATATCGTCCCATAGCTGTTCGATCGGATTTAGATCCGGAGACTGAGCTGGCCATGCCATGACATCGATCTCTTCGGACGTAAGCCAATCTTTGCCAAGCTGCAGCAGACTGTTATCCAGCTGAAACGTCCATTTCAAGGGCATTTCCCAGCTGGCATATGGCAGCATTGTATTTTTTAATAAATCAACATAGAAACTTTTGTCTACGTTGCCATTTATCAGTTGGATGGGACCAACGCCAGCATATGAAAAACAAGCCCACATCATAATGCTCAGAGTGCTTTTGGGCTGATATTGCGTGCTTGGCGAATGCCCCAAATACTGTCTAGAGCCTCTCCCACCAAATAGATTCATTTTGCTCCCAGCCGACCACAGTATGTTGCGCCACTTGCTGAGGGGCCAGTCTCCGTGAATTGTTGCAAATTGAATTCTTGCGGCAAGCTGCTTTTCGGTTAAAAGTGGCCCCTTTCTGGGACTTCTTTCAACTAACTTTAGCTGCTTAAGTCGACGACGGACTGTCACATCACTAATCGGCAGATTTAAATTCTTTTGAATTTCTTTCGATGAAGCTAACGGATGGATCTTAGCATATTGCACCATTTCTCTATCCTGTAGCCAGTTGGTTTTGAACTTGCCACCTCGTTTTTCAGTCTTCTTCTTATAGTGAATGGCATTAAATATCATGGGAGCTGAGCATCCGACAATATTTTCAATTTCTCTATAAGTTTTGCCTTCGTTCTTAAGTCTAACAATTAAGTTTCTCTGTTCTGCCGAGCAATGCTTTCCTCTACCCACTAAAATTAAAACAAAATTGCAATTCCAATAAATTTCAATCAGTGAAATTACACTTACTGTTGATACGTCTTTTTCTTTTTTGAATTTACTATTGTTATTTATTTATTATTTGTTTTTAACTTCTTACATCCAGCACTACTATTTCTATGAACGGCGGATTTTCAGTGCATCTCTCTAAAATCGTCAAAAACAAATGAATTATGACCGTAAGTAACGGCATTTCTTGTTGCAATTCTCTTTGCATTCTGTTCTAAGCAAAAAGTGGGCATTTTTTTTCTTCAACGGAAAAGTACCGTTTGATTTGATTTACATTTTGTGTAGTGTTTTCATGAAGACAACTGTACATAGCTAAAACGTACATATGTATATATAAAATATAAATAACTAGTCGAAGAACGTAAACGATACGCACAGCTGTTATTGGATCGTACGCGATAGCCACAGCTGTTGTTTGATCGTAAACGGCATTCACACCAGCTGTTGATGCAGCTGCATATGAAGCGAACTTTGCATACATACACATACATACATATGGATATATGCATATCCAAACATACATACATACATACATATGTACATGTATGCAGTTGCTTCAAATAATTACCTCTTAACATGCAATTGCGCATGGAAAATTCGAAATGAACTCTAAAGTCAATTAGATTAGAATTGGATTCTAATCGATTAGGCGTTCGTTTAGCACGGCGCAAGCTGCACGTCAATTGATTAACCCTTCGGAACTGCAACTATTCTATATTACATATAACTAAGGTAAGCAATGTGTAAGTAACAAGGCGAAAAACTACTATTTGAAATTAGTTTGTCTATTCATTTCGTGAACTTACATACGAATTTGGAGTTCTTAGCTCTAATAGCATTTCCAAATGGCTTATCGTATTCGACGTTTTCATATAGACAACCGGACGGACATGGTTAGATCGATTGAGTCGCTGTTCTCATCAAATATATTTGTATATATTTGATATCGGCTACCTCTTCTACTGCCTGTTACATACATCTGCACGAACACATTATACCCCTTTTAAACAAATTTCCATAGGGTAGAAGATGCGAACGTGTAAAAGTTCAAAGGAAAACGCGTGATTTAAAACAATGTCCCAGTGGAAATATAATTCGTAATCTACCTATATGGAATCCACAACCTTGCGTCATTGCATGCAATGTGATGTCACTCGTAGAGAGTGTGCTGCGCATCAAAATATTGTTTAGTACACAATTCTAATCTCTTAGAAAATAATTTTTTGTTTTCTTTTTTTTTTGCAACGTGCGGTGTGCGCATTGGCTGAGCTGATATATATTTTGGCAATATATGGATTGTTTATGATTTTGAGCAAGGTCAATGAAAAGTTATATATAAGTATGCAACTTACTTGTACAATTATTAACCAATTTAGCCGTATAAATCCGAAATATGCTAAGTTGCACTGATGCCTGTAAAATAGTTTTTAGAGATGATAAGTACTGGCATTCTCGAGAAGTAAGTATCGCAGCTCGATATTTATGCACAGCACTACTGATATTATATCGATATTAGGGTCAAATTGGATAAAAAAAATCGATGTCGAATACAAAATATATATAAAAATCGTTTGTTTTTTAAATTTTGTTTATTTTTTATTGTTAGACTAGATCTTCGTAATATTTTTTATAAAACTTTTGCTGTACGTGTGACAATATGTAATGCTTCTAATTTTTATCTATGTTATACAATTCTATTTATGTTTTTGCCAAAATACAAACAAGCTCAGTGAAGACTGTCAAAGAAATTAAATTACTCGCATTATTATCGACAGGATATTGTTTGTTTCTTATCGATAGCTAGCCCTTGGTCCATCGCAATTTGCATTTAATCTGCGGATCAACAATATGTCAGAGCAAAGTTGCAAAAACGAAAATGCAACAAATGGGCTAAATCCAGCCGAAAATGCAACAGATGAGCTAAATCAAGCACAAAATGAGGCAGTCGAGGAGCGGAATGAGGCTGAAATTCAGGTATTTAGTCGTGCTGCGCCTGCAAATTCGAATAATAGAATTTAAAATCTTTAAAGGAACAAAATATAGACACGGCCGCAGCAGAGTTATCAGATGAGAATACAAATATAGAAAATGAAGCAGCAATCGAATCAAATAAGGATAACAATGCTGCGCAGGATACAGAAGATGGCCATGATGATGTAGATGAGCACAGTCAATATATCAGTGTTTTAAGCAAATCGCCAGCTCTACGCATTGCAGTGCACGGCATGTCGGAGCTAATTAACTCGCGACTCTCGACCGAAGCACTCGACATTAGTGTGGAGCTACTTGAGGCAGGCGTGCATCCAAGGGCGCTATCTGAAATAATACTACATATCCTAGACGTCAAGGTGAAGAAGTACGAAAAGGAGCACGGTCCCATACTGCCATAGGGTATTCCGAGGTCAGCGTTAATTCCTCTAACTTTTATGTTGGCAGATAATGCTTATCAACATACATAAAAACACCTGCAAACCACAGCCGTCTAGACGGCTAGATCCCTCTATCCCTCTAAACCGCGAGATTAGCGCAGCGACAAGACCAATCAATTGCGATACCCGAGAGTTAATTACATTGTATATATTTTTGTTACTATATAAAATACAACCCGCTAAGCATAAGTGTTTAACTATATCAGTGTACTAAAATTAAATGTTTAATTAACTATGTTCTTAGTGCGTCTTCGTGTCCACAAAGAGCACACGCTGAGCATCCTCTGCGGTCATGTCCTTATCACCCCAGCCCCATAGCTCGTGTGTTCCATCGCCAGTGCGACGCACTCGTCGCTCTACTGTCTCCGGAGCCACAGACTTCAGATCGTAGGCCCATCCGATTTTGGCGAATAGATCTATGAACGCTGTGGTCATGTTCAGCGAATAGTTGCCCCATTCGGCGGTCTTGTAGTCCCAGGGGAAGACATGATGGTAGTTGTGCCAGCCCTCGCCAAAGGTAAAGGCCGACACATACGGACTCTGCGACGGATTAATGTTCCTATACGTAAAACATATTTGTATTATAAATTTATATTCTGATATGATTATAGAGTGTCATGCGTACTTGTCGTAAGGACGCCCACCGAACTTGTGGGCTGCGCTGTTCACCAGCCAGGTCATGTTCAACTGGAAGCACCAGCGGAACATGGTGGACACAAACCAGGAGCACAAGAGCGACTCGTTCCAGCAGACCATGGGTATGACAGTTGGCAATATGAAGCAGGCCAGCGGCATTAGGACAAAGTAGTGTCTATCAAAAAGAGAGAGGGAGAGATCAGTTATAGTGGGACTACCTCTATATATAGCTGGTTAGCTGGCTACTCACTTGAGCTGGAACATGAGTATGCGATCGGCGCGCAGATCGGTCAGGTCCAGGCTCTTGCCCTTGGCCACCACATCGGGATGCTTCTTGCACAGTAGCCAGCCGACGTGCGAGAAGAAGAAGCCACGCGTCGCATTATGTGGATCGGCATCCGTCTCGGAGAACTTGTGATGCACGCGATGATCGCGCGCCCAGTGGTAGGCGGCATCCTGGAAGGCGATCGTATTGAAGGTGATCAATATCAGGCGCAGCGGCCACTTAGCCTTGTAGGCGCGATGTGCCCAGAGGCGATGAGCGCCGCCCGTGATGCCCAGCATGCCCGCAACGTACAGGAAAATGGCTGCCGAGAGAGAAAGTTGATGAAGTTGAAAGATCAATGGAGCAGCAAGTTCATATAGCTTACAGAAAACAATTGTTGGCCATTTGGCTTGGGTCAAGAGCAAGAAGCCGCCGTAGAGAGCAGCCAAGTGCAAGTAGCCAAAGAGGATTATGTTGCGCCAAACCCATTTCAGTTTGCGTTTCTCGGCCTTCTTCAGCTCTATGACATTCACATCCAAGGCGCCATCATTGGTGTCCGCATCGGCTTCGAAGAGCACGCCCGTCTGCTTGGATGCTCCAGCCTTGGAGGTGCTCAGCATGGGCTCCACTTCCGAGCTGCCAGCCAGGCCATGGGCCGGACTATTCACAGCATTTGGCGGCATTTTTACTGCAATGCGAGAGGGAATAATTTATAAAAATTAAATATATGGAATCATATATTATATCATATCATATATCTCTTTGATCTCATCAGAGTTGTATGCTAGAGTTGGCCAATTTGGTATGCAGCTTATATTTAAACTAAACTTTCCTTCAGTACACAAGTCAAGTCAAGATTTCTTTAGCTATACCATATTATAGTCTATCAGATCTCAGCAAATATGCAAGTTTCAGCAAGCAAATTTTGTATGTAGCTTATAGATCAAGTTAACTTTTGATTTTTATACGTTGGTCATAAATACATCTATAATAAGTTAACTATATCACTTTTTAGTCCTTTTGAACTCAGCAGTTATAGAAGCTAGAGCTAGAAAATTTGGTATGTAGCTTATAGACCAAATTGACTTTCAATATTTACACGTTGGCTATAAATACATCTGTAATAAATAAGTTATAATAGTCTGTAGTCCATTTGAACTCAGTAACTATAGAAGCTAAAGCTAAGAAATTTGGTATGTAGCTTATAGACCAAGTTAACTTTTGATTTTTATACGTTAGTCATAAATACATCTGTAATAAATGAAATATACCAATTTGTAGTCCTTTTGAACTCAGCAATTATAAAAGCTAGAGCTAAAAAATTTGGTATGTAGCCTAGCTTATATAACAAGTTAACTTTCAATATTTACATGTTGGTCATAAATACATCTGTAATAAATGAGATAACAGTCTGTAGTCTATTTGAACTCAGTAACTATAAAAGCTAGAGCTAAAAAATTTCATATGTAGCTTATATATAATCCAATCTTTCGATATACATATATGCATAACTAATTTTTTTTGTGTAAATCAAACACTTTTATCATGTGACAGTTTTTCTGAACTCAGCAAATATGCTAGTTAAACTCCGCAAATTAGCTTATATTTCAATTAAACTGCACAATCTGAAAGTCTTTCGGATCTGAGACAGCAAATATTGGCACGTAACTTGTATTTCACTTAAACTTGCGTTAGGAACACATAATGAATATTTAATGATTTTGTATAATCACATCTATCTAATTTACATTTAAAATTGCTTTTATCAATATTCAAAGTCACTTCACAGCTGAAACACTCACCAAATGCCTTAAGTACTTCAGGGTAATTGAGGAATTGGTGAAAGCTGAAGAACCGAATCGACCTGAGCTGAGAAGAGCTGGTTTATTACTGCGACCACGGCCACACAGACTATGAATCCGATCGTCTTTCTTATCGGCACTCCTCTTTACCTTGATATTCGCTTAGGTTTACCTTTGTAAATTATCTGAAATGGTTTGAAAGGGGAACATCGACTGCTTGCAGTATTTATACTGAAATTTGAAGATCGAAAGATGCCCTTCATGGCTTCATAGCATGAACTGATTACAAAGTAATCTTTCTAATGAGCACAACTAACGAGACTTAATGAAATTATTGCAATCTTTGCAATTCCATTTATTCCCATTGAACTGTGAACAAGCACTCTCGTAGGTAGCTGCATCGCATGTTGGTCAAAGTGCACGATTTAGTGCGTCTAGACGCCAGATGTGAATCATAATTCATAGAAATTAGTGACAGCCAGGTTATCTTCTAATTAAGATCACTAAGTAGTTCACAATCAAAGCGCCATCTACATGCGAAGTTTGCATTGCGCCAGCTGTTGTTCGTTTGATAAAGCTTTCTTTAAACAAATTTAATTACCCGGCGTTGTCCGTTAAAGGCATAAAATATAAGTTTGCTAAGCTACAACTATGTTTCAGCTCAGTTTTATGGATTTAATTTCAAATTTAATTAAATAAGAACGTTGCAAACGGGCGTTACCGACTGCAGATTACCCACTCACGGTACAAACGCTGCCAGCTGCATTTTCCGATTTGCCACGCCCCCAATTGGTATATATATATATAATTTTTATTAAATCAAGAGAGTTCAACAGTAATTTAGTCTTTGAATTTTGAATTTCTAACTGGGAAACTATAGAAGGTGCAATTTTTCCTGATTTGCCACGCCCCTAGTGGGCGTAGATATATCCTCCATATCTTATAGATTTTGGTTGTTTGGCCAATTCTTGGAACTAGTCTAAGGCAACGTAACTATAGACTTTTGGGGCTTACGCTATAAAACTGTGGAAATTATATGGTATGCCACGCCCCCAAAGATGAGTAAAAATTATTTTTGGGTCATCAAGAGAGGAGGTCAACAGTAACTGAACCATCCAATTTTTAAGCTTCCAGCTCTTAAACTACAGGAGATATAAGCTTTTGCGGTTTGCCACTCCCCCTAATGGGCGTAGATATTTCCGCCATATCTTGATTGATTTTAGTTTGCCAAACCAAGTACATATTCCAATTTTCAAGTCTCTAGCATCAATAATGCTCAAGATATAGCAGAATTCGTATAGCCAGCTCCGCTTAGCCACGCCCCCAGTGGGCGTGGACATATATTTGCATTGATTTTTATAAGAACTTAACAGTAGCGCATGTGCCAAATTTTGACATTCTAGCTGTAAAGCTTTAGAAGATACAGTTTTAGCCGATTTGCCACGCCCCCAAGTGGGCGTATCGGGTAAATCTGGACACTTTATAGTGCACATGGTACACACGAGTATATATACCAAATTTCAAGTCTTTAGCTACACGCATTCATACAGATAGACTAACGGAGGGACAGCCGGACGGACAGCAGGACTGACAAAATAAGAGGAGCATCAGACTAGCAGCCAACTTTGCTCTTTATAAACAGTTGAATGCAAACCAATTAAATGTTCTTTTATAATTATGTATTTCAATAAATTAACAACTTCAAGTTATTCCGGTCTGAGCTGCATGTAAGAATGATATTAGATTAAATAATATTTTATTTTCTCTCATACATACGGAGGAGGCTGCCCCTATTTATCTTTGGGCTTTTCGTTTGGATCAGTTTCTTCTTCGCTGCTGTCCTTTTTCGACTTTTCTGCTGGTTTTTTGGGTTCAGCTGGTTTCTTGGATTTGCTCTTTTCCTTCTCCGCCTGCTTCTGTTTCTCGGCCTCAACAATTGCGGCCTCTGCCTCCTGTTTCTTGATCTCCTTCTGGGCAGCTGCCACGGCCACGTCTTCGTCATCCCAATCAGCCATGGAACGATCACGCTTCAGCCACGAGTGCGTCGTGTCTGCCTTGAACGCTGAAAAGGGGCAATTGAAATATGCAATTTAGTTTGGCAGGCTGCTCCACTCACTGTTATTGAACCACTTGATGCCATTCTGCATGTCCTCGATGATTTCGCGAGATGTGTACATGACCTCGTTCTGCACCGCCTGGTGGAACGTGGATGTCTCAAACGAGGCTGAGTAAACGGAGTTGCGATCATGATTGAGTGCGCGCTGCGGAAATTTGGACAAGCACGTGGCCAGCTCCAGCGCATGGCCTAGCGCTGTGCCAGTGGGCACAATGCGATTGACCAGACCAATATCGTGTGCCTCCTGTGAGCCCACTGGCCGTCCAGTCAGTATCAAATCCAGCGCACGCGACAGTCCAATCATGGCGGGCAGACGTACGGTGCCGCCATCTAGCATGGGTACACCGAAGCGCCGATTGAAGAAGCCCAGCACAGCGGACTCCTCCATGACGCGCAAGTCACACATCAGCGCCAGCTCCAGGCCATTGGCTATGCAGTAGCCATTGATGCCGCAAATGACCGGCTTTTTGATGTGGCGACGCGTGGGACCCACCGAGCCCTCGGGGCGCATCAGAATATCAACGCTTATCTCCTCCTTCTCGTCAGTGCTGATCTCAAGTATATCAAATCCCGAGCAGAACGATCCACCCACACCATAGAGCACTGCCACCGGCGACGTATCATCGGCTTCGAAGGAGGAGAAGGCCTCGCAGAGCTTCGAGGCGGTTGTCGAATCGATGGCATTGCGTTGTTGTGGACGATTTATACCGATTAACGTAATATTTTTATCTTTCTCCACAATTATGCTTGCAGGCGGTGCCGGTTCCTTTTCGGCATTAGCTGCGGCATCTGTAAAAATAATTATTTTACTTTGTAAACATTATGTCACGTTGGTTTTAACTACCTTTGTACAGTGCGTTTGTAGAGGCGAACATGCGGCGAGGCGTCAAACGTAAATGTTGGCCAATTTGTCTTCCTATTTTGCTGAACATGTTTGTTAATTGCTTTAAATTGTTGACAACTTTAATTTAGTATTAATGCTCGATAAATTATTTATCAACAAAGAGCTGCAACTCAGACTCTTAAAACAAACTTATGAATATCGTATAAAAGGGCTGCCACCTATGGTGAAATAATCACAGCTATTCGATAGTTAAGCACGCCATCGATAAATAGTTTAGTGTAATCGATAGAATCAAAGATCACATTAGTCGTTATGGGCCCTTAAAACAAATAGCATATGGGCGCCATAATTTATTTACTTATTTCTATATCGTTATAGCACTTGCTCATATTGTAAATATCGATAGTCCTAATTGGCATGTTTACCCATCTCTATTGTGCGCGCTCTGATAAGTATAAATTTCACCATGATTCTGGTGAGAAATTCTCAGTGAGAAAGCTTTCAAGGTTTGGAGCGTGCCGCAACGTACTCAGTTTGGAGCGGCGTCGAAAAGCGAGCGGTTGTGTATTAGCCAGCAGCAGCAGCTAAGGAGCGGTACCAAAATAAAGAACATTAGAATTTTTGTGTGTGCGTAGTATATCAAGCATGTATCACCTGAAGAGTTTGGCCCGACAGGGAGCCATGCGTCAGCATGAGCTGACCGCCTTGGCCAAGGCATTGCCCACTGCTGTGCTCCAGACGCGCAACTACCAAATTCCCGATCGTCTAAAGGACGTGCCAACCGCCAAGGATCCCCGTTTCTTTGACATGGTTGAGTACTTCTTCCATCGCGGCTGCCAAATATCCGAGGATCGCCTGATCGATGACATGAAGGGCAAGCTGTCTCTGGATGAGAAGAAGCAGAAGGTGAAGGGTATTCTCATGCTTATGCAACCCTGCGATCACATCATCGAGATTGCGTTCCCACTGCGTCGTGATGCGGGCAACTACGAGATGATTACCGGCTATCGTGCACAGCACAGCACACACAGGATTCCCACCAAAGGAGGTAAGACAAACGGAAATAACAAAGATTTTGCGGGTTTCCTTTCACGTGTCTTTCGCTCTCCATCTCTCTATATTTTGTCTGCCTACCTTCTGAATTTTTTGCCGGCATATTTGTTTTGGGTTTTTTTTCCTTGGTATTCTTGGCTTTTGGGAAACATCTTGCCAACTGTTGTCAAAAATCGATTTTTCTCTACATCTGATGCATTTCTTGCTTGCCTTTGGGCATTATGTAACCAGCGGACTCGTGTTTCGCTCTGCTCACTAACTGCCCCCATTTGGCATCTTCTGTCCTGCTCTCGCGCACAGTTCACTGTTTGTTTACATTGACGCTGGTCCCGTTGGCTACATGCTGTCTTTTCTTTACCGTTAGTCCAATTGCATAAGCAGCTGGTTGGGCATTCCACGTGCCGCCAATTGATTTGCAAACCCTTCAAGTGTTGTTCACACGCCCCCTTTAGGCAGCCACGCCCCCAACGCAGAATGTGTCGCGCAAAATTAACACCAATTTTTATTCACCTAGCAAAAAATTTTCAATATTTTGTTTTTGTGCTTTGCTAGTGTTCTATTTTTAATAACGTTATTTTTTCTTTTGCTTTTGCTTTTGCTTTTTGTTTTGCTTCTTTCCTATTGGAAGAAGAGCAGCACAGCAAGTAGTGCACAGTGTGACAAACATAGGCCTAAAGGGTGCAAATTTTGTATTTACTGTTGTTATGCAGTGAAAAATGTATTTACAAGCAAATATGATAGGCGTAATTTGTTAGTTAGTCATTCAAATTAGTTGGTATATAATATTTGATTTGATTTGATTTTATTTCATGTATTTTAATTATATTTTTAGCGCATAAGAAAAACTTTAAAAGTTGTATGCGACACACGGTTCTTATCAGACCTTGACTAGCCAAAAAAAATAGTAGACTAAAAAAATGACAAAAAAATTGATATACTATATATATTTGTGTCGTATCATAGTATATAATTGTGGATGTTATTTTGTTTTTGCTCATTGTTATTGACTGGGCCGTTGATAGGCGACGCCCTCGGAGGCCTGCGAAGCATAAATCGACGGACAACTGAACAAGTTTATGATTTTATTGCCGATTTCATAAAATCATTGAAACTGGCTGTAAACAAGTGTGACTTGCTATTGATATTGCTGTGGCTGTGGCTGTGGCTGTGGCTGTGGTTGTGGCTGTTGCCAACCACTTGAGCTTGTTAATTAGGCCTTTAAATATTTTGATATTTCGATGTTTTTCTAATGGCTGCTAAAATTATAAGCATATATATTCTATATATATGTATATACTATCTGTATATTGTAGATATGAGTGCGAAACTGTTCTGCGACATTTGTGCGGCCTTTTAGTGGGCATTTTAAATAGGTTCAGGTTTCATTACTCTAATTAATGTTAATTGCATTCAGTACAATAAGCGCATGTATATGTCTATGTATGTGTTCATCTGTGTGTGTCTGTGGGTGTGTGTGTGTGTGTGTGTGTGTGTGTGTGTGTGTGTGTGTGTCTGTGTGTGTAATTTATTGACACAAATGACTTCATAGCTTGGCTCGAATTGGGCAAAATACATTTTGCACTTTATTCTCAGCGCTTTGACGTCGAAAGCTAATCATAAAATATGAAAGAAGAAGCAGAACAAACAACGTGCAGTTAAATGAGACACAACGAAGTTGAAATACTCTGACAAGGCTTAAGTGAAATTTTAAATAATTTTTGAACTTTTTAGCTTTTTATGATATAATAATATAATATAAAAATATAAAATAATAACATAATAATACGTGCTATATTGTATAATGTAATAATATAAATAAAAATAATATTAATTAATAATATAATTAAAAATAATAATAATATAATATAAAAGAATAAAATAATAATATAATACAATATAATATAATAATAAAATATAATACAATAATATAATAAAATAATATTATATAAAAATATAATAATATAATATAATATAATTAAATAAAATAATAATATAATACTAATAATATAATAATAAAAAATAATATAATAAAATAATATTATATAAAAATTTAACAAAATAATATTATATAAAAATATAATAAAATAATATTATATAAAAATATAATAAAATAATATTATATAAAAATATAATAATATAATATTATATAATTAAATAATAATAATAATATAATATAACAAAATAAAATAATAACATAATATAGCACAATAATATAATATTAAAGAATATAAATAGCAGTTTGCTCCTTTAACTTTTTAGCTAAAGATTTTTGATATAGTAAAATCATGATTTAAGTCGACTTTCCCTCAATAGATAATACCATAAGTTCAATGATTCAGTTGTACATAAATCAGTTTATTCTTACTCTCCTCTGTCTTTCCCTTTAAAAAGTTCTTAAGACATTTTAATTTTCTTTTCATTACATATTAAATGAATTTAAAAATTTTTTTTTTTATATTTAAAGTATAATATATATTTTTAAAATAATTTAGTCATCTTCCGGACATAGGCTGACTTCTTCTTCTTCCACTAGTGAACATATCAAGACTATAGATCTAGAATCTGGAAACTATAAAATATTTTAAAGATTTTTAAATATTTTCTTTGACCCTTCCCTTATGTGTTGCATAGCCAATAACAAATTGAATATACCCTGCGCAAGACAATACAAAAAAGAGTAATAAGAACCAAAAAAAAAAAAAAAAAACAAAAAACCGGTTTCAAGCGCAAAGCGTTGGGTGTGCATAAAACTGTATCTCCGTCAATCAGCAAATTTGAATTTTCACGTGATGCGCACGTTGTGCTAATAGCATGAGTCACATGTTGTACACTCTTGACACACTGTGCAGCAAATGAATCGAGTACCAAAGGCGGCTTTCATACACATACAACTTTCTATGTCGTTGAACTGTCTGACAATTGGTTTCATTTTGTTTGCTGTAAGTGAATGTATATATGTAATATAAACTGATATATGTACAAATATATATATAGTAGTTGTAATGGACTCACAAATAAACAAGACATTCATTGGGCTGATAATTGTGGCACAGCTGAAACAAGTATAGGCCAAGGCATAGACAGCTGTGGTCATAAAAATAGTAGTGCGAGTGAAATGTTGCACAGCAAAGATTTTGTGATAAACAGAATATAATAAAATATAAATATAATATATATAATATATAAAACAATTTTAAATGAGTATTAAAATGATGTATGATGTATATATGCATTTATATATACATCAAAATATCATGTTTGTTATCAAATTGTGATGTCCGACATTTCAGTGGCACTACTATTTTCATGACCACAGCTGTACATATTTGTCCAGTTGAGCACATTCTGTGTTTGCCTTCAATTATCGAAATTAACTTGGAAATCAAATGATGTTTCCGCTGATAATCTAAGCAATGTAATATAGGCCTTATCAATACAGGGCCTATGTACAGCAGGCGCACGCTAAGTACAGAGAGGGCGAGAGAGAGAGGGAGACAGAGAGAGAGAGAGACAGGGAGAGAAAGAAACAGTGTGAGTTGTTTACCATAGAAAAATAGCTCAAATTGATGTTGAAAGCATGCTAATAAATAAAATTGGAAAAAGTCTTTAAAAAATATATACAAATTTATATCTATGGAAAAGATCTTAAAATATATATATACATATGTATATATACATAAATATATCAAATGTTCTATTGAAAAAAACTAAAAAATATATATATAATTATTCAAAATTTTCTTTGGAAAAAATCTTAATATATATAGAAATCTTAATATATATAAATATAAAATGGTATATGGAAAAAATCTTTAAAAATATATATTTAAATATTTAAAATTTTCTATGGTTAAAATCTTAGAATATATATGTTTATATGAAATGGTATATTGAAAAAATCTTTAAAAAAAATATGTTTGTTCAAAATATTTAAAATTTTCTATGGCTCAAATCTTTAAAAAATAAATTTATAAAATGTTCTATGGAAAAATCTTAATATATTTTTATAAATATATGAAATGGTCTATGGAAAAATTCTTTAAAAATATATATACATATATAAAATGTTTTTTAGAAAAATACTAGACTAAACAAAATATATTCAAAAAAGGCAACTAAATCTATATATTCATATATTAAAGACAACTTCTTTGTAAGTCTGTAGAGTTTTTTTGTAGTTTATCATGTGTCGACTGTACTTGCTGTAGTATCTACAATATATACAATTTGTTTACAATATTCTAATCTAAAAGGCTTTGCCATTTGCAACTTGTATTCAAATAAGTTGTGTCAACATTTAGTTGTTGTGTGAAAACCTGCTGTTTTGTTGCTGTTTGCCAACATGTTTCTTGCTCAAGTGGCAAATACTTCAGATAAACTCTAGAAAACATCAGCTCCACCTCCCCCATAAAAGATGTTCATGTATTTGCTTACTTGTTCGAATGCTCCAATTGTTGGCCAGAATACATTAGCGTTAGCTGTTTACAATCATTTTTGGCAGCTCTTGCTATGTTTGTATGTGAAGCCATTTCCGGCGCTATCTTGATTCGACTATATCTTATCATATATATAACTTAAGATGTTGTCAGCATACGCTAAAATCCAAAAAAAAACAAAAAATATATACATATATCATATGGCTCCGGGGCTAGTCAGCTGATGTGTGCGGACCCCCAGCGGGTCCAACCGGTTTTGGTCTATGAATTTGCGATTGCTGTTGCCAATGGCACACATACACGCACACAGACACACACACACACACACACACACACACACACACACACGTAATACTTATAGACGTGGCAGCATATACGCCCCATACGATCGAGCCCCCAAAAAAGCAAAAGAACTTATCGCGCTCGATTGTATAAGCAGAAATATGTATGTATGTATGTATGTGTGTGTGTATGTATATAGTATATACCATAAAAAGCACACACACACATGGGCACATACATATATATAGCACTCTCTGTAGCTAGCATACTTCTAGAATGGCAAGCTCTATGCATAAATAGATTTCTGCTATACGTGTGTGGTAAAACGTACAACTATGAAAAAAAAAAACATAAAATAGAAATCACGCGTTCGCTTCTTGTTGTTTTATGTTTTGCATTTTTTTTCAATTTTTTATTTTTTTTGTCTTTAACAAAAACACGTAAACAGGCGCCTTGTTTTTGCTCAGTGTAGCGATAAAGCCGGTTATTATTAACGTATCTTGAAATGCGCGCAACAGCAACGTAAGAATAAATAGAGCTGAAGTTTTTTTTTTTTTTTAAGAAAACAAAAAATGAAATGAAAATAAAAAAAAATCATTTTTTTTGCGCGCTGTTGTTATGCGCACAAATTGTGGAATGAAAGAAAGAGAAAGGGCACTGAAATAAGGCAACAGCGCATGGAGCTTTTTTGTTTGCTTTGCTGAATTTTGGTTCGTTAAGTTTTTGTTTGTTTACGCTGCAGTGCAGCGTCTTAAAGTAACGGAACGGAGTTGCACTGCTTGACAGTGCAAGCAGGGCAAATACATATGTGTGTGTGTGTGTGTGTGTACATATGTATGTGTGTATGTATATGTGTGTATGTATATGTATGTATGTATGTGCACACAGCTGATAAGCTTTGGCAAATGCCGAAATCTCTGTGGAATGGCAAAGTTCAAACGGATTCATGGTCAAGAAATCAAGCTCAACGCTTGGCAACCGCATTTATGTAATTAGCAACAAAAAATAGAAAAAATGATTTGTTTATTTTCTTTTTTTTTAAAGGGGGCTTGTCTAGAGAAAAAAAAGTGATTGATATATTTTTTTATTTATTTTTTTAAATTTTAAACTTTGTGCCTGGCCATTCATAATTTATGGCTTACGTCGTAAAATTAAACAAATAAAAAAGTAATTTAAAGGCATGCCACTTGTAGCTTGAGGAAATTGCTTATCTAATCGCCAAGTCCATATTTTTTTTCAAGATATCTAAAGATAAATATGGCCAACAAACAAGATAAGCAACAAATGAAAATACTTGCCCAATGGGCCTAGTTTTGCTGCGAGCATTACGCCATGGCTAAAATGTAGCTGCCAAAGGCGATTATGACCCAGTTGCACGTGAGCAGGGAAATGCCAACAGAAAACAGCTCTCAGAGATCAACTTTTGCTTTCGAATAGGTACAAAAAAAAAAAAAGGAAAAACAAAAAGAAACAAAATATCGCATATGTTTTTCTGAGTCTATTCTTAGCGCTTTGCAATTGGATTTAGTCCAACATAATAAATGCAAAGCTGCTCAGACAGCAGGAATGTACTTTGCTGTTCGATATCTAGTATAGAAATTTGCGTTCAAGGTTTTCTCGTGTGCCCAGGGCACAGGCCCAGGCACTGGCACGGGCACAGGCACAGGCACGGGCACACCTGTCGTATACGTAATAAACTTATGCAATTGATTCGTTGCAGGCATTCGCTTCTCGTTGGATGTGTCACGCGATGAGGTCAAAGCCCTGTCCGCGCTGATGACCTTCAAGTGTGCCTGCGTCGATGTGCCGTTTGGCGGTGCCAAGGCCGGCCTGAAGATCAACCCCAAGGAGTACTCGGAGCATGAGCTGGAGAAGATCACGCGCCGCTTCACCCTGGAGTTGGCCAAGAAGGGTTTCATTGGCCCCGGCGTCGATGTGCCCGCCCCCGATATGGGCACCGGCGAGCGTGAGATGTCCTGGATTGCCGATACCTATGCCAAGACCATCGGCCACTTGGACATCAATGCCCATGCCTGTGTCACTGGCAAGCCCATCAACCAGGGCGGCATTCACGGACGCGTCTCGGCCACCGGTCGCGGCGTCTTCCACGGCCTGGAGAACTTCATCAATGAGGCCAACTACATGAGCATGATTGGTAAGTCAGGCTGCTGTTCACATCGATTTGGAGACTTTCATTTAATGCTGGTTACTTATGTTGGCAGGCACCACTCCCGGCTGGGGCGGCAAGACCTTCATTGTCCAGGGCTTCGGTAATGTGGGCCTGCACACCACCCGCTATCTGACCCGCGCTGGTGCCACTTGCATCGGTGTCATTGAGCACGACGGCACACTCTACAACCCAGAGGGCATTGATCCCAAGCAGCTGGAGGACTACAAGAACGAGCACGGCACCGTTGTTGGCTATCCCAATGCCAAGCCATACGAGGGCGAGAACCTGATGTTCGAGCAGTGCGACATCTTCATTCCAGCGGCCATCGAGAAGGTCATCAACAGCGAGAATGCGGGCAGAATTCAATGCAAAGTGCGTATCACAGAGAGAGAGAGAGATAGGAACAAGGCTGTAAGCCAATGGCTCCAGCTTGGATTCATTTGATTTAAAGCAAAGAGGAATCTGCTCGTTCCCATTTACAGCCTTGTTTATGTTGCTTTTGCAGTGATTTTCCTTTATTTAATATTTCACTTTTCCACTCACAGATCATTGCCGAAGCCGCCAACGGACCCACGACGCCCGCTGCCGACAAAATACTCATTGATCGCAACATTTTGGTCATACCCGATCTGTACATCAATGCGGGCGGTGTCACCGTCTCCTTCTTCGAATGGCTCAAGAACCTGAACCATGTCTCATACGGTCGCCTGACCTTCAAGTATGAGCGCGAGTCCAACTATCATCTGCTCGGTAAGTGGTTAGGCTCTGTTAGCTATGTAATCTTAGCTTAAGCGCACCATCTCCAGTTTCTGCGCACACTCTATCTATCTATCTATCTATCTATCTATCTATCTATCTATCTATCTTATCTATTTATATATATATCATAGGCTTGTACGATCAATCATGCCATGTCATTTGAAATTCATTTAAGGGTTTATGGTTTGTTTTTTTTTTATACAAAATTCTTATATTATTTATTGTAATTTATCAACTCTTAACAACACAAAAACAAAACCAGGCAGAAAAGCAACTGCTCTGATTTGCTCTGCAGCATTTGCTCTTCCCGCAAAAGACACCAAATATTTATTTGACTCGATTCATTTTAGTGCTCTCCTCAACTATTCGTATTTCCAAACTATTTATTGTATTATCAACCAGAACCGTAATTTAATTATAAATGCCATCTTAGTAATTCGTTGTTTATTCTATTTCTTCTTTTTTTCTGTTTCTCTATCACCAATGTAGACTCAGTCCAACAGTCAATTGAAAGAATTATTAACGACGGTACATTCTATACTTATTATTAATTCTTCTATTGTTTTCTATTGTATTATCCTACTGCCCCGCCCCCACCAACAACATACAAACAACTGCCTAATGTATACACCCACCCACACACACAACCACCCAGAATCGCCCACATTAATTCTTGTATAATTTAGAAAACTTTATTATATATCTATATATATATATATATATATATATATATATAATATATATTTATATATATTTGTTTTGTTGTTTTGTAGCTTTTGAATTTGTTCCTTTTTGTTGTATGTTAAGTTCCTTTTGTCAGCATTATCCGTATCCGTATCCATATCCATCCATGCATTGACAGAGCTTGAAGATCTGTTTAGATCACAACCGGACATCTCTCTTGCCAGCTCCCTTATCCATTCACACATAATATACATACGCATCGTCTCTGTGCTCTAACTGTGCCTCCATCAATGCTCTAGCCTAATCTGTCTAGTTAACCTTGGCGGCTGCTTCTAACGTCACAATTATCCAGCATGAGGCATATTGAATTAATTGCTTTATTTCTGTTTTTTTTTTTTTTTTTGTATCTCTCTCCACTCTCTGTCACATTTTAGAATCCGTGCAAGAGTCGCTGGAGCGTCGGTTTGGACGTGTCGGCGGTCGTATTCCTGTGACGCCCTCCGAGTCGTTCCAGAAGCGCATCTCTGGCGCCTCCGAGAAGGATATTGTGCACTCCGGCCTGGACTACACCATGGAGCGTTCGGCACGTGCCATCATGAAGACGGCCATGAAATACAATCTGGGTCTGGATCTGAGAACCGCTGCCTATGTCAACTCCATTGAGAAGATCTTCACCACATACCGTGACGCCGGTCTGGCCTTCTAAGCAGCGCAGCTAAAACTTAACTAGTTTATTAATCAATCGAACTCAGCAAGCAACAAAACATTAAACATATGGCATATGGCATCAGCGCACCTCCGTTTTTTTTTAGAGAAAGTCACAAAAAGCAAATTAATTTATATATGTAAATCGACAAAGGACTAGCTGAAGCTGAATTTGTTCAACTTTTTAACTTCATATTGTGTTTTAAAATTAAGCTAAACAAACAAAAACAAAAACAAAAACAAAAAGAAAAGCGAGCTTGCTTTTGCAATGATTATTGTTGATTTTCTGTAAGTTTTTAAGTTTAATGAGCGTTCGTTCAAGTGAAGCAATTGCATTTTTCAATTATGTATCGTAACGTACGAGACGCTCCGTTGCCGCAACTTTTAAAGTAATCAAATATACACATAAACCAAACAAAACAAACATTCAATAAGTTGTGCGTTTTCTCTTTGCATTTACATTTAATTCAAATTGACAATTGTCGTTGGCCACTCAAATAATCACAATATCAATTTTAGTCTTTCACATTACGTATACATTTTATAATTGATTGGAATGTATGGGGAATACTACGATATGTATATATGTATATCAAATATTGGGAGTTACACATAATACTATAAGTACACTTTTCATATCCTTTTTTTTTTTGCTACAAAACAAATTGCAGGACAATAAACCTGGCATAAATTGGATTGGAAGATAGGCAGAGTTCGCAATATCAAAACTTTCCACTTAACTAAATATATTTATAATAAAAGATTGTTGTGTGCGCATTAACGTGGTGCTTGGTCCAAAAGGGTGTCCATAGGTTCACTTTAGATAGCCAGAGATTTGGGGAATAGCTGCTGTTTCACATAGTCATCGATCATTTCCATTAGCAGGGCGCGCGTCAGCTTCGGCTGCTGCAGCACATAGCCAAAGTCTTTCAGTTTCGTATTGTCCAGATAGAGATGCTTATGATGCAGTTGCTCCTCGTCTAGGTATGGTGTGAGCGGTGTATTGTCAATGCCATTGTGCTGACAGATATCGGCCCAGGGCGCCATGTGCTTATCATTGATTTCGCCCACCGTGTCGCTTGGATAGAGCTACAAAAACAAAAAAACAAACAATAAACAAGCAATGAATATTTAGTGATTAAATAGTCGATGAGTCATCGACGACGTTGGCTACCTTTGTCAAGTTGGACATCACAATGCCAAAGTATTCCACGTTGATTTCAAAAATATCCACCAGCAAATCGCTGATGCTGCCCTGCGTTGACGCTGAGTCATCCACAATGTTGTAGACCTGTCCAGCCGTCTTTGGACTCTGAGCTAATTGCCAAATCGCAGCACACACGTCGCTGACATGCACCGTATTAAGACGCATCGCCTCGTTCCACAGCAGCTTCATTGTTTCGCCCAGAAACTTGTATATGGCTGCTATTATAATGCGTGGCACTGTGAAATAGTTGCAATGTTTGTTATGTGTACAAAATATAATACAAAACAGATTGTGATTGCGACGACGACTTACTCAAGTAGCGCTTATCACCAATGCCATAAACAATTGGCAGACGCACCACCGTATAGCTGAGATTGTTAATGTGCGCCAGCTCCTTTTCGACTTTCAGCTTTTGCTTGGCCACGCCCGTCCAGGGGTCCAGCTTGCAGTCTTCTTTCAGGGGCGTCTTCTCGCTGCTGTTCACACAGCCCGAGCTGAGCTCCACAAAGCGTTTCACCTGCTGACTTTCGGCCTCATTGGCACAGTTAATGCTCAGCTTGTAGATGCCCTCCTTATAGACGGCATCAACTTGGTTCGCACGCGTCTCGGCTGCACAGTTGATGACCACATCCCAGCCTCGATTCGTTGTTGGGTGTGGTGCGAATGCCAATTTGCATGAGGCTGCAATACATAAAGGATCCCCATAACAACAACAAATAAAAAAGAAAATCAAAACCTGTTTTAGTCTCTGTGTGCGTGTGCGTGAGTGGATTGCATTATTACATTACCGGCATTAATTAAATTCGCGCTGAAAAACTCGACTTTATCATGGGCGAAGGCCTTGGTTTGTTCCTCATTCAGCCAGGCCATCTGTGGCGGCGTCTTATCAACAATTCGTATTTCCTGCGTCAGCTCATTCTTTAACAAGTAAATCACCAAGTTGCGTCCAATGAAGCCGCAGCCTGCAGATACAGACGAGATAAGTCGCAGTTATCGCTCGGATTCCACTTCCCCACTGGCACTGCACTTACCGCCCAAAATTAAAACAGTCGGTTTCTCAGACATACTCTAGCGACAACAGCGACGACGACGGCGGCGCAACCAACAACGAGACTACGACGAATGACTAGACTCTTGCTTCTGTATCGTTTCAAAACCTTTAAATTATATGTAAACGGGACGCGAATCAAATACAAAAGCAAGCGTCAGGGCTGAAACGTTGTGTTCATTTGATTCGATGAACCGATTGACCAATCAAGCGGCTGCTATCGAACCACAGACATCGCGGTTGCTTCAGCAAGTGAATGGTTCATTTCAAAGTTTTTAAATTGATTTAAAATTTGCGAAATTATTATCATTAACTGCCCCAATAAAACCTCTTTGACAGTTGCACTTAAGTGTAAAACATTTGTAAACAATATGGAATGTATGTGTATAATTGCATTTTTTACTATTGGCACAACATGGTAAATTTGTACTTAAAAAAGTATTAGCTAGACCATAAATCGAATTTGGGAGCTCTAAATCCACGAACTATGACATCGGCTTGCCACCACCCGGTCCTTTGTTCTGTGTCTTTAATGCACACTTCGTCCTTGGCATCTGCTGCATGTAAATTCAAAATGGCGATATCTTCATAAATAGTCAATTCCCTGCAGCATTGCAGCTCAGGCATTTCCTTCTCATTCACATGCAACAAATGCAAATGAACATTTTTACAGCTTCGTGGTAATTGACTAATCACATCCTTAGGAAACAGCTTCCAAGTCTCTATCTGTTGCTCCTGCTCACTTGACAATAGTTCCAGTTCCAGAAACACATTAGTGGTCTTCAGCTCTGTGGACCACAGCGTGTAGAGCTCCTCGCATGTGAGCAGCTGCAGAAGTGTCTGGTTCATTGGCCCATCGGGCATGGCGTGCAGATCTCCGTGGTACTTTGATATAGATTCGTGTGGTATGTGTATTGTGTACGACTCTGATGGCATAAATGTATTATTTCCAAATAGAAATCGCAAGCTTTTGACGGCTTTGTTGCCCCTAAACGTTCGTCGTATAAGCTAAAAACAAATACAATTTAAGTATTTTTTTAGTTTCTGTACGCTTTGTTTATATTTACTTCTCGCATATTGCTGATGGCATCCTTGGTCTCCTTGGCCAAGGAACGCTGCTTTTGTAATTGATAGTGCTTAAACGATTCTTGTTTATTTTCCTTGTGGTCATCCTCATCCCATTTGTTCACATAATATTTGTATGTTTTATACACGAACGGAATTTGACTACGATGGAATAAAAGGAAGTCGAGTATGCTAATTACAAACTCTGCAGCGATTCCTGCTGTTAAGACGTCAACGTCTTGGAGTTTAAGCTCAATATTTTTAGAGTTTTGTGCCATTTATTTATAGTCTAAACAATTTCGCGGGTTTCTTTAGTAAACAAACTTGAGTTGCTTGGGCTAGAGATGAAAGATGAAAACGGAACTAGTTTGGCTCTTGCTAAAATATCGATATATGACAAACAAAAAAGATTATCGATACTATCTGCAAAATCGAAGATCTTTGTAAAAATAATATTTATTTGAAATCTACATTTATTTATTTAAGAATTACATGTTTACTTTAAACTCTTGCCGTTAATATAAGCGGAAAGCAGTTTGCGGGTAACGCTAAGCTAGCTGGATTAATTTGTATGCTCGAGATATCGGGACTGCTTATATTATAGCGCAATAAAATATTTGAAATTAAGATAAAACCAAATCCGCGCACTAAATTTTGCCCGATGCAAGTACGTTTTCCTATGCTAAAAGGCAAAAAATGTGGAAGATTCTTTCTCAATTGAAACTTTGGGGGCCTCAGATTGCTATGATGATCTTCTTCGAACTCTATGCCGGAATCAGAGCCCTCAGAGATTTTTCTCTTATCATTGAAAGTTGACGCTCTTTGAGTATCTTTTACAGATTTTTCCTCTAAAAATCTTTGGGGGCAAAAGTTCTCCGGATTTTTCCAACTTTCTTGGCTCATATTGAGTACGTAGTTGTTTATAAACACAATTGTGCCCGCGGTTACTCCAAATCCAGCTACAACTGAATCCTCAGTGGCCACATGAGGTACAATGGGAGACGATGAATAGCGCAGAACTTCAAAGATTGTGGCCATTGTGTAAGGCATGTGTTCCATGTCCTCTAAGGTGATGCTTCGTTTTCCCTCACTTGAGATGAGATCCGCTTCACATTGAATATGTCTGCCGATCGCTGGATCCTTGGCTATATAGGCAAAGACCAGCATTATCAAGTTGCCAACAGCCGAATGGCCACCGATAAAGTCTTCCAGCATAAAGATTATTGTGTTCCGGCACATGTTTTCGTTCTCAACTAAGCTTTTGAGCAAGGCATCGGTGAAGTCAGTGTCTGGCTCCTCAGGATCAATATTCAGCTCTCGATGCTCCAGCACGCGATCCAGAATAAATTTCCGAATTGTTGTGGACCAGTGCGCAATGCGACTGGTGTGTTGCCTGTAGAATGGCGATAGCCAAGGCAGAAAGTCCAATGGATGTCCTTGATTGATTTCCCAGAAGATCTCGTCAAAGAACCAAACAATTTTCCTAAATTCCTCGTCATCATATTCGAATCGCATGGAACACATATAGTGGCTGAACATGTTGGCGCAGGCTGCATTTAAAATGGGCTTCAAGTCGACGGGTTGTCCAGGTCGCATGACTTTCTCCAGCTCGTCCAGTAATATGTCCGCCTCGGCACATCCAATCGAGGACATCTTGCAGAAATATGAGGTCGCTTCACGGGGAGAGCAATGCCGCCTAGCCATGTTCCTTCGCTTCTGCTGCAATTGCGACCAATCGCACAGAGCCAGGGAGTTATTGCGATCGCCGCCAAACAGCTTATGATAGCGCAGGAAATCCGGCCGGCCACCAAAGAATTTCCCATTCTTATTCAGAACTTCTCGTATCAATTCCAAGTTGTTGACGACAAGGCAGCGCGTGTGGCCCAGCGTCAAGGAGTAAATGTCTCCATAGCAATTCGCCAAGGTGCCGAATCCTTTGAATGGATTGTCGAACTGTCCAATTATGTCCAAGTTGCCAAGTATGGGCCAGGGATGTGGGCCAGGTGCCTGCTCGAATGCATGCTTAACTTTTTCCCCATGCGGCAAGACAATTTCCACAATTGCTTTTCTTTTGCATTTAAATAATATTAAAATATACGACGTAACGAACAGTATCAAGAGAATGGTGATCAACAGATAAAACAATGTCAGTAACATTTTGATAAACAGTCCACAATTACAGGTATCTAAAAGAGTTAACAGAATTACATTCAAGCCAGGTGAATCAGCAGGTGTCTTAATAATTATTTACCTGTTTTCAAGTCAGCAATCGCTAATAAACGTAGACGCTATTTGTGCTGCTTCTCTGTGCGTATCACTACAATATATTTATTATAGCTAATAACATTTTAAATTACTTCTTTAACGATCTGGTTATGTCGGCTTGTAATGTCCTTACTCTTCGTGGTGAATATGTTGAACAGAATGTAACTTCTGTAATGAGACGCTATGTTAAGTGCGATGCCATGTTAAATAGTGAACCCTAGCAAAACAAACACAGCTCGACAGCTGCTCATCAAATTCTACTAAAACATTGATTTAAAATAACAAAAAGGTGCACAATTTGCATACACAAAATGAAAGAAAAATTATGCATCTCATTTTCCATGTTATGTTAAATTTAAAAAAAAGAGTAGGCGCCAAAATTCGATTAGCATGCCTTGCAACCATGCTTAACATAGAGTGTACACACTGGCAGCGTAGCCGCAGCCAACTTCACGTCGGTTATGACTAGTAAAAATCTGTTTGTGTTGCCGACAAAATAAATTCATTTTCGTCTGAAGATATTAAAGTAGAAACGCAAAATGGTAAATTAGCTCAGCACCGATTTGGCTGGTTAGCTTGATTGAGTGCTTTCTTTTTGCAGGGACAAAATCAATCGGCACAGGGTGGCACTGGAGACAAGAAGGATGACAAAGACAAAAAGAAGAAATACGAGCCACCAATTCCCACTCGCGTTGGCAAAAAGAAGCGTCGCGCAAAGGGTCCAGATGCGGCCATGAAGCTGCCACAAGTGACGCCTCATACACGCTGTCGCCTCAAGCTGCTCAAATTGGAGCGCATCAAGGATTACTTAATGATGGAGGATGAGTTTATACGCAACCAGGAACGACTGAAGCCACAAGACGAGAAAAACGAAGAAGAACGCTCAAAGGTTGATGACTTGCGTGGCACACCAATGTCCGTGGGCAATCTGGAGGAGATTATCGATGACAATCATGCAATTGTGTCGACATCCGTTGGCTCCGAGCACTATGTCAGCATTCTGTCCTTCGTTGACAAGGACCAATTGGAGCCTGGCTGCTCTGTTCTATTGAATCACAAGGTTCATGCTGTAGTGGGTGTTCTTAGCGACGACACAGATCCCATGGTGACGGTAATGAAGCTAGAGAAAGCGCCACAGGAAACCTATGCGGACATCGGTGGTTTGGACACCCAAATTCAGGAGATCAAAGAATCTGTTGAGCTTCCGCTCACTCATCCCGAATACTACGAAGAAATGGGCATTAAACCACCAAAGGGTGTTATTCTCTATGGTCCTCCAGGCACGGGTAAAACCCTTCTCGCCAAGGCCGTTGCCAATCAGACCTCCGCAACCTTCTTACGTGTTGTCGGCTCAGAGCTGATACAAAAGTACTTGGGCGATGGTCCCAAATTGGTGCGCGAATTGTTCCGCGTTGCCGAGGAGCACGCGCCGTCCATTGTCTTTATTGATGAAATCGATGCAGTGGGCACCAAGCGTTACGATTCCAATTCTGGCGGCGAGCGTGAAATTCAGCGCACCATGTTGGAGTTGCTCAATCAGCTGGATGGTTTCGATTCGCGTGGTGATGTTAAAGTCATCATGGCAACGAATCGTATTGAAACACTTGATCCAGCGCTCATACGTCCGGGACGTATTGATCGCAAGATTGAGTTCCCCTTGCCCGATGAGAAGACCAAACGACGCATTTTCACCATACACACGTCGCGCATGACGCTCGCCGAGGACGTGAACCTGAATGAGCTAATTATGGCAAAGGATGATCTATCTGGTGCGGATATTAAGGCGATTTGCACAGAAGCCGGATTGATGGCATTGCGCGAGCGTCGCATGAAGGTGACCAACGAGGACTTTAAGAAATCCAAGGAGAGCGTTTTGTACCGCAAGAAGGAAGGCACGCCCGAGGGATTGTATTTATAAGTCAGATCAATTTTTTCAGTTAACATATATTATAATTCCTAATCACACGCAAGCATTAAACCAGGTTAATCTTAATCCATCAAATCATTTCGCTTGTGATTTGAACAAATTTGTTGTTGTGTGCAGTGCATCGGCGCAGTGCTCTAATAAATTGTCTATATAGGCATTTTGTTTTTCGGAGACAATGCTAAGTGGTTCACTCTGATGTTCCAAATACTTGAAGTGGACTTTATCTGTAGCTTTTGCCAACTTCATTTCCTTATATACCAGTTGCTCCTTTGCCAAGCTGTCTTCAATATTGGCTTTTGTGAGTGTATCATAAAATGCTGCTAATTTGGTTAGTTCTATGCCAGTTTTGAGTCCATCTGCATAGCCTTGATCAAAGCTGCTCTGGAAATTTTGCTCGCGTCCATCTGCGATTCCATCAGCATAATTAATCTGAAACAAAAATCGTTTTTATTTCACATATGTTTTGTTCGGTACAATAACAGCTGATTTGTTAACAGTTCCATGCACTTAACAGACTGCTTCTTCTCTTAATTAACAGACGCTGTCCGTGGAGTCGGCAGGCAAGCAAATCGGTTCAAAGCACGCTTTTGTCATACTTTTTCTACTTTTTCCTGAATTCGCTGGTAATTATTTCTGTTGACGGCTGTAAAGTCACTTTCATCATCAGAGCTGTGTGTTTGTGACATTTTTGCACGATAAAAACGTAAGGTAAAGTAATAAATACAGCACCACAATTAAGTTTCATCTATAAAAAACAAAAACATTCGCGTGAATGCGTTGCTCGCACTTAACAGCACAATAGCAGAGATGCTCCACATTTAAAGTGCACTCCACACTTTATATAGTTTTGCTACCTAGAGAAAATGATGTGAAAATTCCGTTTGCAGATCACAATGGCAGCCGAGGTCGCCCAACTGTTGCTCGCGGTAATCCAAGGAATTCCGGGTGGAGCGACAAATGATGACCTAACTAAAGCGTTGTCAGATATGCCCGCAGCCTCACGGGTGGAGGGTCTGAATGTATTGTTAAAGCAAGGCGGCATAGAGATTTTGAAGAAAGGGGAGAAACTCATTTATCGCGCCAAGGATCCGGAAAAGAAAAGTGCACTGCCCAAAGATGCGGATAATGAAGAGAAGGTGGTCTACAGTATCGTCGAAGAGGGCGGTAACAAAGGAATTTGGATACGTGATATACGCATGAAGTCTAATTTGAACATGACCCAACTAAACAAAATCCTTAAGAATCTGGAAACAAAGAAACTTATTAAAGCCGTTAAATCTGTGAACGTAAGTAAATGTTATCGCCAAATATATAATCAAATAATTATATTTTTCATATTAAAGGCGAGCAAAAAGAAGGTCTATATGCTGTACAACTTGGAAGCAGATCGATCTGTGACTGGCGGCGCTTGGTATCAGGACCAGGATTTTGAAGTCGAGTTCGTGGATGTGCTGAACCAACAATGCCTGCGATTTCTTCAGATGAAGCGCGAGGGTGCCGAGAAGAAGCGCGATGGGCCACTGGCGTTCAAGCAAATGTCCTGCTGTACTGTGAAGGAAGTGCACAAATTTATCTCAGATCTGGGCATCAGTAAAGTAAATCTGGATGAGGATGATTTAGAGACAATATTGAAAACTGTTGTATATGATGGCAGCGCAGAACGTATTCTGCAATCCGACGGCACGTACGTTTATCGTGCGGTAAATTTACCTCTGCCGGCACCTGGTTTGGTGCAAATGCCTTGTGGCATCTGTCCTGTGATCAAGAATTGCTCCAATTGTGGCGATGTGACCGCTATTAATTGTCAATATATGAACGATTGGTTAGATTAAATATGCAATCAACTGAAATTTCCTCTCTTACTGTTACGTTCATTTAAATTTATTTCGCGCGCCTTCACCATTTCCATAGGAAGCAACTACACCCCATTTATCGATTAATCGTGAGTCCGATAAAAATTGTTCGGCCTGGAAACAGTATAAATACGTGGCTGTCGATTCTGTTATTGTCTCGGCAAAAATTCCAGCAAAAGCTAAGCACAGAATTGAAATTAATTTAGGTATTCACATTAAATATGCGATAAAACAAATTAACGCCATCTATTTAAATTGCGAGTGTAAGCCCAAGTGCTCTACAAACAAACAAACAAAAAGAAACAAAGAACGACAATAACTACTCAGCCAACACAATGGGACTTTGCAAGTGTCCAAAACGTTTGGTGACAAACCAATTTTGCTTCGAGCATAGAGTCAATGTCTGTGAGCACTGCATGGTTCAGAGCCATCCCAAGGTGAGTTGGACACATATGCCATGATAATTGTCTCCTAATCAATTGTCTGCAGTGCATAGTGCAATCGTATCTGCAATGGCTACGTGATAGTGACTATATATCCAATTGTACGCTGTGTGGCACCGGCCTGGAGCAGGGCGAATGTGTGCGCTTAGTGTGCTACCGTAAGTACATTGCATGTTTTCATAAATCAATCAATCTTTAACGAGTTTTTCTTTTAGATGTTTATCACTGGGACTGCTTGAATGCACGTCAAGCCGGTCTGCCTGCCAATACAGCGCCTAGTGGCCACCAATGTCCCAGCTGCAATGTGGAAATATTTCCAACATCCAATCTGGTCTCGCCTGTGGCAGATGCACTCAAACAATATCTGGCACAAGTGAACTGGGGTCGCAATGGATTGGGTCTAGCATTGGTAAACGCCCACCGACATTCCATATATACATATAATATTAATATGTTAACAAATCTACTTTTAGCTTTCGGATGAACAAAACAATAGCTTCAAGGCAAAAGCTATTAGTAGCCAGTCGGCTGTTAGCAATATTACCAAAGTGCATCATCATTCCGCCGGCGAGCGTGAGCGTATGAAACCAAATGGAGGCATTGATAGCTCCAGTCCACATTCCGTGCTGCTAATGGATGCCTTTAATCCGCCTAGCTCTGGTGACTCACATGGTCTGTTCCAGCTGCTAAGCTTATATGTGCTTCTTAAACAGTTTTCATTTCTCTTATATCAGGTACTAGCAGCCGGCGTCCTCTGCTGCCTCGACAGTCGCCAATTGGCGGCACCGATCGTGATGACAATAAATATCAGCGCCGCTCGCCGGCTGAGCTCTTCTCGCGTTGGACGCGTCGTTTCTATGCACCATCCTCGCGTCCGCCCTGGCGTCGCACCTGGTTCTTGGTACTCAGTGGCATTTTGGCCTTCATTATGTTTGTATATCTAATGGCAGTACTCGGTCGCGGCAGCGGCAACGATAGCTTGGACGACAGCTGGAACAATCCAAACCCCAAACAAAATCACTACGAATAAGTATATATATTATATATGTGTGTGTATCGCAACATCATATATCCGAAAAGTCCTTCCCTCTGTTAAAATCAAAACTTATTTATGTAACCCGAAATATTGCAAAAGGAAACTTATTACTAAGCTTTCTAAATAATGTTTTAATCAGCGTGTGGCTTTTGAAGTTTAGGTGAATTTTGATTTTTACGCTTGGGCGCATCCAAGATCTCGTCGTACTCGTGCAGTTTCTTGGCCAGGAAATACATCTCGGCCAGGGCTATAACTAGAGCCACAATGACGCCAAGTAGAATACGAAAGCCAAATGGCAAAGGACCAATCATCAAATTGACCCCAAAGAAGCCAAAAGTAAAGCCAGCTGCTACCGAGAAGATGAACTGGGCCACAGCTATAATTTGCTTATTAATGCTTTTTACTGCAACAGAGAGAGAGAGAGAGAGAGGGAGGGAGAGATTAACAATTTTTAGCAATTGAGTGTGGAACAGTATTGGGCAACTCACATTGATAGGCAACGGTGTCCTCGGGAATATGCTTGAGTCTCGCATCAACATTTTTGGTCATTTTGTGATATTCGCGATTTTGTTGCTCTTCGCGCAGGCGCTGGCAACGCGCCTCCAGCTCGGGATTGCGCGGCTTGTACTCATTCTCTGGCAGAATGAGGTCGCAGCTGTCAATTAGCTGATATAGAAATAAATTAGTTATATTCTTCTTGCGTAGATCGATCAATATTGTGTTGAGATAGTGTATATCGTGTAGATATAAAAAGTAGCCAGTAGCTGGCTGCTGTTGTTCCTTCTCCTCCTGCTCCTTCTCTGGAATATCATAAACTTTTTCAGCGCCTGAAGGCATATCTGGTAAATTTTCAATTAGTTTAGTCAGCTGCTTAACATCAATTTGTGGTCGCTTATAGCTTAGCTCATCGTCTTTTAAGATTCTAGTACTTTTTGGTATGCTATGCCCGTTTTTCTCTAGGGCTTTGGCCAAATTTACGGTCAGCTCTTTAATGTGTTTCTTCTGAGCGCCCAGCAAGTCCAGCAATTTCTTGGATGGCCGCAGCCGAATGCGTTTTTCCACAATAGTTGCCTTCGACATGTTGTAGATTAAATTATTTGCTAATATTCAATTTAAGCTGCAAATCCGAATAAAGTTCTGCAATTTCCTCCTCTTTTTCCACGAATGAATTATCAATACGTTGATAGTTGTGTTGCAGATTGTTTATGAACTCAGCTTTGCGTTGCTCACGTGCTCGTCTTGCCTCCTGTAGCTCAACGCTGGGCTGCATAAGCAAAAATAAAACTTTAGTGAAAATTGAATTTGATTATTTTCTAAATATACGCACTTTACGTTCAACTTTGGCTTTCTCTAGCAGTGTCTCAACACTGTTTAGCAAATTGTTAACAGCTGTGTCAAGTTCGGTAAGACTTTGGTTACCCAACGTTATGCAGCGCTCGGAGAGATCGTACTTAAGTGAACCCACAATTTCGGTGACCTGAAAAAGTGTCTCGACTTCGCTATCGTTGCGTTTTAGTTCGAATTTATCCAAGAATGTCTCGATTTCGCCGTTAACAAATACGCGATGGTCTAAAATGCGATGCGGCACTTTGTAAAGCTCTGTAAGAATTAAATTTTACTTGAGTACGTCTTCCAGGTATAGCTCTGAAAAACACGTACCTCTTCCAACTTGACTTATCATTATTTTCCTTCAGAAAACACAAAATTCTTTACTTCTGTCACATGAGCGTCAACGATATGGCAATTATCAATCGATATATGGTTACGATATGTAAATATAACATTGATGACCTTCCCGTAACGGGTTAATAACAAAAATGAAAATTGAAGCAATGATGAGATTAACTTGTTTTTATACCCACGGTAATATATTTAATTGTAAAGCAACATAATTAAAATTTTGGAAACAATTATTGAACATAAATTGTAATTTTGAATTGTTTTCTGCAGAAAATCGATATCAAATGGATGAAATACATATCGATAGTTGTAAATACAACCCATCTGCATTCGTAGTAAACGCGACGTGCAGAAAGTCATCCAGAATTTTGTTAATTTTTCTAAAATTCCTACAATGAGCGAAGACATTAAACTGCCAAAGCGATCACGTAAGCGTACGCGCGATGTAAAGCGCAAAGCCCGTCCTGAATTGGATGGCGAGCAGGCGTGGATGGCAATGCGGTATTTTGAGAAGTTCAAACCATTTTGGGAGTTTGTGGATAACCTGGAAAGAATCGACAACGAAACTGTAACATGTGATGAATTCATTGAACGGTTCGAACGGCCCTATCTGCCGGTAATAATAACTGGTTGCGCTGATGGCTGGCTTGCGCAGGAAAAATGGACGCTCTCCCGCCTGGCCAAAAAGTATCGCAACCAGAAATTCAAGTGCGGCGAGGATAACGAAGGCTACAGCGTTAAAATGAAAATGAAATATTATATTGAGTATATGCAAGGGACGCGTGACGACAGTCCGCTCTACATATTCGATAGCAGCTTTGGCGAACATCATCGTCGACGCAAGCTACTCGAGGATTATGAGGTGCCTAAATATTTTCGTGATGATCTCTTCAAGTATTGCGGCGAGGAGCGCCGTCCGCCATACCGATGGTTTGTGATGGGCCCTGGTCGTTCTGGCACCGGCATTCATATAGATCCGCTAGGTACCAGTGCATGGAATACGCTGATACGTGGCCACAAGCGCTGGTGCATGTTTCCCACCCACACGCCCAAGGATCTGCTGAAGGTCACTAGCGCCATGGGAGGCAAGCAGCGAGACGAGGCCATCACCTGGTTTAGCACCATTTATCCTCGCACCCAGCTGCCCTCGTGGCCGCAGGAATACAAACCCATCGAGGTGCTACAGTGTGCTGGCGAAACAGTATTCGTGCCTGGCGGCTGGTGGCATGTTGTGCTTAACCTGGACGACACCATTGCGATAACGCAGAACTTCTGTAGCTTTACAAACTTTCCGTGCGTGTGGCATAAGACGGTGCGCGGTCGACCCAAATTGTCCCGCAAATGGCTGCGAGTGCTGCGCGAGCAGCGTCCAGAGTTGGCTCAGATAGCCGAAAGTATTAATATAAATGAGAGCACAGGCTTCGCCTCCGATAGTTCAAGCAATTCAAGCTCATCCTCCTCGTCCAGCAGTTCCTCATCGTCAGAGACGGAGGCCGACTCAAATACGGATAGCGGCCAAGAAAGTCTCACAGCAAAGAAAAAGAAGAAACGGCGCATGGGCGGAAGCGGAGCTGGCGGCACTGCGACGGCCTCATCGAACTCTTGATGTCGGCACAAAGCGAAACGGAATGGCCTCCTGCTGCGGCTGTTCCATCGTCAACTGATTTTCTGTCGTCGTGTGCCACGCTGTCAAGTGCCGTGTGGCCACCAATCCTGCCAGAACAGCTAGCAGGGCTAATCCCGACTCCGACCCTCAGCAGCTCTGCAAGTTTTAGTAATATTTTTCTACATAGACGAGTAATCAACCAAGTTTGCTGTAAAATGAATGTTGTTTGAATTATCAATGGCTTAGTCCGACAGCCGCTTAATGTAAGCTCCATAGCGTGTTTGCTGTTTATTTAAATGCCAGCCGATCCGCCGAGGAGAATTAGCCAACGACTTAAATGCAACATAAATAAATAAATTCAATATATTTGTAAAAATCGAAATTGTCTTTTGCTTGTGGAATTTATTCCAATTATTTCAATCTATTCACCTAGAAAAGATTTCTTCAAAAAATGCATTCAATTTGCTTTTATAAAAAACTTGTTCATTCTTCTCTTTTTAATATTTTAGAATTTTCGTTTTTATAAATTGTTTTCCATGCAACTTAAAAGATGTAGAGCAACAAATTGTATTGTTCGCGAACAAGTCGATGGCAATTGTAGAGACGAAATCAAAAAGTTGACAGACAATTTCAAATGTTTAAATAATAAAATTTATTTATGGAACATAAGCAAGCACATGGTCCTTAAAAAAATCACCTTTTAATTCGCTACAATTTTTTATTCGTACATAATTATTTTTAAAAGCTTTTCCCACGCATTCCACAAGTTTTCCCGTTTTTATTTTATTTGTTTTTTAATTTCTTTTATTTTTGTTATTATTATTTTGGCGACCTGCGTGTGTTGAATTTTTAGAAGAGTTTTTGCACTTTGTGATTTTTCAAAAATATTGTTTTGCTTTCTTTCTTATTTATGTTTTTCTCTTTTTATTTAATTAATTTAGTTCCTTTTTGTTTTTATATTTACGATTTATTGTTTATCATTGTGTAAAAATTGAATATTGCGCTTGCAGCTTCGAATTGCTTTCTGTTTCTGGTTTTTGTCCATTCTGAATTTAATTGTTGTTGCTAGCCAAGTTCTCGGTTTGTGTTTTGTTGTGTGATTGGTTGTTGTTGTTGTTGTTGTTGAATTCAGTTTGTTATTGTTTGTTTATGTTAATCAAGACTTAATCAATATACTGCGCTAACCAACGGAAACCCTCGCCATAGCCCTGTCGCTTCAGCACAGAGCACATGAACAATTCCAACGGGCGACCAGGCAACTCGGAGCGTGCAACTTTGCCCTGTGAAAGCCACAAAATATTATTTAATGGAATCATTTTTATTATATATTTGAAGTGAATTCCTCCTACCTTGCCGGTCGTCAACTGATACAGTCCAAACACATTTCTCAGCTCGTCCTCGCTGGCCGCGCCAGGCTTATCAATTTTGTTGCCCAATATGAGCACCGGGCAGTTGGACAGCGCCTCATCTGTGAGCAGCGAATCCAGTTCGTTTTTGCTCTCCTGGAAGCGACCGCGGTCCCAGGCATCTATCAAGAATACGATGGCATCCACAGCTGGAAAGTAATCCTTCCAGACACGACGCGCTGCAAAAATCAAAAAATTGCCACTTAATAATCAGTTGCCATCAATCACAATCTTGATATCACTCAAACTAAACATTTCTCTCACACAAAACAAACAACTTTTATCTAATGATCACGCTTAATGCTGTCAGCGTCATTTCGTTCTATAGGCTTTTAATATACTTATACATATTAGACATACATATGTATATACGTGAGCTGCGCCTCGCCCTGCTTCGCTTATCAATAAAAGTTCATACACATTTGCTCAGTTGCTAGACAGTTTCCGCCATCTAACGCTTACCAGCATGATTATATACGTGAAAACTTGAACATTTCTTATATATTGTATATATATATATATATATATATATTATTAGTATATTAGTATAGCATATATATGCAAGTGCTTTTATTCGCTGTTGATCATTTGCAGTTGTTATATTTGTTTTTGTTATCTAGCCCGTGTGCTTGACATAGTGTTTTGTAACAGTTATTCCATGCACAGTGGTTAACAATTGATCAAATTGTTGATAGATTTTAATATTTTTAATAATTGATCAATTTGTATATTTGAAAATTGAAATTGATAAATTTTAATATTTTCAAATTGAAATTGTTAAATTTTAATATTTTTAATAATAGATCAATTTTAAAATTTTATAAATTTTTATATTTGTAAATTGAAATTGATAAATTTTTATATTTTTTTAGTTGAAATTGATCAATTTTAATATGTTTTATTGATCAAACTTAATATTTAAAAAAAAATTTAAATTGATAAATTTTAATAATATTTTTAATAATTGATCAATTTTTATATTTTAAAATTGATATTGATAAATTTGAATATTTTAAAATTGAAATTGATAAATTTAAATATTTTTAAAAAGAAATTGTTAACAAATTGAAAGATTTTTAAATTTAAATTGATAAATTTAAATATTTTTAAATAGAAATTGTTAATAAATTGAACGATTTTTAAATAGAAATTTTTAGCACATTTTAATATTGATGTTTCTTAATTTAATTTCAATTTTCAATAATTTTTATATTCATCTAATCAAATATTCTTAAATACTATTTCTACTTTGCCTAGGAGATGCCCGCATAAAACTTCTATCGAAAAACTAACAAAAACTCAGGCAATTCTACAGTCAACTCAACTTTTCTAATACTATGATAGGAAAATGTTATATTTTATGATTTATTATACTATTATTATTATGATTTATTGACGAGTTTTAAAAGCTAATGAATACTCTAATGATTGTTAATGAATTCACTAAGCAACAATTATATTTGATTTTTGTAAGCACACTTTGCATTAAAGCCAACTGTATATATTATACAATATTTTAAATATATGTATATATATTTAATATATAAATTAGTTTACTACGTATCACGTATATATAGTATATATATGCAATTGTTGTTGTATAGTTTGGCATCAAGATTAATGATGACATATTTTCGCATATCTTTGGCCACTGCGATGGTGACGTTGTTGCTGTTGTTGTTGTTATTGTTTCAGAAGAGTGAACGCAACAAATGGCAACATTTACAACGTGTTTTTTATTTGCATAGTATGTGTGTGTGTGTGCGTGTGTGTCTGTGTGTGTGTGGGTGACCCCCTGCGCTATATTTTACGCTGATTGTTTTGTTGCTGTGTCGTCTTTGTGCTATGTATGTGTATGCGCTTGGTGCTATATTTAGACGAAGAGCACGTTTTAACATGCGCAATATTTATGATTTTAATAAGAGTGCTAAGATTATTGAATATTTAATATGTCTGCCGAATGCTTTATCTCTGTACTTACCTTGAGTGTGGCCACCCAAGTCGAATGTAGTGAAACGCATATTGCCTATGGACAGCTCCTCGGATGCTAGCCAAATCAAGGCAGGGGAAGAGAAGATACATGAGTTATACAATGATCTGGATACGATGAATTTGTTGGACTTACTTGGATGCAGTGTTGGCACATGCTGCGCCAGCTTATCATCTTTGAGCATATGCAATAATGTGGTCTTACCAGCATTATCCAAGCCAAGGAACAATAGTTTGCCGGACTTTTTCCATAGACCTGCGCATTAAAAATGTTGATAGAATGATTAATAATTTATTTCAATAAAGACCCTGAGCGTTTGCTGGTCAATGTTAACGTTAAGGTCAAACTGAGCTTCAGTTCCGACTTAACGCTATCGACATTAATTCCAAATTAACAGCTTCACCTATGCACGCACACAGCTAAACGATTTCATTTGCTTTTGTTGTCTGCTTCTGTTAATGTTATTGTTGTTGCTGTTGCTGTTGCTGCTGTTGCTGTTTCAGTTTTGTTGGCAAACGGTCAAGAAAATCGCTCATGTAGCAATGTCAAATTCCATTTGGCCCAGACACTTACCTAAGTATCCCAGAACACCCGTGAACCAGTCCCAAATGAACATCTTGGCTTGTGCTGTGGTTTCTGCTTGCGGGAGTGAGCTTCAGTAGCAAAAGGCTAAATGTGTGTGTTAATTGGGGGGAAGTGCGCGGTGCGATACTATAAAAAATAGATTTATATATATATATATATACATATATGAGTATATAATGTAAACAACAAAATAAATGATTTGAATGAATATGCGTGACTAGTTCAGTGTTCAGTTGCGACACTGTTTTTTTTGTTATTAATAATCCATTTTCCGTCGCGCGTAATCTAAGTGCAAGTATTTAAATGTATTTAATGCGAAGCAGCCTTGACATAAATACATGGGGAAAACACTGCGGCAGTTGTTATTGCGTTCAGGAAGTAATGTCTGACCGATTATAATTAGGTTAAAAACCTGTTTCGGTTCTTTGTCAAGCTCTCTGGGCAACACTTTCTTTCTTTACAAGTATATGTTGTGTGTGTGTGTGTGTGTGTGTGTGTGTGTGTGTGTGTGTGTGTGTGTGTGTGTGTGTGTGTGTGTGTGTGTGTGTGTGTGTAAGCGGCTACGGCTTTGTCTGCTTATGTGTGTGTGCGCGTGTACGCTGTATTATATGTACGTGGTTAACACGCATAAAACTTTGTAATTTTCATCAAATTTGATTTGAATTTCGTAATCTTGCACTTTGGAGCTAGGCATACTCTCTGCGCCCCACAATCATTTCAATTTGCCGCACCCTTGACGCTCGCGCCATACCACTTATTGGACTGGGCTCATATGTATTAAAAAAAAAAAACAGCAGACATGACAATCTGATTTTGCACTACGTGGACACACATTTATAGTTGGCTCTTATTTAAAGCATTTGATTGCATGTTACTCTCGTGTTGCTGCCGCGTTGGTTTGCTGCACTAACTAGAATGGATCGGTGTATTATATGTAACACTATGTGGATGCGTTAAATGCATTTTTCGTTTATTATTTACGAGTTATTATTATTTATTACTTTTTCTGCACACGTTGTATCGAATCGTTCGGAATAAGTTCAATCGAACGACTCACTAAACTGAACAAGCGATTGCCGTTCATCTAGTTCCATATGTATGTACAGTAGCCGATGGCTAACATTTTATCGGACTGTTATTAACAGTGAGGCACGAATTGCTTCTTTTTACACAGTTGTAAGGCATAATCAGCTTTTAATATAACCAAAATATACATGTAGGTATGTTGCTTATTCAAATAATATAGTTTTTGGTTTTAAATGCATTGCAAATGAAAAAGCAATTATTTGACTTATCGATGTGCTATCGATAGGTTACATGCGTAGCGATTGCATATGCGATAGTGCGAAGCTGGCTGCAGTTCGACAATGAACGTTCAGCGGAACTACTGCAGCAAATTTCAATCGATTTACAGTACTGGAAAAATGAGCGCGCCAAGCAGTTTTTCAAAGATTACTTTTAAATCTGAAAAGGTAAAAGTAAGAGCGTAACAATAAAAAACGATATGCTGGCTTTCTTTTTAGGAGTTTCTTTATTGTTCCATTATACCAAGAGAATATCATATATGTATACAAATATGGGATATTTAGTATATATTGCTGAGTAATTTAAACAGTTTTTACTTTATTTGTTTTATTCAACATTTCGCATCTTCTGCAGAATAATATCCTCCACCTGCACAGCGTCGGGCGTGTCGAGGGCATATAGAACTGCCTTGGCCACATCCAACGCCTGGAGTTTGGGCAATGCGTCCACAGCCTGTGAGTAAACATTCAGAAAATCGGTGTCCACCATGCCGGGGCAGATGCTCTGTGCGGGCGAAAGAAGACAGCGTCACATTTGTTTGCATACAACATGCGGGGCAAACCAAAGCCCATTCCGCTTATCGGTTGGGTGCAATGTATGCAGTGCATTTAACTTACCGTTAATTTAATATTTAATTTGAGAAAATGTATTTCCTGGCGCACCGTCTGGCAAAGTGCTGTAATTGCATGCTTCGTGGCCGGATAAACGCTGAATAAGGGCACAGGCACTTCCGGTATGCGATGCCCCAGCACGCTGTCGTCAATCAACATAGCAAATGGAAGAGACAGACAGAGAGAGAGAGAGGGAGAGAGAGAGTGAGCATAGGCATGAAATGGGAAAATGAATAAAGTCAACGTTGCTACGCAATGTAAGCACTTGAAATAACAACAAAGGCGATTGGCAACTGTCGAATCACTCACGAGTAAAATGATGGTCAACAGCTGTCGCTGCTTTCAGCGTGTGGCAGGACCGGACCGGAGAGGAGCTGTCGCTGTGCATTTTATGCAAACACTGCGTAAACTTCTTTTAATTTAACAGTGTCTGAGACGGCGGCGAGGCTGCGACATTAAGTGCAAATAGCGGTACCAATTGGTAGCTGCCTCTTGGCCAGCAACAGCAACAGCAGCAGCAACAGCAGCAGCAACAGCAGCAGCATCAGCACCAGCAGCACTTTTAATTAATTAACTCTTAATATTATTTCATTGACATTAAGCGCAATGCATATTGAAGCGCACAGACTCAGCGCAGCTCTCAGTCTCGATAGGCGTTCATTAGCAACGCATCTGCGGCGTGCCCAATTATTATACTGTCTTATATATATATATATATATATATATATATATATAATGAGTGCTCCAACGGCCTGCAGCTGCATTATATCAGTTTTCTCATTAATTAATGTTGCTGCTGGTGAGGTTTCTTTTGTTGAGCAGTTGCTCAATTGTATTTGATTACGCCTGCCATTCAATATATGCGCGTTTGCTTTTCTTCTTGGCTCATTAAAACTGCAAATGAAGCGGTTGCCGGCGACATATTTCAAATTCATGAGCAAACCAATGTAAAGTTTAAATTAAAGTTAAGAAATTGCAGCGTAGCCTTTGACTGTCTTGAGCTGCTTAATTATATTCAGTAATTTGATATGGCCTAACCCATTTGGCTGTTAAAGTTTGCTTTTACCTGAGCTTTACTTTGGGCGGGCGCGCAGTGCGTATGCGTAATTATTTAATTTATCTTTAATTAAGTGCGTTTATGATTGCTTTTGGTGTCTCTCTCTGTGTGTGTGTTTTACAAATAAATTTTTCATTTAAACGAGATCAATTCAATTTTAATTTAAAGCCAAAGCGCACAGCAAACGAGGCGGCTTAATGCGCAACATTTTGATTTTAAAAGCGCTGCACATTGGAATTCATGAAATAAAAATCAGCAGACATACACAAATACACAGTACAAACATATGAATGCATTTGCGCGCAGGCTGCTTAATGCAAAATACTTAATTATGTTGAATAATTGAGTTGTTGTTGCTGTTGCTGTTGTTGTTGTTGATGTTGCTATTTGCGCAAACACTTTCGCCATCGCGCTGCAAATGCAAAGCTTTTAATGCACAGAGCAACCACAAAGCAGCAGCAACAAGAACAACAGCAACAATAACGGAAGCGTACAGCCGTTGCGGCGATTGCAACATTTAAATATCAATAAATGTTTGTTTGTTTGTTTGTTTTTGTGCCATGGCTTTTAATTTAATTTAAATAACGCGCTATCGTCTCGCCTCCACACAATGCCCGGAACGAAGCTAATGAAAAATGCATGCGCTGCTCAACA
Source organism: Drosophila leonis (assembly GCA_035045365.1). Classification (NCBI taxonomy): domain Eukaryota; kingdom Metazoa; phylum Arthropoda; class Insecta; order Diptera; family Drosophilidae; genus Drosophila; species Drosophila leonis. The sequence goes on along the minus strand of JAWNPC010000338.1, from coordinate 4,094,400 downwards.
CTGGCCGGCGACGGCAATGCAGTCGCGTCTATTTACACTTTCGCTACGCCCGTACACACACACACACACATATACACATATACAATAGACTAAATACGAGCATAATTTTGGCACTCAAGGCAACTTTGGCTTAATGTTTGCCCATTGCAAGCAACTGCTATAAAGCTAATACATATTCAAGCAATGCATATAGTATGTGTGTGTGTGTTCGTAAGTGCATTGTGCTGATGCATGACCACCAATTTAAGCCAATTGGACCCATTTTGCTATTTTAGCTGGACAAACATCATTTACAAAACGATAACACACTCGTCTCTTCAAACTGTGCTAAGCGATAATTGTGCTAATGTTGTAGTGCAATCAGGCGATTTGAAAGCAAATTTGTTGTCATTTGTAGTCGAGTGTATTGGTTTTGTGAGCTAGCTGCATGCCCAGCGTATGCCCTATTTAATTATTAAGCTAAGCCAACAATCTAGTAGCAGTAGCCAGCCCATTCAATACAAATAATTATTATTTACATTGGCCACTCTACAGCAGTGTTATTGAGGATAGTCTAATTAGATGAACTTGTTCCGATAGCAAATATGAGGATTATCGAAAATATTAAATTTTGGCATGTTTAAGTCTGAGCGTTAAGCAACACTAGTTAAGTTGTTCTCGTATGTTCTTTGGCATTGTTTATCGTTATAAATCGATTAATATGTTGAATTTGAATAATAAAGCGCGTATATTTTTGAATTTAGCAGTATTCTAATTGGAAATTATGTGTTTTTATTTTCACTTACCTATTTATAACGATAATGTGACAGCGCACCTTGATTGCGGCCATATGCTTCAATGTCTCTCGCAGACAGCTCGCCGTGGCCACCACATTCAAGTCGAACAATTCCTTAATGTCCTTGGTGGGCGATTCTACATGGAGTTAAAACTTGATATTGAATTTATCTCCCACACTCGGAGCACTTACCGCTCAGAAAGTTGGCCTTGAGTATGCCCGCATTACAGATGAGCACATGTATGCAAAAGAAACGCTCGCGTATCCAGTTGAAGGTGCTGATCAATTGCTCATCATCGCTGAGGTCACATTGACGTGCAAAGATCTTACCCTCGCCCGTTACTTGAGCGCTCAGCGCCTGCCGTAACAGGTCAGATTTAATGAGGTCTTACAAAACTTGAAGTGAGCACTCACCTCAATGAGTTCAACGCGCCTGGCCAGACCTACCACCACCATGCCCGCATTGGCCAGAGTCAGCGCTGTGCTGGCGCCAATGCCCACCGAAGCGCCCGTGATGACAGCCACCTTATTGCGCCAATAGAACTTGTCCATGTCGCTTGCTCGATAGATAGACAGAGCCCGTCAGAGATAACCCAAACAGCTGCGTGTGCCTCGAGCAACTGATGTGCGGAGGCTGTGCGCTATCGCCCCCCAAGCAATCGCAGCAGCCGCCTCAATCGGTCGCTGCCTTTGCCAATTGCACAGTTCAGCGTCTGCGTCCGCTTCGATTGACTTGGCGAACTTGCTGTTCTCGCATTTAATTATTTGCAATTTACTTTTGTCATATTGTTATGGACTTTAGGATTCAGTGGATTGAACTGTGACCTAATCTAGATACCCTGTAAATATGAATTGAAAGCGTTTGCTATAAGAGTATTGTATTGAGATATATGTTATATACACTGAGCGGCATATATATTTTGACAAAATAAAATACGTTTATTTTTCAACTTATCTTTTAAATGGCGCTATGGAGATTTCTTGTTTATTTTTAATTTTTATATATCATTTATAGAGACTTAAAAATAAGCAAACAAATATATTTTTATAGAAACTTAAAAATAGACTTAAACGAAAGAAAATTCTGGGTATGGCATAAGTATTTTGACAAGAATGTAATACTAAGAAGAAAAGCTTAAACTTAACAAAGGTAAAGGAATAAAGGCAAATTTAATAAAATTCCTTTTTGGAGGTGTCTCGGAACTGAATCAACTAAATTTTGAAAAAATCTGTGGAGATATCTCTTAAAGTTAGTCACAAATTTATTTACATTTATATTTATTTTATTTTTTATTATTATCATTATTCATTATCTACTTTTTATGTAAACCTAATCAAATATTGTTGCATTTCTACAGTCGACAGACTCTTAGCACCACCAAACTACAGGGTATTTTCAATTGAAGTTATTCATAGTCGTCGTCGTCGTCGACATTCTTACCTGTGTTCTAGCATTCACACTCAAGCTTGTTTCATGGAAATTTGATACAAAATGAAAATCCCTTTTCGCTTTGCGGCTTTGCTTTGGTTTTGTCACTAATCCCTCGTGGCTGGCACTTGCAGCTTATGCATTTTCATATTTCATAACCAAACGAGTCATTGCCGTGCCACAGTAAGCACTCGCTAAAGCCAACGTGCATTTTTCTAACGATTCCTGCGTTTCTTGGTGTGCACTGTAGACGCAACCTATAGGTATATATCATGTAAGCCACATGTATTTCATTTGATTCTGATAGTGTCGTCTGCTTGAAGCATCTTGAAATGGTTTCGTTCAAGCGTTAAACCTTATCATATTTTTGTTATTACCCAACAACAGCTTTGGTTTCAGTTGCTTGCCGCATTCTTATGGCCTCCCGGCAAACACAGAGCACTTGCCACGCCCGACTGAATCCGGAGCAGCAAAGCCGCTGTCAAGAAAATCAGAGATGATATTTATCAGCATGCAGTACAGAGTTATGCAGTGCGTAGTCGCATATTAAATACCCTGTTTTCAAATGGTTTGACAGCAATCAAAGCCAAGCGATAACGAACACTGTTAAATACCTCGATTACTTTAACATATTCAGTAAAACCAGTTCCAGTTCCAATGTAATCGATAGGTAAGAAGAATCGACAGAAAGTGAGCTTCTCGTTCTGACTCTGTTAACATTAGTGAACAAATTGTTCTATGATTTAGTTCCAGCATTAATCGAGCCTAGAATCGAAAATAAACTTTATCGCTTTGATTTGATTGTAAACAAGCTCGACCCAAATAACATATTATTAATCTAAATCCAAAACAAGTTTATTAATATGATATGTTGCAGTTAAAATACCCCAACGGCACTTCGTATGTATAGCAGATAGAAAATGAAGCGACAATTGTAAAACGCAAAATACAAAATGCAAAATGCAATTCAAAAATGCATCTAAAAATGCACTCAGCTTGAGTTTTTGTCAGAGCAGCGTTGCAGATGACAGCAATAAAATGCTGGTGCAGGTATCTCAATCTAATGGCAAGTGAGACAAGTGGTCTTTTGTTTGTATATATTTCAGTGCACAGCCACAAACACACACACACACACAGGTACAGTAGCCAGCGCTGTTAACTAACAGCATTTGTGCAGTCTCTATAACATTTGTTTGTCTGCTAGTAAAAGAAACTTTGATTAAACTGCTGCCAATAAACAGTTGCAATGGCCAGCGGCCCATTCAATTTTAGTTTTTCGGCCTGATTGCCACACACAGACACACATCGTGCCACATTTTGGTGGCATAGTCATCAAAGTGGCAGCAATTTAAGCTAGACAAAAGCACAATTGCAAACATTTGCCTCACACTCAAATTGATAGAAAATTGGCGGGGCCAAAGTGTATTTTATAGTTTTGCAACAAATTTATTTGCTTTTATTTCGGTTTTTGTTGTATATATTTTTTTCATTTGATTTTGCAGTATTTGTTGGTTCGCGCATAGCGCCGAAATTTATTGTTGCATACTTTTCGGCTCAGCGCGCGAGCACACGAGAAATAAAAAAACAAACAGAATTGCTTGTTGCCACATGTTGGAGCATGTTGTTGGCTGGTTTTTTTGGTTGGCCTTGTTTATTTTTCGGTTAAGCTCAGATATGCATTTTTCATGGGTGCTGCAGCGCTTTTTGTCTGCAGCTTGGCCAGAGTAACTGCAGCTGTTGCTGCCGTTGTTGTTGTTGTTGTTGTTGCACTCCTTTTAATTGTAATAACATTTGTTGGGTACACGATTTAAATTGCATTTATGTTTGGCAATTGGTCTGAGCTCTGCCACTGCCACTGCCACTGCCACTGGCTTGGCTTTTCATATGACTCATACGTCACGTTGGCCACGTCGCGTACTGTCGCTTTCACACAATCTAATAAAAGTATAAAAAAAATAGCAAAAATAAATTGAAGCAATGACAATGGCACTGGCAGCAAGCGAACTTCACTTCGTCTGACGAAACGGGGCCAAATTAAATTACAAACTTTTCTTTTAAGCAAGCAATTTAATTGAATTGCTTCATTCACACATACAAACAGACAGACACACACACACACACACACATGCAGTCTCAAACATACAGAATACAAATGTTTTTTGCATTTGAATGTGCAAAAACAATAAAACTCTTTGGCATTGTTTTAACAAACACAACACAACTAGAACTAAAAAGTTTCTCTTGTTATACAATAAAATAATAATTAAATTTCACTTGGCTTTGGGGTATCCATGGTACAAAAAGCTTAACGCTTTTTGAAGAGTTTTTCAATTAATAAACTAATTAATAACTATAGTAAACTATTTGGCATATACTAAGGCTTAAGGATCGAGTCATAGTGAATAATAAGTTGAAGTTCCATTTTTGTATTCCTTCTGAAGTTTCACTTTTCTATTCTCTCGCATCAGCTTCATCTTAGTACTTTATACTAAGGCCTAAGATTTGATTGCTTTAACTGCAGTTTCTTTGTTTAATCACTCTCATTATCTTCAGATTTCCTTTCTCTAATCGAACATCTTATATAAATTTTTCTCATCTTTATCTTATCTCTATTCAGATTTCTTTTTTCTAATCTTATTGCTTCTTATACAATCGCTTCTCATCCTCACTATATCCAACTCCAGTGCAAGTGTATTCACTATTTGATCAAACCTTTTTTTTTTGTTGTTCCATCTCATTTATAAATTTTGAAAATACATGTTTTATCCATTACGCACCTGGGTAATTATCGTTAAAGTTGTAGAACACGAAATGCTCGCAACTAACAATTAATCAAACGTGGGCTAAAGAATTTAATTAAGTGCCACGCCCACATTGACACCTCTATAATTGACACGTAGACAATAGATGAGCTTGAAGCAATTATTTAAGGCGCACGCAGAGCGACACGGGTTATGCCAGGGACTATGAGGGCAGCAGCGGGTAGCACAGAGGCGGGATGTAAACCACCAAATGTAAAAGCCCAAAAACTATGCCAACAATTTTAATGTTAAGTGCCAGCCGGTGTTATGGATCGCTGTTGCTGTTGCTGTTGGTGCTGTTGATGCTGTTGTTGGGTAGAGACAACTTTTGATTAAATTAAAATTTATTTTAATTAAACAAGCGTCGCAAATGTCTCATTTACGCTTCGATGATGTGACAGGCAACAGAGCTGGCCAACACACACAGGCCTGTCTGCCAGGGCAATGTTATGTGTGTGTGTGTGCGTGTGTGTGTGTGTGTGCGTGTGTGTTTGAATGACAGCAACAATGTTGCTTTTTTGTTCGCATGTTTTGCGGTCTGCTGACAATTTGTGCGTCGCTTGCGCAACCCAAACACAAAATAAAAACAAATTTTTGTTACCTCTGGCAATACACGCTCAGACAGTGTGTGAAATAGACCATGTTGGGTTGCCTTGTTCTCAGTTCGTGTTGTATGATTGTTTAGAGTTTTAAAAATAGATTTTTTATTGTGAAAGTCTAATTTCGGATAATTTAGAAGTTTCATAAATATAATGAATGTAGAACAATTTTCTTTTGGCAACATTTAATTTTCTAACAGAAAATTTTGATTTCTCCCATTCAATATTAAAACTAGAGTGACCATATTTTGAATTAAGCTTACTAAAGAGCAGGTGAAAGGGGTTAAATATATCCGAAAGGTTACAATAAATTCTAAAAATATATATATTTATTTAAGTATTTAAATTAGAGTGACCATATTTTAAATAAAAGTTGGTAAAAAGCGTCTCAGTGAATCAAAAAAGACTTTTGCCCACTGTATTATAGTTAGAGTGACCATATTTGTTTTAAATATTTTAAAGATCATCTAAAAGCGATAAAAAACATCTAAAAGTCATTTAATGAATTGAAAAATGAATACTTATTACAGAACAAAAATTAAGATGGCCATATTTTAAATAAAACTTACTCATTAACAGCTGAAAATCATAAGTAAATCAAAAATCAAAAATAAAAAAAAATATATATAATAGATATTATTATAAATTTGCTGCTCCAAAACCCTGAGCGAGCAGTGCACAGTCGTTAGCAGCCCGAGTGCTACACTCTTCACTTAATTTTTGTACTTTAGCAACAACAACAACTGCAATTACATCTATTTAAGAACCAAAAGTATGCTAAACATTTGTGGCTGCAGGACAAAAAAGTACAACACAGAAGCTAAATGGCGCCGCAAGCAGGTGTTGGGCGTGGGTGGTTGGTGGTGGGCGTGACTGCAGCTACTAAGCGACGTCTAAGCGTGCACGCTTAAGTGCAACTAATTAGCTTAGATTTTAGGGCAAGTGAACATGCAGCAGCTAAAGAACATACTATAAGTTGCTGTTAGTGGCGCTTAGCGTACGCAAAGTTTTTGGCATTTGCTCGGCCTTGTTGCGGCACTCTATTAGCCTTATCTCCCACTACAGCTTCCTGCGGCTTGGCTATTAATTGATGTTATTTATGACTGACAGACATTTAGACAAAACGCATAGCGAGCTGCTGCTGCTGCTGCAGGTGCTCCGCCTGGCTATGCCAGAAGGTGTGCTATGTTATTTTCATTACGCGCAAACTTTACGCTTAGTTTTGCCACATCTTGTTGCAAGTGGCTGGCAATTAGTTGCAAGCATGTTGAGCATTTCGCCATGCTGCAGCTGCATTCATTAGAAGTTTCTGTAGAGAAGGTCTGATGAGGTCAACACTAATATGCGACTTTCGGCCCACCCGCATCTGTCCATCTCAGACTGGCAACTAGGCTACGCATAGTCAAGGCATAGTTGTTGGCCAAGTGACTACTTAAGGGTATTATGATTTTGTTATCTGATTTGTATCATAAGCCTGACTAATCAAGCAATCAGTGGAGCATTGAAAGCTGGTGTGAAAATTCTTTTGCAAAAAACTTTGGGGTTGATCACTGGCTACACCAGAAGCAGAGACATCAAAAGTGATTTCTAGGTGCCTAAAATTGGAGACAGAATTCAAGAGGTGGCCAAATATGATCTCGAGATACTAGATTCTCAGTCTGGCTAGTCTTCTAGGTACTTAATCCTTGAACTTTACCTGTGATTGTCATACTCTGTTACGTCTTTCTTCCCCTAATTACATATGTATTCTGTGTTCATTATCTTCCATAGCCTTGTACAAAATATTTTATAAATTTCTGGTTATATCAGGTAGCCTAAAAGATAGCAGGAAAATATTTTATGAAAAAAAAAATAAAATAAAATCAAATAAAAGAAGAAAAAACTTATATTTTACTTTACTTTTGTATATTTTTTTATATTAAAAAAATTTGTATAATTTATTAATCAAGTTTCCATATCTTATCTATTTGATATGATCTTTTTATGATATTTCTATATAAGTTGTATATCATATACCAGCTACTGTAGTCTTAAAGATTACCTCATAATTGATATATATATATATATAAATATATATTTTATATATTGTACATTCATGAGAAAGATAGCTCTTAATGCTTATGGCACTTCTGCCTAATGTCAGCGAGGGTATTCAATCTTCAGTTGTTGGTCTGCTTCCACAGCAGCACACAGTCGTTCGTGCATATTGGCGCTGATTCTGGACTAAGCTGGACTGCGGGCCAGTCCAGTCCAGTCCAGTCCAGGAATGGACTGCGAGATATTTGGACTGCTGCAGGCATAAATCACGTGCGCCGCACAAGAAACTTTTGATTTGTGAAATCAAAAGCTATTTGCAGCGCTGCAATCAGCAGAAACATTGTAGCAGGCAGCAGGCAGCAGGCAGCAAAAAACTTTTGCTTTTTGGCATTCGTCAGATATGGATGCCAAGCAGCAGCAGCAGTTGCAGTTGCTGCAGCCAAATCTAAATCCAAGTCCATATCCAAGTTCTGCTCTCTGTCTGAAACTTTTTCTCTTGTTGTAAAGTTTTTAATAGTTTGTTGGCGCTTTCGCTGATTTGCTGTTGCAAACTTTGTTGCTTTTTCTGTTTATTTTTATTTTTATTTTTATTTTATTTATTTTGTATATCTATCTTACAGTATTTTTTATTAGCTAGCTTAAAGTCGAAATGCATTCGTTAAATTTCAATGGAGCGGCTAATGAAATGCCTTGAAGCAGGCAGCATTAAGCTAGTTCACATTCACATTTCACTCATGTCTCCTACTCTCTCTCTCTCTATCTTTCTCTTTCTGTAGTCGCTGTCTTTATCACGCACGTGTCCAACATAATTTGGCTTTAGCCGCACTGCGCTGCGCCCAAAAACTATGCTAAAAGAAACTAAAAGTGTGTCAGAGTCTGGCCGCTTGGCATTTAGCATAGAGCCCAAGCCAGCAGCGACACGAGAATTTGTCACAATTCACGTAGGCTGCAGCAGCCATAAAAAAGAGAAGCACGAAAAACTCTGCAAAAAGTGGAAAATAATCAACTAAAGCTAAGTGCAGCGGCAACTGCGACAAGCTGTGTTCACCCCAACTGAAGAAAGTTCCCATGCTATGCATGTCCCTCACTCTATATCTAGTTCTCTCTCCCTGTCACTTAGTGAGTGTGTCTGTGTGACTATTTTTTTTAGGGTATCTCGGCATCTGACAAATGTTGACAATTAAGAGAACAAATCTACTGTACAAGTGAATAAACATATATGATGTTGAATATGTCTACAGACCTGAAACTGAACCTTTCTAAGACTCAAAGCTGCAAGATCCATTTTGGTAAGTTCTATAACCTTATAGAGTATCTATGAGTCCAGCATGCTCTCGTTTGCTCTCACTTCGTTCTTTTTTTTTTGTGTGTTAGCATTAGGAAAAACTCGTAGAAAAGTAGTTAAACTTAAACTTTTAGCTGCTTTGGCTGACATAATTTCACTCGGTTCGCCTTCTGAATGATATATACAAAATGCAGTAATAAATTTCCACAAAGTATACAAAAACTTTTTGGCCAAGCATGACGTCACATACATTCACACACATACACACACAAGCATATATAAGTATATACATGTAATTCTTTAAGTATGTATGCTAGAGTGGCAGAGCAGCTGTTAAAATAAGTAACTGGCTAATGCGGCGTATGCGTATTAAAGTTGCATTTCCCTTTTTAGTTGGGCAAAGTTGAACAAGTAATATAAGTTGAACAGCCTAAAAAGAATTTGTATGTGAAATAATATTAGACAATATAGTATAATATAAGAAGGGAAACCTATATATTATATATTTAAAAATATGATTATATAAAATAAAAGGAATTAATGCCTAATACATCAGGAAACTTAAAAAAATATTTTTTATAATTTGACATATAATTTTATAAATTATTGTTTATTATAAATATACATTTATTAACCTAAAACTAGTTCAAAAACATTTTTAAACCACATATGAACTAGTTCTTTTACATAAGTCATGTTAAAAATTTATCTTTTGCTTTGTTTGAATAGTTTTTAAATAATAACACAAAAATATATATTTATATAATTTAAAAAATGTTTAAATAATGCAAATTATATATATATTTTACAATTTACAATATCTGCTTTATAATATATATAATTTATTTAATATAAATGCATTTCTTTGGCTTCTCTCACTGTCATTTGCCCTCTTTGACCTTCAGCGCGGGACGTTTATTTCATGCATATTTTTAAATTAACTATTTGCTCTTTGTTTGTATTTTGTTGCATATAAGCCACAAATTGCAGCACATAGCTGGCATGCAGTTGCCGCCCACCACTCCAGCTATTGCCTCTTCCTGTTGGCCAAGTTCAGAGCAGGGCTGGCATCTTAGCACGTGCTGCCCAGATTCATCTCAGTCAGTGGCAGTCAGCGCACAATTTCTCCATTTAAATGAGAAAAAATTGTGAAAAATTTGTAACGCAGGCGTTTTGCTTGCCCTCCCAACTTTGTTGTTTTGTTGTTGTTTTTGTTGCTGCTTTTGCAGGCTTTGCCAGTCAAGTCAAGTAAACATGACGTGCGATGTCTAATTTTTTTTACTATTCAACTGCTTTGTTTTTTGTTTTGTGTTTTTTACTTTTATTTTTGGCTGTTCTCTCTCTATCTCTATCTCTCTCTAACGCTCACTCCCTCTCTGGCCAGTCGTTGACTCCATGAGCCGTTGTCTCTGTCTCGTTTCATTTGCTCCAACTCGCTTGCTCTCTCTCTCTCTCTCCTGCTGGCTTTCGGGAGCGCAATATTTTACATTTTCATGCATGACGCGTTTAATCACGTGATGCATACGATTTTCAGCCGCTGAGGGCAGACGCAACACTTTTCCCGCTCCCCATCCGCATTTTCTCAACCTTATATTCATGCATACAATTCCATCAGCATGAATTATTATGCCTTGCATACTTTTCAGCTGCCTTCGGTGGTTGTTGTTGTTGCTGTTGCTGTTGCTGTGTTTTGAGCTTAGGTCTTTGGTGCTGTCTGCTGCTGCTGCTGGTGGCTTGCTGTGGTTTGGTGGCCCTTAGCGCCTTTACGAAATGTCGCCTTTTATGTTTTCTACTTTATTCGCATCTGTTTGGTTTGTTTTTAGGTTCTCTTTCATTTTGTCTGCCAGGTTGGACGGCACTCCACTCGAAAAGTTGTGGATTAGAGCGTGTAATTTAACTAAAAAGAGCACTTCACATACGACGTATTTGTAAGTGTTTTTGGGTGTTCGCAGCTCGCAGTTCGCAATTCGGTGTTTGGCTGTTTGACTGTTTCGGGGCAATGTGCTTTTAATTTCACTCCTTTTGGTCAGAGTCACAAAATTTCCATAGAATTTATGTGCTTAACTTTCACAGTCCGCTGGCAGTCACCAAAAAATAGTCATAAAAATGGTCAACATTTTCACACTTTTGCGCCTTTTGGCCAAAAACTGAAAATGAAAGCGAACACAAAGCCAAACAGTCAGCCACCCAGCCACACTGCCAGCCAGCCAGCCAGCCAGTCAGCTAACCAACAACCAACAACGACAACAACACGCTGAATATATTCAAGTGAATATTTATGAGCGACAAAAGTAGCATTTGTGCTTTGCATTTTGGCTAGCACTTGTTCTACAGTCTGCCCATTGCAAATGGTTTAGAATGGGTATTTGAGTTTTGTCGGAGCTTATGGGACAACATGAGAAGCGTTAAGTCTTAGTAGTCGAGGCGATCTAGCCTGTCATATCCTCTATCTGAAATCTGTCTTTCTGACTATCTCTTTGCCTGACTATCTGACTAGTTGTTCATCTGTTTCTATCTCTGTTTCAATGCATTGATCTCAGAGATTTTGAAATTTAGAATCTTAAGAGTATGTCGATTCTTTAAAAGCCTAGTTTAGCGGGCATGCTTATTGGTTTATTTGTCTTTTTGCCTGTATTTCCGTTGGCTCTATCTAACTGGCTGTCTAAGTGTTGGTTTGGCTGCTTCAAGTTTATCTTAGGGACTTTGATATTTAGAATCTTAAAAGTTTGTATATTCTTATTAAAATTCAATAACCTAAGCGATCTATTTCTCTACTTGTTCGTGAGTTTGTCGTTCTGCTCGACTTTTTTTTAACGTGTTTGGTTTGAAAGACTTGAAAAACTAGAGTCAGAAAAGTATATACAATATAATACTAATAAGTTCTTGTCCATTTATCTCTCTCTCTCTCTATCTGTCTCTCTCTCTCACTCTCTCTCTCTCTCTCTCTATCTGTTTCTCTCTCACTCTCTTCACCCTGTCGCTGCTTATCAGCATATTAGCTAAAGTCGTAAAAGTATTTATAGTCTAGTTAAACCTATTAGCTAACTCAATTAGTCTTTCGCTTGTCTTTCAATCTGTTTGTCTACCGGTCTGCTTACCTATCTGTCTGCCTTTCTGTCTTTCGCTCAGCATAAATGCATTTTATCTAAAAGATTTTCTAAGAAACATAGTTAAAATTGAAATCAAAGGCTTTTATTCCCGGCTATAAATTGAAATGTTTGCTGGGTATCTCCTAGTTGTGCGTGGCTCATTTGTTTGTTTGTTGTTGCTGCTGCCACTGTCATTATCCCAACGTTATAGCTGTAAGCAACAGTCGGCCAAAAGTGACGGCCAGCGACAACAGCTTTTTGGCCAGCTTTTCTTGTTGTTGCTGCTGTTGGTGCTGGTGTTCGCTCTCGTTGTCAGCATTTCCGACGCTGATGAGTTTATGCTTTTGGGCTATATTACTTTATTCGCCATTGCTGTCTCTCTCTCTGTGTGTGTGTGTGTGTGTGTGTGACTGCGTTGGGCCTGTAACTGTGCGGTTATGCGCCTCACACAAACGCCCATTCATGACTGTCATGAGTTTTCCGCAATTGATGGTCTAATTATGCCGCCAACACTAAATTTCATGACTTTGGTGGTCGACCCAATTGTGGGCTGAGCTGTGAGCTGCTCTATGTTTGTGGCAGACAGGACGCATGTAATTTAATGGAAAAACATTTGCCACATACACACACACACACACACACATGAGTGACTAAGAGCTGTGTTATCTATGTGTGAAAGATGCCCAACAGCAATTGCCCTTTTAACAGATTGACACTGCATGCTGAAGCGAATGACCAGAGCATCAAATGATAAGCCTTGAGGGCAACTATTAACTCACGAGTGCTTTAGACAGTTTGACAATGATTCAATGCAAAATTATGATCTTATAAAATCAAAAGTGGGCTTCAAAGGGCATTCATTAAATGAGAGAGTGGAGATAATAGACATACTGTCACTCTGACTCTTAGAGATAGTGGAGAGTCTCAAGCTGTGCCTCTTAGAGTTAATAGAGACTCTGATTCTCTGACTCTATATTATCTCCAGCTCTGGCTGTATAACCCTCTCTAATCGAGGTATATTATACATTGTATACAGTTTGACATAACTTGGACAGTGGGCATTGATTGGATAGATGATGAAGGGTTAAAGAAAATTGAAGCTATGACGGATTAGCTGATTAGCTGATTGAGCATCTTTTTCTTTGACATATTGAACAGTTTTATAGAATTGGGTATTCACACAGAAAACAGCACAGCTTAGCCGATTAACATATCCATAAAAATTAGAGCTTGACTTTGAAGAGATTTTAACTCTGACTGGTTAAGCTAATTTTTAGAAAAATATGAATCTATAAAACAAGAGCAATAGTCAGGATTTCCCGACCAGGAGAAATCTGAACAAAAGTCAAAAGTATTTAAAATACATTTTTCGAGAATTAGGGGGAAAGGGAAGGCTTTCACCGGGAATCGCCCATAGGAAATGTTCCAAAAATTAGAACAAATTATCGATTTTTATGTGCTTTTAATTATAAAAAAAAGTAAATAAATAAATAAAATAAAAAAAAAAACTCGTTTCGAATTTCAAGTCTCATACAAAATTTCAAGTCGCTAGCTTTTTGGTTTACGAGATCGCTGACTCTATACGGACGGACACATGGACTTGGCTTGATCAACTCAGCTCGTTGTCCGGATCAAGAATACATATACTTTATGGGGCCATGCCTCCTTCTTTTTGTTTCAAATCCCATTTTCAATGGATTCAGAATATTAAAAGTTAATATTCTCATATATACATGGATATATATTATATATTAAAGGTATTTAAATACTATATATTTTCTATACGAAAACTTAGTTTGAGAAATGTAACGTTTAAATAGCCTGCATAACATCAGATAGATTATGCCTTATGATAACTGTTTATTTGTTACGTTTCAGATTTAATTTATATTCAATAGTTACAAATTCTGCAGACATTAAGCTTAAAGAACACAATTCTCTACTTTATGTACCTAGTCAATTTTACAGGGTATACGAAAGTCATTTGATTTGTTCAAACAAATTCTATACAGTGAATTCAATAGGCATATCGGATAGATGCGCTCAGTTATTTATAAAGCACTCGAAATAATTGAATAAAATAAACAATGCAGAAGCTTTCAAGATTTAAGGTATTTAAATATTTACTTATTAGCAATAATAAGCCATTAAATTTATGTGAATTTCATCAGGTTTTCGGGCAGTTTTGTTGCTGTAATAGACTTACCACAAATTTATGCAAATCAGTTTGTTCGCACTTCATAATAATTGTATGCATATTTATGAGAGTCAATAATTATGTATACAAATTAATGCCAAAATAAACAATGTTCAGAGAAAAAACTATAATTAAATGCCGAAAATATGTATATTTGGGATTATAGAAAAAAAAGTAACAAAACAAAACAAAGCTCGATTTACGCAGAATAACTAGTTAGTGCTGCCCCATCTGGTTTCTACATAACTGTATGCTTCGTTTGGCCAGATATCAGTGTGTATCGGTGCTTGAGAGAGGCTGGTTCTATAGTGATTGTTGGTATTCAAAATGTTTTTCAATTGGCACACATGGCTGCTGAGCGTGCTCTGCTGCTTGAGCCGAAACGGTGCTCAACAACTGTTTGAACAGCCGTCGGCGTTGACGGCCAAAAAGTAGGTCGTCCTCTGTGGGCTTTAGTGGTGGAAAGAGGTCAATCTATTGAGCAGCCATTTACTTGCAGCTTAGTACACACTACCTACACTGTCGAAGGAGAGGCTGGCGCTGGCGCCACACAGCTGCCAAATCATGCGACCGCTCAACGTGCGCCAACACAAATTATTAAGGCAACGGCGCTGCAAGTAGTCACGGATAGCGAAGCGCTGGCGCCGTTCTTCCAACAATTGTTGAGGCAAACTATGCCAAATTGGCAGACAGAACATCAGCAACAGCAGCAGCGGGGGCAGCAGCAGCAGCAGCAGCAGCAGGAGCAGCGGGGGCAGCAACAGCAACACTTTTTTGTGGAGCTGCCAAGTCAACAACCTCAAATATTGCACGGGCACAATGGCGTCAATGTACGCCAGCAGCAACTGCAACAGCAACAACAGCAACAACAGCAGCAACAGCAGCAACAACAACAACAACCATTCACTCAGCTGCCAATTCAGCAGCAACAACAATCATACACAACATATTTACAAACATCGCCAAAAATCGCATTGGCGCCGCCTGCAACAGCAACAGCAACAGCAACAGCAACACAAACAGCAGCAGCAGTTGGTGTTGCGGCGCCAATTGGAAGTTTGGCCAACAGCTTTCAGCCTACGTAAGCAAACAGCTATCAAGCATAATAGCATTTACTCTACTGCAGTTTTTCATTATTATTGATTTGCTGTTGAAATGCACTTTTTTAATTAGCTCACCTCAAGCGCAAAATACGACGTTGGATAAGGATCAGTGTGAGCTGTGTTGTGACCCGTTGGCGCCACCGAATACGCCCTGTGGCTGCTGCAATACGAAGCCGTTGCTGAGCGCTGCGCTACTTAAGGCGACAGCTGGTTAGATGCTAGTTTAATTAAATTGTCTGTGTGTGTTTGTTTGTGTGTCGTGGCCCAATTAATAAAGAAGTGCAAAAAAGTGTTGCATACTTTTGAGCGGTTCGTTAAAGGAGGAGAGAGTGCTGTGCAGGCATCTACATATGTTATTTAATTGCATGCAGCAGCTGTGGCATATGTTTGTGTGTGCCTGTGTATGCTTGAAAAGTTTTCACAATATGTGTCTTATCTGTCATCAACGCCAGCCACGCCTACGTCTGCAGCGTCCAGTTGACTCCAGCAGCTGCTGCTGCTGCTGCTGCCATATTTGTTCCAAACACAAAAGCGACTCATGCAACTAAAAACAATTTCTAAAAATATAAAACAAGCCACAAAAAAAAATAAAAGAAAATAAAACAAAAAATAGAAAACCGCAACACTTCATGTTGAGTGCGACGTTGCAAATTGTTTGCCACAGCTTCTCTCTCTGTGTGTGTGTGTTGAGCTGTCAACATGAAAATAATAAATAAAAAATCTTCTAAAAGTGCGCGTTGTACTATATATGTATGTGTGTGTGTGTGTGTGTGTGTGTGTGTGTTTTCGAGTGTTTCAACTGAAAAATGAAAGTGCTGAAGTGTTGGCCATTGTTTTGTGTCAACGCTAAGCGAAATCGCAATCCCATTCAACACAGAGCAACAACAATGGCTAAAACGTAGACGATGACGATGCCTGAAGGAAAGGTGGCAACACGATTCATCTTAGCAAGATATATACACAATAAAGATGTATATCTAAAACACCTTTTTTTACAGGGTATATTCAGTTTGTGAAGCAATGTGCTTATGAA
Source organism: Drosophila leonis (assembly GCA_035045365.1). Classification (NCBI taxonomy): domain Eukaryota; kingdom Metazoa; phylum Arthropoda; class Insecta; order Diptera; family Drosophilidae; genus Drosophila; species Drosophila leonis. The sequence goes on along the minus strand of JAWNPC010000338.1, from coordinate 4,078,052 downwards.
TATCTGTAAATTATGTAAATATTTATATTGAATTATTAATTAGAATTGACCGTGAGTCACTGCAGCCAAGGCCATAAATTCTCTTATCGTTTTCTACATAAACCAGTCTCTGCTTCATAAAAAAGCTGCCTCGTAAAGAATATGTAACATATTTTATTTATACTTATCTTATATGTATATGAAGGGAACTCGTTTGAAGCTTGAACTAATACTCGTACATCATGCGATACCAATGGGCATCCAAGTTTTTGCTTGCTCAAGATGAAGTTAAAAATAATAAATTATTTAAATTTTTATTCTTTAAAAACATTGAACAATTCTTATAAATAAAGGTAACATTATAATTTTGTTAAATATATTACTACCATATAGAGGCGTTCTTATAAATAAAGGTTACATTATAATTTTATTAAATATATTACTACCATATAGAGGCGTTCGGGTATATTTTATTAGCATTAGGCATTAGCATTAGTGGAAATAAAACAATTTTCTTTTACTCTCTGAACCCATTCAAAAAGAACATTTATGGTATTATGCTTTTGTTAAAATTTATGAGTGAGAGAGAGTTGATTGTCCACATTGACACCATAAACTAGATGCATCAGGATCTAGATCGAGTTGATTTGGACCTTGTCCGTCTGTCTGTCCGCATGTGGCTTCACTTGTCGTAAGCGTAGTATATTTTAAATAATTAATAACTTTTCCATTTCTTTTTAATATCAAGTTGCAGTTATTTGAGTTATATATTGCATGTTTAAAGACCTAAAGTCAACACATTTGGATAAGATGTTCTGCTGAAGTATACAAAGCCAAAAATACTACAGTTTTTTGTTACTGCCTGTATCATTTTATGTTTGCTTTCACTCATATTAGTTTAGTGCCATATTTGCAGTTCAGGGTATTTCCAAGTCATTTCCAGTCTGCTAAAAAATACACTTATATGTTCTACTTATCAATTTACCTATTTACTTAGCAACAGCCTAGTCATCTGGCATGTGGCTAGAAGTAATATAAATATATAATAAATGAATATAATTTTCATTGATTGCTGCTAACAAGATATAGACATGTGATATATATATATATCTATATACAAATTCCAAATTAAGTATATGACTTAAAATATGAAAGTTAACAAGATTAGAACATTTGAATTAAAACTAAAACAAGAAATCAATATTTAATTCAACATGTCGAAAAAGCTGCAATAATCAAGTTAAGTGTTCTTACCCCTTGCTCTCGCCCTCGAGCTAAGCTACTAAAAGCTGTGTCATGTCATGCTGTTTAGATGCTGTATATATATATATATATATATATATATATGTATAGTATATATATTAAATTTGGCCAAGAGGTAAATGTAATTTCATGCTCGCTGCCTGGAATGGACCATAATCGGATGGCGTGGCTAATTAAATTCTAAGCATTTGCCAGCAGCTCCAGCGCCAAGTGCAAACAGTAAAAAATGTTTTATATGGCAACACAGTTGCAAAAGCCAGCTATAAAGCGGCAAGCAGCTACCAGGCAGCTCTTAACCCTAGCACGCTATCAACCCCAGACTCTAACCCCATACCCAATTGACAATTTCAATTGCAGATCCTGGACCCACACACGCCCCTATGCAAATGGCGAAGCTGCCTCCGTTTGTGCTGACAGCTTTCGAGCTGAAATCGTTTGTTGTTGTTCATGTTGTTGTTCGTGTTGTTCGAGTTGTTGCTGTTGTCATTGCCGTCTAAATTAACCGTTTCGTAACATCAGCTCAGTCCTTGCCTATCTTTGTGCGTTACCAGCTGCCACGACTCGCCCGCCCAGCCCGCCTGGTTGACTGCCTTTGCTCTGAGATGCGAGTACTTCTCTTGTTATACTCATTGAACATGAGTCAAGAGGGTATATGGGTTTTGATCATTTTGGTATTGATAATATGCATTTATCCTTGATCAAGATCAGTTGAGTCTGGTCTTGACCGCACGCCCTTCTGTTTGTTTGAGTCTGCGAAAAGTAGTTTAGTTGAAACAACAGCAGGCAGTAAAGTGTAGGATATCTCGTAGCCGTTTACTCTCACCTAGAGCACGCTCACTTGTTTAGTTTCAAGTTTGTATGAGTCAGTCGTGCGTGCCCGGGCGCTTGCCAATTGGCGCAATCAGGCAGCGACTTTAGACAACGCCACTCGACTCCGCTCGACTCAACTCGACTCGACTCGACTCGACAGTTGGCTTTGTCTTGTTCTGGAGCGGATCAGGGCGCCGCCCTGATTGCCATTTACAATTAGCGCGCGGGTAAACAGTGCAATCGCATGGCCTTAAAAGCGCGCTGTCTCTAATGAACAAACCCGCCTCAAAGTAGAAAGGGGTATACTATAGTACACCCCGCTCCACATGCCAGCCCCTGCCACTGGCCCCGCCGCCTTCTTTGCAGCTGTCTTATGTGTGCGCGTAAGTATGGAATTGGAATAATGTACTTGTAATTGGATATGTGATTAATGAGCCATGTACGCGTTCGCCTTTGACTCAATACACGTGCTGATTTAATGCTGTCAACGGGCGGTCTCATATCACACACACACACACACAGAGAGAGAGAGAGAGAGAGAGAGAGAGAGAGAGAGAGAGAGAAAGACATTATGCATTTGCTTAATCATTATCCGATTAGCTGTCCAGTCTATGGGTATTATCTATATTATCGAACTTCGTGTATATTACGAGAGGCTCTGCTTTGCTGTTGCTGCTGCAGTTGCTGTCAGCTGCACTTGCAACGTGCAACCGAATGTTGCAAGTCGTTGTGAAAACTTACAGTTAATTATGCTTCAATGAAGCGAGCTTTTCTTGCTGTTGTTGCTGTTGCTGTTGCCTCACCTCGTGGCGGCTGGCAGCTCGAGTAACAGTCATCGATGAAATAAATGTAATTAATGGCAATTAAGTGGGCGTGGCAAGTGCTGCACATGCAGCACACTCAAAGCTAATGACCCATATTATGCATTGGCTGTCAGTGTATGTGTGTGCGAGTGTGTGTATGTATGTGTGTATGTGTGTGCTGCAAGTGTTCTTTATAATTGCAAGAGCTTAAAATTGTCAATGAAAGATGCTGTTAATTGGGTCAGCAAGCTGTTGCAAGTGCAGCAGAAAAGCCCAGCAGGCAACAGGCAGCCATTTTATGCTTCATAAATCTACAGTATAAATCGCTTTCACTTTGAAGTCGAGGATTTACTTCATTAATTCCGGCGATATACTTATTATATGCATACAATACTTCTTTAGCTCAGAGAAAATCTTTACAATCATGTTTTTTATTGCTCTGTCTCAGCGAAATATCTGCCATATGGAACTGTGGCTTAACGCCTTGAAGTGAAGTATTAAATTAAAGTAAATTTATTTTGTATATAGTATAGTATAATTTATATTTATATTAGATTGTTTATTTATTCCAGCATTTGCATTTGCATGATAAAATATATATTAATGGAATTTATATATGCGTAAAGATCTCTTACATACACAAACATTTCAGCTTTTATGCATTTAATTTTAAATATTAACAATTAAAATAAAAATATATATAAAATATAAAAATTGTTAGTATGATAGGTAATTTTAATTTGTATACTGTTGTAATAATAGTAAAGTTATTATATTTAAATTTATTTTGATCTATCTATCTATGCTGCACTCAGATGGCTGAACTGTTTGTCGCTATATTATATATTTTAATACTTTTTACGTGAACATTAAACATTTTAGTTAAATTTTATTTTGTTACCGGTCGCCGCTCAATCAGAGGCTATTGCTCTATTTAACTCCAGCAAAATGCAACGCACACGTAGCAATCTCTCAAGCATAAGTCAACTACTTACTATTGTACATGGATTGAAAAGTCCCCAGCTGTAAAGATGTTGGAGGACCGCTGGACTAAGTGTTTTTCTCTTGAAGGAAACTACATCGATGACTAAACAAATTTTGTTTCATTGTTAGTCTCGGTACTTATCACCCCATGTTAGTATACCTTATACTAGTTGTTTTAGGAAATTGACACCATTAACTTTTTACCATAGACGTTTTTTGGCTTTCAACACAACACTCTTACACATAAGCCAAGTCTTATCAATATCGAATATAATATCTATTTTTGTATTTATACTATACGATATCTATATAGTTACTGAAGCAACAATTAAGTTTGAATACTGAAGCGCAGTCTGCTAAGGTATTCCAGTTTTGCTTTGCCTCATATCTGCAGACTTAAAAGCCAAAGAGCTTTAATCATAAATGTATATTGAGATAGCTTAATAGCTTATTCTAATAAGTTGCAGTCATTAAGCTAAATAAGTTGAATTAAAATTAAATTCAATTATTAAATGTATTTTAAGAGCTCTGAGAATTTAAATGCAATTCAATGAAAACTTTGAGGTTTTCCACCTAAGACACTTAGCTCCTTAGCTCTTTAGTTGCTGTGACTTAATCAGGGTAAATCAGAGTTGGGCGGAGGAGTGGCGCACACGTTATGTGCACAGTTTGTTGTGGTTAAAATGCATATTAAATCTAATTCGATTTGCATTTACTCTGGGCACCGTCATTGAATGGATAATGATGTACGTGTATGCTGCTTGAGTAGACGGACTCTCTCACTCTCTCTGCCTCTGTGTTTCTCTTTGGATTGAGGTTTTGGCTGAGCTTTAGGTGCAGACCAAGCCGCACCGCAGGGCGGCTTGCAGCTGGGCGTCGATGCGTCTGGCAAGTTGATGTAATGTTGTGGTCGAGTTTTGAGGCACGTTGCTTTGAGGCTTTGGCACTGCACTGCACTGCACTGAGCTGAGCTGAGCTGAGCAAATAGTTCTAGTCAGACGTCTATGGGGCCCACCATCAAATGCTCAAATTCTCGTCAAATAATTGAAATTTTGGTATTGCTAAATGAAAAAACAAGAAGACGAATTAAAAACTCAAAATACTTGTTTGTTTTGCTGCATTGTTGTTGGATATTTTTTGTTGTTTGTTTTATATTTTGTTCGGCTGTCCGGCGCATTTTGCTCGGGCGTAAATTCCCAACAAAATATTTTTACATATTTTTTACTCGCGGCTGCTCAGCTTCCAAAAACATGTCTTTGATCTCAAACGAAAGAAAACAAAAAAGAGAACAAATTTACATGCAACGTAAAGTACGATTTATATATATATATATATATATATATATATATATATATATATATACCTTTATCTATATACTACTAAAATGAAACAAATACGTGAATAATGTAAGTGCAAAATAAACTTCAGAGTTTGCCGCTGGAATTATTTGCGGAATTCATTATATTCGTGAGCAGCCCGAATGCCAATAAAGTCATCTCACCGGGAGGCGTTCGTTTGAGTTTATCCCAAAACCCAAAAAAAGAGAGAGAACAAAAACAACAGGCAGCCCACACACTCAACTCACATTAATTAATGGAAAGCGGCTTTGATTGACAGTCAAGTGAAGGCAATTTATTTATTTGCATATTTTTGTTGTTGTCACTTTTTACACGGAAGGCTTTACACTTTAGAATGTGCTTACAAACAATTAATCATTTTATTTCTATAGATTATTTGTGAGTCTTCTTAATATTTTAAGCTAATAGTTTACACTATAAATCAGCCTATAAGTTTATAAATTTTTAGTTTTAGAATTCTCATTATCAATTTATCTTTATGAAATTTGTAAGCTTAAGTTTTAAGTTGAATTAAATAATTATTTTATTTATTTTTTGTTTTATTCTCTTTGAAAATCAATCTATCTTTATAAAATATTTAAGTTTGAGTTTTAAGCTAATTGAAACTTTTTTAGTTTTGATTTTTTGTAACTCTCAAATTCAATTTATCTTTATAAAATATTGAAGTTTGACAAATTTGATGGGTTTTTCCCAATTTCTCATAGTTTTCTGCCTTGTACCCTTTCTGACTTTAGAATGTATTCATAAGCAACCGAATGTTTCTGGCCTTTATCTTAGTTGCTTTATAGTGTAATTGTTTCTTCTTTAACTTATTTCAGAGCTTCTGTTATCTCTCAAATAAATTGCTGTGGGAAAGTTCTTTCTCTCACCTAACCGAATATCTTATCATTTAATTAAAATCTCATTTTGTTGTTGCAAATAATCTGTAAATCTGTGCTAGTTTGTTTTCACTTAATTCGGTCTATGATATTGTGTTTTATATATATATATATATATATATATATATAATGCAAGCGACAAGCAGTCTAAAGGCAATGCACAGCAAGCAGCAAATTCTTAATTAAATATCGATATTAAAATGTCACATTGTAAAACCTTTTGATTGATATGCCAATTTTTAAACAACATGAGTGTTCGTGTGTGTGCGTGTTCGTGTGTGTGTAAATCAAGTGCTTAAACTGCATAAAAGTTCAGTGGTACAAAGCGAGTGTAATTAATAATTTCATTTATTAACATTTAATTTGTGCGTATTAATTAGCCAATAAACTCATTGAAGACAGTTAAACAAAGGTGTTTGTTTTTTAATGTTGTTGTTGTTTGTAAAGCACAATCGAATTGAAATGAATCACTCGCAAATGTGTGCCACAATAAGCTGCACAGTCGCAAACACCTTGATTTGTTGCATTTCTTTTTTGAACTTGACATGCAACATGATGCTTGACGCGACTTGTCGCGCTGGAATCATCCGGGCTCCAGCTGCCGCCTGACCTGCCCTGACGTCTGCTGCGTGTGTCAGTCACTCCGATTGTCAGTCAAAGGCAGCAGCAGCAGCAGCAGCAACCGGCAGCTGAAATGGTCGTCGCACAGTTTGAAATCGGAGCTCGCGAACCGGATTTACCCAAAACAAACAACAAAATGATTAAGAGCATTTGATATGCGTGCTAACGTCTGCACAATACGCTGTTTGTCGATTTGAATAAAGAATTTCTTGTTTGTGCTCATAAGCTATGTTTGCTCTGACTGAAAACATAAAAAGCCTTTTTTTTTTATATTTCTACTTCTTTTCTTAATAGTAATTTATAATTTATTTTGATGTGAGCTGATCTATATATATAAAATTTTTATAGATTTATGAATGAGAATATGGATATATATTAATCTATTTTTATTTTAAAATATATATATAGATATTTTATATATGTCTACCATGCAAAAGATGTCCATTTCCAAATTTCAATTTCATATTCCAATATATTTCATATATATTCAAAATATATTGCCAGTGTCAGATAGCAGCCAACCAATATACCCACTTGCACTTTCTGAACAGTGTAGCAGAAACAAACAAAAATAAAAGAAGCAGCAGTGAAATGATTTTTTCTTTCTACTTGAACTTGATTCGCGCCTTAAATATAAAAACACACAGCTTCAGAACATTAAATGTGTTTAAGAGCTCGATTAAGACGTAGCGCGCATTAAATTGACTTGAATTTAATCAAAAAGAAATTTCAATTTGTTTACTTATATATATATTATATATTCATAAAAAACATAATTAGAAAGTTGCAAAAAGCTGAAAAACAATAAATAACATTTATCAGTTCGAAAATTCCAATAGAAATGGGCGACAAAAGTTTTAGGAATATGGTAAGCTTGTACAATATCTCAACTGTATAGGAACTATATTAATATATATCTTCAAACATAGCTGCTTAGCTGCTGTCTGGTTCTGGTGCTGGCCACAAGTCAAGCACGGCCACACTACAGTAAAAACTCACATAAGAAGAACTTCGATCTCAGCAGCGCCGGCAGCGAAACCATCTTGGCCTACGCATCCAAGCCCCAACCGCCCATGGCTCTGACGGGCAACTACAACTTGATTATGCCCGATTACTATGATCACCATCCAGCGGAGTCGATGCAGCTGCAGAACTTTGCCGCATTCTACGATGCCGAGATGAGTCCGGGCGCCGATCTGGGCATGGATGAGTCACAGTTCCTCGCCAGCAGCACGCCCGTACGTGAGCCCAAGCCAATCAATCCCGAGGAGCAGCGCATACGCCAGTATCTGCAGCCGGTGGACATTATCCGTGAGAAGAAGGCCCTGCAGAAGCTGAAGAAGGGCAGCACAAAGCCGCGAGGCGACGACTATGCCGAATGGGATCAGTTTGATTACGATCTGTATAGCGCCAATCCGGGCGATAGCAAAAAGTACTATAACGACTTCTAAATGTTTGCCCAACTTTCTAGTTATTCTCGTATTTGTTTTTGTTTATTGTTTATTTTTGTTTAAGCACTGAATAAATTATTTATTTATTTGTAAATTGCATTTCAAAAAATGTCGCTGGAATGTGGTTTTATTATTTTTCAAAGCTTTTGCGACTGTCGCAACAACTTTGCTTAGTATGTTATCTCTTTCTCCTCTTCTTCTTCTCCTTTATTGTTATTTTTTTTTAGCAAATTTGTCTGGCGAAAATAATTATTAGTTGCCTAATTTGTTTAATTGCACGAGTCATTAGCATTTGGCGCGTCGTTTGAATTTAATTATGGGGAGGATTTTTTCACTCTTTTCTTTTTGAGTTTTCTGCGAAATCAATGCGATTTTTTACACAGCATTTACTGTGTTGGTTCAAGTGTCTAAGCTTCCGGCCCTTAGAGATTGGCGTCCGGACAGAGGCTTCATCATAAACGTATCTCTTGACACCTTGTTTACTTATGCAGCTCTTGTGGCGCCTCGTCGTTGCACAGCTTGTGACATTTCCGCTGGACTTGGACTTGGACTTGATGAATCGCCCAGCAGCTGTTGGCATGTTTTTCATACACACATCGTGACGTCAGGGCTTGAAACGTGTTTCCCATTTGGAAACTAACTAAAAGATAAAATAAAATAGCAAAGCAAAAAATGAAGCAATTTCTTGGCATGTCTCACTCGAATGCTAAACAAATGACTCAGCAAGAGTTCGGCGCTGTGCTTGGGTTTTACAGTAATTTGATATCGAATATTTCCCAATTAAGGCGAAATGAAGAACTTTTTTTTGTGGTTTTTGCTAGCTAAAATCATTTCAAATTGCCTTTTATGGTTGCTGATATTCATATTTAGTTCGATTGAGTGGCCGAGTTATTTGCAGCAACTACTGAAAGCCAGACAGAAATCAAATGCGAATTTCTTGTTTGAATTTTAATAATTGAAACTATACTTTGAAATTGTTTGTACTGGTCGCTGTTATGCATACCAAATTGCTAGATATTGATAGATATTGCTAGATAGTTTTCTTCTTTTAATTAACTTTTTACTTTTATTTTTAATTATTGACAGAAAAGTAACTTTCAAGCGCGTTTCAAGATTAGTTTTTAAACGTTTGTATGACTCTTGACAGTCAGCATCAAAAGAATCTATGAAATGTTTGGCAACAATGCTGCCCAGGTTTGATGATGCGGTTTGCATACAAAATATAGCACACTTTTGGGCTTGTAATCAAAATATTTGATTTGGTATTGTTGAACTTTTGACAATTATGTAAATTTGAAGCACGTTTCAGTTTTTTTCTTTATTTCAATTTGTTGTTGATTATTGTCTTACGACTCTGTATCGCACGTGGCTTTTTACATCAACTACTGTAGCTATTCTTATTCTATTCTATTTCATTTCGAAGTATGGGTGGGTGCAGTATTTCGTAGTTGAAATGCGAGACTTGGTTTGGATGCGCTGCCAGTTTCTGTCAGTATCTGGAGCTGTGTCTATCCACGTTTCTGGAGCTGTGTCGCCCCATGAGTTCAGCGACTGTAGGCATCACTTGATCCCTATGTCGCACTGATTTCCTCACAAACCAGTCACTTCCAGTTCATCTGTGCTGTGCAATATAAGCACTTATTTGATGTGAGATCGCGCCGCAGAGCCACATACAGGTTTACCGCATAGGAAGGTTTGGACATCTATTGTCTTGCTTTACTTTTTAATGATAGTTTTCTGGATGCTTGTAGCACCCAATCCAGTTTTTTTTTATTAAATTTGGTTTTGCATAATGTGGTCACTTGGTTTATATGTACTTTAAAAGTCAGCCTTCCATAAAGACTAATGTTCACAGTGAACATCAAAAGAATTCATGAAATGTTTAGAAACATTGTAGCCAAGGTTTGAATATAAAATATAGCATATTCATAGGCTGCATAGGAAAAATTTTCGTTTTAAAAGCTCGAGCTTATTTGGGGTGAAATAATTATTTGACGATAATAACTAACCGTATGCTGAGAGCCTCCAGCAAACTATCGTATAACAGCAAAGCCATCATCTACAAAGCTATAGTAGTGCCTACCTTTCTATATGGAATGCCTTTATGGGGATCTGCAGCACAGACATCTATAAACAAAATCCAAATTTTACAGAATAAAGCACTACGAAGATGGACCGGAGCAAATTGGTTTGTGAGAAACTCAGTACTACACAGGGATCTTGAAATTCCTACAATCGCAGAATTGATTGGGAGACACAGTTCTAGATACGCGGAAAGACTTGCTGCGCATCCAAATCAACTAGCAGCTAATCTAGCCAACAACAATAACAGGCGAAGACTAAAAAGACTTCACCCTTTGGATCGTCGGGTGATCTGATCTCTGCGCATAATATTATTATTAATTATATTAATTAGTTTATACTGGCATACTGGCCCACTCATTAGTTAAGGTTTAGAGATAATTGCGCTATAGAGTCTTAGACAATAAGCTGCAACAATAAATTAAATTTAAATTAAAAAAAAAAAAAAAAAAAAAAAAAAAAAAAACTAACCGTAAGGAAGTGAAGTCTGAAGAAATATTGGTAATTAAGAGGATTTAATGGCAAACTAATAGAACGGATCAACAGAATGTTAACATAATATTTAGAACATTCCTCTTAAAATTACTTTACGAAATAATTTCGATTTTGTGATGTGGTTTAATTATAGGGATACGTGAGCACCTGCTCTTGGACGGGCTGATGGAAGCGTCTGTCACGCGGTCTCTGCTGACTATACTCTTTCACCTGTGTGCTCGGCGGCACGTCCTTGGGTGCAACGTATATCGGCTGTGTTTGGGCACGAGTCTCCTTCAGCACCTGAAAGTGGTTGGCATCGATCTGGCCGGGATTCAGTTGCAGCTGCTGGCATTGTCCGTTGGGCTCGCAGTTGGTCACGAGACGCCGATAGCCGCGCGATTCACCAACCACCGCCTGCTTGTAGTCGTAGCTGTCCAGCATGGCGCTCTGCGACTGGCCGTTATAGTCGCCAATTTGTTTTTGTACAGGTGGCTCTTCCGGCTCCGTTGGTAGTGGTCCATTGCCATGACCTCCATCCAGCACACGTTGACCACTCGACAGTGTGATAACAGTATAGGGCAGTGGGTTGTTTTTGGGCAGTTGCTGAGGCTGTGGTTGCACTGGTGGGGGGCCATAAACGATCGCTGGCTGCACTTGAGCTACGGTAGCAACTGTCAAGGTCTGCGGTTTTCTGTAGTAGGTGACAGTTGACTGCTGCTGCTGCTGCTGCTGCTGCTGTTGCTGCTGTCCGTTGTTCTGCGCGTAATAGTAGTTGATGGGCTGAACTGCGGCAGGCGGCGGTGCTACGAGGCCCACCAATGGGGCCTGGCGGTTAGCCAGCAGCGGATTGCTGTAGGCTGAAGTGAACACACGCTGCGGTTGCTGCTGCAGCCGTGGTTGCTGCTGCTGACTGGGAACCGTGTACGTTTGATGTGCCACATAGACCGCTGGTGACTTGCGCGCTTGCAGCTCATAGGTGCGTCCAAGTGTTTTCACGACATAGTTTGTCGTCAACTGGTGCGCAGCTGGCCTTTGTGGATTCTGGTGGAATGGTCTTAGCGGGCTCGGATAGTTGTATGCGACTTGTGACTCTGCGCAGCTCATTAGCGCCAACTAAAATATTGCATTAAAACATATATTAATATTGATGAGCCGTTGATAGTTCATTAGGCCGGGCGCTGCTTACCGTCAAGACGAGCAGCATCATGTTGGCCATCTAAGTGTTGCGATATTGAGTTGGAAATTATCGGACTGCTTGTGTTTTGTGTTGTGCACGCCTCGCCGTCTGGCAAATGATTGAGACAGATGCTGCGCTGATCACAATGTTTGACTTCTTCGAAAGAAGAGTCAAACCAGAGCTGAGGCTGCGACGCAAAACTTGTTTTGCCTATTGAGTTGTAATTGTGGCACCGCTTACCTTTTGATTTGCTGTAACACAGTTAAATTTCATAATTTGTTTTTCTCTCACTCTCGCACTCTCTCTGTCGCTTCCTCTATGGAGATATTTATATACTTGCATATCTTATCGTCGCTCGCCACTTCAGCGTTCGTTTGCTTGTGGTATAATTTGGCTATCACTTATGTTTCGGTTTTGTCATCGTTAAGGAGCCAACTTTTACGTTGGCACATGCACAGAAACCTCACCGTGAGGGCCGTGAAAATGCTTTCCGCTCATGTGGATACGCTTTGAGAGGGTACTAAGGTTAACTTACAATTTGTGTAATGTATTGATGGGTATATAGGTATACATGTATCAACTGTTGTATGAAAGTAAGCTATTTTTATGCCATTTGCTGTTGATAAATCGAAGTTTTTTTGTAATGAGCAAATTTCATATATAACATGGCAGCTAATGGTGAGTTTAGTAGGTGCTTGAATGAAGATGTTTTGATCAAATTTGTCATTACTTAGATATATCAGCAACAACTGACTCTCTCTCTCTCTCTCTCTCTCTCTCTCTCTCTCTCTCTCTCTCTCTCTCTCTCTCTCTCTCTCTCTCTCTCTCTCTCTCTCTCTCTACGTTTAGCGAATTGAGTGCTTTTATCAATTCTTCTTTTAATACCAATTCGATCTCTGGTTATGCTCAATATATCTGCAAATCTCACTTATAATATCTCAGCGAACAAACTATTTGCAATCTTGTAGATCTCTTAGACATAGAGTATTCATTGTTCGTTGTTTGGCTGCGTTAATATCATAATTTCTAGTTTGTTTTATTATTTATGTGATTTTTTTTCATTGTCTTTCCGCACTTAACCACTTTTAATTTACCAACTCAACCATGCAACATTATTGTAGATTTCTGTGTATTGACTTTGGGTCTATAAAGATCATGTTGATCTCGTCAAAAGTAAAAGTGCGGTTGCGCCGGGTTTAATCATGAGGTTTGCCATAGCTCTCTTTGTTAACGTTATTGTTGTTGTTGTTGTTGGTGGTTTATAATTAAATTTGCATCAATTTCGTATGGGATTTGTTGTTTCTGTTTTGGCTTCATCTGTTGATGTTGTGTAAATTGGTGAACAATAAAGTTTATTTTGATTTAAATATAGTGGGCAGACCTGATTGATATTCACGCCACATAAACAGATCCAAATCGACAAGAGTTTGGTTTTTGAAAACGTGAATTTGATACAATTCTGTGTTTCAGACCTGTTTATGGGTTATGCTAAAGGCCGTTGCAGTCACAAAGTGTGCTTGAAGATGACAAATTAGTTTTGTTTTCTCATATGATATATAACACATATGAAATGATGCGATTTCGACTTGCAGATGTCTTAATTAGTGGCATTTATATCTTAACTTTGAGTATATAGGGAATCTGAATGATTGATTCATTGCGAATATGTTGAAGTGCTCTTAGCCAGCATAATGAGAGATAAAATTTTAAGTGTTTGAATTCGATAAAATATTGTAGGTTTACCAGTTGCTAATTAGTTAATGTTATCTATTAGAGGCTAGTTGTCAAAGTTGACATCCGGATTATAATTGATCAATATTTTTAAGAGTTGGTGCTGTGACCATCGATACTCATTAGCTCACAGATTTGTAAGACTTCGGAAGTTAAAATAATATTAAAGTTTATTAATATTTAACAACAATCAAGGCTAGACTTTGTCATCAATAATTCGTATTTTTAATTAATTAATTAAAATTTACAACAAATTTTTGTTCTAAGAAATTATTGAAAATTCTAAAAAATTAACTTTGCTAAAATTTATAAAAATATATATAGATAATATTATATAATATTCGAAAGTTAAATAAAAATAATTACGGAACTAAATCTATTTAATAGTTATTTTTTATATATTATAAATAAATACTTGCATTTTTTCACGATTTTAAAGTGAGGTTTTTTATAACATTTCCGAAATCAGTAACCATTTTAAGTCAAATGTGATATAAGCTTGTGGTCTTAGCTACACGGGTGAACACCCAGAAGAAGTCTTATGTTTTATTCACCTTCATTTATCATGCTTTCGTGTGAATACGTAAGAGTTCGGATTAATTTATATCGGTTCTATTTTGTTTCCCTTTTAAAGCGTCAGAACAGAACTGGTTTCCAATGGCCTCTGCATGGCTTGATTAATTATTTAACACATTATATAAAATATGAATAAAAGAATCTCAATGTAACAATGTCAAAAGGAAAACTTACTCGAGTAACAAAATTATATTATGATTACTTTGTTCGCCTTGGCTTGGTCAAGATCAGCAATGAATATTTATTCGTGTGATGTATATTGAATAGTCGAATGGGCTTGGTTCTATGTTCTCGAACTGGTCTAATAAAAAGAGTGAATACCAAGCTTCTTTTAACATACAAATAAAATGTTTATAGGCAAAGCAAGATGATGATGACGATGTAGAGAAGCTCTAAGCTTATTATGCACAGCAATACTTAGGAAAGCTAAGTGAAATTATGAATATATAACATTTATTACGACTCCATAACCTGTATTGGTCAGACTTTCTGGTACTTCTGCTCAAGAGATCTTTGTGGTCTGAAGTTCATTTCAACTTTCATCTAACGTTGCGAGCGCAGCCAATTGCCTGGCTGACAAACAGGCTAGACGTTACGCAATGTGTTAATGTCAAATCAAAGACGAGGCATTTGAATGCCACTTAAGGAGGCAAGAGTCGATGTTTGGGGGAAGAACTACGCACGTGCAGTTGCTGGGGCGGCTAACAAAGCGCAAGTCAACTGCCAACACTTGACATTCACAATGAAAATGCAAGGCAAATGAAAGAGACTTACACACACACGCACACACACACACACACAGGCGCACGCACTCGCGACAGCTTATCAGAGCGCTGGAGTAGCGCTTAATAATGCAAGTGGCCGTTGCTGCGTATACGCAATGTGCCTAGACTTGAGTTGACTTGACTGGGCTCAGCGTGAGCCTGCAGGCGTCACTATGGGCGTGCTGTTTTTGGCCCGGGTGTGGGTGCGTCTGTGCGTTGTCTGTGCCACGACAGCGTTGCATTCATAACGTGCATTCAGGGTTAAAAGTCGAGTTGAGCTGCATGCAACGCCGAATGAGATAGCGCACGTGATGGGGCCGCTATAGAAATGCAGTTTGCAGTTGCACTGGCAAATGCATGTGTGTGTGTTCCATCTGTTCGCGCAGACAGACGAAGGGACGTGCAGTTTGTTTTAGCCATTTTCCACATGAAGCGTCACTTTAGACACCTCGCTGGCTTTGCTGGGCTTTCAGTAGCTTTGCTTTAGTTGCGGCGCCTAATTAGACACACCTGAGCCCACGGCGTAACTGGCCTGCCTTGCAAATTGGTTAGCCGCTTGCCAACTGGGTTGAATGACCCCCAATGCCACCCAGCTGAACTCCATAATCCAGCGAAAAAAAAACAAAAAAAGAAGAAAAACAGAAAAACTGCTTTAAGCAGCTTCGCCTACAACAATGCAAAAAACGTAGCTTGAGCGCAGCAAAAAAAGCAAGAAAATCAATTGCATAATGGCGCATGTGTTGCGCTCAGCAGTAGCAGCAGCAACAACAACAACAACAGTAATAATAACAGGACTAAATTGCAACTCTTTTTTTTGTATTTCCATTTGCAGCGGCAGAGAAAATAACAAAAACAAAAACAAAAACAAAATCAACCACCAGGCGACGCCACTCGACTTGAAGCCAGGCAGTCAGAGATTTTTGTTGCTGCTGCCATATTTTTTTGTTGCTGTCGGAGACAAATACACACACACACACACCCACACACATACAGAGACACTTGGGTCGACACATGTGTGTGACTGGCTGGCAGTCAGCTTTTGTTTGCGCCCGCACAGGAAGCCATTTAAGTGCGGCTTCTTGAGAAAATTGCCGGCGCGACGGGCAGAGAAGCGGTGCAGAGACAGAGACAAAAAGAGCGAAATGGATAGAGCGAGTGAGAGAGAGAGAGGGAGAGGCAGATAGTCACATAGATAAAGATAAAGATACAGAGTGTGAGAGCGCTACATAGAAGGATGTGCCTAACGAGCGCGTTGCAGCCTTAATTATTAACAGCAGCAGCTGCAGGGCAGAGTAGGGGACCGGCTAAAAGAAAGAGAGACAGAGAGAAAGAGAGGGAAAACGAGAGACGGGCAGAGAGAAGCTAATGCCTGGCCAGAGCTTAACTTTGTTGCTGGCTATCATGTACTGGGGCTGCTTGGAAACCCGCTCAGTGCTAAGCCGCTCAATTGTTGAACGACTCAGGCGCCTTAATAGGCTTAGAATCGAGTCAACTATCAAAACAAGTCCGATAAAAGCACAAATACGCATGCACACATGCACAGACATGCACACACATGCACACATGCACATTCGCATTTGATATGCTTGCGCTCCAGTTGCAGCGCAAACAGCTTTGTCAACGCATTCCAGATTCGCGTGTGCGCCTGTGTGTGTGTGTTTGTGTGTGTGAGTGTGTTGGTGTGTCCCTGTTCTGTCTCAACTGCGTCTGCACTCTTACTATACACACTCACACAGACACACTCATACACACATGCACACATTTGCATATGCGCGCCCGTCTGTCTGCTGCAGCGCCTCTGAGTATGCAATGCCCGTCGCCAGCTCTTGACTTGCCCTCGGAGTCGTCCTCATTGCCTTTGTTTTATAATTTTCCTTTGATTAATTTTTTGTATTTTTATTTTCGGTCACATGCGCTAAACAATGCCTATGAGCAGTGCAGTCTGCAGTCTGCAAATAAACAGGGTGTGCATTACTTTGCTAGCAAGCTAAACAGATTTGCTGTGGATATTTGTTTTTGAATTTTTAAATAAGAAAATACGAAAAATGAAATTTAAATTGTAATTTTTATTAAAGAAAACTTATTTAGAATTTTTTTTGTTTGCATAAATTTAAAATACTTTGAAACGTTTTTTAATAAAATGAAACAAAAAATAGAATATATATATTATATATATTGAAATTAATATATTAAGTAGAATTTAAGGATTTGTAAATATTTTGTAGATTATTTATATTTTTGATATATATTTTGTATTTATTCAATTTTATTTTATTACATAAATATTATCTAGTTTATATAGAAAATGAAGTTAAAAAAAATAATAAAAAAATAAATGAATCTTAACATAAATATATTAAAGTAAAATAAATAATTAATCAACAATAAATAGATTTAAAAATTAAGGCCCTCTATAGACTGAATATAGCATATCTTAGCTTGATGCTGCCAGCTTCCCTTGCTGCAAATGTTGATTATTGCAACAATATCAAAAGCAACAACAACAGTAGCAGCAACAACAGCAACAACAACAATTGCTGCTGCTGAATATGGACTCCTCTGATGTTTATTTGCAGTCACTCGCATGTGTCGCCACCAGCGGCTGAGCGACAGCGATGATGAGGCACAAAATGTGACCAGGCGAAGTCAAAACTAAACTGCCTAGTCTGACTGACTGTCCGTCCTTCCGGCTATCTGTCTGTCTGCCTGTCTGTCTGCAACAAAAAAAGAGAATTAAAAAAAAAAAACAGAAATGTTTGCAACAAACAGACAAATGAGGACGGCGGCGTTGACATGATAGCCGCCCGGGAGCCTGCGAGCGGCATCTGTCGGCGTCGCTGCCACGTTGCATGTTGCAGACGATGTCGTCATTGCCGCGCTGCATGCGTTGCATTTTTACGCTTTTTTTCTATATATATTTTTCTGCTTCAGTTTTTTTTTGTTTTTTTCTTCTTTTAGCTATATTTAAATACGCTGCGGGTTGCACTGTGCACAGCACTTCATTTGCTTCACAGCTCATTCATGTTTTGTGTCGAGCCTACGCCAGGCAGCGAACAGCAAGCAGCAAGCAGCGAGCAGCGAGCAGCGAGGCTGCCAGCCAGACGTAGCTCTAAGCCGAGGTAAACACTGCTCGACAGTTGCCCGTCTCGCTTTGGCTCATGCGGCTGATATGGCAGCTGCCTCACCTACATTCTGCACTTAGACATGCTGCCACGTAGGCAGCGGTGGTGGCTGCCTCGCAAAAAAAAAAAAAACAGTAGGAAAAAAAACCTCCCCAGCTGCGACGCCGTCGCCGCTGACGCTGCTGCTACTGCTGCTGCTGTTGCAGCTCCCTCGCGGCCTGTGTCTGGGCTCGGGATATCGCTTACAACAAACACTTGCAACGTTTGCAAAGCTTCTGCTCCGCCGCACGGTCGTTGGCCATGGCGGCGGTGGCGCAGGCGAAGACGGAGGCAGAGGCGCTGGCGGCGACGTTAACGTTAACGTTAACATTAACGTTAACGGCAGCGGCAACGGTGGCGGCAACGGCAACGTTAGCGGCGGCCTTCCTTTCTCGAGAAGTTTGCCGAGCTCTACACTCGGTTGCATTTGCTGCATGTGGCATGGCAGTTGCCAGTACGTTCGCGTGCTTTGCATACTTTGGTTGCGTTTTTTGTTGCGCCACAGCCGCTGCTGCAGACGCCGCGCGCGTGATTTAACGGCATCGAGAACGTTGCGAGTTTTTTAGCCTTGGTTTATTTTTCAATTTCGGTTCGCATTCGCAATCAACGCGCTTTTTTGCCATTTGCCAATTGCCGATTGGCCGTTTGGCCGTTTGTGTTGCGCCTCCGATTTCCGCCGGTGTTTTGGCCATTTGCGCGCCATTTTTTACGCGGCCATTTGATGCGTTGGGGCGGCCAAAGCTAGCGCCATAAATCACATGGCATAATTGTGCATGTTGAACCAACAGCTTGGCTTACAGCTTGGCCAGCTAGTTAGCCAGTCGGACAGCCAGAGGGACAACAAGTGGATGCCTTGATTGGCGCTATAAGCCAAACGAAATCCAAAACATTTTCAATCACAAAAAAATACAATAAACAAAAGCTGCTTAAAGTTAATGCGCAAATTGTGCATGGATTAGAGAGCAAATCCAGAGCTGACAATATTATATATTTATATATAAATATATATAAATTTAGCGGAGCAAATTGATTTCCAAGCTAAATTGTAAGTATAAGGAAGAAAATGAGTTTGAGGATAAATATATTTTTGTAAAAATAAATATTTATATAAATATGTGAACAGAATAATATAAATACAATTGGGTATAGGATCTATATGCAATAATACTATTTACTTTATTATATAGCTCAAATTTTTTATGAGATTTTATGACTTTCCTTTGTATTCTAAAAATTCAGATAAAAATTGTTTTTAAGACTATTATTAAAATTATTTTAAATAAATTTATCAAATGCTCTTTTTAGTCTCCAATTTTTTAGACTTAATTCAAAAATAAAAATGAAATAAAAACAAATCTATATAAATTGAGAAAGATTTTTTTTTATAAAATCAATTTCATCTTTGAATTAAATCTAAATAATTTTCCACTCAAAAATGGAAAAAAGGTTTTAGCAGGCAGCTAAATTTTGAGTCGTTAACGGATGGAAGTCCAAGTGGAATAGATCAATTTAAAGCAAGATTTTCGGCGAGAGCATGAATTTGTATATTTTGTGTGAACTCATGAGTGTAGATAAGATAAGATAAGACAGACGTTTGCTAAAAGTTTCCAAGTTGTGTGTGTGTTTAGTTAATGTGGATATAAAAAGTTTAAGAGTTTAAGAAAGATATATGATGGTATAAGTGGCTCAGACTTGATAGACTTATTCAGCCTTGTTGGCTAGATCAGTTCTCTTTTCATATAATCAATACATGAAATAAAAAATAGTATTTTATTTAGCTATAATTAGCTAAATATTACTTCATCATACGATAATTAATAGATGTAAGCAGAGAGAAATAATAAATATACTATAACTGCGATACAACTGGTATATCTGGTCCATATACTATGCTTTATAAAATACTATATAAAATTATTTAATAATTAATATTATTATTTTATTATATGAGATTGTGAATTACTAAATCACTAATTTGATATGTGTTCAAGTCTTCTCCTTTCACTTTGATTAGGTTTAGGTAAAGCTTACTGCCCAAAATGCAAAATGCGATTATTCGCTTTGAGTTTTAAGAAGGGTATTGAATGCATTATGAAAGCACGTTAGCCGCAGAATCGTCTGGCAACTTGTCGTACGTTTGCATAACAAGTGAGACGAGTCTCGGATGCCCTGTTATAATTCACAACTTGTAATTGTGTGCAAACAAACGCAGTAAATGCAATTTCAATTAAGCAGCTACAAAAACATGGGAACACGACTTCAAAGAAAAGAGAATGAGAGGGAGAGAGGGATAGAGGGATAGAGGGAGAAAGAGAAAAAAGTGAAATCGTCTCACTGAGTGCCGTACTGCATGTAGCAAGTGGCAAGTGCAGCGTCAGGTGCACTGACATTGACGCGCACGACTGCAGCAGCAGCAGCCGCAGTAGCAGCGGCAGCAGCAGGGGACTTGCCACACAGCCAGCTGTTCCGCAACGAACCTTGAGCCCAAAACAAACTCGTCTGCTTTTTGCTGAACGCCTGCTTGCCGACCGACGCGTCTGCAAGGGCGTTCCCGAGTTGCATTTCGAGCCCCTTTCACTGTGCATTGTATGCGATGGTTTTTTACGTTCCTTTTTTTTGTTTTTTATTTTAAACATTGCAATCCAGCTGTGTGTTTTGTCAACATGGCAGCCGAGCAAATCCAGTTACGATTCCCAGCTACAACTTGTGCCAGCTCCAGCTCCAGCTCCAGCTCCAGCTCCTGCATTGTGCGCCTTTTTGTGTGCATTGTTTTTGTTAGCTCTGTGTGGGAGCTATGCAAGGGCAAGACGGGCGCGGCAGTCGAGTTGCCGTTGCAGTTAATTGAAAATACTAAATTTCCACTGTCTAGACGGCAAATTATATGACAATTGTTAGAGCGCATGTTTGACTTTCATATTAAAATTAATTACTTGGGCTGCTTGCCATAAAAATGGGCACTGGTTAAATATTAGAGATATGCAAATGTTCATACAAATTTATAATATATATATATGTACATGGATACATACAGCTGTGTTCATAAAAATAGCTGTGCGTCATAATATTTTGAAAACAATTTGAAACGAGTATTAAGATTAACATATAATTATATATAATATTATATATATGTATTCAAATGGTTTTCAAAATATTGTGTTTATCAATACATTTTGCTGTCCAACATTTTAGTCGCACTACTATTTTTATGAACACAGCTGTATATATCATTTAAGCTCATATAGTTAATTATTTTTGTGTGAATTCACTCAGTTTGCAGATTAAATGAATTTAGATATAAAAAATAGGTTTTCTGATTAAAGAGTTCAACTCAATCCGGTTTTGCACGATTCACTAAATAAATTTTGCGTATGCTATATAAATCTTCTATCTTTTTGTGGTCTTATATAATACAGCTCTTACAGTTGTCAATAATTCTAGCCTAAATTTGAATGGTCAAAGCTTAATGCTAAGCTGATATACAATTTTTGGCATAAAACCAGTTTTAAGTTTCTGTAGGTGGCTATGCCCTAAACCACGTTTTTATGTGAGCTAGGCTTTCCTAGTCAATTCGGTTTATCATAAATCTTGCCATTCCATTTCTTACATTGATAGTGAGATGCTGTAGCTATAACATCTAAAGTTCGACAACCCAATGAGAATATTTTTGATATAGCCTTAATCCATTTAGAATATTATTAATTAGGCTTTAAGCCTCTTTGAAATGACTTGAATATCGATTTTTGATATATCACACACAATTTATGCAATTTTCACACAGGAGAGAACTAATCACAACTTGCCTATGATAATAATTAATGCCATAATTGCAAATGCATTAAAATTAAGGAAATCTCATAAATGCAGAGTTCAGCCGGACAGGAAATTGAACGAAATTTACACAATAAGCAATTACAAACGGAAATCGTGCGAAAGCAAAACACCTTTGACTATTGCACACCCAAACACACACACATGCACAGAGGGTATTAATTTGGCATTTAATAAACAATGAAATTGAAAATTTAAGGTGCTTAGCCAAGTCGAATCGTAGGCCAAGTTGTATGTCAATTTCGACATTACAGTCATGCAAGTAATTACACTGACCGCCTCACTAAGCCAGAAATTTTATGCATTCCCCAATTGCAACAGCAATGCATGTGTGTGTGTGTGTGTGTGTGTGTGTGTGTGAGTGTATGTGTGTTTGCTATTTGACTACTGCAAATTCATTAACTGCAACTCCTTGTTGCTGTCGTTGTTGTGGCCCTTTTGGCCAGCATCTTGAAAATCAAAATTTGCATCTACTTCAACATTGACTTTACCGATTTTGCCTTACGCATTTTATTACGTGTTTATTATGCTAACAATGCGAGAAAAGTTTGCCTGTGTGTGAGTACGTGTGAGCAGTGCAAACAGTGGCGCAGTTCTTCAAGGAAGGAAAGTTAAACATAACTAAAATTCATGTAGATAAACACGTGTTAATGAATATGCAAAATAACCGAGTCTTATGTGAGATAAACGAGCTGTAGATATATATGGCATTTGGCAGATATTCTAGATATGAACTAGAAATATAAATGAGTTTTTAGAATGCTTGTACAAATGTCTGCATTGGAAGAGAAATGTTGATACAATAATATGAATATGAATGGAGATATTCTTAGGAGTGAAACTTCGATTTGTTACAATAAATATTGAATATGCACAAGATTAAATACTTTCAAATAAATATTAGAAAAGACTTAACGTATATAAAAACCTAATTAAATAATAATTGAAAGAATTGTGAAATAAATTAGAATTTTTTGGTTATAAGTTGACTTAAAATTAGTTTTTATATCAGCATTTTTAACGCTGTTTTATTATTAAATAATTTTTAATAATATAGATAATATGTAAGATTGCATAATTAAATGAATTAAAGCACGGCTCATCAATTTTTAACTAAATTTATTATTAGAAACTAAAGACAAAAATTTGTGGATTACTTTCAACTCTATTCTTTGAATGTTTGGATTTCTTGTTGACATCATATATGTATAATATAATTCAATACAATAAATATGGTATATATAAATACATATACTAAATATTCATATACTATATTTATAATACTGCCCAATTAACATTCCATTTAATAACTATTTTTCTTGTGATAGTTATTAAATGTTACCAAATATGCAAAAGGTAATTGAAGCAAAGGCAATTCTTAGAATATTATCTAATATCATTTATTGTACAACAATTTCCACATTTAGTTATCCTTATTTATTAAGATAGCCCACACCAGTTACTCTCACATATTTTGTATCAATTCCACACACACACTGAATATTTGTCAATGTTTTGCCAAAAAGAGGTTTTAAAGTTTTTCGTAGAAAAATGAAACCCACATACAATAAATGATTGCCATAACAAAAAAAAAAAAAAAAAAAAAAGTTATCAAGGGTTGTTCAAGGCTTTGCTGTAGAGAATTGTGGCAGAGCAAGCATTGTTGATTGTGGTATTTGGCTGTTGGCTGTTGGCTGCATACGTTCTGATCAATAAGTTGGCTTGGCAAACTCAAGTGCCTGAATGTGGCTCCCAAGTGGCACCAAATAACAAATGAAATATCTTATAAATATGTATACCTCTGTATGTGTGTGTGTGTGTGTGTGTGTGTGGTTGTGTGTGTGTGTGTGTGTAAATAAATCAACACACAGACGATGTCACTGGACCACCCTACTTAATGACAGCTGCAGGAGCAACCGAAAACTGTAGCCACATAACATCTTTTCATTAGAGCATTGTTTCCTTGAATTCGCAGTAGCCTTATATATTGTACAATATATATATATATATATGTATATGTGTGTGTGCTCGCTTGTACGACTGGACACCTGAGTTAAGCCAGACGAATGTGTTGTGGAAATGGCAGCACATATTTCTACTGGCAACAGCCATTTGCATTTCATTTTTCGACAAGTAGAAATATTTTTCAGGCGCAGGACGAACTGTCTGCCAGGACATTATAAATAGTTAGACGACTTCCTTTTGTCTTTTGTTCGAGCACTCCGCCTCTACATAACTCTCCCTGATTGTCTCTCTCACTCTGTGAGTCTGTGTGTTGGTGTGTGCTTAGTCCATCTGTCATTTTAAGTGGCTTATTCATATGCAAGTGGCTTCCGGGGCTAAACATATTCGAGTGTTTTAGTGGCCCGTGTACATGACCGAGCATTATCATTAAGTGCTTATAGGCTGGCCGGCCAAACATGTTTGTCTGTCTGTGAACAATGATGGCTATTAACACAAAACTGATATACTCGTACGTGTATAACTGCCTATTGCATACTTTTGCGGAGGCCGGAAGTGACAGGCTATATTAAGCATACGCACTGTTGCACACTGAAGCATAAGTTGGCTTTCGTTTTTCATTGATGTTGTTGTCGTGTTTCTTTGCAGGCGTTGCTATGAAGGCAACGGTCAACAGCAGCAGCAGCAGCGCCGCCAGCAGCATCAACCACTTGGAGCCACTGGCGGCCCCCAGCAGCAGCAGCAACAGCAACAGCAACAGCAGCAGCAGCTGTAAGCCGCGGCTGCCCAAAGTCTCATTCGCACCGCTGGACATTCCAGCTCCATCGGCCGCTACGTGATACGCGAATATGCCGCACCACAATATCGTTTGCGAGTGGCTGCGCACAATCGGGCTGCCGCAGTACGGCGAAAGCTTCCTCGAGAATGGCTACGACGAGCTGGAGATATGCAAGCAAATTGGCGAAATCGACCTGGATGCCATTGGCGTGGATAATTCCTCGCATCGCGGTAAGCTGCTGAAGAGCGTGCGAGCGTTGCGCGAGAAGGGCGCTGCGATTGTCTATGTGCTCATCAATGATCCGAAGGCGCTGAGCAATAGCAACGAGATACTTGCCTCCGACTGCGATACGCCCATTACCATGAAGGAGCTGGAGGGCGTGATGAAGCGCCATCTGGAGGCAGATGGCATACGCCTCACAGCCCATCCCTACTCCTCGCCGGTGAGTACTTCGCTACACTTCAGCTATTTTCAGTTTCAGTTTCAGTTTCAGTGTCGGCTTATCTTGGCCATTTTATTTACCGCTTGCAATTTGCATGCTCGCCATGGGGGACTTGTTGTTCTGGCCGGCAATAGTTGTTGCTGCCGCTGTTGCTGCAGCGTGTGACAGTCGCCACTAGTTTGTAATGGTCGCCGTTTGGGGACGGCCAAACGGACAGCCGCCTGGTGCCTGCTGCCTGCTGCCTGCCGGCTGCTGGCTGGTGCCTGGTGCGCTGTGTGCGCTCTAATGTGAAATTAACACGATTTTAATTTAGTTAAACCGAGTGGCCAACCGCGTGTCTGGTCTGGACTGAAGCGGTCGCCACTGTTGGCCCTGGCACAGCGACCGCCCACAGAGCAAGCCGGGCAACTGGGCAACCGGGCAGCCATTTGTACACATTTCGCTCGAAAGTTTATTTTATAATATGTCGGTTTGGTTTAGCCGTGGGAAATGCTTTTTGCATTGCGTTAATTTTGTTTATTTTAGGCAGCAACTGTTTCAATGTTCTTCTGCTGGCCCTAACTGGTGCCGGCTTTACAAATTGGGCCATAAACGCCACCGGGGTGTGGCCAAATAGCAGAGCAACAATCCTTTAATGATCTCTGCCAATATACAAATTTTTGCACCGCTTGCAACATTGGCAAATTGCTGCTGCTAGACACACACGATAAAGCAGCATTGGCAACAATGTGGCCATAATGCAAGTGTTGCAACAAGCGCAAAAAACGACAAAGGAACTCAAATAGATAATATTAACAGTGGTCTTAGTTCTAGACAAAATTATGCTTGAAATTCATTGGCTTCATTTATGTTAAAATTTAAGTAAAAAGTTTTAAAGGAATTTTTGGGTCAAGATATTTACAACTTGGTTTGGAAAGTCTTTATGGATTCGGTTTATTGATTGTCAGTTGTAACAAAAGTCTTTAAAAATAACAAACAAAAATATATAAAATAAATGAATAATACAAAAATCGTGATTCAATGAAACAATTATTAAAATTTTGTATCGAATATATTTCTATATGATTTTTTAATAGTTTGATATATTATTGAGCATCATTCAATATACAAGTTGATAATAAGACTAAATTCTTTCAAGTTATTTAATAATAAACTAGACTAAAAATAAATGATTTGCCATTCAATATAAGCACTTTTAAGTACACACAACAAATAATTTCAAAGTAAGAAAAAAATCTTAAGAAAATTAGTTTTTCCTTCGGTTAATTTATATACTGCTTAAGGAATTCTGATTAATATGTTGCACTTAAAAAATATTAACAACATCAACATGTTTATAAGAGGTTAGAGTCCCTAAATTCTCAAACATTAAAACCTTGACTAACCTGATTTCCCCCGATTTTAGCATAATTATTTCATATGAATATTGATGACCATATTTGAGCACAATTTTAAGAGCGTGCATCCCACTGTGCCACATGCATAAAAAGTGCACATTTGAGGAAACATACACCATCTACTCGCACAGATATAGTTTTGCAGACGTGTTCGCATTGTTAGATCTGATGTGATGAGTTTTGCAAGCGTGTCAAGCGGCAGCTTTGCACAAGCTCAGTTGGCAACCCTTTTATCCACGGTTGTCATGCACTTTTGCTGAACAAATAAAAACATGTCACTGGTTCAGGGCCGCATTCGCATTCGAAGAAAAGTGCGCTGCAAATAAATGAGGAATGAGCTTTGCTGTTGTTGCTGTTGGTGCTGCTGCTTTTGATTTAAAGTTGGATATTTAGAGC
This sequence comes from Drosophila leonis, assembly GCA_035045365.1. NCBI lineage: Eukaryota > Metazoa > Arthropoda > Insecta > Diptera > Drosophilidae > Drosophila > Drosophila leonis. The sequence continues at coordinate 4,051,134 of JAWNPC010000338.1, read as the reverse complement.
AGTCAGGCGTTGGGCGGCCATTGCGAATGCAAATGGGCGTGGCCAGGTGGGCTATTGAGCACGCATAGTGCTGGTGCACTTGGCAGCCGGCATACTCGTATTATGCAATAGCTACGCCTAACACCTGCCCAAGTGCCAAACTGTGCCGTTTGATGATGAAGCACGAAGCGGAGCGAGTCTTGTAGCGTGTTCTGCTTGGCAGCCTGACGGCCTGGCGGCCTGGCAGCCTGGCAGCCTGGCAGCTGCCTTGCATTCTAATTAGCAGTTTTGTTGGGCTTGTTCTTTTTCGGGCACTTAACATAGTTTGCCTGTTCGTATGTAGACAAATAAACAAACATTTTGTGCAACGTGTCGTATGCGCAATATCACGTTCCGGCCGCAAATTGAAATGCAACTTAAATGCGGCAATAAAATTATATGAAATGGAAATGCAGTCAAGTAAAAATACATGTATGCATGCGTATATATATGTGTGTGTGTGTCTGTGTGTGTGACAGGTGTCTGCGCTCGTGCGAGACTACAAAAGCTTGGAGAAGGAAGCTGGGCTAGGGGCTAGACTTGTTAGCTTCTGGCTGCTTGGCTCTGTCTGGGGCATGTTGATGCGCGCAACTTCAACTAATTGCACTTTGCGCTGATGAGGCAGACACGAGTGTGTGCGTGTGTGTGTGTGTGTGCATGTGTGTGCATGTGTGTGTGTATCACTGACTGACTGACAGTTGCAGACAAGTTGCATTTCAGCACAAATGTTTGCATGGCTGCGACTCTAAATGAATTTGCCTGGCAGCAACAGTAGCAGACAACAGTTACACACACACACACACACACACACACACACACTTGCATACACATGCAGAGAGATAGACATTTAGAATGCCTTGAGAGGATGCACTGATGCTTCAGTGGACACTTTGAATGTCATGCAGGACACATTTAAGTGGCAGCCTTACGCTAATTACCGGAAGATATTAACACTTGTGTTTCTGGGCCACAAAGCGTCTCAGCATTTGACCCTGGTCAACATCTTCAAAGCAACGATTGTGGCTGGCCTACAGGTGGAATGTGGGGGATTAAAGAGATGCACATATTAGGGCAAGAATGCGTTCCGACAGAGTGACTTCTTGCTTCTGATTGATGCATGGCCAGAAATTGCACTTCAGGTATTATTTTGGGAGTTGGGACTTTTGGAATATTCGAACTGAAGATGGAAAATACACAGATCCAACTTTGTATGTAATTTCCGAGTCTGCTCATAGTCCACCACAATAAAATAATTCCAAAATAAACTGAAATGGCAAACTAAATGCTTCACGATCTGTTCGTCTGATTAGCTTGAGTTGGCCGTGCAACGCCTGGTACTTCTAGCTTATGCAAACATATTCTTAAAAGCATTTCTTCTTCAAACCCATTTCTCACAGGAGGGTAAGCGCGGCTACTTGGAGGGACTCGCTGCACATTATAGCAAACAGATTAATATGCCCTATGAGGACGTACTGGATGCCATCGAGCAGGTGCGCCTGTCCAAGTGGAAGGAGCGACATGTGCGCATCTCGACGGGACATACGTTGACGCGTCGCAGCGCTGGCGCCGGCAGCGGCAGCAGTGGCAGCAGCAGCGCCACTGGCGGACTGGTTGGCTCCTCGGTGCTGCCCACCAGCCACAGTCAGCCGCTTTATGTGCCTGGCAAGTATTTGGTAAGCAGAGAGCACATTGACTTTTACGGCTCGCTGTTTTTACGAGCCGGGCTAATCAGGCCGCACGGGCCGCATGGCGAATGAGTTCTAATTCATTTCGTTTATTATGCATGTATGCAGCCATCGAGCTGCCTGTCGAATCGCGAGGAGAACGAGATCTACAGCTATACCCAGAACGATTTGGCCAATCGGATGGCCCGCAACGCCATCGACTCGAAGTCGGCGCTCAATTTGAATGGCATGCAGCACAGCTATCCCGGAGCGCGCACCAACTTCTTTTACGACTTTTCGGCAACAGGTAAGGGCGCAGGCGGCCAGGTGGGCAGCTGCATGTGCTGCATGCGGCCTGCCACTTTGTCGGCTGTTTCACTTTTTATGGCTTTTAATTCAATTAAATTGGTTGCGTTCCGCTTGCTGCTCAATCTTTATCTGTATGTTTAGCGTACGGCTTGTGGCTTTTAATATCGGTTTGATTTCTGTCTCTCTTTTTTTTTGGCAGAGGGGCGCAACAAGAACAAACAGCGACGCACGGTATTTGCGCGCTTCCTGCAAGGCTTGCGGCAAAGCGGAGACGAGCTCAATGCCAACGAGGGCATGCAACTGAAGGTGAGTGCGCGGCAAGGGTGGGGCGTATACATAACGAAGTGAGTGCGGCATGTTTAACGACTGTTTAATATGTTGAATATTGATTTGAATGAAATGGGAAATTAAACAAGGACAGTTTCTAGAAAGATGTTTTAATGTCGGTAATTAAAATAAAACAATAAAAGGGGCGCATGATAATTGAAAGCTATTCCATATTCAATAACTGTTTCCCTCTCTCTCGCTCTTTATTTGCAAATTGCATAAATTCCATTTGTTCCTTATTTTACCCACTTCATTTAAGATTCAAATTCATTACAAAAGGGAAATTATATTTGGATATTTATGTTAGAGTGATTACAATTATAGTACAAGGCATTCATTTGATTTGAAGGGATATTTAGTTAATTCCTTGGTCTGGAATATTTATTTGGTGAAATTTAGCTTTGATCTTGGGTATTTATTTGGTGTGGGAACAGAACAAGAACAGAACACGTCATCTATATTAGCTAAGACTCTTATTTGCTTTATAGTATTATGATGTTAATAGTAGTTGTATTAGCAATAGGGTATCTTTGTAATAAATGTAATTGGTTAAATAGGCTATTTTTGTAACGGGGATATTCAATTATTTACCAAGCACTTAACTGCAACAGATATTCCTGTAAGGGCTGTACAAGGAATTTATTTGATTTAAAGGGGTATTTAGTAAATCCCTCAATCTGGGATATTTATTTGGTGAAATTTAACTTTGATCTTGGGTATTTATTTGGTGTGGGGATTTTAAAATTTATTTCCTACAACAGAAAAGGGATTTTTCCTTTTGTACACGTCATCTATATTATTAAGGCTGAGACTCTTATTTGCCATATAGTATTATGATGTTAATAGTAGTCTTATTGGCAACAGGGTATCTCTTTGTAATATATGTAATTTGTTAAATAGGCTGTTTTCGTAATGGGGATATTCAATTATTTATCAAGCAACAGGTGCTCCTGTAAGGGCTCGTTATGTTATCGATAGAGAACTACATAAACCGGAATTATAATTATATTTACTGTATTTGACCTTTCCTTTGTTTCCGGTTTGTTTTTTTGTTTTCTTTTTTTTTGGGTATTATGGTATGTATATGCCATTTAACTGCTATGTAATATACTTCAAAGCATTTCGTGCCCTTAGCCAATGAGAGAAACTTTTTGAACGCTCTTTTTAATGTCTAATTTTTGCAAAGACAAACTTTTGACCTCGGGCGCCGCCTCCCGTGTGCTACTTATAAAATTAAATTAAAATATAAAAACCGCGTTAACCTACAAATAACAACAACAAAAAGAGCCACTGCCAAGTTGACAGAGGCAGAGGCACGGAATGCGAAGAGATTGAGAGAGAGAGAGAAAGAGTATGAGGAAGTGGAATGCAAACAAAGGGAAAAAACTTATCAGGACTAAGCCGATAAAAGGCAATTACCGTTAATTGCGTTGCCTTGTGCGAAGGGCGTTGCACGAGATGACAAAACAGAAATGTAAGAGTGCGCAAGAGTCAAGGCAGATGGGGTGAGAGAGAGAAAAGGGGGTGCAGCTTGTATATGTGCAGCATGCAAATGGTGGACAACGACAACGACAACGACAACGACCAAAGAGATATGAACTGTTCAGGTGAGGTGCAAGGATGTGCCACGAACAGGCAAAGGATTTGTCCGGTCTAGCTTAACGGCTTGCAGTACATTTCTGCACTTCTTGGGGAATGGCCGGAAGCTGTGACAGTGTGTGAGAGAGAGAGAGAGAGAGAGAAGGAGATAGAGAGTTAAACGTGTGAGGGTAGGTAGCTTGCTGGTCGCCCACTCATTTGCACCTTTGCGCGTTTGCTTTCTGCGGTTGGCATCCGTTGACTCCCAACACACGAATGTCCTTTTCCTTTTGTTTTTTTGCTGTTGTTTTTTATTTTGTATTTTTTTTTGGGGAACAACATTCAACGGCAGCGTCGCATTTGTTTTTATTATTTCAGGCGTGCCAAAAAGTGTTTTGTTTTGCGAGTCTCTTTTTGTGCTCCTGAGAGAGTTTATAACTTTTCGTGTTTTACGGTTGTTGTCCGGCATTTCTTTGCCGTATTTGTGTAGCTTCTTTTCTCTGTTGTTCTTTTTTCAGACTGTTTTTTTTGTTGCTTCTTTGTTGTTGGTGTTCATTTAATATTTAAGCGCAATTTGCTGTCGCCCAGCGCAACAGAGTCCTGACTCCCAGCTTTTTGTGTGGCGTGGTCAATTTTGAAAATGACTTGGGCTAAGCACTGGCGACAATTGTGGCCCGCAACTTGTTGTGTGTGTGTGTGTGTGTGTGCGAGTGTGTGTGTTTGTCCTTTGGCACTCATTACCTTTTTTGTGTGCTGGCATGAGTCGGGGTCGCGGTAACAGCTGCCGGCCATGGTTAGCCAACAACAAGAGCGCACAGACGCGTATGCACGATTCTAAACTTGGCTGCGCTCTCTCATTATGCGGTCTGTTGCGGAAATGTTGCTTTAGGGAAATTCTCTGTTTGGCCTTTCATTAATTTTTCGTTGCTCGCCGCTTTTCATTTGACATTTTCATTTTCATGTTCATTCCAGTTGTTTTCTTTTTTGTGGTTTTTGTTGTGAGGTGTCGATTTGTTTTATGCCGTCTGGCTGAGAGGGCAGAGCCCTGGCTCTGGCTGCTTAGTTTGATAAAGTAATCATGGGTTACAAGCATACTTATTTATATCATGAATTTATGTTTGCATTTAACAGACGAACGAGCGCTTCAAGAGCTGCGGCACCATGAAACGACCCGAACCGCCGCAGGACTTTGAGAAGACCATACAGCGTGTAAATATAGCAACCCCTACCTAAGCCCCAACCAAAAGCCGAACACAATTAAGCCCGACTAACGCACACGCTCTCTTTTGCAATTGAAATCTAATTTTGCGATTCTCCATTATCGTGCAGCTGAAGACGCAGAAGGCGGCGCAAAAGAAACCAGCCAGCGCTCCCCTGGACATGGCCCTGCATGAACGCAACAAGGAGGTGGCCCACAGCCTGGCCACAGAGATGCCATTGAACAATTACACAAAGCATCCCTAGGACACGGTCATCAGCATCGATGCTGCATAAGATTTACATATTTAAGAGACATGCATTCATGGACGAGACGAGTACAAGAAGAGTTGGGCTCGGGTGATACACACGTTAAGCAAGCAAGCAATACGAATTTATAATAAGTTGAATCTAGTTGATAGTTCAGTGTAAAGGTGATATTGAACAGTATAAGAGCTAGTTTTATAACAGTTGATAGACAGTTCGCAGCGAACTGCAAATAGACAGTTGAAGCCATTACAATAATTACAAAAGCAATTCAATAGATTATTCACTTCCAACTCGAGACCTAAAGCCAGTTGATCTGAATTTGAAGTTTTTAGTTTAACATATGCATCTAAAGGACTTAATTACATTTATTTTTGTGCATACACACACACAAGCACACAGACATAGCTAAAAGCTAAAAGCATTCACAAATCAATCAAAACTTCTTCTAACATGCCAGAGCATATGCCATACTTGATATTCCATGAGCTGCATTCAGGCACTGAAATAACTAGCGGCAAACGCATCCGAAAACTTGGCAAGGAATGTTGACAAAACGCGAAATTCCAACAAGATTAACGCTGAATCAACACGACCACACACACACACACACACACACACATAGACGCACACACGCACAGCAAACTTGCGCTAACCGCAGACGTTGCATAGACAATCCAGCAACTGCTGCTGGTTGCGGTCCTCGCAGCTCTGCCCGGATGCTGCTGCTGCTGCTGCTGCCTGGCTGGGTTGGGTACATCTCGCATTGGAGTGCATCGATTTTGGTCTTTGGCTTATTGGGTGGGCGTTGCTGGATGTGGGCAGCACTCGCTGCCGTTGGCTTTTTTGCATTTTAATTGCATGTCGCGCAGAAAAGTATGCAACGAAGTTGACACTGGACAGAACCTGGCTCTTCTCTCCCTCCCACTCTCTCTCTCTCTCTCTCTCTCTCTTGTTGAATGGAATTTGCATTTTGCAATGAAAGCGGGCAAAAGCATTTGAAATTCGCTTATAATTTTATTTGCTTTTTGCCCAAAAGGCACCAAAAGTGGTCGATAAGAGAGGCGCTCGTGCTGTTGTCCTCGCAATTCGCGGACTCACAAATGTTTCAGTTCCTGTTGCTGGCGACTGCATTTATTATTAAATGTCTGCTGGCGCCTTATGGAGCTGCCAAAATTGAAACATTTAGCGGATACGTGAGTGCAAAACAAAACGCTCCAAAAACTATGGCCATTTAATGGGGGTTGCGTGCCTGCGTTTCCGTATCCGGATCCGCATCCGCATCCACATCCACATCCGCCTTCCGTTTGTTGGCAGCTCTCGCCGTGATTAGCCAAAGTACTTTGCTGGCAGCCGAAAAGGCTGTTTTTGTCGCCGTTCTGCCAAAGCGAACGACTCAAAGATATTGGCATTCGCGTTCTGTGCAAAGAATTCGCCTCAGTCCAGCCGATTCGCTGCGCAAATTAACAATTATTTCATTTGTGGAAATTGATGTGTATAACGTGCTCAATTATCCTGGACTCAAAACTTGATTGCGAGGCGCATGCTTTATGAAATATCTTTTATTGTGTGTGTGTTTATTATTTGCTTTTAATTTTTGTTAACGTGCAATTAAGCTTGCGCTTGCTCTTGCGCTTGCGATGCAGGCATTTTATCATTTTATCATTGAAATTTAATTAAATGCAATGGAAACTCATTCGTAAAATCAACCAGCCATAGTGAAATAGTATAGAGACAAACAAAATGCAAACAGTGAAAAAAGGTGAAATTAAATATAGGCAATATAGGCAGTCATGTATTAAATTGTGCGCCATTTTAAAATACATACAATACAGTTACAGTTACACACACATGCATCCACATACATGCACACGCATTTGTGTGCGTGTATTTGGCATGCAAAACACAAGCAGGATTACAATAGCAATACAACGAATCAGTCTATATACATATACATATGTATACACATACAAATATATATAAATCTATATTTATATACAAGCATAAGGTCTTTCCATTTGTTGCAGGCTCGATTTGTTCGATTTTTTCATTTGGTATATAGGCAAATATTAAGTATAAATATAAATATAATCGAATGCATGCATTATGTATCACAGTTCTTGCTTCAATAAAAGCTGGATATATCTTTGTTAATATCTCAATATACGTAATACACACGATCATATGCTAAGTGCCAGTTGAAATAACGAATGTGAACACGTCTAATTGTAAGCCATCAAAATATAATTAAAATAAATAGACAGATACAATCATATACTCTAGTATTCATAGCTACGATTAAGGCAATGCAATAGCAATAGCCCCAATCGAAATATTTAAAACAAAACCAATTTTGAAATGACCATCGAAGTTTGTTGAGCCATTGAAGAATAAATCAATATTTGAAGAGACAGCTATACAGCTATGAGGGCATGCATATTTATTGGCAGCGCATAAATATTGATGGGATACAAAATATTTACTATATATATTTACAATTATAAATACTAGAGCAAAAACTCAAATAAATACATATATATATATAAATATATATATACATCTATATATACATATTTCAATTTACATTTTTAAGTGTTTAAGCAAAATGCCAAAATGCATTTTAAATGCGTGGCTCAAGCGAAAAAGTTGTTTGCGTAATTCAAAACAAATATTTATGAATGTAAGCGCATAAATACAAAAAAATCTGACATTCCCACACACACACACATATATATATATATATATATATATATATATATATATATATATATATATATATATATATATATATATATATATATATATATATATAGATTACATGCATATATAAACTTAGCATATGTATTTTGAATAAGCTTTTGGGAAACATCTGACAAATAATACGAAACGAATTTAATGTATGCCACTTGGTTTATGGCACACGAAACATTTTGTATTAAAATAGAGAAAATTTGCATTTATTGCGAGGCACGTCTGCATCAAATCGAACCAAAAATAATATTTAATAATATAAGTGCATTTGAAAACGAAAATGAAAATGAAATGAATAAAGTGTTTTTCAATTGTAAATTGTGTTCTATTTTAAATTTAAGCTTTTTCTGCTATGTGGGAGTAGAGAAGCATACTTATCATATGTATGCTGTATGCTGTATGCTGTATGCTGTATGCTGTATGCTGTATGCTGTATGCTGTATGCTGTATGCTGTATGCTGTATGCTGTATGCTGTATGCTGTATGCTGTATGCTGTATGCTGTATGCTGTATGCTGTATGCTGTATGCTGTATGCTGTATGCTGTATGCTGTATGCTGTATGCTGTATGCTGTATGCTGTATGCTGTATGCTGTATGCTGTATGCTGTATGCTGTATGCTGTATGCTGTATGCTGTATGCTGTATGCTGTATGCTGTATGCTGTATGCTGTATGCTGTATGCTGTATGCTGTATGCTGTATGCTGTATGCTGTATGCTGTATGCTGTATGCTGTATGCTGTATGCTGTATGCTGTATGCTGTATGCTGTATGCTGTATGCTGTATGCTGTATGCTGTATGCTGTATGCTGTCTGTTGTATGCTGTATGCTGTATGTTGTCTGCTGTATGCTGTATGCTGTATGCTGTATGCTGTATGCTGTATGCTGTATGCTGTATGCTGTATGCTGTATGCTGTATGCTGTATGCTGTCTGTTGTATGCTGTATGCTGTATGTTGTCTGCTGTATGCTGTATGCTGTATGCTGTATGCTGTATGTTGTATGCTGTATGCTGTATGCTGTATGCTGTATGCTGTATGCTGTATGCTGTATGCTGTATGCTGTATGCTGTATGCTGTATGCTGTATGCTGTATGCTGTATGCTGTATGCTGTATGCTGTATGCTGTATGCTGTATGCTGTATGCTGTATGCTGTATGCTGTATGCTGTATGCTGTATGCTGTATGCTGTATGCTGTATGCTGTATGCTGTATGCTGTATGCTGTATGCTGTATGCTGTATGCTGTATGCTGTATGCTGTATGCTGTATGCTGTATGCTGTATGCTGTCTGTTGTATGCTGTATGCTGTATGTTGTCTGCTGTATGCTGTATGCTGTATGCTGTATGCTGTATGCTGTATGCTGTATGCTGTATGCTGTATGCTGTATGCTGTATGCTGTATGCTGTATGCTGTATGCTGTATGCTGTCTGTTGTATGCTGTATGCTGTATGTTGTCTGCTGTATGCTGTATGCTGTATGCTGTATGCTGTATGTTGTATGCTGTATGCTGTATGCTGTATGCTGTATGCTGTATGCTGTATGCTGTATGCTGTATGCTGTATGCTGTATGCTGTATGCTGTATGCTGTATGCTGTATGCTGTATGCTGTATGCTGTATGCTGTATGCTGTATGCTGTATGCTGTATGCTGTCTGTTGTATGCTGTATGCTGTATGTTGTCTGCTGTATGCTGTATGCTGTATGCTGTATGCTGTATGCTGTATGCTGTATGCTGTATGCTGTATGCTGTATGCTGTATGCTGTATGCTGTATGCTGTATGCTGTATGCTGTATGCTGTATGCTGTCTGTTGTATGCTGTATGCTGTATGTTGTCTGCTGTATGCTGTATGCTGTATGCTGTATGCTGTATGCTGTATGTTGTATGCTGTATGCTGTATGCTGTATGCTGTATGCTGTATGGTGTATGCTGTATGCTGTATGCTGTATGCTGTATGCTGTATGCTGTATGCTGTATGCTGTATGCTGTATGCTGTATGCTGTATGCTGTATGCTGTATGCTGTATGCTGTATGCTGTATGCTGTATGCTGTATGCTGTATGCTGTATGCTGTATGCTGTATGCTGTATGCTGTATGCTGTATGCTGTATGCTGTATGCTGTATGCTGTATGCTGTATGCTGTATGCTGTATGCTGTATGCTGTATGCTGTATGCTGTATGCTGTATGCTGTATGCTGTATGCTGTATGCTGTATGCTGTATGCTGTATGCTGTATGCTGTATGCTGTATGCTGTATGCTGTATGCTGTATGCTGTATGCTGTATGCTGTATGCTGTATGCTGTATGCTGTATGCTGTATGCTGTATGCTGTATGCTGTATGCTGTATGCTGTATGCTGTATGCTGTATGCTGTATGCTGTATGCTGTATGCTGTATGCTGTATGCTGTATGCTGTATGTTGTATGCTGTATGCTGTATGCTGTATGCTGTATGCTGTATGCTGTATGCTGTATGCTGTATGCTGTATGTTGTATGCTGTATGCTGTATGCTGTATGTTGTATGCTGTATGCTGTATGCTGTATGCTGTATGCTGTATGCTGTATGCTGTATGCTGTATGCTGTATGCTGTATGCTGTATGCTGTATGCTGTATGCTGTATGCTGTATGCTGTATGCTGTATGCTGTATGCTGTATGCTGTATGCTGTATGCTGTATGCTGTATGCTGTATGCTGTATGCTGTATGCTGTATGCTGTATGCTGTATGCTGTATGCTGTATGCTGTATGCTGTATGCTGTATGCTGTATGCTGTATGCTGTATGCTGTATGCTGTATGCTGTATGCTGTATGCTGTATGCTGTATGCTGTATGCTGTATGCTGTATGCTGTATGCTGTATGCTGTATGCTGTATGCTGTATGCTGTATGCTGTATGCTGTATGCTGTATGCTGTATGCTGTATGCTGTATGCTGTATGCTGTATGCTGTATGCTGTATGCTGTATGCTGTATGCTGTATGCTGTATGCTGTATGCTGTATGCTGTATGCTGTATGCTGTATGCTGTATGTTGTATGCTGTATGCTGTATGCTGTATGCTGTATGCTGTATGCTGTATGCTGTATGCTGTATGCTGTATGCTGTATGCTGTATGCTGTATGCTGTATGCTGTATGCTGTATGCTGTATGCTGTATGCTGTATGCTGTATGCTGTATGCTGTATGTTGTATGCTGTATGCTGTATGCTGTCTGTTGTATGCTGTATGCTGTATGTTGTCTGCTGTATGCTGTATGCTGTATGCTGTATGCTGTATGCTGTATGTTGTATGCTGTATGCTGTATGCTGTATGCTGTATGCTGTATGCTGTATGCTGTATGCTGTATGCTGTATGCTGTATGCTGTATGCTGTATGCTGTATGCTGTATGCTGTATGCTGTATGCTGTATGCTGTATGTTGTATGCTGTATGCTGTATGCTGTATGCTGTATGCTGTATGCTGTATGCTGTATGCTGTATGCTGTATGCTGTATGCTGTATGCTGTATGCTGTATGCTGTATGCTGTATGCTGTATGCTGTATGCTGTATGCTGTATGCTGTATGCTGTATGCTGTATGCTGTATGCTGTATGCTGTATGCTGTATGCTGTATGCTGTATGCTGTATGCTGTATGCTGTATGCTGTATGCTGTATGCTGTATGTTGTATGCTGTATGCTGTATGCTTAGGGTATCTTCTAGTCAGACACTCCCCACTCGAGTTTTCCTACATTTTTTTTTCTTTCTCTGATACACAAATGTTTCACTTAGCAAGAAATTTATTGCCGCGAGGTCTTTTGTAAAATAAAAAAATATATACATATTCATTCTTTCTTCTTCAATTAAATAAAGCTTAAAAGTATGTAAATCATGTGAAAATTGACTTTGAATATTTAAATTATCTTTGGGAATTCCAACACTGAGCCTTTAACCCCAGTGAGTTGTGCTTCGGTTAAGGAATTTGGCCAGCAGATGATTTTTGCAAATATGAAAATGCTTATCAATGCAGAAGTGAGTCGTCCGCTTACAAATATCATCTAACAGGCAGCTCCATTAAAACTAATGAAAGCAATTTGTAAAGCCGAAAGCAGAGAAAGAGTATAAATAAATGGAATGCATCTGCACATTTATTGCCGACAAATATGCAGAGCTCACACGGTTCGAACATGTCATTGTAAGTTCAAGTGTAGCCAGGACGTCAGCAACAGCACTTGCCCGGGGATTGGGCGTGGGTGTAGACAGTGAAGTTGGCAGGCTTACAGCTGACTCTGCCTGATGTTTGGCATTGCAATGGCTGCTGCTGCTGCTGCTGCTGTGACTGGACTCGGATTGAAGCTGATGATTGTGATGGGCACAAAAGCCGACACCTTATGAAAAATGCATGGACTCTCATATGTTTTATGGCTTGTTGAATTTCGTTGCTGTTGTAGTTCAAGTTGTAGTCAAAGGCGCAGCAGCAGCAGTGGCAGCCTGTTAAATTAATAAAGGACATCAGTGCCTGGGCACGGAACATCCAGCTTCAGCCTGACAGAAATTTCGTATGCGGCCAAAAAGTTGAGGTTTGTTTTTCAACAGCTGTGCAGGAGACAACGGCCGGTCGAGCCGCCTGTCAAAACTGGCTCGACCCGTCCTCGTCTCGCCTCGACTCAGATATAATATATTAAATTTTCTTTGCATTGTTATTTTTTGTTATTTTTTGTTTTTTTTTTTGCTTGTTTTGTTTGATTTTATGCGCTCAGCCAGCGCATTTGTTTAACGAACTGTGAATTTTGTTTTAGCTTAGTAGTCTGTATGTGGGTGTGTGTGTGTGGCTCATGTGTGTGTGTAAGGGATTGTGCTTACTTTTTTTACGATAGATTTTAATTTCCGTTTGCATTTTGCACGTTTTTCATAATTCATGCGCTCAAGTAGCGAGATTGATGAGGGCTCTCACAGTAGGTTTTAGGGCGCCTGGTATATGGCTGAAACTGGCTTAGCTCCCAGCCAGAACTCACACACACACACACACACACTTTCTCACAGGGCATAATCGTGCGGAAATGCCAGGCACACTAAGCTGACCTGGCCCAGTCGCTTGAGTATTACTTATATATATATAGTTACATATATATATATATATATGTTTATATGTTTCTATAAGTAAATCACAATGAGTGCAGCAGCAGCAGCAGCAGAAACCACCCAACCACCTCCGCTAGCCCGGTCAACCCTTTAGACATTGTCGAACAGCTGCCGTGACTAGCGCAGCTCGTTGCATCCCCAAAGGGCCATTGACTAATAGGATTTGAAGAGCGTAAAATTGGTTCGTTGTGAACATGAAATATGCAGTAAATCCTTCTGCCAGCATCCAGAACAATCTCACTTCGTACAGCCCCTCGCTGCCCATGTCTCTCTCTCTCTCTCTCTCTCTCTCTGCTTGGCATTCTTATTTTCACATGTTTTTCTTTAATATTTGCTGCAACGTCGCAGCTTAAATATTCTTTACAGCTTGCCATATTTTGCGCCCAGCCAATGCAACCGGATCCTTGTTGGCGCTCGCATTCGCTGCTGCCGCATCCTATTGTGTGTCCGGGCCCGCTCGCCTGGTTTCTTTGGGTCTGGGTCCTGACTTTTGCTATTACCGCTGCCACGGAGGCCAATGTACGCGCAGTTTGTTACAATTTCGCGGTTCGATTTCGCCCAAAGTCGCCATCGTCCTTGTTGTTGTCCTCGAGGGCGCGATGGTGTGTTTTATTATCGCAAATAAAGCGCAATCATTGTTGTTGCACCCGCAGTCAGGCAAACGTGCAACTCACTGCCCATCCCCTACCAATTTGCACTTCCACCAACGACTGGATTTTGTTCATCTGGCAGCTGGCTGCATGAAATATTGCAAATAGTTTTATTCATACCCGATTGAGTGAAATATGAAAAGCTCGTCGCTTTCAGCCGCTGCCGCTCCAAAACTAAACAATTCAGCAGCATAAAATAGTATGACAACTGGTTAAAATTGAACTGGAATTAAACTGTTTGCCAATGGATTTGGCTAAGTCAGTTTGTCAACGAAAAACAAAAAAAAAAAAAGAAAAAGAAGAAAACACGAAGCAATCCAATTTGTTTTGTCTTGCAGATGTCCGTAATCCATCTGCAAGTCTGCTGATTGGAAAAGTATTTGAGCTGGCTGACATCTGAAATTAACTATTATAGTATGACGTCTACTGATTGGCTAGCACTTAAATTAAAATTTAAAATAAACTTTATAAATGATTTTGTCTAGCGCAAATAATAAAGTATTTACGAGAGCTCTAATCAGATATTTATTAAAAACTATTGCATACTTTTGTGCTGCACGAATTATTGAAAATTACAAATTTCATTGCCTACTTTTGTGCTGCACTGTTAAAGAGTGAAACAGACTGTTGATTGTATTATATAGAAGGACATATAAATTGGACTTTTCAGCTAAAAGACAAAATATAATTCGAGTGTAAGCCTCTTTAAGATTTGAAATGTCAAAGAAAATAATTAAGTTTATGGTCAATCAATTGCTAAAACTATTAATGAGAGCCATTTTATACTGTGGCCTGCCAGACATACTAGTGATAATTGTGAATAATGACTTTGCAGCTGTATTGCACTGGTTTTTAAAGTGTCATTGATGCTTGAAATATCTCAAATCCCTTGTAAGTCTATAGAGCCAGTGCCAAGGACTTTGGCTGTCGTCTTAAGGCAAAGCTGGCTGAAGATATTCTCTCGCTTGTCGTTCATTCAACTGCATCTTGGCTGACTTCCGGCGTTGCCTTTTATGATAAATTGAAACAAATAGCCAGCAACACTGACACACACATACACATACACATACACATACACATACCTACAATGAGTGGAAGTGGAAGTGCAGCCAGTAGCATAGCTTATCAGAAAATTGCGCTCAGCTGTTTATGAAAGCATAACAATGTTAGCTGCTGTTGCTGCCGCTGCTGCTGCCGGGGCCATTACTGTGCGGGGCATCAAGCTGATCATCAAGCTGAATGGCTGCCCCGGCTGGCCGTAGCGTCGCAGCACATAACTCACAAGTAGGATAAACAATTTACTTATCGCTGCTGCAGGCCAGCAGCAAGGAAAACCTTTGGAACAGTCTTGGTCTCTCCTGGCCCACAGCTCGCTCACCACTCAGCTCTGAGACGCTGCCACATTGGCAAATAAATCATAATAAATAACTTGAAAAACGAAACACCTTGCCGCATAAAACTTGCACGTCGTTGCCTGCCTGCCTGCTCGACTGCCTGCCTGCCTGCCTGCCTGCCTGTTGGCAAACAAGTTTTGTTGCCGGTGAAACTTGTCCGATATTTGTTGGGTATTCCAACTTGGCAATAGCATTTGCAACATATGTCGACAAGGGATATCAGAGTCTCAATAAATGTAAACTGAGTTTTATTCAAAATGATTGCTATGCTAGCTGCATTGACTTTGGCTGATGATATCCAATAAGTATAACAAATTGTAAGAAAACTATATTTACTTTTATAATGGCAATTTGATTGATTTCTCTTCTGCAAGATATGTCCAACTATATATTCTCAGAATTGTTCTAAAGTATTTCAGTTTCAATTTGAATTTCTCAAGTTTTATATGTGAGAAATGCTTGAACTGCTCATAGAGTATCTAGATTTTGAGTTTATTAAACTTCTTGCATTACTTTTCATTGCTGTTGCTTTTATTGTTGCTGGTGGTGTTAGTGTCTTCTTACAGTTTAACACTTTGCCAACTCTTGGCGCCGGTGGGGTGAGCTGGGGTGGGGTGTAGGTGGGCGCTCATTTTTGCAACTGGTGATAAAAATTGATACATAACTGGCATAAATCAGGCGAGTGGAGCGCATTACGCATACGACGCGTGTGTATACCAAGCCATTTATTAAATTAGCCACAGTAGCATCAGCATAAGCAACACACCCACACCTCGGCTTTTGCGCCAAGGGCAACGGCAATGGTATCGCAGGTAATTTGTAAATATCTGACAGATGCGCTGATAAACTCATTGCAGAGATTTCATTCATTCAGGACGGCGGCTCTCGTGTGATTTATATGGGGCTTATTACAGTTGCCAACACACACACACACACACACACTGACACACACTCGCTTGTAAATACACAGAATTAAGTATAACAACACTTTATTCGTAATACTTGGGGCGTACTTAATGTAACATCACAACGGGCCACAGCAAATCAATTGCCTTTCTGCCTCAGCTCCTGGCTCGACTTCGGATTTGGCTTTAGCTATAGCTGCTGATTCATGGCGCAAATGAAGGCTGATTCAGCTTGGTTAGCTCCGGCTCGGTATCTGTCTTCTTGCTCAGCGCCGGCGGCGCTTTTGGCAGACTGAAGAATTTCTGTAAATTAAATTTATGAAAAATGAAATTAGGCTACGGCTGCTTTGCATAATTTAAATTATAAATTAGATGCCGTCGATGCCTGATGCCTGATGGCTCATGGCTGATGGCTGTTGCTTACATCATGCCTGCCAAAGTGCTTTGCCTCCTCGATGGTGTCTGGCAGCTTCTTGTGCAGCGTCTCGGGCAGGAACATCGCACCGATTCCGCCCAGCAGAAACAGGGTGCCCAGTATGTAGTATGGTGCGCGTATGTTCACCGTCGTCCCCAGATACACCAGATACGGTGCCAGCACTCCGATCGCATTCGCCAAAATGGTGCCCAGTGCAATGCCCGTCTGTCGCATGCACGTGGGATAGATCTCCAGGCACTGCAGATTGGCCGTGAAGAAGGTGAGCGCATTGAGGAACTTGATGAAGGTGGCCAGGTAGATCATCAGCGGCTCGAATCGCTCATCCGTCGCATAGGCAATGATGGGCAGGCAGGTGAGGAACGAGATGAGAAAGGACACCGAATTGGTAAAGCGGCGTCCATATTTGTCGCCTGTCGGATAGAAAAGCCAATGGCAATGCCAAAGAGCCGAGCATAAGGATGATTGGCAATCAGTGGCCGCATTTGAGCACGCACAGCTCCATACTCACCCATGTACTTGCCCACCATGTACGCGGGTATTTCCACAATGCTCTGGTACAAAAAGTTCAAAAACGGATTGCCCGCCATGCGCGAGCTGAAGAGCACCAGTGTGAAGTAGGAAACGGCAACAACGCACCTGATGGAGGTAAACGGTAAAGGCAAAGGTAGAAGTAGAGGGTAGAGGGTTGAGGTGGAATCAACCAAAGCGGACCGCAGTTAGGAATGCAAATTGGTTTTTTGATACGCACCAGCTAAAGCCCATGATTGTGGTGTTTCGGGCCAGGCGCCAGCCGGCGAAAAGCGAGGCCATGCCATAGGTAACCTCGTGCTTGTCCAGGCTATAGATTTCGGTCAGTTCCTTCTCGGTCACATCGAATGTGCGTCCATTAATTTTGGCAATCTTCTTGAACTGAACAATGGCCTCGCGGAAGCGTCGCTTGCTAATCAACCAGCGCGGCGATTCGATGACATATCTACAAAAAAAAAAAAACGAAAGCCCCAATAAATACAAAAAAACTGTGAGAAGGAAAGACAAAACAAATGCCAAATGGGAATGGGAATGGGAAAGGGACGTTGGACAATAGCTGAGAGCATTCAATTGAATTGACTGCGTGACTTACTTGGAGAAAAGTAAGACCATCGCTGTGGGCACCGATGTCAGCCACATAAAGGATTCCCAGTGGCGCAGCCACCAGAACAGCAGTGGCATCAGCGTCGTGCCCACGGACCAGCCCACGCTCTGGAAGAAGGCGATGCGACTGCGATCCTCCCTGGCCCACACACATAGGCAAAGTTGAAGTTAGTTTCACGAAAACTTTTTCAGCTGGCTTATTCAATATCTGTCAAACTTACTCTCGGGAGATTTCCATGCCAATAATTTGCGGCGATTGAAAGAGACTGTTTACGGTGAGGCCCACAATGCCGGACATGATGAGGAACCATGTGTAGGAGGACGTGCACAGCACAGAGCCCAGGCGCCCCACCGAGCAGAAGACGACGCTAATGTAGTAGACCACGCTGCGACCAAAGCTGCGACCAATAGGAAATGCCCAAATTCAATTACCAATTACCAATTACCAATTGCGCTCAGGCTCATAATTTAGTTTCGGCCAACTTACGAATCGCCCATTTGTCCAAATATAAATGAGCCGACCACCTCTGTGACGCGGCCGACGACGAACACATTCGTTACGAACAAATCCTTGGCGCAGACCCAGTCATGGTCTGTGGGTATTGTGCTGTCATACCAGGTCTGGTCGTAGGTCCAGCCGTGCTGGCAAGCTGCCGAATCGAAGAGCCCGTCCAATAAAATGTATTAGAGTGCAAAGTTGTAAAAATTTATAAGACAGCCAGCAAGCAGCAACTGCTGGCCAAGTTTTTCCATACGCTCAAATTGCCACAAAGCCAGGCAATATATACAGCCCTATAAATGGCTGTGTCCCTGCCTGTAAGTGTGTGTGTGTGTGTGTGTGTAACTCACCTGTAGACTGATTCTTGCTGCGACTACTGCTCCAGGCCGAGAAATCAGTTAGTTCTGTAAAGTTTGCATCGTACATTTCACAGGTGCTGTGCGTCTCCTTGCCCCGATTGTCTGTCTGCCTGAAGGCGAAATGGTAAAGCTTAGCATGGGATTCGAGCCAGTGCTTTAAATTTGCCAGCCAACTCACTTGGGCAATGTCAAATCACGCCATTGACTCTCTGTGAGATTGGTGCGCTCTCTGCCCGGCACTGTGCACCAGTGATCGGGTATGTTGAGCGCCAGGATGATGTTCATGTAGACCATGGCGCCGGCAAACGCCAGGCCAGCGACGAACACATAGTTGTAGAGTGTCTGATAGCGCCCGTGGTTGCCCGCCTTCTCCATGAGCGCCTGGAACGGATCGTTTAACTCGGACTCATCCAAATCCATTTCACTAATGCTGTGCGCTGCCGCAGATAGCTTTCTGCTGCTGGCTATCACCTCCTCCAGTTTGTCTTTCATTGTGTTTGTGTTTGCCTATTTCTATTTGTGTCCTGGCTGCCTGCTCTGGTTATTTAAGTAAATCGTTTGCAGATTAGTTTCGCTCTTATCTTTATGAAACCAAATAACCAAATAACTTAAGTCAACAAACTGTATTTCTGCAGTTCTCGCGCCCAAAGATGTGTCGATGCTCAGACGCATTTGTATATGTTTATGGACATATTCGTCCACTTCGACATTTCATCTAGTCTGAGGGCAATAACTGCGCAGAAATTGTGAACTGCGATGATAAGTGTTTTATGGGAACTTTTTCAAATTGCTGAGTGTCAATACAACTTAATTGCGCTATAAAGTAGCTGCCATAAATGCTCAAACTATTTTTTATGACAAACAAATGTTAAATGAAAGAAAAATTAGTTTTTAAATATATTTGCTTAAAGAATTTCACAATTTCTTCTCCAGTTTAATTTCACAAATTGATCTACTTACAATTTTGTTTTGGTATTTAAACTTTTAACAATTGCGTCTTCTAGTTGCAAAGATTTCACAATCGATGCGGTCTATTTACACACTCTTGAGCACTAATTAACTTTATAGGCGCGTACACTAAAAGAAATTGAATACAACTTGTTGCGATAAGATCTCAAGCTGCTTTCCTATTGCAGTTGGTAATCAAATTGAAATTTTGAGACTACGGCCTATAGCTCGGGTTTGCCATTGGCTTAATCACAGCTCTTGTGGTACTCGTAGTATTTGCTTCGTTTACACTTTTCACATTTCGCATGCAAATGATAGGATTGGTTAACTGGACTGTAGAGCAAGTCATGAACCGTCCGCAACACTCGCGGGTGTTGCTGTGAGTGACAGCCCAGGCAACTGCCAGCGTTAAAAGGGGCCCTCTCGAGGAGGAGGTGGCTTATCAGCGGAGACAGAGCGCATAAGCATTATAAAAAAAATTTGCTGATAAGCGTGGGTCTTTAGTTTACAACGTTATTTATATGCGCACGTCAAATGATTAACTAAAAACAAACCAAATATTTCTCAAACAATTAACAAACGGCAAGACTCAATTATGCAGGTTATTCTCAGGTGCACGGTGCAAGTCGTATATTAACTAAGATTCAGAGCACATTTCAACTCAAAACGTTTTCATTAGACAAAAAGTCTCATAAATTCAATAGAATTCATGATGATTATGCACTTATTTTTCTAATCTTTTGACAGTATATCACGAATCCAGCCCATCCTGTCTAGACTTGTTTCAATTGTCAGAGTATTTCATATACATATATATTTTTTCAAATTTTAATTGTATTTTTCTGGTTTATATTTGTGTATTTTGCATACAATCTTAGAGAATTATCCAGTTGAGCGCTACTGAATAGGATGAAAATGTATTTTGATCATTGTGTGGATTAAATCCTGCAACTTTATTCGATTTTCTAAAATATTTTTTTTGTCTCAAATTTGTCTTTAACTAATGAGCAAAGAATGCAACCAACACTCAGGTGAAAAAGTGTCTAAGCTTCTGCATGTGAAGTCTAGAGTTTGGGTCCGATTAGATAGTCTGCCGTCGCCGTTGTGTAAATGTTTCTGAAGCGATCCCGTCAACTGGATAAGCCAGCTAATTTAGTGAATTTGCCCAGCAGATGTCATAAATCTTATTGTCAATTCACTGAGTAAAAGTATTCAGAAAATTTCCACTCCACTTTTACTTTTTTTTTTGTTTTTGAAATATTTTTACCCTCAAGACAATAGAAGTATATACTCGTTTACATAAATATATAATGTATATTTTATATGTATATAGTCTAGTTGTCTCTGGTATTTCTTTATTGGATTATAGAATTTATTATTTATGCGCTTTGGTTCTGCGTTGGCTCCGACTCGGAACGCACAGCCACTGAAACTGAAACTGAGACTGAGCGCAAAATGTGGCAGAAAATGAGATAAAGTCTACATAGTTTGTGCAATGCAATAATATCAATTTTCATATTTTCATTTACTTATCCGCTGGTAGAAAGACAAAAGCAATTTAACAATCTACTAAACCACTTAAGCGCAATTTTACTTCCCGGCCGCGCAGGCGGCAACAAAAACTGTGTGGACAGAAAATGATAAAAAAGCAAAAAAAATAAAAAATAAATAAATCGTGTAAAAAATATGCCAAATTCCAGCATAAAGTTCGTTAGTTCGTGTTCTCAGATCAGTTACAAGTGCTTTATGAATAAACATCAGAGTGCATTATGCATGTACGACTGTTGTGTGTGTGTATGTGTTAGAGATAGATCTATTTCACAAGTGTTGTAAATTTAATCATCATCAGCACAGATTACGACTGACGCCGCTTCGCCTCATCGACAACAGGGGCCGAAACGTCAGCATCTATCCAACCGTTCAACCACCCAACCAGTACCCCCCACAATAAGCGAGCGGAACAGCTGCCAGGCCGGTTACTAGAGCTTTATGAATTGTTTACATACTCATTTCGGGTAGGCGCGACACCTTATATGATAAGATTACCCGATCATATATGTACATATATGCATATGCAAACGTACTTATATATAGTATGTATGTATTTATATATTAATTTATATTTTGCTCACGTGTAGTTGAAGCAGCGTAATCAGCGTTAATGCGAACTGAAGCGCTCATCCAATGTCATTGAAATTTAACACTTGTAGGTAAGTGTGTGAGCACTCTCCGACTGATGAATAAAGTCATTTAGGCGGTTTCTTTTGATCAAGGCTGAAGCTCAATCCATTCATATACAAAATACCAATTTGAGCTTGAACTTGAGTCCAGCCGAAACTAATAAGAATATATTGTTCAATCAAAGGTATTTGAATTCAAATAGAAAGGTTTTTAAAGAAAGTTCAGCTAAGACTATCTTATGTAGGCCAATATTTGATATAAAACTATGTATATATAATATATAATTCTTGCAGGGCCATTGTATGAATAGTTCAATAAACATTTTGAAAATAATACAAGTTGACAAGGTTTTTTAAGCAAGCCTCTGGACAGGAAGTTAACTTCAACCGCTGTTGATTGACTGCTTTATAGCCGTGCCTAAGTAGCTTATATTATACCATATATAGTTGCTGATCTGCTATATTTAGATAACTATTTGACTGCTGCTGCTGCTAATCAGTCTCAATCAAGCAAATGTGCCCTGCGCATATTCCCTATATCACAAACTGTCAAGTCTTGACTATGTGAACGACCATTTTTCTTACCTGTTTGTTCAATTTGAGCCATTTAAATAAATAAGACGTTTAATTACTTTTTAGATATGTTCAATTTTATTTAAGACTTTTATTTGATTTATGCATAAACTTCCATTTTGCAGCTTGCTGCTTGCTGCGTGCTGCTCTCTTTTCATTTCATTCTTTTGTTTTATTTGAATTTTGTTCTTTTCATTACTTGGGTTTTGCTTGAAATTTCTACTAAAATGTAGGGAGCTCTGGAGAGTTAAAGTTCGCTGACTGCCTTTGTTTTGTGTGCTAATGAATTCTAAGATTTTTTTTAGTTTGTTATTTTATGTTTACTTGTTTGCTTGCCTGAAACTGCGTTGTGATGCCTTAGGTATTCGTTTTTTGCTCATTTTTGTTTTTGTTATTTTAAACTTTAATATTGCTTACATATTCGAATTTAATTACATAATTTTACAGTGATAAATGGAAACTTTTCGCACATGCTGCATGTGGCTCTTGTGCACAGTATTTTGTTTGTTTGTTTGTTTATTTTTTCTCTCTAATATAATTTACAGTTGAAACACTTAAAATTATGTTTTTAGATAAATAAAAATTCAAAATGCCTACATAAGAATATTTTTACTCTCTGGCTTTAACACGTGCGCAATTAATAATTTTCTCTTTTTGTTTTTGACTAATTATTAAATTTTATTTAAGTTTTTGGGATTATTTTAGTTGTTAATTTTATGAATATTAATATGTATATATATTTATAATTTTGCTTATTTATGAATAAAAGCATTTTGGAATTGGATTTTCGTTTCTGTGTCAAATGTACATTAAGTCAATTGGTATTTGATATTCATATGCGCTATGATATATTTTAAATATATATAGATATATATAATTTTTTTCATCTCTCTTTTGTGCTCGCTTTTAAATATTTGTATTGATTTATTTAACTAATTGCTTAATGTGAAATCAATAAAATCTGCCGTCCAATTCGTTTCATTGTCCTTTTCCTTTTGATTATCGCTAAATAGCTGGCAATTGCTAATAGTTTAGATATATATTTATATATATATATACTTATTATTATTACATAATTTTATTTAATTATTAAATGGCATTAATGAACACTCCAGTGACAAGAATACCTTAACTATATACAGCTCGCTTGTCTGGAGTCTACGTTTACCAATTTATATTGCTTAGCATACAATTTTCCCTTAGCTGATTTTCCAAATATACAACTTTGACGGATACATCCTGGTGTGTGTGTGTGTGTGTGTGAGTGTGTGTGTGTATCTGTGTGATTTTCGCACTTAAAATTTGAATACAATTCAATTGAGTTTGTCTACAGAATCATTATAAATATTGGCAAATTCGT
Source organism: Drosophila leonis (assembly GCA_035045365.1). NCBI lineage: Eukaryota > Metazoa > Arthropoda > Insecta > Diptera > Drosophilidae > Drosophila > Drosophila leonis. The sequence goes on along the minus strand of JAWNPC010000338.1, from coordinate 4,027,474 downwards.
TTGCTTCGTGTAAAATGTAATTGGTCTATTGCCGGCAGACTGTGTGCCTTAATATAGGAATCAACTTGAGTTATTTATAGATAGATATCTTCGGCCTGTTCCTTCGTGTTAATTAAAATGTGGTTTCATCGATTAAAAACTGCAATTCAAGTTGGACGTTTGACAATATCACGTTGCGAAATATACATAGAAAGCAATTGGCAAAAAATGGCAAATGAGAAAATGTTTCGTTTTTCTTATGTTTTTTTTTTTTTTTTTTACATCAGGCTAACTAAAAATAGTTAAACGATTTGATTACATTACAATTACTAAGTATATAGCTCTGTCTGTTTTATTGTATATATATATAGGTAAATATATATATATATAAGAGTATATATATAAATGCCAACATTATCGGAGGAAGGATTGACTGACTAACTGACTTTGCTTTAAGTGCTCACTCTCTCGCTCTCTCTCACGCGCTCTCTCTCTCTCTATATCGCTTTCTCGCTCTGTTGCTATCTATCTGTCTCTATACACTATACATTTGAACTGAAAGACGCGTCTTGGCCTTTTTTCACTATCGAATCACAGCAATTGAAATACATACATATATCTAACTCAAATATCGAGAACCTAAACTAAAATCTGTATGTAATAAATGGGTTGTTATTGATCCTTGTCGTCCTGCAGTGCCGCACTGGCTGACGCATTTCCACCCGTATTCTTGCGCAAATGATTGCGCAACATCACCAGATTGCGATTCAGTGGCAGATTGCTGGAGAGGCCCAGCGTGCTGCTGCCACTGGATGGGGCATGCGGCAAAGTGTTGCAGATGTTGCCAAGCGGCGCCGTGGCATTCAGGCTGCTGCCACTGCTGGGGCAGCCCAGCATGCCAGCCGAGGCGACCGATGTGGTGGGCGAGGTGGCGCCCACGCTGCTGCCTCCGCCCACTTGGCCCACGCCCAGCAGCAGCTCGTGGGCGAGTATGGTTGGCAAATGTTAAGTGCTGCTCTTCAACGGACCCGACGATAGCGAACTGCTGCTGACGCCCGAGTCGCTTGACTTCTCGCTGAGGCCGCCACGCGTGAGCGTATCGTCGCCCATAAGACCGCCGCCGCCAAGAAAGGACTTCTTGCCGACTCGCGCTGGCAGCGTCGCCTTAAACGGATTATCCTTGCAGCGCCGTGCGCTCTCCACACGCTTCATTATCTCGCTGGAGCACTTGGACACCACATCGTCGAGGCTGTTCGACTCGTCCGTCGAGTTCACCGTCTGCGTGGGCGTCTGTGAGCTGGGCAACGGCGAGCCCTCGTAGCAGCCGGAGTCGCGTGGAAAGTGTCGCCTGCCAAAGGGCGAGGCGCCGTGCTTCTTGTTGATGTTGTTCAGGCGTGCTTCATCGTTCTCTGAGCTGGAGCCGGCTATGTCCACGTCGGAGCCTGTGCGTGCGAAATTTGTAGCTGTGTTGAGTACGTGCGTGTGAGTGAGTGTGGGTGTGGGTGTGGGTGGGGCATATTGTGATTGTTGTTGTGGAGTGGGGCATATTATGATTCATACAGAGCTTTAGGCATGGGTCATGGCATGAGCTGGGCGCTAATACTCACATTCAATGTCATGCAACAGCTGCACGGCCGTCAGCAGCTTGGCGCGATGCTCCTGGTTGAGTATGCCCAGATAGTCGAGATCAGCCGGCTCGAGTTCCTTGAACAGTTCCAGATCCTCGTAGCTGCAAATGGAACGATAGGTGAAACAATCCAACAAAAAATTGTTGAGAAATTTGTTTCATCTACACCACTTACCCATTGAGCACAAAGACCGAGGTGTACTCCTTGAGTCCGATGCGTATCAGCAGATCATCGACAGAGCTGGGTCCCGTGTTGCCACTGCCATTGTTGCTGTTGGCCAGTCGAGAGGCGGGCGCCAGAGTTTTGCTGCTCGAGTTCTTCATGCGCTGCTCGGGCAGCACCTCCACATTGATGAACTTGAAGTGGCCGACGCGACCATGACAACGACCCTTCCAAATGCCCGAGGCATTCATGGACAGCACATCGATCAGATCGCCCTTCTGCAAGGGCAACACCCAAGTTATACAATATATAGAGAACTTTGTGGACTCCGCTGAGTGTTTGCTTACCTTGAATTTGAGTGCCTCCTTGTCGTAGGGATTGGGCAGACTGTCGACAAGTGCCTTGGCCTTGCAAATGGACACCAGGGTGGCCCGATCCTCAGCTGAAATGGAGCTGTGTGGGCTGCCCGGACGCACTAAGGCCTGAGTGCCTGCCAAAATAGGATGGTTTTACGTTCAAATATTTGTCTCGACAACATTTCGATGGAAGTTTGCCCAGAAAATTTTCCAATTAATGCGCCCACAGCCAATTAGCCAAGGGCTAAAGAATTTGGCAGTGTACGAAATACAAACACACACTTACACACACACACAAACAGTTCGTTTGGTTAATTAAAAACTTTTCAAATATTTTTACACACTCTGTGTGTGTGTGAGAGAGAGAGGGAGGGAGACTGAGCGAGAGGGTCTCAGACACAAAGCTCGTTCGCCCAAAAAATATTCAAATAAGCACTTGAAGTTTTTGGCCAAAGCTTTGGCTAATCCTTGCTTTGTGTCCTGGCCACATGAAAATAAAGTATTTTTTCTTGCACTTTTCAAAGTTGCTCCTGCAGCCCCGCTTGCCGCTACCCCCTGCCCTTCTGCTTCTGCCAGCTGCTCTGGCTTTTTGTTTTGTTTTGGTTTTGTTTTTTCTTCTTCTCTATTTAGAGTAGAAATTTGCGCATATAGCGAAAACTTTTGTTCATTAAAAACTGAGCAACAGCATCAGCAGCAGCCCTTTATTTAACCACGCCCCAGACATTGCATCGGGCTGCATGGCACGGCCTGGCCAATGCACTTGCCACATTGCCAGTTACCAGTTGCCAGTTACCAGTTGCCAGTTGCCAGTTGCCAGTTGCCACTTGCCACTTGACTGTGCGCAAGTGCATTAAAAATTCATTAAGTTTGCAAAATTTCAAGTTATTGTGCAGCGGTTGCAAAACAACCGCAGCAACAACTACAACTGTTAATAGACCAATATGCAACACGAACGTAGCAGGGCGTGCCACTGGGCGGTAGTCTGGGAATTTTTCTAAGCAAGCCGAGCCAAAGCAAACGCTTCCTTCTCAGCTCCAAATGGCCACAGCAAAAGAAAAACCAAATACAAAGGCAAAATCAAAAATCTAAATTGTAAGCACACACACACAGTTTACATACACAAATACAGCTAGCTAAACACATAGATAGAGTTTTATACTCACTCGAACCGGATGCACTGGGCAAACTTTCAACGGAGCTGGCGGAACATGCAAACGCCTGATCGCTCATGCTGCCACGGTCGGTATTATCTTGGGAATTGCTGAAATCCCTTGATGTATCCTTTGTGGCAACAAAGTTTCGTCCATTCTCATTAAATGCGCCAATTTCCTTTGGCGAGCTACGCATTTCGCCCGACTGTGCAGCAACGCCGCCCGCCAGAGTGAAAGTTGTTTCGTCGTCGTCGTCGTCATCGAGTTGTGCAATAAATTGCATGTTAAGCCGGGCAGGGCCGGCAGTCGAGGGAGCATGGAATAGAGCAAAAGTTTTGTTAGTTAAATCATTAAAAAGTTTAATGCTACCACACAAATTCCCACACACACACAGACACACACAACAACAGATACAGCTGCAGACACAGCCTTTGGGGTGTCCTTTTTTTGGGTCTTGAATTCGGCTGCAGTGCTTCCGCTGTGGCTTCGTTTTCGTTTTCTTCTTCTTTTTTGTGTTTGGTTTGACAGTGAATATTGAGCCGCTGCTTGCCACAAAACTTTGCTCATATCTCGCACAGTCAACAGGCCTAGGCGCCGATTGCAACTCTTGCCCCACAACATGTTTGCGCTGCAAGCGCGATTTGTTTCTTTTTTTGAAGTAAGCAAAGAAAGAGGTAGTTAGGCAACGATATGTCTATTAGATACCCTACAGCTTGATCACACACTATTTTTTTTTTTGTCAAAGGTAGCCTTGAGCTTCGTAGCAAGTCACAGGCGTTTCAATTGAAATTTGTTTTTAAAAATTGTATCAAAATTTGTAACTTGTTTTTTGTTCTTTTTATTTTATTTTTTATTTTTGTCTTTGAGGCTCCAGCTTGGGTTTCATCTGGTCTAAATATGGCTGCCGTTTATTCCTGTGAATTTGAAGTGTTTGGCAAAGTTCAAGGCGTCTATTTTCGTCGGCATGCCGAGATGAAAGCCAAGACTCTGGGTCTGCGCGGCTGGTGCATGAATACAGCGGATGGCACAGTCAAGGGCTACATTGAGGGTCCGCGCACCGAGGTCAATCTCATGAAGGAGTGGCTTCGCACCACCGGCAGTCCCACGAGCAACATTGTGAAGGCCGAATTCTCAGAGGACCAGGAGAAACGAGACTATGGCTTCAAGAACTTTCACATTCGACCCGATGCACCCAAGGACAAGAATCGCAAATCGCCGGCCAAAGTGAATAGATTGAGGAAACGGGAAAATAATCCATAGATACCCAACAATACACCTCAAACATTGCGATTTTAGCCAAAAAAAAAAAAGCAAACTTTTATGCATATAAATTTTTAAATATTTCCATTCATTAACGAATTGTAAAGAACTTATTAAAGAGAAAATAAAATTTTAATTGAAAGACATTTGGAAAGCTGTCAAAGAAATGCAGTTCTATGCGAAGTAATGAGAGTTTTAAATTTTCAAATTTTTTGTATTACAATATGCGAGTCTAAGCTCTGCCAACTGCAGCGCAAAGTAATCATGGCCAAAACTGAAAATGAGCTTTTACTTTTTTGTTTTTTGCCAATTTTTATCCCCAAGAACCATGCGGCTGGACTCCCGTCCGGTCAGTGCTGGGCTGTTCGGCTGTTGGGCGCGTATAAAAACTCATTTAGCTGGCATTTGCATTTAGAGTGCATGTTCACGCTCTTCTTCCTCCCGCTGTTGGCCACCTCTTGGCCATGTTGTTTGAGCCTTTTTTGGTCAGCGTTTTCTGCATAGGCCGTAGACAAATTGCAAGTGGCTTAGAGAGAGAGAGCGCTCACAAATTCCAATCAGGCGCATATGTAAATGGCCAAGCTAATTACATTTTGCAGCTCACGAGTCAATATGCTCAAAGCAGCTGCTGCTGCTGTTGTTGTTGTTCGTCTAATCCAAATGCAATTGCAATCACACACAGATACACACACACACACACACACACACATGCACACAGAGAGACATATACGCAATACTGATTAATTAACTTACGTGATGCACCATGGCCTTCTGGCAAATCGTATTCGCCTTGTGCGGCAGCCCGTTCTTTTTGGTCTTCGCTGCAAAACTGGGCGGCAGTCCGTGCCTTGTGGCGCCAATGTCCTCGTAATCGGATGAAGGACTCGGCGACAGCGACGGCGACTCGCCAATGCCTCCACTCAGCGTCCGGTATCTGGCGGTGCAATTGTTGGTGCCAATCTACCGAGAAGACGAAGAAGTAGAAAGTTAAACGCGTTTCGTATTAACCAAAATGCTGCAAACGTCGAGTCAAGTCGAGTTTGCAAATGAAATGGCCAACAGGCACAACCAGCATCGACATCGACATCGTTTAGCTGGCTTAAGTGGCATGCCTGGCTGCTGGCAAAAGAAAACTTTTCTTCTTTTTTTTTTTGGCTAAAAAGCTTTTCCAGTTTTTATGCTCGCACACAGACTACGTGCATTTTGTTATTCTTCCTGGTCGTTCAGGTCGTTGCGAACTTTGTTTGTCACTAAGTGCACTTAATCAATTTAGACGACGCATTGAGACGCAAACACACGCACACACACACACACACACACATGTGTGTATGTGTGTGTGTGTCTGTGAGCAACTGCAAGCTAAATGAGCTGCTTCGCCTAATGGCTTTTGGCTAACTCACCGAAACTGTGCTCAGTCTGGAGGTAACGCTTTGTAAATCCGAAATGGAACCAGCATAGTCGCCGCTTTCGCGATCATGAGATCTGTAAAGGCAAAAAAGTTGTTTAAATTAGTTTCAAGTATAAATAGCAGTTAAGGCTAATAATAGTTAAGCCAAAGTTGGCTGGTATACACAATTTGAGAAAGCTGTTAGTGAATACATTTCTCGGGCTACATTTTATACTTGTTATGGTTGCTAGAGCTTTTAGCTTTGTCCGAAGTCAATTAGAACTAATGAAAACTTGGCTTCAACTAGCAAAGGTAAGAGTTAAGTCTTGTTAGCTTTCAAGCTAGACTTTTAACAAAATTGGATTGACTTTAGTTCTCAATTGATATTAATATATTATATTCTATATATGACTTTTACCCTTTCTTTCATATGAAGTTTCTTTAGTTTTTATTATCTTCTATGCTATTCAAGTTTCAGATTATCTAACTATCTATGTATACTATTTATATATACACAACATATACCTATGTATATCCTACTCTCTCCAGTTGGGCTGCACAAACTCTCCGCTTGACTTGCAACAGCTGTCATCTTGTTCTTATCTAAGCAAACTATTTAAATTATATACCAAATATTTGTTCATCTTCACCTTGACTGGCCAGAAAAGGCAACAAGAGACAGAGAGTGAGAAAAAAACACACAGTCGGGGTATGCTCGAGTCCTGTAATCTAGCATACACTTGAGGAGCTGTTCGGTAACCGTTTTGATTTCAAACCAGAATTTGTTGCTGCTAAGCAAATATGTATACACAAGGGCAACAGCAACAGCAACAGCAATAGCAACACAAACAACAACAACAATAACAACAACGGCAATAATAACACTTGGCACAAAGGTCTTGGGTCCACGGGCAAGCAAAAGCTCATATAAATAAATATTTTATACCTTTTTCTTCTACTTCTGTTTCGCTTCTCTGTTTTTTTTTTGGTTTTGCTTTATTTGTTGTTTTGCTTGGGCATTTGACTTTAACACTGTTGAGATTTTCACTTTTGGCTGCTTTTCGTTTTTTTCCATTTTCATTTTCATTTATTTTATTTTTGTTGTTTTCTGTTTTCCTTTATTTGGCAAAGAAAGTTTTTTGTTTTGGCCCTGAGGGCGCACAGGGCGTATAAGTTATTTCAGCACGTCTTTTGTATAGTTGGCCGATGCGTACGTGTGGAAAACGGTTCTGCGCTGCCAATTGGCAGCCAACTGGCAACTGGCAACTGGCAACTGGTAACTGACGACCAACTGTCGACTCTCGACTGTCGACTGTCGACTGTCGGCCGTCGACTGTGGAGTGTCGATATGTTGGCGCTGGCCTGGCCTGGCCCCTGCTGATTGACGAGCCGTGCGGCGCTGCGTCCTGGAGCCGCGTTGAAGTAGCAATAATGCCATTTCATTCAAGTGTCGTCGCTGTCTGTGCACTGCTGGCCAATATTGCAAACGTCGTTGTTCTTGTCTTCTTATTAGTTTTGGGCCAACTGACTGACACGCCTCCCAACCAAGCAGCCCTCGCACCAACCTTTCCTTAACCTGGCAGTCCATGTTTTATTCTTTGTGGCATGCGTAACAATATGAAATTGATGACTTTCGCTTCAATGCGTTACGATATGTTGCAAGCAGTCAGTCAGCCGGACAGACGGACAGACCAAGACAGACCAAGGCAGACCAACAGACAGGACATTCAAAGAGTCAGTTTGTCATTCATTCACTAGTTCGTCCTTTGGCTCATTCATTCGTGGCTGCAAAATGTTGATAACGGCACTAATGAAGTGAGGCTACCTTTTCACTTTTTTTCCTTTTGTGTGGCATGTTGCCCGGGTCAATCCTTTTGCGCACCTTTTCGCATTGACAAATAAATTCAAGGCTTCTGAGTGGACGATTGGGCGGGGGTGTGGCTTGGGTGGAATGGTGCGTCAATTGAGCTGCTTGATTGCTTTGCTTTGCTGCGATTCTATTCGATTCGATTTTGGCTTGAATCGGTCTGGGGCTCTGTTCAGTTCGGTTCGGTTTGGTTTGGTCAGCTATTAGTGTTGGGTTGTTTGCCAGGCTAAATGCTTGGCCTTTTCATGCCACACTGCACACATTTGTGGCACATTTTGTACTTCAGTGCGTTTGCCCCTAACGCTTTGGCTTTGAAGTGGTCAAAGGGTTTAGACCGGGCCACCCAGCAATTGCCAACAGATAACTGCTCCGCCATTTATCTTCACATACTTATATACTAAATATATACATATGTATATATCAAAATATATAAAGCTCTATATTTTACGTTGTTTGCCTGCGCCTGTTGTTTGCTCGCTGCTGTATTATTTATTAATGCTTTGCCCTTGGCTCCACAAATAATAATGGCAATCAGCCAATGAACGAAGCCCGCCAGCCCCCAATCTGTTCGCTTTGGACACTCACCTGGCATGCGTTAACGGTATTATTGTCGGCGGATTTGGCGGCTGCTGTGGCACGATAAGCCCTCGACGCGGCGGTCCGCGCTGCGGCAGTGAAATATCTCCGGCGGATCTTAATGAAATTACGCCCGTGCTCTCGCGGTTGTTCGAGAAGCGCACGCGGCCACCCTATAAGCAAAAGGAAAGAAAGAGAGTTGTAAAGTTAAAAAAGGAGAGAGAGAGATAGAGTTATGGTAAAGGTAAGCAAAACATTTGGATTAGCGCTCAAGTAGAATTTGTTGCAGCAACAGCAACAGCAACAGCCGCCGCAGCAACAGCAACAACAGCAAATTATGAAAAATTAACAAAGTTATAAAAGTTTATGCGCCGCGTGTTGCGTGTTCCTAAAGTAGAGTTTACTTTGGGCCCTTGTGGCTGTTGCTGCTGTTGTTGTTGCTATTGTTGTTTTAGCTGTGATTTGCTGTAGTTGTTGCTGTTGCTGTTTGCTGCTTGCTGTTTGCTTTTTATTCTGCTTGGAATTTTAAATTTAGTTTATTCGAACGCAGCGGAAATTGCAAAGTTGTTGCTTAACATTTGGGGCAAAAGCCAGCACACACACACACACACACACATACAAGCGCGCGCCCACACGCTCGCTCTTCTCAATTACAGCAACTTTCAGTTTGGACGCAACATGTAAATTGCAAAGTTTTGTAGCATGTAGATTTGCTGTTGCTGCATACTTCATGAAGCCAGCTCATCAAACAGCAAAGTTGCAAGTTGGCATTGGCGAGGGGCATAGATAATGAATTTGTTGCATACTTTTTGGCCTGACCGGCCATGGTTGGGTCATGGGGAACCAAAGCGTATGCGCGAATGCTAATGCCCTGTATTGGCCACTTTTTTTTGCAGATGTTCTTTTTTTTCGAGTATCCATTAACATTGGCCAAAGTTGCGGTTCGCTGCGCAAATACAACAACAACAACAACGACAATAACAACAGCAACAACAACGAATAGGGACAATTGTGCGCTTCACATTTTCATAGAGAGGCCCGTCTAAAGTGCTGCGCAAACCGCAAAAAACTTTTTTACTAAACAAATTTTGTGGCTCGCTGATGTTGCTGTTGTTGTTGTTGTTGTTGTTGTAGCCGCTTTACGTATTGCCACATCAAAGCGAAAACTGAAATTGAAAGGGCACAAAGGGCGGCGGCTCAAGCATATCGAAAACCCCGTCGCTGAGTGATTTCCAATTGACTAAGAAAACAAAATTTCTGCCCCAAAAGCTACCCCAGCTATGCCAAGAACACATCTGCCAACCCTCGCGCCCCGCTTAGGCGCAGCAACAAAAGCGCAACTACCACTGAGCATTACACAAGGCAAATAGGAAAATGGGTAAAAAGTAAATTTTATGCAAAGCCCGAGGAAAAGTCTCAAGACGTCGTCGCCGGGTTGAACAAGTCAACAAGAATTATGCACTTTTTGACTGTCAATAAAAAATAAAGTAAGTTGAAGTTCAACTTGCACTGTTGGCGCTGGCTGCTGCCGTTGAGAGTTGCCGTCGACAGCGACAAAAAAAAAAAAAAAAAAAAAAAGAAAGAAAGGAAAAATGCCAAAGGACATACAAATCGAAGTTGGAAATCAATGCGCAGGCAAAATATATTCAGCGTATAATTTAATAAAGCAAATAAAAAGAAGAAAGAATAGGAGAGAGAGAGAGAGAGAGAGAGTGAGAGTGAGGCAGAGTGTGGGATAGGGCATACGGAAGTGCCCTTAGCATCCGCTGAGAAATCAAAGCAGCCAACGAGGCGTGTGCAGCGTCTCAGCCAGGATTAACAGCAAAGACGAATGTGCAGCATAAATCGAAAGCAGAAAAACCGATTGCATTGCCGGCGACATTGTTGAAGCCAAAGAATTGCCTCAAGTTATCCCAGCAAATGTCCTTAGCCACGGCGACTGGCTTAGCCACTGTGCGCTGTGCAGTAAGTGGGCGCAAGTGTTTGGTAAACCGCGCCCATAAATCACAGCTCAAGCAGCTACACACACACACACACACTGAGTTAGACTTACCTGTATGGTAGCAGCTGGTCCACAATTAAGTCCGGCCATAAGAAAATCATCGGGATCGCTCTCATAGGGCGGCTCGTCGTACCAATGACCTTGATGATGCAGCGCACTGACCGCATAATGCGCACCACCCTGGGCAACGGCGCCCGGGCCGTTGCGCAGCGCCTCGTCGTACATGTACGTATCATCTGCAAAAGGATAGACTGCGAGGTGTTAGTCAAAGTGCCAGAGAGAGAGAGAGAGAGAGAGTCAGGGATATATAAATGGCCATTGGAGGCGGTGCTTTAAACTTTTGCTAGCCCGAAATGATGTGCAACGGCTACATGATATCATATTATACGCAACGTTGCACACACGCACACACACACACTTGCAACTTGAAATGCCATTTGCCACATGTGCTGCACAGAAAGTTGCACAGTTGCAAGTTGGAAGTTGTTGTTGGTGCCGGAAACGGACATAAGATTTTATGCTCGCTTATGCATGTGACGCTCGCCAGACGGCGCCACGCCCACTCTAACAAGATTTCCGAGTGCAAGTCTTGGCCCTAAACATATGTGGGCTAACTGGCAATTGCTGTGGATTTTAATTGAAATATTTATTTCACAGCAGAAGGCAGACAACTTACCCGCTCGTCCCTCGCCTCGACTCATCTGCAGCAGGCCCTGCCGTATGTCCCGCAAGATCTGCAAAATGAATTTATATTTAATTAATATGATATATAAAATGTGAATTCATGTAAATACTTAAATATCTGGCTTTAATCATAATTGAAATAACTAGCGACTCCTCAGAGCTTCAACATCATTTTCTTTCAAATAATGCCAGCGACTTATTTGAGCGAATGCTCCAGAGCCTTAGCCTAAGCCCAGTTTAGGCACAAATGAGTGCACTTTATGAGCTTCAGCCAAGAGGCAAGTAATTTATATATACTCAACTCTGGCTGGCTGTCTGCTACGTTCAGGCACGTGACTGTGACTCGGCACAATAAAAGAGATGCGAGACGTACTCAGCATTGGCAGACGAAGAAGTTTCAGCTTCAGATTCGTCAGCAGCTTCTTTTTGCTGTGCAGCTGCAAAGGCGTTAAAATTACAAAATTCCATTTGAAAACTAAAACAATTTTCGAGAGCAGTGGCACAACTGAGATGCTGCTGTTCGTTTGGCTGAATGTCCTGCAACATAATAGCGCAATATGTGCTGCATACTAATTTAAGAACAAGCCAAGCCAAGGGTGTGTATGACTGTGTGTGTGTGTTAGTCCGAGAAGGATACCAGGGCCAGGCCAGCTAGAAATGGAAACAGCGCAGCATCAGAAACTAGTGTAAAAATTAGCTAAAAGCTTTTTCGGGGCAGCAGCATTAAAAATGCATTTAAATGGCAGCAGCAGCAGCAGCAGCCACAACACCAGCAGAAGCTGTGGCAGCAACAATTGCCTTGCAACGCCTGGCTGCCACAGCAATTTGCAAATTTATGTGGCAGAACTTGTGCATGTTGCTTAGGGCTAATCACATTGGTCTAGAGCCGTGCTTAATTGACTGCCCGATTGTTGGCACAAATTATTGGCCCGCAAACATTTGCTTTTGGTCCAGTCCGTATCGCTTGTCCCCCCTCTCCCCCCAGTCAGAGGTCGGGTCGCTCTGATATCTCTGCTGTTTTATTATAAATATTTCATAAGCAGGGGACAATTTCTTTTATTTTCTATTTTACTTTTCTCTCTCGCTCGCCTTCTCTTTGTTGTGCCAGCTCTTGGCGCTTGAAGAGGCCGAAATGGAAAATAAGCAGCTCTGGCGGAGGCGGAGGCGGAGTTGAAGCACCAGGACCAGGCACAGACTCAGGCTCAGGCAGAGTCAGAGTCACAGGCACTGGCAACAAAAACAGCAATTACAATTAGACAAACAGCAAGTTGTTTGCACAAGTTAAGCAGCAACTACAACAGCAGCAGCAACCACTATGTGTGTGTGTGAGTGTGTGCTTTTCATTTATGCACAAAAATTATTGCCTTTGCTTAGGCGGACACGTCGTCGACATGCAAACAGACAAATTGTCGTGCAGCAACGCATGCCACATGGTAATTCTCTCTCACTCTCTCTCCCTCTTTCTTTCTCTGTCTCTCTTGCTCTGTCTACGCTCTGGATAGCTGCAAGAATTATGCATTTTCAGTTCAAATAGCAACAGCAACAAAATTTCAGAGGACTTTTTCAACTAAGCTGAACGAAATGGAAAATGTGCCTTGCTTGTCGTTGCTGATAGCTGAGCTCTCTATAATTAACTGTGTATATGCTTTGTGCCGAGCAGAGTTTCGATTGGAAAATCACATAAGCAAATGGATCGCAGTGAACCAGATGTTTTCATCAGGCACAAATCTGTGCAGCTAAACTAGTGTGAACTGAAGTCAAAAGTAGCAGCTGACGCAGGTGATTCAGGTGATTAGAAATGTTCTGGCAATTTCTTTTGAGAAGAGTTAGTTGTTGCACTCTGAATTTCCTATCCATGATAAGTTATCTATACAGAGCCTTTACTACAATACATTTATCTTACTCTTACTTCCTTTTCAAATTTCATCTAACATATTCTACTCATTTGTCAATACTATTCTTACTTAAATTCCTCTGTCTATTACTATTCCTATTCTCATGCATATTTCCATTCATATTATTACCTTCATTATTGTCCTATTCTATTCAAATCTGAGTCTTTTCTCTCTATTCTATTCATGTTCCATTCTATATCATTTAACTTTAGACTCTGCTCCATTTGTATTTAATTGCATTTTCGTCTATTCTATTTTGTGATATTATAATTCTATCTCATTTTACGGCCAATTATTTTGTGCTGAAGTCAAAACAGCTTTTCATATATTTTATTTATATTGTTTGGCCCAGACACCTTTTGGCATGTCAAACAGTATTTGCCCAACTTCTGCCACGCCCATTTATTACACGCATTACACACTTCCACACACACTCAGACAATTAGTGTGCCACCTTTGGTGCTGTGTAAAATTTTTGAAAATGTGGAAAATAATTTTTATGACAGACAAAAAGTTTATCATTTGTGCCACGTTACAGTTCATTGTTTTTGTTGTTGTTCTTGTGTGTGTTTGTACTTAAGTGTGAATACATGTGTGCATGTGTGTGTGTGTGTGTGTGTGTGTGTGAAATAAATGAACATTTGCTTCTGCTCTGCATGTTTTCCAACATTTGTTTTGCTAAACGCCACGCTCCTCAGCAACCCAGCTGCCCCTGGATATACTACAGCAAAAATAATTGCTTTTTTCACAAGGAATGTTTTGCTAACTTTTCGTAAATTGGGACTACAAATTTAAGAGATTGTCCAGCATTTAAATATGCATGCTGCATTGGGGGCGGCAGGCGTGGCAGGTGTGATGGGCGTGGCAACTAAACTGTTTGGGGCGGTAAATAGCTGAGTAAATGCCATGGATATGGATTTTAATTTTCAGCAGCTGCTGATGTTTTATTTAGGCATACAAAATGTTGTTAGGCCTAAGCACAAACAACAACAACAACAATTGCCTTATGCATTTGTTTATTTATTTATTTTGCGTAAACTCTCTCTCTCTCTCTTTTTCTCTATATATATTTATATATAATTTTAGTGTGTGTGCAAGATATATGCTGTGTACTCGCTCGCTTATGCTTGATTTATTTTTGGTTTACAATTGCAATTTTATTGTTTGCAATTGCAACAAATTGGAATTCGGCTAGCAAATTGATTGACAATATTTTCGCATGGATCATGCAATTTTAATCAAACGACATGGAAACTGTTTAAGTCCTGTAAAAATATTTTCATTTACAGCAATTTGCGAATGACAACAATTTCGGAATTTGCAATTTGCAATTGCAATTTGCATTGCCATCTGCTTACCTCTTCGTGTTCACGTTGAAACTTCTCCTTTTTCCGCATGGCCTCTTGTACTTTTAACTGAAAAGAAACAGTTGAGAATATTATTGAAATAATAGTATTTATTTATTCTTAAGTACGCTTCACTTTATTCATGAAAATTTCAGATCAACTGTAAGACAACCTAAGAGCAACAACAGCGACAGCGACAACGACAACGACAACGACAACGACAACAATGTTGCAAAACTTTAAAGCTTTCTTTTGGATGCTTGACTAAAGTTTTCTCTGGCGGGTGCGAAAAACATGCGTGCAATGGCACACGGGTGGGCGTGGCGCAAGTGGGCGTCGCTGTATGCATTATGCAGTGCTTGCTGCTGCAACTGTCATGTTGCCGCTGCAGCTGCTGCTGTTGCTGCTATTGCTGTTGCTGTCTGTTTGTTGTCGTCGTTGATTGCATTTTGTTGCTTGTTTTCGGTTGCTGCTCGCGCTGTCATTAATAATGAATGTTGACGGCAATGAACTTTTAAATGTTGCATGCATCTACTTGCTGAGCGGCGCCGTGTTGCAGCAGGTAAACGTAAAAGTAAACGTGAACGTGAACGTGCTCGCCAGCAACGGTTGCAGCTTTCATGTTGAAATTACATTGCAAATGCAATGCCAGCAAGTGGGCAACTGCCAGTGGGTGGGTGTAGTAGTTGTGGCATAAGTAGGTGGTGCAACTTTCTTATTGTTGTTGTTGTTGCAAACAGTTTTGAAGTAATTTTGTTTGCTGTGGCAGCTGTTGCCAAATGCGTTGCACTGCATAAATATTTATGCAACGGCAGCTGCTGCGGCAGCTCCATACATATTTATTAAGTATACGCGCCGTTGTCGGCCGCACACTCACTTACCCTGTGGATTGTCTCCTCGAAGCTCTGCTGCGGCACGCCAGCTCCGCCGTTTATCATCTGGAAGTGTCTCAGACGATCGTTGGCCGCCTGCAAAGAGGAACGAAAGGTTATCGATATCAATTAAAAAATTCAATTTTTTTACATTTTTGGAAAAAATCAATTTTCAATTTTTAATTTTCAATTTTGTTTGAAACTTTTCCACTCTCGGCTTATTGACTCTGACTTGAAGGCAGTTAGCCTTAAAATATGCACAAGTAGCAAGCCAGCAAGGCGCTGAGTGCGGCCAGAGCTAGGGATGACCCGGGCAAAGAGACTCATAAATCAGTGTGCGGGTGCCACGTGCTTTATCGCCATAACGACGCCATTTTGTATTTCACACCTTTCAGCCGGGCTTTAATTTTTAATTAATAACGAGTCAGGGCAACGAGGGTCGCGACCCAAGTGTTGAGAGCCCTCTCGCTTTGTGTGTGTGACCCCTACACGGCCAATTCAAGGCAGCAGCTCGTCCACACTCTTTCCCCCCCTTCTGCTCTTGGCCATCATCTAATGCGTTTGTTTTCTTATCATAAATAGCAAATCAGCTGGGCGGGGTCTTGCCGGCTAAAACACATGGGCCATGGCCAGGTGAGTGCTGTTTAATTATATTTTGAAAGGCAACTTTTTATATGGAAGGATGCTGCTACTTAGGCGCATATCCTTAGTCATTTCCTGCGCTTATCTGCTGCACGACTCCGCCACCTCCGATGGCTCCATAACGGCTTCGGCTGCCTTTTTGGCTCGTACACTTCTTCACTCATTCGCTTTATTATTTATTTTCAGCTGGCAGCTTCTTTTATTTATTCTGTTTTCTCCTTTTCTTTTTATTTTTGTATATTTTTTTCTGTTGCGCCCGTGCGCTCGTTGCTTTTGAAAAATTTATGCATGTCCTTGCTTATTTATGAGCGGCGACGACGACGTCCTGCTACGGCAGCGTTATCTTTGGCCACAGTTTCATTGCCATTGCTGGCTCCCCTTTTGTAAGAATAGTGGCAGCGCGTCTACTGCTACCTAAGGTGGCTGGGCTCTAATCAAAGGCGCTCAGCGCCTGAATATGTCCTTTGTGGAGAGCGCGCGCAGATAAACTGGCTACATACCAGCACAGCACAGTACAGCAGAGCACATTATGCTATAGCCAAGAAAGAAGTGCCAATGTAGACATACCCGGCAGGCATTACAGCAGCAGCGGGAGCAGCTGAAGCAGCTGGGGCAGCTGAACAGGAGCAGCACCATCGGCGGGCACATTTTTAACCTTTTCAGTTGGCGCGGGATTTCTCGGCGCGCATAAAAATTTACATGTCCCCAGGGCCAAGATTAAGTACAGCAGCATCAGCCAAGACGCAGTCATAAAACGACAAGCGTAGAAGTGGGTGGGGTGTCGGCGGGGGGCCGAGCGAAAGAATTGTTACACAGCGAAATATTATGAAATGTACGAAGGACTACAACGGGGCAAAAGCTCCAAGCAAATAAATTGAAAGAATTACCGCAGTTGATTTAAATGAAAGGCAAAAGGACAAACAATTTGCTTGCGGTCATAAAACCAAGCTACGAAAATGACTTCCACTTGTACAAGTTTTACATAGCAATAAGTATGTATATATATATACGTTTATATGTATGTATATATGTATGTGTGTCTGTAAGTATTTGTGTAATAAACTTACCCTGGCTTGTGCGCCATTTTGTTGATTGTTGCGATCCCTTCGATTGACAGTTTTTAAGCCTTTCAGCAGTCGCGCCAAAGTTGTGCGCTTCTTTGTCTCGCGTCCCTCTGTGTATGATAAGAAATTGAATAAGGAGCTGACAAAGTGTTAGGCCTGGCTGTACTGAACTCACCTGCAGTCGGTGGAAACTCATAGAAATATGCGGAACGTGGACTCAGGCAGCTGCAAGCAGACAAAATACATTTGATTACCAAATTGTTATGCTAGCTCTAGAGTAGCATTCAAATTGCTCTGTCTCTCTCTCTCTTTCTCTTCCTCAGTGTCTACTCACTTTTGTTGCACAAAGTTCAAATGCGCTACGTTTGGCGGGAGTGTCTGATGCTGTTGTGGTCCAACTCCGGGCTGTCCTGCCGCCTGTTGGCCTGGCACAATTGGTAGTTGTTGCTGCTGCTGGTGATGCTGCTGCAACTGTTGCTGCTGTATGCTATGCTGCGTTTGCAGTGTCTGCTGCTGCAACAGCTGCTGCTGCTGTGTCAAGCCGCCGCGTGCCACTCGCGGCGCAAAGACGCCATAGCCAAAGCCATAGATCTCATCCTCCTCCTTGTCCGACAAGCAGCTGGAAGGCTATAAAGGGCGAGCACATAAGATAGAGATAGAGATTTTGAGTTTGTTTCTCTTAATCAAATGCAAAAGTATTCAATGTGTAAGCGTGCAGCATGCGGCAAAGGCAAAGGCAAAGCAAAACGTAAAACAACACAAATTCACAAATATTTACAAAATCATTTAACATTTGTTCTTTCAGTTTGCATAATTTATTTAAAACATAATTTCATTTTTCTCATCATTTTAATAATAATATTTTTGTTTAACTATTTGCCAAATCAACGCCAACATCAATAAAATTTTTATAGATTTTTGTTTTTGTGTTTTGTTCTTTTTGTGAACCTTTTTCTGTAAATATTTAAAGCAAATAATTTGTTGTCAATGCTGCATTTGTTTGTTTTGACCCAGTCTGTGTTGTTGTTGTTTGTTGTTTGTTGTTGTTGTTGTTGTTGGCATACATACCGAGTACTTTCCTGGCACATAAATGGGCTGACTATGACTATTTGGCAGGCCGGCGCCGTGCGCTGAATGACCGCGATGGCCGTGCTGTTGGCGATGCTGCATGACACCGCCGGTAGCGCTGCCGCTGCCACCGGCGCTGCCGCTGAGGCCGCTGCCACCGCTGCCGCTGGCGCCGCCGCTACTGCCGCCGGCGGGATGGAGCGGACTGCGCTCCGCCCATGCTGCTTGTCTAGCATTTTCTAAAGCACTTAAAATATCTCCAAAGGGAGCCATTAACAATTCGCAATAGACGGATGCAAGACCCTCTAAATGGCCGCGTTGTCCATCCTGCAAGCAAACAGCAAAACAGCACCAAAATGAAAGTTACATAAACGTATCCAACGTGGGTTGGTGGACGAGTGGACGTGTGGACGTGTGGACGTTGGGCGGTGGAAGTGGGTGTGGCAGCTGAACATGTTCATGTTCATATATGTGGAGTATAAATGCAATTTGGTGCAGTTCGAGTTGGGTTGATGCAATCACTCGATAAGATTGCAGGAACTACGATTAACGGTTAACGATTAACGATTTACGATTAGCGATTTACGATTAGCGATTATTATGAGCTGGTTAATGATGGTTATTGATGTTGGCGCTGGGTGCGATGGGCATGGTCTGGGGCAGTGCTAGCTGCTTAAATGCTAAATAATTGTTAAGCTTGAGTTTGGTTAGTGGACCAGGCTGGGATTAGTGGGTAAATATATATGTTGACTGGATGGTGTAGCTGTAGGCACAGCTTATAG
The DNA here is from genome assembly GCA_035045365.1 of Drosophila leonis. NCBI lineage: Eukaryota > Metazoa > Arthropoda > Insecta > Diptera > Drosophilidae > Drosophila > Drosophila leonis. The sequence goes on along the minus strand of JAWNPC010000338.1, from coordinate 4,008,753 downwards.
CAAACAATATGTGTGTGCGAGTGTGTGTGTGTGTGTGTGTGTGTGTGTGTGTGTATGTACAATGCGCTTAACTCAAATTAGTTTGCCGCTTGACGCCAATTCGCGCAAATTATTAAGTCGGCGTTCCCCTTAGGGCACTAAAAGCGTTCGCCTAATGCACTTACGCTCCCTGCAACTCCCGCCACCAGACACACATCGTTTGTCTTGGCATAAATTATGGTACACACTTGGTTGTGTGTGTGCTAGTCTCGACACAGCTGTAAAAAGCACCCCCGGCCTGCTCTTGTGTGTGTGTGTGTGCAAATATTTACAGCTTGGCAGGCAGTTGCCTAGTGGCAGTAAATTGCGTAGCCCAAACTTCCTCAGAGTCCCCCCAAACACAAAGAGGGAGAGAGAGAGAGTGAAACCAATAAAATTGTTAAGCAAGAAGCGACGTTAAATTACGCAACATGCACACAATAAACAGCTACACACACACACACACACACACACAGATAGAGCAAGTCGCAGTGACAAGCAAATGATTTTTATCCAAGGACATGAAATTGGCCCCACGCACATTTGCCATTGCATACCTGCAGGGCGCCCGCTGGCAGCTGAACTCTTGACATTGTTGCCAGCTCTGGCTGGCATCAATCAAATATGACACGCATTAAAATTCTCACGCTGCCTCTCATATGCGTGCTGCGTGCTGCTGCTGCTGCTGCAGGAAATTGACAGCCTGTCTGACACGCCCACCTACCGCCCATCTCCAGTCCCGTCAGCTATGCTGCTGAGCTTGCGACACGCTGCGCATTATAAAATGTTTGCGCCTCTGTGTTTTATGCCTTATTTATAGTTGAATTTTATGCCGCTGCCAGCACACCTGGCCATATCCCTAGGCATAGCACCTGTGTAGGTGTGTGGGTGTGTGTGCTGTGCAATTTACCAGGAAATTGCTGCGTTTAGCGTAATTTTTGCTACTTATTGCCTGTTGGCGTCCCGCGCAAAAGCCTTTTTCATTTCTAGCCTCGAAGTTGCTTTCCTTTTTTCTTTTTCTTTGTGTCCCTTGCCAAGGTAATTTTAACATTAAGCGCTTTAGGCGCCAAAGGTGTTGGTTGTTGTCGGTTGTTGTCGGTTGCTGTTGCTGTTGCTATTGCTATTGCCGCTTGACTGTTTGACTTTTTTATTAAGGACGCCAGAAAAGTGTCAAGTTTTGATGGGCTAACCAAGTGTTTCATTTAATACCTGGCGGGTGCCAAGCGAAACCAAATACGCTGCTGACATTGTTGCTGCATAGATTCTTAAAGCTGAACATTACGTAAATTGGACTTGGACTTGGGTTTACTGCCTGGATTTAAGTGCTTGATTATAGACTGTCAAGCAGCCTAAATGCGTATTTATTGCGATAGACACATAATTTCTATATGGCCGAGTAAATGTAATGTTCATTATGCATTCTGCACAAATTTATTATGCAATTCCAAGTTTATGCGAGGCACAGAATCAATTTCATAGCAGCCAAGCTTATTATACAAGACATATATAGAATATGTATATATTGATATATATATATAACATACAAAGATGGAATGTGTATAGCTCTATAGCCTTTTCTTGGCTTGTCAGTTCGTCACAGAAGGGCAAAAGAAAAAATTCATAAAGTCATTTGCAATTTGCTGCCAAAGCAAGCCAATGCGAAATGACAGCAGCTAGCTGGATGCCGCTACAAAAAGCTATATATATATATATATATATATATATATATATTATATATATGTGTGTGTTTGTGTGTGTGTGTGTGTGTGAGTTCGTTCTTCTGGGGCAGCAAAATAACTGTCGCAATAAAATAATTTATTGAAGTTTTGCAATGCCAGCGACAAATGCAATAAACTGCAAAACTGCGCGAAGCCCACATGACGTATACGTTATAAATTTATTTTCAATGCTTCGACAGCAGCGCGTTGCTCTGCTCTTAGCAACTCTTGACACACATCCCACAAAGAACCAGCCAGCAAAAAAAACTGTGCGAAAATGTGACAGAGCACACACACACACACACACACAGGGAGATAGTCACATGTACAGCAGTTAGTTAAGTATAGCAGCGGATGGGATAAAGGCTAAAGTGATGCATGAGTTTAACGCCCTCACGTATCTGACAGGACAGCTGCAAAAATTGTCTACTTATGAGGCAAGAATATGTTGCCAATAGCACAAGGATATCGACAAGGAATCGAAGCAAGTGAGGCGCTATATATACAGACATATATATACATATATATATATATATAAATATATATATATACATATATCTATATGTATTGAACGCATGCTCGTGCTAGGATTTGGCAATGACAGCATCAACAGCAGCAGCGAAAACAGCAAAAAACTTTTTTTTGGCAACGAATTTTGTTATTGCAAAGGGCCCCATTGAGCTGGCCAAAATGACTTTGTTTATACGTTGTACTATGTATTTAGTAATCAGCTTTCTTGGCACAACACAAATTATTTGAGCTGAGGCTAATAACTTTTGACATGCGCTTGTAAGTGCCACTAAGCAGTGGGTGTGGATGGTGGGTGTAGATGGTGGGTGTGTCAGTGGGCGTGTGATATGTATATATGTATGTGGCTCAATGCGAGAGCTGCTTCACGTTTGCTCATTAGGTACCGCAATGCCACAAGATTCGTTCAAGCCTGTCAATTTTTTGCGCAAACTTGGCATTCGACGACGACCAACTGCTAATTGATGACATTGCTCTTCTTCTTGTTCTTCTTTTTCTGGCTGTTGTTGTTTTGGCTGTTGCCTGCAAGCGTTTAATGAGCAAACAGAACGCACGCAAAATTACAAAGAAGCAACGGCTGTCTGTCTGGTCAGCCCGTATTTACACAAGACTTCAAGCCGCATGCAAACACCAATTAGAGTGACCGCAATGCAAACAAAGGTATCAATTAAGGGCCAGTCAGTGCTGGCCCGCTCTCCCGCTCACCCTCTCTCCCTCTCTCTCTCTTGCTTGTCTCACACTTAGATTGTCAGCCAAGCCAAGCTCTTTAAACGGCTTAAAGCATTAAGGTCTTGGAGTGTGTCAGCCAAATGGAATGCAAGTCAATTTACGCTGAGTCGCAGCTCCCACTCTTGTAGCATAGTGTATTCATAACAATCAGTGGCACTGCATCCTGTTTCCGTTGTGCTGGCGCGTAATCAGCTAAAAGAAATCAACTTCAAGTGAAGCATTCGCTGAAATGTTGATGTCTCTGTCAGGAAATCAACAGCAGCAGCAGCGGCAGCAGCAGCAGCCGGCAGGCACCACTTAAGGGTTAATTTCATAAATTGTAGATCAAAGCATTTGCCAACGGCTGGCTCTGGCCCTGGCCCTGGCCGTGACTGTGGGTGCGCGCTGGCATTTGCCCTGCAGTTGACAATTTTTGAAAGTCAGTGATTTGTAAATAATCCTTTTATAAGCACAATAGCTGCTCGTTAACGGCAAATGAGTTTTGACATGCCCAGTGGACAACTACAGAGCCCCCACTCCAGAGCCACCTAACCACCTAACCACCCGCACCAGCTATCCACCCACACCAGCTGCTTATCCCTCTGACAATCTGAGAACGAGACTTTGAATAATGCGTGGCCATTAGCACAGTCGTTGTTTTCAGTTGTTGTTGTTGTTGCTGTTGTTGTTATTGCCGGCAATTTAAGGCCACACATTTTGTGCCGCCTCCAGGCTCACACTCCATGGCTCACACTCGCACGTTCAGGTTGTAGTAGTTGCCGCTAGTTTGCTTGTTCGGTGCTAATATGCGGCATACATGCAAAGTTTTCAGCTGTTGCGCGTCGTCGCGATGTCTCCGCGCCCGCGTTGCCCTCCACTCCCGTCAGCAGTTAAGCAATGCTTGCCATTTTCCGCTTTGCACTCTAAGGAAAAAGGTATTTTGTACAACATATGCGACTATGTTAAGTTGTTAAAAAGCACAAACTTGTGCACTGGCGAAATTCATTAGCACGCCTGCTTCCCAGCACACATACACAGGAATATATATATATATATATAGAGAGAGAGAGATCAAGAGGAAAGGGTTTGCTAAACGGAAACTGTGCAGGTCCTGACTGCTGGCTGCTTGCCTGCTGCCTGCTGCCTGCTGTCGCTGTGAGTCAGCCTGAAAGTATTTTCTAATTAAATACTCATGTTTTACAATATGACGCTGACATTTTGCGGAAATGCCTTTTAATTTTACATTTGAGATGCGAACGCTGCGACGCTGCGAGCGGCGCACACATGTGCCCGAGCGTTTTGCTTTTAACTCATATTTGTAGCTGGGGCACATTTCAGTTTAATTTGGCAGAAATGAGTTTTAGTTTTCATTTCAGCTTTTTGGCCAAGCTGGCGTGTGCCGGCTGCTGCTGCTGCTGCTTTGCTCTTTTGCTGTATCATTTCCGTTCAAAGCAACCCCAGCCCCAACCTCCGCTTTAGAGCATCCCTCTCCATAGACACATTCACAACCCTTACACGCGCTTCCCTAGACATTAGCAGCAAATAATTTAATTTCTCATTTTCGAGTTGAAAGTGCTTGGGCAAAATCATTTAAAAACTGCACACACACACCTTGAGGAGGGGGTAAATGAAAAATTACGCATACGCCACGTTTGACATAAAATTGCGCATGATGCGCGAATCAACAGAGCAAATATGAAGTCAAAATGGGCAGCAGGCAAAACGGCAACAAGATAAAGCCAGCAGCATGCTGCATGCCGCATGCCGCATGCAACGTGCAACGCCAGCTGACAGCAAACGTTGCAGAGTGCCGCTGGCAACTGCGCCGCGACTGCATTACATTTCAATTTCCACGTTTCCTCCTTTCCTCTTTATGGCTTTTAATTTTTATTTTTCTTCTCTTCTTTTTGCCATTTAATTTTAATTCATTTGCATTGTCTTTTATGATATTGCGCGACGCGTCCTTTGTCTGCTTTGAGCGCGGCAAATGGAATGAAATCAGCCATAATTAGCATAATATTTCATGCTTAATGTAATTTAAGTTGGCAAAAAATAAGAGAAGGAGCGATAGAGAGAGAGAGAGAGAGAGAGAGAGAGAGTGGAGAGAAAACAAAAGGAAAATAAAATGATGTGAAATGCATGACAAGCTTCGAGTGACAGGCATGCAACGGGCTCGCAGCGGCAATGAGAACATGCAACACCTCGGTTCATGCCACGCCAAATATAACACAATGCAGGGTTACCATCATAGGGTTGCCAGCATTTGACATATGCGCCGGCAAAGTGCATCGTTTGATTGTTTCGGCCCATCCCACCCACTCAGCCGATCAGTGCTATATGCCTGTCACTGCGACTCGATGGATGGCCAACATGCTACACGTGCAACATGCCACATGCCACATGCCACACGCTGTGACGCCCCAAGGGCAGCTGTCTTTGGCAATTTATGCGTTTGCTGACGCAATTATGCGAAATTTTTGCACAGCATGAAAGCGCGGGGCGTGGCTAAGCGTTTTAAGTTTTTGTTCCAGCTCTGAGCGGCAGCTGGGGCGGTGCGGGACATTGTTTTTCAGCGTAATTTAATTACATTTCTGTGGCCAGAGGCTGACGTCGCGGCCCGCACCCTTGCTGGCCATTTTAGTCATTTCTCTCGCCATTTATGTGGCAATTTGAATTTTGTGGGCGAGCTGCTTGAGGTCATATTAGAAGCAAATTAATGTTGTTTTAATTGTAAATGAGTTTGCAATGGCCAAGAGAGCAACATGCCATAGCCACCACAAGTGGCAAGTCCCATGAAATATTGTTGCAATTGGCAACAATTTCTAACTGGTTGAAAATCATTTTTTGTATTATTTTTGTAAGCCAAAGTGAAACAATCTATTAATTAAAACTATGTCTGCTCAGCTCAGTTCAAATTCGAAATAAATAATATGTTTTACGAGTTGGCTCAGCCGCTGGAGCGCAAGGGGCGGCTAATTGCGCCTTGTAATTGGCATGCTTCACCCACTTTCAACGCCTCTGACTAATGATTTATATTTCAGCTCTGCTCAACGCAAACATTTGCCTTGCCATCTCCGCAAATTGACATTGAATGCACAATCGAATCGATGCCAAGACAGGACAGGACAGGACAGACCCAAGCCCAGGCCCAGGGAAAAGGGCTCGAAATACTAATCTGCCACAGCAGCAGCAGAATCACAAAAAAAGTAGGCGTTACTCTGTAAGCTGACAGCATGAGAAAGTGCCAAAATGACTAACGCACGAGTTCTGTGTGTTGTTTGGCTGGGCACAGAACGTCAATGCGCTGCCCCTGCCTGTCTGACTGGCAGACAGACAGACAGATTGGGTTTCATTCGACTGTAACCGACATAGCCAAAACACAGACACACAGCCAAACAGCCAAACAGCCAAACAGAGCCAAATGCCAAACGTACGCACAGCGCCAACAATTTTTGCCAAATTACATTTCAACACAGCCTTTCGCTTGTTTGATACTCTATTCTGCTTGAAAGTTATGCTTGCTATCAGAGTGTGTTTACCTATTATAAATATATGCAAATATTTGTAATGTTATATATGGAATGTAGAAATACTCAAGAGATATTTAATTATACGATAGATAAGCTTATCTGCATATTTATATATAGATATTACTCATCTACTTAACTGCCTTTCCATCTAATTACCTAGCATTGCGCATCGTTTTATATCATCATATTTGATAACAACTGATATCAGCTTTCTATAGCTTAAAGCACTTCACAAAAGATTTTAATCTATACTCAAGCAAATACTTCTCCAAGGAGTCTTCTTCTCAAACTAATATCATTTTCGAAGTCAAATCAAAGCTGGAGATTTTACTTAACTAATTTCTAAACGAAACACAATTATCACAACTTTCTTTCTTTTCATTTCCCTTTAATAGTTCAGCAAGAGCATTTATTATTCGGTTTGATATAGTGAAACGAAACTTTCTTATTTCATTTACTTTTTGCACTTTTTCCTTCAGTCGGGCGGTCAGTGAGAGAGAGAGAGAATTTTCACATTTGGCACATCAATGTCAAATTGAGGCATCGCAACGACAGGCCGAGGCCAATGAATGGGCTGCCAGGAAATTGCCAAAAATATGCGTTAGTGTGTGTCTCTCTTTCTCTCTGTCTCTCTCTGTGTGTGCAGCAAAGTAGACATAAAATGAAATGAACAAAAAGATTTCTATCGCAGCTCGGACACTCAGCAGCACAGTTCCAGCTGGCCAACGGAATGGCCAAAGTTGCTTAATATGACAGCCTCGCGCTGCAAGGGTACTCCATGGAGTAGGTAGTCCAGAAACAAATGAGTGTGTAATAAACGTGACCAGCGTGGGCGGGGATAGGACTAAAGTTTGAGCATAAACTGCAATTGCCAGCAAACTAAGAAGCGAAAGCGCGCGCGCCGCCTGTAAGCAGGCAACAACTTTTGCCCGCTGCTCGCAAATGGCAAAATGGCAATGCGGGTGGGTGGGTGTCTGTTTGGTGCTTGGCTGGGGATTTTTGCTTGTTAAGCCGCCAAGTTCTTTGTCATTCTGGCCAGAGCGGCCCGTGTGCGTTAGCTATCAGATTTTACCCCACTCAACGCTTGGCTGGCTGCCTGAACTTTAGCCAAAGCGTAAGCAGATGCTAATCGCAGCTCTTCGCTCTGAACGCTTAAAACAATTTTCTTTGATGCGACTCTAAGCCCCAAGTCCAGACACGGCACAATCCAATTGACTTCATTTGTCCAGCTAAAGAGCAAAAGACTAAATGATAAAGCGCTCCAGGCTTTTGCCTTTGCTTCTGCTTTAGCTCGGACAGAGTCCATTTTCTATATAATGGCCTGGTCGCACCCTCGAGTCATATTTGCAGTTAACCGCACACAACAATAGGCAGCGTTTTGATGAATTCATCTCTACCCCACTACCATCAGCACCACTACCACCACCACCACCAGCAACGCACCACATGTGGGTGGGCGGGATTATAATACTGTGTGTGTGTGGCTAGGCATATGAATTGATTTGCTGTCAGCGTTGCGGCTGTGCCTGCATGCACGACTTGCCTCAGCGACGTCCTCATTATGCCGCACATATGGCCAGGCCAGACCAAGCCAGGCCAGGCCAAGGCAAGGCAAGCGAATGTTGCCACCACGTGCCACTTAATATGCGCAGGCATGTGGCAAGATTTGGCTGCAACCACCAATGAACCCGCCAGCAGTTAAGCCCCAAGTCTTTGTCTTCTTCATGTTTAGTATTTGTCATAGCTTTCTCTTCCTCTCATTGTCTTGCTCTATTCTTTCCAATATTTGCGCATTTGCCTCGAAACAGGCAGGCAGACAATGGGGCTGTCAAGTTCTTTGCTTAATGCACAAATTATGAATAATAAAACTTAGCAAAGCAAATATAACATTTAGGGGCGTGAAATCAAATAAATTCTCTGATTGTTGTCTTACTTATGGATAATGCGAGCATAATTCTCCAAATACAAAAGCTTTTCATATGACTTGGCTTTAGTTATTGAAAGTAACTATGAGACTATGAGATAATAATGAGATAAAATTGACAATTGAAGTTGTTACTGAAGACGGTGCTATGAAAAGTTTTCGAATGTTTTCTTAAAGAGCTTAAACATCTAATTATCAGCTGCATATTGAAGGGATTATCCCTCACTTCGATACGAACTAACAATTCTAGTTTTATATCTTATCATCCAATCTTCTGCTACAGCTTGTTACATAGAAAAGCATTTACTAAAATTATAATTTAAGTTTAATAATAATCAAATATTAAATGAAAACATTTAATAACTGTCGTAACAATATGAAAAACCTTTGCAATTCCCATCCACCATTGAGAGCTGGTCAAATGCTAAAGATGAAACTCCTCCTATATCTCACTTGGATTACAAATATATATGTTTATATATACCACACTTTCAGAGTTCTATCTTTGTCATCATAAAAGTTTTGCAGCAGCCAAACAAGCTGTCAACATTTTAATAAAACTGCGACAAGCGGAGAACAAAAATTAAGTAAATGCTTAAAAAATTGCGACCAAAATATTTGTATAAAATTAAAAAGGCAAATGAAGTAACAGCGGGCGTGGGCAGGTGGTTGGTTAGTTGGTTGGTTGAAGCAGAGGCTGTTCTCTGTTCACGAGTTGGCCAATAAAACTTTCTTCATCAAGTCAACAGCACTTGGACAAGCGGCGCCTGGAACTATGCTTAATTTTTTCATTCTTTAGCCTGGATAAGCCAGAGAATCTGTGTGTCTCTCGCTCGGCCTGTGTGTGCTTTAACCCAAAGACCAAGTTTGCGAGCTGGCATTAAGCCAAATTGCGTGGCATCGAGTTTGCAGGCTGGCTAAAAAGGCTGCTGAAAGACAAGAAAAATTGCCTGCCAAATGCTACATTTAGCCTACAAAACTGTGTAGGCAAAACAAAAGCGCGTGCATTGAACTTTTAAGAGTGTCGCGCACAAAAACAGACAACAGACAACCGACAACAAGAACGACAGCCCCCAAGGCGCAGCAGAAAAAAAAAACCAAAAGTGGGCGTGTGCGGCAACGTAAATAGTTTGTGCAGCTGCAGCAGCAAGTGCAGCAAGCACTTTGGCAGCCAGACAGAAGCGACAGACAAACAGACAGACAGCCGACAAGTGCACATGGCTTGGTTCCTAATGAAGCCAGCCAAAGGCGTACATCAGCCTAACCCCACTCTACCTCATCATCTATCATCCATCCAGCCCACCTCGGCAGCAGCAACAACAAAGTGAAACGGCGACCGCCGAAAAGTGCAGAGACTCACTCGGTATGTGGAGGCAATCTCTTTGGCCTGTCTCGGCGGCCAGCTGTGAGGCGTGCACACTTGTCAGCTGCCGTTAGACACATTGTTGACAGCCATTGGCACGCCCACTGGCAAATACCTGGGCGCACTATTGCAGTGTTGACAACGTGCAATGTTTATACACTTTCTCTCTCTCTCTCAGTCTCAGTCTATGTGCTTTTTGAGCCTGTCAGTTGTTTGGCTTTTAGTGCACTTGCCAATTGCCTGACCCATAAAAGTATGCCCACTGCCACGCCCACAGCCCACTGCTGAAAGGACACAATCAATTGTCAGTTTTTAGTGTTCATTTAGCTTCGTCGTCGTCGTTGTTGTTGCTGTTGTTTATGGCTCTGGTCTTTTGTGCACAGTAAATCTGTTAAGCTGTTGAGTGCTATTCGAGGGTCTCTGAAATTAATAAAATTTTATGTGGTATTCGCGTTTATTATGCTAATCAACCAATTGCCAATTGGCAACTTGGTTGGCCAAAGCTGATTGCAGCTAAAACAAAAGCCCTCTAACATTGGCCCTCTATATAGCATCCATATATATTTTAAGCTATGCAATTTCAATGCAAAAGTGATTATCTCTTATGGCAATAAACACAGCTCTTCTGTCTCTCTCCCTCGCTCTGGCTGTGTGTGAAATTTGATTGTATTTATAATGATTTTGGTTTGGCTATGGCGGCGATTAGCTATGCATTGCCATACAGGTCCCTTGGCGATAGGAAACTTGGTGGACTTGCTGCTCCACAGTTAATTAAACAGTAAATTTCGATATGGTTATTGGCAATACTTGCCCATGCTCTTGTTAATAGCAGCTGTTAGCTGTTTGAGACTGGCGACGCTTTAGCCGCAGACAGACAAAGCCGTCATTAAATGTGCACAATGCAAATTAATATAGCATACTTAGCAGCGCGGAGACCATTCTGTGGTTTGGCAATGCCATTTTTTTGCGCCAACGAGCGGCTTTTTATCAAAGCAACAACAGCCGCAACACTTGCACATTTGGCCATTTGCTGGCGGTGCTGGCCCAAACCCATGCAGCGGAACCATTCGACTGGCTTGGTTGTTGGCAAAAGAGGAAGAGGGCGGGGGAGAGCGGGCAACGTTGTGACGCCGGCTTTGTTGTTTATCAGCGCTGACAAATCTTTATGCGTTCATTTCATTTTGCTCTCGCCTTTTTCCACTTTTTGATATACCCCTTAAAATAAAAATATTAGTTGAAGGGTTGAACATGGGACAGAGAGAGAGAGAGGGTATGCAATATCATTTGAAAATAAAATATCAAGTTAATAAAACTGAAAATTTACTAAGTATTTTTAGGCCAGTTCTTAAATTTTGTATTTGCCTATATTAACAATATTTAATATTATATCAAACAAGCACAATAAAAGCTTTACATTTGTATGATATTGAACTTCTACAGGGTATTAGCTAGTGCATCAATATGCTATAGAACTGCTGTTTATATGCGGCACTCGTGCTATTTTTCATTAGAGCGCGCGTGTGGTTAGCTGCATTGTTGACATGCGGCTGTGGGCGTATGCGTGCAAGCGAGACACAAACAAACACACACAGAGAACGAGAGAGAGAGAGAGAGGCATATTCGGGAAAGGGTATTCAGGAGAGGCAACGCGTATGCATCTGTGCGCCTAAGCTACAATATGGCAGGGGGACTTTAATTTATTTAAATGCTTATCACGAAAGGCTTAAATGTTGTTTTGCTTGTTGCGGCGGCGGTTTAAAGCGGCTTAAAAAAAAAATGTTATGCACAAACGCACAGTGGAACAGAGTACACAGTACACAGTTCGCAGTGTGGGAGTGGAGTGGGTCAGTGCAAACAGTGACGGCCTGCACACAACTGTGAGAATTCCCTTTACCTTTGCTTATTTACTTTTGTTATTTACTCGGCTTCTATATTTCTTCTTTTTTTGCCTTTTGCAATTTCAGATTGGACTTCCGGTCGGGTCAGTTGAATTGTATTGCTTAATTAAACGCAGCCAAGATTGAAGGCAGCTGGGCGCCACAAGACAAGACCATGGCAGATGGGACAGGAAACAGCAATTGGCGGGGGCGACAGTGGGCAGGCAGGTGCCCCAAATGCCAACCGCAACAAGACAAAATCAACAAGGACATGCGGCATGGCTGGGTCGTCTGGCTGCGGCGTGTGGGAAGGCAGCCCATTGCCCATTGCCAACTGCCAACTGCCAACTGCCTGTTCAATTAATTATTCAAGTGAAAATTTTCATATCCTGCGATACATACAAAATAAGTCAGGTCCTCGCTGCTGGCATGGCCTCCCCAATTCGACAGCTGTTGACCTTACCTCAAATGACTGCCCCAAAATGGGCTGAGGAGTGGGAGAGGCGGAGGATGGGAGCTGGGTAGGTGTTGCGCCTTGTTTGCTGTGGCAAATTTATGGTTGCAAATTGTTTTGCACCCGGCAACAGGCCAAAAAGGTTAACACGCGGCGAATGAGTAACATATTTTGAGGCTCGTTGAAAAGTCAACATTTGGCAGCAGCAGCGGCAGCGGCAGCTGAAGTGCTCCAGTCAGACATTTCTCTCTTTCGTTTTGGTCAATGGTCGCCATTTGCTGCGGCTGCTACTTTGCATGCGCAGCGGGTCGGGCCTTAAGGAGGAGGCGGGCGACTCAGCGTGAATGTAGAAAAGGTTCAAGGCGCTCGCAGCTGATGTTGCTGCTGCTGCTGCTGCTGCTGATATTGTTGTTGTTGTTGATGATGATTGTAATCCGGTTTGTAAGTTATGTGCTGCTTAATTGAGTTCACATGCACATGACCTGAATTCTTGATTGCGAGAACCTGCGCCGGCAGCCCAAGGATGCCCAAGGATACTAAAAATTCAGATTAAACCTAAACCTTTGCCCATATTCAGGCTTAAATGTGTAGCGGGAGCGCGCCAGGTGTGCTGACTGCTGATGAGCTTTTAGCACAGACAAACACACACACATACACACACATGCCTATACTCATGTGTGTATCAGGTTGAACACGTGCTGCTACCATTTGCAGCGCAGCGGGAAGGCAGCGACAGCAGCGACGCTTAACCTGAAAGTTGATTTCACTTGTGCTTTATCTTTTGCTTTGCTCTTATTATGCAATTCTTTAGTGTACGTGTGTCCGTGAGTGTGTGTATGTGTCCGTGTGTGTGGGTGGAGTTGGAAAAACAATCTCTTAATTTTCGTAAATCTGCACCTCATAATTTATTTTAATTGCCCCCAAAGACCCGAGCTCAGACATGGCTCGAAACGCTTTGATGCTGCCATAAAAAATGACCCCGGACCAAAGCAATTTATGATAGGTAGTGTGTATGGAGTATGTATGTGGAGCCGGCCACACGGCTCGGCCATTGTTTATGTTGTCTAGCCATAGAATTTACGTGAGTTTTTCTCAAAATTTAGACATCCGACATCCGCACAGGCAATTCAAACTTGCCAAATGCACAGCGAACTTTTCCTGTCCAACGAGGCGCGCGATTGTGTGTGTGTGTGTGTGTGTGTGTGTGTTTGAGGGGGTTACAAAAACTAATGAAACTAATTTAGTGCACAGCTCAAAATCTAAATAGGGACGCTGGCTTCAATCATTTAGCCACAAAGCCCGCAAAAAGACAAAACCCGCACGACCGCAGGATACGGGTAAAAAATTGCACATATAAAAATATGTAAATATGCACCTGCTGCTGATCCTTGCTGTGCTTTGGGGCCGTTGCCGTTGCTGCTAACCAAAATACACTTCAACTTTTTCAAAGCACACACACACACACATACATATATGAGTAGCTGTGTGTCTGTAAGTGTGGGCGTGGCCACAACAATGTTGTAGAACTTTTTGGCCCGAGAAACTGTTGCTATTTTGGCTGGCAGCTGGCGGAGAGCGCGCGCTCCACAGGCCCGCAACATTTGACAAATGCCGGCAGAGCACAGCACGGCGCAGCATGTTCTGCGCGCGGGGTTAGTTGCTGACTGCGATGCCCTCGAGGCTTCTACATGAGGCTTTTAATAGTTTGATGTATGAGCCGCATATATGGATGGCAGCCACACATGTGCAAATTTCACAAGGTCCTTCTGAGGCATGGCAGCAGCGACTTGAGAGCGGTTGGGCGAGTCGACGCTGCCTTGTCAGAGTGCCGCCACTAAGCCTTTTTATTACGCATTTGTGTGATGTGCGTGTGTGTGTGTTCGAAAATTAACACAAATGTATTTAGTTTGGCCCGAAATGTTGGCCAAACTAATAGTCTGCTGGCGAAAGGGGTTGACAGGCGCACATTTAAAGGTGCCCAATGGTTGGGCATGTAAGGGTGTGTATGTATGTGAGTGTGTGTATTTGCTTCTCTATCTGTGTGTGACTAATAGCTTTAGAGCCAGAACTTTTAAGCTAATTTCATGTGAAATGCGCTTTAAAGCCATAGAAAAGTGGCCCGCCTCTGGCTCCCTCTCCCTCTCCATCTCTTTCTTTCGCAGACATTATGCAACAATTCGCTTTGTTTGTGTTTTGCCTTTGCTCGCTTTGGCTCACATTCTCTTAGGGTTTCGCGCTTTGTCTCGTGTCTCTGTGTGCAAATAATGAGCGCAAGTTCAAAGCCAACATAAATAAAATTGTTAACATTTTGCGCTGTGCCACGCCCATATGCGAAACACATACACGCCCCAACAATTGAATTTGCTTCAAAAAAGAAATGAAGAAATGCAGTGTCAAAACAGACGGCTTAATACCCTGTAAAAGAAAACTATTAATATCTATCTGCATATCCATATCTATATCTATATCTATATCTATATCTATATCTATATCTATATTTATATCTATATCAATATCTATATCTTAACCTTTATCTCGAGCTCAATCTCAATCTCAATCTCAATCTCAATCTCTATCTCTATCTCTATCTCTATCTCTATCTCTATCTCTATCTCTATCTCTATCTCTATCTCTATCTCTATCTCTATCTCTATCTCTATCTCTATCTCTATCTCTATCTCTATCTCTATCTCTATCTCTATCTCTATCTCTATCTCTATCTCTATCTCTATCTCTATCTCTATCTCTATCTCTATCTCTATCTCTATCTCTATCTCTATCTCTATCTCTATCTCTATCTCTATCTCTATCTCTATCTCTATCTCTATCTCTATCTCTATCTCTATCTCTATCTCTATCTCTATCTCTATCTCTATCTCTATCTCTATCTCTATCTCTATCTCTATCTCTATCCATATCTCTATCTCTATCCATATCTACTTATCTATATGAAGAGTGCATGGCACATGTGCACAGTGTATTTACAGAGTATTCGCGTAAGGAAATAAATAAAATAAAATAGATGCTGAACTGAGTTAAGAACGAGCTGAGCAGAAACTTTTTCCTTTTCGATGGCGCTCAGGCGCTGCAAATGGAATTCGTCGTTTGATGTGCTCGCATTTTATTTTCGGTTTTTTTTCTGTGCTTGGCTCGACTTTCACTTGGGCGTCGCCTTGTGCAATTGTTTGAATACTTTTTGCAGCGCATTAAATTAGTTTCGTTTGAGTTAACGTGCCGAGCGATACGGACAGGCGGACAGACAGGCTGGCAGACAGCAAGCAACATGCTATGCACAGAAACAGAAACAGAACAGAGCAGAGCAGAACAGAGCCGAACAGAGTGAAAGACACATACAACTTATAATCATGTCAGTCAAAGGCAACAACAATTTTTGGCTAACAAGAAAATGTAACTCACACACACACACATACACTCGCTTGCTGAAAGAAAGGATGTTGTCTGTGCTGACAGTCAAAAGAAAGTTTTCTGCAGCCAGACAGTTGGCGGGGGTGCCAAAATGAAGAAGCCAAAATGCCCGGGCAATTGACTTTAATCTGAAGCCAAGCGCAGCTCGCTCAATAAAACTGTTTAAAAGTAGACAGCAGTGAAATTGAGGCAATATACAGGCGATACTCCGATGCCAAGCCAACTGTCAAACTGCTAAAAGAGAAATATGGCATAAAAGTAGTCCGTCAATGATAATTTCATGGCTCGAGCTGGCATGCGCAGCATTAAACTCGTTTGCAGCACTGCTTACAACACTAGATTGACGCTGAGGTGTCCTTAAGCTGCCTTGATCTCGGCAAGCTGTGTGTCTGCTCTTTTCCTCTTCTATTTGTTTACATTTTGTATTTTTATTTACACAACTCTAATTGAAGTGCCATAGGGGTAGGGGTTGGTGTTGGTGTTGTGCACAACCCTTACACAAATTGTAGAGAATTATGCAATTTTTATAATGCGCAACTTGATTGAGAGATCGTTGGCTAGAGATAACAAACAGCAGCAGAAGAGCACCCTTCTGTGGTTGTGGTTGCTGCCACAAGGAAGTGCTAGGGTTGGATGGGGGGGCTGGTTGAGGATGAAACCGTAAAGAAGGGCGTCTGTATCAGAACTTCATTTGCATGAAGTTTTCTTATTTTTTTTAGCTGTGACAATCGTAATGACAAAATTGAACGCAATTTCTATTTAAACATTGGCAGCAGAGGAGGGGAGGGGTGTTAGAGAGAGAGAGAGGTGGGGGCTGGTTGATCCTCTGTCATGACAACGACGCATGTCAACATGAAATAAATCACTAAACGCTGTGACAGTGTCAAATGTCAGGCGAGTGGAGCGGCTGTTGTCTCGATTCGACTCCACTTGCCATGCCGTGCACAGGCGCACAGGACGCAGGCCGCATGCCGCAGGACGCAGCACCACACCGGCACCGGCACCGGCAATAGGCAGTTGACGGCAGGGCGGCAGCAGGCAGCAGGCAGGACAATGACCGTTGCCGCTGCCACTGCCGCTGCTGCGTCACTTCATTGTTGACATTTAACGTGTTCGTGTTTGGCGTGACAAGTGACATGCTGTGCGCGACCTGATGGCGGGCGCGACCAACTGTTGAGGTGGAGTTGGAGTCGCCGCTCGAGTGCAGTCTAGGGCTGGAGTTTGCCAAAGCCAGCCAAAAATACAAAAATAAAAAGCAGAAAGGGTTGAGTATGCTAAGAGCCCAGAGCACAAAAACCCATGCACAAAAGGTAGCGTATAATTGCATAAATATGCAAATTAGCGAATGTGCGAGTGTGTATGAATGACTATATCTGTCTGTGTGTGAGTGTGAGTGTGTTAAAGGGGTGCGCCAGCTTGACGCATTGTCGCCCCAATGTCAACGAGTGTCGCTGTCACACACGCACAGGATGTGCGAGGCGCTCGAGCAAAAATCTATAGCATACTTTGCAGCGCCACCCAACTACCCAACTACCTGCGTGCCTGCCTGTCTGTCTGTCTGCCAGTCAGCACACCTGCTCAGCAGCTCAACTTGTTTCGCCTGGCCCGTGTGCATTGGCATATCAATGCGCAAAATGGCAAAGTGGAAGTCCTTGCAGCCGTTGGCATTTTGCATGTACGGAAATGTGTCTAATTTCAATACAAAGTAACTTTGACAACGAGCTGCCTCTCGATCAGAAGGGCCAAAGCTGGGGGCAATGTCAGAGGCGGAGACAAAGACGAAGACAAAAGCTGCATTTGTCTATGTGCAATTGCACTAACAAGCACACACATGCACGCATGCAGAGACACATGCACACACCAACACACATGTGCGCAGCTTCCAAGCCAATGCACAGCATTTGCATTGAACATTTCACAGTTGCTTTTTCTGCATTTTCCTTTGAAAGTATTTTTTATTATTTTGATACCCTGTTTCCATTTAAATATTGTTGCAAAAAGCTTATGGCAATGGCCAACAGCAGATGTCTCTCACACCCTGTCATTGTTTAACCTGATAACGAACAGTTGGGTAATTGGAAATGTTGCGGATTGCATAAAAAACGTGAATCTGGTTCTTTTTTTAAACAACATTTATAGGTAAGTATAGTAGCTGGTAGATAGATTATGGTATAAGAATTCTTTTATTTTAAAGGAAATCTCATGTACAGAGTATCTACTAGTCAATCTCTCTTCAGCCAGCCCTCAGGCACTCTCCTGTGCATATTTTCATGCCTCGCCTCTTTGAAAATCAACAAAATGTTATTTATTGAAAATTGTTATGGACTTGTGCCGCAGCCAAGAATCTTAATTTGGCTCAAAGTTGCGCCATGTTTTTTCTTTAGCTATTTTTTTTCTTTTGCCTTTTGCAGCGGGGAATTCCTTTGGCGCATTATGACAAAATGTGCATTTAAGTACAACATTTATGTAAAATGTGCGTCTGGCAAGTTTCGTCTAGCGGCGAAGCTTTAAAATATGCCCCAAGTACTCAGCCCACAGTAACCATGCCATCCAAACCATACCATAACATGCCAAACCTTCCAGCAGCTTCATAAGAAGACGTTGAATAAGCGACCAAGTTGGTGACGAGCATTTTGCCAGCGTCGATTGGAGGCGGGACAGGGCAGGGCGGGGCGTATGCCATTTGCTTTGGCTGGCAACGAAAAAGTTCAGAAATTAAGTTTGCTGACAAACGTTTGTACAGGACGCCAAAGGAGTTGGAGCAGGGGCGAGGGTGGGAGCAGGCTCAGGGTACTGGTAACTTTGCCAAGACATTTCTAAACTTAAATAAGCGCAAGTTTGGCGCACCGAGTTGCCAGTTGCCGCCTGCCACATGTGCGACTTCGTGCAACTTTTCTAATGCAATTAATTTCTGCACTCAACAACGAGCAGGACAAGCACGGGAGCTGGAACTGAAGCAGTAGCTGGAGCGGGAGCCGCAGGAGGTCGCAGATGAGGACTTGCTCCAGGACTAGGACGAGGGCAAAGTTTTCAAGCCTGCAACTTGGTGGCGGCAGCGTTTTGTTTTTCGCACTTGCAACTTGGGAATGCACAAATTAGTGTGGCAGCATGTGGCCGGGCCTGTGCGGCTGGCAGCGCCCTGTGCCAGCCGTTTTCTGGCCATAATGCATGTCATACTTGTAATGGCAGTGCAGGGCACATTATTTCGGTCTTGCCGTAAATTTGTCACACGCACAAATTGTTGCTTGGGCGCGTCTCTCGCACCCATTGCCACGCCCCAACTATTTGATGTAATTTAAATTTTTAATTAAGCACACAAATTGTTTTCGGCGGTTTCGCAAATCTCTGACAGATTTGTACTCTCCGCGCTGGCATTAAACAAAATGATAATGAAAACGTTTAAATATTTACCACAATTTGTAGCAACACATAACACACACAAACACACGCACACACACACACACACACACACACACACAGACAACAACAATAACAGAAAGATGAGTGAGAGGATGTACAATTAGATACACACATAGAGTAGAGCATAGACCAGAGTAAATTTAGTTTTTTGATTAGTTTTTAAAGCGAAAATAAACTACATAAAAATTAAAAGTTTTTTTTTAGTATAAATGATAGGGGTGTACGGATGATGAGTGTTGTTGAGAGTGCAGAGAAATATACATTGATGAAACATCGAGTGATAGTTGGACATTAAAATGACATTTGCTTCCAAGAGACATACCTGCAAAGAGAAGAGCAATAAATTATATTGATTAGTAAATTGTGATATAAATATTTATTTAAAAACATAGAAATAATATTTTAATGTATTTTAATATATATAAATAGTATTTTTTAAAAGTCATTTGTAAACGAAATACAATTGAAAAACTATCTTCTTTTGCTATAATAAAATTCACAACAATTTATTTTTGCTTAGTATTTGTTACAATTAATAAATACTTACTTAAAAATATGTGAAAAATATTTTTAAATTATAAATAAATTGTATATGCCTTAAATAAAGTACAATTTAAGAACTATCTTATTTTTCTATAATAAACTCGGTTACGTTTCTTTTTGCCGCTTTTTAAACATGTTTAAAACAATTATTTATGTTTAATCAACTGAAATTGCATTTAAACTTTATTAAATATAAATGCAAATTTATTTGGAATTATCAAATTAATTAAATCGCTCAGCAATTGCTATTTAAAAGCGACAAAAAATATCTTTGGCTGTCTGACATCGGGGGATATCAACAAATGGTATCTCTGATATTTGCTTAAAATTATAAAACAAAACTTGTGCATGCCACAAAATGTGGTTGTTAAATGAAAAACAAGCAAATCACGACAACAACTGCGCGTTGCACGCAAGAGTTGAATGTGTGTGTCGCTTGGGCGTTGTGGGGCGTATGGGGCGTATGCTTGATGTATGTATAAGCAGCTGTCCAGCTGACTGATCTCGGCTAGACGAAAATATTTGCCTTGCATTTCACAGTATAATTTAAATTTACCCGCTTTTTTATATTTTATTTACCTTTTTGCTTTTTTTCGCCTGCATATTGTTGAAAATGTTGTTGCATGTGTTGCCACGTGTGTGTGTGTGTGTGTGTGTGTCTATGTCTGTCTGCTATTTGTTTGGTTTGCGGCTTGTGCGGCGGCATTTATATCATTTTTGCACAGTGTCGCTAAAGGTCTGGGTTGTGGGCATTGAGGATTCGAGCTTCGGAATTGGGGATTGCAGATTGGGATTGGGGTTATGGCTACGGGTTCAGGAAATGCGCTCGCGGCGATACAATTTCAGTTTCAATTCATGAATGTTAATATTTATGTTTTGATTTCAAACAACGCCACCTCTGCAATATTAATGAAATACAAACAAAATGTTAGCGCGCGGCACAAATACATTCACACACACACTCACACACACACGTCCATATGGAGAGCAGCTGGCGTGCAGGCAAACACAGACATAGTTGATATGCAAATAAAGTTGACTGCGAGGCAAACGAAGAAACGCAAAACGAAGCACCTGGCCAAAAAGAAGCCCCAAAAAATCAAACACAAATTGAGTGAGCAATAGAGACAGACAGAGAGCAGCGTGTGTGAGGAAAGAAAGAAAGCGAGACGGAGATGGGGAGAGGCGGCAAGGCAATGTGAAGTTCTTTGTCAATTTGCAAGAGCTTAGAAGTGTGTAGCTAAGTAAAAGATACCAAAGAAAAAAAAACATGTGCAAACACACACACACACCCACGCACACAGCAATTGTGAAGGCTTTTTTTGTTGTGCCAAAATTTATGCAAAGTCTATGGAAAGTCGCTTTGCGTCAAAGATAATCAAAATGCCACAAAGAGCGCGCGCCTTGCGCTCTAAAGTATGCAACACATTTTGGTGGTTGAATTTCGTTTCAAGCGATTTGCTGCCTCCGCCGCTGCTGCTGCTGCTGCTGCTGTTGCTGCTGCTACTTCAACTGCTGCTTCAAAACAAATACATATTTTATTTCAAAGATTAACGCTTGACTGTCTGACTGTCCAACCAACTCGAGAGCGGTGTTTTCTTGAAAAAATGCAAAAAGCCCCCACAACACACACGCACAGGACAATTTCAATTCGGTTTGTTGCACTTTGTAGCCCCGGCTGAAGGGCAACAGCTGCCATGTGCCACACCTAAGCCAACGAGCACTCTCTCTATCTCTCTCTATATGTGTATGTGTATCTACGGCGACAAAGAGACAGCCTGGCAGACAGGCGATTTTAGCTGCAGGCTAAGCAAATGACAAAGCGGCGACGGTGACGGCGACGTCGGCAGCGGAAGCTGCTTGTCCTGGCAGCCGTTGCCGTTGCCATTGCCATTGCCCGTGTCGCATCTTGCGCTGGCAATGGCAAAAAGTAAAAGTGGCGGCAACACCAGCCAGCCGCCTCGCACGTTTTATTGATTTTCCTTTCAACGTCGCCTGCCAGTTGCACATGCGTTGAGGCAGCGTCCACCGCTGCTCGCCGCCTCGCTGTCTCATCTTCATTTATTTTTTTCTTGTTCTGCTCGGGTATTTCCGGCGATTAAGGCGAACGTTGCGCCGTTTGTTTGTAAATTATTTAATGTTGCGCTTA
This sequence comes from Drosophila leonis, assembly GCA_035045365.1. NCBI lineage: Eukaryota > Metazoa > Arthropoda > Insecta > Diptera > Drosophilidae > Drosophila > Drosophila leonis. The sequence goes on along the minus strand of JAWNPC010000338.1, from coordinate 3,987,095 downwards.
AACTTTCCGGCCCAGGCTCAGTTTAGTTTGAGCGGCAGACTGGGGCTAGGTGGGGGCATTGCAACAGTTTTTTGGGCCGTTGCGAGTCTTTGAACTTTTGTGTTGTCTGTACTGGAGCGGACTGTCGAGCTTTCGGTTTCATTTTTCCCATTTCGCCATTTCGCCATTTGGTCATTTCGCATTTCGCATTTACGCCGGGCATGTCCTTTGCTGGTGTCCTTTTAGCTGCTGCTGACGCTGCTGCTGTTGGCTCTCTCGCTTATGTCTTTTGTTGTTACATGGATTTGCTGCTTCCTTTTGGTGCTCCTGCTGCTGCTGCTGCTGCTCGAGTGGTATTTAACATTATCTGCTTGAGTACATGTTGCGGTATTTGCAGCAGACAACAGGCGATGCCCGACCACAGCGCAGCGCAGGACAACAAGGACACACACAGTCACACCCACACCCACACCCACACCCGCATACCCCACAGCCCCCTTTCAATTGGATTGTGTTCGTGTTTTCTTTCTTTCGAGCTGCCATTTTTTTCCATGTCTGCGTTTCCGTTTACAACAATGTTGTTGTTGTCGTCGTCGTTGTTGTAGTTGTTGTTGTTGTTGTTGTCGTTGTCGCCATCTTTTTTGCTTGAGCGCTGCAAGCCGCTTATCTTTGGTTATGTTTTCCTACATTTTTGTTCATTGTTTGCTTTTGATTTGATTGTTGGCAGTGCTTTGCTTCAGATACAGCTACAGCTACAGCTACTAGCAAGAGCTATAGCTATAGCTATGTGCCGCCTGCTAACTTTTAACGAAATGTCTACAAAGGATCAAGCATTATGTGCTTGCGTTCCTCTTCCATCCACCTCCCACTATTCTTCTTTCTCACTTGAATGGGTGCGTGTGTGTGTGTTTGTCTGGCTTGTCAGAATCACAACTCTGCGCTTGAGGATTTTCTTTGGCATTCGCCTTGGCATTCCTTGGCATCATTTTCCGTTTGACTAAATGCACTCAAACTGCCAACCTTTCATGTCCGATGCGACGCGACGGCAGCATTAAAAGCTAATTAATTATGGAGCTCAGCTAGTCGGCGACAGCAGTTAGTCAGCGCTTCGGGACGTCTTGTGATTTATCTATGTATTTACGGCTGCTGCTGTTGCTGCTGCTGTTGCTGCTGCCGTTGCTACTGCTGGCCAGCAACAGTTTGCTGCACGCTGATTGAAAAGTCTGCGCTCAGATTTGCTGTCAAAGTATCAGTTTCAATAAAACATAATTTATGCTACATCGCTGCACTTGACACCTCACAGAGAGAGAGAGAGAGAGATAGACTCGGTCTGCTGGCTTCCTATTGGACATGCACAATAAATCTTCTTCGGTTTCATTTAAAATGCAGACAGATTGCTGGCATATTTGATATCAAAGCCGAGCGGAGCACAGCTCAACAGACAAATAAAAAGAAATAAAAATAAACAAATTTGATGCAGTGTTGCGTGAAACTGCAAATATAATCCCCGATTTCATATTAAATGCAGCTCAGCAGTGCAAAATACTTAAAACTCTTTAAACCAAGACGTTTGCGCTCTAGTTAAGCAGCTTCTTAAGCGAAGAGTACTATGATATTTTTACTACTGAACAATGAGGATAATGAGAATGCGAATTAAGGGTTAGTGTAAGAAAAGGAGAATGGCAAGAGTGAAAGTGGAAAGTAAAAACTTAAGACTACTTTGTTTATCCTTCAGTCCACATTTTTATACTATGAGCAACCCCATTCAGTCATTGATATCGTCTTCTAAAGACTGATATAGTTATAGTTATTAAGCTAGTTATCGTCGGCTTCAACTACTTAAATGATTTCCTTTACATATACTTGTTTTAACTCCCTCTACCTGCCATTAGTTCAAGATATCAACAATTTGATACGTCATAATTTGAACAAACTTTTCAAAGTCTCCTTTAAGCCGCATGAAATGGCAAAATATATATGGCTAATAAAAGAACATTTGTTATATAATAATATCGTGAATGTAGCTCACTCAACGACAGCTAAATGACATTGCAAATTCTCTGATGAGAAACAAAATATAAAAAGGCAAACATAAATGTTTTATACTCAAAGCACGCAACTGAATATGCATTAAAAATATTACATAAAGTTATGTATGCTTTCTTGTTGTTGCGACAAATGAGTGAAAAAGCAAATGTCAATGTTGTGTGTCAGCAGCTTAAATAATTTTAGATATTTTTGCTGGCAAACTTGTTGGCTGTGTTGTATCGTTGCTGGTTTTATTTTTTTGTTTTTATTACTTTATTTGCAGTCGCATAACAAAAGCATAAAAACGACAAGAAGAACACAGAACAGAACTGAACCGTACAGAACAGCAGCGAGAGGAGACGCCCCATTTTCATGTCAATTGTCAATAAGCTGCAAATGAAATGAAAATATTATTTCTTGCTGTAGCTGTGTTCCAGTTCGTCGCAAAGCATTTGCACTTCCGCAGCTCAGCAAATTCGCTCACTTCCTGTTAGCTCTTACTCTTCCTGCACTTTTTTTTTGCCTCCTTGCCTTTTACGACAGTCAGGACAGCAGAAAGAGAGTCGGCATGTTGGAATTTATGCATATTTTATGTTTTGGCAAGTACAAAAAGAAGTCACGTAACACGCATACGACATGTGCGCCGACAACAATGACGAAGTTGTCAAGCACGCCTAAGTGAAAGGTGTAACGACAACTGCGACGTTGACTGCGACTGCGACGCGACTGCAAGCAACGCTGCGGCTGAAGTGCGTGCGCAAATATCAACAATAAATTGTTCGAGTGGCATTTAGTGAGCTGCGACGCTGATGAAAGTTGTTCTTGTAGTTGTTTCTGCTGTTGTTGCTTTAGTTTAAATAAAAATCAAAACACGCCACACTTGAAGCTCAAGACAAACACTTCATTTAAACCTGAACAGAAAAGGAGTTATAAAAAACACTTGACTCACTCAAGTGCCAGACAGCGGCTATAAGAGAGTTGGCGTTGATGTTGCTGCTGCTGCTGGTGCTGGTGCTGGTGCTGCTTCATGCGCCATTTGGCAGACAACAACACCAGCTTGGCAACTGCTCTTGAGTCGCGCACATGTTCCAGACGCGCGCTCAAACCAAAAACCGAAAAACCCCAAACCTAAACGCAGCAAAGTTCCAGTTGCTGCTTCTGCTGCTGCTGCTGCTGTTGCAGTTGCTTTTAGCCATTCATATTGCGTTTCTCTGGGTTCTTTGCACTAATGAAGTCTCAAAGGCGCGATTAAAAATGTAACTTGTGCACAAGAAAAACTACGCTGAGCAGCAACAGAGATGAGTTTCCTACCGCCAGCCGCATGCAAAGCGTAGATAAAAAGCAAATATGCCGAGGGACAGGACAGCGCAGAGCATAGCTCGTTGGCGTTGATGCGCTGCCAAAGTGCTGCTTCAACACTTTCAGAACTAAGAGATGGAAAGAGAACGTGCACATATATATATATATATATGTATATACATACGTATATATAGATAGAAGCTAGCTAGGTTGATAGCTGCTAGCTGCTGGCCAAGCCAAGTGCCACATCCCAACCAAAGCGAAGGCGAACAACTTCAAATGAAGTAAGAGACAAAAAGCTGTAGCACATTTATCACAAAGTCAGGCAGCAGGCAGCAGGCAGTCGAGGCAGTCGAGGCAGTCAAGGCAGGAACTGTAGCTATTGCTGGAGCCTGGCTTGGGTCTGATTGGAAGTTTGTTTTGCTGTTGGGTGCTTAGCGGTCGCCAGATTGGCAACAGCCCGGGAATGTTGCGGGTGTTGTTGCTGTCTGGCTGCCATGTGCGATTGCTTTGTAGTTGTTGTTGTTGTTGTTTTATATAGATTGCGCGCACGAGACGCATGACATTGAAAAATTTATTGCACGCTTGTGAGTTGCAAGCCAAACCGCTTGCTTTAGCTAAGCAGGAGATGGCTTGCGTTGGGTGTAGGTAAGCGGTAAGCGTAGAGGGTTGTTGAATGCCTAGGGGTTGTGTCAATGTCAATGTAAGCCCTAAAACTCACACTCCCGCACACAGCAAACAAACAACACACACACTTTCAGTCTAGTGCAGGCCAGAGTCTGCTTTCGTTCCACGTTTCATTTAACACCTCAACATTGGCCCTGCTCGACGCTAGATGGCGCTTAGGCCAAGCGGCTTGCTAGCTTTTTGAGTGGTCCAAGCACTTGGCTGTCATTTGAAATGCAATTAAAAAGCATTTTGAGCACTTGCTCGACTTGACATTCGCGTGATAAATGACTCCAGCGTCCAATGAGTCGCCAGTTGCTTTCATCTCAAGTTTATTTTTATTTTTTTTTTTGTATTTTTTAAAACGTTTTATATTTCACCTTTTATGTATACCCTAGCAAGAGGGTTTTATAATTTTATTAAATCATTAGAGTGTATATCAAGTTTAAAATAAGTCTATGAATTCTTGATTAGTATAATTAATCATGTGTTTCTCTCTCTGTTTCATGAAATAGGTAATAGAAAGGCAAAGCTTTGATATCGATAAGTTCGGCTAGCTAAATTATCTATACACACATTAGATTCTCTTACTTTTCTTTGTCATTTCTTTAGGTCATCAGTTCAGCCATGTGAAATTTGTCTACTCTAACACATGACTTTTATAGGCATACTCTGTATGAAAGCACTTCAACTTAAGGGTATTTTATGTTCGCTCTGCCAATCTGTCTTGTTTATTCTTCTGCTGTTGCTGGCAAATGAAACATTTCTTTTTTGTTGTTGCTTGTATTATTATGGTAAATGCATTGCCTCGGCATATTCGCAATCCTTTCGCTGCCCTCTCATACAGATATTTCACGCGCCAACGCAATTTGAAAGCGAAATTCCAGGCCAGCAGCAGCAGCAGCAGCCCTTGTGCGAGCAGCGGTACCCAACTACATCTACCTACCATCTATCTCCACTCGGCTTACAGCTGGCACTTTTGGTTGCCTTGTCTATTCGGCATTTAAATGTTTTACGGTGTCGTTTCATTCTGTTTCTGTTGGCAGCCACTGTTGTCTGTTGTTTGCGCCTCTTGAGTGTGTTTTAATTGCGTTTGTATTACACGCACACCCTCACACCTCACACACACACACACACACTCAGATAGCTAGCAATGGAAATTTAAAGCCCTTTTTCAGCAACCCCTTTTACAGCTTGGCAGCTCGTTTCATCCCCTTCCCTCCGCTCGCACGCTGCAAAGTTTATTATATTTCATTTGCCTGATTTTTGTGCCTGTGCTGCGCTTTTTGCCTGCCTTGCTGTTGCCTTGCTGTTGCCTGGCTGCTGCCTTTTGCTAAATTAACTTAATTGTTTTTGCATGAAATTAATTTCGGCGCATAAATTTCACCTTCGGCCATTCACTGGCATTCCACCCACCTACACCACCAAACCCTCTTCGGAGGCAGTCCACTCGCTCGGCTGTCAGCTTTAAGTGTGAATTGCGTCGCCAGCTTCGCATAATTTACGCATTTTTGTAGCCACTTGAGGCGCCTGGCAATTAATTATGTGCCACTGTGTAAATATTTAAATGCTCAAATTAATGAAAAATACTCGTAGAATTCTTAAATTGCGAATGCCTAAGACGCAGCATAAATATTGTCTTTGCCACTGTCCAAGGTTTTATAATAATGAGTTCATTTATATGCCGCATTGGGAGAGACTTTCATTTGCTATGCCAATTGCATTTGCCAGCGGGCAACCAAAAAGATAAAGACACAGAGAGACAGAGACAAAGAGAGTGAGAGAGAGACAGCGCTGCATTTCATTTGCCCTGACATCTATTTAATCTCTATATTGTGGTTGCGTCCTCTGCTTTGTTCGTGCTGCTTTATTTGATTTTAATTATGATTGAACTAGGAAAAAAAGCATGGGTATGCGCTAGTCCATCAGTGAAGGTTTGTGCATAAGCCGCTGCTAATTTGCATAGCTTGCGAGCAGCACTGAGTGCTTGAGCCAAATCTGTTCAGATCTATAAGCTGCTTATAGCTCGCATGCGAATAGCCTTGCATGTCGCTGCTTGGCGCATATTTTCCATTTAGCATCTCGCATTTGAGACATGCAGAACAATCAGCATAATTTCAGTTAATGTGAAAGCCAAAGGCACTCGAATACTTTTCAATTTATTTCCTGCTTAGCTGCTGATGACATAAAGCGCCCAGAAGCACAGGACTAAATAAAAATGTATTTATAAAAACCGCGTCTGCTCAGAGGGCTATATGTGAATGGATATGTGCATGCAGACATTCATATGTACAAATGAATGGGTGCCAAAAACCTGCGCATTTAGACAAGTTAACAAGGATTTAAAAGGTTTTGCCTGTCAAACACACTTGGCACACACATGAATCACACACAATGAATCAAATATATAAAAAAAAAATGTATTTATACAGAGCTGTATTGCAAACTTGCCGAATATGATATGCTCTTATGCAAATTTAGATTTAATTTGATATTTATATTGCCGAATAACAAATACTCTTACAGAGAGAGAGAGAGAAGAAGGGATCAATCAAGAATGCTTCCACTGTTTAGCATGTCAAAGTTGTAGTTCTTCTATTCGAATACTATATTTCAGATTGCAGAAAAATTCAAATTTTGCTGCGCTACGAAGATGGTCTGGAACTAACTGGTTTGAAACTCAGTGCTACATAGATATCTAGCGATATTTGAGCAACACAGGTACAGATACGCGGATAGACTGGCAGCGCATCCAAACTATCTCGCATCTAATCAGACTATCAATAACAACAGTTGAAGGTCGGGGAATCAGATGAGCTTTAAATATTGTAGAATAAAATAGAATAAGGAAGGCTTAAGAGATATATAGAGTCTATAGAGTCTAAGACAATAAGCTGCAACAAATTGAACTGAATAAAAAATATAAATATAAAAATTTATATATAAATATAAAAAATATAATCAAAAACAAAAAATTATATTTTCTATATTGCAGATTGCATCTTTTCGGAAGAAGACAGCTAATGGAGGCATATCAGTTCTATATAAAGAGACTCAATCTGATGTCATAGCCAATCTATACACTATACACAATTTTATTGACAATACCTTTAAGCAAAATCTCTACTAGAAAACAAAAGTTTAGACTTAGGCACGCATGATTAAATCGTTGTAAAAAGCATTATAAATACGCATACACAAGGCTCTGCATGTGAATTAATATATGTGGGCATGTGCCTATGCTTATAAAGAAATATGTTTATCACCTACTTTGCCTGTCGCACTCACTTGCCCACTTTTTGTCTGTTTGGCAGCTGGTTCTGCTTCTTCTTCGTTTTTTATGCGGCATTTAGTAAATTTTCATTTTCCAAATGAAATTTTATCGCCCCAGCCTCAGTGCGCGCCCCTCAAGCGTTGTTTTCTAGTTTATCTTCTGTTGTTGTTGTTGTTGTCTGCACATGTCCCTGGCAGCTGTTAGACACAACACACACACACCCACACACATACGCTACAGTTATATGGCTGACAAAGGCAGTTTAATTTCATTTCAATCATGCTAAAAGCAAAACATAATAATTTATATAACTGTCAGAGGCATCAGCAACAGCACCAGCAGCAGCAGCAACACCAGCTCAAAGTGTAAATTAATAAAGCCTCGCACCGTGGGCTTCAATAAGCACATAAATCAGTTGCTGCTAAACGCGTTTTTTGTAGCCAACTTTAATGCACTCGAGTCCCGGCCGAAACATATGGATCTATAGATATATATGCAAGGATTTCTTTTTTACTTTTATTCCTTGCTATTGATGGAGTGGAGAAAAAGGTTTTTCCACTGCTGACTCTTCTTGAATTATTAATGAAGGCGGCTGCTCGCCGCACACAGTGTGAAATCAGACGCTACAAAAACAATAGCAACAACAACGGCAGCTTAAGCCGCACACATTGTTGCTTCTCTGCTTGAAATTTGACACAGGGGATCAGTGGCAAAATGGCCGACAGCCGGGCTGCCATATTTATACACATACACACACACACACAGAGAGAGAGAGAGAGAGAGAGAGAGACAGCAAAGATGCTGCGACTTTAATCTGACCTTGAGCGAGCTTCAACAAAGTGTTACCCGAGCGGCGTCAGTTTCAATTATGTTAATGTTGTCTGCGCTTCATTTTTGTTTTTGGCTGCAGCCACTTTGTGCAGTCAAATGGCCAACAATTTGGCACTTCATAACAGGCGTATTTTACAGCACACACACACACACACCGGCTTTAATTAAATTAACACAACAAACCACACACACATACACACACCCACACACGCACAGCGTTTGAGTCGCGCAGAGTAAGCAAAAAATTTATTTAAATTTTTTACGCGAACGTTTTTTGATTTTTATATAATTGCATATTATTGTTGTTGTTGGCTGTTGTTGTTGGTTGTTGCTGCTGCTGCAGTGTCCTGGCTCGGCCAGATCCTGCTGTGTGCATTAAAAAGCCACTTTGCGGCTTCCTGTGAACACCGCCCCTTGGCGTGCCGACATGCCTGTGTGTAAATTTGTGGGCAACAGCCGCAGTGGGGGCGTGGCCGCACTTTAATCGTTGGCTGGGCTTAAAGCGCAGGTAAGCAACTGCTGTTGGCAGTGGGAGTTGTGCTTAATGCGTCCATAACTACAAGTGCATAGGCATAAAAGCCAAGTTAGGGTTCGTGTTTGGATTTCGGGTTTGGGTTTGGGTTTGCGCTTGAATTGAGGCCGGAGTTTGGGTTTGGGTTTGGGTTTAATGCCAGCCAAGTCTCAGCTTATCTAATCCTTTACAGCAACTCTGTACCTGAGCACTTTGGGGGCTTAGCTAAGGTAACGAGACAGAAAGAGAGGGGGAGGGGGAGAGTGAGGGTGGGTCAGTTGCTGGACGCTTTTATGAGGCATCGTAAAAACTTTTGTGGCAGCAAGTCGAACGTGCGCCTAGAAATATGCTATGCATACAATTTTAATGCCACTGCCAGGACACGGCCGAAAAAGCCAAAGTTAAGTTTATATTGTCGACGTTTTTATTGATATCGTAAAATTGCGACGACCAGCACGAAGCACCCGTACCGCTCGAACGCCCGTCCGTCCGTCCGTCCGCCTGCCTCTGCCTACCACACAATTTGCATAGTAAATTTATGAGACAATTACTGAGCATTTTTGATTTAATGACAATTATTGTCATAATTTTCATAAAATTGCCTGCCGTGCGCTCTTTTTTCGCTGACTCTCTTTCTCTCTCTCTCTCTCTCTCTCTCTGTTTAGCTTAGCTAATGCCATGCTTTTTGCCACATTCGTGTCACACACACACACAGAGAAAGAGAGAAAGAAACGCGTTTGGGGAAAAACAAAAACGAAGCAAAGTTGGATATTTATGCGTTTTCGTGGCTCATGAATTTCGAAGCATACTTCACTCAGCTGGCGGCCCCAAAAACTCAGCCTGAGTGTATTTTCCATATTCGCCTTTTGGGCTTTGCATGCGCTCGTAAAAAGTCTACGCCAAATTCTGTAGTCTACTTTTTGGGTCTGCTTTAAGTGGCCGCCTTGACAGCGTCTCCCTTTTCAGTTTTTTTTTCGTTTTCTTTTTGGCTTTTACTCCATATTTCTTTAGGTAGGTGTAGCTGTAGCTGAGCTTGGTGCTAGAGAAATGTCTAGCAGAGTTGCTTGGCTAGTTAGAGCTTTATAGAACAATAATAGAACGGCGACAATATACTTATTGATATTTAAATATTTTTTTGAAATAAATTATGATAGTTTAATATTGAAAGTTTAATTTTTTGTATTAAAGAAATAAACTGTTGAAACTTAAATCATTTTTGTTTAAGCACCACTGTCATAGCTTTCATTTTTGCTTTGTATTAAGCCACACAAAATATATTATATAAATAAAAAATATTTCTTCTTGAAAACTAAATACAATTTTCTTTAGTCTAGTCTGTTTTTCTATGAGTCTACATTTCCTTGGCTTCCTTTCTATATACCTTTCTATATTTTATTTTATTTTTCTTCTCTTTAAGCTTTAGTTGGGGTATCTTTCTTTCTATCACTCGCAGCTATAGCTTTTATTTCTTTTCCATTTACCTGGCGCTACGTTTCTTACTCATTTCAATTAGCCAGTCACGCAATTTCCTTATACAGTTGTCTGCCATCGTTGCATAAATCAACATTGCCCCAAACAATATAATTTTTGTTTCTTTTTCTGATATCTTAGGTGCGCGTTAAATAACTATTTTAATGCTATGAACTCTATACTTTATTTAAATGATACAAATCAATTAAAACCTTAGCTGTTTAAGTGGTTTTTGAAAATTCTTTAATACAAAAAATTGATAAATATTTTAGATAAATTCTTGAGTGTTATCCATACAAGAGTACTAAATGAATTAACTAATCCATATTTTCAATTCATATTTTTCAAAAAAAGAAACTCTCCTAAAACACAGTTAAAGCCCAAGTGATGAAAATATTGTGAGTGCCATTGAGAAGAGTGGCATAAAATTCACAGTTCTTGTTGAGCTGCTGTATATATATATATATATATATATATATATTAAATGCAGGTGTATGTGTTTACCGTTTTGCGGTTATACGTTTTAGGTCTGGCTGGCGGTGAGTGCGCCCACTTGTCTGGCATCAATAACCCGACGATGCTTATAAAAATGCAAACAAATTTTGCGCGCAGATATAGACACACACACATAGACACACCGACATGCAGGTGTTGTTTGTCCAGGCTTTGGGGCACTCAATTTGTCACATTTGAAATACGACGACAAACAAAAACCGAGCACTACACTGCATAACACAACACAGCAAAGCAGACTCGAGCGCTGCACAACAAAACAAAATCGAATTGCATTTTTATTTACAAACGCTTTGCACTTCAGCTAGAACGCAAATGCGAATGCGAATGCGATTGGTGGTCGTTGTTTTTAGAAAGAATACTCGACTCACTCGAATGGCAATTGGGCTTGGCTGTGGGTGTGGGCGTGGTTGCGGTTGCTTTTGGGGTTGACAGTGGCAGTGGGAGATGTGCATCACTCAACTGCATAAAACCGTTGAAATGTTAAATATCCGAGTGAGAGCTGAACATCAAGTATGCTGGCAAATACATTTGAGAAGCTTTCCGCAGCTCAAATCAATGGCATATTATTTGGCAGCACTCACGCCCGAGCTCCAGCGCCTCTGACTCCATCAACACCCACGCGGCAAACAAGAAAATCAACTTAGAAATGATGGCTCCTTGGTGGGCGCAGAACAAAAATTAAACATAAGAAACAAAAGCGCAAAATCATAAAAAACATAAAATAAATGTAATAAAAACACACAAAAAAAAGAGAGATGAAGAAGCAGAAACGAAAAAAGAGGCGAACAATGCAATTTTCGGGGCGTATGTGTAACAGGCCACAAAGGTCATAAAACCATATCAACGCCATTAAATGTACAACGGGGGGTAAGCCGAAACACACACTCGTGTGTGTATGCCCCTGTGTGTGGGTGTGGGTGGGTATATAAACACCTATGGGCGGGGAGAGCTTTGCTGGCGCAGCTCAACAAAATGCTATAAAAAAGTGCGCAACAAAAAGTTGCCGGGGAAGTGGTTTGGGGAGTGGGTCGGGTAGTTGCCAAGTGAGCCAGCCACCTATGGCCGGGCTGCTGCTGCCAAATGAGATCCCGTGCGCTTGTTGGCCGTGCCCGGGCGTTTAGACAATGTAAACGCCGGATAACCGCAAAAAACTAAACAAACTGAGGCGAACTTCGACTCTGGGGCGAGGGTTGATGGTTGGCCTGCTGCTGGGTGTAGCTATAGCGAGTGTTGCCTGTTTTCCCAGCCGGTGTGACTCAAGTGTGAGCACAGACGAATTTTTTACGATGCTCAAACGTTTCACGTAGCACAGGATGCAAAAAAAAGCGTGGCTAAAAAAGAAAACACATCCAAAAAACGAAGAAGAAGAACAGGAAAACAAGGCAGTGAGCACAGCGGGCGGCCATGTGAGGGCGTCGATGAAATTAGGACGGCGGCGTAAGGTGAATAGTAACAGTAAACTAGGATGCTAGACAAACAACAAAGAGTAAGTGAGAGAGACAGAGAGAGGGGTGAAGCAACTCTCTGTTTTAATGAATGCTAACAGGTGTTGCAGCACGTTTGCTCCGCGCTCGATCATCGTAAATTACACATTTAGTGCCACGCCCACTACTTACGTTGTGGCCAGTGCTCAGCATTAGCAGCGTTAAGTGTTGCGCAACGTAATCGACATTGCTTGGCGTTACGTAACATTAACGTTACGTTAACAACAATGGGCAGCAATTAGCTTTTTTTATGCCGTTTCGCTTTGGCATTTGCAACTCAATTAAGCAGCCCCTCCAAAGGCTCGGAACTACCCCTAAAACTAACCAAATAGCTGAAGCATTTTGTAATGCAGCCAACAAACAGCGACTGTTTAATGAAACTCACGTGCTGCTAAATGCCAGGCAAACACACACACGCACACCCGCACACCCGCACACACATTCACTTAGGCTAAACAAGCTGCATTTACATTTAGTTTTTATATCCTTTCAGCTTTATCACTCTAATGAAGGCAATTTAAATAAAATGCATTGAAAATTGCATTTAGCAACATGCAAGTATTTAATTAAATGGCTTTCAAAGCAGCCAAACAGTTGCAGAATAAGAAGAAGAAGGTGAAGCCTAGCCCAAAGCAGCTTTAGGATATTTTGTTTGCCAACTTAAATAATTGAAGGAGGAATTCAAGTGAATTAATAAAGAGAAATAATTGATAATAAAACAAAATGTAATTCAAAGAACTTTTACTAATTGCTTTAATGGAGTAGGAATTATGTTCACTTAAAGGTGAGCTGAATAAAAATTAAAAATAACAATTTAAGCCTACTCTCATATAAGTAAGCCGCTTAGACAACTTTTATAGGGTAGCTTAGCAGCAGTGGGCATATGTTTCTGCTCAGGCCTCAGGCAGAGCACAGCCTGCGACAATAACAAGGCGAATTAAGGCTCATTAACAATAAATGTTATAATTTATGCGCCAACAAAGTTTCGCAGACTCAAAGACGCTACAAAAAGCTGTCGAATGAGGCCATTTCATTTTGCACTTAATAAACGGCAACATTAATGGCTTGAACACATGCAGAACAAGCTGCAAATGGCCAGGAGCGAGTGGAGCAAACAGTGTTTGCCTTGCGCTTTGATCGATAAGAGAGAGAGGAATACGAGCTCAAAGCAAGTGTAAACGCTTCCCCCTCCTGAATCGAAAGCCATAAATACAGAACCAATTTTATGAGACAAAAAGTATAAAAAGTTGAACAAAAAGTAAATATATACGATATAAGAGGAGAAAGCACAAGGCCTAAACTTGAGCCTCGTACCGCAAACAGGAAGCATAAAAGCAAAGCGTGAAATATGTCAAAATGGCCAACAACAACTTTTGCCAGTCATAAAACTGTTGCCAACAGCAGCGCGGCCGGCCACAAGCGAAACGCGATAAAATCCACACACAAAACAGCCAAAACAAAAAACCAGCAAAGCAACAGCCGCCGCGAGCCGAAACTATACAAAAACCGAGCACCACAAAAGCATAAAAAAAAACAAAAAAAAAACCCCACACACACACAAATATGTTTTGCAAAGTTTATAAACAATATGTTAAATCAAAGTGGCCAAAAACGAGCCACGCCCAGCTTGGAGCAGAGGCGGGCAGCGGCAAGTGGGCCTTAAGCGTTTATTAAAGGCGTCGACTGACAGATTACAGGTGTGTGCATTTGCTCAGGCCAACAGGGCGTATGCGCAACAAGCCTCAAAGCACACACATATACTTAAGATATATATACATAGAAATATATATATATATATATAATGTGCAGACAGTTGGGGCAATGTCAACAAATTGACACATTAAAACAAATGAGGCCACTGCGACCGATGCGAACCCAGGCAGCTGTCGAATCCTGCCACAGGCTGTGGGGGCAGCCAACTAATGGCGCTTGTTAGACGACTTATGCGTAGTTTTTCACACACACACACAGAGAGAGAGAGAGGGAGAGTTTGAGTGAGAGCGGGTAGAACTTGAGTTAAAGTGTGGCAATATAGAGAATCAAGTTAGTGGCAGCAGAGGAAATTAACGCCATTGCAAGTGTGTGTGTGTTTTTTTCTGCTTTATGCGACATCTAAACACATATTTCTGTTGACTTTGCAACCCAAAAAAAAGAAAGAAGAAGAGAAGTAGCAGAACATGGAGCAGGAGAGCGAGAAAACAACCTTGGCAACACCTGGCCAAGGGGCGTGGCAGTGCGAAAGTTTTTTGCCGTCGCCGCACGCATAAATCAAGTTAATCATTTGGCACCAAAGTTGCGCAGACGCTGCGCAAATTGGACATTTATATTTTACGCTCAGAGCCGCAGCAACACCAACAACAATAGCATTACTGTGGCATGTTCTGCCACATAGCTGCTGCTGCTTCTGCTGTGTTAAATTATGACGCGTCCAAAGGCATTTGCTGTGTATTTCGTTGTGTTGTGCGAGCCAAGATTTATGATCCAGCGACTTGTACTTGACATTTTCAGCTTTACTCCACTGCCTGATGGGTGAATTAGTGTAAATTACTGGCCAAGTCAACTTGAAAGTTAGATCATCAAGTTTCCACACACACACATATAGATGTATATATACTATATATATATGTCCTGCTCTAGTCTCATATACTTATATAAAGTTTTATATAAAGCAAACCTGTCTCGCTTCTTTTGTATATAATGTCGATTTGGCTTACCTGCAATGAGTAGAAATGGAGAAATGTCAAATGTTATTCTAATTTAATTGCATTTCAAATAGAAGGAGATGAATATTCACAAATTATGCAATATGCAAATCAAATGACAGCAACAACAACAAAACAACAACAACAACATCAAATAGAATGTCAGCTCATAAGCAATCGAAACAGAATTTGATTATGCGCAAAAACTAAACAAAAATTGATTATTTCTCTAGAGACTGCCTGGGCAGGCAGGTGCAGTGGGGGCAGAGCTGAGTGAGGGGCACACAAAGTTTTGCTCGGCAACAACTTTGGCCATAAAAATGCGTTGAAACAGTCGAGACTGAAAGCTGAGAGCTGAGACGTGAGAGTGGCTACAGCTCCATGCATAGATAAATAACTACAAAAAGCCACTGCCAAAAGTCAAATCAATAAAAGAGCAATAGCCAAAGGGGGCGGGCACCCAATAGATTCTATATATATGTACGATATATATATATAGAAGTTAGCTAGTTCTCTAAAGTTTTACTATGAAAGTCAAGCTACAAAATCAAATCGAAATGTAAAAGAGTTACCTGACTTTAGACAACAACTGCAACAGCAACAGCAACAGCAGCCGCAGCAGCAGTTGGGGCAGCTGCTGGTCAAACACAAAGCAAGCATCAGGCAATTGCATTTTTAACAAAGGGTCGACTCAGAGCTCTGTGCTTGTAGGTGCAACTGTCGCATTGATGAGCAAACGAGCTCGCAAGTGCGTGACACCAACAGCAACAGCAACGGCAGGAATAGGAATAGGGGCGTGGCTGGCAGCTGGCAGCTGACACTGACTGTGTGACAGGAACAAGCACAAGTCCAGGTAATCCTTTGGGTACGACAAGCGCTCGGTCACGCCCAGGATGCTCAGACTGAAGTGGTGGGTGGGCGCAGTGGCCAAACAAATTCAACAAAAATTCTCAACTTGGTTGATCAGTCAATGCGTATAGAGGTGTGTGTGTGTGTGTGTTTGCATGTGTGTAAAGAGGGTTGCCTTTACTTTTGGCAGCATTATATGCAAAACCCTGATGCTGAGCTCCTTTTTAGCCCGCAGCAGCCCAGTGAGCCGGAGCAAGAGTCTCTGCCATAGCCCCAAAATACTCTGCATGGTTATTTTTTGTGGTCAGGTGGATTCGTTCCTTGTTGTTGTTGTTGTTGTTGTGGGCTTGTTTGCTTTGGCTGTGTGCAATTTGCGTGCGTGCAACGTTTTGTTTGTGCGCCTCAAGGTATGCTTCATTATTTTTGCAAACTTTTTGCTCAAACATCTGTGAGCGAGAGTGTGTGTGTGGCTTTAAATTTGGTTGCATGTGTTTCAGTCCAGTACAGTTTATTGATAAATTAGTCTTGGACACTTGTGGACAGTCTGGTTTTTGGCATATGAAATGCAATTATTGTTAATAAATGTTCTGTGCACAGAATTCAATTAAAATGCACACACACACACGCACACAGAGACAGTGGTAGACAATGGCCTGTCAATTGCCGTGCCACACACACACACACGCATACATACGCACTTAATAGCAATCATTGCATGCATAAAGCGCCACTTAAAGCCGTGCCAGGTATTGTATGACAAACTGTCACGCCCACAAAGGCAAAACAATATAGAAATCCGCTTAAGTTAGCTTTTCTAGCAATTTCACTAAGTGCCAGCGGCGTAAAAGATTTACCACAAAGCCTGTCTTCATGTGTGCGTGTGTCCATGTGTGTGTTCAGCTTAAACTAATTTAGCCCTTGTCTATTGAGTGGGACGCGGGGCGAGGGCGGAGCCGAGGCTGGTCTAAATGAAAGGCTTTAGTTATGCTTGCGTGTTGCAGCACTTTTCCAAACGATAGAAAAGCAATTCACTTTGAAATTTGCACCTGTAAACATTGTCAAACGGGCAGCGGCGACAGGACAATGCGCAGGACAATGGACAATGGCATAACAGCACTTGAGTGCATCCAGTAGCCACACCTGATGTGCTTGTGCTGCTGCTTATTGCTGTTGTTGCTGCTGCTGTTGTTGTTGTTATGCCTTGCAAATCGCCTTAGCTGGTAATTGTGTATATGAGCAAACAACAGGACAACACAGACCAAGACCAAGACCCAGACCAAGACCAAGAACAAGACAGCAACCTGAGCCAAGCCGTCTGCAGTCGGGCAACCATCGACAGGCAGCAAGACAAGACAGCCAAGGTAAGGCAGACGACACAACATGGAGAAAGGGAGCAGCAACTGCCATCATTGGTTGCTCGTTAGCAACGCCTTATGCCACAATTTGCTGACTCTGCTCAGTGCTCGAGGCCAGCCCCTCACTTGAGCATTCTTTTAATGCCATCAGCTCTACGTGAGTTTGACCAGCTGCACTGGCTGTTGTATGTCTATATATATATATATTTGTATATGTATATGCCAGGAGCAGCCATGGGTGGGCGTGTGCCAGGCAAGCAAATGCAATCATAAAATGTGTCATTATATTAAATTCACTATTAGCGAGTGAGTTTGCTCGTCTGTTGCTCAGGTATGCAAGAACAGTTGCAAAGTGCATATTTGCCAGCGCTTGTATAGCTAAAAGCATAGCTTTAAATGGCTGGGCGTTGCTTGTATTTGCAAGCAAACACAAAGACACTCCAACACTGTACGGGCAACACAATTAAAGTTCAGTTAACTTGGCCGCATCAGCTGCCAGACAAAAAAAAAAAGAAAAGAAAAATAAAAATAAAAAGAAGGTGCTCACAGTGCGTGGCACAAAATAAATTGAAAATCGAAAGTTGTTAAATTTAACGACCTATTCCGCTTGCTATCTATAGCAACATATATATTTATATACAATTTATATACCTATATATATATCTCAGCCCTCTCAGTTGCTGTCTATTTCAATTGAAAATTTAACGTTTCGCGGCGTCAAATGTTTTGAATTGTCAACGGAAATCGCCACAGCTCACAGCAATCTTCATCATCATCATCATCAGTGTCATCATCATCATCATCATCATCATCGTTTTTTGTACATTTAGCATATTTACTTTTATTTTTTTTGAATTTCTTTTTCAATTTCTTTGCCTTTTTCACTGTGGCTCGCTTTGTAATTGATTTTGAACATTCATTAGCCTTGGCTCTGCTCTCTCTCTTCACTTTGCCAACTGACCCATCGTCGTTTGTATTTGATTTTGCAGTGTGGCAAATATCATTAAAGTGCCACCCCGCCACTGAGGCATGCCTCATGCTAAATGTTGCAGAATTGCGCTTTAAACATGTTGCGCTCCGGTTTCTCTTTCTCTCTCTCTCTCTCTCTTTCTATCAATTTCTTTTTCCTTTTTGTATTCAGAAAATGTTTGAATTTGTACTTTCGCATGTGCGACTTGATTTCCGTTGCAAATGGCTGCATGCCGGCGGCCGGGCGTTGTGGGGAGCGGGCCGTGGCATTATAAGTGATATTGAAAGCGTTGCGTTTATGGGCCATTGTATTGGGTAGCGACAAGGACGGAAGGGCAATACCCGAATGCCTTTTATTGTTAAATGGTGCGTATGATTTATATTTGATTTCATTTTTATATTCAACACAATTTCATGTGCTTAATGTTGATTTTACTTTCTGTATTCGTGTTGGGCTCACTCACAATTAAATTCTTATAAAAATCAATATGAAAATGCCAAATGCTCGTCAATTAAAGCTCTGCAAAACTGAAGTACATAAATTGTTGTCAGAGCTGCAATCACAACTGACAAGGATATGAGATAATGCACATAAAATATGTCAGAAATGCTTAAGCCAAAACGAAAAGAAAAAAAAAACAATGGCCAGAACAAAGAAATGCGAACATGCGGGGCAAATGTTTGCATGTTTTGGCCAAATAAACTGAATGAATTTAAATAGATCCGCTAGCCAGCCAACAAAACAAAGCAGACAAGTAATAAACCCAAAAAGAATGCGGCAACTGATATACGGCACACAAAAAGGACAATATTTGTATGTGTGTGTGTGTGTGTGTGTAAGGAAAATGTACGGAAAATCAAGACACAAACTGCAAAATGCCTTCAAAGCAAAACGTAGCCAAGCAAAAAGGGAACAAATTGTTTTGCAGCCGAATGGTATGCCAAGAGTAACAACAACAATAAGAAAGTGAAGAAGAAGCAGAAGTACATAGCGAGTAGACACGGAAAAACAGAGGCGGAACTGTCGCTGTTGCAAAAATAATAATAAAATCTACAAATAGATTTTAAGCAATTTCACTTGTGAGCGAACGCAATAAAAATCAAGAATATTTGCCATGAGTTTTGCGGCAAAGGAAGCCACTTACACACACACACACACACACACATACACACACACACACACACATACACACACACACACACACACACACACACACACAGATAGAGAGAGAGAGAGAGGAGGCTTGGCAGAACGGAAAAGTAAATCGGCGGCGTCGATGGCGTCTGCTGATAAAGCGCAGCCATTGAAAGGCGCACCAAGGATAACAGCAGCAAGAAAGAAAGCGTAGAAAGCAGAAAGCGATTAAGCTACATTTGTTTTGGCCTCTCTCTTGCTCTGTGTGTGTTGTGGCACGGCTTTTCAATACATGTGCACATGCAAAAAAGGTTGCAGGATATCTCAATAGAGTCACGACTATTTACACGCCAGGCACCAACTCACAGTGTGTGTGGCAAATGGGAAATTGAATTTCATGCAGAGCAAAAGCACAAAAACAAACCCAATCGGCAAAGCCCAAGCAAAAATATATATACATGTATAATAAAATCATGCCATGGGAAATTTACGCCGCCCAACGTCGAAAAGTTTAGTGGAGCATCCTCGTCTTAGTGTCGCACGTGCGCGCTGTCGAAATGAAAATCGAAAGCAATAAAAAAAGTGAAATAAAATAAGAGCTCGGGCACAACACGGCGTATACGTAATGCGCCAGACTTGACAATCAGCTTGGCCAACTGGCAAGAGGAAGAGAGAGAGAGAGAGAGAGCAAAAAAGTGATGCATACTTATTGGGGCATGCAGTCGCTTCGACAGTGGCACTAAAACGCCAATTTTGTTGTCGTCGCAGAAAGGAAAATCAAGTGAAAATATCAAGCATATATGAAAAGCCAGCTGCAGGCATTTTTCAATTTATTTTTCTCTGCTTACCTCAACAATGAAATGTTGAAAATCATGCAGGCAACCAAAAAAAAAAATATATTATATATAATATAATATATATAATAAGCAAACAAATAAGCAGCTGAAGACGTATAAAAAGCTTTAGAAAGTAAGTAGCTTTCAGAGTCGCAGTTAGAGCAGGCAATAAGAGTGAATATATGAGTTCCTTATGCCAGCAGCCAGAGTAGCTGACATCCATATTGCGAATCCTGAATGCGTCTGTCTGCAATCAGAGACTACTCCACTTGCTGAATGACACAAGAAGTCAACAGATTTTATTTCATTCATATTTGTTGAGTTGAAATTTGTGCAGATTACAAAGAATTTCTATACTCCATAACAATTTGCATTCTAACAAAGCATTGCTCTATAATTCAGAGAGCTTAACTAGTATATACTATGCACACTTTCAACTTGATTACATTTCAGTTCAAATTAATAATAAATTTATACTTTTGTGTGTAGTAAAACGAAATTTATTTGAATTAGCAATAGTAATTTCAATAAATTGCCTAATAAATGCATAAAACTTTTAGCTATGCCAGTTGGCCGGGCCATATTTATGTATTTATGGCTAATATTAAAGAGAGTAGTTGCTTTGTTATGGTTTTTTAATGAACTGTAGCATAAACAGTGTCAAGCACTCAAAACTTGAAAAGCCTGCTGGGAACTGCTTAGCCTCGGCTAGCCATAGACAGTGGCCGTGTGACAACTGTTTGTTGGACAACAAACGCTGTCAAATTGGGGGTGCGAGCTGAGCTGCTTGGCTGGCTATGGCTAGGTGAAAGCCAAATGCCATTCGAATGGCTCACAAAATTTGCATTTTTAATTCGGCTTTTTGCCAGTTTTGCATAATGCCGCCGTCGACGCGACGTGTGTCAGTTGTTGTGGCTGCTGATGTCAGCTGCCAGTTGCCAGTTGCCAGTTGCCAGTTGCTCCGTTCGCCCCGTTTTGCCAGCTGCAAAGGGTCCGCAGAACTTTGTTAGAGTAAGCCCCGAGAATAGCAAAATTGGCTTGTCAGTTAGCATTTGTCGCTGTCTCAGCTCTCAACTTTGGCCCAGGGAGAGAGAGAGAAGGATGCCCTCCCCTCTGTCAAGTTCGTGTCGTCCAAGTTGCGACTGAATTAATATACAATTGCATAGCTGAAGGCGCATTTAAATAAACAAACTAAACACGTAACGGTGGGCGGAGGGCGGGAGGAGCGCGCAACGAGAAGTTACGAAGGGGCAACTTTTGTCGCATTCATAAATATTCATAAATAAACACTAAGTAAAACATATTTTCTGTTTGATAGCCAGGGCCAAGTTTTGTTTACAGCTCGCGGCCCAACAAATGGCAGTCAATTTTTGTCAAAACTGTCGCCCAGATAAAACTCATTAAAGCCCAACTGCCAAAGTACGATATGAGCAAAGCAGAAAGAGGAAGAAACAGAGGGAAAAAAATTGAAAATTGACTCAAAAAAAAAGCAAGGCAAATACTTTGCGCTTCATTACAAGTCACTTCCGTTTCCTCCTCCTCCTCCTTCATCTCCTCCTCCTGCTTGTTGTTCGTTTTGTTGTTGTTAATGAAGGCGCAAACCCCGATCTGATCTCTATCGAAAGTTTTTGGCTTTGATGATGTGGCCCAACACTGGCAGCCACGCCCACAAGAACTCAGCATGTGGGCGTTGCAGGCGCAGCTGTGCACAAGCAACAACTAAATTAAAATTTACAGCACTTAAAATGAAAACGTGCCAGTTTTATTAAATACATTTTATGGTGCTCGAGTAGAAAGAGCTGTCGACAGAGAGAGAGAGAGAGAGAGAGAGAGAGAGAGAGAGAGAGACGGCGAGTGGAAAATGGGAAAAACTGTAAAATGGAAAATCTTGTTGTAATAACGAATTTTCTCGCTTGCTCAGTTGCTGCTGCAACAGTTTATTGTTGTTGTTGTTGTTTGGAAATAAATTAGACATTTAATGATGACCGCAGGCTGTTTGCTGATTGCTCCACAGCTGAGCCGAAACTAGACTGAGATTTATTTAATTTAATTGAAGTATTTATTGAAAGCTGCGTCCGCCAGCCATACCGAAATGAGGTTAAAGATTTAAAGCAGCTGCTGAAATGGAAAGCAGCTGAATATATATATATATATATCCTCTTAAGAGGCACAAGGCGGAGCACTCGCATTATAAAGGATATACAATAGCTGCACTCTAAAGTATACATTTTAAATAGAATTCATAAATATAAATATAAAAAGAAAGAGAGAGAGAGAGAGTGCGAGAGCGCGCGAGAGAGGAACAGAGTCTATTCACTATCTTCCAGCCGCCAGGCAGTGGAAGCGAAGAGCAAAAAAAAAAATTACTTTTAAAATGCATTTTATTTTTAATGGCTCAGAACTTTTGCCATAGTCTAAGCTGTCTCCAGCGCTCAGTTCGCACTCATTACTTAACATTTTGGTAATTGAATTAGAAAACATAGAAGGCAAAAACGAAAGAAAAAGAAAACTTTGTGCCTGGTCGTAGCAGGATTACTTTCACTTGAGCGCGTTCAAAGCATTTGACACTTGTCTGCAGCAAGGATATGCAAGTATGTGCAAGGATATGCAAGTATATGCAAGCGGTCATCAGCTGGGGACATCAAACGGCCATTGTCGGCTAATGAAAATTAGAAGCAAACGGCGTCCCTAATGCACAGCCAGCCAGACAGACAGAGAGAGAGAGAGAAAGGAAGAGAGACAAGACACTTTTTGAATATGAATTTCAATTTATGCTTGAAGCTCGCTTGTGCCGCACATGTCTAAGAACCGCACCCCAAGGACAAAAGCCCCACAGACACACATAAAGACAGAGAGAGAGAGAGCGCAGCTCAGTTTTAGGGGTCGTCTGTGCCAACAAATTGCAGCAGTCAACAACCTTAGCCAAGTTTAAGGTAATAAGCCTGGCAAAAAGAAAACTTGCCAAGAAGCTGGCAAAAGAAAAGTAAACATTAAGCATGCACACATGTGTGTGGGCCTTATGGGCACTGTCAGGTGACGTCCTTACAACATGTATGCATAAGTTATGCTTGGCAAAGTTCATGCAACTGCCACGCACTGCTGCAGGTAGTCGTCGACTTTAATGTGGCACTTTAATTAAAGAAGCTCGAGGCGGCGGCTGATGCTGCTGCTGCTGCTGCTGCTGCTGATGTGGCTGCTGCTGCTGCAATGTCTGCCTCAAATCATATTAAAAGTTTTTTTCACTCAGCTGGGGAACGCAGCAAAAGACGGAGAGAGCGAGCAGAAAAAAATTAAGAAACTTTGTGCGCCCGCAAAATGAACTGAACAACTGTGTCTGGATTGTCTTTGTCTTTGTTTGACTGCGTCTCGCATTAACGGCCCAGCATGGCTGCAGGACACCCTCCTAATTATTATGCTATATGCGTGCGGGCAGCAAAACAAACGTACCGCAGGACTCCACTGAAGGACACACCAGTCGAGAGTCGAGCCAAAAAGGAAAAAAGGAAAATATAATAATAACAATAATAATAAGATGTAGCAGCAACTCAGTTGGAACTGAGTTGGCACCAGCAGACCATTGTTGTTGCGGCCAGCTAATGCCCCCAACTACTTCAACTATTTGTCTATCTGTGTATATATATAAACATGGAGTGTATTTGTGGCTCAGTTCAGTTCAGCTGTATTCCCCAGCCATCTACGCATTTTCGATTTCAATGCGAATAAAGCAACTGAGAGCCAGAGATAGAGAGCTATAAATTGGCATTGGCAGCCGCAAAGCAACAACAGCTACAAAATGAAAGGCGAAAGAAATAATGAAGAAAAAAAATAGAGAAAACTTTTCCTTTCAGGCTGTAGACGCAGCACTTAAGAGCACCAGCACAGCACAGTGCCGGCCAACGGCTCTGGCAGCCAACTTCAAATGCAATTAAGTCCCGGGCCGAGCAAAATCTCTGCCAAAGAGTTGCTTCACGTTGCTGGCGGCCCACAACAATTTCACGCGTTCACCAGCTCAATAAAAATGGCAAAGGACTTGAGTTAATGCCACAGCCACAAAATGCTTTTCCCTTTGCTGTCCTGGCAACAACTCACACACACACACACACACACACACACACACACACACACACAGACACACGTTGGCATTGCATTGTACACTGTGCGGCATTAAAAATGGCATTAAAAATAACAAAAAAATTTAAAAAAAATAAGAAAAATTATTATTTCACATTTAGCACGTAACGCACATAAATCCTTTTAAATAAACGTTTGGCACGTTTTTTGTAATATTTTTGCCAAACGACGCGTCCGCCGCGCTGTCTCGCTGCACAGCATCCGGGCAGGACAGGTTGCCAGGTAGACTGGACCCTTAAGTCTTATCCTTCTGCTTTTTTAATTTCTTTGGTTTCCTTAAAAAATTACTTAAAACAGCGGACAGACAGTGGGCGAACGTGAACGTGAAGCACAAACTCTTGGTAAGGACAACGAGCTGGGGATTATCCTGTCACGACTCTCCAGGCACGAGCAGCGCATGCAAATGGGTTACAAACGATGCTGGGCGTTGAAATTAATCACAGTGCATTATAGCCATGACCAAGCATCAGCAGCAGCATGGGCGTGGCAGGACAAGGCGTTGCAATTGCTGTTCTCAACTTGTCTCTGTGTCCTTCTCTCTCTCTCTAACTCGTCTGCATTTTAATTGAACAAGCTAGGTCGAAGTTATTCGGCATTAAGCATAGCATACTTTTCAGCGCACTTGACATGCATGAGCCGCGGCAAGTGTCCTGCCACTAATTGCAGCAGCGTCTTCACGTTGCTGCCACAGCGTTTGCCAGATGATATGCAAGATGCTGGCAACAATTTCTTCTTGGCTACAATCGATGCCGTTGCAACTGCATTGCAGATGAAGCTTGCGCCCTGGCATAACGACTGACACGTGAGAAGTGCTAAACTTAAGACAAACATACAAACTCGACTTATTTATTATAATGTGCACTCGCTCACTTTCTCTCCCACTCTCTCTCTCTCTCTCTCTCTCTGGTTGGCTGTCTGATGCCGTGTGATTTATTTGGCGAGCTGCGGCAAGTGAGCTTAATTCTGCTTTGGCCAAAATCACTTGGCTGCCGCCTTTGGCCGTCGCCATTGCAGTTGCTCCCACTGTCTGAAGGTGCCACCACGTAGCACGCGATAAGGCCGCCGCACACTTAAGGGCGGCAACCGCAAAAATAAAAAGAAAATAAGAAAAGGAAAACAAATATAAAGAAAATACAGAAAAGCGCTGGAAAAACTGAAAACTGAAAGCAATGCACAAGGAAATGCAAAAAATGACACGATATCGTTAAGAGCTTCGCTTCTAACAAGCGCGTGCCCAGGCAACGGAAATGCCACGGCCCCTGTTGCAAGTTGCAAGTGGCAAGTGGCAAGTGGTAGGCAACTGAATGCGGCGCGGCAAGTGTCGCCGGCGATAAGCAGCCCGGGCACGCCCACACTTTTAGATCCAGCGAGCGAGCGAGCGACCAACCGCACGCCCGCACGCCCGCCCGCTTCGACAGCCAAGCAAATGATATGCAAATGTGTGAAAAGCCAAAGGACAACTACGTGGCATAGCAGGCACGAGGGGGCTCTGTAGGCGTGAGCTTGATCGCCTGGACTTGACGGGGTAAGCGATATGCCACAAGTTTTGCAACCCTTCTGCGCTGCACAGGTAGACACAGCAGGTGGAGCGGCAGGGAGTGGGTGGGGATGGCATGTAAACAAATGAATGCTTTGCAGCAGTTGCATGATTTATGCCTTCGTTTTTCGGTGGCTTCTTCTTCGGTGGCAAGCTTTAAGTGCCTGCCGACCTGCCGCATGTGAGGCGTACATTTAAATTTATGAATTCGCTGTCTGCCACGAAAATCAATAAGTGCCAGCACGTTTATCGATATGGCGAGTGAAGTGTCTACTAGAGATGACAGCGATACGACAGGGATCAGCACCGGATATATATGTATATTGATATCTGTATCTGTGTGTCTGTCTTTGTGTGTGTATATGTATTTATAATAAATGAAGGGACTTATGGCTATGCAGTTGCTCAATGTACTCTCGACACGATGCGACGCATAAATTTCAATTTTCAATAAACCGCTTGTAAAAAATGCGGGTAATTTGCGTTTTTTATACGTTTCGCTACACACACACACACACACACACACACACGCACAACCACAAATATGTCCTGCAGCAGCTTTACTCATGTATGGACATAAAGGCTGCAATGGCATTCCATATATGTATATTTCTGTGTGCTTTTTATGTGGTCGCTTTTAAATGGGTCTACTTGAAGTGCTAAAAAAAATTGTCATATGAAAAATGCATAATAAATGTGCTTGATTGCCGAACCAAGAGGACACCGAGTGTGTGTGAGTGAGTGGGCGGCTGGCTCTGTGGCATGTTCACATGCCCTTAGTTTTTGGTTTTTATTGAGCATTGGCTGATTGATTTTTGCTGCTATTGCCAGGGCGGTGACAACTGGGGGGCGTGGCCCCTGAATCTAAACATCTAAAGCGACAGTAGCCGAAATGAAATAGTTCGCAAAAAGCGAACTGTAAAACGTAGCCATAAAATGTCGACATATGCATGAGAGCAGCATAAATCGAACTGAGACTAATAAAAAAGAGCTCGAAATTGCTTTTCAACTATTGCAAAGGAAATGTGAAAATTTCAATGGATTCTAGAAATAATTGGAATAGACTAGATAAGACAAAGAACAATTGATATTTTACAATTTCTATTAAGCCTTTCAGGACTTTAATAATTTCTGCAGAGTGCATTAAAATTAATTAAATTAATCAGCAAAATATTCTGTGAAATTTGTTATTTTTTGGCTAGCTTAGCTCGCGTGTTTACACATTTAATTAATTTACGTGTCAGGTGTGTTTATTTTTGGTTATGTTTAATCTATGATGAAGTGGCTCAGTGCGTTAATCAGGCATTTTACATGGGGCTGCGGCTAAACAAACAAAAATATTTGCCAAATGCGCTGAAAACAATGTTTATGCATATATTTCATGTGCGCGCGTATTAAATATTTAATGTGTTTCTAATTGTGCGGCAAAGTCAACATACACACACACACACACACGCACACACACTAACACTTATACACACTCATGTGTCTATCTATAAATGTTGTGCGTAAATTATGCAGTTGGAAACATTTGTCACGAGGCCTCGCAGTGCCAACTGATTTATTGTTTTAAATTAAAATTTCATGTGCTTAGCTAAACTTTGGCTAAGTACACAGAGAGAGAGAGATTTGAGTGGGAGCATATGCATTTAATTGCATTTAAAACTAATTAAAATTGTAGACAAGCACTTACGCCAAATCGCTGTTATTGTTGTTGTTGCTGTAACTATTGCTGTGTAGTGCAGTGTAATAAGCTTACCTGCAATTAGAAGAACAAACAGGAAAACAAAATTAAATGATTAGTTTTTAGTTGTGAGCTTGTTAGCGGCACCACTGCGCACCACTGCGCTTCACAGCAATGCCACTTTGTGCCCCTAAGGGGCCGGCACAGAGCTGTCAACGCGCTCGCCTGGCAGTTTCTCACATGTTGCAGGTAATTTGTTGCTCATGACTAATGCACAATGGGCCGAGATTGGACAAGTTGGCTTGGACTTTGTCCAGCTAGCTAAAGACTCGCATAAAAAAGAAAAGACAGCAACAACAACCAACAAACAAACAAACAACAATATATCTCATGGCACGTCAACAAAGTCCCAAAGGCAACGCTTACACACACATGAACACTCACTCACACACACACACACATGCAGTCAAGCCAAAAATGGCAGACAACGAGCAATTGATTGTTGTTGTTGTTGTTGTTGCTGTTGCATCTTTCAATTGAACCCTTTTTTCCGTACAATTCATTTTCGTTGCGTCTATAAAAACAGCAAACTGAAGGCAGGAAAATTGAAATGACATAAAATGAAAATTCCACTACGTGCGCACAATATAACCCAACGTCCATTGGGGATCATCAGCAACTGGCCGCCCCTTTGGACATGCGAGCACAATAAATGAACATGAACAATAAACTGAACTGCGAGCTGACGAACATTGAATACCCTTGAGCAGATTAATATATATTATCTACCAAGATATAGCTACAATAAGCTTATGTCATATATAGAAATTGGTTTAATATTATTTATTAAAATTTATTTTATATTATTTTTTATTTTTCTGTTTATATTTTAATATTTGTTCTTTTATTCATATAAATTTGAGAAGTATTGTAATAAAAACATTCATCAATATGTGTAAACAAAGGAAGATTTGTATACAAAAGAGTTCCTTTTGCAGCTTTGACAAAAAATAAATATAATTTTCATTAGATCTCTGCTAGCTTCATCTGACTTTCAGCCCATGAGGAGCCGAACTTCTTCTTCTTCGATGTCGCATGTCAATTTTTACATACCCTATTCAGGGGTATAAATTAAACGGGGCATACAAAATGCTCCAACAACACCTGCCCCTCCCTTGCATTCTAAGTAATCGAGCCGCATCCTTGTCTGACTCTCAGCCCTGCCATTTTGCTTACTCATCGCTCACAAATAATCAAGTTAGGGAAGCAAGCAAAAATGTCACAGCCCCCCACGGCCGTTGTGCACGGCCTGTGCCATTCATTTAGCGCCCGCACGCCAATTACAATGACAATGAGTAATTATTTGCGCTAAGATCCGCGCTGGAGTCAGGGCTAGGGATTTGGCCAAAAGGAATTTTAATAGCAGCTGCAGCTGTTGCAGTAGCAGCAGCAGTAGCAGCAGCAGCAGCAGGGGCGGCAGCAAGGGGCGCCACAAATTGCTGTCAAATTAATTTTTACTCCAATCTTAATTTGAATGCATAAAGACTTGGAAGAGCAAAGACCATTTGCATTAGCAAAGGCTTTTGTTTTGCAAATTTTCCAAATTTTCCAAACTGACAATCTATTTTTTGTTCAATCAGTGGACATTTCTCTAGGTGTTGAGTGTCCTTTGTGCGCGGAGTATGCAAATGTCCTGCCATTAACAATGGCGCGCATTAATTACATTTTCCAAATGAAAAATTGATGGCTGCATTTGCCAGCTGCTCCGTTTTAATTACCAAAAGAATTTCGCACATATGCACAAATTAATGCGACAATCGAGCTGCGAGCTGCGAGCTGCGAGCTGTGCTATGCTGTGATAATGATAATGATGCCAGCGGCCGAACAATGGTCGGACAATATTGCAACGAATATTGGCATTAGAGCACGTTCATATAGTGCCATACAGTCCCAGCCCCGCCAACCACCATTGTTCCACGTTGGTCACTAATCCCGTTGACAATTCGAACATTAAGTGGGCGACAACGTCTGACATTATATCAATTACTCAATAGCAACCACCGACTGAAATTGAGCATTGCATTTGATGTAATCATTTTTGACGCACTCGCATATTTCGATTGATGATCTTTGTGTGTGTGTGTAGGTGTCTGTGTGACAGATGTACGCTACAAATTGCCGTTCATATGGTGCGCAAAGTTGCCACGCCCACGCACTCGTACATCCCTCAACTGCCACTGCATTTGCAGTTGTGATTTAATTTGTTGCCGCATGTGCGACAATTTTCGAACCCCAGGGAAATATTCTATATATACCAATTGGACGCTCCGGAAAATGCACGACTTATAGCGTATTAATCAAGGCTACAAATCGCCTTTGAATGAAAGCGCGTCGAATTAGACATTTCAGTGAGAACGTTTTAGTTAAGTATGCCAAATGGTAGACTAAGAAGTTCATTGTTTTTTTTTTTGAATTTTTTATACAACATATTGTTTAAGGAATGCAAAATTCTAAAAATGTCATGTATAAAATATGAAATGTATTAAATTTTGTAAGTCGTACTATTCAGTTCAAAAGATTTCATAGACTAGACTCGAAGCTCGAATCTAGAGCTGAACTCGAAAAGTAATCAAAACAGTTGCTCTATTTGTAGCTATGGAGATAAATACTATATAGTTGAAAATAGTATCTGCCAAGTTAATATTAAACATGAATTGGGTATATCATAGCCTCAACTTTGTGTTCAAGTATTTTGTCTCAGCTTTTTACATAATCGAAGAGATTTCTCTTCTTTTTTTTTAAACTTTTTGCATAAGTTTTGAGTTAAGTTTTATATAACAAAACTTGGTTTTTACTAAATAATTAACAGTTATTAATTAAGTTTTAAAAACGTTTTTGGAAATAGGTTTTCAGAATTGAAGCAAATAATCAATATCTGTGATCGAAACGGAATCAAAATTGTTCTATTAATAGCCACTGATGTATAGTACTATTTATATAGTCAACCTATTTCAAAATTAAATAGATATTCCACCTTTTTTTTTACTTTTTATTTGTGTGTTCATTTTTTATATATTTTTTTGGTTAGCGCTGTCTATTTTGAAAACGAGTTTTTTTTGGTCATTCCAAATGGGGTTCTGAATTGGCCGCTGCTTTTCGCATATTTTGTTTAGACATTTGCGCATTTTTTACATTTTTTTTGGGATCTGTTTTTTTACAAAAATGTGTGAAAGTGTTTGCTGTACGTATAATTAAGAGTATAAAATGGCTAAGCTTCTGCATTTCTCTCTCTATTCATCTAACGGGTATGTATACCTAGGCTCTCTCTCTCTGGAGATGATTTCTATATGATTATTTTTCATTTAATTATTATTGTTTCTTTGGGTTGGTTTCTTTATGTTCTGTTTGTTTTTGGTTAATTTCGTAATTTTTTTTCTGCATATTTTTCAATATCGTTTTTTATATTTTTTTTTTTGCTCTTGGATGTTTTGCTATATGTTTTTTGTTGTATTTGTACTAGTAGTGATTTTTTTTGCGACCACATTTACGAAAGATTAGCGTTGAGTTTTTCTTTGTTTGTTTGTTTGTTCGTTTTTTTTCTGGGAGACAATCGCTTGCGCAGGAATCTTTCAAATGTCAAGAATCTAAATTGTGAAGTGTCCAACGTAAAATTTAAAAGTGTTATTCCGGTGCAAGCTACAAGCAACTACGATCATTTTTTCAAAATAGTTCTTTCGGATGGGACAGCAGCCTGGCATTAGCGCACAACTAATGATCGCTGCTCAAGTCTACAGCTGGTACGTGAGGACGACTTCTGGCCGGTTATATTATTCTTTCTTCTTTTTTTCATTTGATTTTCTTTTTTTTTGGTTATTCGTTGATGGGAGAAGGGGAAAAGTGATGGTTGGGTTGGTTGCTGACTTCTTTTCTTTTTTTTTTCTTTTGCTTGTTGAAGTTGGGTGCGTTAGTTAGTGTGGGGCGCGCGTATTCTTCTTGTGTTTGGCATCTTTAGCCAAATTATGCACGTGCTCCTCCACAATGGTTACCATTTCGGACTGTTCCACCTTGTTGCGTATGTCGCTCCAAAGAGCTGTGGTCGCCTTATCTACCATGTGCCTGGGCGACGGCTGAGCACTGTTCGACTTGGACGAAGTGGGGCTCGGCTGCTTGTGGGCCGACTCGTTATCGGAATCTTCGGTAAGCGGCGCCATCTGTATGGTGGGACCGTCGTAGTCCTCGAAAATGGAATTTAGATTGCGCGTGGAGTCCAACCGACTATACGAGGCTAAAAAGATGGCACGAATGCGATCGAATGTATCCGGATCATAGACCGAGCGTGCCGTGTTTGTCAAATCGAATGGCTCCTCGATGCACAGCTCATTCCACTGATGTATATCATTTTTGACCGCCTTCGAGGAGCGGCATGTCTCCACCGGCAATACGCCACCGACCCGTATCGAAATCGCAAACTTGCTGTACTCAAACAGGCTGTAATAGTGCAGAAAATTGAGCAGCAGCTCGCCGAGCGTCTGATGGTTGTCCGATTGATACGGGGTCATCACCTCGTTCATGTCCACATAGCCAAAATCACTCGGCTGCAGTATGCTGAATTTCTCTGGATACAGCTTGTGCAGGCATGGCAGCACCGGCGGATTGACGCCGCACTGCAAAAAGTGTATGACCATCAGCATGAGCGAATAGCTGGAAATCGTCATGTTCTTGGCATTGTTGATGTTGTGATATTGCGCCCACTGCTTGATGGTGAGTGCGATGGGGCGCAGACGCCACTCCAGCTGCGAATAGCAGTACAGCAAATGTGTGTTCCGTATGCCCACCGAATTATTGAAATTGATGTCCACCTCCACCTTGTGGCGGCGATCCGTGAAACGCAAGATCGGTACACGCGCCTCAATCAAATTGAATTCCTGAAACTGTTCAGTGGCATTCAGCATTTCGCGCATGATTTGCAAGTGATAGACGGCCTCCATGCGTGGATCAATGTTGTGATTGGTGCAGGCCAGCATGCAAATGTCCATGTCGGAGCACTTGGAGCCAAAGAATGATATCGACGAGCCCACCAAGTAGACGCCATAGCGTGGATAGACAGCCTATTAAAGTATCAATAGGATATTAACAGTGGCAACCACCTACTCCGTTGAGCGATAGATATACCCACCATGGTCACCTTGTAGATGAAGCGCCAGAGACGCATTTTGGTCTTGAATATGTGGCGCGTTTGTTGAGCATCGCGAAACTTTTGCCAAATGGACAGCGTCAGTGGATCCCACTTGGAGCGACTGGGCACCGAGTGCGGCGGACGTTTCATTTCCACCGTTTTGGTGCGGGTTAGAAAGCGATCGGCAGGCGTATAGCCGAAGAACTCATGCCAATAGCGATTCTGCATAGTCAACGGCTGATCATCACCCAGTACGTCATCCTAGGCGAAGTTAATGTAAAACTCAAAGCAAAGGAAAACAAGAAAAGAAATGAAATGCCCACCTTAATGATGTTGCCCTTGGTGGAGACGGCCAGAACGGTCGTGCTGGAGCGTGCCGTGGCATTATTGCAGGACATTGCCGATGCCTCGGAGCAATTGTCCTCATCCGTTTCGTTGGGTCGAACCAGCTGCGTCGTCTTCGGCTCCATCAGCATGTCGCCGCAGCAATGCGACGAACACTTGAAGCCATTCCGTGTGCCAGGCTGGCCCTTGCGCTCAGACTCCCGCAAGTGATGCATATCCCCAAAGGGTATCAGATTCGGGCCCTTTAGGTCGGGCATCTGAGCGCTGGTGGCCAGCGCCAGGCAGCTTATTGTGATCTTACGCACCATCGACTCCAGTGAAGCGTCGCTCTGCTCGCTCTCCGCGCTATCACTGGACGAGCTTGGCTCCAGGCTGACAAACGACTGGCTGTCGCAGTCGCCGCAATTGGCATGATTCGTCTGAGTGTTGCCCTGCAGATCGGCATCCGATGAGAACTCCGCATTGACCGCCACGGCATACTCGATGGGGCTGCGCTGTTCGAAGTCCGATTCATGATGCTGATCACCGTCCGAGGTGCCGCTGCTGGCAGCCGTTATGCCCGGTGAATCCTGATCATCCAGCTCAACTTGCGCCTCCGGATAGTGGGCGAGCGCCACTGAATAGCCAGCGTGCTCCATGTGACGCGACTGATATGAGCGCGTATGCTGGCGCTGCATCTCCGTGAACTTAGGCATGCGTCTCATCGGCGGCTGATAATTGCCAGCCGGCTGCTGGCCACGATGCTGGCCAACCAGCTCCATGCCCACATTGGCGGTCATATAGCGCGCCCGATTGCGATAGCTGCGCTGCTGATGATTGTACGAGGCCAGGGAGACAGTGGATGCCGTCTCGACACGCTGCTCGAACTGGGTCTTTGACGACGAGGGCGAAACGGAGTCCGATGAATGGGAGCTACGCGCTGTAATCAGTTGGCTCTTCGAACGCTTCAGATGCTTGCCCGTTGTGGCGTGGTAGCTGCTGCTTGCCTGATAGCCAGCGCGTCGATTCATGTTGCTCGGCTCCATGGCATTGCCATTGTGTCCATTGTGCAAGGAGACGGCCGACTGCTGCTGCTGTTGCTGTTGCTGCTGCGATCCGCGCTGCAGCCCTGAACGTGGGTCAAACGGATGCCGAATGCGTGTGCCCGGTGCACCCATAGTTACGTTACCATTGCTATTATAGAATGTCTTGGACTCACGGGCAAACGACATCGGACCATTCGCATGGCGGCTAGGACCGAAGCGTTCGCGTGGCGGTGGCGCAGTCGGACGGCCATAGCGATCTACAACAGGCGGATAGCCATTGTTAAAGCCATCCTGTACGGCCGCTACTGCTGCCGCCGCCTCCTGCTGCTGCTGGTGCTGTTGTTGTTGCTGCTGCTGCTGCTGCTGTTGCTGCTGCTGCTGCTCTGCATTGGCCGGCTGCTGCTCGGCGACAGCGGACAGATTCGGCGATACATGACGATAGCCGCCGCGTGGCATTGCCGTTTGATTATAGTAGCCTGGAAACATGAAACGCTGCGGCCCATATGGATGCTGTTCGAAGCCCAGCGGCATCATCGGTATGCCATACTGCGATGCGTAGCCCTGATTGTATGGATAATTGCGATCGAATTGCCATACGGCATTCTCGGCATGCCACAAACGTCGCTGCGGACCACTGTAGCCCGGGCAGATGAATTGAGGCGGCGACAGACTCGCATTGGCAGACGTCGGCGCAGCTGCGGCCGCTGCTGCTGCTGCTGCCGCTGCCGCCGCTGCAGCGGCGTTGAAGCCCGTACTGGGCGAATTGGTGCCGGATCGTGGCACCATGGGAACGGCGGGCAGCAGTGGCAGCTGCGTGGGCGGCGGCGGCGGTGAGGTGCGCAGTGTCCGAGGCGTTATGGATGTGGGCGTGGGTATATCAAGTGTTACCCCAGCCATATGACTGCCAATGCTATAAAGGAAGCCCATCGAGTATTTGTAGCCGCCGGGCGGACGTGGATACGTTTGTGTTAACGTCTTGTGCACCTTTTTCTTTCTCCTGGTGCCGGGCAGCGGAAACTCATTTGGATCAAGGTAATCCGATTGAAACTCTGAGCCAGCTTCCGAGTCTGTTTCCGCACTCAACGCCTGCTGCTGCTGCTGTTGCTGCTGATGATTCTGTTGCTGTTGATGATAATGCTGCTGCTGCTGCTGCTGTTGCTGCTGTTGCTGCTGTTGCTGTTGAAGGTGCTGCTCCTGCTGGTCGGGCTGCTGCTGGTGATGCTGTTGGTATATTGGTGTTGGTGTTGGGCAGGTTTCATCAGTTCGCAATGTTTCGCATAGACTTACATTTGTGCTGGCCTCAAAATCTGCATAGGTTTTAGTCGTAGATTGCTCCACAAACTGCGGCAAGGGCTCCAGCAACATGGGTCTTGTGTTTGCCGCAGCTGCTGCGGCAGCTGCTGCCGCTGTGGCTGCTGCCGTAGCTGCTGCTGCTGCTGCTGCTGCCGCTGCCGCTGCCGCTGCTGTTGCCGTTACCGTTGTTGCTGTTGATGCTGCTGTGGCTGCTGTTGTTGTCGAGGACGTGGCTGTTGTGGTCGCTGCTGACGGCGCTGTTGTGGACGTGCCGGTTGCACTTGCCGCCGCTGCCAGCGCAGTTGACATTGCTACCAGTGCGGCGCAATTACAAATTAAACGACATATAGTTCAATGTTCACGCAAATGCAGAATTTTCTAAAAATCCTATAGAATCTAATGCGCGGGCGTGTGCTTAACCAAATTGCTCTAGACTTGTGTGTTCTTTATGTGCCTCAAAATGAGCAAATATTTGACAGCAAACTACACGCCTTTCCAGCACTTCCAAAAGCTGTTGCCCTGTCAACTCTGTGTAGCTCTCACTCACTCTCTCTCGCTCTGCCTCTTTTTGTATGTATGTGCGTTAATCGGCGTGTATGTGTGTGTGTGTGTGCTGTATCACTGTGTGTCGCACAAATCACAAGAAAAATAAAATGAAATCAAATGTTCCTCAAACCGAGTGTGTTGTGTTTTCTTTCAATAAATTCATCGTCACATTTATTGTTCGCGTTAGTTTGTTCAAGCCTCGTCTTTCAATGTTTATTATTCAAGTATTTTTTTTCACAATTTCACAAAATTTTTATGCGATTTACACAACCGTAAAAAGTCAATTGTCATACGTATGACAATCGCCGACAATTGCAACGTTCCCGATAAAAAAAGCTATTACCAGTGTTGGAAAGCCCAAATAGGAAAACATATTCCAACTTTATTTGAAACCGTTAGTTGGCAAGACAATTTCAAATATCATATCTGCTCGGCCATCACAATTAAAGCCATTTTCAGTTGCCAAGAAACGCAAGCAAATATGAACTCGAAGCTCATTTTGAAGGTAAGCAAAGTTTTGTTGGGCATATTCGATATAATTTTAAGATAAAGTTGGGTTCATTCTTATATTTTAAAGTTATACTAGGATATTATCATTCATTTTGGCAGTGATTTTGGTATTTTAAATATTCTTTTTACTAATATTATAAATAAAATATAATATATTAATATAAAACTATATAAAACTTTTTAAATAATATGTGCAAATAAGACTTTCGGCCAGGATACATCTCTGTATACCTAATAAAATCTATATAATATATCATTAGAATATGAATCGGACTTTATCTATATGTCCACATACTCCATCTTCATATTCTTCAAGCTCTTAAGCAGCTAAAGGTTTTCAATTATTATATGAATATCAAATGTATTTATTATAAAACCGAGCCTTATGATACGAATATTTAAATCAATAAAAATAAAGAATTTCTAACTCAGCTCAACTTCTCTTGCACTGGCTGTTAGGCATACTCCCAGTCTCATTTTAGTTATATAGGAAATGTGAACACATATGTCCTTATCATATTGCTGAAGCATTTTTCATTGCGAGCTCAAATCATAAGGCAAATTGTCGCCACAATTGTCAGCATAGACATGCCTTTGCTTCGTATTTTACATACTTGAGCAAAACATACTTATGTCTGCATGCTAGATGTGTGCTGGTGTGTATTCGCCTCATTCCATTCCCTGGGCTCGTCAAATATAAAGGCGTCACTTGAGCCAAATTCTTTGACGCATCGACAACAAAAGACGCACAAAGCACGCAACAACAAAGTAAGAAGCTGACACAATTTGTGGCAAGGATGATAAAAATGCGAGCAAATCTACGTCAGACACTCAACATAGTTCCATTTTCATTTTTGTCATTTTCATCTTCAGCTGGTTTTTGCTGGTGACATAAAAGAGCGGGCGCCAACTCCAGTACGAGCTCTGCCCACATCTCATCCTCAGCCGCAGCCCAAATTCCATTTACAATTTGATTTGCTTATGTAAATTATGAAAATTGCCCGCAGAGAGTAACCGCAAGTAAGATTCGATTTGGCGGCTTAACAAAATGCAGCCAACAAAACGAGAGAGATAGAGTACAACAAAAAAAAAGAGCCAAAAATAAAGCCAGAATAAAAATTGTTCATTGCTTTTTGGCTGTAATTTGAAACAAATCAAATTTATTGCCCAGACGCACAGGCGCCGCCATTGGCAATTTTCAGTTGCGGATGCGGCCAGATGCGCTGAGCATATGAAATGAGGGCCAGGAGTGAGCCAGCATATAGAAGGGATTGGGCATGACGGCTAGGTATACACGTACACATACATATATATATATATATATATATAGAGAGAGATTGCTGCGGTGCGCACATATTCTAATTAGATTTATAATGCAACAAAAATGTTGTGTGCCAAGAGATTTTCAAATTTAAAATTTTTGAATTATGCTCAACATGGACAGATGACACACAGAAAGAGAGCAAGAGGGCAGGAAAGGGAGCAAAGGGGTGGTTGTGTGCAGGACTTGCAGGCGAACAAAACCCGATTTCAATGCTGCAGATAAGCCAGCAAGGAGCGACTCAGAGGTAGCTAAATCTGTGAGTCATAGTCATGGCATATTAGTGTGGTATGATTTTGGGATTTGATCCCTCGGTCTCGGCCTCGGCCTCGGCTCCTCGTTCCACGCGACCGGCAATGCGTGACGCGTGTTTCAGATTTTCGATTTAGCACACACTTTTTTGCCTCCTTTTCCGTTTTTTTGCCTGTGAGTCATTGGCAAACTAAAAATTAGCCAGTATACAAAAAGAGAGAGAGAGAAAAAGTTTCATATTACATGCAAGCAATTTGCCAAATAAACTGTCAGCAACTGCGCCAGCCAGGGGCAGTCGGTCTAAAGAAGATGCCATTGGTTTTAGCAGCAATCGGCCTTATCGATTCAGCTCTGAATAATTCACAGAGCAAAATGGCAAAATATGTGCAGGCTGGCAGGCAAGCAGGCTGGCTGGCAGTCAGACAGGGCATCGTCCCCAGGGCACGCACAATAATAATCATCAGCCAAGGGGCCAACACCACCCTCTGCGTGGGCCACAGGGTTGCAACGGTCCAGTCGAGTCTACCTACTCCTCCTATGAACCACATACAACCACACACACATATATATATATACATATATTATATATGTATCTGTCTACAGCTACCCAGCAGCCGTGACTGCTAAAAGGAAACATCGACGCAGCTGAATTATTTGAAGGCAAGTTTTTAGAATTTCGCTACGCAACAGCAGCAATAATGTATGACAGGTAATTAGATTAAGCTAATTTTGCTTTTATTAGCAATCAGGCTCGTTAGCCACGCTCGGCGCATTTCGGTTAATAATTTGATTAGAACTTTGGCACAGCTCACAAATGACCCGTGCCGCCTTGCACACGCCTATTATTTCGTTCTCGGCGTCACATTTGACTGACAGTGTTGCATGCGGCTGTCAGAGCGGCTGACAGGCCAACAACGTTTGCCGCAATGCAACACTGGCCAGCCAAGTGTTGGCAGCTGAGCGTGTGAGCAAGTGTGAGAGTATATCTGTCTCTCTCCCTCTCTGTCTCTCTCTCGCTGTGTGTGTGAAAAATCAAATAATTAATAATTCATGGGACACGATTGACAGTGCGCCCAGCTGAAGCAGAACTCTTACTCCTTTCTCCTGCTTTGCTTGCGCCGCTTTCTGTTTGCTGTTTTCTTTTTTTTGTATTTATTTGTTTTCTTCTTTTTTTTTTGTTGCCTCATAAATTTACAATTACAGATGCGAATGCGCTGTCGTTGCGCCTTTCGCGCTTTGTTTTTTTAATTTAATAAATTAATAAAACAGCAACGTGACAACACTGGCGGCCGCGTTGCCATCAAAGTGGCAAAGTGTTGCCATTTGCATTTTTAATGCACTCGCTGCGTCGCGTAAAAATAATTATCAACTGAATTGATGATGAGAGTGTGCGAATGGAACTGCCAACTGGAGCGGGCATATGGAATGCCGGAGAGACCCCCACTGTGGGATGAGCGAGAGATGGCCACGTGTGTGTGTGCCGTGTCAACACGACCGCGACCACGCCCTGCGCCCCGCCCACGCAGCGAGTGTTGCCAACAAAAATAAAACAAGAAAAAGTTTTCCCAAATTGAATTTCACAATTTTGCGTGTCAACTTTGCTGACTTTTAAATTAACATTTTTTTTTCTGCTTCCATTTTTGGTTGAGTGAGGAGAAATGTTTTAGTTAAGGCAAAGTAAATAATCAAATGTTATACTTTTCTACTCAAATTTCACTTTCAATTCGTCTTAATTGCATCGAGCGAATTACAGAATGAAAGGCAAACTTAACAAACTGAAATAACTGCAGCCCGACAATTTATAAGTGCGGCAAAAATTTTACTTTTCCTTTTTAGCACACTTCGACACAATGGTCGGCGGCGTGCCAGGCGCTTCCTCCGCTTCCTGGACGCCGGAACTGGGTATGGGGCGGCGGCGGATGGGGCTGCCACACCTGGCCGTAGTTAACCCCAATTATGCGCACAAAGCCCAAACAGTGGAGACAGACAGACCGAAGCAGAGACAGCCAGCCAGCCAGACAGGCAGACTTCGCAACTAGCTAGCGAATACGTGCGGTAGTTAAAATATTTAAGCAACCGCCGAGCCGGGAAAATGCCTGGGAAAATGCCATGCTATAAAAAAAATGTTACAGTTGGGGGTAAAAAGTAAGTAAGATGAAATGCAGCCGCAGGCATTAAAATAATAAGGATAAGGAAGCGCTTGTTAACCACGAAACCGCTCAAAAATGAATGAAAGCCAGTTGAAGTCGGCGAAGTCGGAGTTGCAATCGGAGTCAGCGCATTTGCCGTAACCATTGTCAAGAGCCGGAGTGAGTCAGTGTGCCGCTGACGGCGTTGCCAGCGTGTTCATTATGCGTTTCCTGTTTGCATAAGCTCAGGCCAGGTCCTGGCCATGCCCTGGCCGATCCAATCCACCTCAGCTGGCTAGCTTCTGCCCGAGGATTCGCTAGTTGTAATTATTCTGCTGCTTGTTGTTACTGCGGCGAGCAGAAAAAAACGAACGAAACAAAAGAACAGAATCGCGTAGCATTGTGCAGAGCGTTAAATTTGGAAAGTTTGCCTAGCCATGCCCCGCGGTCTATTGACCGAATATGAGTTGAGCTAGGCGAAGCAAAAGTGAAATTGCCAAGACGAGCGTAAAAAATAGCAAGAATTTTAATTATGAAACGCAAATAACGAAACGGCAAGTAGTGAATGGAGAGTGCAGTAAGGACAGAAGAGAGTGGAGAGTGGAGAATGGTGAGTGATGAGTGGAGAGCGGTGTGTGGAGAGTACTCAGTGAAGAGTGATGAATGGAGTGAAAAGTACGAAGTGGAGAGTAGTGTCTGGA
Source organism: Drosophila leonis (assembly GCA_035045365.1). NCBI lineage: Eukaryota > Metazoa > Arthropoda > Insecta > Diptera > Drosophilidae > Drosophila > Drosophila leonis. The sequence continues at coordinate 3,946,541 of JAWNPC010000338.1, read as the reverse complement.
GAATTGAAAATGAAGAGTTGACAATGAAGAGTTGACAATGAAGAGATGAGAGTGAAGAGTTGAGAGTGAAGAGTAGAGAATAAAGAGTTGAAAACGAAGAATTGAAAGAGAATAGACTAACGTGGACATTGGAGAGTAAAGACTACCGAGTAAAAAGTAGAGAGTAGAAGGTAGAAAGTATAAAATAGAGAGTGGAGAGTGTAGTGTGGAGAGTTTAGAGTGAAGAGTGGAGACTTCAAAAAGGAGAGTTGAATGTGAAGAGTGCAGATTGCAGATAAGATAGTGGAGAGTGGAGGGTAAAGGGCGGAATGGAGAGTAGAGAGTGAAGAGTGAAGAGTGGTCAGTAGGGAGTGGAGAGTGGTCAGTAGGGAGTGGAGAGTGGTCAGTAGGGAGTGGATAGTGATGAGTGCAGAGTGAAGAGTAGAGAAAAGATAATGGAGAGCAAGTAGAGAGTAGAGACTGTAGAGTAGAAGTTGGATTATTGGATTGGTCAGTGTTAAGTGGAGACATTAAAGAAATAAGAACTAAGCAGAAGATTCCGAGTAGACAGTTGCAGGAAGAGACTTGAGAGTAGCGAGCTGTGGCACCTGTCAAACGTTTGCCAACACGGGCATGCTAATTTATATGCAGAGGCCAATCGCTTAATTATGATTTCAGTGGTTACAGTCTGGCAAATTTTCCATATGAATGAATTTCGCACAATTAACCGTAGGCCGCTGAGTCTGGGGTGGCCCTCGACAGTCACATGTCAGCACATAGAAGGCAACAACACGCCCAACTCTCCCATTCACAATTAAGCTAAAAATACACCAAAGAGACAGACGTCGTCGAGGTTGACTTGTGTGTGAGTTCGTGTGAGTGTGTTATGCGTAGCGCTACAATAAAATTTATTGTCAAGTGCAGTCAGAGCGGCTCAAGATATGTAACAGCCGGGCGCCTAGGTGTGCACAACAACAACAAGAATAACAACAACAAAAGCCATGACGAAGTCTTTTGGTGTGGGAACTTTGGGACTGGGTATCACGCTGTCGCTCACGTTGCGACTGCCAGCCTGTGACAACAGCAACAACAACAACAACAACAAGAGCAACAAGAGAGGCAACGACAACAGCAAAAAATCAACAACGCAATCTTAATGAAGGCAATAATTCAAACAAAATGCAAAATTCCCTTAACAAACTGTAGGAAGTCAGCCAAGACGAGTCAGTCAGTCATTCAGTCATTCAGTCACTTAGTCAGTCAGTCACTCACTCGCACTCGCTGAGCTCTTGGCTCATTCATTTTTCAGTCAGACCTCCGACACAACATTGAAAAATTGCCGCCTAGAGTTGCTCTCGCTCTTGCTCTCTCCCTCTTCTTCGTCTTAGTCGTCTTCATGTAAAACGCTGACAAGAATTCCTTGTTGAAATTAAATTTTTACAAAATCAAATAAAATTCAACGTGGCAATGTCTCATTGTGGCATTTGTGGCACTGTGCCACGCAACTCCCTCAACGTTCTGCTCATATTAATTAGTTTGTATTTTTGGCACACACACACACACACACACACACGCACAGAAATATAACAGAAAATTGTTTAACATTTGCCCCGTAGCACATTAAGTGGCCACATTTGTCAATTCGCGGGTCAACATTTCTGTTCGATCCCCAGCCGTGCCCGCACTGTAGTTAATGGCTGCACATTTGCCTAAATAATGAGCCACCGGTGTATTGCCTTGAATTCGATTTGGCTTGATTAAAAATATATTTCATTGTGAAGAAGCTGGAAGCTTGGAGGGCGGCAGCTGGTTGGAGGTGTTTATGCTGGACAGAAGAGCGATTGCAGCGGCAGCTGAGAAGCTAATCAGCGAAATGTGGCACAGTTGAGGGGCCAAACTATATTGATTAGCCAGACGACAAACGGAATACATAAAGCCAGATAAATCTCTTGAGTGCGCGCACACTCTCAGCTTGAAATCTTTAGTTTTCTCAAAGAAAGTTTCAAACTTAAAAATAATGAAATTTACTTTTGGGATGATCATTGAAAAGGATTGACAAAGCTGATTTATTCTGCAACTGTTCAGCAGGCCAAGCTAATATATTCAACAATTATTTAATATATACATATAATAATATAGAGTATCTTGTCAGGAATTACATATCATTAAACACTTCATGTGGCATAAAAAATTTAAAGCAAATTCGCGCATTTCGCAGAACTTTAGCTGAGATTTAAGTCAGGCAACATTGTCCAATGGCTTTCAGCAGTTAAGCAGCTTACAAAGCATTCGCTGAAACTTTCTCAAAAGCCCTGAACTAAACAAGCAAGCACAGAGACACAGAGACAGAGAGAGACAAACGCATTGACAGTTGGACTTGACTACAAAGGCGCTGCCATTAAGCTACTCATAACCTAAATATTCGAGCAAAGCCAGCGGCTGGGGCTGGAGTGGACGCTTTGGGGTAGGCAACAGGGCGCAGGGGGCAGGGAGCAGGCAGCAGGCGGCACTTATGTCAAATGCGTTTGCGATTTGTGTCAATAAACGTTGTGCAGCAGATGCGGCAAACGGCGAAAGAAAGAAATTTCTATTATCTGTGCAAAGTGTGCGCGAAATTGAAAATTGCAGCCGGTCGTCAGCGTTGGCCCCGCCCTGTTGCCCCATTGCCACCGCCCCACTTACAGTTGTCCTTGCTGTAGCACTAAATTTTCATAGCGCTGCCAGTTGATAAACTCTCCAATATGACATTGTTTGGGGGGCAGAGTTTGGGGGAGGGAGAACCTCATGCGCCTTGGCTTATGCAAGCATTTTGTAAAATTGCATTTAAGTTGCTTTTGCTGCTGATGCAGCGCATTATTGCACAGCTAGATGCTATCCGCATGGAGTGCTGCCAGCGGCAAAAGATAGTTAACTATGTGTGTGTGTATATTTGTTTGTTTGTGTATATATATCTGTATAGACATGGCAACAAGTTTACCAACACATTGCGGTCCCGCGAAAAAGTCAATTACCATTTTAACTGAAAGAGCGCCGGCTGCTGCTGTCGATGCTCCCCTCCAACTGCCAACAACCTGCAGCTAGCTCCTCCGTGGGCACGCCCAGGCGATCATCGGGTACATACAGTCAATCAGTTGATAATCGATTTTGTCTGGCTAGTGGGGTTCTGCTACAGCTACAGCTACAGCTACTGATTCTGATTCTGTTTCTGGTTCTGACTCTGACTCTGTTGCTTGAGGTTAACAAATATGGCAACGCTTTTTACGCACAATTTTCCTTTGGCAAGCAGCGCGCGTTTGCCAAATGGAATGTAAATATTTATTTTTATTTGCTGCCAGCCGCATGACGGGTACAAATTTGTTTGCAACTTCGCTCGACATAATTAGACGTCTGTATTTGTGTCTGTAACTGCGTGTGTGTGTCTGTGTCTGTGTGTGTGTGCGAGTGCAAATGATAGTCATACTCGAAATGCGAATAGATTTGCAATATTTGCGCATGCAAATTGCCTTAAGCCACAGACTTGGCTTACACTCGTTGATTTCATTTGGCCAACAAGCTGTGGCGTCAGTGCAGCCAGCGGAGCGAGTAGGTGCTGCACTGCCACCAGCTGGCTGGCTGTGTGTGTGTGTGTGTGAGGTGTAAAAGGGCGTCAACCTTCTAAGTATTCATAATTGAATTTTCATGTTTGCCAGCGTTTGTGAGCTCGAGTAGTTTTCGAAAACGAGAATGTTTAAAAGTTCAACACGCAAACGCGTTGCGGATATGCTGCCAGAGTCTGTTATTTTCCATACTCTCAGAGAGTGGAGGGCATTGTCAACTTGTCATGCTGTGGAACTACACCAAATTTAGGAATATATATCGACAGTCGAGAGGAGTTAGACAATAGACTGACAATGAGTCTAAGCTACAAGGCAAAGAAGCTGTGTGTAAACTTTTGTTAAGAACAGAAGCAGATCTTTGAGTTCTACATCTGTTATGTGGATCATTAGTTATTGCTTGATGAGCCTGGTTAACTTGGCTTTCAACACTTCCATAAAACTCTAACAATTGCACGCTGAATTGTTGCATAAAAAGTTCTCAAGTTGGCAGTTCTTCAACAAACTCAACTCAAATTCAATTAGAAGCTTGAGTCACATGCCAACTTAATTGCAATTCTATATCAACTATATAACTTAGTTAGAGTTACCTCGAGAGCATTTAATTTGTCTCTATTCTCCGATACCTTTAATAAGATAAATGTCGCATGGCAACTTTTAATGTTCTTTAACAAACTCAGCTCAGGTCAACTTCACTTAGCTCTTAACAACTATCAACTAACATTTATAACTGCTATATACAATTAGTATAGAGTATTAAATCTTCGTCTTGTTTTAGAAATTTTTTTTTAACCCCTTGTGTTTTGTTGCAGTTGCTTTGCTTGTTTGTTGGTGGCAGCTCCTGCGCCTTGTTTTAATAACATAATTGAAAAATGACTGAGGCCAGCCAAGGAGTGCACTGGCCACCAACACACAAAGATACGAATGGAATGTGTGTGTGTGTGTGTTGTGTGCCGCACAGCTGGCTCTGATTACAGCTGAGGTATGCGAAGGGTTGGTCGATCGCGTGCAATGCGTTGTTAACATGCGTTTGTCCTTTTAATGTTGCGCTGTTAGGCGGCGGCAGCTAACAATAACAAGGCCTGCTTTATTACCGTAAATCAATAAGCGACAATCACACACACAGGCTGATAATTAAGTGCAATTTTCTTGTTGTGGAATGGCCAGCGTTTTGCACAGGATATAATGTCTTTCACCGTTGCCTGTCATTGCGTCACAGTGAGTGAGAGGCACAGAGTGAATACCCTGAATATGCCTGTCTCTCTCTGTCTCTGTCTCTGTCCATGGCGAAGTAATGAGCATTCCGCTCTTCCTGGCATCAAATTGAAACTATTTTGCATAGCATTGGAAGCATTTTAATTTGAATTTCTTTGCAAGTGATCAGCGCAAGACTCGAGAGCTGGAACTAGGATGCTGGCTGCTGGTTGCTGACTGCTGACTGCTTGGCGGCATCCCATTCACAATGGCAGCTCTCGCGCAGTGGGCGCCACTAATGGCGTCCATAGTTGCTGGCAACATTAAGGATAATTGTTGTAGTTAGCATGTACTTTTGCATTTATAATGTGCCTCATTTATTTCCGCTGCGTTCCTTTTCGCATTTCGCATTTTACTTTTCGCCTTTTGAATTACTTCTTTGCATATCCTCGGCCCCCAAACGATAAAAATTATAGAAAGAAAAAAGGAAAATGCTGATTATGCATTTTATTGCTTTCAGCTGTGGTGTTGATTGCGGCTGATTGCTTTAGGGCAATAGTGGGAGGCATAGCAGCAGGCGTGGCATAAGCAACAATATAATATGGCTGGCAGCCAGCTAGAGCCAAGGTGAGCGCTCATTCAGTATGCAAAATAATACTAATTGCCGGCATTTGGCAAAAGAAAATTTATCATAAAGGAATGTATTTCAAAGCAATACTAAAATCTAATTTTGGTCTTTTCTATTTCCATAATTACAAAAATTGTATTGTAATTTCTAGAAATTCAATCAGTTATAGTTGCAAATATTGAAATGCGATTCACATTTAAAGCTTCAACATTTAAGTGCACTTCAAATTGTAGCTTTTCACAATTACCTAAGCTGAATTAAGCACACATACAGCAGCAGCAGCAGCAGTCGTGTCTGTGTGTGTAACTAATGGCATCCAGCTATTGCTGTCCACTAATTGGCAGCCAATGAACACTTACAAGCGCACTCTTATTAGCCGCAACCCGATCCATGCGCTACCTATCATAATTTCAAAGCTGAGCGCCAATTGCAACTTCATAGCCAGAGGCAAGGACAGCAGCAGGAGCGGGAGCAGCGGCAGCGGCAGGGAGCTGACAGGCAGACAAACAAAATTGACGTGCCGACACGTCCAGCTAAACGGGTATAAGAGGCTGCTGCAGCCACGCCACGCCCCGCTCTGCTGCCACCCGCACAACAACCAAACGAACTGGCTGACAGGCAAACAACAACTACAACTACAACAACAACAACTATAACAGATAGAGCAAATTGTTGGCCAAAATGATAGACAAATGCGATGTGGAGACTGGGTAGCGGCGGGTGGAGGCAGCGAATGTTTTTGTGTTAAAAATTGCATAAATAAATCATGTTCTAATATTGCACTTGGCCTTGCAGACAATCTGTCAAAATGCAGCGCACTCAGCGCTGAGTTGCCAGCGGGAGCGGGCTGAGGGGCTAGCATGGAGCACACATAGATTGGAAGCCAGAAACAATGGCAACATGGCCCGGCTACATGGCGTGAATGAGCGCGCACAAAATGGCGTTAAAGGCCGTGGCAAAACAGCAAAAAGGGCTAACGAACAATGGCCCAAAAACCAATCGATGCCCGGCCATAGATAGCGCCAGAGTCATCTAAGACCCGGACAACATGTCCGGCTGGCCGGCTCACGGCTCTGTTGCCTGGCAGCAGACCACAGCAGCCTGCACTTGACAATGCGTCGCGACTGAAAGTGAAGTGGGTCCGGTTCGGTTCGGTTTGGTCGGGTCCAGTCCGGTTGATGTTGCGATGCTCTAGGGTGGTCTAGGGTGGCCCTGACATACTGAATCGCCTGTCTGTTTTGGCGCTTAATTCGTCACTAAATGAGATTTTTGGCTGCCTGTTTTCCTTTTTTTCTGTCTCTTTTTCAAGTGTGTGTGTGTGTTAGCAGTTTTTTTTTTGTTTTTTTGGAAACGCGTCTGCTGTTGCTGGCATTGTTGTGCGCCGTTTGAAATTGGTATTTTGGAAGTTGGTGCTGTGGCTTTTGGCCGGCACTGGTGCTGCTGCTGCTGCTGTAGCCTGGCGCTGGGGCAGTTGCAGCCACTTTGCAATAACACAGCGTGAAATTGCAACGGCAAATCGAATCAGTCCACACGGGAAATTCGATTCTCTTCCTGTTTTCTGTTTTTTTTTTTCGTTTTTTTCGTTGCTTTGCGCTGCCTTTTGCGGGCAATCAGACAGCAACAAATGCCTCGAACCCCGCACGGACAGCAAGAGCAACTGAAACAGTTGGAGCAAGAGAGAAGAATGGCAGATGCAGATGGAGCTATGCAATTTAGCACGCGCGAATTTTTCAGCCAAAAAACTGTTGCCGAAATCGACACACAGCAACAACCAAAATAGGGATAACAGCGACGTGCTGATCGTCCAGTTGCCAAGTGGCCCACCAATGCTCCAATGCTCCAATGCTCCAGAGCATCCTGGCATTCAGCACTCAGTCAGCCAGTTGTCCAGTTGTTCAGCTGTCCATCCATCAACAGCTACAGCTCGACTTTTGCTCGCATAATGAAATGAAATTACAAAATGTGTTGCATGTGTGTTGAGCACGCTTTGTGGCACTTTCGCATAGTCCGCTGCTCACACACAAGCCAACACACTCATAGCAGCTGCTGATTGCTGCTGCCTCTTCCTCAGTTGTTCAACAAATTGCTTATTTATTGTTTAATAGTGTGATTGCTAACAACATTTGAAATTCGACAACCCCACAGCCCCTACCCCAACCTACCCCACCCTACCCTATTGTGCTCGCATTGGATTTTGTGATTGAAAACAGGTGTAGTACGTACGAACAGGTAACTAGAGCTTGTTGCCTGCCAGTATACAAATATATACACATATTGTAGTTTGATTTTTGGCTCTGTCTCTCTATCTCTCGCTGACTTTGAATGGATTTTAATTTCTGACTGGCTTTTCATGACCAAACACAATTCCTTTGCAAACTGTTTTGCTGAGGCTGCAAATTAAGCTGCCGCATAAAGATAATTGAATTCTCTGTGTAATATTTTGATGGAACTCATCTGGCGTCTAATATGAAATTCTTTCATTCTGTGTTTTTCCGATAAAAACTCTCATTTAGTAGCTTTAACAGAAAGCATTTCTATGTTCATATTTGGCTTGCTGTTTGGATTGATTAAATATTTCGATTTTCTTTTGTGAATTTTTAGTATCACAATTTGTTGAATAATAAGCATGAAATGCTAGAAACTGAATCATTCGAATAGCAATTGAAATATTCTAATTGAAGTCTAATGCACAAATAAAGAGTTATCAATCTTCTTATAGCAAGTATATATACGATATTTCTTAGTCAGAAATCAAAAACGGAAATTCACCTTTCAGTCTCGTCTACCATATATCTCTATAATGACTCTAATTCTCATTCATTCATTCCTCTCATGATCATTAAATTTGTAATATGTATTCATATTGAACACAAGTTTTTCTCTATCTATTGTAGCTACTTTAAAGTCTACTACCTCTGCACTCCAACTATTCCCCAACTATTCTCCATTTCAATTGACATCCTTCGGCAAAAGCTTATGGCAATTGCCATTCAAGCCTGACAAGCCTTCAAACTGATTTGCATAGTGATAGACAGTGAAATATAATAATGACAAGACAATCGGAAATACAATGAAAACCGTTTAGATTATCAGCTGAAAAGTGTCCCACACACTCGATTGTCGATCAGTGATCGTCGACTCTCTCGCTCTCTCTCTTTCTCTCTGTTGAACTTCCAATTTTGGTCATTGCGGCTGACAACATCGCACACATTGTGAGCCGTGCGACATCCATTGGCGTCCATCAGTCGGGCAGTTGCCAATCAAACAAAAGTCACAGGCAATGGACAACTGTGGCAGCAGCAGCAGCAGCAACAACAACAACTGCATAACGATATGCAAAATATGCAACAGGCTGGCAGCTTCTGTGTTGATGCCACAGCAGCTGCAGCATCAGCATCAGCATCAGCAGCATCAGCATTCGACTCCTGGATGTTGTCTGCGACGTTCGCCTGTCGCTTTGCGCCCAATTACGCCTTCAAATTGAGTGATAAATGTCTTAAGGATGGCACATAAATAAGCTGCCGTTAAATTTATTACACAACCCACACAAAGACTTCATAAAAACGCAAACTAAATGAACTATTAAGAGGCGGCGGCAAACATGAGAAACAAATAAGAAACCCAGAAACCAAAGCCAATAAACAAACCAGCAGCCGAAAAAACAGCAAAGAAATTCAAGATCAGACAATTGAATTGCATTGCGCTTAAGCAAATAAATAAAAAGAGAGAGAGAAAAAAAGGGACAACAAACAAGTTACGAGTGCTGTGTGGCAAAGGGGGCGTGGCATGGGGAAGCCTGCAACAGCAGCAGCAGCAGCAGCCACAGCAGCCGTGTGAGAAAATATGCAAATAAATGCGCAAATAAAATGTGCAATCAACTGGAGATGGCGCACTGAGATCTGGCAACTGGCAACTGGCAGCTCGCAACTTGCAACTGTGGCAACTGGCGACTTGCAACACGCAGCTCGCCTTTCCGCCTGCGCCCCTGCGCACCCCTGCTCCGTCGTCCAGCGAAAGGCAAAGTGTGAATGTTGCGCATGCGCAGCGGCCGCGTGGAGAACACTGCGCATCAATTAGGCCGCCAGGCGGCCAGGAACAGCAGCACGAATTGTCCAGAGAGTGCGAGATAAGGCAAAGGCTGGACACGAAGGCAGAAGCCACACACACACACACACACACATACACACAGTGAAACAAATACAGAAGAATGCTGAAATGCTGTTAAAAGCTACAAAATGAAGTGGAAGTTGGCGGCCCTGGAAATGGGATTTAGTTAAAGGGGCACAATCGGCGGATTGAGGCGGATTCGTAGTGGACCCAAGCTGGCTGCAGCTACAAATTCAATGAACATGCGCGCGCACAGTTGAAGAGCAAACAAATTTATTACGCGCCGTTTGAACAGCGCATAAATTTAACAGCAGCAGCAGCAGCAGCAACAACAGTCGCAGTTACAGTCACAGTCGCAGTCACAGTCCAAGTCCGACTCGGAGAGGTAGTCAAGATTAACATACCTGGGCAAAATGCGACTGTCCGACTGACTGGGCCCAATCGATCGCTGTGGCTTGCGTGCAGCGTGCGTGATTTAAAAACAGCGCCACATTTGGCGAACATTTACGGGGACTTGTCCCAAAACTACGTAAAACGATTTAAAGCCGAACACGAGCAATTTGTGGATAGGCTGCAGGCAGACCAAATGAAATCAGTGAGATCAGCGCTAAGCCGAAGACGAAATGCTCTTACAAATATCAACATAAATGAATTGAAAGTAGCTTTATAAAAAGTTGTTGTTTGTTAAAGTTTGTAGATTGATTTCATATGACGTTCTAGATATCATAAGAGATGAAGAGACACAGAGAGAGAGAGAGAGAGAGAGAGATAGAGAGAGAGAGAGAGAGAGAGAGAGAGAGAGAGAGAGAGAGAGAGAGAGAGAGAGAGAGAGACGGACAGATGGATAGATACAAAAAAAGAAAACATGATATAAATAGAGAAAGAGAGGGACAGAGAGAAAAATCTTGGAAATTATTAAGTTTGCTAAATGAAATCTTAATGGAATATATGAACAGATAATATAAGAGAGAGAGAGAGAGAGACATAGAGAGAGATCTTGAAATTGCTGAATTTGATAAGAAAATCTTATGGCAAATTGTTGTATCTCAAAGTTTCTACAAGAGAACAGTTTAGCAAGAGTAGAATAATTTCTTATAATTTTTATAGAAAAACTAATTTTGCGTTCAATTGTTTCAATTTTAGATATATGAAATACCTTTTGTTGAGATTTAGATTTGATTTACAGTGAGAATCAAGGATAAGATTTCAACATTTTAGCTTCCTTCGGATGTCATTAAACTTTATGTTTGAAAGAACTTATGTGTATAAGCTATATGATATAGAAGTTTGCCCTGTTATCAATTAGAAACACAAGAACAAGGCTCTATTGACTCGACAGCTAATGCCGCTCAAGCTCATATATCTATAATATATAACTTCACATATAAAAAATTGCAATTGTTACACACTTCTCTACAATCTGTTAATACCCTTTAAGCATAGTTAAAAAACTGGCAGCGACTCTTGTCTGCAGTCGTCTCTGCCCACCCGCTGGCTGGGCTGGGTGCACACTGAGGCAACGGCCGCGGCTGTGTCACATTTCTCATTTTGGAATTTATGCGCACATTCAATTGATTGTTGAGCGTTTCTTGTTTTTGTTTTTGTTTTTGTTTCATACTTTTTTTTTTGCTTTCTTCGAGTCAACATTATGTAATTCAATATGTTTTAGCGTCTAATAGCGTCTGCGCTGAAATCCATATACTAGAAGCGAGTATGTTAATTTGTTGTTTTGGAGCTAGCTCAGTTCCAATGAACTGTCTGCAATGTCATTTACAGTTCCGCATCAGCGTCAGAGTCAGAGTCCGAGCTGCGGGACCCCACACTTATTAAAAACATGCAGCGCTGTGACATTTCGATTTATTTTTATTGATTCTCCAGAGCACAGCGTGTGGAGCGGGAGGTGGATTGGGACGGGACGGGACGGGTCGGGGTGGGGCGAGGCCTCACTGAAATGCAAGTCAGGCGCCGCTGGCACGCAAGTGATCATCACACCTTGATAAGGTGCTCGGGACGCGAGAGCTCATGCCCCAAAACGTATCGAATTTTATTGAAATGCAGCGCTGCATGTGCGTGTGTGTGAGTCTGTGTGTGTGTGTGTTATCTGAGTGTTGGCTGTGCATTTGTTACTTTTATGCTTGATTTATTGACTTTATTTTATGGTCGCTTGATTGGACACTAAATGAGTTTTTAAACTGCATACGAAGCGGGGCGGGCCTTATCAATTTTGGTTGCCTTTATAAATGTTGTTGTTGTTGTTGTTGTTGTTGTTGCTGTTGTTACTGCTGCTGCTGCTGTCCAAAGTGAAGTTTTGTTCTGCAGTTGGTCTGTGAGCCACTTACTTTTACATTTAAACCACGTCAGACAAAACGTTTCGATTTTATTGCGGATATGAAATTCTTCTGCTCTTTGCCTTGCTTCAAACTTACCTGAAACGAGACGGAAAAAGAAGCGAATACAGAAAATGTTAATTAAATTGTTTTTCTTTAGGTTCTTCGTTTTTAAGATATTAGCTTTTCAGTGCAATTAAATTTTATTTACTGTTGCTGGCAGCTCAATAAGAAGACAAGGGTTGCTTGATTGGAAAAATGTAAATAAATTAAATCAATGTAATCCAATTTGAGTTTAGTAAACATTTGTAAGAGTTGAAATTGTTTTATAAACTATTTTATATGAACTGTTAGAGAGACACTCTATTAGCTCTTATATTATATATTTGGCAATCGAATCATGAACATATATACATATATTCTAATATATTCTCAAATAATTGTAATCTGATTAGGTTTAAGATTTGCATATCCAGCATTTATGCAAATTCTTAAAAATTTCTCCTACTTATATCCCAATTCATAAATTGATGTAAATCTAGCGAACATAATCACAATTTCCTGCTCACATCGAAAGGGCTTATGATAATTTTGATCTTTCGATCCTCTTGGCGCCTGTCAAGTACTTAGAGGATCTTTAGCTCAGCTCTGCTCTTATGTCGTATCGCATGTCTATCGTTGCCCACTTTGATTTTTCTTCTCTTCTTTCGTTCGGCTGCCATGCCACAAGAGGCAAATTGAAACTCGCAGATAGCTGCAACTCATGTCAAACTGATTTGAATATGTTGCCCACGCAACATATTTAGTTATTACCAAAAGCGAACATCAAAGTCGTGCACGGCCCAAGACATGGGCACCCCGCAACTCCAGAAATCATGTTAACTATTATTAAATCTATAAGCAAGAAAAACAACAACAGCGAGAGTCGGCGTGAATAGCAAAAATGTCCATCAAAGCAGCTCAGGCAAATGATGCAGAATACTTTTTAATTAAACATAAAATTACTTTGGCGCAGTCAGACAGACAGACAGACAAAGAGACAGAGCGACAGAGCGACAGACAGAGACAGCAGTGCGCTACACAACACAGCTGGCAATAAATCATGAAATCTACTTGGCAAACAACTCTTGAGTGTTGGGCGAAGCGAGGAGTTTTGGTAGAGGGGCCGGCTCTAGTCGGCACGTAATAATCATTTACATGAACACTCGCATAAATGTCACGTTGCTACGATTATAAAAATAGCTTGAAAAAAACTTCAAACTCGAATTCGAACTAATGGAGTTGGTCCGTCCGCACAGAAGGAATCGTTACTGAGAGTCTCTCGGGCAGCCTGTTGGGCCACTTGGACTAGGCTGCTAGGCTGTTTGGTTCTATCGTTTGGCCGCCTCTGGCAGTCATAAATTAATGAAATTTTATTTGCTTATGCAATGAGGGAAAAATAACAAAGCGCCCCGCACGCCGCTGCACTAGCCCATCTATATTAATGAAAGCATATCCTGCTTAAAAGCGCGCCCGTACCACGCCAGGTGGAAAAATTCAATTTCCAGGCCATGCGCTGCCTGCCGCCTGCCGCTTGCCGTTTGCCATTCGCTCCGAGGAGGTTGGAAAACAAGTTGCATCCGCAATTAAGTCATCAAGTTGCAATTATTGCCATAAAAACGAACAAAACGCAGCCAGCCAGCAAAAAAATCTCTGGCCACGCATGAACGTGATGCTGTGCGGGGAGACACGGGAGGAGGACAGGGGCCAGCTGGCAGGGGAGTAGCACAGGCACTGAGTGGCTCCCATAGCCGTGACTACGTCTGCGACGGCGACGGCGACTGTGGCTGTGGCTGTAGCTGTGGCTGGGGTGTTGACGCTCAGCGGGGCAGCGCTTCGTGAGAGACTTAAACAAACAAAACAAAACCAAAAAACAACAACAAAAAAGTGGAGATACAACACAAAATCAAGCAAGACAAGGCGCGCAGATACATATTGCAGTTACAGATACGGCTTAAGATACAGATACGGCCGCAGATACAGATACATACGCGGCTTACGCGCAGATAAATTATTTTCTTCGTTTTTGTTTTGTTTTGCCAAGTCCGAGACGAAATCAAAAGCCCAGATGGAGTCGGCAGTTGGATTCGTAGCTGGGCAACCAGTTGCTCTTTGGCTTAATTAAAAGCTGCTGCACTGCTGGATTGTTACACGGATTCAATGAGATTGCTTTAGTTTGGGCTGCAACGAACCAATGAGAGAGAGACAGAGACAGAGTTGAGCCAACTCGCATGTTGGCTTTTTATTTGGCTTTCATGCTGCGGTCGGCTGGACAAGTCGTTGCTGAAATGACACTACAATGTCTTCAAAATGAAAATAAATACGACGCGACGACAACAGCAACAACAGCAACAACAACAAGAGCAATGGGCCACAATGCGGCCGCAACACGCCGGCAACTGGGCTACATGTTACACATTAAAGCCGCGACCCGGCGCGGCCCGACACTGCCTCGTCTTGGATCGGCTCGACTCGACTCGACTCGGCCACATTCTGTGGCAGCCTTTTGTTTTGTTTGCTTTTCTGATTTCGCAGCCAAGCGCAACGCTGACAATGACTTTGCTCTTTTTGCTTTTTATTTTTTTATAAGTAGTTTTTTCACTTCTTTCCTCTCTCTCTCTCTATCTCTATCTATCTCTGTCTGGTATTTTTTTTTTCTTATTTTTATGCTGCGTCTGCTCAGTGTTTTATAAATCTCATTTCAAGAGGATTTGTGTGCCTGTCAAAATGTTGATGTTTCACAAAACACTCCGCATTGAGTGCGTGTGTCTTTGTGTGAGTGTGTGAGCGCTGCTCGATTTCAATCATGATCGATTTCAGTTTGTTTTACTTTTGGTTACTTTTGATCTGCGCTGCGGCGGCTGCCTGGGAATTAAAGTGCAAGATTTATACGATTTCTCGACGCATTGAATTACCCGCGCATCCAACTGAATGACTTGTGGTGAAGTGTATCTGTATCTGTATCTGTATCTGTCTCAGTCTCTCCATCTGTATCTGTATCTGTATCTGCTTATAGCTGTCTGTCTGACTCTCACAATCAGTCGCGCTTGTGGCCAAATAACAACAATTTGTTTGCCTTATAAAGATAATGCCACAACAAAGGCATTATATACACACAGACACACACAATCATCATTATCGAAATGTCATAAAAGCAAATGAGCGTTCATTATTCAATTTTAAACTGCAAACGCAGCAGCTGGCAAACAACTTAATACACAAAGGCAAAACAGCAGCTACACAAAGCGCCCAAAAAGATGCTGCCAAAGAATGCGATTCGCGTCGAGTCCGGCAAATATATAAAAATAAATGTTTCAACTGCCAACAAATGCCCTTTCACTGCGCCAGCAGACGCCAACAACAGCAACAAGAGCAACAGAAAAAATTAAGCATAATTACTGACAGCAATTCGGGGCCGACTCGGTCTCGGCCACACAGGCGCTTCTGGCCGGGCCAACCAGAATTGGTTAAGATACGTGCAGGCTGGCTGTCTTTCTGTCTGTCTGTCCGCCTGGATTGCAACGATTTCATTAAAATTGCCGGCCCCAAACATTCAACGGCTGCCCCCAAAAAGCTGCAATTTGCTGCGAGTGAGACAATTATAAGCATGACAAATGAATTTCGCATTTAAGATCGCTTGAGCTGGGCCAAAAACTGTCAGTCAATTGCGAGCATCGCAAATCGCTCTACAGGTCATCCTCCCCGCTCCGCTCTGCTCTGCTCTGCTTCATTTCACTCCACTTGGCAGCTGTTGCCGCTGGGCACACACCTTCGCCTTAGCATTTGACTGTGCGTGTGCACGCGAGTGTATCTCTCTCTGTGTGTCTGTGTGTGTGTGTATGAATAATTGCATCAAGATTTTCGTTGCTGAATTTCTTCTTTATTTTTGGTGGTTAAAGTGCGGTTTTTTGGCCGCAGCATCAGCTGCCAACGGGCAGAGCTGACTGCAATTCAAGGTGAATTTCAGCATAAACCGCAGTCAACGTGACATGCGGCGACCACCAGCAGCGCAACAACAACAACAACAGCAGCAACAGCAGCAGCAACAACAAAATAAAAAATACTGCAGACTGCCTGCAACAAAACTCATTTAAGTTTAATTTTTAATTTCAGCGCTTTAAAGAGCGAATCAGCCAGCAGCGACAGCAACAGCAACAGCAACAGCAGCTTTCATTTTAATGCAATTTGCTGTATTATGCACATCAGCAATAAGAATGGCAACAACAACAACAACAACACGTGCCACCGCATTGCCTTTATGGAATTTCACAAATATGAGCTGCATGGTAAGCTCTTTCTCTTTCTGTTTTTTTCTGCTGTTGCTGCTGCTGCTGCTGTTGCTTCTGCATAACTACATTTGTCTGACGCTGCGTATACTTGATTTTCAGTCTTTTGTTGTTGTTTTTTTAGCTGCTGCTCTCTGTGAAAGCTGGCTTCGTGTTGCAACTCTTATAATTTGATGTTTATGTCGAATATGTGTTATTTTCTTCTGTTCTTATTATTTTGTTTGTACTCGCTGCCTGGGCGCATTACGCAACATTCTTTGCCTTTGGCATTGGTGGGAAACCAAAATTTTTACATATTTTTGGCATTGAATGCGGCCCTGAAACACAAACAGTCGCTGGATGAGAGCGTTAAGGACGAGCGAGCGTGGGCGCATATTAACCTCTTTTTTTCGGCGTGTGTTAAATTTGCATTAGGGTGACTCAGCTGAACTGACTCTACGAATATTGCTGGATATTTAGAAAGATAATTATGAAAGGAAGAATATGAAATTGAGGTAAATGTATAATAAAAAAAAAATGATATAAAAAAATTAAAATGAATTTTCAATCATTTATAAATTATTTTAAAATTTATTTAATATGCAGTTTTCAATTTCATTTTCTTTGCAAATATTTTGTATATTTTTGCTAATTTAAATTGCTGAAAACTCACATTATATAAATTTTAATTTAATTGCCTGGTTCACCCTACTGCAGATATATATAAACATATATATTTTACATCATTTATATATCCACTGGCACACGCATATTTTTGCCAGCCACAAAATTTTGCGCCATTACGATGGAAAAACGGCTACAAAAAAGGGCACAGGGCAAGGCAGCACATGAAATTGTTTTCTACATAACGACCTACAGCAAACAAACGTTCAAACATAAAAAGAAATATAATGTTTGTTAGCGCAAGGACGAAGATGCAATACCCTATCTGAAATGTAAGAGCAGAGTCAGATGGAACTACACAAAGAGAGAGACAGAGAGAGAGAGACAGAGAGAGAGAGAGAGAGAGTCATAGACATAAATATCAATCAATTATATTCTATATATTTATAGCTGAAGGATATATTAGATAAACTGGCTTACACTCAGCTATAGACAATGATAGATAAGAAATATGTTGCCTATGTTATCTACTCCTGCGCTACACACACTTCCTGACAAAGCTTAAATACCCCTTTGCAGAAGTATTAAAAAAAAAGAAACATAACGAAATAGCTGAAATACGAAAATAAAGGCAGACACATAAAAAAATGGCGCACAATTTCAGTTATGCTAACAAAACCAACATGAAATCCACATAGATGTAAACAGCAGCTATGTGCTATGGCCAAACACAGCCCCTCGGCTCAGCCCCAAACAAAGGCATCTCCTTTTGCATTTGTTTTTTTTTTCACCATTTTTGGGCATCCCTTGCCACACAGCCACCCCCGCACGGCTCATGCTCAGCTGCACAAACAAAAGTAAAAGCCAAATTGCAGCGGCCTTTACAATTTTGTAAACCAAATTTACAGTAATGTAATGAAAACGCGGCGTTAAAAGGATTAAATTCCCATTGCATTTATGGAGTGTATCAAAAAAATTAACAAAATAAAAAACGAGTCGAAAAAGTTCCTTTTTTTTGTTGGTCAAAATTCTGAAAATTCGGAAAATTCTTGAAATTTTGTTAAACTTTTTATACGTTGCGCACGTGTTTCTGTGTTTTAATTAACAAACGGCAGCTAAACAATAAAAATGGAATATTAAATGGGGCTATTGCTAAGTGTGCGTGTCTCTCTCTCTCTCTCTCTATCTCTGTCTCTCTCTGTGTGTGTGCTTCACCTTGGCGCCCATAAAAATGTAACAAAATGTTTACCAATTAAGTAAGCAAAAAGTACGAGAAAACTCTGAATTAATTGCGTGGGAACATTTTAGTGTGTTTTTATGCATTACGACAATGAGACTTCAGATAAGCTGTACAGCGGGCGGAATGTGTGTGTGTGGGCGTGGCAGTTAGTGCTACAGCTACTGCACATTAAATGTTAGTTTATAGCTAGCATATAAAAAGTGCCAGCAGGGATGCAAAAGTTTATTTTGCTGCAGATTTGACAGGCCATGTTTATATTACTCTCCATCTCTCTCTCTCTGTGTGTGTGTGCCGTTAGTGGCTCATAAATCAAGCGGTGTAGGTGTTGCGTTGTAGACAACTTAACGGCTGGCCACAGCTCATGTGTGCTGTGTGCGTGTGTAGGCAAATTAAAATTCACACAAAGTGTTGCCTACTTTTTGGTTGCCTTCGTTAAAGCTCATTAGCACAGCGGGCGGTTGGGGTGCACCTGAATGGTGCCAGGTGTTAGAGGGCGTGGGTTAGTGTGGGCAGAAGTTAGCTAATCTTTATGCATAACATAATTTGCTCACAGCTTTTTGTCAATGCCAATTGATGGATGACTTAACAAACAGAGAATGTTTCATAAGTGAGACTAGTAGATGCCCTGTGAGCCTACATAATAGTTGTTAATATTACAAAATACTGTCAAAGTTCAAGTAAATTTCATTAAGTAAGGAAACTTACGTCTAGTGTCATTTGCTTTAGCCAGCATTATAAATTTCATATAGACAATTAGCCTGCAGGTTCCATTAAAATGGCAGCTCAAGTGTCACATATCCCGCACTACGGCTACTAATGGGCATTAAAGCTCCGCCAAGCCATTTATCTTGGTTGCCTAAACTTAACACGACTCATTAGCACAACATTAATGACAAACACAGGCGCCAAGCAAATCAATAAAATTAATTAATAATTAAAGCATGCTCACAATAAAGATGATATCATATGCGATAGCCAGCTCGAATAGCAGGTGACTATTGAGCACATATTTCTCAATACGAAAGCTTAATGCATGTGCTATAATTTCCACTTGAATGGCACAGCAATTTGGCATTTCAATTATTAATTTAACGCTTAAGCGATAAAGCAAATAAAAATGCAAAAAACTAATAAAGCAGCAAAAAAAACCGCGACTAATCCACTGTGCGATTTTCACATTTTCCATTAAGCTGCTTAAAACACAAAACAAACAAAAAACGCGAGCAGCGGAATTTGGGGTAACTGCTGCTAATAATGCACGCAATTTTAATGCAAATTTGTGGTCATGCATGCTTAATTACAAAACATTTTCAATAATTATAATTGTTCTGTAATATTTGGCAGCAGACAAAAAACACTCACACAGAGCGAACACATTAACCAATGAAGTGCATAAAAACCAATCGATAGTTAATTAGCGTTTTTTTACTTTCCGCGTGTGGGTTAAGGCAAAGCTTTTTAATTGCAATTAAAAGGGTTTTTATTTATACATTAATATATATATATGTATATATTATATATATATATATTTATAAATGTATATGTGTGTGTAATTAAGTGTCATATGCATTGGCCTAAACATAAAGCACTCAGTTAACATAAGCTGTAGAATTTTCCAGTTAGGCAAACGCTAATATCTACTTTCATAATGAATGCATTTTTTGCTGTCTTTTTTTTAATGCTCATTTAAAATGTATAAAAGAGGGTATATTGGTTTACTTGTAAAAATTAATAAACACATTTTTTGGGAATATTTTTAGTATATAAAAACAAGGTCTTTATGAGTTGACTGTCATATGATTAAGTCAGATAATCTTGTGAGCTAGAGTGAAGACTGTCAAAGTAGACGTAGATGAAAGACGTTATAGAGCTTGAAACAATCATTACCCAATACTGCAACTATGTTATCGATCTCGACTTCTGAGTATTTGAGTATCTGAGGCATGGCTATCTGTTTATTCAGCTGCTCAAAGCTTTAAGAATTATATATAAAAGACTTAAGGCATAAAACAACCCTTAGAACTTCAAACAATCGATATCCTTTACAGCAATCCTGTAATCGATAAGAATCTATAAAGAAAGGAAAGGTAATTGTAAGGCTTTAAGACATTCCTTGACTTCAGAGTGTCAGCTAATAACTGCCTATATGTTTATTTACCTCTCGACTTCAGTGTGTCTCTTCATTAGATTATATTAGATAGACATTTATCTGTTTACTCATCTCTACAAATGGAATCATTTGAAAAAGTCTAAGAGCTACAGATATAGATAAAACATTCTGATAATTCATACATTTTACACTAACTATAGAATCGATAAGAATCCCTTTAATATATATAACTAATTGTTAAACCCAAAACATTATCTCAACTCCAGAGTAACTTCTAGTCGAGCACCAATCGCTACAATCAGTTTTTTTTATGCCATCAATAAATTGGACTTTGCTAGCAAAAACCAAATCATTTTCAATTAAGTCGCAAATGCGCCACAAAGCGACAACAGCAACAGCAAAAAATGTTCTATTTTAATTGATTTAAAGTAGTTACTGCATAAAGACGAAAAGCATTTAGTGCATAAAAGTGTAATTGCTCGATTGACACTTTAAGAGCTCTTCGTCACGTTTGAAATATGCTCAGCTCAGTTCGGCTTTTGTCGAGTTTAACTAATTCAATTTGCAAGTTTTACAAGTTTTGTTGAACCTAACCACAGAGCACTGTACTTGTTCTGCCTCACATGGCATATGCATAGCTTGTTCAATCAACTTGCCACGCCCCCAACTCACAGAGTCAGAACATTTGCGCCACTCGCTCGCTTCATTGACGCTCATCATTTTATTTGTTTAGGCCATTGACTGTGCAATTCGATATGAAATTTGTTGCCGTCCTTTGCAATTTCATTTTATTTCATTTTTCCAGCTTTTTGCGGCTGCCACTCATAATGAAAACGCTTTCTACAAGTGGCTGCGAGCCAAAAATAAAAAAAGCAAAAATTCAAAACAAAAATTGGCTAAAAAATTGAAATAAATGTTGATATTTGCACACGTAATATGCGCCTTAACGCTCAAATACGCTTTCAATTGTCCAAATTTTTATTTAATTTTTTGTTTTGGCCTGTTCATATTTATATTTGGTTGAGCTGGCATTTGGGTATTATGATTTTGTGATCAGCTATGCTGTATATTGATTTGTTTTTATTTAAAATTAAACTTTACCATTTGCAAAAGCTTTTAGAGTGTTGGATGATAAGCTGTAAAATTATGTATAGTCGAGGCATTTAGCCGAGCTGAGTGTGCATATTGATCATGCAAATAGTAGTATTATTTCATTAGCTTTTTACAAGACAATCTTGAATCGAACCTGATTAATATCGAAATTTCAATATATTTATTATTTAAAACAAATTTTTCGAACAGCAAAGTTTGAAAAAGGTATTTTCAGCTGAATATGATTTATTTCTTTGGAGCTTTAACTTTTTATCTCCTGCATTGTCTGACTGATCTGTTCTCATATTTTATCTAACTAAAATTTGGTTATTTTTTTAAAGAGCAGATCAAATCATATTGGTTTGATACCTTAACTGCTTAATTTAAATACTTCTTGGATTAATAAACTTCATCTGTTGACTGTCTCTTTGCCATATTATATGTTCAAGCTGGTATATAAATATGTTTCGTTATTTAACCGCCCGTATATTACGAATTAATTATTCAATACTACGATACTGTATATCAAATATCATTTTTATATTTCATTATTTCAGTCTATGTTATATGTTATTCATATTCAGACAAAGTGAAACTTGACTTGAAAACTTAAGCTAATCAATTAGTTTTTATTTTCAAATATCAACACAGAGATTCACACTTAGCTTAACTCATATATCATTTATCATCTACGGGCAATAAATTAATAATATTTAACAAAATGCTAATCAAATCAAGATCAAGATCAAGATCAGCTTACATTTATCATATAAAAGCCGACAGAGTATTTTATATTCAGAATACAATACTTTTAATAGCTTGTTTTTATGTTTGGCTACAGCTGCAAGCTGTAAATGAAGAGGGAGCGGGAAAGGAGGAGAGCGAGAGGAAGACAGCGTATAGACGGGCTGTGGCACTCAAGTGCTTGACGTGCAAATAAAAATTGTTATACAATATAAATAGAAACACAATTTGTTTCGGGCGCTGCAATTTCAAGTTGTCTGCTGAAGTTCTCAAAATATTTAATTTGACTCGATGCGAAGCGAATGACGGGGCTAATAGAGTAGCTGAAAGGTGCATTTGGCCATTGTTAAGTCATGCCATGTGGGCTTCAAATAAAAGGAAGTGGAGCTGGCAGCTGGAGTTGGAGTTGGAGTTGAAGCTGAAGTTGTGCTTTGAGCTGCCGCCGTCGCCGGTGCTGCTGCTGCTGCTGCTGCTGCTGCTGCTGCAGTTGTTGTTGTTGTGGTTGTGTGGGAGTTTTCTTTATGCGCCATAATTATGTCATTTAAATGCAACAAGCTTTGGAATGAGGCAGCCAGTCAGTCAGTCAGCCAGTCAGTCAGTGCAAGCCAAAGAGCACAACGATAATTCATAATTAAAAAAACATGCAAGGAGATGAGCACAGAGCAACAGCAGCAGCAACACAAAGAAAGAAAAAACGAGATAATAAAGGCAGAGCAAAGAGAAAAAATTGGTTGCCCGCCCCAAGATGCAGCACGCCTTCTTGGCACAGCCTCCAGAGCCAGGCTGTGGCATGCATCATGCCCATGCCCATGCCCAAGCCTTGCCTTGCCGTGCCTTGCCCTGACGTGGCGCGCGACTGTTAATTAAATGAGCGCGCAGGCAAACGAGCAAACGACTGATGGACATATCGCATGGAGGCACCACCAAAGCCATTTGCAGTGAGTGGGTGTGCGGCTAAATTGCTAAATGGATACGGGGGCCAGCATGCAGCTAAGGACACCCGCAAACACACAGCGACACACGGAGCCAGAGAGCCAAAGAGCCAAAGAGCGAAAGAGCGAAAGGGAGAGTGTATGTGAGTGGCATAAGGGGTTAATAGTGCAAACTGCATAGTGCCACTGTTGCAACTTGTCTGGGGCGTCTAACTAACTTAGGCTTCTAATTAAGCCAGTCGACGCGGGCGACAGTCGGACATAGAGAGTCGCTTGCATGCCAAGTGTGAATGTGTCTGTCCTCTCGCTGCCACTGCAATTGCTGCTATATCGCTCTGTCTCTGTGGATCTACTGCGTCTGGGCTTTTTGCATTTTGTCGCTCATTAGTTTATTGCCGAAAAAAACACAAAAGCCTGCGCATGAAGCCTGGCAAACAGCCTGGCAGATGCATGCGAACTTCGTGTTGGAGTTCAAGCACCCCAAGTGCTGACTCCCAGGATCCGCAAGTGCCATGTGGCATGTGGCATCCATATATACTCTATGTCTGCCTGTGTGTGTGTGTAAGCTGGACAAAAGGCTTTGGCAGCTAAGTAACTGAGCTGCTCTTAATTGCCAGCAGCCAACTTTTTTCTTTCCATCTTCTTCTTCCGTCTTTTTTTTGCAATGCTCAGCCAATTAGGCGCAACGCGGAAGCTGCCACTTGGCTACTGTGAATGAGTTTTCATTTGAAGACTTGTCAAATTACGCATACGTCGTGTTGTCTACGCATCGCCATTTGCCAATCAAATGACTCGCCTTGTCAGCATGAATTCCAACCCATACCCATCCCAATCCCCCTTGCCCGCCCGCCCGCTCTGCCTGTCTTGGGCCAACACAAACATGGGGCGTTGATGCACATATGTCACATGATAACAACATGGGGCCATAGTGTAGACCTCAGCCAAACTTGTCTTTCTCTCTGGCTATCTCTCTCTTTCACTCAAGTCTCTGAAGTAATATAAATTTTGCAAAAATCAGCAAGCTGTGTAGGCGGTCGCAAGACAGTGCCTGCCAACAGACAATGCCAACAATGGCAACAGGCAACTCACAGAAGGGCAGCAGGACAGCAGGGCGGCAGGGCGGCAAGGCGGCACAGGGCAGGGCTATAACCACACAAACGAGCGAGTTGACTGAAAGGTGTTGCAAATGTTGCCATGTAATGCGACGAGCGGCGTTGGTCAGCTTAAAGCAACAATAACAACAGCAGCAGCAGCAGCAGTAGAGGAGGGCATGAAAAAAAAGGTAGGAAAATATGCTGCCTCATACCAGTTGGGCATTGCCTGTTTTGGCATGTGTCAAGGCTTGCAACGAGGCTGCGTCTCGAACAGTCAGCAGCATGTCCATCAATTGTGCCTGCCTGCCTGCCTGCCACTGCGACTGACTCTGGCGCCGTTGTCCTCCACAGTTGATGACCATGTGACTAAGCTGCCTGCGTGTGTGAGCTGTGTGTGCGTGTATTGGTTTTCGCAATTATTTTCTAATTAAAGACGTGCCTGGCAAGCCCAAGCCACAGCTTCACAATTCCATACAGCTCGCTGGCATTTAATCAAAAGCAAAAACCCATCGCTCTTTAAGGACAGTTTGTAGTTGGCTGTGTGGAAATGGGTCAAGTGGCGGCGCCTCGACTCTCTGCTTGCTTGTGGTTTCAAAACTGAAAATGAAAAGCACGCAAAAAGTACAACAAAAAAAAAAACTGTTACATGCACATGCCACACTCATCTCTACATGCATATGTACATGCAGATATATGCCTAGGATATGTGCCATGATTAGCCAATTCAGTAATTCTCTTCTTTTTTTTTTTTGTCTCTTTTCCAACTGTGGCACAACTGCAACACAGCACTTCATTAAATATTTAAATGAGCATCCTGTTTTCTTTTTGTTTTTTCTTTCTTTCTTTTTTTTCTTTTTTTTTTGTTGTTGTGCATCACCTACACAACATGCGAGTAGGAGGGGCACAACGACAACAACAACAGTAGCAGCAGCAGCAGCAGCAGCAACTGCATATGCAGATTCATAAGCAGTTAATTAAGGCCGAGCTGGGGTCGCCGGCAACACAACTATGTAACACACAGGCGCAAAAAAGTGAAAATCACATAAACAAAAACAACAACAAGAAATAAGAGTGCTCTAGGCGGTCATGCACAACTAGCAAATACTCTGTAGTCAGCACAGACTTTGTTCAAAAAGTAAGCCAAATAAAACTTAAAATACGTTTACGAGCTTTGGTGTTCGGTTTGTTAACATTTGTTTTAATTTCACATAGTATTGAAATTTCAAAAACAATCAGATTTCGATTCAAAAATGTTTCCAAATATATTAGAATTGCTCAAATATTTGTAATAAAAATTATATTCAATTTGCAAACTCAAGTCGATTCGGTTTAAGCTCGTTTGAAAACTTTATCGAGAACAGTAAAATGTTTAAAATATTTTATAATTTATAAAATTTATAATATTGATGAGTTATTTAATATTTTGTATTTGCATTAGTTTATAATTACATCTATATCTATATTTTAATGATATCACATGTTTCTTATTTATCTTCGCTGAGATCAATCACATAATTTAAACCTTAATTTGCCGAATATAATAATTGCTAAAATAATTTGTATTCAAAATATAAGTTTTTCGGTTTCAATTTAGTTCAATTATAATTTTATTGAGAGTAGAAAAATGTTTAAAAATGTATTATAATTTTTGAAATTTATAATAATAATGAGAGATTTACCTAAAACCTTAATTTGCCCCACAGCAATATACTCTTTCTTTTTTTTGGGGAAACTTTTAATGGTGCAGGGTATTTAAGAAGATAAAATAAAACACACACATACATAATAATAATACTTGCCAAAGCAACTGGCCAGCCAAAGTGTAGGAATGAGGCTGCAGTGGAGTTGCTGCTGCTGCACAGTCGGAGCAACATATTTTACACATTTCATTTTCGTTGCTGCACGAATTTATTTGGCAATAAGAGCAGCCAGAGCCAGGCAGCCAGCCAGCCAGCCAGCCAGCCATTCAGGCAGACAGACAGACAAACAGACAGATGGGAGAGAAATAGGCTGGCAGAGGCAGTCAAGAAAATGGCGCAATGAATACGAATGGTTATAGTCGTGTCTGCATGTCCCTCTTTTTCTGTGTGTGGATGCGTGGGGCATGTTGGTAATTTCGTACAAGTGGAATTATTATTTATAATTTTTAGCGACGTCAGTTGGGTGGGCGTAACGGGCGCTGCGCTATGCCGTAAATTATGTCATTTAAGACAAGTGCAAGGGAGGAGGGCATCTGGGCGATTGGGGCGTGGCGTTACAACGGGGGATACACGGCGCAATTCGCTATTCATTTTAACATACTGCGGATACGAATCCCCAACGACATAAATACATACATAAGTTCAACTATATGCATATGGAATTGGGTTGAGCAGCAGTTGCGCGCACTTGTGCGCAAATGGAGCTGGCTTGCTGGCTAACCAGGGTCCAAAGCAGGGCAGGGGGAGTGGGAGTAGGAGGAGCTGAGAGTGTTAAGTTTCATATGCATTTTATCTGACTGTTGGGCTCCCCACTAAATGAAGTGGCCCAGCATGCGAAATTAGTTAGCGTTGAGTGCTGGGAATGCTTGACGAGAGCGAAAGGAAAAGCGAGTGGCAAAAAAGGGGGACAGACTGAAAGAAAGAGAGAGAGAGTGAGTGAGACTGAATGTGAGAGTGGGCTATATGAACAGCCCACTGTTGGGAAATTGATATAAATTGCTTGGAGCTGCAGATCAGACAAACAGACAGACAGACAGACAACCAGAGAGACAGTCAGGCTGCTAAGGCGACAACTCTTTGATTGGGTCAGACAGATGGAAATATTTGTGCTAGAATTGAACATGACTTTCTGTGAATTCTTGTGGCTCATTAAGCGAAATCAAAACTATTATAAATCATAAGACAGACAAGCATGTTTTCATGTTCTGCTTTGACAATTATCAAAGTATTTTCATAATTTGAAGTTTTTTTTATAATTAGAGAGAATTTCAATCAAACCTTTTGTCTTTGTTTGTTACGAATGTTCTTATATCGACTGATGTTAACTACTCTTCTCTTCTTTTACACAAGATTCAAGTCTATCTATAACATTTATCAGAGTTTAGGCCCTCATCCTTTACCAACACCTTAAACATTTAATTTCGCACTATTACTTAATCGATTCTTTATACTTCAGCTTAATTTTTATCTTTGTGTGTTAAGCGTTCAGCCTACAACTGGTTTTCCCTTTGCTGATAGTCTATACATATATTCTTTTTTTGTGTAGCATTTTGCATTTGCTCTGCAGCTACCTTAAGCCTCTTGCCTATCTTATTTCCATAACAATCCGACATATATGCCTATTAAAGGGCAGCTCAGCTGCAGCTGTTGTCTCAATTCTCACACCTTTTTCTGTGTGCAACAACTCCGTCATATCGCATACACGTATACAATTTCAGCATACGACTGAAATGCAATGCATAAACAACAAAGCAAAGGCAACAACAGCGACAACGGCAACGAGAACGACAACGACAACGACAACAACTAATGTCAACCAATTCATTTCATTGAGTGCAGCGCGTTGGCCGGACAACGCCTGGTAGTCGAGTCCATCTGCTGTGATGCTGTGAGGCATTTAAGGCGCATGTTCAGTCTAAAGCTGCCTTAGCCTCAGGGTCAAGTTCAAGCGATGCGGCAAGAAGAAGCTGGCCGAAGCGCAGCCAGGCAAAAGGTTTGCATATCGCATATCTAAATGAGGTGATGATGCTGCACATGCACAAATATCAGACGCAGATACAAAAACACAAACACACAGGCTGAGAGCGAGACACAGACTTGGACACGGATACAGCAAAACTTTTGCAATGGCTATGGCTTAAATATATATGTGTGTAAAGAGCATAAGGCTCAAATGTCCACTCGAGTGGGTAGCATGAACATGAAGTGTTTGCGCAACAACAACAGCAACAACAACAACGTAGGTTGTTGATGAGACGAGAATGTCAGTGCTGCCAGTGCCAATTATGAAAACTGATATGCTTGCGAAAACCCGTTGATGGGCGCGCTTCAAAGCGCTGACCAGCCGCCAAAGTCAGAGCCAGAGCTAGAGGCTGGAGTAGCAGCAGCAGCAGAAGGAGAAGCAGAAGAGCCAACCAGAGATAAGGAAGTGTATGTGCATCCCGTCGCTGTCCGTCCATGCGTCCGTCTGGAGTGGCGCTTAAGCACATTGTGGTTGCAGTTTTGATTGCATACGGATATTGGACACTCACACGTGGCACTCGGAAATTAATTAAGCAGGCAATGGCACTGAGTTGCTGCAACTGGTTGCACCTAGATAGAGCCAAAGAGAGAGGGAGAGAGACGGACACAAGACTGCCAACTAATGAAAATGTAATGCCAATGGATGATAGAGAGAGAGAGAGAGAGAAAGAGAGCTCCAGGGCGGGGTGTGGCAAGTGCATTGCGGCTTATTTGCAAGTAATTAGATTGAAACAGAATCTTGTCATTCAATTGCTACTCGCTCTCTCCCTGTTTCTGTTTCTGCTGCTGTCTGTGCTAAGGATGATGCATCATCAGCATCATCATCATTAACATCATCATCATTTGCGGATTTGTCCAGCTCGCAAGCTGGCTGTTGGAGGCGTGTCTTATGGGCGTTGTGACTTGTCTTATCTGCAAGTAATTAAGCACCGCAGGGCGGCATTACAAACCAATATCGAGGCACATCGTCTTGCTTATGCACATATACAAATGTATGCATGTGCGTGTGTGTGAGTGTGTGTTTGTGTGTGTGCAGCATAATTCACTTGAAAGCTGCCCCAGCAGCAGAGCAACATGCTGGAAAAATGCCGAAATGTCGCCGTGGCGAAATTTATGACCCAAAACGGCAACAAGCAGCAACAGCAGCAGCAGCAGCGGCGGCAACAACTCTCAACTCAACTTGCAACACAAATGAGTCGCAAAACAGTCGCAAAGGACGCTGTTGTAAATGTTTTTATTGTTGCTTTAGCTGTTGCTCTTGCTGTTGCTGCTGTTGTTGCTCTTGCTGTTGCAGCCACAATGTCAAAGTAGGGAAAAGGCAAGAACAACTGCAACTGCAACTGCAACTGCAATTTATGCGCAGAAATATTGTTGAAATTGTTCGACTTTAACAACTAAATTTCCAGTTCTCGTAGCAAAGTGTGGGTGAGCTTATGTCTGTGTGTTTGTGTGTGTAGACAAAAGTGCTCCAAATTGGTTTTTGGTTTAACCCAACTCCAGCTCCATCTCCAACTCCACACAGTGGCAGTTGCTTTGGTGATAAACTGTGCAGGTGCAGATGTTAGGCTCTGCCGTTGGGAGAGTTGCGTGGCAGAAAGTCTGTGCAACATGATTTGTGTGCTTCTAATGGCCACAGGTATTTAGTGGCAAGGTGTGGCTGCTCCAAACAGCAACAATAAGCAGAGTTTTGCAACATGATTAGCCCTGCTCTCACTCAAGTGCGTATTGTCGAACAATTCCGGCAGCAGCAGCAGGTTTATGGCGACACGGCGTGTCATGAGAAAGGTGCTGCCACCTTTGTGGCAGGCTCATCTGTTAGTCTAGACCACAGAGACTGTTAAACGTGGCACAGACGACAACACATTATGCAAATCCCGTTCCGCATGCAACGGGACCAGCTCAGCCAATCACTCAGCTCCAACCGGGGCCAAGCTAAGCGCTCAACATTTATATCAAATGTCATATGCCTCGAATTGCCAAATGAATCATAAGAAGTGGGGACCACCATCAAACAGGAAATAAACGCAAATGCGACGGGTAGGTGTACCCAAAAATAAAAAATAAAAACCAAAAAGCACACAAAATACCCAGAGAGAGCGGGTGGGAGACAGCGCTACGCCTACGGCTTGACTGAAGACCCCCAAGACCTGCAGACAGACAGCTGCAGATGAGGGGCCATGATAGACAGCAGGGTAGGCGCACAGCAGGACGATGTCTGCACATGCAAAATAAAAGTACTATAGATGAGGAAGAAGAAGAAGAAGCAAAAAACGTGGCCAGAGCACCCACACCCGTGTCGTCGAAATCGGCAAACTCCATTTCCAACTTCAAGTCCAACTCCAGGCGGTTGACCAACATAAATGGCGCAAAGTTGAAATGCTGACAGGCGCACATTCGTTATGACGTCGCAACGTAACGTGGCATGAGCTATGTGGCATGAGGCCATGAGCCATGAGCCATGAGGCCATGAGCCCCGAATGGCTGTAGCATGCAGTGAGTAAATCAAGTTGTAGGTAAGTGAGATTTATGCTTATGTCGTTTAGTGTAAGCCAGCAACATCGCCAACTTGCCCAACTCAATTCGTCGCATCCCGTCTTGCCCCGTTGCAAGCAAGTGCTGCTCGGTTGCGGTTGTCGTCTAGCGCATGCAAAATATGACAACATGCCTCCCGAACGGATCAGAGCTAGTCAAAATCGAAATGCAACTCAAAATGCACGCAGCAAAAACTGTTTGTTGCCCCTAGACCATTCGGACTGAGCACATTTGTGTCTCTACTCCAAATGCAGGGGCATCAAATTTGACAGCTCTCGTTTCTCCATTAAACTGTCGGCAGAGAGTGTCCAGATAACTTTATTAATGGATATTGCTGTGAATGCGGACTATGTGGTTACAAATGCCATTAAACGGAATTTTAGGTCTTTGAATTTACATGCAGAAAGACTTCAAATTGCCAAGAAATTTAGTTTCAATTCGATATGCAAAGAGACTTTAAGTAGATTGCAATAATACAAAAATATTATAATAAATACAACTTAAAATTTCTAGTTATTAAATGAACTTAACAAAAAAGATTAAGAATTAAAGCATTATCTTTGTAACTTAAGCTCAGCTCTTAGGCTGAAGAAAGCAAGTTTAAAGAAACTTCAATTTGAATTCAGCTTCAGTTATATAATGTTAATACTGACTTAACATTATGTTAACTGTTAAAAAACTTGTATGTTGATTTATTATAGAAGCTTTAGCTAATAGCAGCAACAAAGCTAATACCTAATAAGTTCTATACATCTCAGGCAAGCAATTGTTATGTTAACTAAGCTAACATGCACACTTACAGTGTCAAATTAACAGCCAACACTCAACATTCACAGCTTAACATATACTTAGAAAACGCTTATATGTTAAGCAGCTGTTAAAGCTTAAAGTCTTTCAACTTCTCCTAAAAGTCAATGTAAGTTGAAACACTCTGCTGTATTATTCATGTGCTGACCCTTTTTTTTTGTTTTTTTGGTAACCTGTTTCTAATCGCTGTTGCCAGTGCCGCTGCCGCTGCCGCTGCTGTTGCTTTTGCTGTTGCTGCTGCTGCTGTTGCCTGTTAATTACAGCAAACAAGCTGCATTCTAATCAAAGCAAGCACCATCATAGCCTCGCATCATCTTTCAGTTGGCTTGGCTGATGTGTGCTCGTCCTCCCATTGGATGCTCTAATTAACTGCAGTTGCCCCAAACGGACTAACTGGGACAGGCCATGGTACCGCATTTGAAAAGGCTTCAATGGTTGGCAAAATGTGTCAGCAGCAGCAGCATCAACAACATTCTGCCACGAGGCAAATGTAAACAACTTTCACTGGACGCTCGCTGTGAAAAGCGTTCAAGAATCCATTTGCACTGCGATGCCTGGGAGCGCGATTCCAAATGCTCTCGTTACAGGAGCAAAACCAGAAGTCAAGAGCAAGCCAGAGGGGGCGGCCCGCCCACAATAATAAACTGGGAGTGAAAAGTGGGCGTTGCAGATGGGACGCCAATTAAAAGCGAAAACGTTGCAAAAATAGTTGATGACATTAATTGACATTTAGCTGCGACGGGCATATCAATGCGCCGGACAGCACAATCAGCCCCAAGGCAAAAGACCAGCTGGGGCAACTGGCTGAATGGCTGGCTGGCTGGCTGGCTGGCTGGCTGCCTGCGGGCTGGCTGGAGGGGAAACAACTTTTAGCCATTTGCTGTAATAGGTAGTAATACTATGGACTAGGCCGCCTTTCACTTGGCCGCTGCTCCACGCAATTGTACAATTGGCAAAATGTCACAAAATCGAAAAGGCAGTTGTCAGCGTTGCTTTGGACGTGGGACTCCCATCATTAGCGTGGCACAATTGTGAGATGTGTAATTGCTGCAACAACAAGTAGTAACAACAACAACAACAACAACGACAACAACAACTGGGAGACATGCAGACGACACATTGACAGCGAGTTATGTCAAGTCGAGCGCGATTTGTTTAGCTCCAGCGCTGCCAATGAGAATTTTTGCAACATAAATAAATGTAAGCAACAAATTGAAAGGGAAAGAGCAATAATACTGATTCTCTTTCTCTCTCTCTCTCGCTCTCTGTCTCGTTCTTTATTTATTTTTGCAGCACTCTCTGATAATTGGTGGCACGAAACGCACAAGCGCAGCATCCGAAGGAGTCCTCGCTGCAGTTTGGTCAGCGCAAAAGTGCGCGACAAGATTTATAAGCGGCTGTCAACGTAGCTGCAACGTGGTTGCAACTTTGTGGCAAGCGCTTTTTGATTTATAAGCAAAATGTTGCCGCTTGCGTTGCAAGCCACGGTCCAGTGTATTTATGAAACATTTCAAGGCAGCGGACACACAGCTCCTTGAACAGCGCGGCTGTGGCTACTTGTGTAGGCAGTTGACATAGCATAGCCGCTGCGATGGCGGTGCAGCGGTGCAGTGGTGCAAGCTGGACCCGCCAGTAAGTAGCCGCCGTGGCGGCAGTAATTGCGGCGGCATGTGAAATATGAGATAAACTCCAAGTAAGGCTCCAACGGCTGCCGCAGCAGCACCAACTGTTGCTGTGGTGCAGCGGAAACTTTCAAGCATGTGGCAAGTTGTTTAGAATCGCAACTAGCCAACGCTGTGCGACAAGCGACAGGCTCGACAGTAGCTGACTTTAGCGAAAGAGAAAGACAGGCGACGACAGCATTTTGGTGCCACATTGCGGCATGCGAAATAACTTCGCACAATTGAGCATGCCGACAGACAGCCAAGAGCCAAGAGCCAAGAGCGAAAGCCACAGCCACAGCCACAGCTATAGCCAGGAGTCAGTGTCAGAGACTGGTGGCAGTGCCAATGCCAGTTAGTTGCAACACCAAACTTGGACATTCTATTAAATTAATCGTCAATTATCAATGGGCCACTGAGTACGTCGATAAATTGCATGTGAACTCGGAAGCAGGTCCAAACGTACCTAACGGCCAAATCAATTTAACTGCATGTCTAATTAAGCCGCAATTGCCAAACTACAAGCACTTCAATTGCTCACACACACACACACACACACACACTCTCTCTCTCTGTGTGTTGATTTTGTTTCGAGTGCTGCCAAAAAACTTTGCATGCAATTTGCACGAACGCCTCCTTCAGCTGCCAATGTGTTTAATTAAATAGCAAGCGTAATTAAATCGCAATTAAATTAATTAAAAAGCACGCAGCCCATTGCCTGACGGCTTTGAAGAGGGTTTTGCAGCTCGGACGTTTAGTTTAGGGTCTGTCTCTCACTCTCTCTCTCTCTCTGTCTCCCTCTCTCTCTCTCGCCCATAGTCAAAAGAAAAACAAAATCGTATATCCGCCCCGTTGGCCGTTGGCCACGAACCTGAACGCGAACGTGGCTTTGTGTACAATTAGACTTTAATTTTTTATGAGCAATGAATGCGTTCACAGTTTTCCATTTTGGTGTTAAATGCTTGATTGAGGCACTGATACCACTGGGCCAACTGGCGTCGAGCAGCTATGCTAATTTGATGGCCAGCTAGCCAAAAATTGGTTCGCTTTGATGTCGTACAGCGGGGCGTGTT
Organism: Drosophila leonis; assembly: GCA_035045365.1. NCBI lineage: Eukaryota > Metazoa > Arthropoda > Insecta > Diptera > Drosophilidae > Drosophila > Drosophila leonis. Next base: position 3,912,778 of record JAWNPC010000338.1, on the reverse strand, counting down.
TGAATGCTCATGTTTTAATTTACGCAACGATAGGGGTCGGAGGCAAGTTCCGACTAACTGCCAGCCAAGTCCACTCAACGGAATGCAGGCTAATCATATGCGGGCCAAAAGGATGTGTGTGCGAGAGCTTATAAATTACGAACAAGTTTTTGGCAGAGCTGCTGCCATAATTTGTTTAATTAAGAAGACATATTTTCATATGCAAAACTTTGACTGTGCCCAAACAGCTGGCATATGGAGCATATTTCTGTCATAATTTGCCATAAATTTAATAATTCAAACGAAACTGCATAAATCAATGGTAAAATGTCAAATGTTGTAATTAAAATGGAATGCAACATTGACTAGATTACGACCTCTTTCAAAATCATCATAAATAATCAAATAGCTAAAAATCATTGCAATCATTGCAAATTATTGATAGATATTAAATTGCAACACGGCAAAGGGGCTAATTTGTAAGCAGCAGCAGCACAAGAGCCGCATGAACAAATTGAATTGCGGCAATTACTTGCCACGATACGCAGAAAATGCTCCACACACACAGGTAGAAGAGGAGTAAAAGGAGGAGCAAGAGCCAGAGCCAGAGCCAGCGCAAGTCATGGCAAGAGAACTGAAATCAAAATAAAAATGCACAGAAAGTCAAGTTCATAAAAATGAAATCATGCCACAGCTCAGGCAGAAGATCAAAGAGGACAAATCAATAAAAGCCCAGCGCTGAAATAACTTAAAGTCAAGCCAAGTCCCGGGCCCCCAGACCAGACCAGTTCAGTTCAGTTCAGTTGAGTGGACTGGAGCTGAGCTGCGCTGCGCTGAGTTGAGGGAGCAGCTAGCTAGCTAGCTAGCTTGCGTTGGCTAGGCAGTTCGACCCCAAAACAACTTGACCTGGTCAAGGCTACAAGCACATAAAATAAAATTATACAACAAATGCCACAAATAAAAGACAGAGCGAGAGAGAGAGAGAGAGAGAAGGAAGAAAAACTAAAGCAAACTGTCTTTTGATCTATGGCAAAAGCAAGCGCTGTCTGCCTCTGTTATTGCTGCTGCTGATGAGATGATGATGATGATTATAATGATGATGATGATGATGATGATGGGTCTCAATATGGAGCAGCTCAATGCTGCGCGCGGTCTATAGTCAAGAGTAAATTGGCATAAGAAATCAGAAATCACAGAAGGTTGCTGTCCACGTTCACGTCGAGATAAATGGACGCCAGGACTGGACACACACACACAGAGAGAGAGAGAGAGATACACACTTACACACTCACACATAAAGAGTGCACAGACCATTGCAATATTAAGTAAATATACAAAACGTTGTCGGCGCGGCGCACAAAACTAATGATGTCGATGCGGCTGCCGCTGCTGCTGCTGCTGTTGCTGAGTCCGAGTCCGAGTCCAAATCGGATGCTGTGGCTGTGGCACAGACGAGGCTGATAATGATGCGGCAGGCAAAAGTTTAGGACGTTGTCTGTGTGTGTTGTATGTTTCAGTTCGCTCTGGCTCTTTGGCTCTGACTGGCTGACTGGCACTGGCGATATACACACGCCAGGTAATAAATTTCATTTCTCAGCTGATATGGGCAATTAAGGAACAATTTTGCAGCTGAATGAGTAATAAATAAAAATTGTATGCCAGCGATACGCAGATACAAAACTGCAAGAAGTCGTCAGGCAGCCAGATAGTTTTCGGATAAAAATACACAAAACGAACGAACGAGCGAGCGAACGAACGAGCGGACAGACAGACCGACAGACGGAGGGAGAGACAGCGAGACGTCAGCAAATGAATGAATGAGCCAAACAGACGACTTGGGGCAACTTGCTGGCAACTTGAGACTCTCTGATAGCCGCGGACTCATCAACAAAACGTACAAACCAACTGTGGGTACTGCAGTCAAAGCCTCAGCATAGCTGGGCGATGCTGCATGCTTGCCCTTTTGATGAAAACAACTCAATGACGTGATTTGTGCGGCAAGCGTCGCGTTGCCCCCCAACGAAGCCGCAACATGCAGGATGTTGCATGTATCACACACACACACAAACACACACATTTATATATATATGATATGTATGTATGTGGCAGTGCCGTCTCTCATATATAAATCACACATTTTGCCAGCAGATTGACGTGCAAATTCCACAAGTTGCGCAGATACCTGCAGACTTCGGACAGTTTATAATTTCAGCTTTTGCATAATAAATCACAAAGGGCTTAAAGTCGCCTGGCCGACGACGCATAGACATCGAGTTCAGGCCACGTTTTCTCTCTCTCCCTCTCTTATTGGGTCTTTGAGCATTACTTTAATTACACAAAGCCAACGGCGGCAAAGGGCGCCGCGACGCAACTTCAACAGGCATTTTTTAAATGCTGCCCAAAGTATATAAAACAAAACGAAGCAAAAGAAGCAAACGATTCGAGTGCTTTGCTTTGGCTGCACAATTGTTTGGCCCCCAAAAAGCAAACGCGACGCATCGTTGCCTTTTGGTACATATAATGTCGGCACATGATATGTCGCCTCTACCTGAGCGTCCTACAGCAGGCACCGAAAACCCGCCCAGCAACAGCAGAACAATGGACCAACATCATGACACTCGAGACGGCACCAAAGCCAAAAGCTGCATACAAATGCCATTTGGGGGCAGCAACAGTGGCAGCAGCATTGGCCGGCAATGAACGACCGCCGGCAGTCAGCGGGGCTACCGTTTAAATGTGCTCCATTTTACTGTCAAGTGTAGACCGGGTTGACATTTGAAAATGCTCTAACCCTATCTCACTCTCTCTCTCTCTCTCTCTCTATCTGTTTGCACTTTACTTGTCGTAGAATTTTAATTTAAGTATGTAAACTGACATTGAATAGTTGGTCGGGCTTTTGCTGTTGCTTTTGCCTTGCTCCAGCTTTTGTTGTGGGTGGCTACAAAACTGAACTCCACTTAAAACTCAAAAAACTGAACCCAAAGGGGAAGAGCAGCAAGGTGAGACCAGGGCGCACCTGAGCGCAATTTAAAACAATTTTAAGTTTTTGCAATTTTGTTTGCGATTGGATTCTCTATTACAAAGCGTAAAAGCACTGCACGACTTGCCAATTCGCTTTATTTTCAATTTAAGAGCACCTGCAGATGAGACAAAGTTTTCATTGTATCAAGACCTTAACAATATCTAATGTATATATCTAAGTAGAGCCTGTCACAATGGCAAACTAATATACCCCATTTGAGTTGAGCGTAGAGCGCATAGAAAGCTGCTTCAACTTGCCAGGAAATAGAGTTTGAATAGGTTTTGCTCGAGCTGGTGTGAGCTACATTTAATGAAAACTGAGCGAGCTGAAGTTGTGAGCTTGTTAACTTGATGAGTAGCTGTCCGAGGCAAGGCAAGGCAAGGCACGGGTCTAGGCGCAGCTGACAGCCATGTATAACCAATGCAGTTGACAGCTCGGGCTGCGCCACGGGTGGTGCATGGGTGCATGGCACAGCACAGCACAGCAGCCGGCGCTAATCAACAGCAAGCCCAAAGCTCATTTTAACTGCCAATCAGTGGCGTCCTATAACATATATTTATATAAGTGTAACTGCTTACCGGTGTTGAATATGGATGCGCTGTCAGACGCACTCCGTCTGTCTCCAGCTGTTCGGCCAGCACCATTTCCAGTTCGTTACTGGGCGGCGTCTCGCACAGGATCTCCATGCTGCCAGATAGCGAATTCGGATCGTTGAGCATGAAATAGACTGAGGCAGCTCCCTTTTCGCGCAGCGAGCGTATGCTCTTGAGCAGCTTGTGCCGATGCGCTGGATTATCGACGCCAATGGCATCCAGATCGGGATCGCCGACTTGTTTGCAAATCTCCAAGTCATCGTAGCCATTGTCCAGAAAGCTTTCCGCATACTGTGCTAGCCCGAGGGCGCGCAGCCATTCGCAAACAATGTTGCTAACGGCCATTTTGACACCTGGCCAGAGAGCTGTGTGTGTGTGTGTTGGTTATATCGCTGTGCGCTCACGTGTGTGCCACCAATTACCGTTACAGAACGGGGTCGTCTATTAGCGCCGCGTCACGTGCTAAGCGCGTTGCCACCAGCTGTTGCCCTTGCTCGTCTGCCTCTTCTTATTGTTATTGCTGCTGCTGCTGCTTACAGCTTGCAATTTCCTTAGCCCGTTACTGTGAAGCTTTTCGTATTGTTTTAAATGCTCTCGTTAAAACTCATTGCCGCAGGCCACACACACACAGAAACACATCAAAGTTGATCTCACATTTTTGCAGTTTCCCATGCCTCGACGCGCTTTTCAAATTTCCTGCCTGCGCTAGTGTTTGTGCTGCTGCTGCTGTTGTTGTTGCTGCCACATTCTGTTGCACTCTGTAAATGAGAAAAAGAACAAAAAACACAATTCTTTAGTTATGTTCAATAATATTCCATTAAATATACATATATATATCTATAGCATTGCATCAATTTCAATTAAGTAAACGTTCGCCCGCATTTGCATAAGATTTGAGCATTTTCCCACCATTTAGTGAAACACTTCAAATCAATAGCTGCAGCTCTTCGGCAGCAAATCAAAATCAAAATTCTAGAAAATTAATTAAACCAATGGCAGCTGATGCGGTTTCCGTTTGCCACACTCACACACAGAGAGAAAGAGAGAGACACACGCACAGTCAATAATACTCACATTCTGGCAGCGCCTTATCGGGCAACAACTCAGGCATACCATAGCGTATAATGCGTGCCCACACACACACACACACACACACACACACGCACACTTACAAATATATCACTTTATCATAGACACTCTGACGTCGTCTCCCATGTGGGCTGCACAGGAGTTGCGGAGTTGTTCCCCCATTTGCACTGTGCGCTGCCTACGCCTTAGCGCTTTAGAGAATCTATGAGGCGTTAAACGCAAACTAAAAGCTTAGAGCAACCAATCAACAGCAGTAGCAACAGCAACAACAGCAACAACAACAATCACTACAACAACATGAACTGCAGTTTTTGGGCGTGTGCCGTCGCTTATTGATAAATGATTGATTATCAGCTTGTGGGTGCGCTGCGGTTTGCTTTGCCTTAGCACAAGAGTTTAGTGTTTGCTTTTAGTTTATCTTTAATGGATTATTTTAGCGGTTGGCAGCAGCAACAACAACAACAATCATTGCCATAATCCACGTTCTTTTGCCACGCCACGCCACGCCCAGTCCCCCCAAAAAGGGCAGCCATCATATAAGTTATTTCTATGTGCTCCAATCTCCATCTCTCTCTCCTTCCCTTTGACACTTGCTATTGTTGTTTCATTCTGGCAGCTGTTTTATTTCATTTTCACATTGCCATCGAATAGATCAATCATGGCTGCTCGACGTGCCTTACAAATGGTTTAATTATACGCAATTATTCACCAATAAAACTGTCGAGCAGATGTCAAGAGTTGAGTTGAGCTTTCACAAAAACAAACAAACAGAAAAAAAAGTAAATTGAATTTCTTCAATATTTGCTCATAAAGTCAAATCATAAAAACATTAACTCAGAAGAGCAGAAGAGGCAGGTATATATCTACATATATATGTATAAATACAAGTGAGTTTCTGAACAGCTTCTCTGGTCTGACGGACTGGCAGACTGTGCTGTATCAATTGAGCTGCCTTTTGTTTGATCTGTATACTTCTTATAGGTAAATCTAATTATGAATTTGTTTCTAGAGATTCACAGTTCACAGTTTATAAGGCAAAACTAGATGCTATAGCTACAGCTGTGATCAAGCAAATACAATGTCTTCAGATAGCATCAAGGATCAAGATGTTAGCTTCCTCTTCTTCTTCAGCAGTCAGTAAAAGCTATTGCTCAAAGATGTAGCGCCTCTTCAGTTTTCATTCATTCAAACCCATTCACTTTATAGTTAAATGTGGTTTTAAGCTAAGATATCTTTAAAAAGACATTTATCAAAGCGCTCAGACACTCAACTTTACACATTTAACGCAAGCTTTTAAATGTGCTTTTAAAGCCAAAAATATAATTAATTACTGAACTGTCTGTCTCAGTGACTGTTGCCTCAGGTGCAGCTGCCAATTATGGCCAGCAAATGTCTTTCGGTTTATTGCACAATTGCAGCTTTAATTAAAATGGGCTCGATTATGCATGGCTAAATGCAAACACGGACGGACATATTTATTATTTTTTCCTGTTTTTTATTGCTGTCATAAGGGGCGGTTACCATGCCCACTCCTTCAGCCCGTACCCCTCAAGTCTTGACATGTCTTGACATTTAAGTTGGCTTTTAGTTAATTTATTGAATACTTTCAATTTCGTGGCTCGCAATCAGTTGCAATGTGGCTGTAAAATTTTAATGTGCCCCGTTCATTATCTGAACTCGAGAATCTAATTACCAAAAGTGGCTGCACCGACGACATGTAGACCCAGTCCCAGCTGTATGCCTCCACCTCCGCCAATACCCTCGACCTGAGCAGTAGCCGTTCGCTGGCATTTTGCGGAGCGAGCGATATGTGACCTGCTCGACTTGCAGCTGACGCTATGGCTAGCCGGCTTTTGATGTCTTTCATATACACTTTGCAGGCGGGCATAACAACTAGTTCAGAAAGCAGGTAGCAGAAGGAGTAACATAATATATGAGTATATTATTAATCAAGTATATTAAGAGATGCATCTTAATTTCTACTACTGCAATCTATAAGTTTGAGCAGTTAATGATAGCTATAAGCTGCCGAAAAGACAGATTGTTGATTGAACACGTTTTTGTTTATTTTATCACAATATCTTCAGCATATATAGGTGAGTCTATGAATGTAATCTTATCAATATGGAGTGTATATAAATCAAACAAATATGAATAGATTTCTATCTACTCCCAGGAAAGGTTGGGCACTCTTAGTGTAACCTATGCAAAAGTTCATAAATTCGATTTGGAAATTGATTTGAATTTATTTGAAAGTAGAGCATGTGTGAAAACATTCAGAATTTCAGAATCGATTCACTTTGCTTTGACTATGGCCTTCAGATGGTCAAGAAAGCACCTTCAAGCTGCCCGAATGTGACTTGCTAGTATTTCGGGCCACTCCTCTCTATATATCATATCACTGTACCATATTGTACCATACGCCATATAACGACTGGGTCTTCTATATGTGCTGATTAATTATTTTACGACCTCTTCTAATCCACAGTGTATTCAATCTTCGGCCTGACCACACTACTTAGCCGTTTTTTCGTTTTCTCTTAACGCAATTAAAGGCGGCCAAAAACCAACAACGAACAGGAGAATAAAAAAAGAGAAGAAAACAAAAACAACAGCGAGAAACAAAGCAAACAAAACTTGCTCGCTGGCCTTTATTATCTTGATGAGCGGCCAAACTATTTTACGAGCTCGCCAACAAGTTAATTAGCCATTGGCATTAATGCGGCCAAGAGCGGCTCGAACAGTTGGCTGAAACGAAAATTTTTGGTGTTGTCAAATGTATTTCACTTTTATTTGCTTGACTGACGGCGGCGGCCTACTTCCTATCATTAATGAAGACGCCTTGTTCTTGCGTTTTTTCTCATCCGTCTCTCAATTTTTATAATTTGATTTGCTTATTTTAATGTTTATTGCCTGCCCCCAGTTGTTGACCAGTTGGCCAGAAGCAACAGCAACAACAACAACAACAATTGCCCCCTTCCATTGGCTAATGACAATAATTAAATGCTCAAGTGCGTGGCGTCCGAGTTATGCATATTAATTAGCCAAAGTCGCGTAGCGTGTGAATATTTTCTTGTTGCTGTTGTTGTTGTCGCTGTTTCCGCTGCGCACCTGCACGCCAAAAACCAAACCAAAAAAGAAAGGTAAATTAAATAATAAAAGAGGCAAGCAGGCAAAAAAAGACAAATATTTATATATATAATGTGGCTGGGCAATTGGCGAAGCTGTGCAAACAATTTTAATTAAATGGCAATTGCGCATACGCCGCGTGTTCATGCGCCGCAGATGGCAGATAAAGCGTAGCCCAACTGCCAGCTGACAGCTGTTGGCAGTGCCGCAACGTGTTGCAATAAACGTTACCTGCAACACCACCACCACCACCACCGACAACAGCCACAACATCAATATAAATTTGCCTGCCACAGCTTATTGAGGTTCAATTTGATTTGGTCTCGCCTTGTCCACCTCTCACAATTGTTTCTTGCTCTAAGGCCAAAAGTCAACACGATCTGCATAGGGCTTGCTATGTTGAATTGACACCGTTTAAATACAAACGGACGTGCTATAAACAAATTAAACTTGCCACAAACACAAAAGTAAGAAGACAGAAAAACAAAAAAGCAACAGCCGGACAAGAATTCGTATCAACTCGAACTCGAACATAATGCGTTGGGACGACGCCCACGAGTAAGGCCAATACGAAAACGAATCTCCATTGTGAATGAAGGCAACAACTGCAGCACAAAACCAACAACAAGTCAACAATTTATTGTTGTTGCTGGCATCGATGATGTTGCATTAAATTTTGTTTGCCCCTTGCCGCGCGCTGTTGCGTTGGCGTTGAACATTTGGGAAGACCAAAAATGCCAACAACAACAACAACAACAACGCAGCAAACGCTGACAAACTTTGACCCAAAAAAACCAAAATAGAGAGAGAAAGAGAGAAAAAATGCATAGGTAATAGGTCGGAAGTGAAAGGGTTTTATATTTGAACACGCTGCGCTTTGCCGCTGACAGCGCCACAATTTGTGGCATTTTGTTGATAGAGCATTAAAGCATTTAACCATTTACAAAAGAGGCGCGCCCCCAGCAGAAAAAGAAATATGTATAATTATTTCATTTACGATATGGGTGTATTACAAAGCAAAGACTATAAAAATGTAAGCTATGCATTGACGTAAATGAAAATCGTTTTTATATAGCTCAACTTCTCAAAGCATAAAAACTTTATCACTTCAAAGTTCATTTATAGCAACAAAATTAACATACAATTCAACTGTGTTAAAAATTGTATACCTTTTAGACAAACACTTCATAAACTGCTGCTGCTTCGCTTAAGTAGATAATTTATAAATATCATGATCAACCAACCGATCGTAACTAATTGCAGACAGGTTTCAACTGATATTTACAATGTTGCTGTGGGCAAACAGTAGTCGCTCGCAAATGAAAACGTTTTGGTGCATACAAAATGTTAAGAAAATTGATGTTTATCTATATATTTAAAAAATATATATAAATATAGGAAACAATTATCATTTATTGCGTTTATCTAACATTATTATAGCTGCAGGTATTTGAGTTTTTATTATATATACATACATACATATTCCAGGACTTTCTGAAAATTTTATCGTTTGGTTGTCTATTTCTGTGTCATGTTGTGTCAAATTTTCATGACATTCGGACGTATAGAAGCCGAGATATCGCGCTAAAAGTGACAGTACTTTTGTTGTGTCCGTCGAACAAAGAGCGAACATCAAGTTTTGTTTTAAACTTGGTAAAACATTTACCGAAACTCATCAAATGATGAAAAAAGTTTATGGCGACGATTGTCTATCCCGTAGCCGCATTCACGAGTGGTTTAAACGTTTTCGCGACTTCTACTTGTTCGGAAAACTTCATTTGGCAATGAAAGGAAAACGGTATGCTGACATTGATGCTATTCAAAAGGCCGCCATACTCAACGCCATACCGAAGGATGACATAAAAAAGTCATTTGATAATCTTCTTGATCGTGCAAATCGTTGTATTCAGTCCGAAGGGGACTATTTCGAAGGCGACCAATAAAAATTTTTGCCAAAGAAAATCTATTTTTTATTTTTTTTATAAAGTCCTGGAACTTTTGAATTGCACCTTGTATATAATATTATTTTCTCTATATATAATTTTCATAAATTTCTGATCAACTTATTTTTAAAATAAATCATATACTCTAAAGCATTCATGTTCATTGACCAATGCACTTTTCAATTCTAAAAGCTTTTTAATTTTGAATCAGGCACTACAGCTAAATATCGATATACATATATATACATACAGATATATATGAATATGTACACATATATATATCAACAACTGCCAACACTTTGTCAGCTTTTGGGTGTGCATAAAACCAAACCCAAAAGTGTTGCAATTTTGAACGCCTTCTCTCTCTGAGATGTAGCTGAGCTCTCCAAGCAAAAGTTTCACGCTGCGCACAAGCTGACGACCTTTTGCCATATACACACACACACACACACACACACACATGTGTGTGTGTGTGAATATTGGCAATGCCTGAAGCGGTGCACAAGTCCAAGTCAAAAATTTATAAATTTATATCATTTTTTTTGTCGCTCGTTTTCTTTTTTTAAAACTTTTTGTTTTTGGCGATATTTAAGCGCAGGTCAGGAGCAGCGGGTGGTCAAAGCGCAGGTGGCTTCAGATATACATATATATATTTATATACACTCTTTTTTTTGTTGGTGCCTTAAGCGTGTTTTCTGCTTAATGTTTAATGCCCGATAATTTAACATTTTTGTCTGCGTGTGTTTTTTCTACAATTTGTTATGCAAACAAACGGGGCCACAGTTTATTTAATAGTCGCTTATAAATCATCATCTTCATCATTATCATTATCAGCAGCAACGTCATTATCATTATCAGCTTCGTCATCGGCAACGACGGAACGAAACCGTCGATAATATCGCCATTGTTTAAACAATGAATGATGTGCGATATGCCCTCATAATATTTATTTGGCAGTCTATAACTACGCAACAACAACATCTTCATCATCATCATCATCATCATCAGGCGATGTGGGCATTGATTTTCGACAGTTTTTCTTAACGCCTGTGGCAAGAACCCCATACATATGCTTCGTCTTTATTGATTGCTGCCCCCATCCCATGCCGTCGCCCTCTCCAATTCTTTTCTGATATTTCTTACTTGCCGCGGCTCATTATGGACAGTTGCTGAGCCCAGGCCAGTTGGCTGGGCCGCTTCCAATCGCCGTGCCAATGAAATGCAATAAATTCGAATTAAGCCGCTCACATAAAACGCCTGATTGCACACGGCGCGCGCGCTGTTGCGGCAAAAGCTAAAGTTCGCCCGCTCTCTTGGGGAACGCGGTGAAGCCAACATCCTGTTGACAGTCGACTGCAGCAGCAGCAGCAGCAGCATCAGCAGCAGCAACAGCGGCAGCTATCAATATTAAAAGCGCTTATTTGACAGAAATATGACAAATGCCTGACAGCAAAGCTGAAAATAAGCGCGCACAGGTTGCCACAACTTCGCCGTTCACCGTTCGCCGTTCGCCAGTCGATTGGATCCTTCCTTCCTGCCCTACGCTTCTCTCTCTCTCACCCGCAACGATGTCCTGTTGTGTTGCGCAAAGTGCCAAGTCATTAGTAACAGGCGAGAGCAAACGTCAGATATGCTTTTTGGATTAGTCAATTCAAATTGCGTGCGAGTATTGAACCGTTGGCAGCTGCACGGGCGAAATGATTTCTGTCTCCTTTTGCCTGTTAACTTGCTCCTCGCTTGATTGTCTCTCACTGCGTATGTGTGTGTAGACCTCAATAACCATATGAACTTGCCACATGCTGTGCCCAGGCATCCAATGCGCGGCTTCTGCGCGACTGCCGTTGACAACGCACGACACGTGCAACACTCACGCAATTTCCATCACCCCCACTCGCTTCCTCCCGCTCTCCCTCACTCTATCTGTTCACGTGTGTTAAATGAAATAAGTAAGCATCGAAAATGCGCTCAACTGTCAAAGTGGTGCAACCACCGGCCCACGGGTAACTGTAGCCAACCACCATATTCTGCCGCCTATTACCTTTATGTGGCATGCAATGAAGCGTGCCGCAGCTACAATGCAATCACAGCTAAAATGGGGCATAGCCAAATTGCAGGATAGCTTATCAGCTGTGTGTGCGTTTGTGTGTGTGTGTGGGCCCAACTCTCTCGGTTTTCAATTGGAAATTGAATTGAGCCCGCGCTGAGTTAGTGCTAATGAAAATCAGATGTCGGTTGAAAGTGTGCAGCATAATTTAACAAAGGAAAAGACATCAATATGTCAGCGAATTCCTGATTGACGTTCCCAGATCTGAAGTGAATTTAAGATCGAAATTGTTCCATTGTAAAAGAATATTTGTAAATTAAAAGTAAATGCAAATGAAGTAAAGCAAAGTCAACATAAATGCAATCTATATGCATACGAAAGGGGTTAAGCGGCTTGACTGATTGATTGAGAATAGATGGATTGACTTAGATAGTCAATCAGTGAAGCCCATTGATCATCAGCGAAACTGATAGAAACAGACCTAAAAGATTGACAGACTGGGAAGAGAAAAGATTGAGTGATTGACTAAACAACAGACTGACTGATTGATGGATTGACTGAATAAATAACAGACTGACTGATTGACAAATAAGAAACTAACAGTCGGACTGATTGAGTGAATGACTGAACAAGTTGGCATAAGTGATTGATTGTTTGATGGAAAAACTTATTGATAAATCAGTCAGTTTATCAATGAATGAATGAATGATTAAACCTGAAAGACAAGCTGACTAACATTCTGATTGATTCAGTGATCGCTTGACCTAATAACTGACTGACAGACTGACTAAGTAACAAAATGATTGACAGCTTGATCAAATCACCAGTAGGCTGATGTTATTGATTGGTTGATTAAATTACTGACTGTTCAAATAAGATATTTACCAAGTGATTGATTGAACAGTGCTTGAATGACCAACTGACCAAGACAAGTGGACTGATTGAATGACTGAGTTAGTCAGCAACTGACTGATAGACTGATCTTCTCACTGACAGACTAATTGAATGATAATTTCTTTATTTCATAACTTGATCTAAGTTCAATAAAACTGAAAAAAAATTTGTGTTAAACCATTTAGGAATCAAATTCCAATTCAAAATAAAAATTAAATTTAAAAACTTGACAAAAAAACTATAAAATTAAATCAAACCACCTGCTATTGCAGCTACTCTTAAACTTCTTTACGCTTTAAAAGCTCCTGGAATGCGCCTCAATCAAAGTCGCATTCAAATTCACAATAATGTTAATAGTTATGCATCTCATTATATTGGTCCATGCACTGTTATTTGGCGCATTATCAGCTCAGATATTCGCGCATAATTTTCGCGTTATTTTAAAATGCACAACAGGCAAATAAACACGACGCTTTGCGCCAATTTCATAAATATTTTTATGGCGTTTAATAAAATTTTATTGGCAGGGGCTGCATGTTTTATGGCCGTCTGCTGCTGTGCTGCCTGCCTGGCTGCCTGACTGCCTGACGGCATGGTCTTTGGCTTGTCCATGGCTACTTCAATTTGTCGCCGCGCTGCTGCAGTTGATCAAACCAAAGCCCCGACCCCGATCCGCCCTCTTCACTTGCTGCATGCGCCCGCTCCCGCTCGCTCTCTCTCTCTCCCGCTTTCTATCAGCACTGGCTCTCATTCTGTCTGCCACGGCAGCATGCAATTTTTTGCGTATTTTAACGCTTCATTGTCAATGCAACTGACAGGCACTTGCAGCCTGCCGCCTGCCACTGGAGATGGCGATGGCGATGGCAATGGAGATGGCGTTGCCGATGGCCATGGAGATGCAGGCAGCAATGCAGCGCGACGTTGTCATCAGTTGCAACAATTACTTAAACGCAGCTATAATTTTTATGCAGACGGGCGGGCAATTTACTGGGCCAGCCAGCCAGCCAGCCAGCCGGACGGACGGACGACCAGCCAGCCAGCCAGCCATCCGAGTGCTTATGGCTATTTTCACAATTTTATTTTTATTATTATGAGTCCAACTATTATTATTATTACGCCATTGACTTTAATGCGTGTGCTTCAAAATAATATTCAGAAAAAAAACATATACGTATACGTATATAAAATACCAGCATAGCTGACATATTGAAATACCAACGGGCGATAAAATAATTGCATTATTGCTTTTCATGCCCCTATCGCCAGTGTCAACCTGCAATGGTTGGCAAATCGAAAGAAAAAAGTTATATTTGTGGTCCATTAGCTTGGCGCATTGTTATACATAATTCTGTACATTGCATATTTATTAAATTCCTCAAAATATATACAATATATATGTATATATTTATCTATTTATAGAAAATCATTCAATTAAAGTAAAAAGTAAACTCTGGCAGGCAGCTCGTTTGCTCGTTCATTAATTAAGCTTTGGCTAACAAGCCTTCATTCATTTCCAATAAGATATTCAAGCGAACACTCACACCAAAATACTCTGTAAATTTGTTGTTAGCAACAAATATAGAAATTCTTTTCTTACATTTCCATCTCCAGTCAGAGTTGCCTTCTACACTAATGAGTTATGCCCAACTCTTCTCATGCTACTCCTTTATTACTAATGTTTCTTTAAAATTCTTATTTCTTCATAGTCGATTAGCCTAAAACAGTCTGTGCTGCCTTCTGCCTTGCACAGGGTATTTAAAGTGGCTCAACAACAACTTTTATTGATCAATTTGGGTATTTAGCATTTTGTCAATGTGTCATATTGGCCTGGCCATCGCCTTCATTGGGTCTTCGTCATCTGCTGCCATCCTGCTCCTCTCTTTGCCCTATTCAATTTGCCGCGCGGCACATAAATCACAGCACAATTCGACGCAGGCAAATAAAACATTTTTTACAGCATCTTTTGCTTTTTCGTCATTTTGGCATCGACCCTGCTGATTGCCGAACAATGGCAATTAACCCATAAAATGAAAATGCCCACATTTAATCGTAATACAGTCGCATCTATCGCGGCCCTCTTGCGCCTCGCCACGCTTCGCCGCGCCAGCCCAATCGCCGTCCAATTAATTGAAATTCAAAGCTTTGGCCTTAACTTTGAATTTGAGTCAATTTTATGATGTTTTTTGCCGGTTTCTGTATAATTTCACTTTGCTCTGCACCATGCCCATCATCATCTCCATCTGCATCATCATCATTATCATCATTGTCATTGACTTGTGTTTCCAATGAATAATAAAATAGAGTGGAGTACACCAAGCCGCCGCCGTCGTCGTCGTCGTCATCGTCGACGGCGGCGGCGTTGCCACAGATATAAATCAATTCCAGAGAAGCGACAAAATTTACATTCCGCTTTGCCTGCCTGCGTGTGTCTGTGAGTGTAGGTCTGGAACTGGAAGCCAGGGCGGGAGCTGTAAATGGAGCTAACAGAGCGCAAGATAAAGAGAGGCGGAGAGCAATGGAGTGGGGACTGCAGAATGGGGATCAGCCATTTGGCTTATTGAGATTTCATCGGAAGTTTTGTGCGCATTGTGTCACAGGCGCATGCGTATTGAAATTTATGGGAACGGTAAAGCCAAACGGCATTGTATTAATAATAAAAAAAATAAAAAAATCAAGTTAAATAAAACAAAAATCAAGCAGCGAGAGAAAAGAAATCGTTATCGTTGAAATCGTGCGAGGCGATACAATTCGTAAGCGTTTAACTTTAAGTGGGCCTTGATTAATGATCCCAAAGTGCGTTGCGGTCGACCACGCACCACAGGAGGCTGGCAGCTGGTCTAAAAAGCTTCAGCGGGGGGCAATACCAATCCAGTTTCAATCGAAACCCTTTAGCCTTGACTAAGAATTCAGACTCTAACTGATCTACTTGGCATAGCCAAGCGCAAGCTATAAACTTCAACAATTAAATGTTATGCCAAGTTTCGACAAAAATAGTTTCCACATGGAAATTACTAAGCGATCATATCCACAGCTTCTTATATGAATATTTAACTCTCAGATCATGTGGTCATAAACCATATATTATGACTATATAAGTAAGTTGTTATAAACACTCATAAACAGTTGAATTCGTTGAGAGTTGAGCAAAATTTGATATTCTATCAATGGATTATGATGTTCATGAAAATAGTAGTGGCTACTAAAAAAAAAAAAAAAAACAAAAGGAAAAAAACTTTTTATTATTAGTCTAACTGTATATATATGTTTGTTGGATATCTATATATACCTTCATGCATATGTAACTATATGTAGATTCAACTCTAAAGCAACATTTGATACCTTCTACTCAGTGGGCTCTTCGCTGCCCTCTTGGCAACTCTGACAGCATCTTTGGCCTCCAAACTATATCTATATCTACCTGTCAGACCCTTAGCTGCAAACATGTCCAATCAATGCCACTTCCATTACTTAAAAAACCATCAACACAATGGCCACAGAGTAGCTCAAATTTCACATTAAAAATAAAACACATCTACACATTAGGCAACGCGCACATAAAATCTAAAATCGAAATCGAGAGAGACAGACTGAGAGAGTGAGACAGAGACAGAGACAGGGAGAGAGGGAGCGAGGGATACGATGGAAATTTCATCATTCTGATTAGCTGGTTGCGCCATCAACTTGAATTGTCGTCTAGAATTTGTGCCTGCGGCATATGCCATAAAAATAAAAGACGATCCATTAATGAAAATTACGTACCACACGGCGCATAAAAATTTTCCAACTGACTGCAAACGACGCACGATCAGATAAAATACTTACATATATGAAAAAAATATATATATTAAAGTTGAGAATGTCATGTCAAAATGTGGCGCTGCTGCGTACAACAATATGACAGGCGACAGAGAGAGAGGAGAGAGAGAGGGAGAGGGAGAGAGCGGCTAAGATTCTGGACAGGATTCAAGGTAATGGCAGCCAAAAATTTGTGCTGATACCCACACGATTCTCTCTGACTGTAAACCGATCCTCCACGCGCTACACAATGAAATTTCAGTTGAAATGAAAAATTGACAAGCCGAAAAAAAAAACAAAACAGAGAAAAAGGAAAGTGAAGACGGACAACGCTGGATAAGGACGACGACAACAATTACACAAATAAAATGCACAATATTAAACGAAATTATACTCTATATATATATACATATGTGTGTGTGTGTGCCTGTGTGTGTGTGTGTGTGTGCACTTCCCCTCTCAGCTCAGTTGGCAGACAAGCGACACAACAAAGGCCAACGGCGGCATAAAACAAAAGGGCCCAAAGGCATAAGGCTGACAAGGCAGCTGTCCCTATGCCTCTATCTCGCTCTTGCTGCTTCTCGTCTTCTCTCTCTCTCAGTCTGTCTCTGTCTCTGTCCTTGTTGCTGTGCCTGTGGCTGCGTTGTTGCCTGTGTGTTTTGGGTTTGCCTTGAGCCTGCAGCGCGTTTTATGTATCATTTTTCATGACAGGCAGCTACTCAAATGCACACACACACACAGGCAGCTGATATGTCCGCCTGGCTTGACAGTCGCGCAGTTGACAGGCACTTCAAACTGCAATTGCTGCAGCTAATTACAACTAAATATGTAACTGCCTATCTCTCTGTCTTTCTCTCTCTCGTCTTACTCTCTCTCTCTCTCTCTCTCTAGTCTCTTTAGTCACACACATTAATCAACACGTGGGCAATGCTAATGAAGACGCATCTTCGCACACAACTCACTTCAATTCTGAT
Organism: Drosophila leonis; assembly: GCA_035045365.1. Taxonomy (NCBI): domain Eukaryota; kingdom Metazoa; phylum Arthropoda; class Insecta; order Diptera; family Drosophilidae; genus Drosophila; species Drosophila leonis. The sequence continues at coordinate 3,895,316 of JAWNPC010000338.1, read as the reverse complement.
TTAAGGCAGCCACCCAAAAATGTGCCCAAATACATATATCATTATTTGGAATCTGCCAGACAGCACGAGTTCATATAGCTACAAGTGTATGCCTGTGTGTGTGAGTGTGCTGGGGCCAAAGACTTCATCATTTAACGATTATTTCTAGCAATTTTAATGCACTCACTCAAACCGTTCAGCCGCTCGGGTCGAGCTGTTGCAGGTCTCGTCAGCTCACCTTCTCCCTCCCTCTCTCTCTCTCTCTCTATCTATCACTCACACCCGCTCAGTCGACCTCTTGTTCTCTGTGCCCCTTTTACTAACTGCAACATTGCGAAAATTTACGATGCCTGTGACACAGTTAACTCATGCTCGACACCAAAACATATATCAAATGTGTGGCACGACTTGGAATGACTGAGCCAGCGAGCCATCGAGCCAGGGGCAACGCCAGCCTGTGGGTAAAGGCTGCGTTACCTGCCGCTGGCACCCAACACCGATCCACAACTCTCCTCTCACTCTCTCACTCTCCATCTTTGCTCCTGCCCTGTTTCAGTTGCAGCCAGGCAAACAATAACGTGAAATATGTGCGGCGTTTTGCAATTCATACGCAAAAATGGATGAGCGGCGCATTTGAATCGCAATGCGAAATGGTTCGTTGGTCTGGCCAGGTCTGTTCAGCTCTGCTCTGCTCTGCTCTGTTCTGTTCTGTCCTGTTCTGGTTTGGTTTGGTTTGGTTTGGTCTGGAGGCAACGGTAGCAGCCGCCACGTAGCTTTGTGGCAATGTGGGTTGCGGGCATCAAGGACACACATATTTTGCCGGGCACACAATAACACATTGTAATGGCAATGGCAAAAACATAAAATTAAAGTGTCGCCGCCAACTGTGGGTAGAGTGGCGAGTCGAGTAGCAGCTCCATGGAGCGGGTGGTTTGCATTTAATCTTCCAATTGAGTGCGTGCCATAGCCATAGCTATGGCTGCTGTGCTGACATAGATAAACTGGCATATCCTGCCTGTCTACACCTCTCTTCGCTACGGTTTCTTCTTTTCTTTTTTTTTTTTTTTTTGCAGCTCGGCATTGCCAACATTTTTGCTTTTAAAAAACAATTAATCTTTATTAGCCGGGGCCGTTGGTAACTTTGTCGATGGCTCAAAAGCCAATTAAAAGTGTTTTGCCAGTGCAACAATCAAAAAAGGCGGCGCAAACCCCTCAGCACCCCCCCAAAAAGGAAAAAATATGCTCGAGTGGCAGAGAAATAACGCCCTTTCGGTTTTTGGCTTGTGTAATTAATCATTTTTACTGATTTTATATTACATTACTTGCTGTCTCTCTCGCTCTCTTACTCTGTCTGTCTCAGTTTTTGACTCTCTGGGCATTAAAAGTCAACGCCGAGAAAAGAGAGAGAGAGAGAGAGAGAAACAGGGAATTGTGCAATATCCGTAAAATGCGCAAAAGTTGCCATCAATATGCTACGCTCGGATACGTCCATCAGAAATGCATTGAAGCGTAGATCCTTTCGTGTTACCGTGCCTCTACGACAAAGGATTCGTTACGGATTTATTGGCAACTTGATGCGTACCCTGGCACCCGGTCCTGACTCTGGCTCTGGCCCTGGCCCCTGACCCTGATCCCCCACACATGGCCATGGACCTTCGCCTTTTTTGTGACTTTGCTGCCTTTGGCTCGTGGCTATAAATTGACTTTTCCTTTTCCTCTTTTTTTCCCCACCCCCCACTTTGCTGTGGCTCTGATTTGTCGAAACTCCTTTGCACATCAAAAAATTCACATCATAGAAAACTCAACCCTCAAAATTAACAAATATTATTGCAAAAGAAAAAGTTTTGTGCGGTCAGTTAGGCAAAAGTCCAAGCCCCAAATGAAATAAGGTATCTAAAAGTTTGCGCTGCTGCCAAATTAATCCAAAGACAAATCATTAAAAAGGCAAGAACGACATTATTACGCTGCGACTTAAAAGGACTTTGCGCGTTGGCAGCGCACTTGAATGGGATTAGTTGCCGATGGCCGAAACAATACAGTCCAACAAAAGGCGACAAAGCAAAGCGGAGCTTACGAAATGGGGGAGTACGACAGCTAAATACCCTCTAGAAATGCATAAATAAATTTAATACTAAATGAAGCAGTTTTATAACAGAGACAATGCAACTCTCAAAGGAATATACTAAAATGGGAAATTTTTAATTAGAAGCAGAAATATTTTCATAAAATTCTTAAAAACATTTGAGAAATCAGAAATTGTAAGAGGCTCGAAATAAAAATTATTTATATATTTTATTTAATTTTATTTTTTTATCAGCAGTTCCGAATACGATTCATGATTGAAAATAATAAATAAAAACACGATTATAAAGTCAATAAATTAAATGAGCATGTCTTGATTTCTTTCACGCATGACAAACCCAATGCTAAATGCCTAACACCCATTCGGCAAGGGTATTGCAGCACAATAAATTGTTAATCATCCCCGCGCCTTTCTCGCATCATTTTGGGGTGTGTGCAAAACAGGAAAATCGTGCAATATAACAATGCATGGAAATCCCTAAATGCTGTTAAACAGAAAACAAATGAAGTCGGGGTGCAAAAGGATTTGTGCATTAGCGCCGCAGACAAGTATTGATGGCTGGACACGGCCTACAGCTGGCAAACATTTGTATATATAGAAAATCAGTTGTATATATTCATATATACATATATATATGTATATTCAATGTTAGGGTTAGTCAGAGGGAAGTTCAATAATGTCGCCAAAATGAAAATATGTAAAGATGTGTGGCAAGGGGCAACAAATGAATGGTGGTTGCTGCATGCTCAGAAATTTCTATTTGTTGTCAACATTTGCAGTTGTTGTTTATTTACATGTTCCCGTTGCTGTTGTTGCTTCTACTTTGTCATTGAAAATTAGCAGCACTCCCCCCAAAAGAAACGTGTCGCTTCAAATCAGTTTATCAAAAATATTTGCCCAAGCGCTTAGGCCGAACATATTCCGAACTGTTGACACTTTCCACAATGTTTGTTTAGGGCTCTTGCGCGCTCTGCCTTGATTGTGTTAGCTGCTAATTTGAGCCACTCTCAGCAAATGCGTTTCAAAATTACATTTTCGAGTAAAACTCAATTTCACATAAATATTTGCAGCAGCAGCAAAAAACAGCCTTCATATGTTGCAATACGCAACAAAATCAAACAAAAATATGAAAACTTTTTTTTTCTTTTGCATCTAAAGTGCACAGCAGGAATCAGGTCAACTGGATGTATGCAAATGCCATGTACAACTATTGTAACAACATGTAGCCCAACAATGTGCACAACTTGTTAAAAACGTTTTTCTCATTCTTCTCTTTGCTTTTTTGTTTTTTGTATGTATTCGCATACACAGAGCAGCAGCAGCACGCAGGCTGTGCCAGTGCCGGTGCCTGTGCTAACTGTGGCATTGGCCAAAAAGTCGGCTGCACCAAAAGCAACGCCAAGTGCAACTGCAACTGCGGTTGTGGTAACATAGCAAGACAATGCCACCAGGCAGACAGCGGCTCGGCAAAAGCCAATGGCCCAAACGAGCAACAGTCATGGCCGTGGCTGTTTGTGGCGCTGTGGGGTCTATTTTTCGTTTCATATTTCTGCTGCAGTTTATAATTCACGTTTTTTTTTTAAGAAGAGCCGCAAGAGAGGGATAGAGAGAAAGCTCAGCGGCTACATTTGCATTATAGGACAGCTCTTGATGCCATAATGTAGCTGATTAAATATGATAGCATGAAAAAAGTGTTAAGCTTAGGCAAACAAATAAATTTCATATTTTCGCAGATTTATAAAATTTTACTTTAAGTGAATAAAATGTTTATATAAATATTGCAAAAATCTTTAAAAGTGTTTACAACTCAAGTTATGTATAGAGAAATATAAATAAATATAGTATATATATTTCGTATAGAAAATTAATTTAAATATAAGAATTTTTTATAATTTTTGAAATATATTTAATAAAAGATTTAATTGAAGATGTATTTGCATTCATTTAAATCTTAAAAGTTACTGCCATGCCCAAATTAAGAACAAATTTTGAATGGCATACGCAAAAGTTCTAAACTCATTTCCAAAAACCTACAGCAAATATTGCCAAGCAACTGACTTGACTTGACTTGACTGACTGACTGACTGAACAAAATAATACACACTAATACTGACTGGTCTGCCTAGCATCATAATTACAATTCCTCAAACCCAACAGGTAAGCTCTATGAATAAAAGAAAATAGAGCTGAAGTCCTTAAGCATCAATCAAAATTTGAGCTGAGCAAAGATTACAAACTTTGCTACGTTCATTTGAACAGCGAATAATCTTGGTGCTTTGGAGCTCTGCAATTTTGTTCTTTCTTTTTCTTCTCTTTTTTTTGCCGGTATATTTGGCAGCACCTAAGCCCTGAAGCCGACACAAAACAAAGTTTGCTCTACGAATACGAATATGAAATTTTTTTTGCCAGGTTTACATTTGCTTTAAGCCTTTTTTCGATTTCGAGAGAGTGCAGGCCTGCATAAAAACCAGTTACAAGGGGAGTTGCATATTGAAAAGGGTAACAACAACAACAACAACAACAACAGCGACGGTGGCAACAACTACAACAAATAATGGCATCTCACTCTATCGCCCTCTCTCTCTCTCTATTTCACAGTGCAAAGTGCATTGAGGCATGCGCCTGCAAGGGATGGACGCCATTTGTTTACAAATAGCCAAATACAAAATGCGAAATGGAAAATGCAATGGCAATGGAAATGGAAATGGAAAATGGAAAATGGGAATGCTAGATGTTAGATGCATAATACATAACTATGTATAACTATTTTTGCCAGATTTTTTCATGATTTTTCTTTATATTCGTGCCCGCCCAACTGTGAAATTGTGTCAAAATCGGATGCTGCAGGCGGAATTTTACTGCAGTTGCAGTTGTAGTTAGCTTTAAAGGCTGCAGCGTGAACGAGTCAGGTTTGTGGTATACCCTGTAGCTCAAATTGAAAGGGGTATATTGAGAAATAGTAAATATTTGCTTTAATTATATTTGCTATTCATAACTTTCCATAAGAGTGATTTGATAATAACTCAAAGACTTTAAGACTTGAAGAATTTGGCATAAAAATAGATTATACCCTATAAATATCGAGAGCAGGTGTCATGAACGTTGATATATCCTATATATATCACATATACATATATCAAATTTACCTAATATATAATAATAAGCATACACTCTCCTGTATTCAAAGTCAAACTTTATAATTCAAATCTAAATTCTTCTTGATCTTTACAAAGAAATCTCCTTCAACATCTATAAAATCACATTTTGAACATAAATTCAAGTTAACCCCCAGTCGGATACACCCGTCTAGAGCCTAGAGTCACTTACTTGATTTTATTCGCTGCAACATTTATAGAACTTGCTGAGCAATTTCGCCAGGTACGTTAACTGGCAATTTTAACGGTATATTGTAAATTTCATTTAATATGACAGCGCAGTAGCCCAGCTAATAAAGCTGTGCCCAGTCCAGAGTCAACTAATTAGATGCGGCCCAGATTTTGCCAAGAAACTTACCTAAAAAGAGAGAGAGAGAGAGAGCAAAAAGGTAACAGATTAAGTGGGATGGGTAAAAAATATGATTTAATAAGCAATTAAATTATTTTAATAACATTGACGGAGGCGCAGCTAAACAAACTGCACATAAAATTGCAATTTTCCAGCAAATTCATAAGAAAAACTACAAAAACAACAACAACAACCAGAAAATTCTATAAAATCAGGCCGCAGGCGTTTGGCAACAACAAAAAACGGGCATTAAACAAAAATTAAGAGACGACTACGAAGAAGAGCCTAAGGAAAAATAGTACAAACAAAAAAGAGAGTAGCGAACGCTGGCCGAAGTTTAAATGCCCTTTAGGACATGGGGCATAAAAGCTTCAGTCTAGAAATAATGATTGAAGAATTTAAAAGATCAAAATATGGCAAAACACAAAGAAACTTTTCAGTGTTTCATAAATACTTTTCTTCTCAAATCAAAAATATGATTAATTTGTAAAGAAATGATTGAGTTATCATGAGGTTAGTCAAAGGATAAACTAATTCCACCAGGCAGACTCTGTATATACTGAACTGCCTTTGGCAGACTGAGAATAGCTTGCCAACTAAAGGACTACTTAGCAACAGTAAGAGGCAGCCGAAGAGGCAGTCTTACGTTACATCAGCCCTGCTGCTGATACAGATCAAGACTGGAGCGCACTCTTGATGCGTTACACATTTCACAGCATAATATGACTATCCGCTGCAAGGGTATACAAATTGTACAAAAACTAAGAGCGAACAGCTCGGGCCAACTGGGCAAAGGCAAGACTCAACAGCTGCCGGGCCAAGTCGTCATCATCAACAGCTGAGATAGCAACAACTCAAGTGGCAGGCAGGCGAGTAAGCAAAGGGGCAGGCAGCAGCCAGCAGGCGGTAAGCGGCAAGCGGCAAGCGGCAGCATCTCAACTAATGCCATCAAGCTGATGCATATAGTGATTAGAGTGGACGCACTACTGACTCGCATCGGCTGCAGATGACGATGACGATAAGTGCAGTTTGCAGTGTAATAGAAAAGTTGCCAACACACACACATGTGTGTGTGTGTTACTGATGATAATGATAGATAAGTGTGCGCCAAGTGTACTACGTAACTTTACTCTAACTTCAAAAGCTATCAGCAGTTAAATCGAAAAGCAGTAACCCAACCAGAGACTCGACTCGAGTCGACTCGATGCAAGTCCCGGACTAAGCCAACGGGCAAGAACTGTAAATGTGGCACAGCTTAATGACAAGAGCGCCCAGGAAGCGGCTGCTGTTGCAGCTACTCGCATAGCACTGCCGACTCTGCATCATTAGCAATTGGGGGCTGGCAAAGGCGGGCGTGAGCCTGTGCATGTGCCTGGGCATGGGAAATATTTGCTATAAATGCATGCAACATTAAGTAGAACGCATTTTTGCCACAACAGCAACCTGATGACTCCGCTGCCATTGCTGTTGCTGCCACCGACGCCACAGACCACTTCACTTGACTGCAGCTCCTTGTCGCAGCTGTTGTTGCTGCTGCTGCTGCTGCTGCTGCTGTTGTTGTGCCTTTTCACAGCTCAACGCTTGCGCGCTTTTGGAGCCTGCAAAAGGGTTTTCCGTCTTGCCACGCCGCATGCTTTATATATATAGTATATATAAACATTTTTTTTTTCTCAGAATCTTGACGGCTATTAAGAAAGCAGCCAAGCCAAGCAGGAAGCGCGGCGCGCGAACTGGGCTGCTGCCATAAAATAAAATTATTATTTTCTTTTCGTGCTCATAATTTCAGAGTTTTCCTAACTGTTCTTGTTTTTTTTTTCCTCTTCTCTTCTCTGTCCATTTCGTTCTGCTTTTGGCCCCAATTAGTACAAGTCTTTTCCTTATTACATTTTTCGCCTTAACTTTTGCTCTGCTGATAGATTTTGTAGTCACAATTAATGCAGACAAGAGCCAAAAACAGTTTGGCTTAAACTGCACAATTTTCAAGTTATGCTTAAAGGTTATGAAAGTTGCAAGGACTTAAAGCTTATATAAAATCTTTAATAAATGTTATGTAAATGGGAATCATGTTCATACATTGAATTTGGATGAGTTATTTTTATGTCTAATTTTTGGTAACCTATTTTTAACAAAGCCTTTGCAAATTTCAAAAAATATTTGCTGAAATCATACAGAACCCAATTTATTTTTATTATTTTAAGAAGAATAAAACAGAATCCAATTGTAGGACTATAGTTCGAACTATATAGAAAATATTCAACATTAACGGAGAACGTGAATAGATCAACAGTTCATGAATAGATCAACAACATGTATTTCATAGAGTACAATTGAATGATTGCTAAATTGAAATATATAAATAAAAACATTACATATTCATTGATAGTTAGATACATCAACTTTGTTATATGGAGAGTAGATATGCAACATATCCATCAGCTCAAAAGCTCTTCTTATACTTAACAGAAACAAGTTACACAATCGATATTCATAACTCAACACATTGTACAGGATATCTTCTAGTCGAATAACTCTCTGTTTGGTCCCTCTTAATTGTTTATTTATTAGCCTGCAAACCTTTAAGAGAACAACTCAAGTTTCAAGAATTTAAACATCTCTTGGTTTTATGGCTCAGCTTGGACTTTAATTCGGCATGGCCATTTGGCTGCGATGTCGACCCGCACCCAACACACTCGCCCACTCAGCGAACTTTTATTTATTGACTATTTATTTTATTTAACTATAACCAAATCAAGCGCTCAGCATTTGCGGCCATTTAGCTGCGATAAAAGCGCAAAATTTATGCAGCAAAAATCTTTTTTATGCACAAACAAAATGCAGAAAGGAAAAACAACAACAGCCAGTAAAAAGGGAGAGAGAGAGAAAAGAGAAAAAATATATAATAAAATATAAGAAAAATTCTATTTTCTCGGGCAATAAAAATGTCAACAGCGTCGCCCCAATGGACACAGCCAATTGCAACTGCGGCGACTGCTGCTGCTGCTGCTGCTGCTGCTGTTGCTGTGGGTCGACTACGTCGGCTGATTTATGCATTTCGCATGCAAAACGCTAATCAGTCCGCTGCATGCCCACCCCATTGCCCGCCTGCCCTCTCACTCCATTCGACTCAACGGGCGGCCCTGCAGGAAAGAAAAAAGCGAACTGAGTCTGTAATGCAAAACTCAAATAGCGTTTAGCCAAAGATGACTAATGGCGCGTTGTTGTTGCCCCCATGTTGCAAGTGGTCAAGTGGGCTGCCTGGGCAGCATGTGGAGGCAGCAGTTAAATGAATGTTAACAGCAACAACAACAGCAACAAGAACAATGCTGCATCGACTTGTGGCTTTATAATGTGCAGCGAAATTCCATAAATTTGCATAGTATTCTGTGGCAAGTGCGCCGATTGACATGCAGCACACAGACGCACATATGTTATCTACACATACATATGTTTATGTCTATAGAGCTGCATATGCAAATACATGTACGCATGCTCTTCACTCGTATTGGTGCTCAATTAATTTGCCTTTTTACGCAACGGCTGATGCCCAAATTGAAGCCCATTTTTGTGCCAGTTGTTGCAAGCAGCTCTGCGCTGCTCTCTGCTCTGCTCTGCTTGCAGCTTGTTGAATATTTTGCGCTTCAATAAATTTTAACCCCAATTTTTTTTTGGGGTGGCTAACTATTACATCTAGTTGTTGTTGTTGCTGTTGCTGTAAAAGTTGTTGAAATGCTCGCATATGCCTTGCGTAATAACATCATTTTTAACCGAAATTTTGTACAATTTTGTAACTTTTGAAGTGCTTTAATAAATAATAAGAGCCTTCGCCACTTCAAAGTGAACATTTTACATTTACATTTTGGCCCGATTCTGTACCCTTTTCTTTCAGCTAACTGAATAGGGTACATATTGAATTACTTTTGAGCATGAATCATAGATTCAATTAGACAAATTAAGATTTCAAAAATTTCAATATTTATCTAACTACAATAAGTTTTCGCAGCTTTTTAAAGGGGTATTACTTAGTGCTGTCCTTTTGTGACTTTATTTATAATTATCTTTGGCCAGAGTAAGCAAGAGTAAGAGCTGTTAATCAGAGAATTTAAGAAGTGTTTAAAGTGTTTTAAATTTTAGTTAATTTATCAAAATTGTGCATGTTTTGAATTAAAAAAAACTTCATGGAACATTGGTTTAAAGTGAAATTGGATTGGAGAGAATTTTAGATATTTTAGTATAAGTCCACATGACTCTATATAACAAACTGGACGTTTTTCTAGCTTTAAGACCCTGCAAAATAAACTTGTCTCATTTTTTGAACAAGCATCAAGTTGAAGAGCTTACTATTAAACATTTATATGAGAATTATGCATAAGCTTAAAACACAGCAAGGCCCAAGGCAATGTCTTGCAGATTGCAATTAAATCGAACCAAATTCCATGCGATTGGAATGCATGCCACTTGCCAATAATAAGCACGATCAAAATCAAATATAATATATATATTTATCAATAGATATATACACATATGCATATAATGCAGACAATTGCCTAGTGCCTCTTGACCGGAAAATTAATTAACTAAAATATTTACATATATTTGCACAATTGAAGAGAACTTGAGTGCCAAAAACTAAGCACACAGAGAGAGAGATAGAGAGTTCAAAGACAGACAAGTAGAAGCATTATATGTATTATATAAACGGCCCGCCCAGCCCACTTGAACGTTGTTATCCCAAAAGCAAGAAATATGAGTCGCATATGTGACCAAAGCAGGCAGAGCGGGGGCCAGCGGCCAGCAAATGCGACAAATGTCACTTAAGCGGTCATGTCCTGTGCTCTAACTAGCCACTATTTGCAGACCTGTGTGTGTGCGTGTGTATGTGTGTGTGTGCACAACATATGGGCTTAGTTATTGTGCATAGGCAATGCTCATGTCCTGCTGCCACAATTAACTAAAAGCGCGCATCAAATTACAAACAAACAGAAGCAGCAGCAGTGGCAGCAACAAGGCTGCCCCAAAATGGGCGGACGGACAGCGAGTGACAACGACATGAAACGGAAGTAACAACTGTGCATGTGTGTGTGTTGTATGAGTGTGTGTGTGTGTGTGTCTGTGTGTATTGCCTGTATTATTGTTATTTCAGTCAAACGCTTGTAGATTTGTCGCCAACAGCTGTGCAGCTTTTGTGGCTCAACTCGACGGCCATTTTGTATGCCCACCTATACACAGACAATCTCTCTATATATGTATATATACCATATGTATCTGTATGTATCGAATGCGGCCTGAACACGGCTGCAATTTATGTGTATCTTTTAGCTTACAAGGATAGATGGTCATTGCGCCTTGTTTGGTCCGACCTCAATCAGGGGCCCTTAGGCAGCCGCTGCTGCTGCTGCTGCCACTGCTGGTTGGCGAGGCGTACGTTCCACATATTGTAAGCTACTTAAGATTTTGCACAGATTATATTATATATGCTAAAATAGACGCGCAAATTGAGTGTGAGTTTTCCATAGATAATCTTTACAAGCAATTTAAAGCTAGACAAGTGCTAATATAACAAGCCAATGGCAACAGCCAGTCAGCCAGTCAGCCAACCAACCAGCCAGCCAGGTAGAGATACAGCAACGGCAACAGCAGCAACATCTGCAGCAACATCTACAACAGCAACATCGACAACAACAACAATAACAATGGCAAGCAAATTAAAGGCTTAAGTACTTGCTGCCGAGTTAAAAGGCCAGGCGGGTCGAACAGGTCGGCCATATCACGTGCGATCAACTAATTAAAGCAAAAACCGTAAAAACAGGAAGCCGCACATTAGGCAACAACAAAGAGACCGGGAGTGGAGTTTTTCTTTTTGTTGATAGATTGCCTCGGCTAGAGTTGAGTTTTGTGCTGAGCATGTGCAACATTAATGAGGCAATAGCAGCAGCAGCAGCAGCAACAGCAACAGCAACAGCAACAGCAACAGCTTCCTGGCCGCACTTGCCATATTCAATTATGAATGAGCAGCTAAAAATTACAGTTAACCAAGCAGCAAAGCCTATTGAGCGCACGAACAAGACTTCAGCTCAAATCAGCATGGGGCGTGGCTGCTGCCACCAATTCATGCAACCAACACAAAAGAGACTCCACTAGTTGACAAGCTAAAGCTGACAAAGAGATGGAGAGAGGGAGAGTGGGAGAGTGAGATACCGCACATCTCTGGCATGCGTAGATAAATTGAATTGAATGTCAGAGGCGCCATTGATTGTTACAGCAGTGCTCCTCTGCCACAGCCAGTTCTCTAAAGCCATTCAGCAGTGGCTGTCCATCTGGCTGTCTGTCTGTCGGGCCGCTTTCACATTTTTCAATTATGGTTAATCATGCAAATGTTTGTCGCCTGTGAAAATGTTTTACATAATGCAAAGTGAAAATGTTGCCACAGCCAATCGGGATATCGTTGGCCACACTGCAACCTGGCTGCATATATGAATAATTGCGTCTTTTTGTGTGCCCCAATGGACTTACAGCTGCCGCTGCCATTGCTGCCCACAGGTAGCACAAACAATTTTTGCCACTTCATTTCACACACACACAGAGAGAGAGAAAGAATGGAACTACCTGGCCGCAATCGATGCTGCCTTTTGCTACGTTTTGGGATTAAAAACAACCCCAAAACGTGTCGCATTATGCGTGCGTCTACTGTAGTGAACCGACAGCATTAGTTTGGTCATGTCTAAGGGCGTCCTCTGTCACGCATTCAGCAAATGCAAAATACCTGCGGGCCACAGCACCACAATTTTGCTGACCCGAAAAAGAAGGTAATGAAGTTGGCTTAAGCAGTAATTGGAATTGTCTTCAAATAAAGCCAAAAGGATGCTGCATAGATTTGTAATCTTATATTTTAGACAAAAGGAAGGAAATGTAAAACGCATAGCAATTGTTACTGAGAAGAAAAAGTGGAATAGACCTAAACATAAATAATGCCCACAACTCTCATCTATCATATGATATTTACAAACCAAATAGAATGCAATAATTCATTGAAGATATATAGTTATTTAAAAATACATTTATTTTTTAAAAATAAAAATGGAAAATATTTTGCTATGAAAATTTCTCATTCTGAATACAGATAAATTTATATAAATAAGAAATAAACTCAAATATAAATATAGCTTTTTTCTATATACAAATGAAATGTCAACTCTTTGATTATACAATTGAAATCTATTTTTAGCTAATTTCTAATTTGCTCGTTTATGAATTATTATTTCGTTTAGTCATGCAAAACTGTGCAATTCATCAACATAGTTTTAGCCCCGTTCTATTGGATAATATATGGTTTATTCTCATGGCATTATGTGGCATGTTAGCCATAATATAATGTGCCCATTCAGTTACGCACCCTAGAGCTACCCACAGGCTCTCCAACATCAATTCCCATGCGTAAACCAGACTATTTATATGTCTGCGTTTAAGTCTGTGCGTGTGTGAGTGTGTGTGTGTGTGTGTGTGTGCATGATTGTGTTTGTAGCATTTGGTCATAAATTCAAAAAGCTGTCCAGCTTAAATTTTGGTTTTTCAATTTTTGAATGTTAGACCTACAGCAAAAACTCCCCCGCACACGCACACCCAAACACACACACACACACACATCGTCTGTCGCATAGTTGTGCGTGTAACTGTAAAATGTGTAAGCAGTCAACGCACGGAGCAATGTACAGGAGTCCAAAAGGACGAACGTCACACAAAAACCATGAGATTTCATTTAATTAAAGCATTTTTTCTGGACGGGGGCTACGCAGGGGCAACCCGAGCCCAGAGCCCAATGGAAGAAAAAAACGAAAACTGAAAACTAAAATACTCGCATGCATGTTGAATTTTTGACGCCATATGTGCGTGGAATATATTAAATATATATATTTATATATATATATATATATATGTATTTTATATTATATATATATATAGATATATATTTATGTGTATGCAAACATGCCTTTAAAAAGGATAAGCGAATGTTTAGGCGTTGTCGCCATCGAAATGTTTGTAGTCCTAGCTTATTACTTGTTTTCTATACCCTGAAAGGCTTGAAAAGGGGTATATTGGCTGTGAGCAAATGTCTATAATATAAAAAGTTGCTGTGTTTATCGGTATTTCTAATCAGCATCAATCATATTCCATAAGATTCTATAAGAACTGACGACTAGAACTTGTCAAAACTACTTAATATAACTACAAGTTCCTTTTATTTTCCTAAGATCGATAAGTATCGATATACTAATAAGGCTAGAACACATTAGATCTACTTAATATAACTCTTATGATATATAACTATAAATATAGCTAATGAGCTCCCATGACAACATATCAGAAACTTTAAGCGCAAAAGTCAGCTTTAAGTTTGACTGCATTTCGTCTCTTCATACAGGGTATAAACAAGTCACGCCCACCCGCCTTTAGAACTATTCAATTTGATGTTGTTGTCGTGTGTTTCGTTTAGGTTTTTGCAGTTCCTAAACAAATATGTGACAGTGGCCACAAAAACGGTTTGCCTTTGGATTATGTGTTATTAGCTGGGCCCTGGCATGCAAAATATGAAATCGATGTGGGAACTGGGGTAGCTTGGGGCTTAAAAAAGGTTAAACAAAGGTTAAGCCTGACCCGAACAAGAAAATTGGTTAGTCACTTGGGTTGCGGCACTCATCAGAGTTATTTAGTTAAAATTAGTGCTGTCGAGGATGTCTTTTCAATAAAGCAAAGCAAACAGGCGACAGACACCAAGCCAAATTAGCTTCGGGCAATGGCAAAGGATAACAGCGAAGGATATTGTCGTGCTGATGCTGTTGCTACTGCTGCTGCTGCTGTTGCTGACAACTGCGACGCAACGTCAAAGGCCGCAGTTGCTTAAAGGCATCTTCTTGGCACTGAAAGACGCTCAGCTGGAAAATCAAGTTGGCCACCCAACAGCAGCAGCAGCAGCAGCGACGGACCCCAAGCCGCAAATCATGAAATAAACTCTTTAATTACGCCTCACGACTTTGCGGCGGGTAGTGAGGCACGCAACAAGCTAAATGGAAAATTATGCAAAATGCAGCAGCAGCAGCTTCCGAAATTGTAAGTAAAAATTATAAAATCTTTGGCACGACGTCGACTTTAGCAACGACAAAACTGCAAATTACCAAATTATAAACAAAAAGCAATGCTGATGACGACCAGCAAAGCCATAAAAAGCCCGAGGATGCAGCAGCTCTGTACCAGAGAGAGAGAGAGAGAGAGGGAGAGGGAGAGAGAGTGCAGCGTGGCAGTCAGGCAGACCGCACACAGCATGTCGCCCAGACATGCCAAACAGTCTTTAGACCCCCTCGGACCAAGCAACTAACCAAACTACTTGGCCGTCCCCTTCCTTCCGCCCGTTGTAAGCGCATTTAAACAACCTGATAGTTCGCCTGCCAACCAACTTGAACGGGCCCCCGCTCACCTGGTCCGCAGCGCTTGGCACCCACTCGATTATCACCGAAAAACGATTGACCTCACGAATTCGTAATTAATTTTCACAAAAGTTTTCCATTCGAAGACAAACTTCAAACAAAAGGCTCGAGCACACAGAATGTGAAACGTGGCTGTGGATCGTTTTTGGGTTTGGATTGCTTTTGCTTTTGCTTTTGCTCGCTCGCCTTACACTCGATGCATGTGCAGAACAGTGTATATGTGCTATGGTTACTACAATGTTTAAACATTTGAGCAGCCCGGCACATACCGTGCCACACCGTGCCACAATGTGCCCCACACACACTGTGGGGGGGCAGCAAGTGAGTCTCGCTCCAAAGTTGTATCTTGCTGCGATTCGTTCGTTTTGTTGGTTCATTCGCTAGTTGTGCGCATGATGTCGCTTAAGTGCTGAAACAATGTTCCAAGTTGTAAGAGCAACAACAACAGCAACAACAGCAACTGCCTGTCGTTGCACCAAAAATAAAGTGTGTAAAAATGAGCAACTTTTTCAAGTGAGAAGCAACTATGTGCCCTGGCAAGCAACACAAACACAAACACACACACACACACACATACACATGTTGAAAGTGAGACAAGGCGACGCATAGACTACGCCAACGACAACAACCTCAACAGCCTCAGCAGCAGATACTTGCACTCCACACCACAAGCTGGCAAAAGATACAATTTCGCTGCGGCTCAGACTGAAGCAATGCAAGTGTATGCCTGTGTGTGTGTGTGTGTGTGTGTGTGTAGGATGTGTGGGTGTATGTTAGCATGCACACACAATTTTCCAACTGGCAACATAAAGTGCACAAATTGCAATTGCAGCCAAAGCGCGGGAATCAGGACAAGAACATGTCCTATAGAAGCATCACAAAGGCACTCTTTAAGAGCCTCAAAGTATTTATATTATGGAGTCGAGATCAATTGCTATTGACTAGCCTAGATATTTCAGATAGTAACACATGAGTTCTTGGCTTTGTTGTATTTTTTGTCTATGAATATCAATTTCTTAGATTTATTTGGTTTTATTGTATGTGTTCATAAAAATAGTAGTGCAACAACAGTATTTTGTGATTAAACATAATACTTTTAAAACAATTTGAATCTTTAAAACTAGTTTCTAATTGTTTTCAAAATATTATGCTTATCACCAAATTTTGCTGTGCCGCATTTCAGTTGCACTACTATTTCTATGAACACAGCTGTATAGACATTCATTATATCATTTTCCATTTCATTTATAATCATATATGTATATACATATATAATATATGTGCACACACTCTATGCCAGCTACAAATAATCTTAGCAATTGCTCATTTCCCAGCTTACATTAAGCACTCAGAGCTTTTACGGTAAGTGCTCCGGCATAGATTAACGCCATCTTTACTACCTTACCTCACACACACATGTGTCTTTATAATGCTACCCTTTTGTTTGCAAAGTGCAACTGTGGAATGCAACGTGAAGAGGCGTTGACCGCAACACAACCTGCCAAACTGATAGTCTCCTGTCCTTAGACATGGCTGGAATGTTTCGGCAACTGCAACTGCAACGGCAATTGCATCAGCTCCTGCACGCACATTGACACTTTGCCATGATATTGGACCACATGCCACATTCAGCCTGATCTGCGGTCTATGCCTCCTGCTGTTACTTGCACTCGATCCTGCTCCTGCTCCTGCTGCTGCTGCTACTCCTGCCAAACTTTAATTTAAGCTCCTTTTGTGTGGCATTTTTAGCATGATTGCACTACAGTTTGCAACTTCTGTGCTTGTGGCTTGTTGTTGTGGCAGACACCCAATGACGCAGCACAAACTGTTGACCCGATCCGAGACAGCAACGGACATCGATTTGTTGCCCCCGTTGTCCGTTGCCCGTTTGCCTGCCTCGCATCCAAACTGATGTCAAAATGTGGCTGGGCAAAGTGTAAATAAAAATGCTAACCACAAGAAAGATGCAAAAACTTCAATTGGAGCAGCAACACAAGCAACTGCCACAGCAACTTTCAAGTACTGCCAAAGTGAAGAGTTGGCCAAACATCTTTTCTAGATATGTATTTGTATTTATATATATACATGTTATACTACCTCCTGGACAGCTAAAACGTAGTCTAAGCTCAGTCAAAAATAAAACAAATGATTAGATACATCTTTATAGAGTAATCTGCTCTATCGTTGCCTATATGTTTCCTTGCTCAAAGCCTCACTTGGCTCTTTGGAATATGAGCATGCCCAACTGTGCTCAATCTCTCAATTTAATTCCCTAAATTTCGCATAAAGTGTCTTCAGAAAGTTTTCTTCAGAAATTTCGCTTAAGTTTAACGCGTTTTTCTCACTTGTTTGCTGATATTGAAATTAATTTTGCAAGCTGCTGGCGACAAGAGCACAACAACAGCTGCCAACAACCAGCCCAGCAGGCAGCTCCTACCACGCCACCCGACACCCGCCACACACACACACACACACACAGAGCACGCCCCTCATTTTGCTTTGTTGTGTGACTTGTAACTTTTGTAAAGCGCTTTTTTCGGCGCTCAAGTTAAATTTGAACGCTTGACTTGGACAACTTTCGCGAGTGACAGTTGCCTTGCCGCTGTCGCTGCACTCGCCGAGACTCTGAAGCTCTGAAGCTGCGTGCGCAGGGGCCTTTTAGACGGCACAAATTGCTTCAAGTTTTATTTCTCTTGCCTTATTGCTGGCATTCAAGTGCTTAAATGTCTCACGAGTGTTACACGTCATTTGAGTGCACACTCGAAAAAGACTACAAAACTACAAAATGACAAACTAGAGCCATGAATTAAGCGGAAAGCAGCTGCTGCAGCTTTTATGACATTAAGTATCTTTTTGGTGCAGCGAGCAAGGGTGAGGCAGAGAGTGAGGCGCAACCGCGACGTCAAAAGCTAGAGACAAGTTCAACTTAATCAATTTAAAGTGCTTACCGCAAAGTCAACAGTTCAAACTAACCGCAAGGCAGCAAATACACACCCACACAGAGCGGGAGAGAGAGGCAGAGGGCGAGAGAATATGCTGCCTGCCCTTGCCTTAGTCTACTCTGAGTTATTAGGCAAATTGCAGCACATAGACTCTCAGCAGGTTGTCGTCCGACTGACCAACAAGTGTCCAGTTCTTCCGTGGAGCTGTGGACAGTTCGTACTGTCCAATTACCTACCCCCCATTGTCCTGGCATGTTAAGTATCCTTTTCACTGTGCGCCTTTTGTTTTTCCCTTCGTTTTTTTTTTCCTTTTCTAGCACGCTGCGACGCTGTCAACGTGCCGCACACTTTACCTCTGCCTCGGCCTCGGCCTCTGTCCCTGCTGCTTGTTTGGCTACGTGTATTTGTGTTTACTTTGTTGTCAACATTGGAAAATTATGAAAATTAATATGAAAATTGTTGTTATTATGGACACTCTACTCCACGCTCTCTCTCTTTCTCTCTCGCTCTGTGTGTGTGCCTGTGTTTACATAGCCAATTGTTAGTTTTGGATTTAATTACTTGCCTCAACTTCAACATTAATTTGATTGAGCATTATGCGACATTGAGCCCTAACTTGAGTTCGTGCCCAGTTTCAAGTTGTACAATTGATAGCACACTTAACCCCATTCATTCCCCTTTCTACTCTCTCCTGCCCTTTCTCTTTCGCTAAGTCGGAAAAGGGTCTCTGCCATTTTCCCAGCGAAAGCAAAAGGAAAAAAAACCCTAAGCAAATCAATTGGGCAACCGCTTTGCACTCTCGACATTTGCATTGACTGCTGCGTTGTTGTTGCTGCTCTATTTGCATTGAATTATGCAATCAGCTTACTTGCAATACACCAACACACACACACTCACACACACACACACACATACACAACACATGCATGCTCTATAATATATGCGAGTGAAAAGTTAAGCCAAGCAAAAGACGGCCAGGATATGCTAAGTAAGGCAAAAGCAGCTAAGCAGAGCTCAATCTGCATTTATGATAAGCATAAGCCTGACATCTTGTTAACTGGGCTGCCAACAAAAATCAGCTCAATTATATTTATGCATAGCTTATGATATGATATGTGATATGATATATGATACATATGATATGCTATGCCATAATTAGATAACATATTGATTGGGCTTTATTTTACCATATGAAAGAGAAAGAGATTACAATTTTATATATTTTTAGTTAGTATATTTATTTTATATTTTATATTTTATATTTTATATTTTTTATTTTTTATTTTATATATTTTTGTATTTTTTATATATTTCTCTTGCCACAACGCCATTTAAACTGTCTATCAAGTAAGTCAAACGAAATGCTTTTAAAAATTTAACACACTTTTGTGAGTCTCAAATCAATTAACGAAACTGTAAAACTATCATTTACCCAATTCATTAAAATATGCCACCTTTAATTAGAGCTCTTGATAGCCCAGAAAAATCGAATTCGAATTCAATTATCGAACACTTAAAAAACGAAAGAGAGAAAAAAGCATATAGTTAGCTTCGCTAATAGAAACGTCATAAAACACTCCATTATAAATGTCGAATGTCAATGAATATGAACGCTCGGCTATAAAACTCGAATTGCCCGAATTAAGCAGCTGTTTAAAAAGTACAAAATCCCCCAACACACACAGCCCCCATTTTGCTATAATTCAAATGCATTGAGTGGGCCAAGGAAGGGGGTTGGCAGTCATGACAGTTTTTTATGACACTTTTATTTCCTGTAGGCAAATAAAGCAGCAGGCAAAAGTTTAACGGTTTGTGCAGTCAAACTTTCAACTTCATTATCATGATATGGGCACTGAATGCAGTAAATGCATTTTTATTTATTATTATTATTTACAAATGCATTAAACACCATATTTAATTGCATCATAAAAACGAGTCCGACGACGACGACGACAACGGCAACGACAACGACGACGACAGTTGGACATTCAGCCAACAGCCCAGTCGAACTGTCTGCGGCTACCAAATGCAATTGAAAATGCTTTTCCTATGTATCTGTGTATCTGTGTATCTGTATCTGTTGCCTATGTTTGTATTGGTATCTGTATCTGTTTATTTAGTTGCATTGCTTATCGCAAATGCCTTTTCCCTATAACGCTTATGCGTGTGATATTTTTATGGGTTTTCCAGTCAGCCAAGCTGATAGACAAGTTACATTTTTGGCCCCTGTTTCTGTGTTGTTGTTGTTGTTATTGTTATTGCTGCTGTTGCTGCTGCTGTTGTTGTTTGCTGTTCACAGTTTTTCGTTATTATTTACACAATTGACCCTTTCACACCAAAAACTCATTGAACTTCGGCAGCAGCAGCTCACGTACAGCAAGTTCTTAGCAGCGAGTGTGTATAAGTGTTTGTGTGTCTATGTGTCTGTGTGTGTGTGTGTTTGTTGTGTGCACCTCTCGCTGAACTGTAAATAGTCATAAATGTTTTGTTTATGTTTACAATTTAGCTGCTGTTGTAGTTGCTGTTGCTGTTGCTGTTGCTGTTGCTGTTGCAGTTGCTGTTGCTGTTGCAGTTCGTGACTCCTCTAATGTTGTCGACGTGGTTGTTGCAGCATGTTTCCTTCTCCTTGTTGTTGTTGTTGCAACTGTTGTTGCTGCTGCTGTTCGAGCCAAGATTTCTGAATTGGTAATGGAGCATGTGCAGTTCAGAGAGGTGAGCGAGCTGCATTTTATTGCTATCTAAATCGCTGACCGGCCATTTACGTATGTCTTGGGCTTTTATTTGCTTTTAATTTGACTCCAAACGGGACTCGAAATGTCAGCTCTAATCTACATATGCCAACGGAAATAATCAGAGTCGCCCGCCCGCTTTCACCCTCACCCTCACCGTCAGCCCCACCACTCGACTACATAAATCTCTGTATATATGCATATTATTAATGCATTCAATTAAGTGACCATAACAATTAAAGTCATTATAACAAACATTAAGCCAAATGGCCGAAAGCTATGAAAATTGGTCTCTGTTGCCATTGTTGTTCGTTGTTTGTTGTTTGTTTGTTAAAGTCCACACAAAACAGCGCACTAAATTATTTACGATTCCGTCTAAATACAAAACGAAAAAAAGCCAACTACATATTAACACAAGCACTTCACATAATTGTAAACGCGGCCTAATAACATTATAAAACACAGTTTACTTTTGTTTTTCTAGCTGGTTATTTTGTAGGTGCTGGCCTAATGAAGACCAGGCCCAAGCACATAACAAAAAGTGCTCATAAATAATTGATACAGTTCGCAAAGCAGCTGCATTAAATAAATAAGCCAATAATTGTGTTTTATGGATTAGGCCAAGTTGGAAATAATATCAAATATATAAACAAACCAAGTTTAACTGCTTTGAAATGATTTTTATTCAACTGTTTATCGATCTCCTTTAAATTAATGACAATTTTTTAGGTTCATCTAATCGCTTTGAAGGGCTCAGCTGTGGCAACCGGTTTGAAATCCTCAACTAACTAATCAGTTTACAATAACTAAATTAGATTAGGGCAAATTAATTGATATGCCAAAATCAGAAAAAAGGTTGGCCGAAACAATCGGATTGAAGCCCAACAAAAATGTTTAGAGCCACATTAATTAGGGCCCACAAATGACAACAACAAAGCGCGGCCAACTAAATCATTCAGTTGTCTTTCCCGTATGGCATTTTAAACTTCATTTATCATTGGCGCCGATGAGCAGCGAACAATCAATTAAATGGCTAAGCGTAGGAGAGAAAGTGACTAGCTGACAGATACCCTAGAGTTGAAGATGAACAATGAATTCCCGTTTAGGCAATCTAAATGCAAAATTGTAATCATATTTTAAGGCTGTTTGGAATGAGTGTTGGGTTTAATATGAAAATCTTAGACTAAGGTTAAGATAGCACTACTATTTTCATGAACACAACTTGATATATGTGTAGCTAAGCTACTTCTTGTCTTCGTCTTGTATATATAGATATATTCTATCAAATCAATTATATTTGATTCTGTCTATCACACATACCCTGCTCACACATTGCACCAATTACAGGGTATTGCAAAACGCCAACCAAAATAAAACCATATGATTAATGCCAAACATATTGTAGGCAATCAATAAAATGAAATAATACACAATTTAGCATAAATTATGCAAAGGGTATAATTAAATAATAATAAAATCGTATAGTCGTTATATGCAATGGGCCACATCAATGCGAAATTAACTTGAATTATTTAAACAAAAAGAAATCCCAAAAAAAACCAAAACTACAAAGCCAAATTGGAATTTTGTGATACGAATTTGAAATTTCGGAGCTGCAATTAAAAATGCGCATAAATTACAATTGAACAACAGCAACAACAACAACAGCAACAACATCAACAACTACACGAAACTCGACAACAATATTAGTTTATAATTGCAATATAAATTATAAATAAATGCTCGCGCCTGTCACAACAACAGCAACAGCAACAACAACTGCAAATATTTTGCATAAATTCATGAATTACGGAGATGAAGAGAACAAGAAAAAAAGGTGAGTACAATAAGCAACAATGAAAATTAATTAAAATATTCATAAGCCAACGCTGCGTGGGCGTCATCAAAGTTGACGATTAAATGTCAAAATCAGTGAAGAAAACTGAGAGAGAAAAAACTTTTTGCTAGCAGCAAATGAAAACGCGAACGCAAGTTGGCCAGAAAACTATAATGTTTAAATATGTATATGAATTAATATATATAAATATGTATAAATACATAAATATTAAGTGGAGTATTATTGTACTCGTTCACAAACTGCAAAGAGTATATTAGCTTTCTGCAAAAAATAAACTTTATCTTAAATTTGAGAAAAAACACATAATCAATATATATAATAAAAATTTATATTATAATATAAGGTTGTCAAAAAAGTCTTGCGGTATTTCCGCAAGCTTGTCTTTGCAAGCGCGTAGTTCTAGTTGTATTCGTCGCATCCGTTCACGCTAGAGCATTTTGGAAAGCTCTTTTCACGTGCTAACACGTGTTTTATTAATTGTTGTTTGTTTTTAGTCGTTCGTGAGTTATAGCGTCGCAAACAACCTATTATATAGATATAGGAATTTATATGGATTAATTGATATATATTTGAAAATATACTCATATTTATATTGAAATCAACTTTTTATTCCCATTCCTTTAAATTAAATATAGTTTGAATATTTATAAACCTATTTCATTTGCTTTCTTTTCATCAAATTTCTATTATCTTTTTACATAAATATAAACAATTTACTCTCATTCATAGCAGTTAACCCACTCTCTTGCGTCACACAGTCGCTGCCTTTATAGGCAGCTAAAACTTAAGATCTGCAATTTGGATTAGCTCTATTTAAGTAACGCCTTTTATATTGAGCGTGGGCGCAACGTGTGAAAAGCGGTTCTTGTTTTCTAATTAATGTTGCCGTCGCACAACTACAACAACAACAACAAAGAGCAACAAAGGGTTCAGTGCTCTCCGTGTTGTTCATGTTGCTGCTGTTGTTGTTGTTGGTGTTTGGCATTTCCTGTAATTTGTCGAGCGCGGAAATTGCTAGCTGGCCAGGCTCACGGCTCACAGCTCACAGGCTCTTGCATATTAATTTAAATATAATTATGATAATTTTTATTGTCAAGCCAAAGAGGCAAAGGCTGCCACATGTTGATGTTGCTGCTGCTGTTGGCCCTTGGGCAACGAACCCTTTTTCGTCCTTAACCATCCGATTGGATTAGTTATTGAGTTATTTTAAAACTAAAGGCAACGATCCTTAACGCAACGCGACGGACGCGCCTCGCTGAACGCGCTGCAGTTCGGGCCGGGCCAACAACTTGTGACTGACATTTGTGCGTCAAATTAAGTGAACTCTTTCCTTTTTTTTATCTTTTCTTTTTGTTGTCTTTGTTTTGTCTTTGCTTTGCTGCTGCAAGGAGTCAGCGGACGCAGCAGTCGTCGGAGTTAGTGGCACATGGTCAACAAGAGGTTGGCTTCCTGCCTGCCTGCCTGGCCTGCGTGGCCTGCCTGGCTTCACTGCCTGACTGACAGACTGTGAGTGACTGTTATTGTTGTTGTCTTCGGCCTGTCCCCTGCGTTGCGTAAACTATAATTAATAACAAAACATGTTATGGTTATGCCCGCGCTGCCGTCTCATGAAAATTGTTTCTTATTTTTTTGCCCGCGGCCTGCGGCTCACAAAAGTAAGCGGCGGCGGCGGCGGCGGCGGCGGCGGCGGCTGCTGCTGCTGCAACTCTTTGAGTCTGGGTGAGTCTCGGGCTTCTGCCTGCTGCAACAGTTGCTGCTGCCTATTCTGATTCTCTCGAGCCAGCCTCGCCAGGCCTGTGCAACACATGTTATGCATTTTTTAGCTGTCCTCGGCATTCGAAAAATTATGTAGCATTTAATTAGCGCATAATTGCAGCGACCTCAGCCCCAACTCGTTAGCCCCAAAAGCTGACAGAGACAAAGCTTTGGCTTAATCCCCGCAGCTACTTAGCGAGCGGTCCACAGAAATGTCAACGCATGTCAGACAGACACACGCACACACACGCACACACAGCTCAACTCCTTCCCTTTCATATTTTATGCATTTTCTATTTATTTTTTTGGTCTAAGCAAGTTCAAAGGCAGTCAACGGCTTCCGTTGGAAAAACTCTTCGTCTGCGACATCGTCATCCTTTCTAAGCGATTTTCATATGCCTTCGCTGAAGTTTTCGAGCTTTCCAGTTGCCAGTTGGCAGTTGCCAGTTGCCAGTTGCTTGTGGCTTGGCAAATACTCAACAAACCATGAAAGTAAATAAATGTTTTGCAACGTTGCAGAAATAAAATGCAATTTAAGTCGCACCAAACTGACTAACGCGACCGAAATAACAAAAACAAACACAAAATGTGTAAAAAGCTGCACAAAAAAAATATACTGAAATATCTAGAACGTTGCAACGCAGCATGCCTCCTGTCTAGCCTGCCACGCTGCATGTTTCTCAGTTTTGTTTTTTATATTTTTATAAAATATATACACATTTATATATATATATATATACATATATTTATATATATTTGTTTTTCTTTTCTGCATTAGAATCGTCTGTTTTGCTGGCAGTTAAAGTTGGGGGCTTCGAACTTTTGCATGCTGCACAAAGGAAAGTGAAATGCAAAATGAGTTTGGCTGCCTATGCGAGAGGGCACATGGAAGAGGTTATGCAAATGCAACAAGAGTCAAGGGAGCTGCCAGTATGCCCATACAACATTAGCAGCAAAAAAAGGTTGGGAATTACAAGTATTTAAGAACAAGAGCAAGAGCATCAAATTATATCATTCACAATGGAACAAGAAACTGTTCTAAATTCTAAAAATTTATGTATACAAATTTCTTTGATTTTGGTTATTATCTTGCAATGTATAAAGCTATCTATGAAATAATTTGAAAATATTTCCAATACGAATTATTTATAGCAAATTCAAGTTATTAAAGTTATATAAAAAATAATTTTTAAATGCATATTTAATAAAAATTATTGAAAATTAAAAATTGAAATTTTTCAAAAAGTATTTTTTAAATATTATTTATATTGTACAATATATATGATTATTTAAAGCTTGAATATAAATAATATATTTATATTTTTTTTAATATAAATATAAATTTATAAAATATATTTT
Organism: Drosophila leonis; assembly: GCA_035045365.1. Taxonomy (NCBI): domain Eukaryota; kingdom Metazoa; phylum Arthropoda; class Insecta; order Diptera; family Drosophilidae; genus Drosophila; species Drosophila leonis. Next base: position 3,869,631 of record JAWNPC010000338.1, on the reverse strand, counting down.
TTAATAATATTTTATTTTTTATATTTTAAAATTTCTATATATTTTTCTTTCATTCTCAACTCTGATTTTTCAGTTCTTTCACTTCTTACTTTTTACATTATATTTTAAAATTTCTTTAAATTTTTTTTTATTTTCAATTGTTTTTTTTCTGTCTCTTGACTGCTGCCAATCAAGGCGCATCTTTACTGTGAATGATTTCGCATCAGTTGTTCGGCCTATTGTGTTTAATGCTTCTCCTGGGAAACGTTAAAGTAAAACGAATTGAAAACCGAAAAAAAACAACATGCGAAGTGCTGCAAATGGCAGACGAAACGGAACAATAATTAAAGCAAAATCAACAGCAACAACAACAGGCACAAAATGAGGACACAACAACAAGAAGAAGAAGAAAAGAAGAGGTGGAGGAGGAGGAAGAGGAGAAGGAAAAGCCAACGCAGCAGCTCCTCAAACTTTGAATGGATGATGTGCGCCTGGTGGCTGGATAACTGCCCCTTGCAACAAAAATCATGTCGTTCCAGTTGTCGTTTGTTGTTGCTGCATTTGGTATTTTTTTTTTTAAATTTTTTTTTATGTTGTTTTGTCATTGATGCCGCTGCGTTGATTTGTTGTTGTTTTTGCTGATGAGCCAAGAGTACGCAGCAACAACAACAAAAAACAGAAGTTAAAAAAAAATGCAGTGCAAAAGTCGAGTGCAAGGCATATCTACAGCGTCAACTGGTTGGGTGTCGCCGCAGACAACTTGAAAAAGTAGAGAGCAGACGCGGGCTATGAGAGAGGAGTAAAACTGCAGCAGCCAGTGCCTCTGCGCCCCGCCACCCCTTCCGCATCCCAGAGCCTAAATGTTGCACAGCTAGCCGCGCCCCTCAATTGACAGTCACGTCAATTTTTGCTAGCGGAACACACACGCAGTCGGGCCAGCAAACAGATTTCCCAGACAAGCAGGTGGCAAAGCCTGCGAGCTACAACTACGACAACAACAACAACAACAACAATAACAGGAACAGCTATTGATGTGCCCCGCAGTAGCAGCGGTAATTGCTGAACGGTCTACGTTCCATGCAAATTTTACCTTTGCGTGTCTAGGCCTATACACAAACACAGCCAATACACACACAATACACACACATACAACATACAACAACACACAATACACACAAAACACACACACACAATGCCTGCCACGCCCATCGCTGCCGCACGCCCTCTTGCCGCAAAGCATTCAGTTTGAGTTTGTTTCTAGCTGAGATTATGTTGTACTTTTCGAGAATTTAGTTGTTCCTCTGCCCTCGCCAATGGGCATACCCAATATGCCGTTAAATGTGTAACTCAATAAGTGGCCTACAGTGATGACAGCATATGAAGAAATTGAAAAGATAATAAAGAAAAAATACATTATGAATATGATTAAATTTCTAATATTGTTTATATAAGTTAACTAACTAATATAACTAACTATATAACTAATATTTTATATATATCGCATAGTGGGCAATTCTATTTCACGAGCGTTTACTGTAGCTTTGTTTCAGTCTTGCGCTCTTGTGGGGGTTAAGCCAGGCAAGCACAAGATTAATATAAGCTGAAGAATTGTTTTTTGTTGTTAATTTTTAGTTTTTAATTATTATACAAATAAAATAATAAATAAAAAATAAAATAATCAAAAATAAAATAAAATTATAATAAATAAAATAAAAATAATAATAAATTAAATCAAAATAATCAAAAATAAAATAACAAATAAAAAATAATAATAATAAATAAAATAAAAATAATAATAATTAAAATAAAAATAGTCAAAAATAAAAAAAAATTATAATAAATAAAATAATAAATAAAATAAAAATAATAATAAATAAATAATAAAAAAAATAATAAATAAAATAAAAATAATAATAATAAAAATAATAAATAAAATGCAAATAAGAATAAATAAAATAATAAATTAAATAAAAATAATAATAAATAAAATTTTTAAAAATAATTAAAAATATTTTAAAAATAAGTGAGCCTTTTTTTTATAAGTTAAAGCATTCGACTAGCAAATTGCATTTAAATTTTGTTGATATCTCTTTGAGTTTAGATTTTATAGATGACCAAATATTTGTTAAGGCAAGGCCAATTTATTTATACAAATTTCTTTCTCTCTTTTTCTCTCTCACATGATCGTGAGTCGGAGAGCGAGAGAAAAGATGACAAATGATCATGCAGTGAGCGACATTTGTGCTTTACACGAACAAACATGAGCTCGACTTTGAATCGAGTTTGTGCAACTTGCAAGTACAAGATTTGCTTGCCACAGTCACGTAATGCATTCTTTATTACAAGCCCAAGCAACATTTGCCATCGGCACAAATTGAGTTATTAAGACTGAAGCAATTTGCAAGTGTATTAAATCTTCGGCATGCCCTAGTAATTTCTTATTCGCTTCGTGTTGCTGTGCTTAGGGCTTGGCTTCAGTTGAGATGATTTCAATTAGTGATAAATCAGCGACAGCCAAGGGAATAAGCACAGGCAGTGAGAGAGTGCGTGAGAGAGAGAGAGAGAGAGAGAGATAGGGATAGACTGTAGTGCAACGGAATTATAGCATTAAACAAATTTATTTATAACACAAATTAAATAAACCATTGCGAAGCAACTAGCGAATGCAATTTGCAGATTTACTAACCCCCCCCCCCTCAGCCACCCCCCGTTGGTTCCGCCCCCTCCACAAGCAAAGCTCATCTGCCAAGTGGCTGACCGCCTGGGCACACTGTTGCTGCGGCTTAGTCCAAATGGCAATTGCAATTACCAATGGCCATGGCGCAACAACGTGGCATAAAAACAACTAAACAACGCCGAGCCGACGACAGTTTGACTTGCAATTTTGCTGCCGCTGCCGCTGCCACTACCGCTGCTGGACCAAGCGGCCGGCGGTCGCATCATCATCAACATTGAGAGCGCGCGCGCCTGTTCAGCCCGTAGTATCCATTACTCGGAATATGGGCCGTTTACCAGGCAACCGAGGGGAAGTCAGATACAGCGAGGGTCCGAAAAATGCGCGCGTTTCAAGCCCTGCGGCTAACTGAGGCCCAGTCCCAGCTTCAGCTCCAGCTACAGCTCCAGCGCCCTGGCTGGCCAAGTTTGCGAGAAAATCGATTTCTGCTGCTGCTACGCTTGGGCCAGTGCCTGCCGCCTTTTGCGACCAGCCGCAGTTGCATGCCCCGCGCTGCTGCTGCTGCTGCTGCTGCTGCTGCTCACTGGCAGGACCTGTACGTTTGTTTGTTTGTTTGTCGCTTTTAATGTTCGCAACGTTCCAGCGCGCGGAGGCGACTCTTGACTGATTTTTATGCTTTTGGCCCAATTGCCCCGCAGTAGCCCAGGCCCAGGCCCAGGCACCGACTGAGGCTGAGGCTGCCTGCCGACCGGTTTTTGGGCAGCGTTGATCTTTGCGTCAACACAGCATCAGGCAATGTGCACTGCCCCGCCCTCAGCCCTTCACGCCCCCGCCGCGCCCCATTAGCGGCTCTTTGTTTGCGTTGCAGTTTGCAATATATAAGGTCATTCCCTTTGCTTTTGTTATTGTTGTTGTTGCTGTTGCTGTTGCTGTTGTTGTTGTTGTTGTTGTCCAGCCTGCACGCTTTTCGTTTCGTTTGATGGTCGCGCGCACGCGGCCTTTTGTTAGTTTTTCCAGGCGCATTTTCATTATTATTGCCGTACATATAAATACTCTTTGCAAATGTGGCCCAATTACTTTAATAACACGTTTTGCTTGATTAAGATATTTGCCATAAAAGGTGCACATACATAAGCATTAACTATACAACTGACTGACTGAATAAACGAGGTCTACTTGCATTGACTTTACAGTTTACTTTACTTTATATATTATATAGAAGAATATAATATTCTATAATAGAATATCAAAGATCTGAGAAATCAATATATGCAACATATATGCATATGTATATGCAAATATATATAATTATCATATATATTACTGGATAGATATTTATTTCTATATCATCGACAATTAGTCATGTATTTCTATATAATTTACTTTTCTAAATAATTCAAATCTTTCGTATATGATCTAAATATCTAATAATCATCATATATTTATCATATAAGTTTCTTATAATCAAAAGGATTTTTAAAACCAATTTTCATTTCTAGAATTTTCCAGAATTTCACAATCATTTGATATAGAATTTTTATTTCCAGAATTTTCTAGAATGTTATATTTATTTAATATAGAATTTTCATTTGTATAATCTTGTATTTCCTAATGAAAATATGTCAATATATTTTGTATATCAAATTTGTAGTTTTTTTTAAAACATTTATTAAGTAGAGTTTTTTACTTTTACTTTTTTATTTTTATGAATTTACTGAACTTCTAGAAAAAGTTATTTATTATTTTATTTAAGAATTTATTTTTTATTTCAATCAAAAAAGTGAAGTGGAAATTCCTAAAAATAAGTTAAGTTATGAGAATTCAAGCCTTAAGTTATTTTTTCAGATAGATATAGATAGAAATAGAAATACAAATAAAAATCAAGTATAACTTTTTCTAAATATATTAAATAAAACAAAAATATATATTTATTTTTTTATGGTAATAAAAATCAAGTTTAACTTTATCTAAATTTATTAGTATCTGGCCGTATTTAAAGAATATTATCAATAACTTATTTTTATATATAATATATAATTCTTGTCTAAATATCCTCGGTTTCTTAGATCGAAATCGCATTACAATAACAAATTTTCCGTAGGGAACTCAAATTTCGGCAACAAATATTAGCAAAGACCTCGAAATAATATTATAAAGTATAAAGTTACGGATTAAACTATTGTAGAATTAGTTTTTCATAAAATCTTTTTTCGTTTTTTTTTAATTCAACCAGAATTATTTTTACTTAAAATCTTTTTCTTCATAAAATTTCTAGTTTCTGATTTAACTAAAATTAGTTTTTCTTAAATTCTTCTTCTCCATAAAATTTCTAGTTTTTGTTTCATTTTATCTTTTTCTTCAACAATTTTCTAGTTATTTTGCTTTAAATTTATCTTAATAAACACGAAAAAATTGTTTAAGCTAAATTTAAAATTTCTCAAAGTCCCATTTCAGTTAGAGTATTCAAGTTTCTACAAATTTGTTGCACTTCGTCGCTGCCTATTCACAGAATGAATATTTGAGTGCAGTATTTTATTCATTGCACTCACAATTTGCTGGCTGGGACTTAAAGTAAAGTTAAAGTTGGCCGTTGGCCGTTGGCCGTTGGCTTAAAGTGCGTCGCCGAGTTGGTCGAAAGGCAGCGGCTGCTTATCGCATAATTGGTAGCAATGTTGGCTGCCAGTTTTTGCGGCGCTGCTGCTGCGAGTCGGACGCATTCCGGAGATGCCGGCAAAACACTTGTCAGCGACTTAAATGGCGCGCAGCTGGCCAACAAGGAGCCGCATTCACGTCCAAGGTGGACACACCTCTGGCACAGACACAACTGAAGGTGTTGCCACTGATGTTGCCACTGATGTTGCTGCTGCTGAGACATTTGATGTGATTATTGAGTTATGCCCAACGGGGGCAGCTGCTTGGCATATTTCTCTTAATTTTGTTGATCAAGTTATTCTTCACTCTGCTTTTTTTTTGTGTTTTTGGCTGACAAAAATATGAGAACAACAAAAATAACACACGAATGTGAGAAGAGCAATTGGATAAAGTTTGTTTTCTACCGTTCACCCACGTAGCAAGCGCAGCAGCTGATAAAAACATGGAATGACAAAACTAGGAAAAGCCAACTCAGCAGCTGAGCAGCCGGCAGCGCAGCAGGCACAGATTTTATAGCCGCCGCAACAACAACAACAACCCCAAATGAGTAGTGGCCAAAGAAGAAGTAAAAAAAAGAACATTAAAAAAGAGAAGAAAAAAAAAACACAACACGGATTGCCAACAATAATAACAACTACACACACACAGAGAAAGAGAGAGACTCACACACACACGCACTGCTGGCAGAGCACTCCAGCTGTGCTGCCTGCAATCAATAAAACGGATTAGAAATATCCTCAAATGCGTTGTTCACGGAACGAGAGTGAGATGGAACGTGTGCGAGAGACAGCGAGAGCAAAGGTTTGAGCAGAGAGCCCAGCATTAGGAGGCGGCTGAAGGTGACTGCAAATCATTTACAATAACAACGGCAAATGCGAATGAAGCAGAAGGACAAAAGGGGGAAACGAAAATGTAGCGGCACTTACCATGCGATTTGCAAGCTGTGTTGCCGTTGACGTCGGCAGCGACAGTGACTGCTGCTGCTGCTTCTTGTTGAATTTACGTTTTTTTTTATTTTATCTAAATACGCGCGGCACACGCGTATTGAAGATTTACCGTTGTGTTCAAGCTTCAATTGTTGTTGTTGTTGTTGTTGTTGTTGTGTTTGTGTCACACTTGCAGCAGTCGCAAAATTCGTACACTCTTTATCTCTCTTACTCTAGATCTCTCTTCAGTTGACTGTGACCTTAGCGCCAACGACCTTTGGGGCGGCGGCACTCGACAGCGTCTGCCGGCAAAACACACACAAATTGTTGTTGCTGCTGTTCTTCTTGTTGTATTTGTTGTAATTTATGTATGCAAAAAAAACTGTGTACATTAATTGCATGCAAGAGACAGCGACGGCGATGGCGACAGCGACAGCGACTGAGACGGCGACTGCGACAGCGGAAGCTTCTGCCTGTTGTGCTTGTGTTTGCGTTTGTGTTTGTTGTTGTTGCTATTGCTGTCTACCTTTTATTTAAAACGTCGCTGCTGCTACACATAATTGCAGCAGCCGGCAGCAGCGACGTTGACGCACGAAAATTGCTCGTTTGTTTTTGTTGGTGCTTCTGCTGCTGCTGGAACACACACGATGTTAATGCTGATGCTGCTGCTGCTGCTGCTTCTGCTGCTTGTGTATGTGTGTGTGTGTGTGTGTGTGTGTGTTATCACGATTTCTTATGCTGCACGTGAAGCTCTCAAGCTCGTATTATAATTATTTGATTGTCTCTCTTGCTCACCGTTTTATTATTATTATGATTATGATGATTAAATGCCTCACACGCGCACCGTTACAAATGCTTCATATTTATGTTCAATTGCATTGCATCTCAACTATATAAATTCAACTGAAAACATAACACAAAAACCAAAAAAGGTGCAAAATAAAATTTATTATTTATAAATATAAGCGGATACTGGTTCACTTTACATTAACAACGTTAACAAAAACAAAAACGACGGAAAGTATTTTCTGGTTTCTTTTTTTTTTTTTTTTTGTATATTGATATAACGTTCTTGCACTTTACAGTTTGATTCAATTGCGTTACGGTGTTTTGTATTTGGTCGCCTGTCTTGTTCGCAGTGTTTGCCGCTGCGAGGAAAAACACGTCCGTTCACGTCAAGAGTTGCTCGGCAACAGCAACGAAACATACAAAATGAAACGCAACGAGCCCCAACAAGCGCAGCAGAACTAAACGAAACGAAACGGCGGCAATGAAACGTGCACGAGGGATAAAAACCACAGCGAGCTGGCACGAAATGAAACAAAAGAGAGCGCAAATGGCAAGCAAAGAGAGCCGTGAGACAGTGAAACGAAACGAAGAGAAAACTCAACGAACAACATAAAACAAGCGAAATACTTAACGAAGCGCTGCACGCAGCAATACAGGTGAGTCAAATCAGTTTGATTTGACAAAGTTCTTCAAAAACTAAAGATTTTTTAGACTACCTGTTGGCAGGTGAATAAAAATATTGATTTGTGTAGAAATATGAAATGTATATTTAAAAAAATTTAGTTTTAATTTGAAAATTAATAATTAATAATATTAATTTTAAATAAATAATTAATATTTAAAATTTAATACTAAAAATATACATATATATTTTACTATTTTACTTATATACATAAATTTGTATAGTTTTATTGGCTCGCTTTGAGTTTTCACACCTGAGTTTTTCGCGATTTCGAATTTTCGATTAAAATTAATTAGATTAATGCAGCAAATGAATAGAAACTGTAAAATGTGGCAGCGAGCGTTCAGTTTGCACCTTCCACTTGCCTCGCAATGTTGACGTTCGCGTTGCTGCTGCTGCTGCTGCTGCCTGGCCAATCGATAACTTATCGATTATCGATATTAGCCGACGCTTCTGCTGTTGACCAGATCCAGCAAATGATAGCGAGAATAAAAAGCCAACGACCCATTGAGACGCTGCTGCTCATGCAACGCGAAAGCCACTCCAACGGCTGCCTGAACGAGCTCAATCCAATTGGAATACCTGTGCTGCGCCTGGACGCAGCTAACGGCATGCGGCTAGGTGAGCACTTCAACAGCGAGGCACTGGCCTTGGTCTGCATCCAGCAGCTCGACGATCTCGTGCTGCTGCACAGTTTGGCTGAGACTCTGGAGCGCATCCGCGAGACGCGAATCCTGATCTCACTGCATCCAGATCTGGAGGCTGATCTCCCGCTGATCGCGAATCGGGCCGATAAATACAAGTTGATGAATCTGCTGGTGGTGCTGATGGCGCCGGCGATAACTGCCTATCGATTGCAGCCATTTCCGGTGGCGACCTTTGCGCCGCTGAGCGAGTCCGACGGAGCCCAACTCTTCAGTCGCATCTGGGGCGACTTCCAGCAAAGGATTGCCATAGCCCTGCCCAGCCTGCATATACCCGGCAGCTTCCTGGCCAAGCAACGGGCCGGCGGGCACACGGCCTACCTGGGCGGCTACATGGATCGCCTGATCAAGGCGTTCGCGCGCCTCTACAACATCCAGCTGCGCCTCCGGACTGAGGGCTGGCTAAGTGACGTGGACATACGGGAGCTGGTCAGGCGCCAGGAGGTGGACCTGCCCATGTACGGCAGGATATTCTCCTTCAACACGGAGTACACGACCTACCTGGACATTGCCCAGGTGTTCATAGTGGTGCCGTGCGGCAAGGAGATGCGCCTGGACGATGTCTATCGAGGTCTGCGCACCTATTTCCTGATCATGCTCGGAGTCTATGTGATCTTTGCTCTGCTCGAGCACCTGCTGGAGCTGGCGCAGCAGCGTTTGGCGGGGCAGTGCGTGAACTGGAACTGGAACTGGTTCGTCAATCTGCGCGTGTTCGCTGGCGCCTTGGGCCTGCCCATGGGCATCATCCGACGCTATCGCAGCCTCACGATGCGCCAGTTCCTCGTGATCCTGTACGTCTTCAGCCTGGTCTTTAGCTGCTACTTCAGCGCCAGCCTGAGCGCCCTGCTCACCAAGTTGCCCTGCTACCAGCACATCCAGAGCTTTGAGCAGCTGCAGCGGAGCGGCCTGCCGGTGCTCTTCGACGAGTATGCGGCGAGCATGAGCGAGCTGCAGGAGAATCGAGTGCAGATCGGGCAGATCACCAACAAAGTCCTGGTGCCCAACTATCAGCGCAACAATTTGATGTTCGCCTTGGACACGCACCACGCCTACCAGACCTCCAGCCGCCTCTGGCAGATCGTGAACAACTACCAGAGCCGCTACAGGCACAACGTGCTCTGCGAAGCGCCCGGCCTGATCCTCTTCTATGACTACCCCATTGTGGGCCTCGTGCAGAACAACTCCATCTTTAAGGCCACTTTGAACGAGTTCATCTATCGAGCCCATGACGTGGGCCTGGTCGGGCATTGGGTCTCGGAGGCCATGCGCAGCCTGACGACCTCTGAGATCCAGCAGCACAATCAGAGCCATTCCTACTCCGACTTCACTCATGCTCCGTTGAGCCATCGCGATCTGCTTTGGGTGTGGAAGCTGTTGGCGCTCTTTGATGCTGCCGCTGCTTTGGTTTTCCTTCTCGAATTGGCCCAGAAATATGGCCAGGCCTGGAGGAGTCGAATGGAGCTGCTACTACTATAAGTTCAAGTTCAAGTTCAAGAAAAACTAATTTATTCACATTATTTTGATATCTGATAAAAGGAAAACAAATCAAAAAATCTTAAGAAAATATTCTCGATCACGAAAATCGCTAAAGTTTTTCCCAGCTATGGAAATTTATGGCTAAGCACTATGAAAATGTCTCAAATGAAAGTGTTGAAAAATCACATTAAATTTTATACAATTTGTAAACACCTCAAAAGTCACCTAATAATACTTTTTATACTAATTATCAAATTTTTTATTGCATAAAAATAAAAATGTAAAAAACAAAAATAAGAAACAAGGCAACTAAGAAGCTCTAGTCGGAAGTGCCCGACTAGCAGATACCCTGAAGCTTGCGCTTTAGCTGCTATTCCCATCATACTAAAACAATTTGATTCAAAGAAAGAAGTACAAAAATGTTTTCAAGCAAAATTCAAAAATTTATTATTATTTAAATTTTTATTTTATTTATTTACATTCTTCAATCTTGAATCTAGCGTATAAGTCACAATAATCAGTTCAGCTTTCAGCGAGTTATGGAATTCTGTAGAGAGGGACTACAGATTGTGCTTTCCCCACCTGGCCTAAGCATCCTTTGGGAGCAGAACAAAGGCTTGCAAACTGGAACTGAAAATTTATATTCCCGCACAAAGAACAAAGTTTATCCTAATTTGTTTTTAAGCCTCTCCTACCATCAGCTGCATATCAATAAAAGCCCTTTTTAGCCTCAACTTTTAGGCACAACTCGAGAAGTCCCAGAGCTAGCGGGGCAAAAATTATTAAACTCAATCTTAGCAAAAAATAATATATTTTAACTATTTCGCTAACTTACTTTTTTTAATTAAGACTTTTCTTTTTAAAAGTATTTTTTCTTCATATTTTTTAGAAATATTTCATTAAAATATTTTTTAAAAATATTTTTAAAAACTATTCTTTTGAAAATATGGAAAATATGAAAAAAAAAATATTGAAAAAAAATATTTAAAAAAAATATTTAAAAAAAAATATTTAAAAAAAATATTTAAAAAAAAATATTTTGAAAAAAATATTTTAAAAAATATTTTGAAAAGAATATTTAAAAAAAATATTTTGAAAAGAATATTTTAAAAAAATATTTTGAAAAGAATATTTTTTTAAATATTTAAAAAAAAAAATATTAAATATATTTTAAATTTATTTTTTTTTAATATTTTTAAAAACTATTCTTTTGAAAATATGGAAAATATGAAAAAAAAAATATTGAAAAAAAATATTAAAAAAAAAATATTTAAAAAAAAATATTTAAAAAAAATATTTAAAAAAAAATATTTTGAAAAAAATATTTAAAAAAATATTTTGAAAGAATATTTTAAAAAAATATTTTGAAAAGAATATTTTTTTAAATATTTAAAAAAAGATATATTAAATATTTTTTTAAGTATTTAAAAAAATATATACATATAGATTAAATATTTATAAAAATATTTTAAAGTATATTCTTTTCAAAATATTTATTTTAAAATATTTCATATTTACATATTTTAAAAATTTTGCTTTTTATATATATATAAATATTATATATATAAAATATAAATATATTTTTTTGAATGTTTAAAAAAAATTATTTCAAAAATATTTTTTTTTCAAATTTTTGTTAAATATTTTTATTTTAAATATTTTTTTCATATTTTTTTAATATTTCTTTGAAATATTTTTTTATTTTTTAAGATTTTCAAAAATATTCTCTTTTAATATATATTTTTTTAAATATTAAAAAAAATATTCTTTTCAAAATATTTTATTTAAATACTTTTTTTTAATATATTTTTTCCCAATTCCAACATAAAAAACCTCGTTTAACTAGTTAAAAATATTTACATTTATTTCGTTTTTTATTTGTATTTCTTTTTTTTAAATCTTTTGTTCAAAGTTGGTTTTATAAACCAATTTAGATTGTATTTTACAATTTTTATGTTGTTTAGTTTTTGTTTTGAAGTTGCGTGTTGCAAGTGTTTTGAAAACTCTCAATGGTGCGTGATTAAGGGACAGCGCGAGCAACTCGAAGGATCGGCTTTTGGTTAGTGAGTGAAGGAAGCTCTGCGACAGGCAACGCGGCTCGACTGCGCCTCGGTTGCGTCGGAGTCGCAGTCGGAGTCGAAGTCAGATTCAAGACAAACCGAACCGGCTAAAAGGAGGTTCGTTTCCTGTTTTGGTTAGATCAGACGGCGGAGATCATGTGGGCATCGTCCTCGTTGATGCGATCCTTGCACTTGCCATTGATTTCGATGGTGTGATTGGATTCCGTGTCGCTGGGCTCCTGTTCGCCCGGCTCCTCCTCGTCGCCATCGTCCTGGCTGGAGGAGGAGGTGGAGCAGTTGCCATTCAGCTCATGCTCGGGCGACTCACGCTCCTCGTTCTCCTCGTAGATGACATCACAGCTGGTGGCCAGTGTTTTCGATGGCGGCTTCTTGAGCGCATTGCCTCGCTGCTGCTGCTGCTGCTGCTGCTCGGACATTTGATTCTGCATGTCGCGCAGCCTGTCCGTCAGCACAAACAGATCCCGCTCCTGGCTGTCGCAGCGCTGGCGCAGCTCCGAGATCTCGCGCAGATCCTCGGCGCGCGGATCACGTCGCTCATAGCGCATGCGCATCTCCTCGAAACTGCAAAAGGATGAACGAATTTGAGATTAATTCAGAGATGAAGACGCGTCTCTACGGATCAGCGGCGGCGGCTGGGCGTACAACAAAGACGACATGGCTAAGCGAAGGTTAAGCAGACTTGGCACTTACAGATTGGTCAGGCAGCGGCACTTGCGATGCAGTTGCTCGATCTCGTTGGCGTTGCTAATGTCGCGTTTATCCAGCGCCGCTTTCTCCGCATCGTAGGCGGCCTTCAGGTCCTTCAGATGGCGCTGATGCCGAAGCTCTACATCGCTGTACGTTTATGTTAGATCAGAGTGAAGCAGACACAGAGAGAGAAAGAGAGGGAGAGTGTGTAACAAAGAGAGAGAGAGAGAGAGAGAGGGGGTACGATAGGTATATAGCGAAAAAGAGAAAGTAAAAGTTATAAATTCATTTGACACAGACCAAAAATTGTTCATAGCAAAGCAGGCACAAGACTTCGATTGATTGAGATATGATATATATATATATAGATATATGTATATAGATATAATATAGATATATTTGATACTTAGATTCTAGCTCTAAATGTGGTTCAAGAGATGGCGATATTTGATATAGAGCACAGCAATTATATTGAACACTAAACATGCTAAGGCAATCAATGGCGACATCGTCAGATATAGCGCATAGATGCTGGGCGCATATGGCCACGCCCACTTCGCAAGCACACACAGGGCGCCCGCACCAATGCAGCTGTGTGTGTGTGTGTGTGTGTGTGTGTGTGTGTGTGTGTGTGAAAGAGAAACAAGAGACAAGTAAATGCATGAATTTGTTTGGCAGGCAAATGAAATGAGAAATGTGACAAGCAACAAAAAAAGAATGAAAACAGTTGGAATTCTATTGGCAGGCACTGTATAAATGGGTTTAGGCTCTAGTACAGTTAGCTGGGCTGTGTGGGCTACCCTTTGTCGGTTAAGCTACTCACTTGATTCGTTCCTCGGCAGCGGCCATTTTGGCGCGATGTCGCTCGACCAGCTCCTGCAGCGCTTCATCCCGTTCGCTTTGCAGTTTGGCTTTTTGGCTATCTGCAAAGATGACAAAACTTAGCAACGCCTTTGCTCACTCCTTGCCTCTGCCCTGCTTACCCAGCTCCTTTCGATGCGCTTCCACCATATCCTGTGTGGACAGCTGCAGCTCTTTGGCAAACTCCTCCTTGACTTGACCCAAACGCTCACGGAATTTCTCCTCCATTTCCTCTTTTTCCGTTTCGAACTCCTTGCGCAGCTTCTCCTCCAGCTCCACACGGCGATCCTCCTCGCGGCACATGGCATTCTGATACTCACGATCCGCTCGATCCAGATGCATGCGCGTCTGCAGCAGCGCATTGTCCGAGCGCTCACGCAGCGACAGAAAGTCCTGCTTCTTCAGCTCCAAGTTCTCGGTCAGCTCATCGATCTGCAATGGAAGTCAGCAGTTTAGGAAGTTTGAGCATTTTTTGGTTGGTTTCTTAGCTGTGGCACCTCGGCACGCAGCTCCTCCTCGTTGGCCGTGTAGCGATTGGTCAGAGCACGCAGCTCCTCAATGTGCTCCGCCTGCAGCTTGTCCAGCGCATCGCGTCGCTCATCCACGTAAACGGATTCCAGTTCATTTGTCAGTCTTGTCATCTCTGTGCTGTGTGGTTGAAGAATTGTGAATGTAGAAAGAATTATTGAAGAAGATATAGAAATTCCAGTTTTTATGAAACAAGTAAGAAAACTCTAGTTGGTGGTGCCCGACTAGGAGATCCCCTGAACCCAGTCCGATCTGCGTTTTCATGTATTTATTAAAGCAGAACAATTTTGAACTAGTAAAATTAAATTTAATTTTTTTAATTTTTTTAATTTAATTTTTTTTACATTTCGATAAGGTTTTTAATAGATAACATTAAAACGGAAATAGTTATCGAACTTTTTAAACAAACTTGATATTTTTGTGCTATACATAGACCCACAAGTCAAGTCACAATTTCAAGTCTCTAGCTCTTATAGGTTCTGAGATCGACGCGTTCACACATACGGACGGACGGACAGACGGACAGACGCACAGACAGACAGACGGACAGGGCTAAATCGACTCAGTTCGTCATCCTGATCAAGAATATATAACTTTATGGGGTCTGACACGCCTCCTTCTGCCTGTTACATACATTTTCACAAAACCATTATACCTTGATCTCCCATTTTCAATGATTTCCCATTACCAATAGGTTCAAGGTATATACATAAATAAACTCGAAGTGCTTACAATTGCACTTCACATATGCATATATATTTCCGCAAAAATTGTTGGTGCTGATTGTGTTAATTGAATTTACGCATTATAAAATAGTTATTTCTCCCAAGAGGGCCTTATCCGATCAGCGAGCAACATTCGTTAGTTGAATCAAAGCTGAGATTTCTCAGCAAAATAAGGGCAAAACACAATCGCAGGAAAAGAATGTCGCTCTGTTTTCTGTGCAATTAACGCAGCGACTGTGCTTGGGATTTTCGTAATCAAGCTTTTAGAGTGTACTAATGACATTCATATTTATGTATTTACCAAAGCACAAGTCTCTAGTATTTGAAATATGTTTTTTTCAAATTTGGAAGGAGATTTAGAAGGAGGCGTGGTATCCAAAATCCAAAAATTACAAAATGTTCGTATTTATTACACGGATATACACAGCAAAATGATCGATTTTCATCGATAATAACGAAATGGGATGAGTTATCGAAACAAAATGATAAGCTCGTACTGCGTAGAGTATATATATGAGTATACATTTCAAATTTTACATCTCTAGCTTTAGTGGTTTACGAGATCGAGATCGTTCAGGGTATAGAAAATACCAGAGAGAATAGTGGAATATACAATAGATAAAGTATAAAAAATACTAAATAGTATTAGAGATGATAGGTATTTATAGGGACTTTCACTTTATGGTTTGAGGATATGAGTGAACCGGTGCAAACACAAACTATATTAGATATTACAATATATACAAAAGTAAATATGAGAAATATCATATATATTATATATATTGTACATATAATATTAAGAGTATAAATAAGAGATAATATTCATTGGAAATTCCACTGAAAAGAGTGAAAATGGGGTAAAATTCTGTGATATACAAGGAAATCTAATTTATATTTGTTTATCAATATTTCAGAAGCTGTACTATGAGATACGCAAAAGGTAAAAGATGAAAGTTTTTAAATTGATATTTATATGTAAGTAACATAAAAGTGCTCTTGCAGGGAGTGTCCGACTAGGAAATACCCTGAACCCTGCGAAAAGCTGCTTTTGCCATCATTCTACGCTGCTTTTATTCATACATACAAGCATCACATGTAAACTCACATACACACACACACACACACACACACACACACACACACTGCTTACTGTGCAGCTTATGCAGCGACTGTGCTTGGGCTGTGCTTATGGGTTTTACTATGCAAACTTAATTGTTGAATAACTTTTTTTCTAACCGGAATTTTCTAATCAAATTGATGTGTATTTTTATAAGTATTAGCCAAATCCTAAGACTATTTTAATTCTAATTTTTTTTTTTTGTGAATTTTTATTTTTTTTAGGTATAAAAAGAGTTTGGCTAGAAAAAATCAACAAGAATTCAATAGTGAAGTTAGAAAATTATGACAAATTTAACAAATTTAACTAAAGTATATTAAAATAAATTTTAATAAATAAAATTTCACTGAGAATTCTGGGAAATAGGTAAAACTTTGTGTTATATAGTGCAGTGACTCAGAATCAATACAAATTTCAAACGAAATTAAATTAAATTCAAGTATTTGGCAATTAGCCCCAAGTTTATATAATAATAGAAATCAAATTTGGTCTTTCCCTGAGCCGACAAAAGTGTCTAAGTGATTTATAAACAATTTCCGACAATAACTTTGGCTACTCCACCTTGACAGTCAAATATTAACTAGTCAAACAGTCTTATGAATCCCTTTATCAATTCATTAAACTTACTAAAGTTTATTCTCCCAAAAGGCGGCAGCTTCGTTGCGCACCTCATCGATGCGATAGATCATTTGACGCTCCTTATCATAAATGGCGCTGCAGAGTGAAGTCCATGGATTATCATATGCTTCGATTCGAATGTATTTCGAGGAGAGCTCAACTTACTTATCACACTGATACTTAATCTTGTGCACAGCTTCGATCTGTGTCTCCAGATTGCTGTTGGCCATTTCGAGTTCATCTTTTAGATTCTCGATGCGCTCCATGAGCGTCTGTATGGAGCGCTCCTGTTCGCTGACGACACCGCTCAGCGACTTCACCTGTGCCTGGCAAATGCGCAAACTTTCCGCCTCCTTGCGACGTGATTGCAGCTCCAGTTCCAGTTCCTCGGCCTTGGCCGATGCCTGTTTGCGTTCGTAATTGGATTTGTCCAGTTTGTCCTTCCACTGACGCTGCATTTGCCGCATCTGCCACTCGCAGTCCGACATCAGAGTGTCCTCGCGTTCTGTCAATTATGAATAGAGACATATGAAATCTGATGGACTAGAAGATACCCTGCATGGGGTGTGCATTACATAAAAGTATAAATAAAAGATGTGGACATGTGTTTGATAGACATTTTAGTGATGTGAACCTTTTTAAGCCTGTGAAAATCGCATAGAAAGGCGATAATTGGAGAAGGGGAAAGAGGATATGGATAGAGATAGAGAGGAAATGAAAGTAAACAAGATATATACAAAGACAGAGAGAGAGAGAGAGAGAGAGGAGAGAGAGATAAGAATGGGGAGACAGCGAGAGGCAGAAAGAAAATGATAGACAGAGAGAGGGAGAAAGAGAGAACGAATGAGGGAAGAAGAGAAAAGTGAACTTGAAAACAAAAAAAGAAGGAAGGATAGACTGGAGAAGAGGGAGAATAAGAAAAGAATAAGGAGCAAGCAGTTGGGGGAAGACAAAGGGAGGAAGAGAGAGACGTTAGAAAGAAGTAATGATAGAGAGAGAGTAGAGAAAGAACGATAGAGAAAAGGACATAATAGAATATATTATATTCTTGTAGTCTCTCTTAGCTTCCTCTAACTTTAGGTAATGAGAAGTGCATAGAGAGGTGATAACTGCATGCTCAAGTAAAAAGTTTGTCTGCAAATCTCAATTCCCCATCTACAGCATCGGGTATTTCTGACAGACATTGATGGCTTTCACTTCAGCATACCCTATATGTACACTTCTAAATATTAGAGGGTAGCCAAAAGCAATATTTGTTTTGCATGCTGGGTAAGTGTATTACAATGTGGGTCGCACCTCTGTTGTGTGTTCTGAGCAGCTCGAACTCGGTTTGCCACTTATCCTCGCAGATTCTGCGCTCCGCCTCGGAGTTCTCGAGTGCATTTCTCAGTATGCGTATTTGTTCCTCCAGCTCCTCACGTATTTTATTCACCTCATTGGCCCACTGGCCCAGCTCAACCTGAGCAGCCGCCAACTGTGTCTGTAGGCTGTTCGCCAGGCTCTGCGTCTGTTTGTACTTTTCGGTTAATTCGTTGTACTGCGCCTCCAAAGTATCTAAGGACAAAAGTTTTTGTTTTGATTTTGTTGAGAAGTCAAATTATGAGGCACTCACTGTATTTGCGTCGGAATTCGTCTTCATCGTCGCTGTATTTGTGCCGCAGATGCACCTTTTCGTCCTCGAGTAGCTTCAGCTTTTTGCGCACATATTCATCGTCCTTTTGCGCCGCCGTAAGTTCTCCCTGGAGTCCTGCGGTTAAATATGATTAAAGTGTGCTCTAAGCACTTGTCTAGTCGGACTCACTGTCCACATTCCATTGCTTTTGCGAGAGTTCCTGCTCTAGATTTTGTATCTTCAACTGCATATCGCTCACTTTGCCCTCCAGACTCTGAACATTTTTGTGCGCATCTTCGAGCTGTGTGCTAAAGCGCGCCTTCTGCACCTTGAGCTCCTTTCTGTGAATGAATTTCGAATATTTTATAGTCTCAAAAGCCAGACAAATTATTGCAAATAACTGTATATATATATATATATATATATATATATAGGAATATATATATATATATATATATATATATATATATATATATATATTTATATATATACTTTATATATATTTTATGCATATATTTTTAGTCAACAAATCTCTAGAAAATCCGAGTGAAAACAAAAAATGAGTCAGCTACGTGAGCAGCGCACGCACTTGTGTCTTATGTTAGATTTTTAACTAAGCCCCAACATAAATAAATAAATAATTATAATATTTAAGAAAAAACCATAGACACACACACACGCACACACACCTGTATAGCACACACTCACACATATATACACATATATGTATATATTGTATATTTTGTATATGTTAACGACTTGACGCACTTGAATCGAAAGACTGAAATGAGGTGCAGAAAACATTGTGGGAATGTCTTCCCCACAGGCTAGCCATAATTTGCTAGCGACGCAGACAACGCAGACATGCGCATCAATTTAGTATTTCTTCGAGCTCATTCATACTCTTTGAACAGGCTATAATGACACTGTGAGGTGGATTGTGCATGGCTTGAAAAGGGCTTTAGCTAGATGATGTTCGACTGACGGACTGACTGGCTATAGATATGCCTATATAGCTTTTGATCTAGATTGTTTACAGATAAGCAGCTCAAGTGGATGGGTTGTAGTTGAAAGTGCTGCCTAGAAACAGTAAGGGAAACTTTATCTACAGCTGCGGAAAGCTCTGCACATCAGATTCAATCATTTTTAACATTTCAAAAGATAATTAAACTATACAAAATTATTTAAGTTAAATTTTTTGAAGAAGATTTTGCATGCAGTTCATGTTTATATGCAACTACAAGTATCTCTTGGTAGTTAAACAAAGAAAACACTTTTTTATGCTCCACTCGAGGGACTGAAATATCAGCTGTATTCGAGCTACTATAGTCAGATCAAAGTTCTTTATGAACCATGAGGATAGGAGTGTAAAGTAAATGTCTTCAATTTCTATCATAAAACTTTGCCCAAACAAAGTCTATGTAGAAATAGAAGAAGTAAGACATTTATATAGTTGGACATTTCTATAGAAACTTGGCCTAAAACAAAGCAGGTGCTGAATATATATATATTTATATTTTTTATTATTGTTATATATTTTTATAGAAAAAACATTTATATATATATATTTATCTATATAAACATATATATATATATAAATCAGAGTATTGTCTTGGCGTTCAGGTCGTTGCTAGCATTTTGCTTGTTTTATTTTGTTTTTGCATTAAACGCAAAATAAAATACGTTTTAATTGAATGTAACTTATTTAAATTTGTTGTCTTGTCGCGCGGCGATATGCAAATGCGCAAAGCTATTTTTAAAAGATACAACGTATCTGTGTATCTATAGCTCTATAGCTGTAGCTGTGCTTGTATCTGTATCCGTATGGCTGTGCCATTTGGCAAGTGTTAAGATGCTGCTCGAGAGACAATGAGTGGCGAATTTATCAAATTGTGACACGCGATGCTGCGTACAAGCTGCACAGATACATAGATACAGCAGATACAGCAGATACAACAGATACATAGATACAACAGATGCATAGATACATAGATAGAGCAGACAAAATGTATCTGGCAAGTTATTTCAATTATTTTGAGTTGAGTTTTTGGCGAAGAATGTTGCTAGGGCTTCTCTGGTTAGTTTGTGTTTATGCCCAAGTTGTTCATGAAATTACTTTGTCTAAACACAGCAGCTCATAAGTTAGATGCACGCTAAAGAAATTACGCATACGCCCCATTGGCGCTGGGCGTAAACATTCGAACATGGCCAACTAATTGATGGGCTAAGATTGTTTACTTGGCCACTCTCAGGGACCATCTGTTAAATCAAGAGCAGCCAGCTCCCTTCCAAAATTTAAAGCGTGCATATTGCTAGAATTTGCAATAAAGAAATTTCGAAATTTCGAAATTTTTCGCATTGCAATGCGCGGCGTCCGGTGTAAGTGAAAAGCGAGCGAAATAATTGAAGAAAAATAAAAGCAACTAAAATAAACCGGAAAAACTAGAGCAGCAGGCAGCTCGTGTTCTCTATGCACATTTGACGTAGCGAATATGAAAAGAAAATTATTGAAAACTGGGCGTGGGAAATACGAAATACGAAATGCGAACGAACATGTTGCCAACAAATGACGAGCGAAATTATTTTCAGCTGATTTACGGCGAACAGCACTCGCAGCCCCAAAACGGAAGGGCACGAAAGGCATGCCATTCAATGCCTGTTTGTTTTATAAAATATTTAATAATTGTATATAAATACTAATGTGAATAATTAGTGCCAAACATATATATATATAATATATATTGATATCGGTAGTTGGTCAAGACACTTGCCGACCGGCTGTCACAATCTGTCATATTTCTGAAGGCCAAACAATGGGCAAGTGACATATGTTGTTATATGACATAAACACAAATAAATAAAAGTTAAAAAAATAAATTAAATAAATAAATAAATACAAATAGTTTCGCCATAACGTATACGTAATATGCAAAAAGAAATAATTGCTTTTAAATTGAGACTAATTTTGTTTAAGCAAAAGCATTTAAATAGGGCAGAAGCGCGAGTAAAGCAAAAGCAAACAAGTAAGAGTGCTCTAGTCGAGACTGCTCGACTAAGAGATACCCTGAACCCTGCGAAGATGCGATATTCAAATCATTTTACGCTTCTTTTATATATACATATACACAAACAACACATACACACACACACACACACACACACACACACACACACACACACACACACATCCACACGCACGCACAAGCACTTGCTCTGCTACTGCGCAGTTTACGCAGCAACTGCGCGTGGGCAGCGCTTGGGCTGCAGTATGGGCAATATTATGGAAACTTTTTTGTTGAATAGGTTTGCTTCTAGATGGATTTTCGTAATCAAACTTTTACAGCGTAATAATGACATTCATATGTATGTATTTGCCAAAGCACAAATCTCTAGTATTTGAAATACGTTTCTTTCAAATTTTGGGAGAAGGAGGCGTGGCATCGAAAATCCAAAACTTACAAAATGTTTGTATTCATAACACGGATATACACGGAAAATCTGAAATCAATAGCTAAAACGGTATTCAAGTTACGCTTGAAAAACAAAGTAAAATTATCGATTTTCATCGATAATAATGAAATGAGATGAGTTATCGCAAAAATTGATAAACTCGTACTGCGTGGGGCATACACGAGTATACATTGTAAATTTCAGATCTCTAGCTTTTGTGGTTTACGAGATCACTGCGTTCACACGGACAAACGGACGGACGGACGGACGGACAGACGGAGAGACGGACATGACTATATCGACTCAGTTTGTCGAGCTGATCAAGAATATATATACTTTATGGGGTCTGCCACGCCTCCTTCTGCCTGTTACATAC
Organism: Drosophila leonis; assembly: GCA_035045365.1. Lineage (NCBI taxonomy): Eukaryota > Metazoa > Arthropoda > Insecta > Diptera > Drosophilidae > Drosophila > Drosophila leonis. Next base: position 3,847,694 of record JAWNPC010000338.1, on the reverse strand, counting down.
ATTTTCACAAAAACATTATACCCTGATTTCCCATTTTCAATGGGTTCAGTGTATAACAAAATGAAAACTAACAAAAAGATTGTTGAGAATATATATTATATAAATTAGTACAAATATATGTATATATATATACACAAATATATAAATATACGGCATATATATGTGTGATATTTGGGAATGGAAATGGAATCTTTCAACTTAGTTCAAGGCTGTTAATATACACAACAAGTAGCAGTAAACTAGTTGGCAGTGACGCACTACAAAATATCCTATGAGAAGCTATAATTCGTGTTTTAAATAAACAAAGTTTTTACTATAAATATTGCATGGAAAACAATTGTTTTTTTTTATGAAATTTTATGAACCACAGAATGCTCAAAGCTCAAAGTCAAATTTAAGAATTCAATAAAAATTTTGCATTTTTGATAATTCCAGCTTCAAAACATATTAAACAAATAAATTTTATAAATAATATATATCGATATCATAGAGTGTTCCATCAATATTTGAAATAAACTTGTTTGCAAGTCTTTAGCTCTAATTTTCTCATATATTATTTTTAATATATAGATAAATAGACTTCGTTAGATCAACTGAGTTTGGAAATACAAGGTGCAATTCAAAAGTTCCAGGACTTTATAAAAAAAAATAAAAAATAGATTTTCTTTGGCAAAAATTTTATTGGTCGCCTTCGAAATAGTCCCCTTCGGACTGAATACAACGATTTGCACGATCAAGAAGATTATCAAATGACTTTTTTAGGTCATCCTTCGGTATGGCGTTGAGTATGGCGGTCGAAGCCTTTTGAATAGCATCAATGTCAGCATACCGTTTTCCTTTCATTGCCAAATGAAGTTTTCCGAACACGTAGAAGTCGCGAAAACGTTTAAACCACTCGTGAATGCGGCTACGGGATAGACAATCGTCGCCATAAACTTTTTTCATCATTTGATGAGTTTTTGTAAATGTTTTACCAAGTTTAAAACAAAACTTGATGTTCGCTCTTTGTTCGACGGACACAACAAAAGTACTGTCACTTTTAGCGCGATATCTCGGCTTCTATACGTCCGAATGTCATGAAAATTTGACACAACATGACAGAGAAATAGACAATCAAACGATAAAATTTTCAGACAGATGGCGCCACTAGAAATTTAAAAAGTACTGGAACTGAATTGCACCTTGTATATTTAAGAATAAAACAAATTTTATATATGATTTCACTTTGATTTCATAGAATGTTCCATCAAAATTTGATCTTCTTTCTTATTTTCCTATTTATTTCTTTTTTTCTTTAAGTGAATTGAGACACTAACCATACAAGTTGTATGATACAACATATAGATGGGACAACTAGTACAACGAAATTCACCCTATAAATATGTGTGGTTTGAGACCCTTTCAACTTCGTATTCGCTCGGGTTGTTGTATGGTTAGTGATTAAGATAAGCAGACTTGGCTAGATCAACTCAGTTTCAAAATATTATAGAAAAATAATTTAGAAATTGAATAAGCTGCATTGAAACATCTTAACTTTTCTATTTTTCGAGTTCATATAAGACAGCGCTACTTGTTTAGATGTCCACACAGTTTTAAAACATATCAAGAAACAGTAACGGAAGCAACGAACTACAATTTGCATAAACTTAATCAAAGACACAAAAGCTCTTATTTCCTTAAATAAAGTTGACTAGATGAACTGAGTTTTGAAATAAATACAAAAATATAAAAGTAATTTAACAAACAATAAAATTCATATGATTTATCGATATTTTGATAAAACCTATATCAGAAATCTGTGGCTATTTTATTTTTTCTCATTTTTAGGCAACAGAAGGCTTCAACTAGATTAACTCAGTTATTAATGCTGATCAACTTCAACTAGATTAACTCAGTTATTAAAGCTGATCAATAGTATGTTTAGACATTTATATGCCAACTCGAATACCCTTTGCCAATAAGTGAAGAGTATCAAATATGTAGAAAAGCGCCTAAAAAATGCACAGAATAATTTCAAAAAAATGCTCTATAAAAACTAAAATGTAGTAAAAATATAAACTTCTGGTTTGATATATATCAAATATGAATAATTACATATTTCCAACAATTTTCTTGTGTTCCAAGAAAATGTATAAATCACAATCGCTGAACGCACAAAAATGATTGGCATGTGCTAAAAAATATATATATTTAGATGTCAAAAATAACGATCATAAGAAATCGCAAGCAAATTAAAATAAAGCGCAGAAAAATGTTTTCTTTTTAGGTGACTTGACTGGAAAATTGCCACAAGGCAGATAGATATATATATATTGTAGATATATCTATATAAATGAGAAACAAGACATAGGAAAAGCGCTCAAGATGAATGGCAGCTAGAAAATTGCTACGCAAATGTCATGGAAAATGGATTAGCGGGGGCTGGGCGGGGGGTTTCATTGGCTAATTAATTAAGGCAGCGCATTTGACGCCACAAAGGAAACTGCAGTTGCAGCAGCTTAGAGCAGCGCGGCATGAATAAACAATAAACAAAACCGTTGAATCATAGACAAGAGCAAAAGGCGTATTAGATCATCGCTTGGTTTCACTTTTGTTTTTGTTTGCCTTTTCGTTTGATTTATGGCTGCGGCGTGTTAGACATGGCGTATGCGTTACTTGAGCAAGTTAGACATGGCCTAAACGTTACTTGAGCAGGTTAGACATGGCCTAAACGTTACTTGAGCAGGTTAGACATGGCCTAAACGTTACTTGAGCAGGTTAGACATGGCGTATACGTTACTTGAGCTCTAGTGTTTCGCGATGGTTCTCCGACTGGTTGTTGAGCACGCTGCCATCCTCGACGATCTCGACACTGGGCGGCATATTGCGTCCTATGCAGCTGTCGTCCAAGCTGCGCTGCTTGGGACTGTTGCTGCGACTGCGTGCGGCGGCCGCAGCAGCAGCACCAGCTGAGCCCTCGATATGTATCGGTATGAAATGCACATTGCCGAGGCTGTTGCCGCCGGCGCCATTGGTAATATTGATATTCAGATGGCCATCTCCATTGTTGTTGGCACTGTTGCTGCTGTTGCTGGCTGCGCTGCTGCTGCTGCTGCTGGCATTTGCTTGCGCTGTGACGGTCGTTGACTCGACCACAACGTCGGGCAGGCTAATGCTCTCGATGCACACCAAACGCTCGTCGAACTGCTGCTCGTCGTCGAGTTCGTCGCACTGCAGCAACAGCTCCTCGCAGTCGCAGTCGGTGGACGTTGAGTTGCCGTCGCGCACGAAGGGCGTGTGCCGTGGCTGCAACGCTGCAGCGCTGCGCAGCGACGCCTGCAGCGGCTGCTGCTGCTGCTGCTGCCGCTCTGCTTGCTGTGACTCGTTGGCAGCCACGCCCAGGCCCAGGCCGATGCCCGAGTCGGCATAGCTGCTGCTTAGATTGGAATCGCTTTTGAGCGCGCTGCGTTCGCTGCTCGCCGATTTGCGTGAGCCGTTGGGCGTGCCACGCCCACGTTCGTCACACTCTAGATCGAGCGCCTCATCGAGCTCATCGTCCTCCGGCTCGGGCTCCGCTTGCGGATCATCCTCCTCCTCTTCGACCTCCTCCTGCACATTCTCCAGCTTGACATTGGTCAAGCGTGTCCAGGGTCGGGGTATGCCGTTCGCCTGCTGCTGATAGATAGTCGTGGGTATATCGAACACCTCATCCTCGAGCGTCTCTTCGTGCGCCTCGTGCAGCTCCTCGATGTTGAGGTCGTGACACGATGGCTGATGCTCAAAGTCATAGAACACCTCCGCCGCCTGTGGACTGCCGCTGGGACTCTGCTCGAAGCTGCAGTCGACGACGGTGATTTTGGGTACTTCCGGTTGCTTGTTGTTTGCTAGATGCTGGTGACGCGGCGGCGGTACTGGTACGCTCTGTGGCTCGCTCACGACCGACTCACGAAACTCACGCGGCGTGCTGGCGCGTGAGCTATGCGCCGATTGTGTGCACTCGTTGGGCTTGGTGCTGCTCTGGCCCATGTTCTTAGAGATTATGTCACTTGTGTTGTTGTTGTTGCTGTTGTTGTTGCTGCTGTTGTTGCTGCTGTCGCTGCTGCGTTGCAGTACTGCAGCGTCTGGCTGATCTTCCGCGACAGTGCACAGCTCGACGTTTGCCGCTTGAATAAAATTGGCACTCGCTGCTCTTTGCGCCTCTCGTTGCTGCTGCTGCTGCTGCTGCTGCTCCTCTCTCGCCAGCTGGCGGCTCTCTTTTGCCAGCTGCTCCTGTCGCAATGCTCCAGCTGAATTACTGTCGTTGCGCTCTCGCTCTCGCTCACGCTCTTTGGCCGCGCTCTGCCGCAACTGTGGGCTATTATTAGACATAGTCATTTGATAACTATTTGTGGACGCGGTCGCGGGGTCGGAGTTCGTTTCAAGGTGTGCTGCCAGCGTCTGCCCAATGGCGATTACGTTGTCGTCAATAGATGTTTTGGATTTCGATTGATGTTGCTGCTGCTGTTGCTGTTGCTGCTGTTGCTGTTGATTTCGCTGCTGACGCTGATGATTACGTCCACGCGCCATGAAAATATCGCTGAGAAAATCGCGGCTCTTTTGCAAGGCTTTGCGCTTCTTGTGCACCGTCTCGTCCTCTGTGGCACTGTTGTCACTGCTCTCCCTGTTGCCACCTAAATGCAACGCAATGTTGCCCAGCGATAGGCGCGATTGTCGTTTCAATTCGTTCGATTGCTTCGATTGGCTGCGATAAATAACCGTCTCGTTGGCACTAATTACGGTGCCATCGGCAATTGGGCTTTTATTGCCAATGCTAATGCTAATGCCAATTGGCCGACCGTCGACGTTGTTGGCTTTTGTGTTCGCGCTGGCTGACTGGTCGCTTGGACTGGTCGCACCGCCACCCATTCGATCATCGTCTACATCATCAACAACAACAGACGTTGTCCTCGCCCCTGTCGCCCCATTGCCTGCGCCCATGTTATTTATATTCAAATTGTCGGAGCGCCAAGAGATCGCTGAATGGCCATTAGCTGCTTGGGCTGCTGTCGCTGTCGCCGCAGCTGTTTTAGCTAAATTTACACTTGGCCGCTCTTCGTCGTGCTCGTCGCTGCTTAGGTCCTCCAGCTCTTCGATCACAGCGCGTCGTGCTGCCAGCGTCGGCAGACGCATTTCGCTCTTCGGCTCGCATGAGCTGCGTTGCTCAGCGTCGCGCTCTCTGGCGCTGAATAGGCAACGGCTCTCCGTGGCATTACTGTTCTCTTCTTGTTCAGCGCTCCTGGCAGCAGCACTTGCTGTTGTTGTTGTTATTTTCGTTTGTATTGCTTCCTCTTCGTCGCTTACATCGTAGTTTTTGTTGTTCTTGTGCGCTTTTCTTTGACGCGTGCGTCGCAGCAAATTAAACATTTTTGTCAATTTGTTTCGTTCACACACACAAATACACAAATATAAAATAAATGTGCACTTTTAATTTGCTTTTATATTTCATTTAAATGCATGTCCATCGCTTTGTTGTTGGTTCTTCTTGCTTTTCACTTTTGCCAATTTTCGCTGTTCGTTATTTCGTTTATAAACAAATCGTTTTTATCGCTTATTTCAGTGTCGCAACCTGTTGATTCAAATAATAAGTATTTATTTACATATGCAAATGTGACTAGCAACTCAGCTAATTAGCATTAGACATCTGTTACACTACTTACAGACAGGCACTGTGCGTTGCGTCCGCTGCTTTGATGCGGCTGACGGCTGAACTGGAACTGGAACTGCGATGACAAACGCTGGACAAATATGAGCAAACGAAACTCGTGAACTACACTTGACAAAAAGACATATGGCATAATTAATTTTAATTGCGATTGTATTGTTCAATACACACACACACACACACACACACATACATGTATATATGCATATCTATGTATCTACACAGCTCTGTTCATAAAAATAGTAGTGCACTTGAAATGTTAAACAGCATTATTTTGTGTTAAATATAATATTTTGAAAACAATTTGAAACGAGTATTAAAATTAACATATATTTTTATATATATACATATATTCAAAAAAATTAGTTGCACTACTATTTTGCTGAACAACATTTCAGTCGCACTACTATTTCTCTGACCACAGCTGTAAATATGTTTGTTGCTTCGGATTTACCGCTGTGTTAGTCTGCTTATGAATATTAATTGATTGCGTCGAGAGCTAAAGGCTAATTGTTCGATTTTATCATTATGTGTCATCGGAAGCGACAATCGCATGAGCTGTGCCCATTCCCCATTGCAAAACCACATTCCCCATATCTGTGCTCAGCTGCCTACATGGTGCGAAAAGTAGGCGTAAGTCAGGTCAAAAGAGACATGGCCAACGATAAGCTTTTTAATTGCCCATAAAAATTATATATATCCATATGTTTATATAAATATATCTATTTACGAATATATGTTTGCTTCTATTTTGTTTTTCTTTTCTTTTTTTTATTTTATTTTTGTTTTATTCTTGAGCATTACGATATCTGTGGCGCTTACTTCCTGTCTGCCTGCCTCTTTAGCCACATATTTGACATTTTTTATTTATCTTTTCGCCTCCCACAATATCTTAATTTCCCTATTTTCTCTGTGTCTCCATCGAATACTTTGAATATTTTACTGTTTAAATGCTTATTTGTTTAGCATCTTATTGAATATCTGAGTGTCACCATATTCATACATTTCACTCTCTCTCTCTCCCCCTCTCTCTTGGTTTATTTATTTTTGTCATTTTCTCTCTAATTTTTCCACCTCATTATGGTTACTGTTACTCAATTTCTCTCGATTCTTCCATTTTTCTCTCTCTCTCTCTCCATCTTTTTATCTATCTCTCTGTCCATCTCTATCTCTCTCTCTCTCTCTCTCTCTCTCTCTCTCTCTCTCTCTCTCTCTCTCTCTCTCTCTCTCTCTCTCTCTCTCTCTCTCTCAATCCTTCCTTTCATTCCTTTGTCCTTCATTCTCTCTCATTCAATATCTTATCTGTGTCTCCATATATGTCTCTTTCTTTATACAATATATAGTCTATCTCCCTCTCTCTTTCTGTATTTGTCCATTATTCTCTCTTTTTCACCGCTTCCTTATCTTTTCTGTCTTTCCCATTCTAGATCCTTCTCCTTCTTCTGTCTCTCTCTCTCTTCTTCTCTCTTTCTCTTTTGTATGACCTTTCCTCATCCAACTTCTCTCTATCTATCTCTCTCTTAATTTCTTTCTGTATATGTTTCTATCTCTCTTTTTAGTCTATAATATAAAATAGTTGAAATTAATGTGGTATTATCTGAAAATATATGTAAAATATATCATATATTCCTAAAAAAGTCACAATTATCTTTTTTATACTATTATATATATATTATTGCATCAACTATCAGGTAATTTCTTGCAGTGTCGTCGCTTCGCACTGAGTCAGCGGGCACTTCGACTCGGCGCCAAAGTTCAAATTGCGGCAACGTGACAAAAATAAATCTAATTACCGCAACAGCGCGACTAAATAACATCATAATCCCAGGAAAAACTAACGCAAGCAATCGGGCAGGCAGCTCAACTCTAGCTGTTGCAGCCGCAGGCAATGTGCTCTGGCTGCAACATGCCGCATGCCACATGCAACATGCTGTCGTAAATCGTTTCAAGTTCAGGGCGCGCACAAAGCACATAAACAGACCAATTATAGGCAGCAATAAATGTGTAAAAATCGCAAAGTTCCACAAGCAAAGGCCCAGCAGCAAAAAGATCGCTAAAATTAGAGCCAGTAATACACCTATACACATGTATATATGTTGTATATATAATATATTTATATATATATATATATATCTACTACTTGGCTGGCATATTGTAGGGCCACAACGCGCACATTGACGTCACCATAAATGATGCGAAAGCAGGCAGAAGAGACAGCAGGCAGCAGGCAGCAGGCAGCGTGTGTATTATAAGTGGATGCCACAGCAGCAACAAGCTGGCATGTTGCATTTGATTGTGCCACTAATTGATGGGGCACAGAGATTTTCGCTAACTTTTGCGGCGCAATTTGCGCGTATTTTGCTTCCATTGAAATTCATTTATTTTCAAAATAGATAAAAGCTAAAAATATATGCAAATTGCACGAAAATTTGGAAAACGTCAATTGCTGCCAGAGAGACAGAGACAGAGAGAGAGAGAGAGAGGGAGAGGGAGGGAGAGGGAGAGGCAGAGCCAGCAAAGCTTGAGCTTTACGTTTTGGCAACAAACTGAAAGATAAGCAAAAAGCCACAAACGGAAATGATGCACAAAGAAAACCGAATCTGTTTCGATCAACTCAGATATAAACAAAATAAATACATTGTATTCCATATCCATAAGCATAATAAATATTTGACATAGCCTTGCTATATAATTATAGACAGCTGGAAATATTGAAGTCAATATGCCATGGGTTACATCGTGTATAGGGTTAAGTGGGTGTTGAACCTTGGAAGTTGACAAATGGTGAGATGTATTGTGATATATTCGTATTTATAGAGATTAGAGCATATTAAGAGAATATGTAAACTTGCAAGAGCAAGATTTAGCCACTCTGCAGCTTCCTCTCACAACTCTCAGAGCCTTGCAAGTAAAGCAAGGGCAGCATCATGCTACTTAGAGCCTTGTAAAGTAAAGTAAGTGCATGATCAGGCCAGTTAGAGTTCTTGTTAAGTAAGGCAACTGCTCAATTAGACCACCCAAATCAAGCGAGTCCTGAGATTTATCTCTGTCAACTAGATCTTGAATAGTTAGATACATCAACTCAGTCTTAAGTCTGTAGCAAGAGCAACAACTTATTAAAGTGCGATATAAAGAATAAAGTTTTATTTCGTTTTACACATTTTAAATATATTAATATTAATTATTAATTTCATATATTATTATAGACGTTTGCAAGCTAATAACTTCGTCTCGCCTAACAGCGAAAAATTTATTAGCCTTGAGGAGTTAACACACATTCATGCAGCATACATATTACTGGAGCTGGAATGCAGTGTTGCAGATGGTGCAAGTATTTGACTGACTGATTGTAATGAGCTCATCGACAAGTACAAGTAAGATCATCGATAAGTACAACAATGACAGGTTTATGATATGGCAAATTAACCTTCTACTGCACTCAAGCCAGGCAGCTCAGTTGTCAGTGTAACGTCCTAGCTAATAGTATCTCGAGTTATGTCGACATAATTGTAAACATTTTTTAAATTAAAAACAAGTAAGAAAACTCTAGTCGGGGGTACCCGAATATATATACTTTATGGGGTCTGCCACGCCCCCTTCTGCCTGTTACATACATTTGACAGCTTAACAAAACCATTATACCCTGATTTCCCATTTTCAATGGGTTCACCGTATAATAAAACAATGTAATGAATTTAAAACAAATGAAGTTCGCTTTAACTCAAGAAGCTCTAAGCCCTAAACAATCAATACTTCCACTCTCGCAACTCATATTTCATTTGGCAGATATCGCTGCAAGAAAGGACAACATAACATCCCCAATCTAACGCCAAGCAGCTCAATAATCTTCTACTACTCAAACTATAAATCATGGATATTCAAATTTCTGAGCTCCTTTACTGAAAGAACACTATAATTAACACACTTTCAGGCTTGATAATAAATCTTGATCTAGCGTTGTTAACGTTACTTTCTAAATTTTCAGCATAATACACACTTTATACATAAAACTATTTAATATGCCTTTTGTATACACATATGTCATATGTATGTATATATTACGTTGTCACAAATGTGTTTTTAAGTTATCTTAAGAATGTTAAATATATTTCTAATCGTTCTAAAAATTTAGCGAGGCTAAAAAGAAAATATTTCGAATCAACACAGATTTTATACTGTTCGACATTACGGAATTCAGGTTATTTCTGATGTTTCAAATCTGAATGTTTGCTGAATATTATTTTTTGTGTAGAATTCATATGATTGTTGATGGATCTATTTCAAATTCTTTTGCCACCTCAACTCTTTTTGTTTCAGTATCAATAGCTAAATTTATGCTCTGAGTTTGCGGAATTCATGAGGTCTTATGAATACGTTTATTTGCCATTTTTATACCCTGAACCCATTGAAAATGCGAAATCAGGGTATAATGTTCTTGTGAAAATGTATGTAACAGGCAGAAGGAGACATGGCAGACCCCATAAAGTATATATATTCTTGATCAGCTCGACAAACTGTGTGTGTGTGTATGCGTTGTTTGTGTATATGTATATATAAAAGAAGCGTAAAATGATTTGAATATCGCATCTTCGCAGGGTTCAGGGTATCTCTTAGTCGAGCAGTCTCGACTAGAGTACTCTTACTTGTTACAGATCGACTTAACCCTCTAATGCTGTTTTCTAAACTATTGGAGGAAAATAATTGGAATAATTTTTTTTTAAGTAAATTTAGGCTTCTAAACTCAAAAATGAACTCAGAAAAAATATAGAAGTTTTTGTTTAGCCGTCAGGTGCAAAAAAGGTAATAAGTGTCTCAAGACACTCTTGGGCATCTAAGAGTAAAAAAAAACGTATTTAAAGAAATGTTAATTTTTATTATTCATATGATATGTTTTAAAACAATTTTTTGTTGATGTGCAGCATAGATGTAAATTACATTTTTCACAAATGCATTGCGTTTGTGATGATTTACAGAGCTTGCACCGTCTCTTATTGTCCCGATCCAACCAATTTGGGAAGTGGTTGACTTGGTCAAAACGTAATTCCGCTATTGGGTGTAAAGTTTTTTTTCCAAGTTTAAGCTGAAGCTGTGATGGTCGGGCCCGTGGGGATTGTGAAAAAGGTGACCGATCTGTTCGCAAAGATGGTGACTGCATCTGGTCTTGTAGAGATACGGTACTGACTGGACGACCTGCGTGGGCTTTATTTCTAAAAGCCACCAATCCTTCAGCGATTGACTCGCGAAAATCGGGAAGTTCCATCAATTTGTCACTGATTGCGTTTTGTTTTTGAATTCGCCTATAAAGAATATAAGCATTTGTTGCTGCCATATCAATACAATGATAAAAAATTCGAGTAGCAGCATCTTTGGTTTTAGCTTTGATGTGATAACGGCCCATAAGTCCATCCATAAGATCAACGCCGCCCATATGTGAGTTATATTCCCGAATTATTTGCGGACAGTCAATTTCAAATGTTGCTTTTTCTTCCTGTCATAACGGTCAGTCTTAAGTGTTCTTTCACTTAAACTTTCCGTAGCAAACGGTTTAACACCTACGTAAGTTGACAATAAGCGAACGGCCTTGTTATCCTTCCAAAGTACATTACTGACTTCTACCCCGTATGACGTGCCTACGAACTCAGTCGAAAAACCTCTCGGCTTTTTGTTAATGATTGTATCGTCAGGTAGCTTGCAATTGGGGATTCGATTCGCACGTACTGTGCCAAGGCTATAAATACCCTTTGCTCGCAAATATACCATTAGAGGCAAAGAGGTATAAAAATTATCAAAGTAGACGATGTGGTGCTTAAAGCTTTGTACTGTTTTGGTCAAACGTACTACTATGTTGGCCGAAGCACCAAGATCTGGGTGACCAGGTAAGACAATGTTATCGCCTGCTCCACTATAAATTTCGAATCGGTATGCATAGCCATATGAATCACACAAAACGAACAGCTTAATACCCCATTTGTGTGGCTTATTGGGCATATATTGTCGTAAGTGATGTTTCATCTTTGTGCTACACATTTGTTCGTCAACACAGAGGCGTGGTTGCTTTGGCACTGAGTCAAATCTTGTATTAAGATAATCGACAAGTCTTCTAGTGCGAAATAATGGATCGTAGCCTGGTTGTCCCTTTTTGATCCGCTGGATTTCATCACGTAATGACAGGTGCTGTTTAATTGTCTCAAATTTTGTGCGGTTCATACTGGATGCAATGGGTAAAAAGGCATTTTTTCCCCAGTAGCTTCTCATACTCGGGTAGCGATATATTGACATATATATCAAAATTCCTATATAATGATGAACATCTTCAATGTTCATTTGGAATCTTGTTGATATGTTCTCCACTAAAGCTGCGCGCATGGTTTCTTCCACTATCATATCCATGATTTTGGCATCAAAAAAATAGCGAAATATCTCTGAAGGAGTTTTGAGATTCATTATTTCAGCCGGCAATGAAGAGTCGCCTTGAAAAGCAACATTGTTTACATGCAATTGCATAAATTGCTGTCGCCACAAAATTTTGCTCGGCTCCTTTGCTATTGATTCAATACCTAAAAGACATTAATTAACTAATCATATAATATAAAATAATATATCGCAATGTTGTTGTCTTACCAGCACCAGTAAAGCCACCAGAAGATGGCAAAGCCACGCATGTTATACCTTTAATAGTTGGTAGTGGCGATCGTTGTCTTTTCAGGGATTTCCTAATAGGCTCAGACTGACCATTATCAGGCACATTCTCTTCATCATTACAAGCAAATGATATTGTGCTAATATCCTCCACAGCAGCTATTAGAGTTTCTGCCACATTTAAGTCATCTTCCTCGTCGTCACTTGACTCGGATAACTCTGCATCGGAAGGGACATTCTCAAACAATTCCAACAACTGTTCATCAGTTAAATCGGATAATTTGAATCGTACCCGGTTTGCCATCTTTATATGGTTAATATGTCAGTTTCTAGTAAAACAATCCATATAATGAATAAGTGTACACACAAAATTGCAAGCAGTTGTGAAATAGCTGCTGGTAAAAAAAGTTGCTTGCAGCCCCAAAAGTGTCTCAAGACACTTATCACTGTTTTTAAGCTACAACGCACATTTTTTTATTTATTTTTATTTTTGTAAACTGGTTTTAATTGTAAATAAACATACCTTCCAATAAAAAATTATTTTAAATGGATTGCTTTCACAGATTTTGTAAAATAATTGTTGCACAACAGCACATGCAGCAGATCAATTTACACGCGCGAAAAAACATATGTTTTGTGTTTATGAAAATAAAAAGTACCGTTTAAAGCACTGGAGAGCTTTTAAAGCTTTTTCTCAGTAAATTTGAATGTTTTATTAACGATCAACCAATATTTGAAAGACAAAAAAGCTCCCATTTTTTTTTTAAATTTAAAAATAAAATAAGTGTCTCAAGACACTTATGAGCGTTAGAGGGTTAAGACTTGGAAAGAAATCAACAAACTAAGCGAATTCGATGGGACAAACATTAAATTCCGCATGTATAGACACATAAAGGCGGCAAAACCAAACGGTAGTTTCACTAACAGCAAATTAAGGCTTACATTACAAAATATGTAAAAGGTTTCAAACCAAAATTTCAATTTAAAAGAGATAAAATCTTCTTTTACTTTAGAAAAAATAATGCCAAATTGACCAAAATGCATGCAATTTTTAGGAATTAATACGTTTATTTCGAATTTTTTTATATTTTTATATTATATTATTATTATATACTTGCTACATATGTATATATATTATAATTTAATTTACTTTTAATATCATCTCATATATAATATTATACAGCTCTCTTCACTAATAAACAAGCTACATTTGGTATAGTTAACATCCCAAAGCTCAAACCTGAAGCACCTTAAGTAATTTACAAATGAATTTGTTAGCCTAAGATTTAACATCACATAGATATTGATCTATACAAAAAATGATATTAAAAGACAGCAGCATATAGCCCAACCCCAACCTCAACCCCCTGTTAACCCAATTTAAAAGTCGTTCAAGTTTACAGCCTTCGCTTAATAATTTCATATATTCATATCATTGCCAATTATTGCACAATTCCAGCAAAGATTTAAGCATAAACTTGAAAAGTTGTTCGAACAGAATTCACAGCAATAAATTCTGCACTTGGGCCAATGCCATGTTTATAAATAAATAGTAAATAATTTAAATAATAGATCAAATATGCCAGGCAACATATGTTTTCAATATATACATATATATAAATATATATATATATATATATCTATGCCACTTGATATCTTGACAACTGAAATGGAACAATTGAAATGGTGCTTGGAAAATTTGCTTTGTTGTTGAGCAACTTTTTGACTAGAGTGTAGCGCAGCTAAAATTTTCCAATCCACTCAACTGCATGTCCATGTCGCCGCACACTTTCCCTTTTCTTTCCATTTGGTTGCATGCCCCTCCTCGCCCCCAGCTGGCAGCCAGCCAACTGACATTGACTGATGCCAGAGCCAGTCGAGCCGTTCCATGAGCGATTCGTCGGCGTGTGTGGGTTAATGTTTTGCTTTTGGACTTTGCGTTAAGCTTTCTGTGATTTTCATAAACAATTCGCTCTGCTCTACGCATATATAGTATAGCGGTATATAGTGTATAGTATGTGTATCGTCTGCCAGGCCGATCAAAATCGTTTTCTAAATTATGAAGGCGCATAAAAACAGCTTTGCCAGCCAGCGCAGACGACGATAAAAGTGGAGAAAAAACTATTCAAACTATTAAAGCGTGTGACAGCGCATAAAATATTGCGACATGCGACAAGGTGCTGAGCAAATTAATTGAGCATTTGCTGCACATAATCTGTTGATAAGCGAATGATAATTAATTGCCAGCTATATTATTTATAAACTACCTACGGAGTGCACAATAATCGTTGAGTTTAATCTAGATATTGTAATTTGTGGGTTTAGTTACACACAGTCCGCACGCACTTTGAACTCTACTTAACACACTTTACAGCACTTTACACACATGCACATTAGACACACTTTTTATTGCTATTTACATAATTTGTTTATGTATTTCAGTCAGTTTTAGAACATTTGTTGCCCATTCGACTTGAATTTGTCACTTGGAATACGGGAAACACTTGTTAAGCGCTCACAAGACGCGCGGCGCATGTGGCGTATGCGCGACGAATGAGCACGGCAAACACATTTTGACCGCAGCACACAATAAGCATTCGGCGCACAGACCAAGCGGCGCAACCAACTTTTCACGACTGAAAAACTGCTGCGCGGCGACGTGAAAATATTTGTCGTGCAAGTGAAATACGCTTTGGCAACAATCGCCTATCGATAGACCCCATAATCCGGGCAATTGGATTCAGCTAGAAGTGCCTAATATATATTTTAAATATAGTTAATATATATATTAATATAGTGTATACAAATTGATTTATATAAATATATATTTAAATATATATGAAATATAAATATATTTTTAAAATTTTATTTATATTTGATCTTATTTTTATATTTTTTAAAATATTTAGTTTCAGCTGCTGTTTTTTAATAGGCAAACTGACTGACTGTCTCGAAAACGATTGAAAATCCATAGGCAGATTTAAAGCTTTAAGTTATCAAATATTAAAGCATATATCCAACTTTAGTGAACATATGCAAAGTAGATAGCTTAAAGTCTTTAAGGCGAAACTGCACCTGAAAAATTATATAATAAAAAATAAATAAAATTAAAATTAAATTTAAAATATTAACTTTAGTTAAACATCTGGCTAAGTGATGTCTTAAATGTAAACTAAACTATTTAATCTCAGGTGAACAATACTTTACTCTTCGTTTGCTCAGCTGCAGTAAGCACAAGGAGAGCCATATTCACGCTCTTAGAAATCCAAATTCCAATGATTATTCAAATAATTATTTATTACTATTTTGCTGAACATTTCTTTGAAATACCTTTGCCTTTCGCTTATAAAAGCAAGCGTCTGGTCTAGCGCTCATCATATGCGTTTTGCCTCTTCAACTGCATTTCGCATTCAAATTATTGAAATACTATAAAAAGAAACTCAATTGCAATTGAGTTTTCATAGTGTCAAGTGGCTGATGTATGTATCATCAGGTAAATCTCCAAATTTTTGAACAATAAATTTTCTTGAGTAACAAATTTGTTTATATAAAGTGCAAAACAAACGACAATTATTTTTTATTGTGAAAACATTTACAATTTTAGTTTTTGATTTAAGTATTCTTGAAATATTTATGTTAGATCTGGATATATGTTGAAGGATTATATTACGAATTCTCTTATAATGACTTCCCCTCTAGCTTGCTTCCTTTGCCAATAGGCTACACAAGTTTCTGCAATGAAAACTAAACCTGCCACAATGTAGCATACCCCAAGCAACTGCCACAACCATTTAAAGTCCTGGAAATTTAGGGGAGTAGGCTTATATCTTGATTTTGTTTTCGGCAAGCGAGAATGTAGAGCTGATATCATTTTAGCACCAGCTTCAATTTTCCAGTGCTTCTCAAGTCCGAAACTAATAGAATCAAGTAGAAAATTCGTATATGCCTCTCTATAAATTGAGTTTCTCTTGAGCACAGTTCTGAGAGCAACATTGTTAATTAAATTCAATCCATCGGACTTACACATCCTCATTCGATTATGAGACTTCTGATAAAGATCTAAGACTCTCCACATATGTGAATGAACGTTATAGGCACAGCTAGAGTTTAGGGTCAAAACTTGATGTATATATTCATTCATAGAAACAATTTTGGCATTCGGTACTAACTTTTTTAAAGGACTATTCGAAGAGCTATAATTTAAGTCAAGATTAAAGCTTTTATCGAATAGAACTTCTAATCCACTATCCCGAAGCTGATCGAAATTTTTAATTTGTTTGCCATGTGAATGCTTTGTCAGCAAAGTACTGAGATTGGCATTGAAAAACGAGGTAAAAACCAAGCCACAAATGCACATCAGCATCAAGATCAGCTGCAGTGAGATGCTGCTTCGATGCCTCCTCAGGTGCATCGGAAGTCCCAAGACTCCAGCAAATGCCCGCAGATTTAAGACTAAGTTCCAGTATGGGTAATTGGGTCTGCGTCGAAGAATCCAATTTGTTGCGAATTTGATAAGTGTTTCAACTATCGCGAACATAAAATATGATCCTAAAAGTATTGTGAAGTAGGTCCGTAAACCTGAGAAGACATCGCCTATTCTCATTTTATTTCTACAGGGAACCACAATAAAAGAACTCGTGAGCCTAACTTGTAAATCCAAATATTCCAAATTAGGAGCAGGTGCCGCCGCCTGTACTAGACCTCGGATAGGTAAATCAAGGATACCTTTACTGGTTATCTTACGAACATGCTCTATTTCAGTATACTCGGAAGCACGCAGAATGAGCAGGTGACGAAGCTTAATGTTGTTTTTCTTGGCAAACTCCATGATGAGCCTGTCGGAAGATCCACTAAGTGATTTCTCGCCAGTCCGAGGGTTAGTTGTCAACATGCTGCGAGGTGGAATCAGGTCCGGTAAAATGACAGCCGTTTTCCCTTTAAAGTTACGCCAGACTGTGGGAAAGATTGGTCCGTCATTTATATCCACGATAGTACCAAAAGTTGGACTGGGAAACGGCTGCAAACGATATGCGATAATCGGTTCTTTGTGTGCGTGTGATGTAGAGTGTAGCACGATTAGATTGACAAAGTTATGCTTGTTGGCTTGCTCACTGATTAGATGTAGAAACTCTTGAAGATTGGATGACTTAGTCTGCAGAAGAATTATGATGCGGGCGGTTCTCATGCGATCCAGGTTCCGGGCCAGTGTGGGCAACAGTAACACATCTGCCAGCTCGGACATACAGACCAGGGAGAGAGCCTCGCTATTGAAGAGCTCCTTTAAGTTGATAGAGATTGCCTCATCCAATCGCAGCGTAGCTAATCCATCTATACTGATTTCCATCAGAGGACAATTGATGTTCTGTCGCCGGTTTATATACAAAAGCGTCTCAACTTGTCTTTCCTTGAATACTTGCTCTATGACATTGCCGATAAAGATGCTTTTTGAAGATGCGGCTATCTCTATGAGTGGATAAGTCATCAAGTACCCAGGTTGAAGCAGCAGTAGAAGCACGCAAATTGCACACGAGCGAAACGCCAACATTCTGAGCCAAGTTAAGAGGACAAACTGAACAGCAGCTAATCAATGACAATGGCAATCGCAATGGAAGCCGAGCAATTGAATTAACATTGATTTTATTAAGGTAATGGCATAAACTGATATCGGATCTAAAGTTTACGCCATTATATATATATATATAAATATATCCAACAAGAGTTGATTGATTGCTTGACTAAATGCTCGATTGTCAGTGCAATTGAATTAGTGTAAACTGCTTTTGGGTTACTTTGATTTTATACTATAAACTCTACAAAAATGGAAAATCGGGGTATGTAACAGGCAGAAAGAGGCGTGGCAGAGCCCATAAAGTATTCATATTCTTGATTAGTACCACGAGCTGAATGGATCTGGAACTATCTGTTTGTCCTTCCTATGAACGAGGCGATCTCTTAAGCCACAAAAGCTAGAGACTGGAAATTTTAAATATAAATTCCTTATCATTTATTTATTTTATTTTATTTTTTCAATGGCTGTATGTGGATGTATATGTGTGTATAAAATAAGCGTAGAATGATTGTAATATCAGTTCTCCTAGTAAGAAATTGCCGAATAGGGCAATCTCACTTGTGAATGACTTTGTTTTTCAATTAGAGTTTCATGAGCTTCAAAAACTTTCTTAACAAGTTTTACAGAATTATTATATGCAAAAAAAAAACAAATTTATGTCAAGAACAAAATTTAATATTTATTGTGCAGATTTTCAAAATAATCTATTTTAATTTGTGGTATTTATGAACAATTTATAAATTGTAAAGGGGTAATTTTTTTAAATTTTATATTACGAATTCCCTTATGGTGACTTCCCTTCTAGCTTGTTTCCTTTGCCAATAGGCTACACAAATTTCAGCAATGAAAACTAAACCTGCCACAATGTAGCATATCCCGAGCAACTTCCACAACCATTTCAAGTCCGTCAAATTCAATGGAGTTGGCTTAAACTCTAGATTATCTTTTGAAATTGTGTTCGTTAAACGAGAATGTAGCGTTGACATCATTTTTAAACCAGCTTCAAGCCCCCAATGCTTGAATAATCCGAATCTGTGAGAATCGTGTACAAAGTCCCTATACGTCTCCCTATATATTGAGTTTCTCTTGAGAACAGTTCTGAGAACAACGTTGGTAAGTATGTTTAAGTCATTGGACCTGCACAACCTAATTTTATTATGCGACTTCTGATAATTATCTAAAATTTGCCAAATATCGGTACGCATGTGATAAGCACAGCTAGAATTAAGAGTGAAAATTTGATATAAATATTGATTAGTTGGAACGAATTTCGCATTTGGTATTAACTTTTCAAAGAGTTTCCTTTTAGAGCTATTTTTAACACTAAAATGAAAGATATTATCGAATATAACATCTAATCCACTATCCCGGAGCTGCTTGAAATTCTGAATTTCTGTATCCTGCGGATGCTTTGTCAGCAAAGTACTGAGATTGGCATTGAAAAACGAGGTAAAAACCAAGCCACAAATGCACATCAGCATTAAGATCAGCTGCAGTGAGATGCTGCTTGGATGCCTCCTCAGGTGCATTGGAAGTCCCAAGACACCAGCAAATGCCCGCAGATTTAAGACTAAGTTCAAGTATGGGTTATTGGGTCTGCGTCGGAGAATCCAATTTGTTGCGAATTTGATAAGAGTTTCAACTATCGCGAACATAAAATATGATCCTAAAAGTATTGTGAAGTAGGTCCGTAAACCTGAGAAGACATCGCCTATTCTCATTTCATTGCCACAGGGAACTATAATAAAAGCACTTGAAAACTCAACAATATCTGTATATTCAATGTTGTGTGGTATAGAGTCTGACTGTATTAGGCCTCGGACTGGTAAATCAAGTATCCCTTTTTTAATAATCTCATAGATATCTGTTGATTCGATATACTCGGAGCTGCCTAAAGGTTGCAGCAAGCGCAACGTAATGTTGTTTCTCTTGGCAAGCTCCCTAATGAATCTGTCAGAAGATCCAGAAAGTGATTTCTCTCCAGTGCGAGGATTAACTGTCCGCATGCTGCGAGGTGGAACTAAATCTGGAAAAATAAAAGCCGTTTTCCCATTAAACTTAATTTTGGGAAACATTCCGTTATTTATATCCCTAACACGTTTAAAAGTTGGGCTTGGAAACGGCTGCAGACGATATGCGACAATTGGATCATTGTCTTCGGATGTAGAGTGTAGCACGATTAGATTGACAAAGTTATGAGTGTTGGCCTGTTCACTGATTATACGGAGAAACTCCTGAAGATGGGATGACTTAGTCTGCAGAAGAATTATGATGCGCGCGTTTCTCATGCGATCCAGGTTCTGGGCCAGATTGGGCAACAGCAGGACATCTGCCAACTCGGATAAGCAGACCACAGCAAGAGCCTCGCTATTGTAGAGCTCTTTTACATTGACCAGGGCTTTCTCATCCAAGCGCAGAGTGGCTAAGCCAAATGCTTTGATTTCTTTTAAATGGCAGTTGACATCCTGTCGACGGTTCACATACACAAGCGTCTCTACGGGCCTTTCCTTGTGGGCATGCTTTATTATGTTGTGGATATAGTTGGTTTCTGAATGTCCGGGCTCTACTGAGTGTTGACAGGCTGTCAGTAGGAGCAGCAGAAGCACGCTAAGTATACTCGTATACATTATGAGCCAAGTTGAAAGTACGAACTGACCGCCAGCTATTTCGCTGCTAACTTAAAAAGGCAGCAGAGCAATTAATTTAAAATTTATTTTAATTGAGGCAGCTCTATAATTGACAGCGCATCTCAGATTTTCAACACTGTTCAATATGTCCATCACGAGCTGATGAAGAAGACAAATTGTGGTGGAAATTCTCTTTACAATTTAATTATTGTTAATTGCATTACTATATTCGTTCAGAAAGTGAAAAAAGTATATTGGTTCTGTGCAATGCAAATATAAAAATAAATATTTTTAGTATGAGCTCTGCTTACTGCGCAGTTTACGTAGCTTCTGCGCTCGGGCTGCATATGGATTTGACAATGAGAAATGAATTATTGAATAACTTTTGTTCTAGATGCACTTTCTTATTGAACATTTCAGAGAGTAATAGTAAAACCCATATATGTGTATTTGCTTAAATCTCCACTAACTAAAATAAAAGTTATGAAAGTCTATGTATTCATCTAAGGAACTAAGCTGAAAAAAAATTATTTTCAATTATTATCGAGATGGTGATGATATTATGGAATTTCCTTTCATATATTTTATTTAAGTAACACACATTTTTAATTTCAATAAATATTTTGCAACAAACTTTAAGCTTGATCGTGTTGATAGACAATTATTTGATATATTTGGATAGGTGTATTTAAGTGTATTCAAAAAAACTTAGATAATAAATTCCTCTATGATTCCATCATTTCTGGCTCGTTTATTTTGCCAACGGGCAACACAAATTTCAGCAAACAGAACAAAACCTGCCACCAAGTAGCATGCCCCAAGTAATTTCCATAACCATTTTAGATCTTCAAAGCTAAGCGGTGTGAAATTTAAATCTTCTTGAGCAGTGTTGTCCGAGAAAAAAGCAGCTGACATCATTTTATGAGCAGCCTGACGTCTCCAATATTTGTCTAAGCCAAATCTGTAGATATCCGTTGTAAAGTCGGAGTAAGCCTTACTAAAAACTGAATTTCGCTTGAGAACATTTTCGAATTTGGTTACTTTGCGAAACTGCAATGCCGGAGGTCTACAAAAAACAATTCGGCTATGACACTTCTGGTAGTAGTTAGCGAGATCCCATAAATGTGAAGGCACTAGATATGCATAGCTCGAGTTGAAGGACAGCATCAAGAGATGCGTTTCCTTAGTTGGCAGAAATTTTGGATTTGAAATCTTTGAGTCGGCAGGATATGATATATTGACGATAGTCTTAAAACTTCTGTCGATCACAACAGGTATCCGACTGTCCCGCAATTTCTGAAAGCTATCAATCTCTTTATAATAAGGATTCTTTGTCAACAAAGTGCTCAGGTTGGCATTAAAGAACGTAGTGAAAACTAAGCTGAAAACTGTCGTAATGATTACGATCTGCCTCAGTGAAATCGAACTAAACCTTCTCGAGGGCGTATTTATTCCCAAAACACCGGCAAATGTGTGTTGATTCAGAATGAGATCAGAGTAGCTAAAATGTTGAGTTCCAGTGAAACGATTGGTTACAAGTGCAGTTAATGCCTCAAGGACTGCAAACAGAGAATACGCAACCAACACTATTATGAAGTAGGTTCTCAAGCCTTTAAATACATCACCGATTTTCATTTGCTTTGCGCAGGGAACAAAAACCAAAATATTCACGTCACTAAATTCATCGTATTCTAGATTTAAAGGTAATGTTTGCAAGATATGCACATATGGTCGTGTTGGTAGGTCAATGAGGCCTTGTTTTGTGAATTCGATAACATCGCTAAAGTCCATCTTCCCCACTTCACTCGGAGGTATCAGCCACTGTAATTGAATGTTGCGTCTCCTTGCAAACTCCATAGTAAAGCTATCAGTGGAGCCACCAAGCTTCTGCTCCCCAGTGCGGGGATTCGTTGTCAACAAGCTCCGCGGTGCAATCAGATCCGGTAAGTAAGTTGCTGTTTTATTATTAAAGTTAATGCAAGTATTAGGAAAGAGTTGACCGTCACTTAGATCCAGAACACGCTTAAAAGTTGGGCTTGGAAATGGCTGCAGACGATATGCGACAATTGGATCATTGTCTTCGGATGTAGAGTGTAGCACGATTAGATTGACAAAGCTATAATTTTTTGCCTGTTCACTGATTATACGGAGAAACTCCTGAAGATGGGATGACTTAGTTTGCAGAAGAATTATGATGCGCGCGTTTCTCATGCGATCCAGGTTCTGGGCCAGATTGGGCAACAGCAGGACATCTCCCAACTCGGATAAGCAGACCACAGCAAGAGCCTCACTATTGTAGAGCTCTTTTACATTGACCAGGGCTTTCTCATCCATGCGCAGAGTGGCTAAGCCAAGTGCTTTGATTTCTTTTAAATGGCAGTTGACATCCTGTCGACGGTTCACATACACAAGCGTCTCTACGGGCCTTTCCTTGTGGGCATGCTTTATTATGTTGTGGATATAGTTGGTTTCTGAATGTCCGGGCTCTACTGAGTGTTGACAGGCTGTCAGTAGGAGTAGCAGAAGCACGCTAAATATATTTATATACATTATGAGCCAAGTTGAAAGTACGAACTGACCGCCAGCTATTTCGCTGCTAACTTAAAAAGGCAGCAGAGCAATTAATTTAAAATTTATTTTAATTGAGGGAGCTCTATAATTGACAGCGCATCTTCGACTTGCAACATAATGCGAAACGTCTGATTGACAAGATAGAGTAAGTGCTCGATTGACATTCAAGAAGTTGACAGTGCACTACAATTATTGTTAATTGCATTTTCTAATTGATTTATGGTTCAAATTATACAGTAATATATATACAAGTAATAAATCAAATTAAAAATCGAAAACTTTTAAATAATTTCAACATATGTCAAGCATTTGGATAACTAACATTTTATAGCTTCATTATTAATGACGTGGTTCCATTTTCTGGTTACTTTTTGAATGGATTTTCTTTGAACGTTTTCATTGAAGGCATTTAATTTGTCTAATGTCTATCAACAAGCTTCAAGCAATTGCTAATGGATAATTGAAAGAAGAAAAAAAACTAAATTATTTGAAAAACAAATAATTAATGCGCACAGCTGGTGCCGATGCTGGTGCTGATGCTGATGCTGGTGCTGGTGCTGGTGCGGCAGCCAATTGGTAAATACATGGAACTAATTTAATCTCTAAACAACTTGTGTTTTTATGGCCTTTTTCATTCCGAGAATAATTTGATGTTTTGCTTGGCCAGGCCAAAGAAGCGAAATATATAGCGTGTACATTTATCTTAAAGGAGGCGCCGATTCGCAATATAAATAATGAGAGTTTAGTTTTATAGTCTCCCGCTCTCTCTCTCTCTCTCTCTCTCTCTCTCTCTCTCTCTCTGTGTGTGTTTGTGTAGTGCATAAAGCTAAGTAAATAAGATAACTTGTGGTTAACATGCTTTAAGTCAATTACAAGTCGCAAGGCTTAACGATGCTAATTTGATTAATTTGCATGGCTCTCACACAGAGACACACGCGTATGCACTGTCACACGTGTCGGATGCGTAATGTTCGCGCTCAAACAGTTTATTAAACGTTAATTATCGCTTGTTATTGTTGCAGAGGCAAGATAATTGAGCAGGCACGTCCATTTGATTATGCTGATTGAGCGCGGTCTCTTTGGAGGCATTCGAGAGTTGAGACAACTCGCAGTCCAATTATACAATTAACCAGGTCCACGACTGCTCTAACAAAACTATCTACAACTTACATATGTGTGCTTAGTCTCAATATCTTATAATACTTATGTGTATGCTGATAAGGATATTTCAGATATTTATTTCTTATATAACACACATTTGCCATAAATTTGCTACATTTTTTAAGTAGCTATTTGGCTTAATTCAATGCTGACAATGACCATGTCAGAAGCACTTAATAATTGTTTCAGCCTAACTTCGCCTCTACGCAACCGCAAATTTAATTTTGAAATCTGATTATGCGTCAAATGCACACAAAAAGATACAAACACATACACTCACACACACACACACACACACACATTTATATATATGAATATATATGTATAACAAAAACTCGTACTATTTTCAATCTAGAAACCGCAATTTGTATTGGCTCCAGTCTGCATATTCAGACGATAATATGAATATACATATATATGTGTATATAAATATATATGTGTGCTATATGTATATGTATGTGTACATATATTTTCCAATTTCCATTGCTGACAGTTGCCAAACTCGCGTACGCTAAATGTTATTTATAATAGAATTTATGCCTAGCATCCACAGCGAAACATCCATGGACCAATGCAAGTGGCAGCCTGTCGCAAACGCTCCCATTTTGCGCTGTATCAATTTTTTTTTTATTTCAAATTTTTTCGCATTTAAAGAGTGGGCAGCACGGACAACAACCACAACCATTCAACAACAGCTATGGCGGCGACGTTCTAATAAACCATTTTGTGGATATAAAAATGCCAAAAAAAATAGAAATAGAAAACGAAAAACAAGAATGGATGAATAAATGCATTGGATAGCCGAGTCCAATTCTTGTGCTGTGGCAATGCTTTCATTATGGGCCACGAAATTGAATATGGCTGTGCGCAAACAATGTTTGACATTATATTAAAATGTTGTCATAAGCTGAACGGTGCTCGAGCTTCAGCCGTACTTTTTTTCTGTCGCTTCGCAGTTACCAATACTCGATTTGTGTTCTCTGAGCCGTTAACATTGCATATCTCAATGGTGGCTCTCTCTCTGTCATTATGTTTGCTCTCGCTCTGGCTGATAATGCCAGTGGCGGCTGCTGGTGTTGGCTACAAAATGGCCACAGGCGGAATATGTCAACAGCTGCTCGCACATTCGCATGTGTTGCATAATTTTTGGCATTTCGCATTTCGCATTTCGCGCTGAGCAAAAACAAAAGGTCCAACGTGGAAAAGTCAATTTTAATTACAACACGCGTATTTAAATTTAAATCAACTGAGCATTGCCATGTGTGTGAGTTACAATGTCAGCAGCCACTATGAGCATATATATAATAAAAGCTTTAAATAGACTTAAATGCGTTTGAAAAGGCTTACTGTGCTTGCATGTGTGTGCGTGTAAACAGTTCACACGGCCAACTAAACGGAAACCGCGTTACACACACACACACGCACACATAGACACACACACACACAAATGCAGACTATGCACTGTGTGTTAGTGTGCCAATGCATGCGGCTGTTGCCGCAAAGTATGCTACATGAAATTTTCAGTTTCATGCGCCCAGCAGCTTTACATTTATTGCACACACTTATACACTCACTCGCACACACACACACACACACTGTCCTTGCCACGCCCCAAAATAAAAATGTTGAGCAACACGCCCCGTGCGCCACAGCGCTGGCCAGCAAGAAAAATAGAATTGTTTATTTGCCTTCGCCTTTCTTATTTAAAACTATTTTATGTGCCGCCTGTCGCAACGTAAACTTTTTACAAAAATTGTGGCAGTGTGTGGCAGGGTGTGTGTGTGTCTGTGGCAAGAGGCAGTGGTCCAACATAGATAGAGCAATTGGAGTGTAAAACGTTTTCACTTCCGTGTGCTGGCAGTGGCTGCTGCTTGGCTGCTGTTTTCCAGCACTTTTCCTAACATTCACATAAAGTTTAGTCGATTTTCTCCAGCTCTCTCTCTCATTGTTGTTGTTGTTGTTGTTGTTGTTGCTGCTGTTAGCCCAAAATCCCATTTGGCATTGAATTGTGTGCACACATTGAATATTTGTAGCAAGCTTAAGACCCCAGCTCGCTCTCTGTCTCTCTCTCTCTCTCTCTCTCTATTTATATATATATGGAGCATTAATAGATATTTTGTGTGTGATACGTTTTTTTGTGTTTGTGTGTGTGTAGCTTGTAATTGAATCGTGAATGTTGCATACTTGCAGGCGGCTACACTTGATTGCAATGCCAGCCGTTTGTGACGTGTTTATTTGCGGCCCAATTTCAACACAATTGCAACACATTCATGCCACATGCAGTGACAGTTATGTGACCAATGCGAAGCCAACACTCGAGTGCTTTGTCCATGAGTTATGGCTTTTCAAGCAGCACCAGCAGCAGATGCATCAGATGCGGCAGGGACTGGGGATGGGGCTGGCTGCCAAGGCACAACTGTGGCAGCTAGCGCATTGTATGCAGCGTTGACACATTTAAATCTATAACTATAACTATGACAAATGATGTAGAGCCCAAGGCGACTGGCTTTAAGATTAGTTCTTCAGATTGAAGCCAAATAATCAAATCATCTCTTTTCTCTAATTGATATTCAAATACTTTTCTAATTTAATGGCAGCTCCAAACTTATTTTCACGAATTCTTCTCAAAGTAAACAAATTTGTTGATAATAAAACAATTCATTGATTAGATAGGAATTTGCCAATTTATATTTGTAAATTTTGTAATGTTTTTTTTAACAATTTCTCATTTTGTGCTAACTTCACAAAAGCTCTTGATGATGAAGTGCAAGTTTTACATTTATAAAATCAATATTGAGAATATATATTTTTAGATTTTACACTTCTATAATAACTAGCTTTCTAGCTCGCCTTGCTTGCCATCTTGCCCCACAAATCTCTGCAAGAAGAACCAAACCTGCCACGCCGTAGCATACCCCTAGCAATTTCCATAACCATTTCAAGTCTTCAAAGCTTAGGGCTGTGAATTCCTGATGGCTTTCTGGCAGTCTTTGATTCAGAAGCGGCACCAGCATCTCTATCATTTTGCGCCCACCCTTTAGGTCCCAGTGTATGTCCAAGCCGTAGCTGAATGTTCTGGATAAATAATCACGTAAGGCCTCGCGATAAACAAAGTTTTTCTTAAACATGTAGCCCATTAATAGATTGCCTGATAGATTCATTGCCTTGGAGCCACAAAGTATTTTACGGCTATGAGCTTTTTGATAACTGTCCAAGAACTCCCATATGTAGTTAAGCGATTGAAATGCATAGCTAGAGTTGAAAGTCAGCAACAGTTCATAATGTTTCTTCATTGACACGTACTTGGCATTGGGAACTAGTTTATGAAACCCAACATCTTTGGCAGATTTTTCGAACAGATCCTTGAAAGTCATATCTAATAATACTTCCAGCCCACTGTCTCGTAGTTCCTCAAAGTTTTGGATTTGTGTGGTGCGTGGACGCTTTATCAGCAGCGTACTGAAGTTGGAATTGAAGAAGCAGGTGAAAACCAAGCTAAAGATGCACATTACCATTACAATTTGCTGTAGCGAAATGCTGGTCCTATGTCTCCTCAGGTACATCGGAAGTCCCAAGACTCCAGCAAATGCTCGCAGGTTAACGGCCAAGTACCATTCTGGAGTATTGGCCCTGCGTTGGTAAATCCAATTCGCAGCACATATGATCAAAGTTTCAACTATTGCATACATGATATATATGCCCAAGAGTATTATGGAGTTGGTTCTCAAGCCTGAGTACACATCACCTATGCTTATTTCCTGACTACATGGAACTACCATAAAAAATTGTGTGTATCTCGCGCCAGGCGATAATTCGTAATTTGTTAGTTCATCTTTAGTAACTATTGTGGGTCGTCTGGGCAAATCAAATTGATCATGGTGAATAGTATAGGTCTCCAATTTTTCAATTTCTGCCAGCTCGCTTAAAGGCCGAACTAAACGCAACTCTATGTTGTATTTATCTGCAAACTCTTTCACCAAAATATCCGTGGAACCAAAAAGTTTTAGCTCTCCTGTTCGCCGGTCTCTTGACAAGAGACTGCGCGGTGGAAACAGGTCGGGTGAAATAACAGCCGGTTTTCTGTAGAAATTAGTCCAGACCTTGGGAAAGATTTGTCCATCACTGAAGTTTGTAATCCGGACAAAGCTTGGATTCGGAAAAGGTTTCATGCGATAAACAGTAAGCGTATCTCTCGTTTCAGATGAAGTTGAGTGCATTACGATAACATTGAAAAAGATATAACTATTTGCCTGCTCGCCAATTAAGCGCAGGAAGTCCTTTAGATCCTTTGGAGCTAAGCTGTGTAATAACACTACAATTCGTGACTCTCTCATGCCATCGAGGTTGTGGGCCAGTGTAGAGAGCAGTAAGCAGTCTGCGATATCGGACATACAAAGCAGAGCAAGTGCCTCGCTGTTGTAGAGCTTCATGATATTCATCTGGGTCGAGTCGTCCAGCCGTACAGTGAGGATTCCAATTGGATTGAAATCATTTAAGAAGCAGTCGTCATCCGTTTGCCTTTTCAATATCAACAGTGTCTCGATGGGTCTTTCCTTGTGAACTTTCTCAACGAGATTGTTTAGGTAGGAGCTCCGAGGTTCCAGCATAGAGAGATATGCGTGGATCTGATCCGGCAACAAGAGCAACAGAACTATAAGCAGAACGCGATTGCACGATGATAAGCACAACATTGTTAGGCAAGAATAAAATACTAACTGAGCGAGCTCTTGCTTTGCCATGTGAAAATTTTATTTTACGCGAAAACTATTCTAATTGAATTGATATTAAGTACAATTTCATAATTGCAGCTTACAATCGCGACAGCTTTTTGACACCATCAAATGTCAATGGATATGTGAGATAGTGTCGAACGGTGAAGCAAAGGCAGAACTATTTATGCACTTAAAAGAATTAAATTGCTTTGCTCGCATCGAATGCCTGCTATAACAATGCACTTAATATGCGTTTTATACCCTGAACCTAATGTAAGTGGAGGAAAGGGCAATTCTGATTTTATACTTAAGTATGTAACATGTTGTAGAAGATGGTGTGGCTGAACTACAAGTATTCTTAATCAGAACGACGAGATGAGTCGTCTCCGTCTGTCTATTATTCCATACACCGATTCTCTGTACGCCACAATCAGTGTAAGCTTGGTATAATGATTGGTATATTAGCGCTAGGACATGTTCAGGGTATTGCCTAGTGATGCACTCCCGACTAGAGCACTCTTACTAGATTTATTCTCTCTTCTTACGTAATTTCCTTACAAATTAGTCAATTTTATTCTTCGAATAGAAATACAAATAAAATACAAATGAAATTAAATAATAAGATTTTTTGCTTTTGGTACATATATTTATTAATAAACAGGATATGTGAGTAACTTGGCGTATACCAGTATATATTTCTCATAGATTATAACACATCAATGGTTAATAACATTAGGTGCTGACAATAAATAATTAAAACTTTTAACTTGTTTATTTGATATGACAATATATCCGGTATTTATTTTAAATAATTGAGAATAGAAACCTAAACTTCTATATTGCGTAACTCTCTAGTTCGATTTGCTCGGCATCTTGCTACACAAACTTCTCCAATAAGAACCAAACCTGCCACGAAATAGCATAACCCTAGCAATTTCCATAACCAAAGTAAGTCTTCAAAACTTAAAGCTGTGGGTTCCTGATTGTTTGTCAAAAATCTTTGATCTTGAAGTGGTTGCATTGACTCCATCAATTTGAGCGTAGCCATGGAATCCCAGTACTGGTCCAGCCCATAGCTCAAAACTCTAGATACATAATCTTCTAGAGCCAGTCGATATATCGAGTTTTTCTGCAACATATATCCAACTGGTATATCTCCAGTGATATTTAATCCCTTCCATTTACAAAGTACGTTTATTCGATTAGACTTTTGATAATTCTCTATGACATCCCATATATATTGATATGCTTGTAGAGCATACTTGGGATTTAAAGTCAACAACAATCGCTCCAATTTTTTACCTGACACAAAATTCGCATTGGACATTAACTTTGTTGAACCTGCAGAGTTCATTATAGATTCTAATTCAATCTTAACCGTATTATCTAATAGTACTTCTAACCCACTATACCTCAGCTCGTCAAAATTTGTGATTTGTTTATTGTGCGGAAGCTTTGTCAGCAAAGTACTGAGATTGGCATTGAAAAAAGAGGTAAAGACCACGCCACAAATGCACATCAGCATTAAGATCATCTGCAGTGAAATGCTGCCTCTATGTCTCCTCAGGGGCATGGAAAGTCCCAAGACTCCTGCAAATGCCCGAAGGTTTAACACAAAGCTCGAGTATGGAACATTGGATCGGCGCTGATAAATCCAGTTTGTTGCGAATATGATTAAAATTTCAATTACCTCAAACATGAAATATGAACACAAGAGTATAATGAAGTAGGTCCTTAAGCCTGAGTACACGTCCCCTATACTCATCTCCTGACTGCACGGAACTACAATAAAAAATGTTGTAAATGCTGAAATAGAGCAATATTCGAAATCTTTCAGATTGTTTATCGTATATATAAAGGGTCAGTTGGGTAAATCAACTTGACCTGCTCTCATCAACGCTACGAACTCCATGGGCTCAGTGTTCTCCAACTCACTGAAGGGCCTCAATACTCGAAACTGAATATTGTATTTTTTTCCAAACCCTCTAAAAAATAAATTCGACGAACCATAAAAATTTCTTTTGCCAGTGCGTCGGTCAACTGACGTAAAACTACTTGGTGAAAGCAACTCGGGTAATATAACAGTCGCTTTTCTTTTAAAGTCTGTCTGTCTGGGAAAGATTTGTTCATCACTGAAATTTGTAATCCGTACAAAGCTGGGACTAGGAAAAGGCTTCATGCGATAGACAGCAATCATATCTCTAGTTTCAGATGAAGTTGAGTGCCTTACGATAAGATTGACAAAATTATTACTATTAGCCTGCTCGCTAATTATGCGTAGAAACTCATTTAGATCCAAGCTGTGTAATAACACTACAATTCGCGATTCTCTCATTCCATCGAAGTTGTGGGCCAGTGCAGATAGCGACAAGGTGTCAGTGGTTTCGGACATACAGAGCAGAGCTAGTGCTTCGCTGTTGTAGAGCTTCTTTACGTGCATCTTGCTAGCATCATGCATCACGTGGTTCAGGCGTATAGTAGGCATTCCAATTGGATTAAAGTCATCTAAGAAACAAGAGTCAGTCCTGTGGCGCTTTGATACCAACAATGTTTGAATGGGCTTCTCTTTGTGAACCTTCTGAATGAAATCGTTTAGAAGAGAGTTTCCATTCTTTATATGAGTGAGATATGAGTGAGTCCGACCGGGTAGAAAGAAAGCTAGTAACAGAAACAGAGCCCGATTATGCGAACTTAAGCACAACATCGTAAGGCAAGTATAGAATAAGTACTAACTGAGCCAGCTCTTGCTTTGTCATATTTACCAATTGTCGTTCGCAAAAGCGGCAACAGCGTCAAATGTCGAAGGATTCGTGAGATAATGTCAAATGGTAAATTTAGCTGGCATTGTCTGCTTTAAATTTATTATTTTAATCATGCAAGTGCTCGCTAAGGCGTTTCTACTAATACCTACATTAAGTATATTGATTTTCCTGATTAAAAAAGTTTTATTAAATACATAAATGTAAGAAATTAAATGACTACACAACTTATATTTTTTTAAAAAGACAAAGTCCATAGATCTTATATATATTTATAAATATATAATATATTAACAAATTATTAATATAAGATAACTCATATATCGTGAAACTAAAATAATATTTTGTTTTTGGTTATTGAACTAGACTTGCTTTAAAATTTATACAAGCTTATCTAGTCAGCACTAATAGACCACTTTTAAACTACACTATATAAAGAATTGAGACATTATCTATCTTATTTTGTATCAAGTATTACTACTTGTATATGACCTTTTATTCCTGTATAACTGAAGGCAGTCATAAAAGTCTTCGCCTTTGAAAGCGTATAAAAGGCTTACAGCTAAATGAAATAAAATGCAATAACAACTTAACACCTTTGGGGCAACCAAACAGGGTGGGGCATAAAGAAAGGGTTCGAGGACTGAACGAGTGACTGAAAGAAGCAGAGACAAGCAAAGGAAGAGAGAGCGGGCAACTATTTGCCGCACATACAAATGCGCAGGCAATACCAAAAGCAAACCGTAAGCGCAGACTAAGCCGATTATAGCTGGAGCAGAAAGTGAGTGCTGTGAGCTAGAGAGAGAGAGAGAGAGAGAGAGAGAGAGGAGAGATGGTGTGTAGTAGTTAGAGAGTAGCTGGTCAGAGGATAACTGACTGTCTGGCAGGAAGTGCGTGGCAGGCAGAAAACGCAGAAGCAGCAATGGCAATGAATTATCGCACTAGCTGCGCCCGTAGACGAGACGCAACGTGTTGTAAAAAATGTAGTACTATTAATTTTCCTGCATATCTTACAGTATCTTCATAAACAGACACGCACACACTGGCACAAACTAGCACACACACAGCCCCAGTGTGCGAGTGTCTCTGCAAATGCTTTGGCATTGGCTTAGTGCTAAGAGATTTCTAATTCAGTTGAGCAGAAATAAATTACTTACCGTAATTGTTTACCATATAAAACTGTAGCCAAGGCGTTGAGCGTAAATCGAGACAGTTGTTTGTTGTTTGTTGTCTGTGTGTTCTGTGCTTTGTGTTGTTCTAGCTGCTGTTGTCTGTGCAGTTCTTATAGCTGTTTGAGAAATTTGGGCTTTGCCAGCTGTCACATAGCAAAAAGGATTTCACACATTTTCTCTTTATCCGTCCCCACACAAACTTTAACTTTTCAATTTAAATATATGTGTTTTTTTTTTATAAATTTATTTACTTGTTTGCTATTAATTTATCTACTGCACACTTATAGTTGACACGAGCAAATTATTGCCATTTAATTTTGTGCTTTATGTCGGACATAAATAATTGCGCAAAGGCAGGCAAAAATTGTACGTCGATTACAATTTTTAATTATTTTTTAATGAAGTACAGGCAGCAAAAAAAAAAGCATTTCATTGTTATGTTTTAACAGCCAACTTTGCTCACTATGAATTTATTTATGCGTGTTTCAAGTACAATTTATTGCATGTGTAATGCGCATTAAAGTGTGGCAGCGTACAAGTCCGCACATTTGACACGGCCAGTACTCGGATACACATGGCTTAAACTGTCCAATTAGTTAATAAGATAGTTAATAAATCGTTCATCAATTGAGAACGATGTTCATTGAAGCTACTTTCATTGTTGTTAAATCAAATGTAGCACAAATGCATAAGCAGTGACTACAAATTATAATTGCATAGTGTGAGATATTCAAATACATTTAGCCAGTGCTTCAATAGGTTGTTTTTGTCAACAACTTTCCTTTGCGGTTGCCTTACGAAAACGATTTTACAATTATTTGACTGAAATAGAGGTAACAAGCAGAAGAGGACGAATGCAGAATCAAGAATTGAAAATACATCAAGTATACATAACCAAGATTATATATAATTTATAATCAATATTATGTTTACTTTATAGTGATCAATTGGCCAGTCAGCCTGCCTGTCTGTATATATGAAATATATCACATATAGATATTAACTTGCTCTTTCTCGGCTTGGCATCTTCCAGTGGAACACTTTTGACAAAGTGTGGCAAAAAGTCTCGAATAAATTAGTTTAGCAAAGTCATAGAAAAATCATTCTTTAAACTTGAATAAGCAAGTAGAGTTAATTAACTAACTTACATTAACTAACATTAACCAAATGAATAGAGTATATTGGGTTTTATACAATGCATTTGTCTTGATGTTCGCCTAATTGTCCTTGAGCAATACAAATTTGAAATGTTTAATATTTCTTAATTCGTATACAAAAGCATAAGGCAAATATACCAAATTCTGAACATCATTTTCATTTGAAATAAATGAAGTTTTCACTGCGCACTTTGCACTATTGCAACAAAAGACCACATTTTCCATTGCGCTCAATGTTGAGTAGCACTTGAGGGGAATTTTATGTAATCATTCATAAAATAAGTACGTATTATTGTTATTGTAGCATAAGTAACTCGCTCAAGTATTCAAATTGTCCATAATTATAATAATTCGTAGAATAACAATAACAATGTATTAAAATACTAAGTTTTTGTTCATATTTAATATACATTGCAGCTAATTGAGATATTCCCAGGCAGCTGCAATGCTTTTACTCAAGTTTCAAGTGTGTGCTGATGTCGTTGACCTCGTTAAAAGTCCAAAAATCACGCATTAGCTGCCAGTTTGCACTTAAAGTCATAAATTTATTCAAATATATGGGCGTAAGACGCACACGTATGCGAATGGGCTGCGCTTTAAAGTACAATTTATATTAACTTCATTTTATGCTGGCTGCCACGCAGTCGTGGCATAACTCATACGCACCGTGTGCAACCGCAGCGGTAAGG
This sequence comes from Drosophila leonis, assembly GCA_035045365.1. Classification (NCBI taxonomy): domain Eukaryota; kingdom Metazoa; phylum Arthropoda; class Insecta; order Diptera; family Drosophilidae; genus Drosophila; species Drosophila leonis. The sequence goes on along the minus strand of JAWNPC010000338.1, from coordinate 3,812,958 downwards.
ACTTGGTCGGGCAGCAGTCACGGCGCGTGTCGGCAGCGCCAGCTTTCCAACAGGCATATCAGTACCAAAAGAAAGGCAAGCTGGTGGGTCGTCGTTGGGCTGGTCCACGGTCCAAATGGCAGCCAAGAGAATTTTAAATTACGCTTTTGAGTGGCGAGGCGAGTGCAGTCGATGCCGAAATGCAGCTGCAGCTGCAGCCGGAGTTCCAGTTGCAGTGGCTTTTTATCATGCATTTAATTGCAAATGAAGCAGCAGCAGCAGCAGCAGCAGCAGCAATAACAACAACAACAGCAACAAGACTCACCGACATCTACGGCAATTGCGTGCTGCAGCACTCAACTCCAAATCTCAGCTGCCGCCGCTTGTGGCAACTGTAAATGACGTTTAATCAAAGTTGTTGAAATTGATAGCATTGTTTGTGGGCACGTGTATGTTGTGTATGTTGTGTGCGTGTCTGTTGTGTGTGTGTCTGTTGTGTGTGTGTTGCATTTTAAAGTGCGCGAAATGTGTTAATTAAAGTGTTCATGTCCTCTCTCCTGATCTCATTAGAAATAATTATATTGCCATTCGCGAACTGAAATGCCATAAATAAAGAAATAAGCAAACGCTGTAAGTGCAACAGCTCGTGCATTAGAAAAGCTGCAGGGCGAAAGGTAAAACGCTGTCTGTGTCTGTGGCTGCGGCGGTGGCTGTGGCGTTGGCTTTGCCAACTTGGTTGTGGCAGGCAATAAAATAAAGTCTTAGCTCCCAGTTCACAGAGCTTGCCACATTTAATTTGTTGCGCAACAAATTAGCATTTATTTTCATTACGACTTTAACATTGCATTGTTTTGCGCTTCTTTTTAGTCTCACTTTGCTTCATTTTAATTAGAGCAACAAAATGTGGAAATGTTCAAAATGTACAATATTTTAAATATTTAACAAACTGTTGCTAGTTCAGTGTAAATATTTAAAAATTCGAAATTTGTTGAGTTAATTGAGATAATGCAAGATATGGGCATATGTTGTAGGTAGAAAAATATGTCAGTTCTTATATTATAATATTCTTATATTTATTGGATATAATTGGATTTCTTAATATTGTAATTATTAAAAAAAAAATTAAAGAAAAAGAAAGAAAAATAAATGAAAATAAAATTGTATAATTATATTTGCCAAACTTAATCAGATTTTAAATTCTTCATATCCACATGTTTTGTGCTCCCAATACTTGTTTCTGCGTCTGTTTTCTAAATATGAATTATATTTCTAATATCATATGAAGTCTTATAAAATATTTCAATCAAATAGTGGACTCAGCAGTTGCACACAGATTCCAAACAAAAAACATTCCACTTTTGTGGCATACTTTTTAGCGCTTTTGAAACTCAAATTTGATTGTAATTAACGAGCTTTTATTTTACAATTTCAAAAATGAATTTTAGACAGCTTCCAATATAAATTTGAAATTTGATATTTTGTTGCTTGCATTTTTGCGCTAGATTTTGCTATTTTTCAGTTATTGCGCGTGTAGAAAGAATCGCTGGCGCGTCGCTGTGGACTGCGGTCAGTATTAGCATTTTCATTATGATGTCGCTGTTGATCATAATCATCGTCGTTGGCATCATCATTGGTGTGCCTGTAGCGCGCATTATCCGAGTAAGAGCTCACGCCCGACTGAGCGCCCAACGAAGCTGAAGATGAGTAACGTTTGTTGCCAGCTGCATGCGAATATGACTGCGGATGCGGATGTGGGTGCGGATGCGGATGCGGTTGCGAATGTGGACGCGAATACACGTTGCCATTGGACCAAGCATAGTCCATGTAATGATGCCGATGTCGCTCCCTTTCTGGATAATAGTGATGCTGATAATAGTCAAAGTCGGAGTCCGAGTACGAATCAGAGTTGGAATTCGAATTCGAGTAGGAGTTGGAGTTGGAGTTGGAGTTGGAGTCGGGCCGCAGAGACTGGTCAATGTGTGTGCGATTAGGATAGAAATCAGGGGCGGTTGAGGGCGTGCGATGTCCGTTATTATAATCAGCATCATCGTGATGTTGCTGTTGCTGTTGCTGTTGCTGCTGATGCTGATGCTGATGATAATGTTGTTGTTGATGCGATTGCTGATACGAATGGGTATGCGAAGCTGGCTTATTAGTCACCAGACCACTACTATATGGCGTATGCAGCGTCACAGCCGGCGTAACAATGACTGGCAACACGGCGGAACTGGATGCTGGCACCAATGCCGGTTGCTGCTGCTGCTGCCAAGATGACGCCGACTCTGATGCTGTTGTGGATGCTGGCGATGAGGTTTGTTCGCGTGAGTTCATTTCAGCTAATTTATTGAAGCGATTGCGATTGCCGACCGATGTGAGCACCATCACGGTGGGGTTGATATCCGAGATATGCTCCTTGATGCAGCTCTGCAGCATATTCACGAAAAAGAAGAACGAGAGCAGCGTCAGCGCCGACATCACAGAGTTGCCGCTCTTTTTCTTCTTTGTGGGTGGCGTTGTGGGCGGTGATTTGGGCGCATGATATTGAGGCGGATGTGGCGGATGAGGCGGATGAGGCGGATGCGGTGGGTGTGGCGGCTGCAACTGTGGCGGATGCGCGGGTGCACTGCCACCGCTCGGCTGGTAGGAGGAATAGCTGCCAGAGGGTGGCGTATGCTGCATCTCATACTCCACCGATGGCTCCATGCTGTTAATATAAAGTTGCATTAGCGGCGGTCTACGCAGATGGCCAGAGCGAGTGCGGGGGGCTTAGGTATGCGGCAGTTGGATTACTTACCCATAGCCCGAGTGGCCGCTGCCTGTGCTGGCATAAGCACCGTTGTGGTTGCTCGCAGCGCCCAGCAATGGTCGTCCATAATGCAGATAGGGATTCTGATAGAGTTGTTGCTGCTGATGCTGCCAGGGGTAATGGGCACGCTGTGTATCACTGCAAGAATTCAAATCACTGTCTGAGTATGGGTAAGTGCAACAAATTGCGAGGCAGCATAAACAAACAGCAAACACACACGCACACACACACACACACACAGGTGTCACGAGTAGGCCAGGTAAAGCGGACATCATTTGCTTTTGTTGTGTCACAGCAACCGCCGCATAAATTTCGCGCTGTCATTTTGCTTACGCATAATTATTTCCGGAAATGGCTGACAACAGCGGATGTTGTTGTTGTTGTTGCTGCTGCTGCTGCTGCTGCTCCGTTGCCAGCTGCTGATATTGCATATTCCCAAAGGACATTTGATGTTTGATTTGGCAATTTTATTGCTAATTGATTTCCGTCAGCTACGCGCCACGGATTCCGCTGCCAGCCCGTCATAAACTAAGCTCGCTCGAAAGTCAAAGTCAAATGCCTGAAGCAACCGCAAGTGACAGAGTTGCCCAGGCAAACTGCTGGAACGTTTTGCTCAGTTACTTAATGGCAAAACATTGGCAACGCTTGTCATTGTCAGCTGTTAAGTGCGAGGCCATCCCACCTAGCAACCACCTGCATCACCTGCACCACCTGCCTGCAGCACTTGCAAACTGACAATTGCCTGTAAAGTGTTTTGCGGCGAGTGCGGGACGACCAACTGACACACACCTGAATTGGAGCATTGCATGCGCTGCACATTTTGGCCACAGCCAGACAATTAGTGCACGACAAAAGCAGCCGCCCTCACACCTACTCACTGCTTCCCTGTCCTACCCCAGTGGCTGTCAGTGTTAATGACGCTGCTGCAGCCGCCGGTTTATTGCATTAAAAGCGCTATGCAACGTTATGCATCAGAAATTGTCATAATTGTGACATGTCTGGGCGTGCGTGCGGCCCATGTTGCGGTTGCCACTGCCAAAGTCGTGGGTGTGGCAAGCCAACGAAGCTGTTGTGGTTGCTCTCTCTCTCTCTCTCTCTCACTCTCTCTCTCTGTCTGTCTGTGTGTGTGGCTTTTTCATATGGCTTGAAGATTTATGAAGTCGGCTAATAGTTTTCACTGGCAGCAACGATTTTTGTCTTAGATCAACAGGAAAACATTAGACTGCAATAACAAATATTTAACATTTCCGCAGCAGCTAGCGGCAAGTCGAAGGGCACATAATAAATTGTCAAATTTCTGCATTGCAACTTGCCGCCGCGTCTTTGCCCTTTGTTACGCTTTGATTTGTCGCCATTGCCCTCATCCTCGTCATCGCCCCTTGCCAGGAAATGGAAAAGCAACAAGAAAAATATGAAAATGAAAAAGCAAGTAACAAAAGTAAGAGTGATTTAAGCGAGAAAACTAACAGCGACTAGAAGATACCCTCTAATATACTAAGTTGTTTTAAATGCATTATTATTGCATATTATTATTATAGCAACATATATACTATGGATAATGCTTCACTCAACAAATTGTTGCTAACCAGCACAGTTGAGTAAAAATTGCAGACGCCACAGTACAGTTGGAAGTAGGTGCACAACTTGCTTGGTGCGTACTGATAGTGCAGGTAAAGTTGGTATCTGCTAGTTGTTACTAGCGGATAATAAAACTTAGATTTCACCAATAAGCATATATTATATCTAAGCTTGATGCTAGATGATGATTGAAGCTAGTCTGTTTACTTTGATTCTTTTGCAGCTAAACATAAAGAAGAATATCTCAGACATACTTAATGTGTAGCCAGTGTAAGCCAACTCTATGTTACCCTAGTCTCACGTACTTACCAGAATTACAGGATATTCAAAGAGAGAAAAAAACTATTGCTAAAGTTTTGCTGATGTGCTCAAAAAAAAAAAAAAATTGAAAGCAAAAAAGCGCAAAGCAAATCAAAAACTCAAATGCCGCGAGGGGTTGAAGCAGAGATGAGAGGAAAAAAAACTAGCTTAAAGCAAGTCGACAGCGTGGACTGTTGCGATTGGGGGTGTGCCCCGAGCTAAAGATTCCTTTTTCTTTTTTTTTTATTCCAGCAATTGTGTGACGGGTGGCAGCTTTGTTGCTGGCGCCATTGTCAACATATTTCAAGCCGCCAGAGACTCAATAATAAGCTGTGAATCTTGACTACATATTGTAGTTTTTGGCCAAATACATAGCACATTTTTATAAGCTCTTATGGCGCCCCCAAATTGGTCAGCGGCCCGACCAAAATTTAATGACTGGAAAATGAGCCATTTAAGCTGAGTGCCAGTGCCAACTTTTGTGGCCCAAGCCCCAAGACGAACGTGCCCAGCGAGCAATTCGATATTTATGGCTGTCTGTGCCCAGTCTCCAGCAACGTCTCTGATTGTATCTCCAACTGCATCTGTATCTGTGTCTGTATCGTTGTCTGTGTGCGTGGCTCCTGCATTGAATGCTGTGATTAACACGTAGACATTTTAAATTATATAACATGCCACGGCCTAGCATTGGGCATTGGCCACATCAATTAACGCATATGAACGGCGCAAAATATTGCAGCACGCGTTTAGGTGGCATCACGTGTGCGTGTATGGGGTGTGTGGGAGTGTGAGTGTGTGTGTGTGGTACATAAATCATTTGGGTACATTAAGCACAAAGTTTTCGGGCAGCATTGAAACAAAAATAAAAACTCGTTAACACAGCACGACTTTTGGGGGGCGGAGTCTTAGGTCGTGCGACTGCCTTGGACTCAACTTGGCTACGTGCTTGGACTAGCTGGCCAGACTCGTGCTGGCTGTTGGCCCTCCGGGCCGAACAGAGTGTCAAGTGTAAAGAAGAACTACTAATCAGCAGTTAATTCTTATCTTTAATTAAGTGCACGTTCCCACTACGCCCGGCAAAGGCGACAGAGTAGCTGGCCAAGCAGTAGCAGCAGCAGCAGTAGCGGCAGCAGCAGCTGCGCGTTTATGGCAGACGTCTAGGAGTCTCGGCCAAGTTGGCTTCAACACTTTTGTTTGCCTTTGCTTTTGGCATTGTTCCGGCACAAAGGCCAAGCGCTGACGGCTGAGAGGCTGAGCGGCTGCTCGACCCGCCTTTTGTCGCCCGCTCAATTTAATGAAATAATCTAAGCAAACACTCTCGAAAATTAAGCAGTTTTTTTTCGCAGCTCCTTGAAATTAAAAATGTAATGCGTTTTATTTCTTTCCATTTTTGTTTTGTCTTGCACATAATTAAATGCGAATTTTTGGTAGCGGAGCTGGCCAATTAAAAAGGCCACGCAACAATGGCCAAGGCGACCGCCCATGCATGGCTAAGCGGCTGCTCAGCGACTTGGCCAAAAGGGTTCATAATGAGGCGCATCTGTTATGCTCTCTATGCTGCCATAAGATGCTCGGCCAGCTCAGCCGAAAATTCAGCGCTTAACACTTGAGTGTGCAGTCAACTCGGCCTGCCCCCATCTTAGCCCACCTGCCAACAGGTATAAGTCATTACCCCCATTTGAACGCCCTCGGGCCAGAAGAAGGGGGAGTAGAGTGGGCGCTGCTGTGGCTGCTGCGTCAAGTTGCTTCACAAACAATACCCAGTCAACTACTGCAGGCAGGGGCGTGGCACTCAAGCGTGCCTGTCACATTTTTGCACTTTTATATGGTCCCCCACAGCGGCCGCTGGCAAAGCCCAAAAGTTACATCAGATACATGAAAACATCATTCAAAAGCCCCACTAAAAATAAAATAAAGAACATTTTATTGAAGTGCCAAGGTGGCTGGCAGCACGCTCCCTAGAATCGGGGGGCGGGCGGGCATTCAAAACTGACGGCGTTCGCATCCCGGCCACACAGATTAATTATGCATCGCAAAATGCTAAGCCAGGTAGCACCACCACTCAGCACCACCAGCTCCACAGTGACTAAAAAAAGACACACACAGACCCACACGACTGAGGATGGGTGTGCATGTAAAAGCCAAGTACAAGCCACATAAAAATAGAAGAAAGTAAAATATAAAATAAAATTAAATAAAATAGACTAAAAATAAAAATAAGAAAAATAAGAATAGAAAAATTATGACATGTGCCGCACTTAAAAATACCCTTCTCTGTTTGATGCAAATAAGTGGGAAAAAAATGTATTTATTCAACAAACAAAAGTTGACAAAATATAAAAATTAAATAAATATATAAATAAAAAATAAATAAATAAATCACTAAAAATATATATAATATAATAAATATGATAAAATAAAAAGAGCATAATTATTATTATTGTTATTTAGTATTTAAAAAAATAATTCTATAATTAATTAGAATTTATAAATAAAAAATAAAAATATAATAATAAATATAAAGACAAGCTTGCGGAAATACCGCAAGACTTTTTTGACAACCTTATCTAATACAATATATTAAAAATAAATAAAAATATTTGTATTTATTTTAATATTTTTTTTATTTTATATTATTATACATTCTTAAACTAGATTAGATTATTATATTATGTTTTAAATATATATTTAGGATTTAGTAGCCAGCATTGAAGTGAAACAGAAAAGTTGATTCTACGCCAACATTCGAGACGCCAGCCAGCCAGCCAGGTTAGCAAAATTGGGCTCTCAGCAAAGTGAAGTTGGCATTCGAATAATACAATATTCTATTCACAATGGCATGTATATAATTGCAATAAAAAATCAGAAATATTGTAATATCTTAAGCCACTTCTGTTTTATTACAATTTCATTTTCTATTGCTCTTATTAAGCCACCTAAAACTGTAAAGACAAAGCTCTGCTGTGAAGACAGAGCTGCACTTAATGCCAGGTCCTAGCAGAAAATACGTTCAAAACGTTTCTCAAATGTTTTTCCATTAGCTAGCTCAACTGGCTATGCATACGAGTATAAGCTTATAGTTATTTTCGGTACATTCAATAAATTTCACTGATTAGCATCACCAACTTCAAATTTGATGCGATGTGATGTGATGTGTGGCTGTTTGGCTGTCACAAACACGCCAATAGAGTTAACATAATCGCACCACATGTAGCGCCCATAAAAATGCGCATACAAAAAAATTAAAATAAAAATTAAAAGCTGCTGCTAAAAATCAAGCGCCAAAGTCGACGTCAGCGTCAAAAGCCAAAAAGCGCGACGTTGTCGTCGCTGTCGCCGTGTCACTGCACCCAGCGAGGATTTCTCTCTCTCTCTCTCTCTCTCTCGTGTGTGTGTGTGTGTGTGTATGTGGGTGGGTGGATGAGCTAGCTTGGCACATATGAGGTGTTTTGCGCCACAGACACACACACATACACACACACACACACACACGAGCATGACGACGACGACGACGACATCGTAGTACCCACTTGAAACGCTTTTTAACAAAAATTCTTTTAATTTTTTGAGCTTCTTTTTTTTGGGCAGCAGCAAAAAAAAATGACTGAGAGAAAATTAAAGAGAAATCCGGGAGTTTGACTAAAAGAGCTGCTGCTGCTTGTGAAGCTGCTGCTGCTGCTGCTGCTGCTGCTGTTGCTGCCGCTGTCACTGCTGCTGCTCTTGTTGCTTGTATATTTGCGCAACCCTCACTGAAAATGAAATTTTTCCTGGAAGACGGCAGCGGCAGCAACAGCGACGACAACGTCGCATTGTTGATGAACATGAACAAGCGGCACGCTAACAAGTCGCCTATCCCTTGGCCCCTGGCCCCTGTCCCATGCACCATGCACCGAGCGCCGTGCGCCGTGCACCTTGCCAACCGTTGCACCTTTCAGCAATGGTGTTGGTACGTGGGCGCTTACATTGTTGTTGCTTTGCTTCTTGTTGTTGTTTGTTTGCTTTTTTTTTGTTTTTTCTTTTTTTGGCTGATGTTTTGTTGTTGCTGCGGATGCATATGCCACGCCTCCAACGCCTTGGGTGCCTCTGAGGCAGCTAGAAATTATGATGTTTGAGTTGCTTCTCGTTTGCTGCCTGCGCTCATTTTAATTTCCATTTCTATGTTCTTGTTGCTGTTGCTGTTGTTGTTGTTTTTTTTTGGGCCTTCGAAAATTACAACAACAAAAATTGCGGGCCAAAAAGAAAAAAGGCGATTAAAACAGTTTGAGCAAAAAAAAAGTAAATAAAAATAGAAAAATTCAAGTGCATTTTTCACTTCACTTTACGGTGCATTCACATTTCCGTTGCATTGCATTGCGCTGCAGCAAAACGTTTGCGGCGGACGAGCGAGACGAGCGCCAAGAAAGGGGGCGAGGTGGGCAGCTCTTTGTTCAGGCAGCCCCCAACTGCTTCAAGTTTACTTTTTTACCTATGCAATTTGTATTTCTGTTTGTCTTTGTATATATATATATATGTATGTGTATATATATATTTATTTTATTTTCATTTTTTGTCATTGTCATCGTTTTGTTGGTGGGGTCAGTCTGCCGTCTGGCGTCTGCCGTTTGGCTGCTGTGCTGCACGTTGCACGTTGCACGCTGCCTGCTTTTAGGCGCTTTTTGCAAGAGTTGCACTTTTGAGCGGCGCACCGCAGCTGCGTGCTGTTTGTTGTTGTTCAATTTTTTATAAAATTGCCATAAAAAGTGCATTTACTTTGCATTCTTATTCTTTATTATTTTTATTTTTTGGCATTTTTTTCGTTTTAATTTCTTAATTAGTAGCCTTTGTGGCAGTCCAGGAGCTGGGGCTGACGCTAAGGGTAGCTGCATTGCCTAAAGTGCAAAAGCTTTTCAAATTATTCAAATTGAAATGGTTTTTGGCATTTGCCTGCTGTCGGCATTTGATCCACGCAATTCACGCAATCAGGCCAAAAACTATTTAAAATCTAATTTGCATTCTCAACTTCTTGGCGCACAGCGAAGAAAAAAGCCTCGAAAATTGCTTGGAATAGCTCAAAGACCAAAACTCTTCAAATTTATCATCAAACTTTGACTTTGATAGACGAAAAAGTTGTTTTTGTTGTTGCTGTTGCTGGCATTGCTCTATGCGAAATTAGTAAGAGTAAAGCTGAGTAACAGAAGAGCAAACAAACCAAGTTAATGTGTCTTATTTATGCTAGGCACGATGCATGTCGATTTTCCCAAAAACAAAACCCAACTTAAATTTGTGATTTATGCATTTATTGCTGCACTCAAAGGATAGCCTCACCCCGTTTTAGCTTTGGCTCTAAAACTTTTTAATTAGCCTCATCAGCGATATGCAATGAGCACTTCAGAGCTGGCAAAAGGGTCGCGATTCGGCAGGAGTTTGTGGTCGCTAAGCAGCAACAGAAATTGTATGCACAAAATATTGCAATTGCAAGGAATCATCGTCATTTAATAACTATGCTATGAATGGATTTTGGTCGAGTTCAACGACTGCACCTTGAGCCTTGCACTTCCTGTTTGGCACCTTAGGGATCTCGACCCAATAGCTGGCCTGGCCACACGCTTCAAAATTATGACGCAAATTTGCCAGCTATCTGCGGCTTGGCATCAAACTGTGTCAAACGGAAAGCGAAACTGAATGCAAGCCGATGGCTATCTATGCGGCTCAGAGTGTGAAAAGCGAAATTCTCAAACACTTGGCAAACAAGCGCGCTGTCCGCCGTCCGCTGAAATGAGTCGATCTTATCTGTAATTGCTTTTTGGTAAAACAAGCGACAAATGCGCCTTCTCAAGAGACTGTCATCTTGGACCTGCGCTGCTGCTGCTGCTGCTGCTGCTGTTGCACTTTAAGGAAATGACCCAAATTAGGCAGAACTTTTTGCATGCGGTATGCGAGCTGTGTCTCTGGCACTTTGTCTTTAGTTTTTTAGTTTTGTCGGGGCAGAATTTCAAGAAATCGACATTTGCTGTGCTGCAGCTCAAGACATCACGTAACTGCAGCCACACCCAGGTGCGTGTGAGAGTGAAGCATATTTTTCTCGCACATTTTATCTGCAAACATATCACACACACACACACACCCAGGCACACTCACTCCTTTAGTCAAGCACAAACATGAGCTGAGTTGAATTTGTACTTCCGCTTCTTTGGCAGCGCCGGAGGCTAGCAAATCAGTTTTTTTTCTTGTTTTTTTTTCATGTATTTGTCTCGCTGCTGATTTGTCGCACGAGTTGAATTTATGATTATGCCGCCAGCGGCGCATGTGAGCATGTGTAAAAATGATTTTTCAAATAAAAATTCAAACTCACATTGAAGTGGCATTAATTATGCGTAAATGAGCTTAATGCATCAATTAATCAAATCAAAGGCAACGCTGCCTGCACGGCCAGCAGTCTCTGCCGGCGCATGCAGTTTTCAGCCTTTGTAGTGTCACACAAAAGCGCGAGAGCTCGCTCCTCGAAAAAATCCAACTCCGAACTGCCCGTTAGCCTACTTCAGGGGTTTGGCATTGGGTGTGCAATGTGGGCGGGGCACTGATGCATAAGCGGTCAGCGCTGATGTGCCACCCACATAAGACTGATTTACTCGACTGTGCCATAGCTGGCGCTATGCCTTAGCGACACCTAGCGTGTGAGCTGACACACTAACGGTTTGGTTTGTGTCTTGACTGCGCTTGCTCAAGCTTGGTGTCATTTTGAACTGCATGCAACTAACTCCACACTTGCCTACTGCTTGAACTGATTCTGTGTCTTAGCTTTCGTTAAGTTAACATAATTCCACATCCACACAACTTGACGAAACGTGGCTGAAATGAAGATGAAAACACAAATATTCAATTTCTTTCTTTTTTTTTTTAAGGAAAACTAAACTTTATTGCTTTATTCAACGCTTCGTTACGCATTCCACATTTGGAATATTGTACGTACTCAAATATAGTATGTATTCAAGCCACAATGTTCATATTTTAAAAACTTAACCATTTCTAAACTTAAACTATTTTCTTTGAAATTTCATTCAACTATTTCGAAGAAATCAGAATTTAGTTCCTTTTGATTCAAATTGTCAACGGCAACAGAATTCTAACAAAAACGAATATACGAATGAACATTTTTTGTAGCTAGAAAATCATGACTGGCAGAATAATTAAAGAATTAAACGAAAATGTGTGTGGGAGGATTATAAAAGTGAGAGAAATATGACAAAATATGCAACAAGCACTCATAACCGCATTACCGCATTGCAGCATAGCCCACTGCTGTTGCTGACAACGTATTCTGGTTATATGAAGAAGCTGAGCTGAGCCATAATTAACTGACTGATTTGAACAAGTTGCATCCTACTTGGCTTGACATGACAAAAGCGATTATTTAATTGAAATTGATATGATAATAACTATAGGTCAAGTCAGTGAACTGAAATACAATAGATTCGCGTAACGTAACACAAAAAAGTTCAAGCGCATTGTCCATACGTCACGTTGTTTTGTACATGCACCTGAGCTGACAACGTACAAAGCTCACAAATTGTTAAAGAGCTATGATGATGACTACTAACTGAATTAAAGACAGCAAATTGATGGAAAATACTAAGTAAATGACAGACATGCAATATCAAATATTCTTATCATAATTTAGAAAACAAATTGTGAATCGATAGAATAAAAATATTCTCACTCCCATTTTAGCCGCCCACAAAAACATTTGCAAACCAAAACTAGTTGAAATTAATTTCATTTATTAGAGAAATTATTTGTGGAATTCAACTCAAGTCTGCCGCAAGCTGTGAGCAAGTCACGAACTCAACAGACAACGACACAAAGTTTCTATGGTTACCTGGCTGTCAGAGCTATTGAAATTCAGTGTTTAAACAATGCAAATAATCAAGGCATTCGGCCAACATCTTCTGCCGCAAAGCCGCAACCATGGACAACACTTCATCACGGCGAACAGTGATGGGGTCAACATCACTGACCATTAACCACATTCACACTGCTTTTGCTATTAAATAGCAGCGCCATGAAGTTCAGCATGCTATGTTTAAGGTTCAATTAAGTGTGGGCGACTAATTGAGTGCAAATTGACGACAAACATTGGAGGCGAGCCATTAAATGCCTGCGCACAGAACTCACGAATTCAGATTCAAGCGTTATCTCATCTCATCTCTCTCTCTCCATCTATCTCTGCTGTGCTGTGTTGTGTTGTGAACAAACAAATCGCAGCCATGGGGCCCTTTCCAACTCGCACAAATATACATATATGCATTCGTACAATTTTGTGGCAAAACAAATCGTTCAGGTTGCAGACTGAATGGTCATAATCATTATCATTATTCTCGTCATCATCATCCTGTTCGTCAGACTAATCGATTCGAACAGCTTTAATGTGATTTATAAGGAGAAACAATGTCAGTTGGCCATCCAGCTAGCGTTGTTTTGCATTCACCAGTTAAACAGAAGTCAAGGACTCGGCACATGCAGCAGCGAACAGCTTTAATAGATTCGATTTAATTTTAATTAAATTTTTAATGAAATTTAATTCAATTTCTTAGTGCCTATGTTAATAAATATTTAATTTGCACAGAGCTCTTTGCAGGCCTTTGTTAAACTTAAATTTAACTACTGCCGGCCTAATCCTTACTAATAGGATTATATCTATAAACTTTGTGTAGAGTTTCTAAAGCAGCAAAATTTTGTCTGCCAAAGATCCATTTTAATTGAGTTTATTTAAATTAGTTCCTTTTGATTCCTTGAATTTGAGCAAACAACTGTTCTGCAACTGCCAATGAGTGTAACCAGAGCAAGGATGCGGTACATCAAAGTGAAACGTGACAGAGTATAGAGTGAAGAGAATACCCGGATATCTGGGTCATGCTTTTACCACTGCTAATTACTTTTCCCACAAGCAATAGGCCAATTTTATTAACAGGATGTTGGCAAAAGCACGTCCTCCCACTGCGAATGCAACAGGTGACGCTGACAGTGCCACAATAATGCCATTAATGACTTTGACTGCAAACACAACCTGTTTTTATGTGTGTACATATGAATATACATATATATATATATAAATATATTTATATATATATGCAAAATATGTTGCACCACATTCCAAACCTAATCAACATATGTCAAACGGCGACGTTTCTGTTTCCTTTATTTGCCTATATAAATTAAGGGCATATGTATGCGAGCTGCGTTCACACATCAAAAGAGCTTCTGCATGCTATTAAAGCAATAAACATTTTTACTTACACTGCGAAAACAAATCAAGTAACTTGCACTTGCAGGCAAACATTGCACAAGAAAAGGGATATTTTTATTATTATTATTATTCTAGGAAAATTGCTTTTAAGCTTCACAGTACTTGAAGCCCCTTCAATGTTTATTTTGGACAAGCTGCAAGCAAAACGTCCTTTAAGAAAAACAATAATTTAATTATTAATATTTCCAATAAACTGTTTTACTTTCTATCCATAATTTTTTTAATTTGAAATGAGAGCAAAATTCATTTTAATAATTTACCCTTTTTTTATTGAGCAGACATATGTGCCAGCAAGAGCAAAAGCATAAACATGTGCCATTTATTAAGTGTGTCACCTGACTGCAGTAAAATCCAGATTTACAAATATACAGTCCCTAAGGGTGGCACAGCTAGCTGATGCGCGATTTGGGTACCATAAAACGACATTATATGTGAGCCGAGTCGGAGAGGCCTTACACTCACAGATTGTCATATACTAAATTAGATCTTAAGGCACTTCAGCTGCTGAAGTTGTTTGTTAAATCATTTGAGTACCTGTCTAATAGCCATACAAGAGGAATTTACCAAAGAGACAATCATTGAAAAAAGAGCAGCTGTGTATGTGTATGGCTGGCAAGCAAGCATCCTGTGTGGCGCCTTGGCTAAATAAAGGGTATCTGGTTGTCCTTGACAAGTTTTGTGTAGCAGTTGGCGACACCTGCGTGACAGTCATGTTGAATCAATTGTAGCTGGTTCAGAAAATCCATTCAGGCGCCAAATGGGTTCGGTGCGAGTCCATTGGCAGGACAACGCTTAGTGAGTGTTGAGAATTATTAAATTTGTCTGCTTGTGGAGAGAAATTGAATTATATACGCATCACTGAAGCGAATGGAAAATTATGAATGAACTCGGTTGAATGGAGCCGATAAACGATACGTTTCTCGTTTTGTTGTCAGCTTTTTAATTGTAATAAGCTGGCGTCTGCCACAATGTCTGCCAATGTGAAACAAAGCCCCGTGTGTCAAGGTCAGTGTCTGCTGAACAACACACCTTAGCGTCGTAAAACCGTAGAGCACATGCACACTCACACACGCACACACTCATACTCACACTCACACTCAATCTCACACTCACATAGACATATGCATGCGCTAGGGCACATTGGCTTGCGGTCGTAAACTTTAGCGCAATATATCAAGGACCTTGGCAAAGGACTCGCTAGCTGTGAAACTACTCGATGACCACCCCATGTCACTCACATTCATCAGTTGAAAAGCTGAGCATAATTTGTTTTAACTGCGCTTGCCTGACTGACAATGTAATTAAAAAAAATGTAACGAGAAAAGCTGTGGGAGCTCGAGTGAATTCGAGTGAGTTGAGGCAATGAATGCAACAACGACTCATAACCGCATTACCACATTACAGCGCTTTTCGATTACGTAAAAAAGCTTTGTTGAGCAGTAATTAACTGTGTGATATGAGTACGTTGCACCTGGCAGAGATTGATAACACAAAGGGACTTAAGCTTTTAATTATAAACTTGAATATCTAACAACAACTGATGGTCAAGCTCAGCGCAACTTAACACGAGAAAGGTTGAACGCATCAAGTATACGACACGTTGTACATGGCACCTAAACTAACAGCGAAAGCAAAGTGTTTTCTGAGCATTTCCAGAGCATGACTACAAATAAAACCAAATTTGTATACACTTTATGTAGATGTATAATCAAATCATATAAATATAATTGAGCAGGGTGTGTACAGACCAAACTGCAAACTGAGCATATCAAACTACCCCATAGCCAGTTTATCACATTCATATGCAGCAAAGCTGAGCACGACGGACCAGCGTGACAAGCTAATTAAAAAATTAAAAAAAAGGTGGGCAGCTCTCAGCGAGTGAGTGAAAGTGAAAGAGTTATGGCAAAATATGCAACAACGACTCATAACCAGCTGCCCCTGACAATGAATTCTGATTATATAAAGAAGCTAGGGAAATTTGTAATTATCTACATGACATGAATAGCTTGCACCTGACATAGATTGATAGCATAAAGGGCAACAAGACCCAAGCTGTTCATTATTTAATTGCATACCAAATCAGGTACAAAACTATTGCTGACGCACATAAAAAAATCCTTAAAGCAACAGATGAGCACAAGAATGCTTTGTGCAACTTATTTAATTTCGAAAATATGTGATGTCTTCTGCTGCTTTCGACGAAGTTTCATTGCATAACAACAAATGAAAACGAAATTGACTCTCTGTGACACTAAAAGCCAAAAAGTTGTCAGCCTAAGTTTATAAATAGATTTGCGTGGGCTAACACCACCTGATCAGGTGTGTATAGAATGCTCACATGAGTGTTACACAGAAAGTAAGTGAAGCACAAAATACAGGTCTGATTAAAGCGCTTCTCTCTCAGACTTAATTCAATTAGGTCTCAATGCGCTTCAGTAGTCAAGAAAGTCGTTTACCTGTGGGCCAGCCCTCCATATATTTACTGCAGGAAAATAAATAAAATATGTCTAAGCGTGATAAATGAATTTCGGTTTACCAAGCGAATGCTGCGGAAAAACGTTTAATATTTTTGCCAAAACAAATATAACTGTTGAGCCAAGTACGCCCACTCCACAGCTGACAGGCACAAGGCACTTGTCGCCAACAGCAAGCAGGGCCAGCAAATTCCCAACGGAAATGCCGCTCTCAAAAAGCAAGAAGTAAAAAACAATTTCTGACAAAGAGTAAAGCCCAAACAAAGGTTTAGTGAAAAGTGCAAACCTAAATAAATAGCAGTTTGTAAAAAACAATTCCAAGTGCCCAAAAGCAAAACGAAAACTTTGTCTGACCGCAATTTAAGTTCAGGTAGCTAGTTGCCTTTATGAATACAAAACAATTGTGAGAGGCGACCCAAGCTCTTTTGTTTCTGTTCTATGGTGTGACAGTTTGTTGAGTTACACAAATAGAACTTAAGCCTGCTTGTAGTTAACACTTACTTAAGTCAATTTTGTAAATTTGTATATAATTGATTACATATTTGTGCACTGAATCGAAGAACACGCGATTAGAAATTAAATTATTAATGTTTCCTTTGAGTTTGCACTCAAAGGCAAATGCAATTCACTTCGTTACAACTACACATAAATGGCAAGCATATATTCTGAGTATTTCCAGCGAACTTAAAGTAATGAAATGACAAAAAAAAAAACATGTATATATGCACTTATATAAATATATATTGACAGGTACAATTGTATTGGCTGTCAGCGGCATTTCAATTAAATTTCCCTTTGAGTTCGCAGAAAGGAAATGAACACAAATATTTGAGATCGGCCAATGCCTATAAATTAATCGTTACAAATAAATTTCCGGCTGTGATATTAAATTAAATTGAGTTCACAGTTGGAGCGCGGTATCACAAACGTGACTGCATTAACATTAACATTAACCTCATATACATACTCCATAGAAATCAAAGGTAACTGCAATAAATTTACGTGTTGTTCCTTCTGTTAAATTCCAACAGGGACGCACAAAGTCCCGACAAACTTTAAAGGCCAAACGACAAATTGAGCTGAAAAGCTTTGGACGAAATGAAATTTAAGACGAGCTGCCATGGCCGAAGCCAAAGAAATGTAAATAAATGAAGAAAAAACTCAAATTACAAAATGTTTCAATTTATATATATATTTTTTGTATTCAGGCATAATATTACTAATAGCCAGCAAAGAAAGCAAATGTTAACGAATGCAATTATATTTTAATTGGCATTCGAAATCAAATATGGCCCAATTACTATTTCCCGTTAGTGCCAAAATCAACTGGTCTGCTGGCTAACTCCAACCTGTGCCCTTCAATTTCATATAATTTGCAGCGCACGGCTACAAATCCTATTTGCGATGAACACGAGTTGCTTTTAATCAGCTCAGGTGAAATACGAAATCATAATGAATGCATACAGAACAATGTATGATGGCAGTGCAACATGTTGCAATCACACGCATTGTGTATTGTGTTACTTTACAGCTAAGGGCGGATTCCTCCTCTTTCACACTCAGTATATCAGCATCAAGCATTCGCCGTGTTATCATCGTAGTGCAGCTCACAAAATATTAAAGCAAAATTAAATATACCACTCAGAGCTAGTAGCTCTCTATATACTATCTGACTCGTTGTTACGTTTCACTTATTTCATACAATTCAATTGCGTGACGACACTTACAAAATGTTCAAAGCAAACGCTTTGACAAGTTGTTTTCATTGTTTATTTTTTTTATTATAGTTGATATTTGCGTTATTTATTTGGCTGCTTTTCTATTTATTTGTTAAAACTCTGTTGAATTTCCGCACACACAAGCACAAGGGCAGCAGCCGTTATCATCCTTATCAAGCAATGAAATAAACAACCCTCAGTCGACCTTTGTTGGCACTGCATGAGCTCTGCGGCATCCAGAGAATAAATGCGTACAAATTTACAAAATTCGACAAAATTGAAATCTATGAAAGCAGCTTCTGTTGTGCAGTGTTCGACAGTGTAATGTACGTGCAAACATGCATAGCTACACATGTATATTCATAAATACACAAGCATACATCTATGCCCAGATATAGGTAGACATACGTACATCCAAACAAACATATTGTATATACTTGCACACATTTATGCATACATAGAGACATTAGTATATACATATATACTTGCATTCATATGTAATGTATATACATACATACATACATACACATGCATCCATACATGCACACATTCACAGACACACATACATACATTCATAATAAATACATACTTGCATACATACACTTACACCCATACGTCTATTTGCTCGTACATAGATATATATATATATATATACATACATGCATACATACATTCATACATACATGCATATACTTGTATATAAATACATATACAAATTCATCTGTACATACATGTATACATACATAGATATATGTGTCCATACATACATACACACCATACCTACAAACATACATTCAGACATATACATACATACATATTGTACATACATGCATTCATACATACATTCATATATACATGCATACATGCATACATGCATACATGCATACATATACATACATATATATCTATATATATATATATTTATACTAATCCGTACATTCATCCGTACATATATGCGTTCATCCATACATCCATCCATTCATCCATACATACACACGCCATACATAGTAAAGGCATACATACATACATACATACATACATACATACATATTGTACATTTATACATACATGCATACATGCATACATATATATACATATATACATTTATTCGTACATACATGTACATATACATACATACTTTGCATATGCATACATACATCCATTCAGACATCCATCCATTCATACATGCACACATACACACAAGTATATCTCACATACCTGTCTCGATATTAAATAAACTGATATTGAGTTTAACGTTTATTTTGGGCAAACCTTTTACTGCTCCGCTAGCTATTTACTGCACAACTTAAAAATCTTTCAAATATCAACATTACATATCTCACAGTTGCCGTTAACCACAGTCGAACCGCCACGCCTCACAATCGTGTTGCGCCCATTGTTGTAGCCCGGACGACTGACAACCACATTGCCATTGGAGAAGCTGCGATATTCCTGGCCATCAATGTACACCGACTCGCCATTCGGATTGGGACCTAGTGTGAGTATGTGGAGTGCAGAGGAAAGCTCAAAGATGGAATGCTTGAATGCTGGAATGCAACTGAAACTTACAAGTCAAACAGACGCCATTCACCACCACGGTGCTGGGATAAGCTGTAAATTGAGTATACGCCACAGTGGCAATTAGCATTAATCCAGACGTAATCGTTGCAAATGCTCACCGCTGATTAGAGCCGGCAGCACTGCCAGCAATAGCAATCCACACGTCAAGTACTTCATTTTAGCTGCAGCCAACAGTTGTACACCTTTAGAGCTTATATAGCATTTTTTATTGTATACGCCATGTGAATCAAAAATAATTTGCATAATGTCCGTGTGTCTGTGTGTGCATGAACTTAATGTTATCGCTTACAGCTCAATAGGTGACAAACCAGTGTGTGAGCTGCTGGATGCACTACTTATAAAGCCGATAGACTGATTATAATAGTAATTACATATTATAGAATAGGTACATCAACTGCTGTCTGGCCATTCATAGAGTACATTTTGGTAGCGTATTCATTTGGGAAAATCACATTGATAACCCATAAATAAAATTACCCAAACGTGTAATATGTTCATAATAATAATTTATAAATCACAAAAAAAGAGACATGCAGATACGCCCATCAATACTTTGTCATTTTAACAGCGCTTTTTCGAATTCAACTGAAAATCCAATTTACATAATTAACATATTATAGCTGAATGATAATTCCAAAGAAGCCGGCCCTTCCTATAACAATGCAAAACAAAATGCTTCATCATTGACTGTGGCCAAAACTACAGCCAATTGTCGTGACTGTTATAAAACTCATTTCATTTGATGCTCATTCACTCGACTCGACTCGACTCGTAGTGCACATCGATTACCCGCTAGCTGGAACAGACAGAACGGTCTTTGTAATTATTGTTGTAATTGTTCTAACGTCAGCAACGCATCGCGAACTAAGGCTAAAGATGCTCATCAGTTGAATGGAGTATATTGGATTTAGGCATATTTATATTTATATAAGTATATTCTAGTAACCATCTAGTAACCGTAGTATTCCAATAGCTCTCGACAATTGTTGTCTGAGAACGAGTATTGAGTAGTTGAGAGAGCCCGTTTGAAATGCGCTTAGTTGTTTATATTTAATACTGGGCATTTCCCCCACTTTGATTAATATATTCGTGTGGCTCTTACAAACACATACATATATCGCATACTAGCGATAAGATGAACATTGAAGATTGAATCGCAAAATAAAAAAAAATCACAGAGAATGTTAACGCAGCCGTATAAAAGTCAACAACGCTTATGTCAGTCAGCCAGACCCGTTTGACGCTGTGGCATATAAAGAACTCAAACAGTGCAGTGCAACAAACACAATAACATGAATAATTTTTCAGTGCTGTTTGCGGTTTTCCTGCTGCTCACTTTGGCAATGACAGAGGCGGCCGTGTACATCGGAGGCGGATGTTATGACTGTAAAAGCATCGACTGCAAAGTTCTGAAACACAAAGTAATCACAAATAACTGAATGACATTCGCAGGTAATCCGCCCGGTGGTCAAGGGCCAGGCATTTACACTGGAAATGGTGGAGGCGGCCGCGGCGGTGGTGGCTACTATAATCAAGGATCTGGAGGTGGTGGCGGCGGCGGCGGCGGACGTCCGGTTTACACGGGAAACTTTGGACCTAACGGATATAATGGCGGTGGCCGAAGTTATAGCGGCGGCGGTAGAGGCGGTGGCGGTGGCGGTGGCTACGATGATGGATTCACGCAAATCATAAGTGGTTAAATGCAGCTTAGTTGTTTAAATAAAAACTTAAAAATCAAAACGAAAAACATACCAAATGGATATACAATATTCAAAGAGGCACTCTTCACGTAACTCAAAAGCAGTTTCGCAACAGCAGCCTCAACTTTTTCAATTAAAACAAACAATTTCAATGGGGCTTCATGGCGTTCAAATAGTAGTCCAAGCAAAGTTGCTTGCATGAATTGCAAAAACTAATACGACTTCATTGCAAAAACAATATTAATTACGTTGGGTGCAAAGTTCATGCTGTTTATTAATTTGTACATAAATATTCTCGCTATGGAGGTAGTACAAAGAGAAAACACGGGTTGATTGATCAGGCAGGTAGAAAGGGAAAGCTTTATAGATTTATGAAATTTCAATTCATATTCTATTCTCTATAAGTTCCACAGCATCGCTCTAACTACTGCATCAGCTTTAACCAATTGTCATTCATATGCGATGCTTTCTAGCTATTCAGCTGAAATAGTTTGATTAATAATTCATTTTCACTCCCAGAGCCAGCGATAATAGGACAAAGGTCACAGCTTGAAATTTGAAGATAATACTCGTATAATACAATCATTAAATGTGAAATGAGTAGAGCCTCTCTTAACGCGTTAACAATAGTATTTATATAGCCTTGTTTATGTGTTTACTATATATGTATAAGTCAGTCTGTCAGCTTTAGCACAATCGTCATAAAACTTGACAGTACTGCAGGCAGATAGATATACAGCTGTGTTCATAAAAATAGTAGTGCAACACGATAAACATAATATTTTAAAACGAGTATTAAAATTAACATATATAGTGGATTCAAATTGTTTTAAAAATATTAAGTTTATCGCAAAGATTTTCTGTCCAACATTTCAGTCGCACTACTATTTTTATGAACACAGCTGTACATACATACATACATACATGTACGACCTGGCAACAGCCCTTGTAGTTGATATCAGTTTCTTAAGAAATCTTGAAAAAACTTTGTATTTACGACTCTTTCCTAGAACACTTTTCTGCCTTTCCATGAGTCTGCAAGAGTATTTAACGTTCGTCTTGCTGAAGAGTTCATATTTTTTTCATATTCAACGTAGTAAATTTGCAATTATTGCCTTTGAAACTTATGAACTTCCAATTAAAAGAAATTTTTCGTATGAAATCAGCGGCTGTTTATGGCATTTATGATATTTTCCAATTAAAATTGCAATTAATTTTTAGTTTTATTTGTTCTGTTTTTTTTTTTTGTATTCATTAAATGAAATGATAAACAAATAGCAATGCCAGCTTTTAGCTGCCATTAAATTTAGTCTAACTAAAAATTTCACAAATTTTCTATTTAAACTGAGTGCAAGAGTGAACGCGTACTCTAAAAAGTCACAGCGTGTTTTTCTAACAAGCTTTCAATCAATTCTCGAGTATGAAACTGACCTAATTTGTATCTATTGCACGCTTACCTTGCCTCTAATGAAATTGCGCCACCTTTTGTGCTGGTAGAGTTTGCAGCATTATTAGCTTTATTACTGCGATGAAAAAGCAATTAGGTTGGCACTGCGAATTGAGAACGAATAGTGCACAGGTTAACGATATATTGACCGTAATCAATACGCGGTTAGGTGGTCACAGCATGAATAGCGAAATTTATAAATAATTAAGATATTGTGCTATCGCTGCAACATTAAAGCGAACGCATTGAAGGGCGTACGATTGGGAATTATTCTGTAAAGAGCAGCAGTATACTCGTCAAGAATTTAATATGATTGAAATTGTTTTCTCTAGTTTTAACAAACTTTCGAAATTTCAGCTAACTAAAGCTACTTACTTACGGAACAAGCACATCCTGTTCATGCATTTTCCATGAATGCAGCCGAATGAATTGAGCGCATGTGCTCATGTAGTACAATAGATACCCTCTGAGCAGACAGGGTCAGAGCTTAGTTTTATTTAACATTTTCATTCAGCAAGTTGGCAAGTATTTAACTTATAATGTCACGAATGTTTCCTGGCACCTCACTTTGTTTGAAAAGCTTATACCATAACTGTATTTACTCGCTCGTGCATATTTGTCTTCAGTTCACTAGAGTTGCAGAGCCCAACTTTATTCAATGGAAAACTATTGTGATTTTTTATTAAAGTCAATTTTGAGCGGATGTGTGATTTCTCATGCGAGCTTTTCATGCGTGGGCGAGCATTCAATGGAAATGCATTGCAATATTGCAACATGAATATGAATACTTTAGTCTGTTTGAACATATTGCTGATTGAGTATTAAAAAATATATTTAAATTGAGAAATATCGTTGGTCATTTTTGATACGAATTACACAAAAGTCTCGTTCGCCTGTCGCCTGTGGCCATATGTTGCACATTTCTTTGATTCAGTGTGGCACGTCGATGCACCTTTCGTGTAAAATAAATTCCGCATTGCAGCCGTAAAGCTCCGGATTTAAAATCCCACATCGTGTTTTGCATTTAATGGCAGAGAGCACTCTGCTGCACACACAGCAACAAGTTTTGTGAATCGACAACAGCCACTAATTGCCTGCTCTTGTCCATTAAGAATACTGTTATTTTATGCAAAATTGAAAAAAAACGTTCTTAAAGCTAAACGTTTTCTGCTGTGATTTTGCTGCCGCATGCCGGGCGCAAGTGCATCCTTTGACATGGTAATGCGTTGAAGGCGTGTGGCACAAACTCGCTGTTTGAAGCAACGCTACCAAACGAATATTGATTTTCGTTGAAAGCAACATGAATAAATTAAATTCACTTACAGATTCAGTGACTCGTATTCAAAACACCGAGTTGAGTAACCTGAAACGCACCTAAATACCACACACGTGCGCAGATAGCCGAACGAGCTGAACTGCGCCATTTCCAGTGTTTGAACCAGTCGAAAGTTTGTTGGATGCGTCGGGATATTTACTTTTTTTCCCCTGCTAGACAGTTTGCTAAGCTAAAAGTTTGCTGTCAGACTGCAAATGGCCCGTGGAAAGAATTCAAAATCACGAAGATAAATTAGTAGGAGGTAAGTGAAGGACAAAATTCTCAAAGTTCAAACTAAACACGTGACTAATTTTGTTTTATCTTAACTTTGTCATTTGTATAAATATATGTATTTTGGCATATCACTCAAACGCCATGTGACTATGGCAGTTGTTGATAGTTCACAAAGGTCATTTCCATTTGCAATAAATCATGGCTAAATACATTGAAGAAGTTTCACAACTAAAGTAAAGTTTATTCAATAGACAGATACAAGAGATAGAAACAAGCGATTAATATGCAGCTTAAAGACTAACAAGTGCCGCTGTCCGACCCAGTACCCACCCAAGAGAATCACACGCCCATTCACGAAAAACTCAATGCTATGCATTTACAATTGGACAACAACAACCACAACCAGCCACAGACCAAGGCCAATTTACTGCCGGATGATGTCGGGCAGGTAACGCTGCACCAACACAAATACAACTGGTAAAATACTGCTCCAGATAAAGGAAATGCGTGCGGCATGGGCGCACATATCCTCCAGATGGCGACAGTTGCTGAAGTGCTTCTCGTCTGACAGCATTTTGGCGGTTTCGCGTGCAAACTTGGCTGAGTTCTTGTAGCATTTGTAGCGGGCGCTGTTGTAGATGCAATTCTCGTATGCGAAACGTGCGCTGCAGGTAAATGGTTAGCAGTTAGTTCCCGACAGGCAACATGAGCTCAATTAACTTACCAACAAAACTCCATGAATTTATCAGTAACGTTGCGCTTGTCGTCATGCAAATCATCGGTGAGTATGTTCTCGAAGTCGGTGGTGCAGCTTATCCAATCCACCTGTATATACGTAAAGCAATCCTTATGACGCAAATAATCTGAGGAGAGGAAGATAAGATGAAAAGTAAAAGTCAATATTATTTTGACTACCTGAGTGCTGCTTATCATAAAATATAGTTGGGGCATTATAACGAACTATTTTATCTACAATACATAAATTATTCCTTGAATTTTCTTCATCATTTTTTCTATAAGCCAATTCTTAAATAACAAAAGTTAACAATGAAGCCTGAAATAATTTTGTTTTTGTTAGTTGTGTTGTGCAATTCTTATCTCAGTTGCGGCAGTTGACCAAATACACTATTATATTTACTAATAAATTGTTACATATTTTATTATTCTTTTTTTTTAAGATTTCTTTTGCTAAATTTGTTGTGAAGCTAGCCAATTATATCTTATAATATTGTTATTTATTTTCAACAATTGTGTTTTAACTATTTACAGCCCATTTATCTTCTATTTTTGACATGTTCTAAAAGTCTGGATACATACTTTTTATGTTTAGGCCGCCGCTGCCCCCCTTAATAGCTTAATATCAGACTCAAAAGTCAAAGCAGCCACAAATGAAAAACCGCAAAGGGGAGAAGCTGCCGCAACTGAATTTGTCTCTGTAGATAGTATCTGTAGCCTATCTGTGTAACTGTATCCTGTATCATTATTTGTTCTTGCATTTGTAACGTAATGAGTGCATCTAGCTGCATGTGTATCAGCTTGTTTTTTCTGTATGCATATTTCTTGTCATCTGTTCGACCAGTAAAACGACAGTTTTTAGCCAGATATTTGACATTTGATATTTGTTGGAAAATATTTTGTTTTTGCGTACTTATTGACTATCCATGAGTTTCAATTATTTGCTATTCTAATGATGTCCCCTCCAATGAGGCATAAATGTAATGAAATACCGTCTAGGCAAATTATTTTTGACTTCAATTTATATGGACTTTTGTTTTTTATATCAATATATATATACCTGTTAAGCTCTGTATTCCTTCAAATAAACATACATAAATAATTTTCCTGTATTTAAAATTTTACGATACTTAAATCATGATACGTCCGCTTTCTCAAACACAATGTTAAATAAATTTGCACTTTTCAAATTATCACATTTTGTATATTTTATAGCCTAAATTATTTCAGCTTGACTAATAAAGTAATGAATCAATTTTGAAACAAAATCAAAGCGAAAATGTCGTTTTTATTACAAAAAAATACATATATAATTTTTATATTGTTTTTTTTTTTGCGTATTTCTCGTATTGATTAGTTAAATTCTTGTTTATTGTAAGTAAAATCATAGAAATTTTAATTTGAATTTTATATAACTTAAATTTGAATGTTTATTAAATGTGTGTTTTTTTTTGTTACATACTTTTATGACAATCTTTTTTTTTTAATAAATAAATATAAATGAAAAAAAATAAAATATTTCTATAATGCGTAGCTCCCAATATTTGTATTTTGTATATTAATAAATTATAGAGAATTAAATTATATATTATAGAGATAGCTATAGATATCCATTAGCTTCTTTAAATGAAAGCTAAAAAATACATTGATAACATTTTAGTGAAATGATATATACTTGCTTTTGGAGGAAAGTCTAATGAAGTCTTGCTCAAATGTTCGATAGTGATTTTATGAATATTATATATTATATAACAAATTTTATAATATAGTGAAAATAATAATTATGTTTAGCCTTTGGATTGATTTTCTTTTAAATTTTTATTTATTTTTTAATTAACTTAAAAATGAATGCGCAAAACTTAGACTTGCTTACCTCGCTGAAAGTCCTCGTCAGCACAAAACTTCTTAAAGAACTTGCGAGCACCGTCGATATTATTTTTATACAAGCTGAGCTTTCGGTTCTGTAGACAGCGTTTCGAGTAGCCATCGAAACATTGCATTCCGCGATTGAAAACTCTACAACAAAATTTTGATTATTAATTACTTTTAGCTTTGATAATAACACAAACATGCTGACAAGAAGTTCGTATGCTTTCATCAATCGAGATTCTTTTTATGTTAATTGGTGATTCAATTTCATAAATTGAATTCCGTGCGTCAATTTATGTTGGAAAATGAATATTGAAGGATAATGTGAAGCACAAGTAAGTAAGTAAAAAGTTTTTATTTATTTCGGCTTTGTTGTTCTTTTTGATTATTTTGCACTCTATGTTACTTTGCTAGCATTAGGGTCCGACAAAGTTAACCCTTTTACTAAAGGCAACAAAACTTTTTTTTTGCACGAACCCAGTCCAAACATAAATTAATTATGAACTCTAGGAATTCTTGAGGAAATACCAAAACATCTGAGTGGTTAATCAATAAAATATTCGCCTAATACCACCTGCGGAGGTGTTTTATTTATAGTAACACTCGTGCACACAGCTCACAACTAATCACACTTAATGGCAACGTTTTCGTAAGTGTCCGTAATCCCGGCGGGACTTACTTGCACTTCGCAATGATCTCCTGCTTGGTTATGACAATTTTCGTGTTCTGCAGAAACTCCATCAGATGTGGCGGTAAATCCTTGAAGCAGTCGTCAACCATCTTCTCAGTGCTGCCACAACCATCCGCGTTAGACACCTCCTCTTGGCTTTTATTTTGCGCTGCTGCCGCGTCACAAACTAGCATAAAGCAGCATAAAACCGAGACAAAGACTTTTATTTCGAACATTGTCGGCGTCGCTTTAATTTCGCTACTTGTACTTGTTGCTACGAGCTACAATACTTTTGTTCGACGGCTATGCCAATGCTATGCGTATTCCGTTCTGATTTAGTCCTTGTAATTCGCCTGCTACCGAGCAACTGAGCGTGTTCAGTCAATTCGCGCTGTATTTAAGGCTTCATCAGAGCGCTATCCAACTTCGGCTCTAAACAGCGCATGCCCTGTGGCATCTCTCTTCGCTTTGTTGACAATTCTGTGGCAAGCACCCTGTCCCCAGTCCCCCAACAAAGAGGTTGTATGCACGCATAATTAAGTGTTTGTAGACTTTAACAGATTCTCAGCGTAGCTCGTGTTTAAAACCAGCAGCACTCGTGCCTAATATTTATTTATGTCTGCTCATAGGACAGAGCAATGAAATTGTTGTCATTCTTTTCAATTGAGCTCTTAAATATTGACATGACATATTAAATATTGAAATGGGTGTAAAGGAATGTAATTGATCAATTTCACATATTGTAGTTAATGTTAATAACATTAATGTAAGCATTTGTTGCGCACTTGACATTTGCAGCACATTACATTAATTGAAATTATCTTTTCTATCAGAGCACTTAGAGAAGAAAGCTTTTGAACTAACATTGAGTTTGAAAACTAGCTGATTGTTTGCCCAGTAGCAATTATGCTAGTTAAAATGAAATTAAACTTTTCATTAGTGGAAAGTTTTCCACTCTGGCAACTCAAGTGCAACCTTTGTTATGCTAATAGTTTGCAAACATGTTGCACAAAAACTCTCATCGTTCACTTGCCTGGGGAGCAGCGAACGAAAACTAATATTTAGTTGTTGTGATTCAATAAATTAAATGAGTAACCTGAACCTTTGAAGAACAATATCATAAAATCAACTCTAGTTAATATGTATGGCTTGGCTCGACAGGTAAATTGTTGATAATGGTCCTAATGGAACATCAATTTGCAGCAATAGAAAACAGTAAATGATTTATGGAATGCAGCACATCTATGTTGAGTTTATTAAGTACACATATATACAGATTTACGTAAGTGGTTAAAATACATCTTTGAGACTAACAAGTGTCACTGTCTGACCAAATACCTATCCCGGAAAATCACACACTTATCCACGAATATCTCAATGCTATGCATTGACAAGTGGACAACAACAACCACAGCAATCGCACACAGTCCGAGACCAATTTACTGTTTCATGTAACCACGCACGAAGCGCAGCACCAGCACACATCCCAAGGGCAAAATACTGTTCCAGATGAAAGAAATGTTTGCGGCATGGATGCAAGTGTCCTCCAGCTGACGACAGTGACTGAAGTGCTTCCCGTCTGACAACATTTTGGCGGTTTCGCGCGCAAACTTGGTCGAACTCTTGTTGCACTTGATTCGGACGCTGGTGTAGATACAATGTTCGTATGCGAAACGTGCGCTGCGGACAAATGGTGATCAATGATTTCCCCTAACCGTAATGAGAACAATATAATCTTACCAACACATCTCCAGACGTTTTTTGGAAGCATTTAGTTTGTAGTCAACGATTATTTTTTGAAAGTCCGTGCTGCATCTTTCCCAATCTGCCTGTATTTTTATGAAGCACTCCTTGCGACGTTGATAATCTGCAGAGGAAGTAGGATAGAACTTGAACCAACAACTTGAATAACCAAAACCCAAACATATTTGGTACGGTTCATAGTAACATTCAAATGGGACTATCAGACTCAATGAAAAGTATATAATAATCAATACTGAGTGTGAAAACTGACTAATATTGTTGGTCTGCTTACCTCGCTGAAAGTTCTCATCGGCACAAAACTTTTTGAGCAGCCTGAGAGCTCTATAAATATGATTTTCGTATAAGTTGAGCTTTCGATTCTGTAGACAACGTTTGGAGTAGTCATCAAAACACTCCAAGTCGCGACTTAAAGCACTACAAATAAATTTTGGATATTCGTTAGCATTAGTTATCATGATGAAATTTCAGTTAGATTTCTAAATTTTTATAAATATTGCCTCGATTAGGTAAAGATATGCACTTTGAAGTTTGTATTCACTTTACACTTTGCTATTATTTCAAAATATTTTGGGACACGAAATGGGAGCACTTATTATTGTTATTATTTTTATTGTAAGCATTAAGTAATAATTATTGTCACTTATATTTACTGTCACCTGCTGAGGCACTTTTTTTTTTTAGAAAAAGATTTTCGCAAGTGTCTTTAATCCAGCCGAGACTTACTCGCACTTGCCAATCAAATCTTCCTTGGTTATAGCAATCTTGTCGTCGAGTAGAAACTTCTTTAGGTTTGGCGGCAAATCATTGAAGCAATCGGCAACCATTTTTTGGGCATCACCACAGACATCAACCTCAACATGTGGCGGCTTCTGCAGTAAACCTGACAAAGTACACAGCACCAAAAACCAGCCGAAAGCTGCAACAAACCTTAACCCTTCATTCATTATCGTTCACACTTCACTTGTTGCTGCGAGTTACGCTATTTTTGGTTTGACCGCTTTTTTGATTGTGTGTTCCGTATTCCGTATGCCGTATGCCGTATGCTCGCAGTCCTTGCAATTCGCTCGCTCCCGAACAACTGAATTGGCTCGGCCAATTCGCTCAATATTTAAGGCTGACTAACAGAGCGCTGTTCACCCGCTGTTTGAGCTCTGTTAGGTACAACGCATGCACCCTGACGACGGCCACGCATGCTTTTCCGTTCGTTGGCAAAAAAAAAAAGTGTTTCAGCTAAAGGAAATGCCCATGCCGTGTAGACACACGTACTCTAGCTGATAATTCAAGCGGATGAGCATTATTATTTAGGCAAACAATATTATTCATAACAAGTCTGCTCAGGCATTTGAATTTGATTGACAGAGGGCGATGACAAAATGGAGTTGTAAGAACATGAAGTTGTAAGACAATGCATCATACTCTCCTTGCACATTGCAATACTAAGCTTTCTACTCTGAAGACAACGGACTAAGTATATAAAAAATGATAACTTGGTAAAAATAAACAAAAAAAAAAAATTTAAGTAATAGTTTTCTCTAACATACTACACTTGTTGTCCATGCGGCTTGAAGCTTACGAACTAACAGAGTTCTGTTAAAGTGCTGCAGTTTACATCGTTGACATCCTTGGCGACTGATATGGATTTATATACAAGGATTTATGTAAGCTGAATAAAATAAATTTGTTTTGCGTGCGTCTTTTTCACACAAGCCATTCCACCGCTAATGATACTAAAGACTTGATATTTTGAATATATAATTGTAAATGTTGATAGCTATGGAATTGTTTAAATTTTACAAAATTATTCTCACATTTCAAAAAATATCGGAAAATTCGAAAAGCATTCAAAAATATAAATATATATAAATCCAAACATTGCCAAAATCAATTATTGTTGATAGTTTGTATACGCCATGTAGCTGCTTAGCTTAATTAAGAAAAGTAGTTTCCATTTGAATTATATCAACATCAATTATTTTTAAGATGCTACATAGCATAGTCAAGTTTATTCAACACACATATACAGAGATAAAAGGTTAAAGTGTATCTTAGAGATGAAAAAAGTGTCGCTGTTTCGGGGGAATCACAAACTTATTATCTAAAAAACTCAATGATATGCATTAATAAATAGACAATTAATTTAATCAATTTGCAGAAGCAACATCAGTGCTAAGGGCAAAACACTGCTCCAGTTAATGGAAATGTGTGGAGCACCGGCGCACGTATGCTCCAGCTGTGGACAGTTTCTGAAGTAATCATCGGTCGACAACATCTTGACGACTTTGCACACAAACTTGGACGAATTTGTGAAGCTTGTATATGGAGCATCATTGGGCATGCAGTTTGCGTATACCAAATAGTCACTGTAGATTAATTGATAACTAATAAGTTTCTCTATTAATAAAGTTTATTGACTACAGCTTACCAACAATACTGCATCAATTTATTGGTAGTATTGCCTTTGTCGTCTTTCAATTCCGCTGTGAGTGCTTTCTCAATGTCAGAGGTGCAGCTTATCCAATCCTCCTTTTTATTTGCGAAGCAATTCTTGTAGCGCATATAATCTGTGGAGGGTATGAGATGTGATTAGATTAACTATGACGACTTAAAAGCCTTAATAAGAGTGTGAAGCATTCAGATTCTCACTACTATCGTAATAAAATTATATAGAATATAAAATATAATTATATTTATTATCATAAAAAAATTATAATTATAATAGGTTGGCAAAAAAGTCTTGCGGTATTTCCGCAAGCTTGTCTTTGCAAGCGCATAGTTCTAGTTGTATTCGTCGCATCGGTCACACGTGTTTGATTAATTGTTGTTTGTTTTTAGTCATTCGTGAGTTATAGCGTCACAAACATGGAGCAAAAGAAAGAGAAAATACGGCATATTTTACAGTACTACTACAATAAAGGCAAAAATGCATCTCATGCTGCTAATAAAATTTGTGCAGTTTATGGACCCGATACAGTTTCCATTTCCACCGCACAACGATGGTTTCAACGTTTTCGTTCTGGTGCAGAGGTGATCGAAGATGCGCCACGGTCCGTCTGTCGTCTGTCGTCTGTCGTCGAAAATTGCGATAAAATCGCTGAATTGATCGAAAGAGACCGGCATAGTAGCAGCCGTAGCATCGGCCAAGAGCTGGGCATGAGTCATCAAACCGTTATAAACCATTTGAAGAAGCTTGGATTCAAAAAGAAGCTCGATGTATGGGTGCCACACGACTTGACGGAAAAAAACATTTTTGCCCTTATAGATGCATGCGAATCGCTTCTGAATCGCAACAAAATCGACCCGTTTTTGAAGCGGATGGTGAATGGCGATGAAAAGTGGGTCACTTACGACAACGTGAAGCGCAAACGGTCGTGGTCGAAAAGCGGTGAAGCTGCCCAGACGGTGGCCAAGCCTGGATTGACGGCCAGAAAGGTTCTTCTGTGTGTTTGGTGGGATTGGCAGGGAATCATCCACTATGAGCTGCTCCCCTATGGCCAAACGCTCAATTCGGACCTGTACTGCCAACAACTGGACCGCTTGAATGCAGCACTCATGCAGAAGAGGCCATCTTTGATCAACAGAGGCCGAATTGTCTTCCACCAGGACAACGCCAGGCCACACACATCTTTGGTGACGCGCCAGAAGCTCCGGGAGCTCGGATGGGAGGTTCTTTTGCACTGTATAGTCCGGATCTCGCACCAAGTGATTACCACCTATTTCTGTCCATGTCGAACGAGCTTGGTAGTCGGAAGTTGTCCACAAGAGAGTCCTGTGAAAATTGGCTCTCCGAGTTTTTTGACAATAGGGAAGTGAGCTTCTATAAGAGGGGCAATTTGAAGTTGGCATCTCGTTGGGAACTCGTCATCAGACAAAACGGCGCATATTTGACTTAAATCGCATTTTATGAACAATTGAAAATTCAATAAAAATACCGCAAGACTTTTTTGCCAACCTATTAATTATTTTAAAATTATAATTGAAACCAAGTCAAGCAATCCCAGCTAGGATTCATCTCAGGTCATATCAAGTATTCTGTTTTCACGACAGGATAAAGGTAAGCACGGTGCACGCTGTTTATTGCTATGCTGTTAGCAGCTAAGCTGCTTCTGACAGCAATGATACTCAATGTCAAATAAATTGTTCAAAAAGTTCGGTATTTATATTAAAATAAGTGTACGATATTTATAAATAGCATGAAATGAAGAAACTTTTCAAATTGCGCTTTTAATAACAATTTAAATAAAATAAATTTTTTTTGGTACTAAATCTATAAAATAAATATAATCCAAGTTGGTTTTAGGAAAAAAAATGATTTTCTTACCTCGTTGAAAGTCCTTGTCTACACAAAACTTTTCGAAAAAGTGGATAACATCATCGACATCTTTTTTTAATACGTTGAGCTCCTGATTCTGTAGACAATGCGCTGAGTAGTCATCGAAGCATTTCATACATTGATTGAATACACTATGAATAAATTTTAGATATTCATTATTAAATGCACAAATATTATAAAACATTTTTGTATGTTAATTATGAAGAGTTAATTTTAAATTGAATTTGTCAAATTGTAAATTTATTTAATTAGAGCAATTGACTTTGTTAAGTTTGTAATGATTCCAGTTTATATATTTTATTTATCGTAACAGACACACGCACGATACACGTCTCACAAACACTTCTCAGCGCAGGTGTCTCTACTCCAAAGGAGACTTACTTGCACTGGACAACGATTTCTTGCTGGCCAATGACCAATTTGGTGTTCTGCAGAAATTCCATAAGATGTGACGGCAAATCCTTGAAGCAATCGTCAACCTGCCTTTGACCATTGACGCACTTTTCCAGATAATGCGGTGGACGAAATTTGGTTTTTTTTGTTGGCGAAGTTTCTATGGCGCCAAGCGCCTTAAGCCAGACAAAAACTAAAACAAAAATTATCACCTTACTCATTGTCTTCATTAATTTCATTTTTCACTTAATTTTTTATTATTTATTTATTATTTTTGTATGTTTGTATTTGATGTATTTCTATCGAATTTTCTACGTAGGTCAATATCGCGCACACTGTTAATCCTTACGATTTGCCGACTGTCAAGGAACTGAACAGCGCTGGCCAATTGCAACTGTATTTAAGGCTTGCTAACAGAGCGCTGTTAGCCCTTTGATACAGCGCATGCATTTTCACCTGTTGGCCACTTGTTTTGCCTTGATTGACAGACATTAATACTTTGTTTATTTTTTAATATTTGTTGTTGTTGTTTTTTTAATTTACACTTTAGAAATTAATAATATAATTAAAACACTTTTTAAATATTTCATTTTATATATTATATATTTTATACAATTTATACAATTTAACTTTTTATTATTTTTGTTTTTGCTTTAATTTATACATAAAATAAAAACTGAAAAAATATAATTAAAAAAGTTTTTAATGTATTTATATATTTTTTTTTATTTGAAAATAATTGCAAAAAATGTTAAATAAACTAAAAAAATATAAATATTTGCAGTCTGAAATTACTTTAATTATCTATTTTATAAAAAAAAATTATATATCATGAAACAAAAATGATTTTTATGAAAACTAAGCTTATTAAGCAGAAAATAAAAATATAAGAAATTTTCGCCAATGATTTCACAATTTTAAAAAATGTTAAATATTTTTAAATTTATTAATTGTATATTTTAATTCAATTTTAAGTTAAATTATATATTTTATTTGTATTATATGCCTGGTAAAAATAATTAACCAATCGTAATTCAAATGAGATTTTATATATATTAATATATATATGTTTGTATATATATATATATATATATATATATATATATGTATCTAAAAATAAAAAAGAACATGGCAAATCATTGTAAATCAACATATTATTGTAAGGATTTGATATGACATGAAATTTTTCCCCTATTAGATTTTATTTTTAAAGAATTAAGCCAGTCTAATTATACCCTGAACCCATTGAAAATGGGAAATCAGGGTATAATGTTTTTGTGAAAATGTATGTAACAGGCAGAAGGAGACATGGCAGACCCCATAAAGTATATATATTCTTGATCAGCTCGACAAACTGAGTCGATATAGCCATGTCCGTCTGTCCGTCCGTCCGTCCGTCCGTGTGAACGCAGTGATCTCGCAAACCACAAAAGCTAGAGATCTGAAATTTGAAATGTATACTCGTGTATATCCTACGCAGTACGAGTTTATCTTTTTTTTTCGATAACTCATCCCATTTCCTTATTATCGATAAAAATCGATAACTTTTCTTCGTTTTTGAATACCGTTATAGCTATAGATTTCAGATTTACTGTGTGTATCCGTGGAATGGGTACAAACATTTTGCAATGTTTGGATTTTGGATACCACGCCCCCTTCCCCCCAAATTTGAAAAAAACGTATTTCAAATACTAGAGACTTGTGCTTTGGCAAATACATACATATGAATGTCATTATTAAGCTGTAAAAGTTTGATTACGAAAGTCCATCTAGAAGCAAACCTATTCAACAAAAAAGTTTCCAAAATGTAGCCCATACTGCAGCCCAAGCGCTGCCCGCGCGCAGTCGCTGCGTAAACTGCGCAGTAGCAGAGAAAGTGCTTGTGCGTGCGTGTGCATGTGTGTGTGTGTGTATGTGTTGTTTGTGTATATGTATATATAAAAGAAGCGTAAAATGATTTGAATATCGCATCTTCGCAGGGTTCAGGGTATCTCTTAGTCGAGCAGTCTCGACTAGAGCACTCTTACTTGTTTTACTTTAGTGTCACAAATATCCAGAGCTGTTAAAAATTCCATTTGAATGGAAATTCAAAATGGGTTTTCAGAACAAAAACCCATTTTGACTTTCCATTCAAATGGAATTCTTAACAGCTCTGCAAATATCATATACTTAAGACTCGGATAACGACCTAGTTTATGGATGATCATGTGACTTAAATAAAATGAACCTAAGCCTTAAAGCAATGCACTAACGAAATTGCAATCAGTGTTTCGAAGCTGTGAGAAGTAACGATGCATTCACAAAAACCAGCGCATTTATTGTATTTCTTATTAAAAAAATAATGTGCGGATAAATTTCTTGAATCGCCAAATGTAATTTGGCATAAGGTCAGCTTTTTTGCAAAGTCAACGAATGCAATTCAATAACCAAATGGCGCAGCACTCCAGAATTCACTAAGTGAATCTGACTACGCAACAAATTGCCGTCAGATAAATAAATTTGATATTGCAACATTTCATTTAACAATCTTATAATTAATTCTGTTGGCAGCCTGAAAATCTGCGCATGTCCAACTCGGCACATGGCTGAAAATATTGGTACGAACAAAAAAATAAAAACAAATGCAGAAAAGCAATTGATTTAATTAAGTGTGGAACGTGTGTGTTGACATGCAACATGAGAGCCATGAAGCAAACGCTTGCAATATAAACGTAAGAGTCACACAGCAATATTTACATTAGACATATTGTTTTTGAATCTCTAGCAAACTATAAGCTATTGGCATATAAATTAGTCGTATTAATAATTATTAATTAAATAATGATTCCGATTTTTATTTAAATTATACCTTTTTTCAAATTCGTAGCATCAAAATACAAATTCAAGTTGCTTCATAATGCTTAATTTTGTTGAGCAATATGAATTTAGCTACTGCTATACAATCAGCAATTGTCCCTGAGATGCCCACATAAAACTGCATCTGCATCTGCATGCAGCTCTCATCGACTTTTTGTGGACACCTTCGTGCTGTTGCCTGCAAGTATGGAATGGATTTTTTGCGTAATTAGATTTGAGCTGCGGTGCGAATTGACTACAGTGCCCAACTATCATATGCACACGACTAGCAACATGCTGAGCAAATCAATGAGCCACACGTACAGCAGTAGCAGAAGTATTTGTCTTTCAATTAATTGAAAATTCGGCATATGCGTGCTCTTTTGTTGCCTACCTATTGCGCCACACTGAGCCACACTACAGCACAAGATACGATTCAAACAATCCATGGCAGCCGCTGCATAAAGTGTGCATGGCAAAATGTTTTACAAAAAGTAGCATATGCTGACCACTTATTCAAGGCCCATCAGACGACTTTTGCTTTTCTTCTCATTTGTATTTAACGAATGGCTTAACCGCTTTTTTCATAAGCCCGAAAATTCAATAACGCAATGGAAATGCCGAGCGCTAAATGGTGCAAACATCGCAGCAGAGAACAAGTACGAATCTGGTATTCGGCCGCGAGCGATGCTTTTCACTTCGTCAACGAGTATAATTAAGTTCCGACAAAAGGGAACATCTACGCCCACAGCACATACATATACTCGTATGTATATTGCTACTATGTCTATAATCCTGTTGAACGAAACATTTATCAATGCTGTTTTTCATGGAATATGGCAGCTCACCTCGCTGAAAAACTGCATTGATAAATATTGCATTCAACAGGATTATGATGTGTTTTGAGTGTGGCCTGATTGGTTACTAAAAAAGTAGCCAATGTCTTCAATTAACAGACTGCGCAGTTGGAAATGCAGAATTTTCAATGATACGCCTGAGATTCAAGGTAAAAGTCTGAAAAAATACCTAAATAAGTTGTTTAAATCAGCGATATAGGTATGTATGTATATATGCTAACATTGCATTGCTAAAAGAGTGAAAGTCTCACAGGCTGAAGCTGAAATATATTGTATATTGTATATATATTTATATTAAAAAATACTTCTTTTACTTATATTTGGATATTTTTAAATAATTATGAAACTAAAAATGCAAATTACTGTTCTTATTGCCTTAGACTCTACGGCGCATTTAGCTCTACGCCTTAACAAGTGAGCGGGCCTGTAGGACAGCATATTCATTTTAAATTCGTATTCTATAATATTTCAAGTTTCTTAGATTCTTCTGTGTTCCAGAGATGTGTAAATTGTTCAGTCGATGCCTGTTTTCTTTGATGGCCAGATTCGAAACGAGCTGGTTTGAATGCGATGCCAATCTATCAAGTGGATAGCTGGGCTGAATTTCTATTTTTCTTGTCATACTTGGGACAAAATTGTAGTTCAATTTTGTTAAACAGTGTTGTGCTAGCAAAACAGCACCACCATAAAACCAACTTACTCACTTTTGATATTTATGCCTCGCTGTGTGCAACCAGCAATTTCCCTAGAATTTTCTGTTGCAAATTGCTTACGTATGCAGCTCTCATCTATTGTTTGTTGGCAGCGAGCAGTTGTGCCTGTGCCTGCGCCTGCATTGCCTGCAAGTATGCAATGGATTTTTGGATAATGCCATCTGCAGCGCAATCAGAGCCCAGCTCTAAAAATGACACGAATAAGGAACATGGCGTGCATATGTAGAGCTTGTTGTAATTTCGTTTGATTGTGAGCTCTTTTATTCCCTTTAAATGCATCATGCGTCGCTGTGCAACAACTCAGCAAACAATTGACAATGATTGGTGATGCTGGTCAACAACTTGATGGTCAATATGCGGAGGCTAATACAATTTTGTGTTTAATTAGCATCAAGCATGACTCGCAGTGCAATAACAGATTTCCCTGAAAAAGCATTTTGGTTTTTTTTTTTTATAAACATTTATTTTATGCAAAAACTTGTACATAATTTAATTAGATTTTGTTACAGTTGCGTATATATTTATATATATGTGTACATATACATACATACATATACATATATACAGTGTGTAATAATTATTTGAACATATGTGAATAGAATTGCAAGAATTCAGTGAATTTGCAATGTGTTTATGCTTGATTTATGCTGTTGTGTTGAATGAATGAATATTGTTTGAAATACATGTTACCCATTAACATTAACACAATGCAAGTGCTTTAGCTTATTCCTATGCACTACATGATTACATACATAACATATAGTGGCTGTATTAACTTTAGTCACAATCATCAATTGTATTGAATCCGATAAGCGAAACCAATGCTCATCGCTCATCGCTCATCGAGATGAATTTTAATCAGGCAGCACACCAAAAGATTCAAAAATTTTGGCGCTGCGCATTGCTACGATTGCACGATTGCCGTTACTAGCATAAATATACATATTATAGTAATTAGATTGTATTATCATTAAATAGTTAGTTAAATTATCGTGTAACTTGTTTATATATTGAGTATGTCGCTTCACAACTTTTGTATTCTAATTTCATATTGTAGTTTGCTGCTGCAATGTAATTTTAGCTGACTTTATTTTTAGCTTTTCAGTTTCAGTTTCATTTTTGTTTTTGATTTGTGCCGTTATAAAAATAAGTTTACATTTAACTTAGTTGCAATATGTTTGAAAGGCACACTAATTACATATTTGTTTCAATTGGTTTAGCGTAATTGTAATTTATCATTTAGCTGCATTAAGGAAAATTCTTTAATTTAAAATAAAATGTAGCCGTTTTTCTTTTGTACCATAATTTAAATGCAATTTCCTTTTTCCTTTTTCCTTTTCTTTTCTTTTGTTTTGTTTTGTTTTGTTTTGTTTTTTTAATAATATGCATTTGATATACATTTAATCGCATATTTGATATGATTGTTAGCTGCTAATGGGTTGAATGTGTTAAAAAAGTTTCTCTATGAAAGCAAGAATTTTTCTTTAAAAAAAATAATAAAACTAAAACATTTGTATATAAATTTATAAAAAATTTAACACTTCATAACTGCCAACAATTACTTTAAATTAAAGAATTTCAGGTTTAAAAAATTGTGTTTTTGACTCTATTCAAAATTGTTAAAATCTTTTTTTTTGTAATTTTTTTTTTTATTTTTTGTTTTATGTATAATACATTGTGCTTGAGCTCAATATTAACATTAGGTAAGTTAAAATTATTTATTTATTAATTGTACATTATTAATGCATGATATTCGTTAGCTTTCATTAACTAAATATGGCTGTTACTTGTTGTTTGTATTATTACTTGTTTGAATTATTAACTTTCAATGGGCTCACGCGCTTCGCTTTAACTCACAATCAGCGCGAAAGCGCGCCGCGCTAACTACATACCTATTATTGATGTGTATGTATGTGTGTGTGTATATGGTATATAACATAATCATAATCGAAATACTTCATTAACAAAGAATTTGCGTCAATTTAACAAATAAAAAATATATTTATATATTTTGTTATAAACATAAACATAAGCTGCGCAAAAAAACAATTTATTTGCTGCCTACAATGAGTAGAGGAGGTTGCGTATGTCTGCCTGTGTATAGGTGTGTGTGTGTGTGTGTGTGTGTGCGTGTGTGTGCGTGTGTGTGTGCGTGTTTGTGTGTGTGTGCGTGTGTGTGTGCGTGTTTGT
Organism: Drosophila leonis; assembly: GCA_035045365.1. NCBI lineage: Eukaryota > Metazoa > Arthropoda > Insecta > Diptera > Drosophilidae > Drosophila > Drosophila leonis. Next base: position 3,772,184 of record JAWNPC010000338.1, on the reverse strand, counting down.
GTGTGTGTGTGTGTGCGTGTTTGTGTGTGTGTGTGTGTGTGTGTGTGTGTGTGTGTGTGTGTGTGTGTGTGTGTGTGTGTGTGTGTGTGTGTGTGTGGTGTGTGCGCGTGTGTGTGTGTGTGTGTGTGTGTGTGTGTGTGTGTGTGTGTGTGTGTGTGCGCGTGTGTGCGTGTGTTTTCATTATTACACACAGGGAAAACAATTGTTTTTTTAGTTAGGCTAAATAATATAAAAAAGATTGTTCAAAAAAATGTAATATGATCAAAATCTTTTTGCAGATGAGATTCTTTAAATGATATTCTTTATGTTTGTTGTTGTTTCTTCTTCTTTTCTATAATGGCATTTAAACAAATGTGTATTGTTTAATGCATGAAGATTTGCAGTTGAATTAAGTATTTTTTTTTTGTTGTTTTTGTTCGCTGCACTTTTCACTATGTACTATAACTTATAAGTGGTTAATAGATAATAATTATATGCATTTTTTCCTCTTTTTTTTTTAATTTAAACTATAAAACTATGTTTGATTTGTTATTGTAATTGTTTGTTTTTTTTGTTTTGTTTTACTGGCTGGCAAAACGCAAACAGAAATGGCCACAAAATTCAATACATTGTTTTGCTTCTTCTTCATAATGTTGGTGTTGTTGATGTTGCTGCTGCTGCTGCTGCTGCTGTTGTTGTTGTTGTTTGCAGTTACTGCTGTTGCATACAGATGAGTGTTGATGCAGGCGCAAGCAACAGGCCACAGACGCTGAATGTATTTTGGATGCAGCATATGCATGTGACATGTGTGTGTGTGTGTGTGTGTGTGTGAATACATGTGTTTGTGGTGTTTCATTAGTATTTGTCAGTGACAAGTGTTGTGTTGCACTACTTGCAATTAGTATATCACATTCCATATGAACATGGCACACAATGCTGCCCACACAGCTTCCACTCCCGCTGCTGCTCCTTGCTGTTGTTGCCACTACTGCTGCTGCTGCTGCTGCTGCTGCTGCTGCTGCTGCTGCTGCATTCATTTCATTCGCTGTATCTCAATGGCAGTTGCATCTAACCAAAACGAGGATGGCGCAGACGGCAGGCGTAGGCGTTGTTTTTGATTAGCAAATTTGGTAGTTTTTTTATGTGTTTTGTGGTGGATTTTATTTAAGGTATTGTTTTTTTTTTATATAGATATATATATATATTGTTTTTTGGTTAGCATGTAAATAAAAGAAGTCATAGAAATGGAAATTGAGTATTAATAAATGGTTAGCAGTTAGTTAAATCGTTTTCGTGTTTCATAATTGAAATACCTAAATATATAAATATTTGAATATGCGAATTATGAGCACACAAAAAGTTACTAAATGAAAGCGGGCATATTTATTTCTATATATAGATATCTGTATATATATATATATAATATTATGTGTATGGTATGCAATGTGTAAGACAGTAAATAGATAATTAAGAGCAGGGCACACAACATGCAGGCCAAGATTTCGTTTAGTAACTTTTTTTCTTTTTTTTTTTTTGGTTCATTTATTGTTTTTCCAAGAAAACAAAATGATTTTCTCAACAATAAATAAAATCTATAAAATGAAAAAACATTCTGTTTGTACTTGAGACGACAACATTTCGAGTTGATGGAGAACAAACACAAACTAAATCGCAGATAGTGCAAATCTAAGTGTATTAAATGTTTATAGTTGTTTTGCATATTGTTTGTCAAACTGTTATTTAAGAGACATTTATTGGTTATTCAAGACGCTGCAAAGGAATTGCTCGAGTCATTTACAAAAACAACGTAAACGTTTATTATTATTATTATTATTATTATTGATTTACTAGTATTTTCTTTTTTTTTACGCTCTACTTGTTGTTTGTTTCTTCTTTTTTATTTTTGTTTTTTTACTTTTATTTTCTTTGTTTAGTTAACTTGGCCTTTGGTTAGTTGAAATTAGCAATAATATTACATCACATATCATTTGATATTTTTATGGTTTTTATACATATGTAAATGCTAAAGAGTATAAAATTGTCAAGATTAGAGAAAAATATATAAAATAAAATTGCAGGTGCATTGGCTATCAATTTGTTTAAGTAATAGTTGCTTTTTTTTTCTTTGTTGCTGGAGAAAATGCCAAGGTAAAGCGTTATTTACATTGTTTTCAATTTAATGTATTTTTTTTATTTTGATGTTTTTTAATTTTGAGCATGAGCCAAAGGGAATTTGTTTCAATCAGAGACATTCTTCAGCATGGCATTAGAATCAATTTAGTAATTGTATGTGTGTGTGTGTGTGTGTGTGTGTGTGTTGTGTGCGAAGTTATATATCAGGATTTGTAAGCGAATGCAAATGCAATTTTATAGAACGTTACACAAGTATTCATCTTACTAGGCTAGAGAGATATTATTATTAAACATATGTATTACTGATACCAGAACCGTATTAAGCTTATAGATTAAGTCTGTTAAATACACATCAAGATATATATTTTTGTTTTATATATGTATACGTGGTAGTAGTGGGTGGAGACTTGGTATTTGGCTTTGTCGATGCTTAAATCGTTGCAATTATTTTCATTAATCAATTAAATACTATAGAGAGAGTGTAGTGTAGTGTAGTGTAGTGTGTGTGGGTAGATGAGACAGACGTTAAGCATAGAGTTATGCCCCGGACTAGTATATGGTAGTGGTTGCTGTTGTGTTTGTAGTGTTGGTGGTGGTTGTGCTAGTAGTAATAGTTAGAGTAGTACATCAGGCCCCACGCTGGCAGGAAGTGTGCGTACACAGAGCTTAGAGCTAAAGTTAAGTACTTAAGTTAAGGCACTAGAGTTGCAAACAAAAGTTAAGTGTTTCAGTTTCTTGATTATAATAAAATTATGATTTTAATATATTTTCTTCTTTGAGGTGATCAATGAGTTATGCGAGACGACATAGGAGTGTTTTTTTTAAATTTATTTTTGTGTTAAGTTTGAAAAGCGTTAGAAGTTTTTTTTTCTGTTTTCGAATGCCTGGATGGCATTTCCAAAATCATTGTAGACGTTTTTTTTTTGTTGTTTGCTGGTTTTGTTTTCTGTGTTCGGGTTGCACTTCAACAAAAGTCATTGATCTTTATTCTGGTACACTTTCGGTTCAATTGCAACATACATTTTTAAGTGATATACAAGGTAAACGTTACAGACTAACAGGGCCTTAAGCGCTAAATACACATATAAAATTCATATTTCATAATTCATAGATATAATATATAGATATATATATAATAATAATAATAATAATTATATGGCTTAAGAGAGAGTAATACAAAGTGTACTAAATTGCTTTTGCTTTCGAGTCTGCTGCAGAAATTATATACGAATTTCTCATCCATATCTTCATTTTCATTTTCATTTTCATTTTTTTTCTTTTCTCATTTTATTTATATTTTTTTTTCTTTTCGTTTTTGTAAAACATCAAAGGCACAAGTCAACGTCGTCAACAAAGAAATAAAATAAACTAACAAAAATATATATATATAAATATATATAGATAATAAAAAACAATGTGATTTTCTTTGCGTTATTCTTTACACTTGACAGCTTTAAGCGGCTTCACTTTCTGTCTATTGCACTAATATTTGTCAGAATTTTCTTTTATTTTTCATTTTATTTGTTTATCTCTTGTGAGTGTTTGGAAAACGAATCAAAACTCGCAGTTGAGGTGCAGTTGCCATCGTGGGGGACACAATGGCAATTGCACCTCATGTGGAAATAATAAATGTAATAAAGAAACAATTTGTATAGATGAGTAGAAACACAACTAACCTGTTAGGCGCTTGAGTTATTTATTGGACTGAGTTAACTGAGTTACGGAGCTGCACAGACCGGCCTGGCCAACTGGACTGGCTGGGTTTCATTGTGCATACAGCAGGGCACACAACAAGCTTTTTATTTTTATTTATTTGAATTTTTTTTTTGATTTAAAATTGTTCGAAAACTTGAAAAAAATAAAATTTTGTTTTAGTTGTAGAATGCAAAACAAAAATAAATACAAAATCTTTAACATAATTGAACTAAATTGATAAGGGCCAATTTTTTTTTTTGATTATAATGGCGGCCCAAAGATAACACTCATTGTTACCTTTTTTTTTAGCAGTTGGAGAAATTAAATTTAAATAATTTGTTTTAGATAAATACATTTTTTTTTTTAAATGAAATGTTTGTTTCATGTGATGAAACAAAATATTGATTTGCTGTCGTTGCTATTGTGCTTCTTCTTTTCTTTTTTTTGTTTGTTTTTTAATGTGTTTTTACTGTATTTCAATGAAACCCGCCGGCTTGGCTGGCACTCCGACCGTTGTACGCTGATAGGGGTGTTCTCTGTTAGCCGCCAAACGACGTTGCTGCTTAAGGGCGCCTACTAAAATATACGATACGATACATGTAGATATGTGCATAAATACATATACATAAATATATATTTATATATGTATATATTGGTATATAGAGATTATATATAATATTCAAGGCAATAAATATATACATATACATACAGGTATACAGGTATACAGGTGTAGACAGGTGGACAGGTATGCGCATGTATGTATATATGTATATTGTCTACAAAACTTATATATGTATAATATAATAGAAAGAAATATATATTTATGCTTGCTCTTTGCTTTTCTTCTTTTAAACAACACACAATTTTCATTTGCTGTTGAAACACTGACACTGTTTTTTTGCTAAATACCAATTTCAATATTTAAAACAATTAAATACATTTAAAACAAAAAATGTGTATATTGTAAATTGTGAATTGCAATTGCATTTTTTTGTTTGTTTAGATTTAAATTCTGTTTCTTTGGAATGAGTCGTATTTATGTTTATATGCAGGTTGTTTTACTTATTGATTTGCTACTGGGTTTAACGTCGACGAAATAAGTGATCTTTAAGGCAACTCAGCTCAAACTAGCCTACAAAATATTTAAATACATTTAAGTCAACATTTGTTTAAATGTTTATTATGATTATTATTTTGTTTTTATTTTACAGTTCTTTAGCATTCCTCCAGCTGTCTATCTGCCCGTCTGTCTGTCTGTCTGTCTGTCTGTCTGGTGATTTGATGCGCGCTTTTTGCTGACTAGTTGTGCAAAATATTGTTGGACGGCTGCCTGAGAACCTCAACTAACTTATGTCTACAAATGTTTAAGCACCAACTCGATTCAAGGCTCCATCTGTATACTACTATAAAAAGATTAATATAAGTATATTTTAAAATGCTACAAAAAATCGACGTGAGGCTGCTAGCCAATTACTACCAAGCGAAATATAAATGGCACTGACTGGAAAAAAATCAAACGGTACGGAAATCAAATGTTTAACTTGAACTTGTCGTAAGGTACACTTGTGCATAAATACTGCGCTTAACTGCTACCACACAAAACTAATTGTCTATTAGCTAGACATTTCACTTAATTAGAATCGAAAAAAAAAAACCCAACAAAATCAAAAAACAAAAACAAAAGAGTATAAGAAATTCAAATCAAATAAACATCAACCTACACCGTAAAATCAAAATGATAAACAAAAAGTGTAAATAAATAACAAAAGTTATTTAAGACCTAAGCGTATGTATAGATATAGATAGAGATATATATGTATATATAGAAAACTAGAAAACATAGACATATGTAAATACACTACTTAAATGGCTAAACAAAAAACTTGCAGCAACTTAGTTGATGGCTTTAAGTAATATGCATGTCTATGTATGTATGTAAGTAGAATACTCATTGTTCCCAAAACAACAACGACAACAACAAACAACAAATTGCTTCACTGTCGTCATTGTTGTTGCTGTTGCTGCTGTTGTCAACTAGAATATACTCATGTTCCAAAGTAGAAAATTTGCAAATTGTTTAAAGAGAGCTGACGAAACATACACCCAAAACATTAATTACAAAAAAAAAATCTGCCTCTAAGCGCCTAAAAATCACTTATTTTCCAATCGCTAGCTGCCAGTTTTTGTAGAAATGTTTGCGACCTATAAACTAACAAAAGATTCCTCAACGAGCAATAATCATTTTTACTTAAGTAACTTTTTTTTCATTCTCTTTCATTTTTTGTTCAATATTTTCAGGTTTTTTGTTGCTTACAGAGAAGCTGCAGTTTTGTATTTGAGTATTTGTTGTTGTTGTTGCTGTTGTTGTTGTGCATTGCTAAATAAATATATTTGTATATATTTTTAGATATATATATATAAATATATGTGTGTATGTATATATATGTAGCTATAGTTAAATATGTAGTATTACTACGTTCAATATGTTTAAAATATGTTCTGTGTTGTGCACTGTCAACGCCAGAATTTTGCTTCTTCTTTTGTATTTATATATACATATATATATATATATATATATATATATATATATATATATATATATATATATATATCTCTATGGATATATATATATATATATATATATATATATATATATATATATATATATATATATATATATATATATATATATATATATATATATATATATATATATATATATATATATATATATATATATATATATATATATATATATATATATATATATATATATATATATATATATATATATATTCTCTATGGATATATATATATATATATATATATATATATGCATACAGATTGTTTAAGCTGGTACTAAAAACTAACAATTTATGGACTTCAATAATTTCTTGGTGCACGCAAACAAAAAAAAGTTCAAAAGACGGAGCCGGCATGCATATATCGACCAACTGTAAATATTTTTTGATATCAGAATTCAGATAAAAAAGGAATAAATTCAAGAATGAAAATAATTATTATTATTATAGATATATTAAAATATTAAAATGTGTTCGTTAGCTGTGCGATGCATGCAAAAAAAAGTTTGTTTTAATTGAAATAAAAATAAATAAATTATGTGAAATCAAAAGCAAGCGATGCAAAGGGTTAAAAGCGTGCGAAATTCGAATTTTGCATTGCATACTTTATGGCACTGCGGAAATATAATCAGAAATAATTGTATCATAAGCAAGCAGCCGAAATGGCATTACCCTTACAGAAAAAACTTACTAAAAACAATTAAATGAAGCAAATGTATCTATAGACTTCTATATTGATAGTTATAGTCAGATATTGAAGTACACAAAATATCTATCAAAATTATATGGAATTTAAGTTTATGCTCTTTAAAAGATACAACTTTAAATTAAAATACATTCAAAACTAAAATAACTAATGCGCCTAGTTGGGCCAGGCAGTTGGACGTTGCCTTCAATGGCCTCTGCAAGGGTAAGCAAATAACAAATTAATAAGCGTGAAAGTTATACAATAGCACAAATCTCAATTATTGTGTAAAATTGGTTATTAGACAAGCTAACAAAAAATGTAAAAATGCTGCCAAATAAATTGAACATGCAACTGGGCGTATGCTTAATGTGCATTTATTTATGGGCTATTCTAAGCAGATTTGTTAACGCTTTAGAGCATACTTTGCTTCTTCTCTTTTTTGCACAAATATTAATGAAATTTAAAGTTAAGTCATTAACTAACTTCAAACTATGAAAAAGAAGCCCCTAAATGTGGGCATGTGTTCGTTGTTTGTAAGTGTTGTAAGTAAGTATTATTGCTCGCAGTTTGGCTCGGTAAGAAAAGTTAAAAACGTTGGCTAACCATAACTCAATTGATCGATGACTCGCCTCATAAACTGGCTTATTAGATGTTCATATATTACTTTTTTTTTGATCGTTTTTGCATTCTGTTTTTTTTTTTTTTGGTGTAATTTTCGAAATGATGTGTGTGTGCGTGTGTGTTTGCTGGTGTCAACAGTTATGGCGCATATAGTTAAGAGTATATTGAATCAATATTTAGCTGATTGAAAATCATAATTTGTAGTTATAGAGATACGTTATGGTTTAAGTAGTTTATCTAGCAAATAACCCACCGCTATGATCTGGATATTCCGTTAACAGAGGATTGGCGGTCAGTGCTGCATAGTTCGCGTAGTCGGTGTATGGCGATGCAAAGATCATGCCATGGGCGGTCTGATCGAAGGCGGCTGTCGGCGCTGCCTGGGCGGACAGTATGCTGGCCGCTGTTGTGGGCACGGTCATTCGTGGATTAAGTATCAAGGGTGCGCCGAGCGGTGCATTGGCGGGTGAACGCATTTGGGTGGCCAGTCCGGATAATGTGGGTGTCAGCAGGCGATTATCCGATGCAGCAACCAAACGGCGCCAGTCCTCTTCGCACACTGCGGGATACAGAACAGAAGCAGAAGGAGAACCAACGCATGAGAAAGCTGTCCGTATAGAAAATTCATGTAAATTCAAAGGAAAACAGATTCATTATATCATTATTGGTTAGACGGATTAGGAAGCACGATTATCGCTATCGCTATCGCATTCGATTTATTTATAGAGCATAAAGTCTATGCATTTCAGATTGCTTTCAAAGCCGCGTGGATTGTTTAATCATTTAATTTTTTTGGTCAGTACTGGGATTAGCTGTTGGTATTAGACAAAAGTTGTTCTTTTTCGTTTGCTTTTTTTTTGCTGTTTATTTTTGTTTGAGTATAAATATATGTAGATGTTGATTGACGTACCTGCGACTGATTTCGCTGTTGTGTCCCTATATGTGCCGTTAATAATGGCTAATTCCATAAGTTGACGTTTCTTTAGCTCATCTTCGCCTTCGGCTTGCTGTTAGTACAAGTACGCGTACGCATGTGTGTGTTGGTGTGTGTGTATGTTTTTGTGTAGTAGTGGTAGTAGATATTTTTCAATGTATTAAACAAAATACATCAAAGCATATTAGATTGGTAAAAGAAATGAAAATATACAAAAAATTTATTATTAATATTTCGGTTAACAATTTTAGCAATGAGATAATTATTTATTTTTTTTAATTTTTACAGATAGATAGATACAGCAAATTGATTAATCGATTTAAATAGGCAACTGGCATTAAGAGCATGCCAACAATTTAACATCTCAATTCTTGCTCTTGTTTTTTTGTGTTTTGCATTTTTTTTCGAATTAATTCGATTTAATTTTATTTATTTTTTATTGAAGGAGTTGGGAGTTGGGCATAGAAATGCATAGTGCCACTTTAATATGCGGCATTTGCTTATGGCTATTGCGCATTGACTTACCGGCACGAGCAGCTTTTGCACTTCAGCGACAGCCTGAGCCAATTTGACTTTGGCGCGATTCTCGGTATCCTCGACAGTAATCAGGACATGCAAGTCGTCAGACAAGTGCTCCCAGTTGGGTTTGCCACGATTGGCATCTTCCTGCAAGGCAAAGAAGAAATTGAAGAATATAATATACATGTATATCTATTTATGTAGTTTAAATTATATATGACAAAAAAACATTGGCAGTCTTTATTCGCCATTCGATTTAGTTTAAGTTTAGTTAGATATTTTGTATTCTTTATCCTTCATTCTAGATTGTAGTTTATTTCTCAATTTAAATTCACTTAAATTCACAAGAAATGAGCAAATCATACAAAAACTTGCTGTCCATATAAGTTATGTACTAAATAGTAGTAGATTTGGGCCAAAATAATGAAGTTTGTAACTTCGCACACCCGTCCACCTAATGCAGCGTTGCAGATTTTGATAACAATAGCAGACCGTGCCCCATGATATGGAAAATCAAGAATCTATTGAAAAAGCAGACTGTGTAAATGATTGGGAGCAGACAGCGCTTAGGCATTCGATTCAGTTGTCAGTGAGACTTCGCTTTGAATAGATCAATTTATTTCGTCTAAATTATAAACATTTGTAAATCAAAAGAGCTTCGTAATTTATTTACTCCCCGATAGATGGTTTATAAAAATTGAATGATCTTAGCTCATACATATGCCAAATGAAATCGAAAAAGTAGATTATGTACTAGAAATTGATATTTAAAAGTGAAATATAAATATATATGTAATAGAATTTTATAGTTTCTATGTAGATTCATATCTATGCTTAATGAATCTACATAAAAACTATAAAATTCTATTGTATTTATATTTATATATCACACTTAAATATCAATTTCTATTACAAATCTAGAGCCTTATATCAATCACTTTCCTACATTTACTTACTATAGAGAGAGAGAGAGAACTACCTTAATATTCATGCATATCTTTTAGTGCTTCTCAGACCGCAAACTCAACCACAACTACAAGCGGCAACAGTTTATTGGCGATGCGCGTCATAGCACTAACAGAAACCGGTAAACGTGAATGCCAATAAAATTGCATGCCCTCCCTTATTTCACTCATTCTGGGCAAAGGGTAATACGAATGGGGGGCAAATGCATAGAAATGCGCAAAGTAAGAGGACATTTTGTGGCGCATGTGTTCGCTAATGGCCGTAAGAAATTAATTGTTGCCGTACAGCAAAATGTGCATTTTGTGAAATGCTCAAAATTCTAAAATTCTGTTGAAGCTGTTACTTTTCAGCCACGCCAAATGCCCACAGGCACTTTTGGCTGTCACGCTCGAAATGTGTATGAAATATTTGCTTAATATTTATTAATGCTTAACCCAAGGCTCCCGTCTTGCTCAGCTCATTAACTTTTGACCCAAAATGTGAAAGAAAGCACTAAATATATATATATATATATATATATATATATGTATATATATTTATATAGCTAGATATATTGTCATGCTTAAATATAATTTTGAAAATTTACTAATCAATTAAGCTCAAAGTGCCAGGCGAAACTGTCAGTTTAGTTTGGCTTTTGAAGTTGGCTCATCAGCGTCCAGTGCCTGGCTAATTTCGAGCCGCCAGCCACTTGTCAAATTACGAACTGTCAAGCGGCAAAATGAGCCAACTTAGTGGACATATCTGATTCAGCCAGTTGCATGGAGACTGATTTATATATATACATTAAAGGGGTTTCTGCTGCATGATATATACATATATATATATATATAAGTATGTGTATATATAATAGATCTTTTTCTATTTCTATCTCTTGTTTGACTGCAGCTAGTAAACATTTTCTCTGGCTTTACTCGCTTGTCATTTTCATGAAAATATCATGAGTCACACATACATATTTTGGCTGACGTTATATCAGCAAGTCAGCCAACCCCAGCCAGCCAGCAGTCCGCACTGAGCACCTGAGTGGGTGTCAGCTCTCTGTGTATAGCTACTAAATTATCAAAATATTGCAATGCTATAAAAGTGTTCACTTTTATATGACTTGTCTTGTCTGACTGTGTGTCTGACGGTCTGTTTGTTGTGGCTGTGTGTGTGTGTTTGTGTGTCTGTGTATGTGTTTGCTTAAAATGCGCTCCACATTTGCAAGCTACGAAAATACATTTAATCATCTTAGCTCTGTTTATTTCTTTGTTTGTTCAACGAACGCCAAAGGAAATTAAATCATCATGAGCGCTAAAGTGACAAATTTTATATATATGTATATATACAAATAAGACTTTATATATATTGTATATATAATATATATAAGTAAGTTTATATAAAACTGCATATTAGCAAGAGTCCAGAAGGCTATAAATTTGAAACAAAAAATATATCTAATATCTTTGTCTGCTGTTAATATTATATTTATACTATTTAATAAGTCATCTGGTATTAAATATTCAACTTAAACTTGTCTTTTAATTGACAATCATTTTCATTTTGGCACAGCAACCGAATGTCAACCGACATTTTCGTCAGAAAAGTTCATGCTATGGTTGCATAGTAATAGCCAGATGAGATGTGTGTGTGTGTGTGTGTGTGTGTGTGTGTATGTGTGAGTAGTTGTGTGTGCTGTGCGTGGGTGGTTGGGGCTTTTAGATTGGCATGCAAACTATGCATTGGTCCGCTGACTGTTGATTGGTATTTGAAGTGCTAATTTCATGAAACTTTACATTCTCTTAAATTGCTTTTATACTTTTCATGGATAATGGATTTGAATTTAATATATATATTGTAGATATAGCATCTAGATATAGAACTCACCTTCTTTTTGTCCCGCATGGAGCCCTTGCCGCGTACCATTATCTTACAACCAGTCTCTTGTTCTAATTGTTTGGCTGTCATGCCGCGCGGTCCCAAAATGCGACCAACAAAGTTGAACTGAAACGGAAAGAAATGACAGGAAATGAGCAACAATTATAACATATATAATATAGAAATAATAACAAATCAAGCTCAAAGTCTTAATGCCAGAAGTTGATTTCATATAAATTTAAAACACATTAATGGTAAGGCTGACTCATAAACAAAATTCAATTCAATGCACAAAACATTCTTTCAAAGTCAAAATTATTATTTTCTGTTTTGCGAGTCGAACAGCAAATTTATAATAAAAAAATATATATATACAAATGCACAAGCGGACAAAATACGTAATATGACCTGAGGCGACACGCCTGAATTCGCCACGATAAACCAATCAGCCAGACTCACAAACAGATTGCCAACTGCAACAGCAGCAGCAAATGCTTAACGGCGGCAACAGTCAAAGGCATTTCAAATACCAGTAGAGGGGGCCTTTTTGGCCGAGAGCTGCCTGACAACAGGTCACACTGATAGCGCTCCGTTGAAGCCCGGCTAGTTGAGCTCTTGCCAACAGCTGTGTAATTGATGAGCCAGCAGCCAATTATCATATGCTTCATGCCTTCGCTGTAACCACGCCCTCGGGCGTAATTTGCTGCTCATAAATTAGACGATCAAATTGTAGATTTATTAGGCTCACTCATAGACGAATATCTCAACAATTTAACCTGAATTATATATACAATTATATAAAGATATATATACATATATATCTACATATAAACATATTGAAAATGGCGCCATTCTAGGCCTGAGGCGACCACCCACCAAATGTGGCGCAGTTTGGCTTTTATTAGCAAAACGACCAAAGCAAAAGGCAAGGTTAGGTGCGGCACACCGAAGATTACATACGCTATAATATCGATGTAAATGTTGGCCACATCAGTTATGAGAAATGTCCATTTGAGATTCGATTGAAAATTCAAGAATTTATGCATCATTTTCAAATGTTTTCAATACAATATTTTTCATTAATTTGTGTTTGAGAATATATACTCTATTCGTACAGATCTTTTATACATATATATACCTCAAATTTTAAGGCTTTTCCTTTACATATTACACATTGGCTGACAAATTGATAATATCCGCTGCAAGAGTACTTTAAATTTTATTTCCAAACTGATGATGTGATGTGTGTTGTTGTTGCTGCTGCTGCTGCTGCTGCGGTTGTTGTTGTTGTTGTATTAACGATGATGTGAGTGGCAGCAGCAACTACAACAACAGCACTCGTTGTTGTCGGTATGTAAGTATATTAATCTTTATCTAGATAAATAAATCTATATATATCTATTGGCATTTACTGTTTGCTCTTTGCTGTTTGCTGCTGCAACTGCCACAGGCAACAATTGAGATCAAATCAATTGAAAATTGCTGCAGATGCATAAATGCAGTTAGCTGCTTAATGGCTGTGCTCAAATTTTAATTAAGAATTTAACAATGTGCATTTAAACGGCTTCGGTTGAAAACAGAGCCAGAGCCAGAGCAGCGGTCAAGCCAAGTTCTGCAAGCGCAAAATAAATGTTTTTCATGAAAACTTTTCCTTGCACGAGAAAATAAATATTTGCATTGATAACTGTTGCCCTTCGACGGCGGGCAATTAATTAAAACTGGCAGCCATTTGGTTTAACGATTACATACGACACGACACGACACTCGATGATGGCGCTTAACGAAACCTGAATTCAAGTAAATCAAATACTTAATCGCAGCCAAATAAAAGTTAATTGAGTTAATAAATTGTGAAGAGTTTTCCCTTTAATTTCCAATCAATTATGAAATAAGTGCAGCGGCACTTATGCGACTCAAGTGGAAAATTGCAGCGAGCGCAACAACAATATTTATTAATATTATTATTTACAGACAGCAGCACTCGAGTCAAATATGCTGTTAGCTGACAAAGGGGGCGACAGTTGGTAGTACAGGAGCTGAGTGTCTCTCTCTCTCTCTCTCCCTCTCCCTCTCTCTCTGATTGTGAGCAGCGATAAGAATGATTTTATTATGTACTAAATACTTATATGTGTTCATAGCACAAACAATTGATAAGCCAGTAGCAGCAGCAGCGGGCATAAGAGGGCTTTTTAAGATTTTTTTTAGATTGCCTCAAAGAGAGAGAAAGATGCGCATGCACCCAAATTAAAAATTAATGAAACGAAATGGAAATCGGTCATGGCTGCTATGGTTGCCATTGTAATGGACAATTGTAAAAGCAGCTTAACAGCACGCGACAAGTGCTCATACCCAACAATAAAGAATAAAGTCAAATTGATAAATATTATGAATATAATATTCTCGTCATTCATTGAATATTTGACTTCCTTGGCCAATATACTTATATATGTATATCACATCAATGGTAGCTCAGGTTCAGGTTTTTCATGCAGCCAAATGGACACAAAAGTTTTGTAAATAGTTTTCAACAGCAAAACATCTTTTCATATTAGCCGCCAGTTAAGTGGAAAGAAAAAATGCAAAACTAGGCAGCCAGTCGGCGCAGATCAAATAGATTACAAATCTGTATAAGTACATTTTAAAAAACATACAATCTATATGTCTTCTCCATACGAGTGTGAGTGTGCGTGCGTGTGTTTAATTATACGTGAATGTAACACAAAAAGTATGTCTATATTCCGCGGAAAAATAAATCACAGTTTGACATCTAACACAAAACAAAAACAAACTTGTTGGTTTGCCTGCCCCCTCCTGTACGCTGCTGTACTACTTATAAAATAACTCAAAAATTGAAATAGGCATTTTTTAGTTGCACGTAATTAGCATTTTATGTTCATGACCAATTCGCTGCAGTTTTCAGATTAATTGCCATTATATTTACGACACACACAATGCATAAAGTTTGCAAAATGTTGCGACAAATGAGCTGAACTCAGTTGCTGCTGTTGTTGCTGTTGTTGTTGCAAACAATTTAACATAAATATTCTAGCAGTTAGTAATGTCCGCTAATGGACAACAGCTGTAAGCATAGCATTCAGCTTAGCCAGCAATAACTCTCTGAATTAAGAAATGTTAAATCTCTTAAAATTCTGAAACGCTATAGTCTACTATACGAGGTTTGGCTATTAAATAACGATACTGCTTATGAAAAAGAGTTTTATTTTAAAAATTATTCTACAATCGAATGCTCCCCTTCAATATACTCCCCTTCCCTCGCCACACACCGTTCCATTCGTTTTTTCCATTGGTCAAAGCAATGCTGGAAGTCTTCTTTTGTAAGATTTCCACTTCCAGCTATCCAATGCTGCATTCGTTTCCCACCCTACCCCTCTAGGACGCCTTCTGCGCGCGCAGTCTCGTTATTTAATAGGCAGACCTCGTATAGGCGACTACTGGTTCACAAACCTAAAAAGTATAACAAATACTAGTTCGATTTATAGTTCAAATCAACAAAGGGCTCAGTCTTGAACAATTGATTTTGCTTTTGTATTCTGTTTAATTGGTTTCTGATTCTGTTTAAAGCTTAAGCCAATTTAGTTCTTAGCCATGATTATAAAATGTAAATTAATATTTTTTAATTTTTCCAACTTTTTTTCTATTTTTTTTTTTTTTTTAATTTAAACAAATTTTTAATTTTTTTATTATACTATTTTGCAATTTTCTAATTATTATTCTATCATTTTTTTATTAATTTTAGATTGAATTTGTTTACTTTATTTTTATAGCAAGCGCTTTAATCAAATTCACATAAATTTGATAGTCATACAACTTTACGTATTACTTATTTAAGTATACAAAAATCTGTTTATTTTTACCTTCTTTCCACCACCAATTTCTATCTATTGCCATGACTGCAAGCCATTTAAAAAGCCATACAAAATATAAGAAAAAACTTAAGCTGATATTATTTAAACAGCTGCTTAGCAGCTATTATAAAAGTTTCATCTTTTATCTAACTTATCTCGAATGAACGCCACGGGGCGTATGAGCATTATGTTGACAGGCAAGCAGAAAGAGATGGACACTGATAGACAGAGAGGAGAGAGTGCATTTGACATAAGTCTTGGGCTGTGGGGTAGCTTCAACTGGAGCTATGTATGTCTACTACAAAAGTATGTATGTGTTAATAGCTGTTCAGTAATTAATTGTAAACTGTTGAATGCCATTGTTGTTGTGGCAGTCAGTTGGCTTGTTTGCAACAGATGTTGTTGTTGACGTTAATTAAGTTGTATTTATGTTTTGGACACAGTCAGCAGCAACAACAAGCACTAGCAACAATTGAGCGTATTAAGAGACTGAATTTTATAGGCTTGCAGAATGAATGCTATGCGATGCACTCACATAAGCCTTGTTGACAAATTGTTGTCCATTTACATGGCGTTCGTTGTTGCCGCTTGTCAGCCGGCTGACAAATCACTATTTACATTGTTAAATATGGTAGAAATTATTTACTGCTATTATTTTTCGTGCAAACGTTTCGGCTAATGTTGCCCGCTGCGTCAGAGTCAGTGGTTAAATTTATGAGCAATGACGAGGCTAAACAATAATACATATACAACTATACAATATATTATGTGTTTATAAATAAACATATCTGTATGTTTATGTGTGTGTGTGTGTGTTTGCATGGACAATAAACATTGTGCAAACTTGTTGCATTTTCTTGCCTGCCTGGCGACCTGAAACGCAATTTGTCTTGCTTATAAACATTTGGTTTCGGTCATTCGGCAAGAAAATGTCAGAAATGTTCATGTTCAGCTATCGAGCTAGAAATATTGCAATTAAATGAAATGATTTATCGAAATGCTGAACACACACACACCCGCGATCAGTCAAAGCGCAAAACACAAAAAATAATCTTCAGCTGGTCGATGGGCATAAAAATAGAAGCAGTCGAAATACACAGAACACCTGAAATATCAAAAACCAAAATAGTCAAGAGAAATAAAATAAAATTGAATATATTTTATATACATATATATTTCTCTCTCTATATATATATATATATATACAAATAAACATCTATAAAACCTATGCCCTGTGCTCGTAAATCTCGGTCGAGCTGTGCCAATTCCCATTTGGAAAGCACAAGAACAGCATCCATAAAAGCAGCAACAGCATCATCAAACGCAACTTTGATTTAGCTTTTTGCTCTGTTTCAGCATCAAATTATGTTCGTTTTCTAATTTATGACTTGCCCCATTCGCATTCAATTCGCTTTGCTCTTTGGAGGAGCAAAATAAAGAAAGAG
Source organism: Drosophila leonis (assembly GCA_035045365.1). Lineage (NCBI taxonomy): Eukaryota > Metazoa > Arthropoda > Insecta > Diptera > Drosophilidae > Drosophila > Drosophila leonis. Next base: position 3,754,896 of record JAWNPC010000338.1, on the reverse strand, counting down.
TGGACATAAAAAACTAACTAACTTTATGCAAAACAGTTGCTGCTGCTGCTGCTGCTGAACTGTTAAGACTTATGCAATGCAGCAGTAGAAATTAATTAACTAGATGATGCTGATGGCAAGCATTTTAAACATATTTCAATCTATAATACCCTGTAGAGCTGCACTTTAAATATGTTGAATCGGCTAAGCTTTCAAGTCAATACACAATGAAATTTGCGTAGATATATTTATGATTTTAATCACTGTTTTTTTATATAAGCTGTAAATATTTACATATGTTTATATGTCGTATGCATACTATTGTAATAGATTACAGGGTAGCACATAGTCATAACTCATAGCTTCAACTTTCTACAGCTTTAATCTCCAGTTATAATCTGCTACAGATTTAAGCGTGTCTAGCTAATTAGCAGCTTTTAGCAAGCATATTTGCATATCGAGCGCTTTAAGTGATTGCGAGTTTTTAAACAAACTAATAGATACTTTATAAATTTAATTATATACATACATATATATCTATATCTATATATATCTATATATACATATATACACATGTATATAGCAATTAGACGAAGAATAATGCAGCCATGCTGAGCACGCATTACCCCGCTCATTGAAAGATATGCTTTAATTGTGTCAAGCAATGAAATAAATTCACTCAGCTCTCGCTTCATGCTGCTGTCAGCCATAAATAAGGCAAAAAACTACGCCCAAACATTTTCCAAAATAAAAAAAATAACAACAATAACAAATTTAAAAAAAAAACAGCATTTGAAATTGCATAAAATTAAATCAAATTCTAATTTGCCATGGCGTTTGGCTAGGCGGCTAAACAAAACGCCTACAACGGACGACGACGACGACGACGTCAAGCGACTTCCTAAAACGCTTCACTGATTTTGTCTAACCCATTTAAAATACATATGCATATAAATACATGCACATGCATATGTATGTGTGTGTGTGTGTGTGTGTGTGTGTGTGTGTGTGTGTACTGTGAGGCGAGCTACAACAGTGAGCAGCGCTCTGCTGCAGCAAACTGAACTGATACGCATTTTGCATTTGGCGAGTCTTAAGGCGAGCCCCGTGCTGAGGCAATTGCCATGTTTTGGACAACTTAACAGCCGACTGATTCCATCAGCTGTCTAAAGGTGTGTTATCTCTCTATATACGTGTGTGTGCGTGTCTGCTTGAGTGTTGCCTAACCGCCCATTTGTTGCAGCAGCAAACTGGCTGGCAGGCAGCGTCTCGTGTTCTTTGGGCACTGTTAGAGGGCGCACCTTAAAGCGATTTCCGGTGTACCAGTTGCTCATTGGGGCCCATTGAGCAGGCCGCGCTGTCAATTCTAATTAGCGGAAGCGCTTCAAATGTGCTTCGATTCATAAATTAGATCATCGTTGATCGTTTCCCGATATACGTAGTATATATATATGAATGTTTTTATATCTCAGTGTGTCTACTTACATCTGGATGCTCACGCACTGGCACATAAACCTTCTCATTCAGCGTAACCATAGCGCCCTCGGGCTCGGGCAGAGTTAGGGGCTCCTTCTTAACGCCATTAATCTGGAATAGGGAGGCACGAACGCGTGCAATTTCTGTAAGAGAGAACAACCATTAATGAATAACAATTATAGTACTTCATAAAAAGAAACATTAAATTATTGCAATAAGACACAAACAAAATTTTACGACCAAAATGTGATTCAATTTGAGTTTCACAAATGCTTTTACGGCCAACATGTTAAATATTATGAATAATTATAATAAAATAAAAACCAAGTTTTTAATGCTGCTATCAATGTGGAAAACAAGTTTTGTTTTTTTTTTTTTTTGTTTAATTGACAACTATGTGGCTAATCATTCAACTCGGTCATTAGAGCAATTTGTCATTTAGTTAAATGTGCGTATTAAATGACGCTTAATTTGACTTTTAGTTGTACAAATATTTCGAGCAACAATTGTGCCAGCATATACATACACTTAAATACATGCCATTAATGGCGTGTGAATGTTTACTTTATATTAATGCCGCTAATTTATTAGATGCAAACTAGTCGACACACACACACACAGACACATACATCGAGCACCTCTACGCCCCCATTAATAATATAGCCACCTAGTGAAATCATTTGGTTTATATATAAACGAATTATGGCATGCATTTGCCTTTCAAATTACAGCGATGAGCTCGAGCGCGCTGTGCGGAGCTGTGTTAAATAAATGTAAAATGCAATGCCAAATTGCGCATACGCCTCATTGTGCGCCATAATTCACACATTTGGCGTTTGGGCTACCGCAGCGACTAACTGTCGTCGTCGCCGTCGTCGTCGCCATCGCCATCGTCGTTGTCGTTGTCACTGTCGCCCCCCAACTGTGCCAGTTGACAGCGCCTTTACAATTGATATGATCAACATTTGGTTGTTGTTGTTATTGTTTTTATTTGCTTTGGACTCACAGCTCAGTTGCATTGTTTAGGTTTGGCATGTGCCCCCAGCTAGCTGGCTCATACAATGGCCAACAATTTGTCACCAGAACGATAGGGCAATATGATCTATGCGAAAATTGAAAAAGATATATACACATATCTCTATATATTGTATTAGTGGGTGTGTGCTCAGGCACATGTCATACCGGCATGACTTAAGGAACAGCCACTGTGCATATGCCTCTAGGAGGTCTATGTCATCAATTTGCTGCATGAGTTGGCCGGCAAAATAATTCATTGCAATTCTGGTTATGGCAATACAATACTTAAAGCACCATCTACGCTATGCAATTATTTATTGTTAGAAACATTTAAATTTATAGCTTGAATCGTTGGCCTTTCTACGAACTGGCCAATCGAAACGTGCATTTTTTGCTCAAAATTGACATCAAAATTTATATTTTATTCAAATATTCCTAAACTTAACACAACATTTCCAAACACGTTTGCTGAGCATTCAAAATTGAGTGAAAATTTGCTAGGAAATGTTTTATACATTTTATATTCAAGTTTTAAACATTTCGCCCCAGTTTCAGTTCTTTGTGCCTTGTCTTTCTCGGCTGACTAATGCAATGTCCCTGCCAAATGTAAAATCGCCATGCATAAAATTTGACAATTTATTGACGCTCCGCTGCTGCTCATAAAGTGCAGCAGCGCTAGAAAAATACACAAGTCTAAATTTAGAATGTTGCAAAATGTGGCAGCTGAGCGTAAAAGGCGCTGCCGACCAGCTCCCAGAAGGGCGTCATAAAGCCCTCAAAATTATGTTTGGACACATGGCCAAAATGGCTGAAAGGCAGCTCTCGTCTATTTTTGAACAAGCCAAGAGGCAAGAAGTCAACAAAAACAACAGATCACAAATGATTTTCTGGCACATCTCTTACAAACAGAGTTCGTTAGCTTTTCTGAAAAGTTTTAAACAATGCGTGCGGGATTTGGCTACAAAATAAAAACATTATATATATGCTAGGCAGAAAAAAAAAACAACATAATAATAATACTTAAATGTTGCCCACACACGCCAGAGTCAAGTTCTTTTTGCAAGTTCTCTTGAAACCAAATTTGGTTGCGCTGTGTGTGCGCCTTATATGGAAGTTCGCTTATTTGAATTTCCAAGATAGAGAGATAGAGTCATAAGCAAGACACATGTAAATTATGACTAAAACTTGACTTGCATTAAGAGTGTCGGCAGTTCGAATGAATGAGCGATACAGTTTGAAAAAATAAAAAAACAAATAGATATATATGTATATGTATATATTTCTATATAAACAACAACTGCCTTATAAGCACTACAGAACGAGAACTTGTTAATGAATAAAAAGATCTTTCATTGATAATTATTAGATTGGTTTAGCCGCTCGACACCTACATATAGACAACCTGCTCAGGCCAACTCAGCCAATGCCCTTAAATGGTCACTTAGCAACGGACATGGGGTTTAATTATACACCAGATATACTATATATATATAGAAAGAGAGAGAGAGAGAGATAGAGAGACAGAGACAGCAACAAAAAGAAAGAAAGATATAGAATCGCAAAAGGCAAGCTATTAATTAAGCCGCCTGCGCATATGGCATCGGCTTTAAGCTTAATTATTATAATTTATCTAAATGCTGCTATCAATTTGGCCCGTCAGTGACTAATCCGATTCTATGATACAGCCCCCTTGGGGCAGCTGTGTCATATGCAAATGCAATTCCACGGCTTATTCATCTAATTCGTGTGCCACACATCAGCTACGATCTCCATCTCCTTCAGTTTGTCAGTCTGTCCAACGCTTGACATTTGACCGATTAAAATTGGCAGCTGTCATGATTGCGTTTATGCTTGAAAAGATCTCAGCTTGCTGATTTTATGATTGCAACAAAAAAATTGTTCAATGTTGCGTGCGCGACGCACGAAAATGTTGCCAACTAAATACAAATTTTTTCGCCGAACTGCCCTTAATTTGCTTTTGAACATCTATTAAACGGAACGCAATAACAAATTGTTCGCACATTTATATATACTTGTATATAAACTTATACATATAAATATACATATTTATATACTTTATGCTTGTTTATTGCGACAAATTCCATGCTGTATTCAATATTTCAGTTTTCACTCGCATCGCTTAATGAGTTCTTTGGCCGACTCTTAATGTGCTTGGACAGCTAGAACGAGCCATGTCTTGTTATTTATATCTGTTCATAATGTTTCTTCTTGTTTTCTGCTGCTGCTGTTGCTGCTGCTACTTTTTTTTAGTCAAAATGAAAATCATTTTCCACTGCGCTGCCAAGCAAATTAAATTATATTATGTGCAATTTTTTGTTGTTGAAAGTCTCAAGAGATTTTCCGCTCTGCTGTTTGTGCTTCGTGCCCAATGCAAAGGCGTCGCTTAGACGCACATTAAATTCAATTAAACGAAAGAACAAATTGTATAAATTGAAATATTTCATTTCATTTGATAAGAGCTGATATAGTGTTAGTGGAATCTATTGTTTCTTCGCAGCTTTGAATAATTTTTCATTTGATTTATAGACAGACATGTTTGTTGCTTCCACATAACCGCAGACAACCTTGTTCACGCCAAAATCTAATCCCGGCTTGTCAATCTTATAAGATATGCCAATCAGGCAGTCAGTCAGGTAGGCAGTTAGCTCAGTTGACACCTAAACCAAATTAATACCAAGCTCAGCTCACACAGCTTGGCGACTGCGGGTAGATCAGCTGATTGATTGATTTTGTCGGAGCGCAGTAATTTGCATTGGCTCACGACTTCGCTTCAAGTGCGATCGATACATTAGCAGCCAAGTATCCGAGCAGCTAATTTATGAATGCAAGACCATTCAGGCCACGAATTAGATGACTCGCACTGTGGGTTCCGACTCAGCTCAGCTCAGCTCAGGTGTGGGTGTTGCCAGCGTATTTTGGCCTTAACAATGCCAAAACGCTGATCGTGTGGGTGACAAGCCGAGTTTAACAAATTGTCACAGCAATGACAAACGTCTCGTAATGCCACCAAATAATACATAAACAAAAAGTGCTTAAAGCTCGGCTTGAATGTCGACGGTTGTGTGCCATAGCCACTGCAATTAAGCCAATCGCCTCCGGCCATAAACCAACTGCAAGCACACACATTTGGCATGAACTCCACAAATGCCTTGGTCGGCCTTGAGAATTTGCACACAAAATCACTTTGCGAAAACAAAAACACGCACAGAGACACATACATGTCGCATATTTATGCATGTGTCTGTGTCTGTGTATGTGTATTCAAGTAATTTCATTTATTTGATTTTTGTATTTTGCATACTTATTTTTATGTATATTATTATTCCCTTGCCTGCGGTTAAACAGTTCCAAAAACAATTTTTGTAAAATTGAATAGAAATGTTAATTATGATAAACATATATATATATATACATATATATATATATATATATATATATATACATATATGTATATATATCTGTGTACATATGTTCGGGTTCTTCGACTTTCTTTACTAAATTTAGTTGAATGTGCCACAACAATTTGGTTTTTGTGTATTCAAATAATCAAGCTGCCATGAGCATTGCGGTTTTCATGCTTTACGCTTTTTGTTGCACAGCGATTAAATTTGTTTTTTCCTTTTATTTTTTTAGTGTAAAAATGTGCGTAAATATTGTTGCCCAAATATGCAAGCGTCGGTGTGTTTTCATATAATGCAGGTTAACAAAATATGAAAAACAAAAAGCTAAGTGTGAAATACTCCGTGCATCGCCTTTGCTTAACTTTCTTTAAAATTTCAATTTTAAATTACAAATCAAATCAAATGTTTAAAGTAAGCCCATGATAACATATATTAAAGGATATTTTACTTTAAATATCACATTCAACCCCTTTGTTAAATAACCTTTAATGGATAAGGCTATAAAAAGTAGAACATAGAACATAAACATAAACATAAACATAAAACAGCAAGCCAACATGTTCATAAAATGAAATAACAACCAACAAGTACATAAAAAACACAAACAGTTAACAGTTGTTTACCTACATAAATTGTGGGTCATAGCCAGACAAAAGCAGAGCCAAGCAAAAAGCATGAAAACTGATACTCGCATCGAAACAAAAATAGCCAGTTTCACGCAAAAAGAAGTTTAAAAAAGCTTTATGTATTTTTGAAAAAAAAATATTTATTTATATATTCCCATCTTCTGAGAAAATTTCGATCTGTACAGAGTTTCTGGGCAATTGAAATTGAATATTTTCTTTAAATTGTATCTTAATTAAAAACTAACTGCAAATATTCACACACAATTTTTATTTAAAATCTATTATTAAATGTGTAACACAGAAAAATAAAAAACAAAAAAGGACAAATATTCACAGAACTGCAAGCTGATAGAAATTGGCATTGAGTCAGTTTGCTCTCTAGAAAAACTTGTGCTTATTATGAAATGCAATAAAAATAGTAATACAAAATGATGGCGCATCAAGAATGCTTTCCCACTAAATCGAACTTAAGTACTATTTTCTTTTTTTCATGGAAAGTACGCTTCTGTTCTTTAGTTTTAAAGACATTTTATTTATAATAATTACAGGCTTCATCTATATTTGTAAGCAGTTTGCAAAGTTATTATTGTACTATGTACATATATATTATTTGTATTTCCCTATGGACTAAACGTAAACGTTTGGTATTCAAATAGAATGTATACATTTTCGAGCAGTGTATGCAATCCATACTATGGATACCTTAAATTGTTTCAACACAGCTTAAGCCACAAATCACGGCTACGTGCCTAAAAGCAAGCCAAAACGAGAACACAGAAAAAAAGCGCACCTGGCCAGCTGTCTGGATTCTTTCAGTGGGCTGCCAAATGCGCATAGAATAAATATGAAAAATATGCATAAGCTAACAATAACACGAAAAATTCTATAAATTTTTTCATTAAACAAACGCAATTTTCCATTTTTTTTTCTTTTTTTTTCCCACAGAGCTACAGCAAACAAAACATTTTTAGCTGGGCTGATAATGCGACGTAGTCTGAACTACAATAAATTGGCTTTTCAATATGTGTATATGAATGTGCGTGGGTGTGTGCATATATTATATATATATATATATATATATATATATATATATATATATATATATATATATATATATATATATATATATATATATATATATAGTAAATGACATGCGAATGCAATTATGCGATTTTGTATAATTTTCTCATTAAAAAGAGCATGGCAAAAACGCGTATAGAATGTGATATATAGTATTGACTATAATGATAAAATTTACTTTGACAGCTAACAAAGTTTTGATGAAGTAATATGTTTTATTATTAGATTGCTTGTCAAGTTCTATTATTATTATTAGTCATTCAATGATGCTTTAATACACACACACATGGATATATAATGTCTGTGAAGAGGTCTTCAAAGACAATTAGTTATAGCAGCATCGTCTCAAATTGCTAATTGTAACAATCATTGGCCAATAAACGCACGACACTCTTGTTAATTAGCTAATAAAATGTATTTTGAGTAAATTAAATTTATTTGAAATTATTAACGCCCGTTCCACAAGCAGAGCTTATAAATTGCTGTGATTAATTCGAACAGTCGTTCATCTGCCCCACAGACCCTGGACTTACAAGCTAAATCGTGACTAATTACGTTTCGGTTCTTAACACTTTTGAAAGCCAGTTTTATTAGCCGGTGTCATTTAATAAGGCACAAGAAAAAAAAATTATATATATACGTATATATTATATATGTATATAAGTATATTTATATTAAAATTTTAATTAGATAATTTGAACAGCAAGCGCGACGCATTGCTAGGCAACACAGTCAGCTTTATATTTTCGGCAAATGAACAGCTCAACAAAGGGCCATAAAACCAAATGAGATGCGATGCGATACGATGCGATGCGATGCGAGGTCAGCGGTAAAATTGGCAACACCCCAAATAGAATATGCCACGAAATTTCTCAAGCTAGTAAATGGAAATGTGTCAACTGTTGCTGCTGCTGCTGTTGCTGCTGCTGGGAAAACAATGACACAAATTTTTAACTTTTTTCACACACAGAGAGCACATAAAGTGAAGGTGGTCTGTCGACACGCCAGAATGCCTTTGGAGCAGCAAAAGAAAACAAAGCAACAAGTCATGAATCTTAACTGATCTCGACTCTGCCTTGGTATGTCTTAAGGGCGTTGAGGCAAAGGAAGTGAAATGGTAGAGCATAGCGGCGTGAATTTGTTACAACTTTCAGTTTCAACAATGGGCAAAATGGAAAGCTCTTGTCAACAGCTCTTGGCACCCAGAGCAAAGACAAACAACTAGCAAGTCAACAGCATTACAAGCCCACACACACACACACAAGCACGCACACATGCAATAGAAAACGAAATTATAATGTAAATGCAAATGATGTTTTAATGCCACATGCTATGCGTGTGGGTGGCATATGCCACAACAACAACGGCAACAACAGCAGCAACAGCAGCAACAACATTAACAACATTACGACAATTTTTCACACGCACACAATAAAAAATAAATAACTGTAAGTCGCTAATGTGTGTGTGTGTGTGTGTGTGCGTGTCAGTGTGTGCAGCATAGCGGCAGCCTTGCAACTTGACATTAAGCTTTGAAAGATTACAACAAGCACAGCAAGCCACAGCAGCTGTGCGTTGGGGGCGTGTCAATTTGCGTGACCTAACGAGACTTGACAACAAAAACAACAACCAGAAATTACTGTCAAAGCGTCTGCAAACAATTAACAAGTAATAAGATATATATGTATATATATCTATTTTTTTCTTTTAAATATTTTGGCATACCCTTGAAATCTTAGCCAATGTCTTGCACGTACTTGACCAGTATTTTTGTCTCTTTTTTTTGCTGCTGAAATTTGAGAATGTTTCACATGCTTAAAAATAGCTGCCAACATATTCCCAGTAATTGTGCTATTAAATAAATAAACATTATTGAAAAACTGTATACTCAAATATTAATTACTATTATTATTGAGGACAAGAACTAAGATTTCACACACTCATTAAGCTCATACATACATATATATGTGTAATAGAAATAAGCGCTATATAACCTGAAACATGTGTACTATAAATATACAAACTAGCTGTTATTACAACAAAACGGCAAACGAAACATGTTCGAAAATTGCAAACAAGTTCGTAAATTTAGAGCCAATTTTTCCAAAAAAAAAAACTTTTTCTGCAACTTGTCATTGCCAAAAAACGTTGCAAATGTCGTTGTACACAGTTTAACAGTTGTTGTTGTATTTGTTGTTGTCATTGCTTTGGTCAAAGTGGCGCAAGGCATCGAGCCAAGCGAAAATTGGCCGCAAATCAAACAGTTCCCATGTGCGCAATTTCGTGGCAAATGCCGTCACATAAGCAAGAAAAACCCGAACCCACAATCCATAAGACGAAGCCGCAGCCAAAATGAAAATGCATTAAGTGCGTAAATTTACGTGAAATTGTGGAAAATCTTTGGAACCCGCTGGCCGCGCTAAACCACAAACAACAAAAAAAAAGCCCGTAATGAGTCGCCAAACAAACAAAGCAAGATGAAAGGCAGGAAGCCACACCCCGAACCCAAAACCGAAACCAACTCAACGCAACTCAACTCAACTGAAGTCAAGACGAGTCGAGCTGAGTCAAAAGCAAAAAAAAAGCCGTCACGAAGCGTCTCAACGCTTCGTTTTGCGTATTATGTCAATTTTTCAAAATTAATTAAGATTCATACAATGACGGTAAGGGAGCGTGGCAATGGGCGTGGGCGAGAGCATTAGGGTTCTATTGAAAAACCTTTGCAGCAAATAGCCTGGGTCCGGCACATGGCAGTGACAAGTAAAGTGCATAAATTGTTAGCTTAAGGCCCCACCGAAATGGGGAGCGAGAGAGAAGCTGCTTTCAGTCAGCCAGTTAAGCAGTTAACAAATTAGTCAGACTCAAAAAGAGTCTGCTCGACTAACAGATGCCCTGTATACAACATATAGAAGTAGAGAAAGTACGTTAAAATTAAATAAACAATTATAAGTAAACAATTATATATGAATGTTTATATGACTTTGATATTATCTGAACTAAGACTACTAGCGGCTACTCACTACTTTTTGTTGCCCCTAGTTAACAGAGAACAGGGTATTCAACCGGTAGTCAATGCCATTCCCTGCGCGCCCATATTTATAAAGCAATTAACCGAGCTGATTTTATAGCCCAGCTCATAAAACTCAACAACAGACATTATCAATGAACGCTCTCAGTCATGCCCGCCCTCTCTCTCTCGCTCTCTCTCTGTCTCTGTCACTCTCTCTTCCTTCTGTTTAATTTTCACAGTGCTCAAGTATTCAACGCTCGTAGCAATGGCTGCTTAAACCAATTAAAAATTAACAGCATATATATATATAGCTATACTATAGCTAATAGACAATTTGTGTACTCAGCCAATCGGGTTAGATTTTGCCTCGGGCCGACGGCATTTTGTGCAGCAGTTGTTTAACAATTGTCGGCATTTTCCAATGGGCAGCTACCGTGTTATCGCCCAACTGATAAGTCCTTAATCAAACACTCACCTGAAAAGAGCAAGACAGGTAGAGAAGCAGATAAGATTACGTGAAAATGCAAATGGTTCACATGCGTAACACACAATTTATGGCAAGTTCAAATTGGGCAAGGAAACAAAACAAAAACAAAAGATACCCAGCCTCAACACGTGTCGAGATAAAGCTATGCACACGCAGAGAATAATTTAAGATAAAATTGTTGTTGCTGCACTAAAATTGATAAAAAGGCATAAATTAAATTAGTATAACCTGAATTAACGTAGCTAAATTATCGTTAAAAATTACGTTGAGTGCGGCAAGATTCTCATGGCTCATGGCTCATGGCTCAACACGTACTTAAATCTCAAGCAGCTCAATCAACACGGCTGGGGGCCTTGCCTTGCCTTGTTGCATTGGGGCTGTTAACACCCGAAAAGCCGCTTGCAGCAAGCAACGTTCAATTTTTGAGGTTTTTTCTACATTTAGGTTGTTCAGCTCTACAATTTTGTTTTCTATTTTTATATACAAATCCGTAAGATAACATTTCTGTTCGGATATGAGTCGTCTAGGAAAATGCTGTGGCTATGTCTGTGGCTGTGGCTGTGACTATGTCTGTGGCTGTTGCCTGTTGCTACGCTGCCAGCGCTTGTTTATTTCTGGAGTAGCCGAATGACTTTTCCGGAACCCCTGCCACGTCGTGTGTGGAACATAAACAGACGCTGCCTGGCCACGACCACAACAACGACAACGGCAACAGCAGCAACAGCAACAACATTCAACAATATGAAGAAGAAGAAGCTGTAACTCACAAATCACGCACAGAATCGAATACAGAGCGGGGCAGTGGCTGTGCGAGTCAAACGAACCGCAAGGTTCATGACCTCTTGTGTTGTCTTCTAGATAAGATTTCCAGATTTTGAAATTCTGTACAAATGCTACTACCTGGTTCTATCTAACATGTTGCAGGCATGAGTTTTATTGCACAAATAATGGCGTTGAAATTGTTCAAATAAATATCAAAATTGTTGTTGTTCTTCGTCTTCTTCTTGTTCTTGTTGTTGCTGGCGATGAGACTGCGAAAGTTTAGATAAGTTGTAAACATTTCGTTTAACAAGCTGCGTTCCATCAGCAACGCCAAGAATTTGCCTTAGCTTTGTTTTCATTTCGGTAAATTATTATATATATCTATACAAATTTTTGTTTTTTTATTTATTTCTTTGAAAACTTACAGCTGTTATTAAATGCTGCGCGTGGTCTAGCGGAAATTAAATGGAATATATATGTATGTGCATAGAGAATTTTGAATGCCTAAACAAATATTAGGCACACACACACAGATGGATATGTTGCCTTGTTTGTTTGTATCCATTAGTGAAAGTTGCGTTTGGGAGCAGCCCTGACAACTTATTGTTGCTCTTGTCTCACTTATGTCATGTCTATCATATTTCTACAAATGGCTTATTCACGATAATTAGCTATGACAATGTCTGCATTCGGCTTAAATGTTTAATTTAATAATGTACAAATCGCAGCGAGACAAAAAAGGTTAGCCTTATTCATTACCAACAGATTTCGAAATAGCATAAATATATATAAATATGTATAAGTGTAAGTGTAAGTGTAGACGAGCTGTGGGCGTCTCTTGAGCGTCTGAAATGGGCCATGCATTACTTGTGGCTACGCAGCATGTCACTTGATCGTGCTGCCTTTTACTTGGCGTATAATTAATGTTGTTTATCGCGCATACGCAACGTGACGCACGTCGCTCAAAGCCCCACACACACACACACAGAGACATATGAATGTGGCAACAACTGAGCCCAAAACCAAAGCCAAAGACAATACATGAAGAGCTCTCTAGCTATTGCTATAAATTATTACGAAGACCCCCGTCTTAACTGCCTACCACTTGTCCACCTACCCACTGACTGTCACAGCTATCTTTTGTTACTGAAAGTACAAAGCAAATATATATGTATTTATTTATGTACAACCATACGTATGGCCACTTGTAGATGTATAGATATTTGTACATGCATAATTAAAATATGCTTGACCAAATTTGAAGTGTCCAGACAACTCGTTTTCAAAACAAAACTCAAAGAGTTGCCGCCTTATTCAGTATCTGTCTATCATGTTATGCTACGCATGCAAAAGGCTGTAGTGTATGCTAGGTTAAGAAATAAGAGTTGAATAGATAGAATCAGTTTGATCAAATAATATGTTATGCAAATTTCAAACACTGGGTATCTGATAACCGACTACATAGCATTCTAGAGCTATTTATTAGTAATTATCTATATATATTTCAGAACTGCAGGTTTCCTTTTCAGCATTGTGCAACTTGTTCTTAACACCTCTGAGCGCCCACATGTTTTGTTTATTTTTAGTCAAAAAGGCGACAGCGACAACTGGCTGCGATGTCTCTGTCGATGTGCTCTGCTGTATGCTGTATGCTGTTTACCTGCCTTTTATTATTTTGTACATTTATGCTGTCGCTTTGTCTGACAGCAAATACAAGAAATCACTTTTGGTGTGGGCTGCTGCTGCGTGGAAAACCGGAAAAGCCTACGTACACACACACACACACACAGATGGACTGGCCTAAAAGCCCGTTTGGCATTTTAGAAAATGCAAGTGAACTCGTTCATATACCAATGACATTCATCCAAATGTGACGTTCGGCTGATAAGCCACAAGATGTCCTTGAGATGCGCATACTGTGTGCCCTCTCAGCGTAGGCAGTTGTTCATTTGAAAGTGAAGCGGAAATGTAATGCCATTGCTACATGAAGCAACAGCAACAGCGACGGCTACTGCTACTGCAACTGCGTCTGCGTCTGTTGCAGCTTTCAATCAGTCACGCAGTGCGTAAGACTTGTGCAAACGTTTTATAAATAGAAACGGTTTGCAAGTTCGCCTGGACTAAGTTCATTACTGATGTTGGGCACGCATTTTGGCTTATGGTAGCCTACACAGTGTGAATTTTTCAAATGCCAAAGGGCAGGGCTGAAAATAGCCATAACTTCAATGCCGTTAGCACTAGACTGTCGCCTTAAGATGAGTTCGACGCATTGTCAATTGGAAATTGAAAGCCTCGCTAAATGAATTGCGGCACTTGACTCTGTGTTAGCTTGTCAAATGTTAAAGTTTGTGAAGGATGATGCATGCATGTATAAATATAGCTAAAACCACATTGACCTTTAGCTCATTAGCAGCAGTGGCAATGAGGTTGTGGCAGCAATTGCTGCTGACGATGCACTGCTAAAGCGCTATATTATTGCTGATAGAAACGTAAAAGGATTTGCGTGGGCGTGAATCTTTCAGTTGGCGTCAACGTATGGTCTGCCAGGCTGAAGCTAAAATCGAATGTCATGGCTCACTGAAGTTGAGACACCTGAAGCTACTGCTGTTGCTGTTGCTGCTGTACGAAAACCTTTTGCTATGTATCTATATGAAAAAAATTGCTGTTACTCTTGCCGTAATAAGATTTACAACAGGAGCGCATATACTTGTGAACAGGGGCGTACCAAATGGTAAAGGTTACCTCCGCTTGCACTTGTTGTTGCTGCTTTTGCTGTTGCTGTTGATGCATTTCAAAAAACAAGTGCGACAAATCAAACAAAAAAAAAAACATAATAATTCTTGCCTCTGACTGAACAAACTTCGTTACCAATGTTGGCAACGTAATATGATTGACTACAATTAAATCAGGGGATGGCAGCTGTTGGAGCGTATATGCGTACTGAATGTGCATTAACCAAAAGTCAAAGGTTATGCCTACATGTAGCAATAGCCCCTTGGTCCTTGCAGCTGTCCATAAGATGACCCAAGCGCGTGGTCTGCCAGAGTAAAGCGGAAATCGAATGCAATGGCCAACTGAATTTGCGTCACCTGCGGCTGCGTCTGCTGCTGCTCTGGCTGTGTTTACTGCAGTAGCTGGCAATGCAGTTCTCGCACAACTTGAGGAACAAATAAAACATGTTGCTGCTGACTAAACAAATTTCGTTACCGATGTTGGCAATGTAATATGATTTCCACTTGCCAAGCAGCGGAGCGACAATTCCTACTGCATGCGGATATACAAAATGTCGAAGGTTGCGGGCAAATATGGCCTTAAGCCCATTTGAAAATCTGTAGCTTAACTTGGTTAAAGGTTCGTCAACAGACAGCTTCAGTTTGCCGCATTGAAGTGCTGCTCTGTAAGCTGACTATGAAAATATGTATTTTAATAAAAAATCTGTGTATTTCAATAAACCCTGGAATATACAGTTCCATAAATTAAATCAATTAAATTAGCCAATATTTCTGTATATTAAATAATTTAAATTATTTATCCTTTATAGCTGAGTCCAGCTATAGATCATTCAAATCAATTTTATTCTTAAAAAATTCTTTATTTCAACATTTGACTTAATTTCCCTTAAGCCCATCTTAAGTTGTAAATTCATAGAAAATTGTATTTAAATATCTTGAATGGGTTTTGTTCTTTTAGCCTGCTGCTGATCACTTAAAGCTCCATTTGGTCATGTGGCGCCCACGCACTTAACGTTTCCACATAAGAAACTTGGCAACTTGGAGCGTTCATATAAAATGGCATTTAACCCAAATACGCGGAGAGGAACAAAATACAAAATACAAAATACGAAAAAAAACGTGGCAGCACGACATTCAATTTTTATGTCATTTTTTTTAAAGACAAAAAGTGCCATAATAAACATAAACAACACAGCCAACACGACAAACGGTAGAAGCAGTGGCAAAGACAACGACAATGACAACGACAACGACAGCGTCAACGATAAACATGCAACTCGGCACCGATACACGCACAACAGTTCAACGCAAATTACAACAGCTGATCAGAAATGCAACAATTAAGGCGTCATGGGGGCGTGCCAGTTGCGAAATTTTCAAAAATACCAAAGACTTTCGATCGAAACAGTTGAACGAGACGAAAGTGCGTGAAATTAGCTGATGCATTTATGCGAAAATAGCGTAAAACTAAAACGGCTGGCAAAACATACAACAAAATGTCAACAGACACACACACACTGAAACACATGCAACGTGACAACAACTACGCCGACAACGTTCATTCATGCTGCACAAAATACAAAACGCGTGGTTTTGGTAAATTTCTCAATTGCAGACGGCCAAAAGATACAAAGATACAAATGTATCTACAGCTAAGAGAGCGCGCTGAGTGTGTGTGTGCGTGTGTGTGAGTATTTGTTTTTATGTCGCATTTTAATTATTAGCTGCAGACATTTGCATGCTGTCATCGCGTATCTGCTGTATATAGATACATATGTATATGTATCTGTTAGATCCATATCGCAGCTTACATAGCTGCTAAACGTTTCCAATGACAGCCGCAAAACTATGCCAAAAATCAACTCGCGCCACATGACGCATCTGATTGCTATATATACAATATATAGTATATAGATATATGATATATATTTTTATTCACTGTGACATCTACGCTTTAGTTTCTTTAGCATGTTTCTTGTCAGCTGTGGCAAGTGAACGCCCCTCTTTTGTTTTTAGCTTGCCGCAAATAATCTCTCTAGGTATCAAAATTATAATGATCTATCAATTTACGATATTCAATTGCAATAGGGGTGTGTTTCTGTGTGTGTTTAGTTGTGCCATGCCCGCATTTCACATGACTGTCAGCCTTTTGGTTTTACATTTTTCACTCTCGCCCGTTTTGGGGGCAATTGAAAAATCGAATTGATCGGCCATTAAAATCGGATGGCACTGCAGCCGGCCATTGCTCAATAAATGTGATTCACTTGCCAAGTGGCATCGCCCGCCCATATATGGCAGGCAGCAGGCAGCAGTTCGAGTTCGAGTTAAAGTTGAAGTTGAAGTTGCGGCCGACCGACCATATGGCACAACTTCAAAGCGAAATTTATTGCCTTTTGCATCTTCACTCGCACTCTCAAGTATTGCGCTTTGTTATCAAATTGTTCAATTTGCTGTCTGCCGGCATATTGAAGCAATTGTCTAATGCCACATGGCTGGCTGCCGTTGCTGCCTCAGCTGCCACATATGAAGGCGGAGTCTGCTGCTGCTGGTAGTCGCGTGCCATTCATGGAGAGTTCGTGTATGTGTGTATGTGTGTGTGTGTGTGTGCATGTGTGGAATATGAGCATGCAAAACACATTTTAATCACGAGCTTTTCAGCTATTTTTGTCAAAAATTTTGTTTCGTTTTTGCGCGCCTTGTAGAATGTGTTGCAAGTGTGTGAGTGTATCAAATGTCATGGCAGATGAAAATGACGCAATCTGTAGGGCAGATCAAAACACAGCCAGTCACAGGCACAGGCACAGGCACTTGAAAAATGCTAATTGAAGGCTGCAGATACTCACATTTGTATCTTTGAGATTGCCATGTGCCATGTGCTGAGTCATTTGCTCGGTTTTGCAGCAAATATCAAGTTGAGCTCTAGCAGCAGCTGCTGCTGCTGCCGCCGTCTAGATGAGCGCATTTCTATGAATTCTCCGGTCGGTTAGTTAAAAGCAAAATAAAACTAAAACCGAAATATAAATAAAAACTTGCTAATTGACTGGCCCACTACACACACAAAAAGGTTCGCAAATGTTTGCACACACAAGAAATGCGACTGTTTCAAATACCCAAATGCTCTTAACTAATAAGTATGTTCATTTTGGTATATGTATTGTCATTGCTTTGATAGTAACAACAAATTGAGATGTGCATCAAAATATCCATAATTGAGGTTTACTAAACTAAAATTGTGTTATTGAATGCATCTTACTATATGTTATTATTTATAAATTACTATTCAATATCAACTGAAAATTGTTAGTCTGCAATTTTCCACGCCCACTTTCCCTATCAGAGCCAGCCAACCATTAAGCCCAACAAACTTTAGCTCACAAACTTTCGCTTGTCAACGTTTAGTGTTCAATGATTGCTGATCGCTGATCAGTGATCAGTGATCAGCGATCAACATCGATCAATGCCCTTTCATCATATAATAAATTTAGACAATGCTATTGTTCATACGCCTGGTCAATTGCTTCATTTTGCGGAACAGTTCAATTCAATGGTCAATAAAATGAAATGCAGCCAGCTCCTGGCCATGGTCAACTTCCGATTGCAATGGGCAAACGCTTGGCTGCCTCTTGTTTTGGTAGCGCCCATAAAGCCGACTTGGTCAACATGAAAACGCATAAACGTAAACAACATCAAATCAAAACAGCCAACGGTCGCCATGACAAAAGATTTTAATTGAATCTGAAAAAAAAGAAAAAAACGCAATGCGACGTGCACAGTGGGTAACCCTGTTCCCCTCCATCCCATCCCTCTGCTCTCACTCTCTATAGAGTGCGGGAATAGTAGAGGGTTTGCCAGCTGGGCCCACGCGTTCCGCATAACAATTGTCAACAAATTTATGAGCACAACGTCAGCCCAACTACTCGCATATAAACATTGGCTCTGGGCCCAGTATTGATATTAAATTAAAATTCAAAAGAGCTCATTGCGCACATTGTATTTCTCTTGATTTGTTTTCCTTCTTCTTCTTTTTTTTAATTTTAATTAAAAAAAATCGAAAAAAAAAACTAAATTTGTTTACGCAGCATTTGATGAAGCGTTCGATTCGCAGTGCAATTAAGCATTGCTTTGTTTGCACTCGAAGCCAAGTTAATACTGATTCTGTTCAATCCACTGCGCAAACAACGCCCTAAAAATGCTTAAATAGAGAACAGTCGAGCATTCCACAAGGCGGACGCTCAACAGGCTAGAAACCATTTCCAATCATCTAAATTTAGACGAAATGAAACACATTTCAAATTTTTCATGAAACACAACAACAACAACAACAACAACAAAAACTGTCGAGCGCTGAAAATCTAGCTGCGTGTATGTATCTGAAAGAGAAATGCCAAGTATATATATATATACTCGATTCTGAAGCATACGTGCATATAAGTTTTCGTCTACATATATGTACTATACACATATATATAAATATATATAGCTTTGTGACTGTATAAACATTTGTGCGCTTTAGTCCGTATAGCGGGTGTAGTCCGTACGTAATTTGATTTTTTTTTTTTTTAAATGCACAACGCAAGATACACACAGAGTTTGTGTATCTATAAGATCGTGGCCGCTGCGTTGCCTGCCAGATATACAAAGAAAGAGCAACAACAGAATATCTGATATCTGAGTTGTTGTTGCTGTTGTTGTTGTTGTGCTTATTTCGGCCAATGCGTGGGCTAGAAAAACACCTTTAAATAATTATTTGATTAGAGCGGCGATCTGTCGCCTTTGATGTGGAGACACAATCATCTACAGATACAGCCACAACTTAAAGATACAGATACAGATACATATTCAGATTGTGATCTGGAGACCTTGCAGCATATAAGTATTATAAGCGTCAGACGTCATGCGGAAGATAGTCTCGGATTTATATTTACTATATTTATACCATATACATACTACATATATCGCAAGATAGTACGTGCAGTTATGCTTGGACTGCGTCTCCGTAATCCGAACCCGAGCACACGGTGCACACCGACGTCGTTGACGTCGTCTTTCCACAGTCTAGGCACACTTCAACTGTGCAAATTGCTCGGCATGCATCAAGATACAAATACGCTAGAAACGTGCTTCGTAGGCATGTGTCATCCGTATCTAACAGATACAGATACAGATACAGAAACACCGCTGTGAACAATATCTTCTTTAGTTATTTTTTTTTTTTTTTTGGTTGCTCGCTTCTTAATTTTCTTAATTTTGTTGTTTTTTCTTTTTTTTAGACATGAGTCACTACCCCCAACAAAACTCAACAACGAAATTTATGTCAGCAGTGCCAAAAGCGACGAGCGAATGAAGACAATAAAAACAAGCGGCAAACGAAATAAATAAGAAATCCCAATGAAAAAGAGGCAAACGTAAGAGGCGAAAAATAACAAAAGCCAAGCGAAATGCTTACATATTCATGCAGCATATATACATATGTATGTGTGAAGGGTGAGGGTGGAGGTATACCTGTGGGGGGCACATTTAACATATTTGTGCAACTCAAATGAGCGCCCAACAGGTTGCAACAGGTATGCAATGTATATTCTATGCTAATACCAATGTGGCAGCGGCACCTTCTCTTTTGTAACTAATCAAATCAAGAACGAAAAAAGAAATCTGAATGCTAAAAATTATAATAAAATATTATTCAAATTTCGCTTCATATTTACAGTACATCTTTGCTTTAAAATTGACTAACCTAGCACACAAAATACCTGACAAGTATAAGTATAGACAACAATTTGAAGAGGAATGCTTAAGCAGGATTCTTTATACAAGCCCGTATTCATGCAGCAAACACTCAGCCAGAAGCACAACAACTACTACAAAAAACCTAACGAGGCGACGACGGCAATTGAAAATAGAGAAAGTAGCAAACGACAACAAAAAACCCCAAAACTTCTGGTAAAAAGTTGAAAAGTCGAAAACTGTTCACAATGCGACCCACAGCCCAGGTCCGATGTCCGGGTGTGAGCACATAAGTTGGCCAAATAGTTCAAACCACACGCCCACACACCCACACACCCACACTCCCACAGCTGTTGATAAGCGGGCGGTTGGGTGGTTTGGTGGTTTGGTTGTTTGGCTGTTGCCACTAGCAAGCAGGTAAAAACAAAACCAAAAAAAAAAAACACATTTTCTCGTAGCTGGTCGAACGAGTTTTACAAATTGTCAACGCTTTGCTTTTGGCAAACACAATTTGTAGACAAAAACAACAAAAACTAGTTTGCAGTGCTCCGAGTATCTCTACGTATCTGTATCTGTATCTGTGCAACATAATTTTGTCATTACCAAGAGGCGACACATACGACACACATATACGTATATGCATATGGCCAACAGATGTTGGGTAAACAACAGCAGCAGCAACAACAACAGCTTGAAACCAAAGCGATTTGAGAAAACGAGCTGCAGCGTTGCCAACTTTTGAGAATCAACTATCGCAGCTAGTTCTGGGTAGAAAAGGGGGTAACGAAAGTAACCCGATAAGCGATTTCTATTTATATTATAGAAAAAAACAATATATGCACATAATAATATTAAATATTGATATGCTTTTTATTATAAATTCATATACAAATTTATAAAAATATAAAATAAATTGTATAGTAAAAATATAAAAAATAATAAATATATATAAATTATATAATAAAATATAAAATAAATACATATAAATTATATGATAAAAACATAAAATAAATGTATATAAACTTTATAATAAAAATATAAAATGAATATATATATAAATTTACATATTTATATAAAATATGAATTAGATTAAAATATTTAAATATTTAAAATCTGAGTCTAGTCCTCAGGATACGCATTTTAAGACAAGTTATGATTTATGACAGCTGGGATCTTATTTAAATTTGATTTAAATGTTTATTTGATCAACAGGTTTGGATGAAGATTCTGAAGTTGACTGTTCGAAAATCATTAGAATATCTAACGAACTATTTAAATTCTGTCCAAAACCTTTGCTCTTGGTAATCAATTCGAAAAGCGTTTATAGACATCATTAACAAATATTTTTTTATAAACTGCAGATTATAAATTCTTAGCTAATTAAAATTGAAATTTAATTCTGATATGAACTAAAATTCTTTTTAAAAAAGCCAAATTAAAAACCGCCACATTTAACGTGAAAGATGTGAAGTTCGCAACACTGACAAGCTGTGAACATTCAGGTAGTCGTCGCACAGTTATGTTTTATGATCCTGCGTGTGTGTGTGCCACGCCCCCAGCGGCTGCGCTTGTTGTTTGTCGCTGTGTTGATTTTTCGGCTCTCATTGTTAATTTTCTTGAGACTATTTGCCGAGGCAAAGGCGTGGGCATGTGGCAGGCACTCAGTCAGTCAGGCAATATGTTTAAACAGGCGCGCCTCATTCAAATACAGTATCACATTCAGATACATTCTGTTACAGTTACAGTTACAGATACAGCTACATTTGTGAGCACTCGGAAGTGATCAAGGCTCCGGCAACTGTGTTGCATCTTCACAAATAAGCGGGGGTCCCGTTGCAAGCTAAAGAAGTTGTAAGCAACATAACAAACAGCGCAAACAACAGACAAGAGTGGACTCTTCAAAGAGAGGCACAGAGAGAGAATGCAGACAGAAACGAACGGGCACACAAAAAGGAAATAACTAAAAATAACAAACAACTGACGCTGACTGTAGCTGCGACTGCGACTGCGACAGCGACAGCGACAGCGACTGCTACGTTGGCAGCGTTGACTTTGGGTTCTCCAAAGGCAAGGTGGAATGAACTCAAGATCAGGGCACAGAAGCGACTTTAAATATAGAAAGCAACAACAAAGAGAGCAACAAAGTTGCGCTTATTGGGGTAAGATGTGTCTTGACTTATAGCATACATATGTATGTATGTTAATATGTAACACAAAATAAATAATGCCGGCTGACATTATATGAAAATTTTTTAACCAAATCTTTCTGTAGATAATTCAGTTTCCTAGATCGTACAGTTGGACTCGTAGTAACTGTATGTATATATACAGCTGTGGTCAGGAAAATAGTAGTGCGACTGAAATGTTGCACCACTGCTGCATATATATATATTTATTTGTATATATACATATATTTGTATATACAACTTACCTTCATCCAGCAGTCGCTCCACATGCGTAAAGACATTTGGAAATGCGGCCAACTGTTTGCGATCCTTCAGCAATTGTGCCAAATAGTCGGCAATGCTTTGTGTGCTCTGTTGTTGTTGTTGGGGCGTCATGTGCTGCGGCTGTGGCACCACTTGCGTGGGCTGTTGTTGCTGTTGTTGCTGCTGCTGCTGAGCAACGGCAGCGGCTGCGGCAGCCGCAACGGCAGCGGCGGCTTGTTGTTGCAATTGCTGTTGCACAACGGTCTTGTTCTCACAGACACTCATTTTGTTGTAGTATGTGTATATATTTGTATGTGTGTGTGTGTGTGTGTGTGGGTGAGTGTGTTTTGTTTAAGCTTTTACAATTGTTTACTTAGTTGCACAATGTTTTTATTTTATTTTTTTTATTGTTGTTGCCGAGATTCTTTTATGATGCGTATTAAACTCTTTCGACTGTTTCTCTATGTTCGGTTTTTCGGGTATTGCACAATTGCTAAACAAAAGGCTATTATATATTTGTTGCTTTAACACGCTTTGATTACTTGTTGCTTTTTAATGTTGAAATGTTACTGCAAAATGAGAATCATACAATTGTTTTTGATTACGAGCTGAATTTTCAATAATAACAGAAACAGATTAAAAACAACTCCACCCAAAAAAGTTTGAGAATTTCGAGAGAATCAAAACGAAAACACAACAACAACAACGTCAGCAGCGCAGAAACAGCGCGAGCGAGAGAGAGGGAGAGCAAGTCTAAAATGAAGACTGAAAAAATTCCTCAACGCAGCAGCGCGGCTGCCTCAGATCGGTGATCGGTAAGAAGAAGAGAAGACAAACGGCGCAGTCGCCGTCTACGTTTTGCCAGTACACACGCACACACACAGAGACGGACAGTTAATTTGTGTGCGCCTGTGCATGTGTGTTGGTGAGCGTAATCGTGAGCAACGGAGATGAATGAAAGCAGAATGTCAAAATAGCTGCTTATTTGTTCGCTCTCTTTCTCGCTCCCTCTCTTATTCTCATTTCGTGGCTGCTGCAGCCCCAAGAAGTACAACAAAAAGAAATTATATTTTATATGCAAATTAACATATTTCTTATTTGCAGGCAATTTTGATTCCATATTCGAACGCATAATTGCAGAAATTTCGATCATTCGACGTGCTTATTGTAAAAAAGAATAGCAGAGAAATGTTTTGTATTTTAGCTAAAACGCTGGAAATTTTCGCATGAAATATGCACAATTTACTGTTGCTGCTGATTATGTTTAATTTTGTTGTTGTTGCCCGTTTTGAGAATTTGTTGCTTTCAATTTGTTTCACATTAATATTGTTTAAAAAGTTGCATACATTTGCATTTGTTGTACACTGCGTTCGTTAACTAATAAAGAATTCCTTTTCTTATATTTTTTTTTTGTTTATTTAAAAATGTATTCGAGTCGGGTAAAAGGAAAACGCACGGATCTCGCCTCTACTTAAACGATTCTTCCTACTTCTAAAACTGAACCGCACGCAAAGACAGAGAAAAAGAAACTGAACGCAAAAAGCATTGACGAAAGAAAATGAAAGGAGGAGAGCCAGCATACCATTTTGAGTATAACAGCGAGCTAACAGCGCTGAAGATCGCTTAACAGCGTTGCCACAGTTAGCACACTGCGCAGCTGTTCGATATAATTGAGAAATATAGCTTAAAACTACACTTTTTTAATCAATATAAAACTAAATACAATGAAATTGACTTAATAAAATATATTCCTGTTTATCTTAGAGCTTTTGACGGGCGAAAAATGGAACGTAAGCATTCTAGCAAATTATATTGTGTTAGGTGGCAGCACTTAGTCTGTCAATCATGCGCTGTTAACAGCGGCCATCTCGCTCGCACTCGCGTGCTCAGGCATATTTGGCGCGTTGGCGTCAATTTGAATTATGAAAACACACTGAGAGCGGAGGCATTAATTACGTACGGAAATTGTTAGAAGGCAACGACTGCGAATGCTTAGAACCGACTACAACGCTTTGTCAGATATGTGGGCATTTGGCCAAAAGCCTATGCAAATTAACAAACGTACCAAATGGAAATTGCCCAGGCCAAAATGCCAAATGTTGGTGTTAAAACTTGCCTTTGAGCCAAAATGCTCAAAATAGTTAAAATGTATGTGGGAAAATTGGAATTCGCATGCGATGCCAGCGACGCACCATATAAGCGTCCCTGGACAGCAACAACTTTTACTTTCCATTGCAAATGCGTTTCAGTATGAATTTTGTTTTCTTTACGCCTGGCTTCCGTGTATTCCGCAAAAAGCCATCAGCAGCGACCGCTTTACACATACACAGCACCCGCATGCACTTAAAAAGAGACGTGAAAGTTTTCAATCAATGGAAGTGGAAAGCAGGCGCCCACCATCGACCTGGCCAACCACCATTCGCTGTGGTGCACCTTGGCATGGTCATGTGTGTATGAGTGTGTGTGAGTGTGTAGGCCGATCAAACTCATATATATATATATATATACATATTTATGTAGTCACATTTATACATTTTATTGCCATTGAATATATGTGTCAGAGATTTAGACATTGTTTTGTTATGGTTGTTCGATTTAGTGCCCAGCAAAGCCTATTTTGATGTTGACACCCACACACACACACACACATACACATTGATCCTCTGAGATAAACAATTTGGATAAAAAAGCAACACATCATTTCATTCGTGGGCTGCTAAGCTTTAGGGCTTTGCGTGTAGGCCATTTCTGGTAGCACTTTCAATTTTGACCAAATGTTCAAACTGACGAAACGACTGACACTGATTTCCACACTAGCAAACTGTGAAAAGCCACCACAGACCTTAGCCCAGCCCCAGCCCCAGCCCCAGCCATGCACTTTGGCTTGAGTTATTAGATTTCGCATGCGAACAAAATTGCATTTAAAATGCAGATCAAATATTCCAGCCAGGCTAGGCTAGCCGACTCTAAAACCCAGAGGCAGAGTTAACAACGTTTTACGCAGTTTTCCGGTTCAACAGAGAAGAGAGCGCACAGTGTGGCAAATGTGAGAGAGTTTGAAACAAAAATGTTGCATAGCTCATGCAACGAGTAACAATCGAACTAGTTATATTCTATTATTATAGGTATTATTTTTATTAATATTAATGTTATTATTATTATAAATATTATTATTTTTCTTGATTTCTTAAGTTGGTATAAACTTTATATATGTGAACATAAAATTAAATAATATTATTGGAAAAATAGTAAAAATAAAAAAATAATAATAATATTATAGAAAAAAAGTATTTATTTGTTGTTTGTATTTATTAATTATAATATATAATTTTTTTTAATTTCATAAGTTAATATAAAATATATTTGTGAATATATAATTAAAATACTTTATTGAAAAAAAAACCTATTTATTTGTATTATAATAATTATTTATTTTTTTTTTATTTGTATTTTTTTTGTTTGTATTTTACTCTACTGTTCCTTAAACCTGTATAAGTTCCGAACCTGGAGGACCTGTCTCTCTCTCTCCCTCTCTCTCTCTCTTTCTTTCTCTCTCTCTCTCTCTCTCTATCTCTCTCCCTCTCTCTCTCCCTCTCTCTCTCTCTTTCTTTCTCTCTCTCTCTCTCTCTCTATCTCTCTCCCTCTCTCTCTCTCTCTCTCTCTCTTTCTTTCGCTCTCTCTCTCTCTCTCTCTCTCTCTCTATCTCTCTCCCCTCTCTCTCTCTCGTTCTCTCCCTCTCTCTCTCTTTCTCTCTCTTTTCTCTCTCTCTCTCTCTCTCTCTCTCTCTCTCTCTCTCTCTCTCTCTCTCTCTCTCTCTCTCTCTCTCTCTCTCTCTCTCTCTCTCTCTCTCTCTCTCTCTCTTTCTCTCTCTCTCTCTCTCTATCTCTCTCTCTCTCTCTCTCTCTTTCTCTCTCTCTCTCTCCGATAACTAGTTCCAATGTTCATCTGAAACTACAATACATAGTACTTACATATATTACTATATTATATAAAACTATATTACATCAATGCTCACATAAATCAAATCAAGTCTAAATCAAATCAAAGATTGTGCAATCTCAATCTAAATTCGACTTAAATTATCATATAGATTCTATCTATAGTCTCTTAAATTTGCCTACACCTTAAATATTAATATGAATTTCAACAATTTCAGCCCACTGTGCTCTGAATTGCCGACAGCACACATCAGTGGCCATATTTCACACTCAGCTTGCTATGCGACATCCTTGCCGTCCGCCCGTCCGTCCGTCCGTCCGTCCGTCCGCCCGCCTACCTTATGCATGCGCACTTTTTCTGCCTATTGTGACCGAATTGATGGCTGCTGTGGCTGCTGCTGTTGCTGCTGCTGTTGGTGCTGACAAAATGATACACTTGCTGTCTGATTGGTGAGTTTGCAGGGCGCACGTTGCCCGGGCACAGCACACGCTTTGTATAATTATTAGCGGCATGTTTATTAAAAGGCAACCGGACTCTATTAGCCTTTTCATTAGGCGAACAATTGTTGCGTGGGCGTCAGCGCGTATTGAATGAAATGAGACCGCAAACATGGTCGGAACAGCAAGCTGGTTGAATCTGTATGAGTATGATTTAAGCAGAGCTTTTGCTAGATAAAACAGATAAAACTTGTATATCAGAATAATGCAGCCCCAACTCTTACCAGCGGATTTTTCTGTTTTAATCTGATCAGCAAGTAAATCATATTTGCATATATTTATATATCAATTGCAGAACTTGAGGTTCAGTCTATATCAGTCTTTATCGAATAATGTTGGCCAATAAATTATTTTCAATTTAAGTTGTTAATCTAAACTACAAAATTCTACTTCTTTTCATACAAAATGAATTTAAAAAAAAAAACATTATTATTTTGTTTGACGTCTGATATCCGAGCCTATCAATTTAGCTCTACCCTTGGAAATTGTTAAATACAGTCGAGTCCCGATAATTCGAAATGGCAAGGGGATCAGTTTTTTTTTTTCGATTTACACAGAAATTCAAATTATCGAGATTTCTATCATATAGATATCCCCATCAAGAGATATAATTTTTTTTCGATTTATCGCGATTTTCGATTTAGCGGGGTACAAATTATCGAGACTCGACTGTATTTACATATATTTTTTTATTATTTATTTATTTTTTTAAATTTTATTTTATTTTTTTGATAAGACATGATTTATTTTGTAGGTAGAAAGCTTGAATTTTATATATTTTCTTTCCTTATTTAAAAAAAAAAAAACTAATAGTAATTAGATGTGATTTTTGCTTTTAATATCTATTTTATATATTTAAAATATTATATATATTTTTAAATATATGTATATATTTTTGGCATTAAAAATGTTACTTTTTTGTAACTCCAGTACACCCCATAAAAACTAAATTTTTATAGCAGAAAATACAATTTAGTCTGAACTCTGCAATTGTCAAAATATTCAAACACACAAAATATAATTTAATATTATATAATTTAATGTGCATAAATACAAATATAATATTTTTTAAAATTAATATATCAACTTTCATTAACAAACATTTGTTTACAATTGAATTATAATTCAATATAAAATATTTGCTTTGATTTTTTGCCATTTTGGCCCACTGTGCCCCTTGATTTGCCAATTGCTCGCATCAGTTGCCATATTTCACAGCTGCTTTGTATGCGACATCCTTGGCAGCCGACCGACCGACCGCCCGCCCGCCCACATTCATAATGCATGCACAGTTTGCAGGCCTCTCTGCCTGGATTGAGGGCTGCTGCATGGATGCTGTTCGACAAAATGATACACCTGTTCTGTGGGGCACACACAAAGTACGGCCGCCACAGCGTTCGCTTTGTATAATTAGTAGCGGCATGTTGACTAAAAGGCAACTCGCCTCTATTGGGGTTTTCATTACGTGAACAACTGTTGCGTGGGCGCCAGCGTCGAGTGAGCCAAATAAAACATGCTACAACTCCCACACACACACACAGACAGTCACACACACATACACCTGTCAACTACCAACTGCCAACTGCCAACTGCCAACTGCTCTGGCCAGGTAGTCGAGAGTTGGGCTTTTAAATTTGAAACTAGCTGACTATGAATGAGATGAATCAGAGCTGATTAGATAACGCTTGTTGATGATATTGTTAACTTAGCCAGCAGGCACAGATATACGAGAGATCTTGTTAATAATATTATGCACTATTTATGGATATATGTATAAATATATTTATATATGTATTATAAATACATCTCATGAAGATTAGGAAAAATGTCAGCAAATTTATACCTGATTTTGATTTTTTAATAATATTAATATTAACATTTTGTTTTATTAGTCAATTTATTATTATTATTATCATTATTATTACTATTATTATTTTTATTCATATATAATTATACAAATTCTCTTTATTTAAAAATAAAATTCCAAAATTTTTTAAATTTAGATAAAAAAATAAATATATTAAAATTAATATATTATATTAAGTTATTATTATTAATTCATAATAAGATGAAAATACTCTTGCTTATTTACAAGACATTAAATCAACTTTTAATTATAATTTGGAGTACAATCTCATAATAATACCAACAATTTAAGCCACGAATCTCTTTATTTATAATATTTTAAAGCAAACTTTTGCAACAATTCGAAACGGTCGCATCTATGAATTAAGACTAAAGCAACGAAAGCAGCAACACAGTGAAACACCTGATTTTTCATTCATAAAAAAAACGTTGGGCTTTATGCGCTGTACTTATTGCAATGCATTTAAAGGGGCATATTAGTGCAGAGCAACTGTATGTAACATGAGATGAAAGTGAGCTTAAGGGCCAAAATAAGAGAAAGAATGAGTGTAAGAGCGAGAGTGAGAGAGAAAAACTGAGAATAGTGAGAGATAGCGAGTCACTGTGAGAGATAGAGATAGAGAAAGAAAGAGACAGAGCGAGAGAGAGAGAGAGAGAGAGAGATAGACAAAGACGAGAGAAGACAGATACAAAGATACAAAAAGAGACAAAGATAGAGATAGACAAATAGAGAGAGCTAAAAGAGATAGAATAAGATAGTGAGAGATAGAGGAAAAAAAGAGAATAGAGAATAGAGAGAGAAAAAAGAGTGAGAAAGACACAAATACAGAGAGATAAAAGGCTAGAAAAGGAAAGAGAAACAGAGAGAAAACTAGAAAGGTACAGAAAAATTAATAGAAATAGAGATACTGACAGAGAGGAGAGAGATAGGGGGATATAGTAAGAGAGAGAGAGAGAGAGAGAGATATATATATATAGAGGGATATAGTAAGAGAGTGAGAGAGAGAGAGAGAGAGAGAGAGAAGAGAGAGAGAGATATAGAGGGATATAGAGGGATATAGTAAGAGAGAGAGAGAGAGAGAGAGAGAGAGAGAGACAATGAGAGAAAGAGATAGAGAGTGAGAGATAATGAGAGAGAGACAAACAAAGAGAGAGAATACGAGAGAGACAAAGAGAGAGACAAAAAGAGAGAGAGAGAAAAGTGAGAGATAGTCAGAGAGAGGTTAGAGACAGATAGTGAGAGAGACAGTTAGAGAGAGATTGTAAAAGAAAGACAGAAACAAAAATAAGAGACAAGAGAGTTAGACAGATAATGAGACAGTTAAAGAGATAGGAAGAGTAAGAGCTTGCATGTGAGAAACTGAGATATATGTATATATATATAATATAAATATAATATAAAACGTAAATACTTCACTTTTAGATCAGCTTGCAATAAATAGCTCGTTGTGTAAATACTTTTTACCACCTCTGTATATATACCTATATATATATATGGAGAGAGAGAGAGAGAGAGAGAGAGAGAGAATCTTAGTAGTCATCCCCGCCTAAAAGGCTTTTAGAGCAGAAAATTTCAATTAATATTTAATAATTTCTTTAAATATCGAAAATGAAATATTTAAAATAAAATAAATATTTGTTTGATCGAGTTCAAATACCGGAAATAGTTTACAGTAATTAGACTTTAGTGCAAGCCAGACACACATGAGATGTATTATTTCACTTTTAGGCCACCCAACTCATGCCAACAAGTAAAACACAAAGTTTCTAGTCTAACTTTGCAGCTCAACTCAACTCGAACAAAAAGTTATTGCTTAACTTTTTGGCATGAGAAATGTAAGAAAAAGTTGCAGTTGTTCAACTGTTTGTTTTTTGTAAATATTTACAATTTACTGATAGCTTAAGGCAAACAAATGTGAAATGAATAAGCTACAAGTGGTCTAAAAGTACACAGCGAATGTGTATATCGAGGATTAGGATAGATAGGTACAGGGTATGTGTGAGTCGTTCAGCTTCATTTGGCATGCTGGCGGCACTCAAGCATTCATGAATGAAGTCTCACAACTGCTACTAGTTCCAGCTCCAGCATCAGTATTAGCATTAGCATTAGCATTAGCATCAACGGATAACTCAATTTCATTCACAAGCTTTGCTCGACTGGCTTGGCTGTGGCATCGTTGCATGCAACCAACTACTGTGGGCGGTGGGGGCGTGTGTGCGGTTTTGTCGCCCACGCCCAGGCCTGAACGATATATAAAAACTAGTATTAATTTGTTGCTATCCATGGCTGGCTGGCTGGCTGCTTTGATTAGGCAGCGCATTAATTTCTTGATGCCGTCTTTTGGACAGCGTGTGGCTCAGCTCGACTCAGGCTCTGAAGCGGGTGTCGTGGGTTAAACGAGTTTTATTAGAAAATTGTTTACAGCTCTTCAATGCTATTTCAATTGATGGCCGCATTCGCTGTGGGCGCCAACAAGACGACGCATTGAACATTGCGCAATTGGCAAAAACCTGGACGGCACGGGCATGCCAAACTGTTACAGTTTGAGCACCACTGAACACTGAATAAACTGGAACAATTTAAAGATACAACAAAAGTCACATTGTCCATATTGGGCTCAGCTTGCCAAATACTTTGTTAAAGTCTGGCGCACACAATAAAAATAAACAGCGAACAAATAAGGCGACGAGCACATCCGTGTGGGCGTTGCAACGCCTTTTGGGTTGAATTATTTGTGAAATGAAGCCACACACTCACAAACACATACATATCTCTACATTATATATATATATTGTGGCATATATGCATATTCATATATACCTATATAAAAAGCACATGATTCTCAACTTAGGGCTAAAGAATTAACGCATAAACTTCTTGGCCTGATCCCGATTGACCTGCTTGAAGACGCGCTGCTTTTGGCCGCCGCCCCGCTCGTTCATCTGTTTGTAGTAGCCAAAGCCACCGCCGCCCACGCGCTTCTCGGGCCGTTCGCGCTTGGCAGCGCCCACTTTGAGGTCCACCACGGGTGGCACCAGGAACCCAAAGCTCTTGGACACCGCCTGCAAGTCCAGCGTGTTCACATTGAATATCTGTTTTAGCTGATGCGAATCATAGGCGCGCACATACGATTTGAACGCCTCCTTGGCGGACTGATTCAGGAAATAGTTTTTCGCTATCAATTTCTCCAGCTACAAAGAGATGGAATATTAGTCTATATACATATATATTTAGTTACTGAGCCTACCTGCAGCTGGATATCGGCAATCTTTTGCCAGGAGAACTCGAATTCATTAAGCGGCACCTTGGCCGCTTTCAGATAGCGCAAGAAGCCCAATTCCTCGGGTCGAAGCATCAGCAGCGCATGTCCCGACGTGCCAGAGCCGCGTGCCGTACGACCCACACGATGTATATACTCGCGTGGATCATCTGGCGGATCGTATTGGACAATCCAGTCGACTTGCGGTATATCCAGACCACGCGCCGCCACATCCGTGCAGAGCAGAATGCCCGACTCGGCGTTGCAGAACTGAAAGAAGGTCGTCGTCCGTTTCGTTTGCTTCTGCTTGCCGTGTATGGATGTGACCGGCAGATCGATGTAGTTGAAGAGCTCGTGGTGATACTTGACCGACATGCAGGAGGAGAAAAAGACCATGACCTTCTTCTTGCGATTCTTTTTGAGGAACGTGAAGAGCACCAGCAAACGCTTGTCGGACGGACAGACAATGTAGCCCTGCTCAAGTCCCTCAACGGTGGCCGTCTCCTGGTCATTATGCACGCCCACATAGATGGGCTCCTTCTTGAGCGCCAGCTTGGACAGCGCATCAATGCGCTCTGTCTGCGTGGCCGAGAACAACATGGTCTGGCGGCGTTCTAAAGAGAAAAAGTAAGAAAAATCACATTTGTGACTTCATCAGTTAATATTCTGCTCTTACTTGGCAACAGATTGATGATCTGCTTGAGCTCCTCCTCGAAACCAATCTCCAGTATGCGATCCACCTCATCAATAATCAAACATTGCAAGTTTTTGTACAGGAAATCCGGTGAGTTCTGCAGATGATCCAACAGGCGACCTGGCGTAGCGACCAGAATATTGATGCCTTTGCCCAGCTTCTCGCTCTCAACCTGACGGTTGGAGCCACCCATGACCAAGCCGTAGGTATGATGATGATGTGCCATCAGCTCCTTGAGCACACCAAACGTTTGCATGGACAGTTCGCGTGTGGGCGAGATGATAATGACGCCCGTACCATTGCGTGGCATAAATCTCAACTTATTGATCAGCTCCACGGCGGGTATGAGGAAGGCCAGTGTTTTGCCTGAGCCCGTCTGGGCAGCGCCTACTAAATCACGACCTTTGAGCAGCGGCGTCAAAGACTTGGCCTGGATTTCGGTCATCTCGGAGAAGCCCATTTCCTCGATGGCACGCAATGTGGCCTCAGAGACGGCGCCTTTGAGTGAGGCAAAGGTGCGATCATCCGAGTCCCGATAATCCAATGCCGTCAAAGAGGATTCCACGGTAAAGGGCGCCTCCTCATCTGCAGCGTTGCCATTTGTTGTGGGCGTCTTTTTAGCTGCTTTAGGCTGAAGCTTGGATTTCTTGGCCGGCGCAGGCTCATCCTCTGCCCCCGAGTCTACAGCTGTAAATATTGGCACCAAATTAGAGGGAATCTTCTTTTAAGCAGTCTAATGTATAATATAAGCTTTTCAGTTCCTTTTTAAGTCTATCTCATGCCAGCACTTGACAACATTAACTCGTTGCTCCAGAGCAAATCGAATTCGCCTTTGAATCATCCTCAAATATAACATTTTGATAATCTATGTACAACTATAAGATACCTTCACTATCTATCTGCTCGTCGTCCTCATTATCATCCTCTGGTTCACTACGATCCTCTTCCTCTTCTTCTGTTTCCGACTCTGAATCGGAGTTTGCGACCTCGATTTGTGGCTTCTTTTTCTGCTGCTGGCGCTTCTTGCCTTTGGGCTGCGGCTGCTGTTGGAAATCATCTTCCAAGTCATCTACTGAGCATTAAATAATTTCATTTGATATATATTCTAAATTGCTGTTGTTTTTCACACACCTTCTTCATCCTCCACAGGCCGCTTCTGCTGTTTCGGCTTGTTTTTGCCCGCCTTTGCGGCTGGCTGTGCCGTTACCGGCGCTGGCTGCTTCGCTTTGCCCTTTTTCTGTGAGAGCTCCTTCTTCATTTTCTCACGCTTGACAATTTTTTTCATTAGGAGTTTTTCTCGTATCGACATTTTTAGGAATTATGATTTGAAAACACAACTTGGAATAAAACAAACGCGCACGTGTTGCAGGCCACGATATTGCCATTCACATGTAATAGTTAACAATCTGGAAACAGCTGTCTCTTTTTAAATCGATAACATACGCATGTGTATTCGATAAATGAAATATGTTTATTCCCGTGTGTCACTTACAAATTGCTATCTTTAAAATAAAATACCAAATGTAATTTGTGAAATTCATTTGATTTAATGTTTTAAAACCTATTTTAAAATTGCGTTATATATTCTTTTTGATTATATTGTTAATTTGATTAGAGTAGATTTTTGCCAGAGTTGGCATGTCCAAATTTGCCAGTCACAACGAACAAGAAATTTGCTTACAAAAGCCACCTTGATGGAAATTTCTATAAACGTTTTTATTTTCATTTTGTACAGTTTGTTCATTTTATATTTGCAGCATTTTGTTAATAGATACACGGATTTCGTACGCAGTCTTAGGTAAACATGCTGGGACTGCAATCCTACGGCAGCTCATCCGACAATGACTCGGGCAATGAACAAAGCGAAGATGCTGCCAAAGATTTGACCGCGCATTTGCAGCCAGTGGATAAAACGCATTCATTATCCACAACGCTGGCCGTATGTGCGGCACCCGATGTTGTGCCCATGGGAGCAGCAGCCGTGTCGCGCACGCTGGATCCCACGCTCAAGGAAGTCGCCTACAATCCACGCTACGAAGAAATGTATGCGCCCGTCCAGGGACCCGAGCATCCCGACTTGACCATGCAGCAGCGGGCGCCGCGCAACACGCTGGCTGGCTATGTGGAGAAGGCGCACATAAATGCATTTGAGTTTGAGAATCAACGCCGCACCTTCCACACCTACGGCTATGCCCTGGATCCCACAGTGGACAACGAATCTGATGGCCACTCTTTTGTGGGCGACCTGCAGTCCGCCTATGATGACAATGGCAAGACGGTTTTCGAGGCGCCCAAGGCAAAGAAGATGCGCAAACAGGAGAAAAACGATCATCCAGAGGATGTGGAGGGCTTTCTCGGACCATGGGGCAAGTACGAGAACGAGGTAAGCGTGGCCAAGCCCAACGAACAGGAGCGAGCCGAGCTGGATGAGCTGCTCTCCAAGCGACACAAACGCGGACGCATACCCGAGGATAAGCCCCTGGAGGAGAAGTCCACGCTGCACAGTGAGCTTGAAGCATTGATAATGGCTGCAATTCTTATGTCCATTAACATTTTTCTTTATTCCCTTGCAGTCAAGGATGCCTACGATTACCAGGGTCGGTCATACCTACATGCGCCACACGATCTAGGCGTCAATTTGCGCTCGAATGCGCCACCACCGAAATGTTTTCTGCCCAAGGCCCACATACACACCTGGACGGGTCACAACAAGGGCATCTCGTCCATACGCTGGTTTCCAAAGACGGCGCATTTGTTGCTCTCCGGCTCCATGGATTGTCGCGTCAAGCTGTGGGAAGTGTATGGCGATCGACGTTGCGTGCGCACCTTCTCCGGCCATCGGCAGGCCATTAAGGACATTGCGTGGAACAATAAGGGCTCACATTTCCTGTCCGCCTCCTATGATCGCTATATAAAACTCTGGGATGCGGAGACGGGCGACGTTGTTTCGCGCTTTACCACACGCAAGATGCCGTTTTGTGTTAAGTTTCATCCGGATAACAGCAAGCAGCATCTCTTTGTGGCCGGCACCTCCGACAAGAAGATCATTTGCGTAAGTGTGAATTCGTGCAGCATGATTACAGCTAAACTAAGGCCTAATCTCTCGTCTACAGTGGGACACACGCAGCGGCGACATAGTCCAGGAATACGATCGCCATTTGGGCTCTGTCAGCACCATTACCTTTGTGGATGACAACCGAAGATTCGTGACGACCTCCGATGACAAGTCGATGCGCATTTGGGAGTGGGACATACCCGTGGACATGAAGTATATTGCCGATCCAACGATGCATTCCATGCCAGCGGTCACGTTGGCGCCCAATGGCAAGTGGATGGCTTGCCAATCGCTGGACAACAAAATCGTGATATTCTCCGCACTGAATCGCTTCAAAATGAATCGGAAAAAGACATTCACTGGGCACATGGTCTCCGGCTATGCCTGCCAGCTGGACTTCTCGCCGGACATGAGCTATGTGGTGTCGGGCGACGGCGATGGCAAGTGTTACATTTGGGACTGGAAGACAACGAAAATGTATAAGAAGTGGCAGGCGCACGAGGGCGTCTGCATCAGTGCTCTGTGGCATCCGCACGAGGCCAGCAAATTGGTCACGGCCGGCTGGGATGGTCAAATTAAATATTGGGATTAAATTACACAATTAGCCAACTAATTCATAAGCACAAAAATATTAAATATGAAATGACTAAATGAGCTGAAAACTCATCATAATTGTTTGCAGTTTTTACAGTGGCTGCCAAACTGTTGTATATGGTTTGCTTGAATATGGGAACTAGCTTATTTACTTAGTAATTTATTAATTCAAAATATAAATATTGTGAGTTACAAATGAACAAAGACTTAACTTTTACATCGGAAATGATTTTGTTTGGCTTAAAACAGCAAGATCTGTGGCTGCAAAACTGTTGTATTGGGCTTGCTGGAATATGGGAAGTAAATTAAATAGTTTGTTTATTTTGTAATTTATTAATTCAAATAGTGAATTGCATATTAACAAAAATTTAACTTTTACGTAGAAAATATTTTTGTTTACATTTTGCTTAAATATGAAAACTAAATTCATAAAATATAATACTAATTTAATAAATGAATTACATTTTTATATTAAAAATTTTTTTATATGTATATATTTATTATAAATATGAATAGCAAATGAGTAAAAACGCTCAACTTTTACATCGGAAATGTTTTTGTTTACATTTTGTGGCCAGCTGATAAGAGAGCGCATGCGCAGTGCTTGCCAAACTGTACAATATGGCGCTGACGCCTGCAATCAAATTTTGTGGCCCTCCCCAGGGCGCAAAACATATGCGATTGCGAGCTAAAATCAATACTTTTCACACACGCAAGTAAGCAAGCGAACGGCGCATAAATTGTTTTGCAAAACAAAACAAAACAAAAAAAAAACACCTAAAATATACATAATTAATTGAAGTTTTGCCAGCGCTGCTGCAACTGTAATGAAGTTTGAGCGCCATTGAAACGATGCAGATATTTTAAGGATTTGAGCACTGAGTAAGCAAAGCAGCAAAGACAATAGCACTTCCATTCGACGAGCACGCGCAGTTGTCGGAGCCATGGCCAAGCCACCCACAGATGCCTCCGGCTTGGGCTATGCCTATCATCTGCCATCCGGCGGCCTATTGCTGCGCCTCAAGAACTCCCTGTCGCAGTTCAGCGATCTGTTCAGCGAGTTCAACAAATACATTTCACCTGCCTTCTTTCATGATCGCTGCGAGCGATCCGTCCATATGCGCATGTACTCCATGCACAAGCGCGAGTTCGTCATGGTCTTTCTTGGCTTCTTCACCTGCTTCGGCTTGGGCATCATCATCGGACTGACCGGCCCGCCCATAACCACAACAGACGCGCTGACCGCTCAGCAGATACTGGCCAATACAACGCTGGCGAAGAGTAAAACGGTGCTGGCCACTGGGCCCTTTGCCATGAAGTCGCCACTGATGACAACCTATTCGCAGCAGATGTGGCTCATAGCCAAACTGGTCACCGATAACAATGATGGTGAGTGCATCGAGTCCATGTTCCAATTCTCAGCGAACTCATTGTCTCTCTGCTTGCCCCCCCAGATGAGCGCTATGACAAGAGCTTTCAGATCAGCGTCTCCATCGATGGCATCAACGAGCAGCACAAGCCACTCAGCCTCCTGGGCAGCAGCACCTCACACAATCGCACAAGGCACTTGCTCTGCGTGCGCAACGACTGCGAGGAGTTCACAGTGATGCATCTGGGCTTCCTCGACTATGCCCACTACATCATCACAGTGCGGTTCTTTGGACTCGAGTCGTTCCACCAGAAGTACAACATCAGGGCCATCACGTTCTATGTAAGTAGCAGCCAGCTATGGGCTGATATAATTTACAAATGAAAGTTTTATTTATTTATACAATTTTATATTTATGCTAATATGAATTTATATTTATCTTATTTATTTATTTTATCTTATATTTATATTGACATAAATTTATATTTATTTATGTATCTAATACAAATTTAATATAGCCATAAATATTTCATTTAGTTTTGATATTATTTTTCATTTAATTTATTATTT
Organism: Drosophila leonis; assembly: GCA_035045365.1. Lineage (NCBI taxonomy): Eukaryota > Metazoa > Arthropoda > Insecta > Diptera > Drosophilidae > Drosophila > Drosophila leonis. The sequence continues at coordinate 3,716,308 of JAWNPC010000338.1, read as the reverse complement.
AGTTGCAGAGCTGTTAAAAATTCCATTTGAATGGAAATTCAAAATGGGTTTTCAGAACAAAAACCCATTTTGAATTTCCATTCAAATGGAATTCTTAACAGCTCTGTTTAGTTGTTTTATTTTATTTTTTATCATATATTTTATTTTTAAATATATTTATTTTGTTTACTTGTATAATTTTTAATTCATTCAAAACAGTTTTTGATCTTATTATTTTAATTTTTGTATATTGATTTATAAATTATCAATAATTTTTTAAGTAATTTTTTATATGTGAGATAAATTTTATTTATATTTTTTAACTTAAATAAATTTATATAAATATATATTTCTTATACATTTTAAAACAAATATAAAATAAAATTTTTATTATAATTATTATGTTTAAATATAAAATAAAAATATTTCTTTAAATTATTATTTTTACTTTATATTATTTTATTAAATAATTTTTTCATATATGTATTTTATTAAATAATCATTATTATAATTATTTTAGGCAAGATAAACTCATTTAAAAAAATAAATAAATATTTTTAATTTTATTTTATAATTATTATTATTATTTTTTTTTTTATTTATTTTTTAATTTTTTAAAGGTAACAATTTTTATATTTTTTTATTCTTATAATAAAATTTATTTTTGTTTAAATTTTAACTTTTATTTTAGATTTTTTTTTAAATATATAAATATAATATATAAATAATAATATAAAAATAATTTTTCTTATTTTATTTAATACTTTTCAAATATTTTTTTGAACTTTTTATTTTCATCTTATTATTTTTATTTATTTTTCTTATTTTATTTATTTTTCTTATTTAAATTTATTTTTCATGGGAATTATTGATTTTCTTTTTCTATTTGTTTTATTTTATATTTGTATTATTTTCATATTTATTTTTAATGTATTTTTTTTAAAATGTTTTTTTCAATTGAGTTTTATATTTTAATTATTTTCATTTTAATTGTAAAGTTTTCAGTTGCAGCCAAGTCGTGTTATCTCTTTAAATCAAATTTCACAAATTGAATTTCTTGCAGTTCAAGACATATAGCCCGGAGTTTACGCAGATTGAGATCTGGTTTAGATTCATCTTTCTGCTCTTCACGTTCATAGTCATCGTAAGTGAAGACCTATACATAGTGTACAGATAATAGTCAGTAGATAATCATTATTGATCCCTTTGTCAGTGCTGGTATGCGCACACGCTGCGCAAGTATCCCGTCTATGACTGGTCCATTGAGCAGAAGTGGATATCCGTGCTGCTGCCGCTGCTGCTGCTCTACGATAGTGAGTAATCTAGTTCAGATCTTGGTTGTTTGCTATCATTGAAATCATTTGCATAGATCCACTATTTCCGCTGATCTTTTTGATGAACTCCTGGCTGCCTGGCATGCTGGATGCCGTGCTGCAGGCAACATTCCTGTGCGCCCTGCTCATGTTCTGGCTCTGCATCTATCACGGCCTGCGACAGAACGAGCGTCGCTTCGTCAGCTTCTATCTGGTCAAGATCATCGTGGTGCTGCCCATTTGGCTCTGCGCCATTGTCCTGGCCACCTGGGAGAAGTGCAACGAGCTGCGAGATCCCACATACAGCCACTTCGTAGACACCAAGAACTATAATGTGAGTGCCCAGTTGGATTACTTCTAGATTTTACTATCCTCACATAATCCGCTCTGCAGGGCCTTAAGATGTTCTTCTACATTGCCTGCTGCATGTATGTGTTGTATCTGGGTCTGCTCCTACTCCGCGCCTATACCGAACTGCGTTCCATGCCCTACTTTGGTAAGTCTTAAGTTCGACTAGCTTTTATAACTTTATATAACTATACAGCTGTGGTCAGAAAAATAGTAGTGCGACTGAAATGTTGGGCAGCAACAGTTTGTGATAAATAGCAAATTTTGAAAACCATTTGAAAATAATTTTAAAATAATAATTTATATGTATGTTGTGTTCAAAATATGACTTCCCACTACTATTTCTCTGACCAAAGCTATATATCTTCTTTTCGCTTTTCATATCTTCTTTTTTCTTCTCTGAGCTTGTCTTCTTTGATTTTATAATTTGTATACTGTCCATTCTCTTTTATCTCTTTCGTCTCATTTGTTCGCTTTTTATTTCATTTTATTCTTTCTTTTTTTTTATTTTCATCATATTTCTTCAATTCTCTAACTTGAATTTCCCAACTTTTATCTTCACATTTCTGTTCATCTCTTCTCCTTCTTCTCTCTTGAAGAGAGTTCTTGCTCTTTCTCCATTCAACTTCGCAATTTGTATCTTATCTTTCTCTTTTTTTTTCTCTTTTTTTATTTTTTTCTTCCTTGTTTTACTTGTCTTTGCTCATTTCTTTTCATCTCTTCGCTTTTCTTCGCCTTCCTTCACTCTTCTCTTTGGATCTGCCCTTCTACTTATGTTTTTTCTCTTTTTTTTCTTGGTTTCTCTTCTGTTCCATTAATTACTATTTTTTCTTTCTCATTTATTTTCATTTCTTCTGTTTAACACTTGTCCTATTTCATTTTATTCATATTCTCTTTTTCTTTCTTTTCTTCGCTTCTCTTCTCTTTTGATCTTCGCTCTTTCTTTTGTGTTTACCGTTATTTTTCTTCTGTTCCTCTTCCTTTTCCTTCTCTTCCTATTTTCTGCCTATTTTTCCTTTAAATATCTCCAACTTTCGTATTTTTATCTTCCTTTTTCATTGCATTGTTCTTCTCTTCTTCTCTTTACATCCATTCTCTTCTCGTCTCTGCTCTTCCTATAATGTCTTCAATCTTCTCTTTTCACCCCTTTCTCTTTAATTTTCCTCCGATTTGCTCTGCTCTTCCAGACATTCGATTAAAGTTTCTCACGCTGCTGATGCTCTTCGTGCTGTCCATCTCCATCACGGTGACCACCTGTCGCTTTGGCTTCGGCATACTGGAGGACAACTTTGTGGCCACGCTGAACACCACGTACCGCAGTTCGGCGCAGTTCATGTGCTTCTATGGGCTATTGAATTTCTACTTGTACACCATGGCGTATGTGTATTCGCCGGATGGTCGCTTCGCCCAGGCCGAGTTGGCTGTGACCAAGGATAACCCAGCCATTTCCATGATTGACGACTCCGACGAGGATGTTGTCTACGGCTCCGACGAGGAGTCGCGTCGCCCACTCACCTCCGTTGGCGGTGCGGGCAAAAATGACTACGACAGCGATTAACATTGCTCGATTAGTCGCATCATATTTTAAACCTTAACGTTCCATAAAATGCGATCCAAACAGCGCAACAAAAACCAATTACTTATTCCACAGATGGCAGCGTTAACCATGCCCCTAACTAACTAAATTTGAAGTAAACTTAATTGGTAATTATCTAAATGTTTTTTGTAATATACGAGTATATACTATGTGCATGTCAAACTCCAACTCCCGATCCTTTCAACTGGTTGTAAACGTCTCATGCAAACACAATATATCTTTAAAGAGCAGATGTTTCCAGATACTTTGAATTGAGTACAAAAGAAAATATGAAGTTCGTTTTTTAATTCATTAAAAGAAAGTTTTAATTGAGCAAGGCCTTTTCCACTTTGACTGCTTGAATGAAGTTATAGATCCGATTATCAAAGCTCACCTGGCATAGGTATATAGAATCTGTAACTCAGCCCAGATTTAGGCACAGTTGTAATGCCATACAAATTAGAAAAGCAACTTAGGTTCGTCAGCGAAAGGCTTACAATTATTTTACTAGATTGTTTATTACATAATTAACACATGTCGCCAGTTGAAGTCAAAGCGGTTGGCTTAGAAGGCCTCGTTGAGGCCCACCTTGGTCTTGGTCAGCAAGCCAGTGTCACCCACATCCGCATTGTAGCCGGGGCGGAACTTCATGCCAGGCGCCTGTTGAGCACATCAAAATGTTGTGAGCATAAGAATGAACTATTAATTATTATAATTAACTCACATTGTACCAGACGTCACGCCAGACTTTGCTGTCGTCGGCGCTGCGCAAGAGCTCGGGCACATCGTAACGTGGCACATTGAAGTAGTTCATCAAGTCGGGCTTCTCGTTGCAGTACTTGATGCGTGCCTCGCACCACTCCGACTCGAGTGGGAAGCGCCAGTCGAGCATCTTCTTGTTGTGCGGATCCGTTTCGTGCTGTGCGAAATTAATGCGTTCGATATCCTCCACCACAACCTCAGTTTCGCCGCCGGCCGACCAATCGTAGATGAGCAGCTCGGCATGTCCGGCAATGTCCTTTAGATACTGCTGCTTGTATAGCACCTCCAGATCCGACAAATACGCCTCGGTGAACACTTTCGACTTCACCTCATGCTCAATGTTGCGCGCCTTGATTTGCTTCTGGACAGCATCGACAGGCAAATCCAGATAGATGACCAAATGTGGCTTCAACAGCTCACCAATGGTATTCTGGCGCACATCGTTGTAGACGGAACGAGCACCGCGTGATATATAGCCCTGACGGAACATGGCCTCCATGAAGACAAAGTCGGAGTAGGGACTGCGTTCTGTGACGACGCCCTGGCCCGTGGACAAGATGTGCTGCAGTGCATCCACATACTGCGAATAGCGCAACATGTACATGCGAATCTGGAAGAGAGCGGCCAGATCATGTTTTGGAGTCGCACAGAAGTTCTTGATGTCATAGCTGCGGCAGCTGGGTGGCAGCTCTGGGTCCAGCTTACGCATATCATAGCCATACGGATTGATATAGATCAGATCCAAATCAACGGCCGGATAGTATTGCATATCTAGCTCCGCGGCCAACTCCTTGGCAAACTTCGTTTTACCCGATGCAATGGGACCCTCGACGCAAATAACTTTGGAGTTCTCATCGAAACGCTTGGTGGTCTTGTCGAAGATGGCGCTCAGCACATTGTACTTCTTCGTCTTGTACGGATAGGGCGGCACTTTGGGACACCGTGGGCCACCACGCATCGTTTTGCCGGAGATATTGCACTTCTGCATGAAGGCGGCTGGCAAAGCAGTCGTCTGGGCCTGCAGCAGTGTGGCAGAGGCAGGAGCGGGGGCAGTTGAGCCACGGCTAACCAGCCGCACCAGGCCAACTCGAAACACGGCAGTCATGCTGTAATTGTTAAAAGCCCAAGCATTAATTACACTCGAAACAATAATAATTAACAATTTGTTGGCATTTTCTGGTGTTCGTTGTTACATCACACAAGCTTCAAACTACTGTGCTGCAATTTATTAGTTGCAAGCTTCATTTAAGCTAGTAATTGCATTAGTTTAGCTAATCACGAATGACAGTTTGGCAGTAGTTTCGCAACAATCATTATTTGTTGCAAATTCGCGTATTATTTACTCACTTTAAAAGCAAAAATCTAAAATCTATCCAATAACAATTTCGGCCTATGCAGTTGGTGTTGGTAAACGACAAACTGTACGGCAGTGTTTAACACTTTTAAGGTGAGTTGTCAGGGTTTCCGATAAATAAATATTTATTGTTTTGGAATTTGGCAAGTAATTGTTGTAGGCAGCCCAGTGAATTTGTCGTCAACTCGTATTCATTATTTTTATTCAGTTTCTACAATCTGGTCACCTAGTGCGTCCAGAAAATATACAATTTTCCTTCTTCTTTAGATGCTGTGGCAGCCCTGTGCGTAACCTCGCTGCATTTCAAGACTTCTGTTGGCAACTTGGGGGGAGCTCACAATGAATTTGAAGTATATCAATTAAAAGTGCACGACAATTTGTATTTTAACATTGCAAGCTTTTGTAACGCATCTGAAACACAAATACATGTAAGTTGCAATTTTACCAACAGCCTGGCTGACCCACAATATCATTTGTGCGCAGTTACGCAACGGAGGATTCAAAAAGATTTACGCGTGACACAGTTTTTTTTTGTGGAATTTTGTTATTTTAGCAATCGTTTGAAATAAATCAGTAAATATGGGAAACTCGGCGCTATCCAGGGTCCAAATGGAGGGCGTGAAGACCATGCCGGCTGAGCATGCCAAGCATCTGGCCAATGCTGCCAAAGCACCGCCGCCCGAATGTCCCATGCATCAGAAACAGGGCGGCAATGAAACATCGGCGTCGGCATCGGCGGTGCCACCACATCCTAAGATGCAGCAGGCATCTGAGTGCCCCGTGAAGCACGACAATAGCGATGTCAATCCGTTGAATATGATGCCGCCAGCAAATCAGCAGCCTGCACCCGATCAACCCTTTGCACTGCCCACAGATCGCCAGACCTCGACCATACCAAAGGTGACCGAGGACGGCACACAGCAATTTTGGCAATATCCAAGCCAACAGATGTTCTGGAATGCAATGCTGCGCAAGGGCTGGCGCTGGAAGAATGAGGATGTCTCTCAGAAAGACATGGGCGACATAATACGCATTCACAATGCCAACAACGAGCAGGCCTGGCAGGAGGTACTTAAATGGGAGGCGCTGCATGCCAAGGAGTGCGGCAATCCGCGCCTGAAGAGTTTCGGCGGCAAGGCCAAAGATTTCAGTCCGCGTGCACGCTTCCGCAGCTGGCTGGGGTAAGCCAGTTCAAATATGTAGTTCTGTCCATCATATATTCAATGTTTATATATTTCCAGCTATGAGCTGCCTTTCGATCGCCACGATTGGATTGTGGATCGCTGCGGCAAGGATGTGCGCTATGTGATTGACTACTATGATGGCGGCCTGGTGGACAAGGACTATCGCTTTGCTCTATTAGATGTGCGCCCGGCCATGGACTCCGTGGACAATGTCTGGGATCGCATGCGTGTCGCCTATATGCGCTGGAAATATGAATTATCAGAGAAGCTTGGCAGCTCTGGCAACAGCAAAGTGACAACAGCTGGTAGCGAATAGGCAACTTTTTTAGGCGTGTACAAAATTGGTCTAAGTTATTATCGAACTCAAAAAAAACTATGTTATCGGCTGCGCACTGTATGCATTCAAGTTCTGTGCTGCCAGTTAAAATATAATCCTTTTTATTTGAAAAACCAACAAAAATATTTTGTTCTTGCATCGCACTCACGAAACTCTCACATAAAAACACGACATGCGACCATCACTAACACACTGTCTCTCTGGACAAAAATTCCATTCTGGGCATGTCAAACTGTTATTTAATCAGTGTTGAGTAATAGTTGTTTATTTTTCAAGTTTTTCGTTCTTGCTATTGGAGCTGCTGATCGATCGCAACAGTTATAAATGTTGTCTGCCAGAATGCGTTTCGTACAATATTTGCGCAAGGGCGATCTCGCCAAACGTCTCGGTCTCTTGACCGACGATCATAAGTCGGTGCTTGAGCTGTCCGGCGTCGAAGGTGTGCCCTATGACCTGAAGACTTTGATTGCGCAAAACCCGAATCTGGAAGAGCTGGCGAAAAAGGCTGAGAAACAGCCGAAGCTGCCACTGAACGGTGACGTCACCTTGCTGCCGCCACTAACCGATCCGGGCAAGATCATTTGCATCGGCCTCAACTATCAGGATCACTGCGACGAGCAAAACAAGCCCGCCCCCAAGACGCCCATGTTCTTCAGCAAGTACAACAACACGTTGGTGGGCCCATGCGACGATGTGATAGCGCACGAGGTGTCCAATGTATGTGCAGCAGCATAAGACATGTACACATATCTTCTTATATATAATATTATCTTATCAGAAAATTGACTGGGAAGTAGAGCTGGTGGTCGTCATTGGCAAGGTCGCGCGTCAAGTGCCCAAGGAGAAGGCGTTCGACTATGTGTTTGGCTACAGCATTGCTCAGGACATCTCGGCGCGCGACTGGCAAAAGGAGCTCAACGGCGGCCAATTTCTATTGGGCAAATCTATGGACACCTTCTGTCCCCTGGGCCCCGCTGTGGTGCACAAAAGTCTAATTAAGAATGTCTACGATTTGCCATTGAAGACGTGGATTAATGGCGTCGAAAAGCAAAATGGCAACACGTCCGATATGATACACAAAATAGATGATGTCATCACAAGACTAACCCAGTGAGTAGCTCAGCAAACAAGTGACTAATCCTCTATTGAGTTAATGGCTAATCCGTGACAGGTCGATTACGCTGCTTCCGGGCGACATCATTTTGACGGGCACACCGAAAGGCGTGGGCATGCACCGCAATCCCCCCGAGTATCTGAAAGCGGGAGATGTGATCAAGACAGAGATTGTTGGGCTGGGCACGATGACCAACCAGGTGGTGGCTCCATGCAAACCAAATTAATTGTTGTTATTCAAGTAAACATGTTATTAAATGATTTAGTAACTACACTTTGAATGCTCTCGATTTGGTGGCGAAGTATTCATCGCGTTTGTGGTAGGGCGCATAGGGATCATCGATATAGTGCTTGGGCCGGCGCCAATAGCTCGTCACCATCTTGTCCAGCAGCCAGCTCTGTGTGGCATTTGTGAATACATGTTGACGCAGACGACGGCGCAGCTCTGGGGACTTCTTAAACATTTTCTTATGGCGGCCCGAATGTGTTCGGATCCAGGCACCCCAATCCAGGCGCTTGAAGCGCTTTAGCACCGCCTTCACCGTCTTGCGTTTGCCCTTGATGAGTGAAAACTTGGTGACGCTGCGGCAAGCGGGCAAGGCGGCAAGCGCAGCTGGCTGTAATAACGTGGGCGTTAGGCTGCGAACAGGTAGTAAACTTGTTTTACTCTGGGCAGGTGCAGATGCAGCAATCAAATGGCCAAAAAAGTTGCGTTGGGTTTGCTGCAGCGCAAACGCCGGCTGAGCACGGCAGACACTGCGTAGCGCTGTTGATATCATTAAATTAATACTCAATACAATTAATATATATTTATGTATTCGCGCAACTTACCACCTGCAACCAGCGAACGTAGCATTTCTCTATTCTCTTTAATCAATCCAAATAATTGTCCAGATTTTCTGTCGCGTAACAGGCCCAATCAGCTGTTTGCGAGTAACACACGCTCGATTTTTGGCATTCACAGTTTACGGTGACATTGTGCGCTCATTTTGAAACACACATTTTTTTATACTTCATTTTCATGGAATCTTTTATTATTTATTTGTAAAATAGTATCAAATTGAGTCAAATTAAAGTTAGAAATTTATGTTGATTTAATACTACGTACGCACACGCATCAACGGCTATCCATTACTGCACGAATGGAAAAGGCTGGCAGCAATCGTTTGCCATTCTTTTGTAAACGTGCACATAACGTCGACGGCCAGCGAGCTAGCCAGTATTTGTCGTTGGAGAGAAATTGGGCAGGAAAATTATTCTCGCCGCCGGTTCGAGTCTGCAGCAGGCACCATCGAAGTAAATTAACAAGAATCTGTGGCTACATCATGTACAGACTAGCAGCAATTGAGTGCAAGAGTGCGATGCAGGTAATCATTTTGTGAGCTCAAATCATGTGAAAATCAATCGTGTCTGTGACGTCGTTGCCACCCGATCGCCCCGCAATCGCCCACAAACAAAGCCAATTGCAAAAATATACAAGAGCGCTTGTGTGTTATGTCATCTAGCGAATGCAAAAAAATGTCCAAAATTCCAGCAAGGCCATGCGTGTGGACTATTGTTATGTGTTTACGTTAGCCAATTCGCATCCTTCTTCAATTTTGTCTTTCTAGCGCACTCTGCCACCAACCAGCAGCAGACAATACAGCAGCAATAACAACAGAAGTCACAGTGGTAATGGACAACAGCAAAATCAACAACAGCAGGAACAGCAGCGACAGCGGCAAAGAGGCAGCCTGCCCCCGCCTCCGAATGCACGCGAAGCAGGCTTCGGCAAAGTGATGGTTCTATTGAGTCCACTGGCTGCAGTCGGCGGCGTCATCACCTATTCCAAGTGGGTTTCCAATCAGACGATTTAGCTTATTGGCCTAAACGGTATCTGTTCTAATTGCAGATACGACAATGATTTCCGCAAGTTGGTTGAGAAGAATGTGCCCGGTGCCGAGGCGGTGATCAAGGTGGCGCTGCAGGAAGAGCCACCGTTCCAGGGTATCACCAAAAGTGTCAACGATCAATTCGATAAAGTGAAATCGACCTTCAGTAGTGTTTCGGACTCGGTTAGCACCGTGTCCAATACAGTGACGGGTTTCTTTGGCGGCAAAAAAGATCCTCCAGTGCAGGCTGCATCGAAACCAAGCGAGACTGCGGTACAGAAACCAGAAAAACTAAAAGCAGCTGCTCCAGCGCAGCCAGCTGCCAAGAAGGAAACACAAATTGCCACCCAGTCGGACGCAGCACCGCCACCACCGAAACCTGCTGCGCCAAAAGCTCAACCACTGCCACAAGAAGTCGTGGAACTGGAGAAGGCCATCGAGCTCTCAGCCCAGTTGGCAATTAAGGAGTATAATTCTGCAATTGGAATTCTTAAGTGGTGCGTCTTTTATGCCTGATCCCTAATCTGCCCATGGTACATTACAGATAAATATATATATTTTGAACAGTTTCAATGACGATGTCCGTCGTGTGGTCGACAAGGCAGTGGAACATGGAGAGAATTCGCTGTGGGCAACACTGAAGAACCGAGCGACTGCCAGAGATTCGGCCGTGTTGTTGGCGGAGCGTGCGGCTCGGGAGGCACAGGAGAAGATTGGTGGGTGCAGGTTGAACAACAACAAAAGACACAAATAAAACTTGATTGATTTGCCTTTATTTCAGAGCGTTGTCAAATCGCTTTGAGTAAAGCGGCGACAGTGAAGAATCAGGAGAAGGTGGAGCAAGTGCGAAATAAGATTCAGAAACTTGTGTCGCACATAAACAAGGTCAAAGATGAGCTGTACAGACAGAAGGATACAGCGAGCGTATCAGATAAATATTGGCGTAGTGTGGAGCAGGCGCGTAGCTATTTTATTGATGAAATTGAGTCCATTTTCCCTGGCGTCAATCTGTCGGAAAAGAAACTCAATTTATCAAAAGAGGATTTGGATTTGTTCATACTGCATGCCTATTCGCATGTGGTGGCTTACCAAAAGGAGCTGCAGCGCCTGCAAACGGACGGCGAGTTGCGTCTGAAGCGTGCCATCGATTCGTTGCGTGGCGACAACAGCTCTGAGGCATTGCGTGCCCAGCTTGAGTACCATTTGGAGGCCGAGAAGCGCAAGCTAGCGGTGGAAAATCAGAAAAAGATATTCCAAATCCATGCCGATGCTGACAAGCAGCTGCGTTTGCAGCTTAAGAAACAGACGGAAGCCCATACAGATCATATTAAGGACATCGTTGCGCAGCGGGAAACGGATTTGACGCGCAAATTCCAGCGGGAATTGGACGATAAATTGGCTGCCGAAAAGGCCAACTATAAACTCCAACTGGCTGCCATGCTTGGCAAGCTACGCGGCATGGATGCTGCACTGGCTGGTACGTAAACTATTGAAGTAGAGCAGAGATTCGAAGATTTTGTATTTTGTTTGCTAACTGATTAAGCTGGAAAATGATTTGTATATAAAATGCCTAAGAGAAACGATTATTTCCCAGCTTAACAATTATCCTGGCTAGCATTTTAATCTCATAAATAAATTGCTCTCATATAAATGCTGCTTGTGTAGAAATAGAGGACAAGTTCACAGGTATACTTCCCGCAGGCTTGCAATCAGCTGAAAAGTTTACTTTTGCTCTAACTAAATGAATCTGTTTAATCTTTCATGTAGAACGCGCTGAAACGGAGCGTTCTGCTAACCAGGCGCAAGCTTTGTGGGCTGCCTGCCAAGCCCTTTGGGCTTCTGTGCGCACTGCCACGCCCGGTGTCCACTATAAGGACAAACTGCGGCCACTCAAAAACGAGATCAATGCAATTGCCAAGGTGGCAGGTGAGTGGAATCAATTGTAGATTTGAGGTACTTTCTTGTTACTCTATCTGTCTCCTTACTGCTTGCAGAGGGCGACGAACTAGTAATTGCTGTCTTGGAGAACATGCCGAAGGAGGCTCAGGAGCGTGGCGTATTCCCAGAAGATGCGCTGCGTGAGCGATTCCTGAATGTTGAGCGCATTGCGCGACGTCTAGCAATGGTGCCAGAGAATGGAGGAAGCATACCCATTTATTTCCTCTCATTTCTCCAATCCCTTTTCATTTTGCGGCCCGATAATCCTGTTTCGAGTGATGAGCTAGAGAACAAGCCTTTCGATTATAGCAAATTGGACACCTATGATATATTGAATAGAGCCAGGTGAGCTAATTATCTAACTAGCTGAATTGAATCTCTTATCGGAATCGTCTGTTATCTCCTGTTTGTTAGGTACCATGTGGACCGTGGTGATTTCCTGCAGGCGCTGAAATACTTAAACCTGCTGCAGGGCGCTCCTCGCGAGGTGGCCAACGATTGGATGAAGGAGACTCGCCTCATGCTCGAGACACAGCAGGCAGCAAATACGTTGATGGCGCATGCCGCTGCGAGCGGTTTGATGTATTTGTAAACTATGTTCCCTACGACGTCGACCGTTTAGTTTTTCACCAATTTGTTTTAATTTTAATCCAAAAAAATGCACTTTGAAACATGGATTGTAAAATTTTGTTTTAGATTCAATTATACAAATTACAAATATAGAAGAGGCCTGTAAAATGGACAGTGAAACAAATGGAAATGTTATAATTTAAGCATGAAGGGATTACGACTCTATTTCACACTCTTCCCAATATTTGTTTTAGATTCAATTACAAATGAACTTAAATTTCAAGAATTTGGTCAAATTTTGAACCGGTGTCCAAAATATAAAAAAAATCAAAATTGTATCAAATATAGATAAAGCTAAATGCAAATTTTGGAGACTCTGGCTCTAAAGACGTAAGAGATACAATCTTGTAACTGCATTTCGACAAGGGTGTTAATCGATAGCATTAAAACGGCAATAGTTATCGATTTTTTTGAAACAAACTTGATCTGCGCGTGCTATACAGGGACCTACAAGTGTTTAGCTCTTATAGGTTGTGAGCAGTGTTGCCAACTTTTTAAAGTTCCAATACGCCAAATCTGGCGGGAAACGAAACCAGAAAAAGCTAAAAGCAATGTAATGGGCAATGCAATACACTTTGACTCTGACGACCTTTTTTTTGCTTTCAACTTTCAGTTTGTAATACGAAATACGGTTTTCTTTTTTTAATAAAATCCGGTTACGATGACCTTTTTTTTTTTGCCTTGCAAACCTACGACTTCCTACAAAACCTATGACTTCCTATAAATATTCCTGTTAAAATACTACAAACAATGAAGAAATAAAAAAGCTGAAAAAAGATTTTTCATATTTCTGAAAAGCTAGAATTCCCGTTACCCGCTATTCTCAAATTGTTCCCGCAATCGGACTTTGAAAAAAGCCAGATCTGACGGGAAAAAAGCTGATTTGGCAACACTGGTTGTGAGATCGATGGGACGAAAGGACGAACGGACGGACGGACAGGGCTAATTTGACTCAGCTCGCCATCCTAATCAAGAATATATATACTTTATGGGATCTTCCACGCCTCCTTCTGCCTGTTACAAACTTTTCACAAACCCAGTATACCCTCATTTCCCATTTTCAATGGGTACGGGGTATACCAACTTGAGTTTTTGGATTTACGACTTTATTTCACACTCTGTCCATAATTTAAAAATAAGGGTTTACGACTTTGTTTCTCATTTTTCCCAGCTTTTGTATTTCACTCTCGACCAGATCGCCGGGCTTCAGAAAGCTTGACGGATTCCGGTAGGCTCCAGCGCCGGCTGGTGTACCGGTTAAAATAATGTCGCCCGGGCAAAGCGTCATGAATCTATTTGGAAATTGAAAAAAAACTGAAATGCCATAAATTCTTTAGCCCTTGCCTGACTTACTGGGATAATCTATGTATGAGATAGTCAATCTTGAAGATCATATTCTTGGTGTTGCCGCACTGACGCTCTTCACCATTGACAATGGTCTTGATCCACAGATTGTTGACATCGGGCACATGGCTTTTGTGGACAATGATTGGCCCCAGTGGACAGAACGTGTCCAACGACTTACCCAACATGGTTTGGCCACCCAACAAGACATTCCAATCGCGCGCGTTAATATCCTGGGCGATCATATAACCAAAAACACAGCTCATAGCAGCGACACGGGAGACGTGGCGGCATTTCTTGCCAATAACCACGGCTAGCTCGCAGCCATAATCGATGCGCTGCAAATATTTAATATTTAATATTTACTAACATAAACTAACCTAAACTAACCTTGGCTATTTGATGGGCACGGATATTGTCGAGGGCACCCGTGATGGACGTGCCAAACTTGACAAAAAACTCTGGCGCTCTGGGCACTTTGATGTTTCTCTCGTTGCAGCTGTCGTAGTAGTTGCAGCCGACGCCAATTATTTTGCCGGGTGAGTCGATGGGGGGCAGGAGGCGCAGGTTGGGCTTGACATCGTCAATATCCATATATTTGGCACTGTCCATCAAACTCTTCATACAATATCTCTGGTGTATGAAGCCAAGCATGTCTGGGGCGGCACACGTTCTGGTGGACAACTCAATCATTTTGGAGCCGTTCTCCGACACCATGCCCAGACGCTTGTCAGTGTCGCCAGCACGTACATATTGCATAAAGCGGCATTTCGGAATGTAGTAGTCACTGTTGTAGGATGCCTTGATTGCTTCCAATGGATTGCTCTTCAGATGCTCCCATCCGTAGCGCTCCAATGATGAGGCCTTTGCATGCAGACGGGCAAAACCGAACCTGTTACGCAGCAAAGAGACTGCAGCTTTCATAATTTGGTTTCATGTATTCGTGTTATTGTTAACAGTGGTGTAATTTTGAAGAAGTGCAAACTCTTGTATCCAAAAGGAATTCCAAATGTTTCGCTTTGAATATTAACTCCCAAATAATTGGATTAGTCCATTATTTGTTGTTTTGAAATGTAAGTCTTGGGTGTGTTCCTATAAATGAATGTTATTATTAATCAGGTTTGGGCTTAACTGAATTCAAATCAGAGTCTAAATCAATAATTTCATTTATTTTTGATATAAAAGTCAAATGAGTTTGTATTCTGCTCTTTTGAAATGTGTACATTTTGGCGGCGATTATCGATATATCGATTTATATTGTACCCAATTATTTTTTATATCACAAGGCAATTTATGAATTAGTGAAAATATAAAAATAAATATTGATATTAGCCGAAAAGAACAGGTTTTATTTTTGTACATTATTATTATTATAATATTTTTATATTTTTCAATTTTATTTTACATTTTATTATTTAATATTTGTCAGGTGTGGCAACTGTGACTCTCTGCCGTTAAGTAATTGCCAAAAGTAACGAGTATAAGAACTGCATCGATCTGCAGTGAATGCCTGCAGTCTGGCAACTCCAGCTTAATTGTGCATGCCTCCAGTTGGGATTTTTCCAGTTCAACAAGTTATAGCACTAAAATTACACTAGTTACCCAGCTACATATGAATATATATGTAAAATTGACCAAAAACTTGCATGACTCAGCCAAGGCACTACTACATAGTACAGTCGTTGTTGCAAGATGAACGCGGCAGCAGAGGACAGAGCCAGCGATAGCCCGACGAGATCGGGCCGCGAGGACAACTCCCTGCCCATCCGACTATTGCCGGAGACGGTGCGCCAGCAGCTGTGCGAGCACTTGGACTCCCTGGACGTGTGGCAGCAGCTGGCCGCGTTTGTCAAACTGTATCCCAATGATGTGCAGCACATACAGAACCAGAGCACACGCGGCCGTTCGCCTTCCATGGAATTCCTGAACATCTGGGGCGGGCAATACAATCACTCAGTCTACAGCCTGTTCGCGCTCTGCCACAAGTAGGGCGTAGCTGCAACATGTTGTTCTGGCTTCTCTCTAATCCCAATTTGCCTTGCAGAATGAAGCTGCACAATGCCATGCGCATTATCAAGGATCATGTTGATGACAAATTCCACAAATACATTCCACGCAGCATGCCCACAATTAGCGATTTGCGAGCACCGTCGAGCACCAGCTCCAAAATCAATAATGGACCACCCTATGCCTCCTCATCGGGCGTCACAGATGACAGCAATATGAACAGCAATAGCCTAGAGTCTCCGGGCGATATACGTGTGAGCAGCGTACAGCGCGCTGCCCAATCCTTGCTAGAAATCGACTACGAGGAACTGGTAATAGCTACAGAAAACTGGCGGCCAGAGAACAAATTGGGCAACGGCGGCTTTGGCGAGGTCTTCAAGGGCGAATGGAAACAGCTCGCCGTGGCCATCAAGGCTATGAACTACATCCACAAGCACAACGACAAGACCCAGGTGCATCTGCAGCAGAGCTACAACGAGCTGAAGTATTTGAATACCATACGACATGACAATATTCTAGCGCTCTACGGGTACAGCATCAATGGGGAGAAGCCCTGCCTGGTTTACCAGCTGATGAAGGGTGGCTCGCTGGACTCGCGACTCCGCGCGCACAAGTCAAAGCAGCCGCTGGCGCCATTGACCTGGCAACAGCGTCTCTGCATAGCCCTGGGCACAGCCAAGTATTTCGAGTCCTTACCTTATAGTAATTGATGTTATATTTATATATATTTTTACTTCACAGAGGCATCTATTTTTTGCACACGGCACGCAGCAAGCCGCTCATACACGGCGACATCAAGCCCGCGAATATATTGTTGGATCAGTGCCTACAGCCCAAGATTGGCGACTTTGGGCTGGCGCGTGAGGGTCCCAAGTCCATTGATGCTGTCATGGAAGTGCGACAGGTCTTTGGCACCCGCATCTATTTGCCGCCCGAGTTTCTCAGCTCCAAGAAGCTAAGCACAGGCGTGGACATCTATAGCTTTGGTGTTGTGCTGCTGGAGGTGTTCACTGGCCGCCTCATGGCCGAATGCACGCTCCAAAATGATCAGCAAAACTTGCTCAAATACGTGAAGGCCAAGTGCCTGCAGCCGCAACAGAATCGCTTGGATCTCTTCGACAAGCATCTGGTCACACCCATGGGCGATGAGCTGGACAAGTGCTTGTGTGCCATAGAAGTGGGTCTCAAGTGTGCGGCATCCAATCCACAGGACCGACCCTCCATGGATGATGTTGTCAGACGCTTCAAGACCTTCAGCACTGAATCTTAAATATGTTATACACAAAAAAGAAGCATTCCCATTTATATATATAATATATATATTATTTTTATACTTTTTATATGACCTTTTGTTATTATATATATTTACATATATTTATATATAACAAGTAAGAATGCTCTAGTCGAGACTGCTCGACTAAGAGATACCCTGAACCCTGCGAAGATGCGATATTCAAATCATTTTACGCTTCTTTTATATATACATATATACAAACAACACATACACACACACATATGCACACGCACGCACAAGCACTTTCTCTGCTACTGCGCAGTTAACGCAGCGACTGCGCGCGGGCAGCGCTTGGGCTGCAGTATGTGCTATATTTTGGAAACTTATTTGTTGAATAGGTTTGCTTCTAGATATACTTTCGTGATCAAACTTTTACAGCGTAATAATAACAATCATATGTATGTATTTGCCAAAGCACAAGTCTCTAGTATTTGAAATACGTTTTTTTCAAATTTGGGGGGAAGGGGGCGTGGTATCCAAAATCCAAAAATTGCAAAATGTTTGTACTTATTACACGGATACACACAGTAAATTTGAAATCTATAGCTCTAACGGTATTCAAAAACGAAGAAAAGTTATCGATTTTTATCGATAATAAGGAAATGGGATGAGTTATCGAAAAAAAATGATAAACTCGTACTGCGTAGGATATACACGAGTATACATTTCAAATTTCAGATCTCTAGCTTTTGTGGTTTGCGAGATCACTGCGTTCACACGGACGGACGGACGGACGGACGGACGGACGGACGGACGGACGGACGGACGGACGGACGGACGGACAGACGGACATGGCTATATCGACTCAGTTTGTCGAGCTGATCAAGAATATATATACTTTATGGGGTCTGCCATGTCTCCTTCTGCCTGTTACATACATTTTCACAAAAACATTATACCCTGATTTCCCATTTTCAATGGGTTCAGGGTATAAAAATATGAATATGTCCATAAAGATGCATACCAAAACCCTATCAAATCAAGTTAACTAAAAAATATATTTTATTTTGAACAAATTTAACTTATGAAGTTGCTTTAGTTTCTATTTTTTACTTACTTAACTTACTTTAAAAGTTTAAATAGTAGTTTTTCTGTTATATCAACTATAATATTTCTCGATTGGCCACGCCCCAAGTGGGCGTATGGGGAATAGCTTAACACTTTTTAAGAGTATATATGCCAGGGTATATATTCTAGACTCTAGCCTCAATTTCAAATGTTTTGTGTTCGTGCGGATAGAAGAAAGAAAGGACGGAAGGACGGACGGACGAACGGACGAACGTCCAACAAGATAGACATTGTACTCTTTTACGTCGTGAACGAGTATAAAATAGTATTATTTTGAGAAATATATCCAAATATTTAGAATCTTAAAGTCTTTTCATTTAAATTGCAGTTAAAATACATGTCAACAATTTTGTAAAGCTTTTTACTTCTACACTTCAAAAATTTCTGTATGAGAATATTTTTTGATCATACCATATTATAATTTCTCTTCATTGTTTATATATCACATTTTAGTCCGGCTGTTTTGAGTCAAATATCTAAAAATATAAAAAATTGATTTTCAAAATTCGTTTTTTACTGAATATATTATAAGTACCTAGGCTTAAACAAGCAAAGAGAAAGCGGAAGGAATGTAAAAGAAAGGGAAGGAAAGACACGAAAAGAAAACAAAAAATAAAAGAAAAGGTGAAAAAAGCTAGAAGAAAAGTGAAGAAAGGAAAAATAAAAAGAGACGACACTAGAAGAAAAGGAAAGGAAAGAGAAGAACACAAAGAAAAAGAAAAGAAAGCAGGAAAGAAAAGAAGAAAAAGAGAAGGAAATAGCAGATTACGTAAGTCCAAAATATATCCGTTAAAATGCATATATGTATATGTAAATATATACATACTATATACAGCTGTGGTCATAAAAATAGTAGTGCGACTTAAATGTTGGACAACGAAATTTTGTAATAAACATAATATTTAGAAAACCATTTGAATATATATATATATATATATATATAAAATTTAAAAATATTTAGAACCATTTATATTATATATATATATATACAATAAATAAATATATACATATACATATATAAGTTAACCTTAAGACTCGTTTCAAATTGCAGGCGTACTACTATTTTAACGACCAGCTCTGGTCATAAAAATAGTAGTGCGACTAGAAATGTTGGACAGTGAAATTTTGTAATAAACATAATATTAAGAAAACCATTTGAATACATAAATAAATACATATATGTTAATCTTAAGACTCGTTTCAAATTGCAGACATACTACTATTTTTATGACCACAGCTGTATAGCATATCTATGATTTAATAATAAGTATCTATATACCATGTCGATCTATGGTCGGCGCAATAGAAATAAGTGAATTCAATAAAAGTAATCCCTTGCCTTTAATGTCAATTAATTGAGTGTTAGGCAACTTCCGTAGTCCGAAGTCCTTAGTCCGTTGGGGCTGCGTTTAGTTAAGTGTTTTGATATTACCGTCAATTCGGTCATTTGTGCTTGCGTCAATAACAAATACATTTGACTCTATACTTAGTTTTCAATTTTCGTTTTATATAGAACACAGGATAGCTCAATTTGTTTTTTCCAATTGACAAACACTATGAATTTGAAAAATTCCAAGTTTTATAAAAGAATTCAGGAGCTGCGCAATTTCTCAAAAGAGAAAATACGTAAGGATCGAGAGCAACGGGGCCTGCGCACCCCAGTCATACGTGGCGTGGAAATGGCCTTGTCCGAGTCCAAATGCGTGGCCCCAGTCATTGAATTGGAATGGTCTCAGCTGGCGGGCCCCTTGAAGGAGGCATGTTCGCCGCGTCGCCGCCCAGCCCAGCCCAAGGCCAAGCAGAGCAAGAAGAAGACAAGCGCGGCAGCGGCAGCCACAGAGACACGCCTGAAGGGCGGTCAAGGATTCCAGCCGGTCAAGGCAATCGACCTGAATGACCAGGCGCCAGTTGAGGGCTACATAGATCTGAACAATTTGCGTTTTCGCGTGGCCTGCACAGCCCGAACAGAGACGTCTCCACGACGCGAAGAAATACTCAAAGTTAGGTGAGTTCTCCCGCCTCCATTCCGGATGAGTCCAAACTTCTATGAATTCTATGCCCTCCCACCTCGATCAGTGATTCGAAGAATGCAATTTGTGTCTCCAACTCTCGTTACGCTATGATTGGTCGCATCTCCAAATCGTTGGGTTATAAGTTGGTCAAGGAGTCGAAGTTGTGGAATATACTGTGGTCCGATTCGTTTCCCGGCGTCGAGCTCTTCAAGAACATGAAACGCTTCCAGCAGATCAATCATTTTCCGGGCATGATCGAAATATGTCGCAAGGATCTGCTCTCGCGTAACCTAAATCGCATGCTCAAACTGTATCCACACGATTACAAAATATTTCCAAAAACCTGGATGTTACCCGCTGAGTAAGTATTGCTATCTGGCATGATCTCTGTACGTTGACATCCCTTTCCCAGTTATGGCGATGCCATACACTATGCTCAGAATCACAAGCGTACGTTCATCTTGAAGCCGGACTCGGGCGCTCAGGGTCGTGGCATTTGGCTGACCAACGATCTGAAGACACTTGGACCCAACGAGCGTCTCATCTGCCAGACCTATATACATCGAGTATGGGCGTTTCCCTCCCTTTTCAACTAATATTCCGCTAATGATTGTCTTTATCCATATCTCTCCAGCCACTGCTCATCGATGGCTACAAATTTGATTTGCGGGTTTACACACTGATTACGTCCGTGGACCCATTGCGGCTTTATGTCTACAATGAGGGCCTGGCACGGTTTGCCACCAACAAATATGTGGAGCCAACCCCGGGCAATGCCCACGATCTCTACATGCATCTGACCAACTACTCGGTGAACAAGCGCAACTCCCAGTACGATCTGTGCGACAATGATGATTGCGGCAGCAAGCGGAAGCTGAGCGCCATCAACACCTGGATGACCAGGCACAACTATGATGTGGAAGAGTTCTGGTCGAATGTGGACGATGTCATCATCAAGACCGTGTTGAGCGCGTGGCCAGTGCTAAAGCATAACTATCATGCCTGCTTTCCGGGCCACGACACCATACAGGCCTGCTTTGAGATACTCGGCTTTGACATCTTGGTGGACTGGAAGCTGAAGCCGTACATACTGGAGGTGAATCATTCGCCCAGCTTTCATACCAACGAGCAGGTGGATCGTGAGGTCAAGAGGCCACTTATAAGAGACACCTTATCTCTGGTCAGCACCGTGCTGGCGGATAAGCGGCAGATCATGCGCGAGGATCGCAAACGCGTCAAGCAACGCCTGCTCAAGTCCAAGGGCGAGTGAGTAGATGCTGGAGCAGATCTGTATGTCTAACTCTTTTATTACCCTTAATGCCACCAACTTTGCAGCGTGCAACGCTCTCGCGTCGTGGCAGGCGCCTCAAAGGTCTTGCCCAACAAGGACGGCAGTCCGACGAACAAGGAGCAGTCACCAGAGCCGGAGGCCGACTCACTGGCCCAGCAGATTGCCTGGGAGGAGAGCCACATGGGCAACTTTCGTCGCATTATGCCACCACCAGATCCCAGTCGTATCAACTACTACGGCAAGTTCTTTGGCCAGACCAATCTGGTGTCCATTTTCCAGGAGACGGCGGCCAGCAAGAAGCGCGAAGACCTCGCACGCAAGATGCGCCTACAGATCGAGGAGAAGAAGGCGAAGCAAGAGCAAATGCTAAATGCCCGCAGCAAGCGCAAACGCGTGATCCAGCCACGTTTGGCACGCGAGAAGCATCGCTTGAATCTCTTCCGACTGAAGGAGAACTGGTCACCCGGCTATGTGTCCGAGGCAGAGGAGCGCTTGCGCAATACCTGGCAGCAGATGCGTACCGAGGCTATAAAGAATCTCAAAATCACAGAGAGCGTAAGATTTTTATATGTTACATGAAACCAGTGAGAGGGTCGGCAGTGACCAACTAGAAGATACCCTGACTGGCATGCATATGCTATGTAGGAATATATATTTACAAGTCTCTAGCTTTTGTGGTCTATGACATCACTGAGTTTATACGGACGGACGTCGTCCTGATCGAGAATATATATATATTTTATGGGATCTGTCAGGCCTTCTTCTAGACAGATTTTGAGAAAACCATATTACCTTGAATTCACAATTTCAATATAGGATATCCCTATCGCTCAAGAGGTTAAGCATTCTATAACCATGTCCGTCTCTCAATTTGCTTGTCCGTAAACAGTTTAGTTTTTAAGATATCTTTGTAAAATTTTTCATAATTTTCGCTATATAAGTTCCCCCAATTTCCACCAATGCAATTTTATAGTCACATTGGTCTATAAAGTCTGTCTTATTACAGATAGAGATAAATATATATCTATATCTTTATCTATCTATATCTATCTGTAGAAAGATTCCTACAATTTTAGGAATTCCTAATAAGACACACTCACATAGGAATTATTGGGTATAGACCAAGTATTTAAATGAACCAAGATCAGCCTCTGATCTGATCCTCTGAATATAACTTCCAATACATCTTTAACGTAATCAGTTTGACTTAGTCAGATATAATGTTTTAGATATACAAACTTGTTTTATGTTGACTCTTTCTAACAGATTCAAATTGTAGTTTTGATAGCCAAAAGAGCTTAGCTGATTAATTTTAAGTCTCTTCTTATTTCGAACTTTCCCTTTCCTCCACTCTAGATATATTCACTGCTTTTCCAAAATGGGCATTTGAGCAACACAGATATCACGACCTTTCCAAATTTGTACCACTATTTGCAATGTGGTTATGATATAACGGGAGCCACGTGAACAGCGGCCGGGACGAGGATTGGTTAAGCAGTTTGGGATAGAAGCGCTGAGCAGTCTCTATATAATATACAATCAAAAAACCCCATTCAAATCAACAGACAAGATCGAAGATCTATTTCAATTTGGTGGTCGCAGATGAGCCTGGCTCTGGTTAAAACACTAACAAGTTGCCAGCAAAAAAAGCAATGTACATACATACGTATCCTGTATATGTATGTATATATATATATATATATATATATGTATATATGTATATCTATATATATATATGTATACGTACACGAAATGTAATGGCGTTTGGTTATGAATTTGTTAATTTTTTAAATTTTAATCAACTGCATCGCATAGCTAAGCCGTACGGGAAAAAAACTATATTTAGAGTATAAGTAATGTGCAGTAATTGTGGTGGTCCTAGCCACTGAAACATGTTTGTATTGCCGAAATTAACAAATTGAATTGAAAATAATAATTATTAAAAATTTTACGTTTTTATTTAACTGAAATTCATTGTGTGATCAATTTCATTATTGAGGATAAACAAATAAAAATCAAAAATGTATTCTTTATCATAAAAAATCTATTAATATTATGGGGCATATGTATTTAAAAGTCTGTATCAATTGAAAGTCTTGCGGTATTTCCGCAAGCTTGTCTTTGCAAGCGCGTAGTTCTAGTTGTATTCGTCGCATCGGTTCACGCTAGAGCATTTTGGAAAGCTCTTTTCACGTGCTAAAACGTGTTTGATTAATTGTTGTTTGTTTTAGTCGTTCATGATCTCGCACCAATTGATTACCACCTATTTCTGTCCATGGCGAACGAGCTTGGTAGTCGGAAGTTGTCCACAAGAGAGTCCTATGAAAATTGGCTCTCCGAGTTTTTTGACAATAGGGAAGCGAGCTTCTATAAGAGGGGCATTATGAAGTTGGCATCTCGTTGGGAACTCGTCATCGAACAAAACGGCGCATATTTGACTTAAATCGCATTATTATAACCAATTTTATGAACAATTGAAAATTCAATAAAAAATACCGCAAGACTTTTTTGACAGCCTTATATAAAATGTAATACAAATTTAATTTTAACATTCGAATTTGTTTATAAGTTTTTGGAATTCCTTTAAATATCTGTAAGTCATATTTAAACACCTTTATACCATAAATCTATATCAGAAATATGAATTTCGAAATATTATAATGCATAAAAAATGGTATCATAGTATCAACATGAAATTTAATTCAATTATACAATATTTTATTTATTTTAGGTATTTTTTTATAAATTATATAAAAATATCTTCGGTTGAAAATCTATATTTATTTACTTTAAAAATATTTACTATACTTTATATAAAAAAAGCTTTTGAATAGAAGCGTTTCCAAGTTGAAGAAATTAATATTTTTGAAATGAAAAAAATATGATATATATATATATTAATTTTTATATCATAATCTATATAATTTCTTATACCATAATTTTGCTAATGCTCTTATTGTCTACCAATCTTTTTATATAAACAAATTCAAATAAGGCGGCGTTTCCATAGTTCTGAAATTGTATAAATACAATATTAGATAATTATTTCAAAAGATTTTTCATAGATTTCCAATAAAAACGATTTTAATTGTTAGCAAAAAATCTTTTCATAAAAAATATTCTTTCTAAGAGTTGTTCCCATGTTTGTTAAATATATATATTAAAAAATAAAATTTTAAAAATATTTTAAAGCTAGAATTCGGCCAATATTTCCTAAAAAACAATATTTTTGTTTTGCAAAAAAAAGTTTTTCTGTGCTATAAATTATTTTTTTCCGAAGTTGTTTCAATGTTTGTGAAATGTAAATATTAGAAAATAAAACTGAAATATTTAAAATAGAATCTCGCTAATCTTTCGTAAAACCAATTGACCCTAAAACGATATTTAAGATTGACAAACAATCTTTTTACGTATATAAAATAAGCTTTTCATTGAAGAAGTGTTTCCATGTTTCTAAAATATAAATATTTGAAAATGAAAACAAAATATTTAAGATAGAATCTGGCTAATCGCTTTTTCTACCTATTGACCGCTCTACGGTCAAAATAAATTATATATCACATTTCTATATATTTCATATGCTTTCGCTTGGCAAAATGCCATCTCATATCAAACTGAGAAACCAAGAAAGATCATAAACATTTGCATTTTGACGCGTGTTTCTATAGCTGTGAATGGAAAATATTGAGAATTTCTCAAGAGCATTTCGAGTGTTTGAGAGAGAGAGAGAGAGAGTAAGAGAGAGGAGGCACTGCACAACAGCAGATCTTCAGTCTGGCCAAGGAACAGCCACGGCGCAGACAACGCCACGTCAGAGAGCGCTCGTAAATTGGAGCAAAAGAAATTTACAGAAATTATTGAAAAAGCAATTTGCTAGATTAGTTGGGATTGCAAGTTGTAAATTCTTGTGAGCGTGTTTGGCGGCATGTTCCGAGTGTCGCAGGAGATTCGGCTGAATACGAGCGCAGCGGGCGCGGCGGGGCAGGCCCAGGGGCTGGCCGATGTCGGCGATGTCAGCAGCGGTGCTGAGAGTTGCTGTATTTTCGGTCGCTACCAGCGCACGCCCGATGCGGGTGAGTGTTGCACATGCGGAAGTAAACATATACGAACCGCTGGCTATTTATAAATCCTCCACAGATGCGTATCCCACAGAGCCGCCGCATGTCTATGTAGCGCCCGAGCTGACCGATGCGGGCAAGGTGCAGTTGCTGCATTTGCCCAGCGGCGCGGTGCGTATCAATTCCACGATTAGCTTCATCATCAAGCGCAATGGGGTGAAGGGCAATTTTGATGTGCGCCTCGAGACGCCCAGCGGACAGCATGGAGCGCCCTTGCAGTTGACACCGCTGGATCCGGAACGCTTTCAGGTGGAGTGTCAGCTAACACAGGCGGGCCTCTATAAGCTGCACATTAAATGCAATTCCGTGCCATTGCCCAAGTCGCCCTACATTATAGTCACCATAGCTGGAGTGACAACACCAGCTGAGGATGGCACTGAGCATACAGCATCCAGTGCATCAAGTGAGTGGCTCATTTATTCTAATATTCACGTTTCTAATGCATGTTAAACAGTGCCCCTCTTTGAATCGGATGCCAGCAAAGTGCATAGTCGCGGCCTGGGTCTGGCCCATGTCAATCTGCTCGAGCGGAACGAGTTCACGGTGGATGGCAGCTCCGCCGGCAGTAATATGCTCTTTGTGGGCATACTAGGAGCACAAGGGCCGTGTGATGAGGTGCTGGTCAAGCATCTGGGCAGGCATATATATCGTGTCGCTTACCAAGTGCGGGAGCCCGGCCACTACACTTTGGTGGCCAAGTGGGGTGAACAACACATTCCAGGATCACCCTTTAGCCTCTGCGCCGAGTAACTGCACCCTGCACCAGGCATGCAAACAGGCTTGGAACTGATCCGGTTCAAGATCGTGACATATTGACTAAGTATACATTATGTTCATTAAAATTGAACAGTAGGAGAAAACAATATTAAAATTATTGTATAAATTATTGTATAAAATTCTTAAATTACAAAAAAAAAAATAATAATAATGAATCCCGAATCAAATTAATAGTTGTAATTATAACTTTATGCAAACCATTAGCTTCATTAATTGCGAACTACGTTGCGAACGAAGTCGTTTGTTCACATCGTGAACCGAACCATTGGCAGCGCTTTTGTTGTTGTTCAGTTGCCATTCAAAATACTATGTCAATGGCTCATCCACTAGTTGCCTGTTGCGGGAAGCGTACACCACAGTTAAAGTTCATTCTATGTGCAATCTAATGATGATTACCAACACTGATGACGACGACAACTAAACGAAAGAGCAACATTATCATTTTTTGTTATTTAACCGACGCTAATGAGGTTCGCATTTAGTATATGTGCTAGGCAGGCAGCGAGGGGAGCGGCACGGCATCCAACCTAATGATGATGACTGCCGTACGCCGCATATGAATGTGTGTGTGTGTGTGTGTGTGTGTGCATGTGCGTGTGCGTGCGCTTGTATGCGCGCCAACAATAGCAGTTGCCCGTCATAGTATTAGTGCCTGGGAAGGGGGAGTACACAAAAGGTTGCCACAGTCGCAGTTGATGATGATGATAATGCGTTTGCTTTGCTCGCCTTAACGAGCTGCCGCTGTAGCTATTGCTGCCGACTGGCGCGCTTAAGATAAATTACGTGGTCATGCTCATGACTGAAATCAAGCTAGAGCGCATCGCAAAAATCATTACTCATTCAGTTGGCTGTGGGCGTGGCTGTGCTATATACATATGTTTGTATTTGATATTTGATTGGCATATTGTGTTCGTCTTTGCAAAATGAAGTTGGCGCAGTGTTAACATGCACACAAATGTTATTTTAAATATTTTGCACAAAACAGAAACGGGGTGGCAACACCGCGCAGTTGCTAAGCACACTAGTTGCACCGCTCACACCATGTTGCGCGCGCTATCGCTGTCTCGCTTGTAGAACATCATTATGGCCGTGTTGTGTCTTGCCATCGTTAGTGTTGGTAAATATCTCGAGCTGAGCTGCTAACTACGTTTTTCGTGTGTGTGTTCTTGAACATAATTAAAATTAAATTATTTAACTTATTATTAAGTTTTGGATTTGCTAGTGTTGTGCTTGTTGTATTTGTAGCACTGTGTGCGCGACCAGCTGCTGCTCATGCTCGGCTCATGAGCATTGAACTTGCCATTTGCCGTAATCGAAGGAAAAGTATGTACCTGTGCGTGTGTATGTGTGTGTATCTGTATCTTCATTCTTTTCAAAGGGAAAAAACTGTTGTAGTTGTACGCGTGTGTGTGTATTCAAGAAAAGTAACCATCTCTTGCCCCCACGGGCAACAACAAAGTTTTCGTATTGTTGTTGTTGTTGTTGTCGTTGTTGTAGGCCCCATCAACTGCGGGCCAGCAAGTGCCAATGTAGCGGCAACGTCGACATCGTCGTCATTCTTGCTGCTGCTGTTGTTGCTGCTGTAGCTGTAGCATCTTCATTTGGCCGCAGCTTTTGTATACTTGAAATACCGCTTCAGTACAATTTGAGTTGCCGTCGCGTTAGCTTCTACGTATTTGTTGTCGCGTGCACTTACACCTTGCATTTCGTCTTTTGTTTACCAGCATTGAGCTTAGCATGTGAGTGTGTGTGTGCGTGTGTGATTATGTGCCGGTGTACAGCTTAATGATAATCTAATACTCTTAATTATGTGCATACACATGCGTGCATGCTTGTGTGTGTGTGTGTGTGTGTGTGCGTGTTTGTGTGTGCAAATGTAGAGAGCTGCCAGATTTTGGTGTTTTCTTGTGCCAAAAAGTATATATAAACATAATTATCAAAAATACTTGCATTATTAGAATTATAATCATTATCACTCAAACAGGTGCCGTCCACTATTCTGTGAAATTAAATGAATCAAATACTTTGGCTGCAGTGGGGGAAAATGTAAAACCTTTCTTTAGAATTTATCTAACAGAGTGATTTAGCGCTATCAGGTGAGCGCGCTTCAAGCAAACATATGTTAACCGAAGAAAGAGCGCAAATACTTTAAATTATACGTTGGCTTTTTGAGGCCAAAGGTAAATCATATTAACTACCCTGTGATTTGAATATCTTTAGAAAAAGATAGTTTCGATTCGAAATGTAATTTACTGTTTTCAATTTATGCAAATCCTCGAACAATAAATTCAATATTTAATAGACTTGCGGCTTAAATATAAATAAGCATATAAAATATATACAAAATATATACCTAAAAGAAATATGAGCATAAAATATAAATATAAAATATAAAATGAAATATATACATAAATATAAATAAAAAGACATATTTATAACTAATTTCTGAAAATTTGAATAACTGAGGAAATACTTGATCAAAGAACTGTTTATAACAGAACCTAAAAAATTATGATAGCCAACCGTAGGATCATCATTTTAATATTATAATTTTACATGAGTTATTTTTATAAAATTTGATAATAATTATACATTATATGTAAAATTATATATATTATATTATAATATTAAAATAATATTTTATTATATTGGATAAAGTGAATTTAAATATATTGTTTAAATAAAATTGCAGTAATAATATACAAATAATTTCATAATTATAAAGCCAACCCGCAAATAAAATTTCATTAAAAATCTAAAAGCTGCTTAAAAAGCTTTTTAATTATATTAGAATAGAGATCGAGATAATATATATACTATAAATACAAAATCTAGTTTAATGACTTTAATCTACAAAGAAATGTCAAAACATTATTAATTAATTTGAATATATTTCAGGTGCGGATCTGAGGTGCAATTATGTTTCCATATTGATTAGCGTGCTCCATGTCTAGCTCCGATTCGCAGCCAAATTTGGTTGGGCAACTGTTTGTGGCAAGTGAGACCCATGTGAAATGCCTGTAAGTATGCAGCAGCACAATTGTAGATTGATATTAATCATTCTGAATACTGATCTAACTCTCTGATTAGTATGAAAAATTCAACAAAAAGCGCCGACAATGGGAGGATAGTGGAGTATTAGAGCTAATTAAACTATGGAAAGTTTGCGCCTATGAATTGCGCACAATCAAACGAAATGGACACCTTTATGTGGCTATGGCAAAGCAAGTGAGTATATATACATATATATATACTATATAGAAATCAATAATTACAATTATATTACAGTTTATGGTATTTATAGTTTCAATTCAATTTACTACAATTATCCAATTATCCGAGTTTATGTTACATGAAACAAAAGTTCATTCTCTGTTCTTTTTTTTTGCAGCTGACGGGTCTTGGCGTACCCGTTACCGCGCTAGAAGTACACTTTAAGGTTAATAATCTAACACAGCGTTATAGACAGGAGCAAAAGACATTTGAGACAACGGGCATCATTAGCACGTGGAAGTTCTACAGCCAAGTGGATGATGTTTTCAAGAGTTTGGCTGCACACACGGGTTACAAGTGAGTGCCACAGGCAAAACAAAGGCAATCCAAATGTCCATGGGTAACTCAAATCTATTTGCAGAGACAAACGCATGACGAGCGCCTCGAATGCCAGCAGTTTACCATCGACATCCGAGTCACCAGTTTGGAAAAATCCAATGTCTCAGCAAGAGTTCAATAGCAACAACACGGAGGGGTTCTATAAGTAACAGCAAATCTGAGCATAAAAATATTATACGATTATTAATTAATTGATGTTTGCTTGCAGAACGGAGTATGGCATGCATCGCCACTTTATGGACCACTCCCAGCCGCCGCCGAATGCGGGCAATGTGGATAATTTTATGGCCTCATCGGCGGCGGTGGCAGCTGTGGCGGCAGCTGCCTCAGCGCGGCTCGCCGACAGCAACATGGAGCAGCAGATGCAGAATGCAGCCGGCGCCAGTGGAGCCGGTCCCGGTGGCAATACCAATGGCGGTGTGCCCAACTATAATAAAATCAAAAAATCCCACGAAGATTACGACAAATTTGTGGACATTGTAAAAAACATTGTGGACACACACAAGGCAACGCCCGATAAGGTCGACGCGTTCGCCGACTTCATTAAATCCTATATGAGACGTTGGCCGGAACGGCTGCAGGACGAGGCCATCAATCACATGACAAACTATGTGGCTGTTAAAAACATGGAGCACAGCATGGGCAGTGTACCCGGCGTTAGTCTGCACAATCCGGAGGGCGTCAACAATCGGCAATAACAATACAAGCAGGAGCCCAACAACTAAACGCGATTCGCGGGAGTTGTTGGACGGCCGTCGTGGCGGTCGTAGTTGGCAGCTCCACGAATCCAAGAACAAGGGCGAAAGCCAGAATTTACTTAAATCAAATGTGGCGCAAAGTTACTTAAAAATATAAAAAAAAAAAACAAAAACAAAAACACACGAAATAAAAACAGGAATTATATATCTGCAAACGGCAACTGAGAGAGATCGGTCAGTTTAGCTTAGATCATATTGTAAACGATTTCAGCAGTATTTTTTGTATAGTTAAAATATACAATCAAGTTTTTAGTTGTATGCCAGAGCATTTCACTAAGTTTCGAATTGAGTTCGATATAGTGGAATAAACACACACACAAACAGACACACACACACACACACATACACATAATTTGTAGAGTATAGAAAGTACAATACGATTATATGTAATATGTTTAGATATCATTTCCTACTGTTAGCTGTAAACGATAAAAACCTAAATGAATAAACGCTTTAAAAAACAACAACTAAGAATGTTGAAGATGGGAAGATATAATATATATAGATATATAATATATACAGGTGTGTTCATAAAAATAGTAGTGCGACTGAAATATTGAACAACAAAATTTAGTGATTAAACAATTTGAATGTATTAAAATTAACATACATACATATATGTTTATTATATTAAAAATATTTTGTTTATCAGTAAATTGTCCTGCCAAACATTTCAGTCGCACTACTATTTTTATGAACACAGATCCTAGTCAAGATTTCATATACTCTAATGGATCATATATACTCAATCATATCCCATCATATAGTAACACTCCCTAGCTATAATGAATCACATAGGTTTTGTAAATTTACAACTTTATTAACTTCAAATGCGCTGAACTTGACACGCGACGCTATTAAACATGTTCGCATTGGATATGGCTGTGGGCGCTGTGGGCGCCACCAGGAAACGGGCAAAGGTGCCGCCTTTATTGTCAGCCAAGCGTCCCGGATTGATGACCAGACAATCATTGACCAGTCGTATGAAATGCCGTTGATCACTGGGCAGAATGAGCACGTTGGGCAGCTGCTTGAGCTGTGCATATTTCTGGGCCAGCTGCGAATCGTAGGACATGTTCTCATCGGCCGGCGGGCAGAGCGGATAGAAGGTGCCCTGATTGAACAGATGATTGATGGCGCGATGCATGCGCTCGCCTGCATTGGCGGCAAACTCATGGCTCAGCAGATGGTCCAGCACATCCGTGGAGCTAACGCCCAGCGTAATGCCATCCAAATCGACCAGCGAGGGATCGGGCAGCATATGCAAATTGGGATATGTTTTACGCACCATTGGCGATGGTGTGGGATAAACCGCTGGAGTCATTGCATCTTTCTGGCTGCTGACCAGCAGCACTGTGGTACTGTTGCCTACTGCCTCCATGATGCCCGCAATCATCTTCTCAAAGAAGGAGTCAAAGGTCTCGGCCAGCTCGGCGACCAGCTTGTGCTCGGCATCCACAAAGGGACCGGTTAATAGCAGCACGTCGGGTCTGTGTTCCTGGAGATACTTGAGCAGCTGATGCATCGGATCGTAGAACAGATCCGTGCTGTGGGTATAGGGTCCAGCAGCCACCACAAAATGCACATCGCGATCCACTTTCAGTGGCGGCGGCGGCGTCAGTTTTCGATCTGTATAAATCTCCTCCACCACAAAAGTGTCGCCACGTGGTATGAATCCTTTGGCTAGCACCACCTGGCCGGGAAATATGCTGGCCGACTTGATTTGTGAAAAGTTCAAGGCCAGGCACTTCTCGTCCGTATTGAGCACGGCCAGCAAAGCGGAGTGCGCATCCAGTGGTCCATCATCGTCGGAATGTATCATGCCCACGGCATGGAGGACGTGGAGTGCGTCCAGTGTGTGCCTGTCCTGCGGATACCAGCTGCACTCGGTGGCACCTGTGCTGCCCAGCTTTTTGTCCACCAACGCCTGGCCAATGTCCACGATACGATCATGCAGATCATCGCATCTGTCGTAGAGCAGGTCGTTCATATACCGGAGATTGAAGATTGTCAATGGTGCATCATTGTGAAGCAGCTTCTGAACTACGGGTAGTGTTTGCTCGATCTTTGACTGCCACGTACAGGCGGCTACAAGCTTGGGATGACCAAATGTGTCCACAATATCACCAGGTTTTCCATTTGTCGTTGTTGTGTCCGCAGCTGGAGTTCTTTTTGCCGATTGTGGCGTAAAGCTGGCGGGGCTGAAGGCCATGCCAGTCTTCAGCCGACCCTTTTCATTTAGCGCTTTGGGTGTTTTCGGCTGTGGGGATGCAGATTTGCTCACATAATCATCCATCATGGGATCATCTTCCACCAAGCCATAGGTGGCTAGAGAACTGGTTTCCAATGCAGCCGTTTGGGATTTGGTGTAGTGTGGTGTCTTCTTCTGGCCGACTTTCTCACGTTTTACTTGTAGCACCTTGCGTTCGAATTCGCCAAGATTTTCGTTTGTCGGCTCATCTCCGTGCAAATGGGACAAACTGAATGCCATCCATTGCTCCACAAATTCGGTGGCATCGTTAATGGAATAGGTGAGAGCGAGCTCTATGCATTTCTCCAAAACTTGGGCACTCGGCTCTATTCCCATTTCATCAAATTGCTGTTGGAGTTCGGCTTCCATTTAGTTAGTGTCTGAATAATTTGTAAACAATTATTTAGTTATGGTTCGTAAACAACTTTTCACTCAATGGTATTTTGGCGGGAAACCGATAACCAGCTGTAATTGCCATTCACACAGCCGCAATTCGATATATTGTGGCCGATAGATTGGTATCAATGTAGTCGGTGGTATTTGGTGCGTTTTCCAACACATTTAAATAGTCAATGCAACAGAACAGACCTTTTCTCGGGCGTAAAACTAAATTAATAATTATTAAATTTTAAGTAAAACATATTAAATAGCAATGTGTGCAATATGTTAAATAGAGAGATTGTTGCGTTCACGCAGCACCAGGAAATGATGCAAAACTAGGAGCCGAAACACCACCACCACCAGCAGCAGCAGCAACAACAACAACAACGGCCCTGCAGCAACAATACAAATACAAAAACAACAACACACAAAAAACATAATTTGGTCAATTTGCATATTAAAAAAAGTAAACGAAACAGAAAGCGGGTTAGGTAATTTCAATTCACGCACAGCAGACACAAAATGAGTAAACTGGAAACGGACTCGGACAGCTCTGAGGAGTTTTTTGATGCCGAAGACACAACACCTAATCGCGCCGCAACACTCTGGTAGGTGGAGCCCCCCGTTTGGCTCCTCTAACTCACATAGTGACTCACCCTAATGACGCGCGTATTACTGTATGGTTTTTTTTTTGTATTTTTTGCTGTTGCAGTCGTAAATTGCCAGTGGATTGCGTACAGGAGTTTATCTTTCCGGAGCCAGCGGTGCGTGTAAATGCGGCCGCCTCTTCGGACAGCGATGCAACGCCCATTGGCGCCAACACGCCCGCCACCCGCAGTCCCACAAATAGTCTGGGCGCTCGGCTTAAGCAACAGGATGCGGCTGCAGCCGCCGCTGCGGTTGCAGCGGGTATTTTCGTCGAGCCCAAGCCAGTGAAGGGCGTGGTAAGTGCGCCGAATGGGAGGCATAAATTGCTTTTTGCTCTAATTTGAGTGCATGCCTTAAAGATACAAAAACGTTTTGTTAGCTGTTCAGTTGTCATACGTATTCCTCTCTAGAGCCAATCGTTCGTACCCCATATAAATTCTTAACACGTTTCGCGTTTTCCCTTTTCTGCTCTGTTGCCCACTGTGCGCAAAAAACAAAAAAGAAAAAAAAATCAATGCAAATTTCAATGTGCCGATTTCACTGCGCTTCCCCCAAAAAAATGAAAACAAAACAAATTTAATTGCCCCCTCCTTCTGCTCGGCCCCCTTCACCCCCCACTGGTCATCCATATGGTTTTCTCTATTACTCAAGCAACCCATTTGCTTTGTGTTTGTTTTTATAATTCATGTTTGCGCCCCTTTGTCAAAGGTTTGCCGCAGTTTGTCATCAGGCGGTCAGTTGCTTATAAATACAACGAGGGTTACTTAATGGGTTTAGTATAGCTATACTGACAAGCGAGAGTTTTTTCTTCTTTTATTTCGTAATATGATTATATTCGATTGTGCATATTTAAACAATATTTTATTAGTCAAGCAGAGAAAACTTTCATTTCTCATCAATCACATTTTAATAACTATTTATAGCTCTTCTTGTAGCTCATCTCGTATATATGTATACAGATTTATATATATATATATGTATAAATTGAAACATCTATTAAGGCATTTGGTTGATTTCGTCAAATATTTGTATTTGCCACTTGTTGACTTGTTTTTGTATTATTTGACAAGATGTAAATGAATTGGATTTGTGCCCAGGCACTTGTTAACTATTTATATAATTATTATAATATTGTATTAACTGAAAATAGCTTGCAAACGATTTTACTGTTGCCCCGCGCTCTGATTAACGCAATAATTATCAAAGTTGTGCCTTATCAGAATTATTACTGATAATAACTGTTGCTTCGAGCTGTTATCAGGTGTGTATTATTTATCATTTTCATTTGTTTTTTCTTTCTTTTTTTTACATAACAATTAATAAATTCTTTTTCGGTCAGGGTTTGGCCTATAAAACAGGTGTAAAACGCCTCAGCACGTTTTCATTCACATTCTACTAGCAATATATAATTAATGTGAGGGAGGCTATTATCAGGGAGGGCGGCTAGGAGGCATAGAGTAGGGTAGTACTAGCTCTTATCAAATAGCGTCGATAGTTCCGTAAATGTTGATGTTGATAACAACAAAATAGACGTAATTTGCGGCCCAGTTTCAGGCGGAACTAGACCCATTGCTTAGCTTGGATAAATAAATTACGTTTTTTGTTTATTTGATCATGTATTTACTTTACACATTTGTTAATTTGTTTGTAATTTGCTTTTTATTTTCATATTTTGTGCGCATTTGGTACATAAAAAAAACAAAAACAATAAAAAATCTTCATGGAATATGAACACAAATTTAAATGAACATATATATTTGTATATATTAAACCAAAAAATTAAATCAATAAAATATATATATATAAATATATATATGTATATGTATATCGTGCCATATAGTCTGGTAGACAACGCTTTCAAGAACTACGTAAATGCATGAACCATGATGAAGATGATAATCCAGGAAATACACTCACACCTGATTCTCAGGTATTATATCTATTTATCAAAATCAAAATCAAATTGTAGCCTTTAGCTTGTAACCGTATATATATATATAATATATATAAAGCTCAGCTTAAGCATCTTTTTTTGTTTTGCTATTCTTTGCTTTTGTTTTGATTTGTTTTTGTTATGCTTGGCTAATTTGATTGTTGTTTAATCCAAACCACAGAACAGCTCCATGGATGGCGTTTTTACCAACCGACCCACACATCCGTTTAAGGTCATTGAGAGCGACACCATGAGCATACAGAGTATGACATCATTGGGCCGTGTGGGTCGCATCTTAGCGGGCAGCATCGATCCGTCAGGTGAGCACGCATATAGCAACCGTTTCGAATTCACTCACACACACAACAATTATTTGTTCATGTTCATGTAGCAATCAGCGTTGATCGTGAATCGCTGGCCTCAATGAATGCCCAGCAACAGCAACAGCAACAGCAGCAGCAGCAGCTGCAGCTTCAACAACAGCAGCAACAGCAGCAGCAACATCAACAACAACAGCAACAACAGCAGCAACAGCTGCGACAGACACCGCCGCCCACAACCACAACAATGGCCATGTCCGCAGCCACAACAGTTGTCAATGCGGCATCAGCAACATCTACGAAGTATGTGCAACAGAGTGATGCAACAGTTGCTGCAAATCCTCCACAGATTCTCCAAGAGCCGGACGTGATAGCCAGCACCAAGTTGGCACACTCAAAGACCACCGACTCCATAACATCTAGCGGGCCGGTGGCGCCGCCGCGACGCAAGAAAAAAATCTCACGAAAATTCTCCAGCAGCTCTTCGGAGCAGTTCAACATGAACGATGGCATGCGATTGCCAGCAGCTGATACGGAGGACACCGATAGTGATACGCGGTCCGTGCAGAGCGTGCGAGATGTGCAGCAACAGCTACGTGACGACATTGTCAAGCAGTTCGAAAGCTCGCTAAATGATGTCAGCAACAAGACGTCCAATAACACGCTCACCTGCTCCTCCACCAGCACAATTGTGTCTGCCTCCGCTTCCACGGCCACCACGACACCTTCGTCGCTGGCGCAAATCGCCTCCACGAGTCATGCGTGTCATGTGCGACCCGCCTCAACGGCGGGCATCATGATGAAGCCATCGCATTCGCTGGGCAACAGCGTCACGTCCGTCTGCTCGAAACCCAGTCCCTCGAACTCGGCCAAGAGCAACTCTGCGCCAGGTCGCGTCAGGTGAGAAACTAATCTATAAATATCTATAAATTGCTTTTGGCTAATAGTTTATGTTGCTTGCAGCTCGATTGATCCAAATCAGGGTCTTAATCTCTTCAAGGCCATACAAGGCGGCTATGTGGTTAAGCCGCGTGATGAGGCGAGCAACAAGGCGCAAGGACCATCTCAGGATGAAATTGAGCGCATTGAGAAAATGCTCATGGAGAGCGCTAGTCGACCCAAGCTGGCGGGCAGTGGCTCCAATAGCTTGGGCAGTGCCACACGGTAGGCTTGAGCGAAACTTTTTAGAGAGTTAGGGAATGGATGAGAATTAGTTAAGGCAAGATTAGTATTAAATGATGAGGACAAGACAATTAACTGAATACCTAATAAGACAATAGTATTCCATTCACAAATCAAAATAGATAGATCTGGCTTTATGACAACACCTCATCCATTCCCATGCAATATCAAGGCATAGCAAATGAACTTTAGTTTAAGTTAAGTGAAATTTATTGTACATATTTCGAGGTTTCTTCGCAGCAATCCATTTGAACTATACATAATGTACAAGACTTGGAGGATGTGCCTGAAGTTAGTTAAATATATCTTAAATATCGTATATATCTTATAGATAACATCTATCGCTAGTCACTTATCGCTAAAGTTCGTTTCGACAACTGCCTTAAATGCAATTCCAAAAGCTTTAACTTATGTCTCTTTGTCGCCCTCGCAGCTATACGGCCTTGTATAGGGCTGCCAATGAGAAGGAGCGTCGCAAGTCCGCTGGAGATGAGGATGTGCTGAGGCAGATGAATATTTATGTGCGCACACGCACCAATTCGGGCAAGCAGCTGACGGACTTTGAAATACTCGAGCAAGTTCCTGTGAAGAATCTGGATACCGGCGAGAATATGCCGCTATCTGAAGTGCGTTCACCGCCAGTGCCTGAGGGCTGGAATCCGCTCTCGCTGCATATACTGAAGTTGACATCACATCTGGAGGTCATTCAGAAGGAATCGGATGAGGAAAGCGTAATTGGCATACCGCCTAGCATTGAGGGTCAGCAGCCGGATGAGGAGGAACTGGAGACGGAGGATGGCAGTCGACTTAAGAAGAAGACTGCGCGCATTAAGCGCTTCTTCGGCAGCACCATGCGTAAGACAGTGGACAAGGCCAAGTCCATTGCGTCGGAGGTGTCACATGCTCGCCACAAAGAGGATGTGGCTGATATCGTGGATGCCATGAATCCCGAACAAAATATCAAAATCAAGGCATCCTCCTCCAACAAGGGCCCTTACGAGTTCACCAAGCTGCAGCATGTTCAGGATCTCAGCGGCGAGGATACCAGCGCCGTATGGTGCATGAAATTCAGCTCTTGTGGACGTCTGTTGGCCACCGCTGGCCAGGACAAGGTCTTGCGCATTTGGGTGCTAAAAGATGCCTATCCCTACTTTCAGGTAAGTCGTGGCACATACTTCGAGGTGATATGCATAGCTAATGCAATTTTTCTTTTGCAGGACATGCGCAACAAATACAACGCGGATCAGAAATCCTCGCCAACGCCATCACAGGAGTCGCTAGTGTCCCAGCATTCTGCTGAGGAAGCGATTGCCATGGCTGCCGCCGCCGAGAAGTCCACGGGTCCCTTCATGCCGAAACCCTTTTGCACGTACAATGGTCACACCTCGGATTTGCTTGATGTTAGCTGGTCGAAGAACTACTTTATACTATCCAGCAGCATGGACAAGACTGTGCGGCTCTGGCATATCTCCCGGAAGGAGTGCCTATGCTGCTTCCAGCACATTGATTTCGTCACGGCAATTGCGTTTCATCCGCGCGACGATCGTTACTTCTTGAGCGGCAGTCTGGATGGCAAGCTGCGCTTGTGGAATATACCCGATAAGAAGGTGGCGCTTTGGAACGAGGTCGATGGCCAGACGAAGCTTATCACGGCGGCCAATTTCTGTCAGAACGGACAATTCGCTGTGGTGGGCAGCTATGATGGTCGTTGCATCTTCTACAACACGGACCAGCTAAAGTATCACACGCAGATTCATGTGCGCTCCACGCGCGGCAAGAATCGAATCGGTCGCAAGATCAGCGGCATCGAACCCATGCCGGGCGAGGATAAAATTCTTGTCACCTCCAATGACAGTCGCGTGCGTCTCTATGATCTGCGCGATCTGAATTTGTCCTGCAAATACAAGGGCTATTTAAATGTGTCATCGCAGATCAAGGGTTCGTTCAGCCACGACGGCAAATACATAATAGCCGGCTCTGAGAACCAATGCATCTACATATGGAAAACGAATCACGACTACTCCAAGCTGAGCTCGGTAAGCTAAAGATCGATTAGTTTCCATCGGCTTAGCCTGATCTAGTTTTGTCTTCCTTTAAAGGTTCGTCGGGATCGCAGCGATTTTTGGGAAGGCATTAAAGCACACAATGCTACTGTCACCTGTGCCATATTTGCGCCACATCCGGAGGCGATTATCAAACCGGACCCCGATGAAATTTCTAATGATAAGGTGAGGGTTTTGCTTAGAGAATATGTATTGTGGCTTTAGATATATTGTTTATCTTTGCAAACTTTATATAATAGCTATAACCACTCTACCTACTTTATAAAAGTTTTCAATAGGGTATTTGATGCCGTGATCATACCCTTGCTTAAGTCATGAAACAACATTAGCAGAAAACTATAAAGCACACTTTACACAGTCCATAGAGTTGGAAGCACCTTTGTTTGACTTTGTTCAATTGTTATAGCCTAATAACTTTTTTTATTTTACTTTTGCTATCTTTCCACACAGCTGGCAAACAATCAGCCAGATCCGTTGGTGGAGCAGCACAAGAAGGGCTGTGGCTATGTGCTGGTCAGTGCCGATTTCAATGGCGCCATCAAGGTGTTCATCAATAAAACGAAGCCCAAGCACAGCAGTCTGCCCTACACGGCCATTGCGGATTAATCGAGGCGCCGCCGATATGTCAATTAGTCGCTGGAAGGCAAATGTTGGGGAACAGAACCGGGCGAGGGAACGTGGGTGGGCAAACAGAAAATGTAAAGAAGGCAACAAAAAAGCGCGGAAAGCTCTTGTTTTTTACTTTTGTGTACTTGTTTTGTTTTTTCCCCCTCTGTGTGTATTTAATTGTATTTATGACAAATGTATATGTATTTTGTACGGATTAATTGAAATAGCATTAACGCTTATTTATATATTTAAACTATATCGCTATCTAAGATCAGTCAGATCATGTAATGTCTTATATATAGTATATATATATATATGTACTATATAATTATATATTGATATATGTGAATTGTTAATGGATATTCGAGGAGCGTCTCTGTGTATGCTTGACAAAACAAAAAACATATGTTTTCTAATGTTAATTATTTTCTAATGCCAATTCTGTGTGAACTGTATGTGTATGTATGTGTGTGTGTGTGTGTGTGTGTGTGTAAATTAGTTGATATTTTATTGCTTGTTATTTAAAAACAAAAACAAAAACTAAAACTAAAATGCAATTGTATATTTTTCATTATTATGCAAAGTAATTTTAATGCCACACACACATACACACACGCACACGTACACTTACTATATGACTAATAATGATAATTAGCTTGTGGTAATTATTTAATATACAATACTATATAACAATATGTGTAAAGTAAAGAAATGTGCAGCTCCTTTGGGGTATGCCAATTGTGCACTTAACTCAAGTTTCTGCTGGCATTTTTGGTATGGGCACGTGACGGCTGATACAGCTGTGGTCACAAAAATAGTAGTGCGACTGAAATCTTAGATATTGAAATTTTGTGACAGGCAAAATATTTTGAAAACAATTTGTATATATATAATTATATATGTTAATTTGAGCACTTGTTTCAAACACATTTGATCGTTTGAACACATTTCAATCGCACTACTATTTTTCTGAGCACAGCTGCATATGAATCACGTCAATAGTTGAGTCGATTGCGGAAGTCTACAAATGTGAGATTTATTTTGTGTGCGTAGAATGGATTGCCTTTTAAAATTTTACAGACTTATCTTGAATTATTCTTGATTTTACTTAGAATTGGTAAAGAAAGAAGCCATGAAAAATTAAGTTTTAATATGCAAATCTTCACAATTTTTTGTTAATTAAATTTTTAACTACATACCACATTTAGTAAACATTAATTTTCATATTCGCAAATATCTTGAAGTGGAAATATTTCATTTTATATTCAATTTCCAAGGGTACGATGGGTGCATACGCTTCTTGTTTTCTTAGAAAATAGAATTTCTAAAGATTTAAAGCCTTGAGTTTTTTCTAAACCGCTCATAATGCCCTTTACAAGAGTATTTTCGATTCGGCACTGTGAAGTTAATTACGATTTCTTCTTGCTATTGATTTTGCACGTTCCCCAGCATGCGGTATTAGAAGCGGTTGTTGAAGTGCTTCGCCAGTAAAGCAGAAGGAAGGATTAGAAGTGGCTCTCGGGAGTGTGGCTGGCGACGACAGCTATTTAGCGTAAGTTTAACCTTCATTGTTGGGGCTTCCTAATGGCCGAAGGGTGCGTTCGAGGCAGTCGAGTGTGTGTGTGTGTGTGTGTGTGTGTGTGTGAGGGATAATCCTTTGTGTGTGATTTAAAAAATGGAATGTTTTTTGAGTCAATTGTGTTGGGCATGCTTGGTAAGTGTAATTGCAGCTGGTGCTTTGCCAATTCCCGACTGCGACAAATACTCCAGACTGGCCCAAACAATGCCGGCAATATAAACATAGAAATATATATCTATATATGTATATATATATATCTTTATATATTTATATATGCTGCAGCAAATGAGCGAAACATAAAGAAAATCAACAAAAAGTGTCGGCAAATGAAAATGGGAGAGGCTTCGGTTCCCTACTTCATTTTTTATTTTTTTTTTTTTTTGGCCGGAAGAGGCGACTTCCTGAGTGCCATGGAAATCATTTGAAGTGCCTGGCTGCAGAGGGGGCTTCCCCGGCTAGCGGCTAGGCGAATTCTTATTTGGGGCGCTTCTGTGTGCTGTGGGTTGACTTCAAATATAAAGGCAAATACAAATACAAATACAAATACAAATACAAATACAAATACAAGCACAAATACAAATACGTTCACAACAACCCCAAAATCGGGCAGCAAGATTTATATGTAATGTGGAGTTTTAGAGTTCCTTGAGTAAATACTTTGTCTATGTACGTATACTTAATGTATCTGTGCCGACTTGCATTTGTCTGCAGTCAGCTGCGGACGGCTAAAATAATTGTTTAGTCAGACAGCAAAGTCACTCGAAAGACGATTAGCGTTTATGTTCTTTTTGGCGTCTCTTGCAACATGCAATCAATAAAGATTTACGTAGTTGTTGAGCAGGATAGGTTTGAGTGGTTGGGGCATGGGGCATGGGGCATGGGGCATAGCGTGGCAATGCGGCAACAACAGCTGTTGCAATGGTTGGGCGGCCGGTCGACCACAGCAGCCAGACGCCGGCGCCGGCCCTCAGCAGACCCGTTCCAAATGCCAATCAATGCACTTTTGGCCATGTGCCAAGTTACTCTTTACATAAGAGAGAGACATAGGGAGAGAGTGAGAGAGAGAGAGGAGTAGATTAAACAACGGTGCCTACAGCTACTCTTAAACTGCAGCTGAAGAGAGCTATAGAGAACCGTTTGGCTGCAGGCAACTCAACTACACTATTAATCATACTTAAGCCGAACTGACTTATGTTAGCTCATTTTAAGATTAAACATTTATTTTCCATTTATTAACATTCGCTTTAAGAAGCCAAAAACTATCACGCTGTTAATTAACAGTGCACATTAACAGCAAGCTTAAAGTCTTAAGAGAGCAGAAACGATACGGCTTTAGCAGCGCACATTTCAATAGAGATGTGCACACGGCAGTCGCGTGAGTTTGTCGTGCGCAAGCGTATCGTGAGTTGCGTTGAACATACTCAAGTCAAACTTGAGAGCGCGTCAAAAGAGAACAAACTGCAAAGCAATGTACAGCAATATAGATATAGGAAAATAGAAACGTAAATATACAAAAGAAATATCTCCAAATTAGAGTTCGTGATGCGCGTCTGAAATGAATGTTTTTGTCACGCGCACATCATTGGCATTCACACACTGACGCACCCACTCACACACACAGTCAAATTTGTAAACACACAATGCGCCGAGATTGAGCAAGGTGCGCTTAGCTCTTACATTGCTCTCAGTTTATTTCTGACTCTCGTGCAAAGCGCAACGTCGAAACGGACGGCTCG
This sequence comes from Drosophila leonis, assembly GCA_035045365.1. Classification (NCBI taxonomy): domain Eukaryota; kingdom Metazoa; phylum Arthropoda; class Insecta; order Diptera; family Drosophilidae; genus Drosophila; species Drosophila leonis. The sequence continues at coordinate 3,672,920 of JAWNPC010000338.1, read as the reverse complement.
TATGGTCGCTCGGTCGCTAATGTTGTGTGCGTGTGTGTGTTCGGTGTCGGTTTTCGGTGTCGGTGTTTTCTCGTGTGTGTTCTTCGGTGCTTGACAAATGCAATACAAATGCAAATGCAGTGTAACTAATTTACATAAATATATATATATATAAATATTTTTAACAATTTTTGAAACAAGAATTTTTTGGTCAAAAATAGCTATGCATCATGCATGTGCGTGTAGGTCTGTGTGTGTGTGTGTGTGCGTGTGTGTTGCATCGAATGCTTGCTGTGTGTCTGTGTGGGTGGATGACATTCTTTGGACCTATGTGCAGCGCCTTAGCACTTAATTAAATTAAACAAAATTTAAATGAAATAAGCCCAATCAAGCGAAAGCTCAAAGTGCAAGCTGTGTGCGTGTTTATATACATATAAAAAAGACGCTTATTGTTGCTGCAGCAAAGCCAACTGCTCAGCGCATAACTGTTTTTTTTTATCGACCAACAATTGATCGCTTATCGTAGATCGATTGATTTGCCATGACCCCAAATCGAGGCTCTAAATTCTTTGCGTTAATCAACACTTGTTTAAAACAGAACCAAAAACAAAAACAAAGAAAAAAAACTGTCGCTTTTCATGTTTTTGCTTAAAACTAAATGAAATTAGTAAAAAACTTGTTTTTGAGAATATATCTTTAAAATCTTGTTAATTTTTTTAACGTTTTGTTTGTATTCTTTTTCAATTTTATTTACTTTTAACTGCCTCGATTTCCATATTAAATTGCTAATTATGCATTTTCTTTTTTTACGGTTTTTTTTTGCGGCGTAACACAGTGCTTGAAAATGCACGAAAATCAAATTCTGAAATCGTTTTTTAATGATCATTCGTTAGATTTTCTTTCATTAAACGAACAATTTGCTGCGGCTCAAACGCTTCATTAATTTACAATTTATTCTGGGCACATTGCTGTTAGGCTTTTTATCGTTTTTATGTGCCTTTTGGCTTAATTAAGCTTTCTAACAGCTTAACTTAATTATGACGTGTTTTTTTTGTGGTTCGCCCGCAACAACACACAGAAATCGTGTAGATGCTAAAAATAAATAGAAAAGGAAAAAAAACTATTGTATTTAAGAGACTTTCAAAGCATTAAAATTTAATAATCTTGTTTAATAATATATTGCAAATATAAAAAAAATTAATGAATTTAATTTGAATACAGTGATCGTTCGAAAATTAAATAAAATTTATTGAATCATTCGAAATGTGAAGGAATAAAAAATAATTAAAAATATATTTAAAAAATATTAAATAAACAAAAATTAAATTTAATAAATTTCTAAATTCTAGTTTACGTAATGTTGATTATTTTCGAGCAAACACTGTATGCTATATATGAAATATTAAAAACCAAAACCCTTTCACTTCAAAAAACAAAAACAAAAAACTCACAGAGAATTCAAAGTGCAACAAAAACAACAACGAGCTAAAACCAGTTTCAATAAGCCAATAAACCAATAAGCAATAAGCAAAACCAAATACAACAACAACAACGACAACAACACTTAAAGAGCAACTAGGCCCGTTAGTGCGCCGCCGTGGCCTATATTCAAAATAGATCAGCCGCAGTCGCCGTCGTCGCCGCAGTCTCAGTTTCAGTCGCCATCGCCATCGCAGCAGCCATCGCAGTTGCAGTCAAAATGCTAAAAGCAACAACGACAACAACAGCAACAGCATCAGCAGCCGCCGCCGCCGTCGCTTGAGAACGCAGCTAAAAACAAGTTTTATGCTAAATAATAATAAATAAATAAATAAACGCATCGCAATACCAAAATAAAAAGTCGAAGAAGTCGAAAAGGTGCAAGAAAAAAAAAACAAGTCAGAACGTGGCCAGCGGCAGGAGTCGACCTGCCAAATACCCTGTGTAGAGTCTAAAGCCTTTGTTGCTTGACTCTAAAACTGTAAAAGCAGTAACTCTCAAACTGTGCATAATTTGTTTATTTTGTTTGGCAAATTTGCCGCAAGAACTTTTGCCTTAACATACCCCCTCTGCACAGCCTTAGTGCTTAGGGTATCAAAAGTGACCTAAAAATACGGGTTTTGTGCCGTGGAACCAATAACAACGACAACGCGTGAGAACTGAGAAGTAAATGGCAACAGCAGCCATAACAACAACAACAACAACAAACGAAATGCAGGCAACACTTGCGGTTAAGCGGCCCGGTCCGCCAGTGCCGCCCAGGCCCAAAACAGCAACTGCATCAGCAGCAGCAGCAGCAGCAGGAGCTGGAACTGTGGCAACTGCCACGCCCTGCCCGCCGCTCATACAAAAGAAGCCCACATTTGTTAGCCAACTGAGCGCCGTGGGACGCACCTTGGTGTACAAGTCGCCCTCGCTGAATCTGCAAAAGAAACAGGCGCAAACACAGACGCCCACCATGGCGCTAGTGAACAGTGCAACGGCAACAGCCGCCGCAGCAGCAACAACAGTTGCTCCCGTAACAGCAAAAACAACAGCAACAACAACAACTGCTGCACCCGCAACGGCGCCCAAGCCTCCGCTGAAGCTACGCAAAGCGCCCGCTGTGCCCACAGCCAAACCTCGAGATTCGGTTGTCAGCGTGAATCGCGCCAATAGCCTGAGCACGCAGAGCACTCCGCCACACAAGGACACCCGTCTGAGCCTGGGCAAGGTGGATTTTGAGCGGGCAGGTCTATTGCCCGCTGCACAGCCGTTGCCCAAGCCGCGCAAGATTGTCCAAATGCCGGTGGCTACCATGGATGTGGAGGATGTGCCCGTGAGCAGCATCTTTAGGCGCTCGAAGACAACGCTGGACAGTCCGCTGTCCAGCCAGGGTGGCGGAGGCAGCTATTTGGGCGGCAAAACCGTGGAGTTTAAGAATAATCTCAAAAATGCGGCCGAACGTCTGTTCTCGGAGATCATCATTAGCCAGACGCAGAAGCAAACTCTGGCCGATACGACTATTATAACCAAGCATGAGCGCGCCATACAGCATCAGGCACTGTTGGAGCAGGAGCTGGCGCAGGAGCGGCACAAGCGGCAGCAGCAGAAACAACAACAGCAACAGCAACAGCTGGAGCGGGAAAAGAAACAGGAGTTGGAACAGGAACAGTTGAGCCAGGTGATTCAAGCGGCAGGCAACTGCACGCGCATCAACATAAATGCCACCAACATCCAGGCGCAGACCCAGACCCAACCCAAATCGAAGCCAATCAAGAGCTCTGTCAGTGCGGGCAATACGCCCGAGAAGAAGCATGCCTTCCACGAGCTGCTCATCTCGGAGCTGGCGGCTATGCGCAATCGTGCCTGCTCGCTGGAACAGTTGCCCACTAAATGGCAGGCCACGCCCACTAAGACGCGTCAGCGCTACAATTCGATTGAGGATGCGGATACGGAGGATGTGGATGCTGATAATGTGGAAGATGCCGATGGCGATGAGGAGGATGACACACTGACCTATGCGGTCAATAAATCACTGAAGGACAATGCAAATGGCAGCTCTACGCCACGCAAACGTTGCCCCTCCGGCTGCTCCTCGGACTCGTCGCCTTATGGAACAGAGCGCTCGCAGCGCATACGTACATCCGACTGGATTGAGGTGGGGGACAATGGCAAACAGGTGACCCTCACCAGCTGTCACATTAGCTTGGAGGACTCCGGCATGGAGGATGAGGAGCGACTGGATGATATGTCATCGTCGGGCGTAGGCGATAGCTGGGACAGCGTCAAGGAAGCTGAGCGAGAGAATGAAAAACGTTGTCGCAACGTCAAACGGTGAGTCAAAGATTTACAAATTTTTGTCGGGGTATTTACGGCTATATACTATATAGCCAACTGTAATATAAAGATGATATAATGGGTTATTTTAGGACATTTTGTGTAGAATTTAATGCATCAACTGAGTTCATCAAATGCAAAGAATTATTAGAGATGAAATATGAAAAAAATATAATAAAAAAAAATATAATATATATATAGTTTTCGCTCATCTATGGTGCTTTAAAATATGACACAATAATTTTTTTTTAAGGAATTTTATATTATTTAATCTAAATTAGACAAATATGTAATACCTAATATATAATATAATTAATTATTATACTTTAGTATTCAATTTAATTGGAATGGGTTATTCCCATGTTGCTATGACACTAAAGTTTTCTAGTTCAATCTACGATCAAATTTACGCCATGGATTAAAGGGGAACTTTTCATTTTGAGTTTGGAATGCGATTCGTGTGTAAATTTTTATATATTTTTGATCACGTGTTGAACTAAGTGTTTTCTATATAGATATACTGTCCTTTTATATTACTTATTTTACTTGCACTCTCTGTTCAAAGCTTTACAAATTTCAGTTTGTGTAAGTACAGTAGTACCTCAGTAATGAAACATTTATGTGCCTTGATAAGTGTGTTATTATGTAGACATATTTAAAACAACCCCATGTGACTCACTCGAATCGTTAATCTTTATTCTCATTTACAATCATCTGCTTGCTCTGGGACAAATAGTTTTATCGAGTATGAATAAGAGAAACTGGTTATATGGATGCTCATGACAGACGACGATATAGTAGAACATATACAGATATACCAGCTGTGTTCATGAAAATAGTAGTGCGACTGAGCACTGACTAAATTTTAGACATCATTTAGTGATAACAATTTGAAATTAATATTAAATAATATAATAATATAGTAAATAATAATATAATATATTATTAGATGATTTTTCAGGACTTGAGATAGAAAAGTAAACAAGATTTAGTTGTTCATAAAAATAGTAGCGACTACTAAGGTCAGGAAGGCGGGGACATTAGTCAAACTTATTTTATATTATGTTTTATGTATGTATATATGGAAAATGAAACGAGAATTATATGTCTATATATATATAAATATCTTAAGGAAATTAAAATAAAAAGATATATATTTATTTACAAATATAAAAATATCTTACGTGATTAAGAAATTACCTTTTATAAATATTTTACAAATATGTTTATAAATTATTTTTTACATATTTTTATTTAGTGCAAACTCAAATCGTGCCTTTGCTGCAGTTTCTAAGCATTATTCTTTACAAGATATTTGAATTATAAGCATTTACGTGACCTTTTCAGGAACTCACAGTAAATAAAATACCCTGAATTCCTTAAATACATACAAAGATACATATATATGTATATATATATTGTTTTATGTTTAAGGTTTGCCTGCATTTTCATTGATTAGTTTCTAGGAAATGCTGTCAAATGCCATGAAAATTCCTGTTGACAGGATAAATGTAGTGGAAAAATGAACGTCGTCGTGTGGACCAGTCCCTATTATTTCTATTAAACGGCAAAAGGGCACGTGCAGAGGGCTGAGCGAAGGATAATGCTCATTGTCGACGTCATTGTCCTTAATTAGTTGCGGCTGCTGTCAACCTCATTGACAGACCCTTTTTGCTACCCTCTGACTACCCTCGCCTGTCTATCTCTGACCCTTCCGAAAGGTCGTAAAAATGTTTTTGCCACTTGCATTATCAACAAAACGTCGAAAAAAACAAGTAATATTGAATTGGTTGGGCATGTCCAACTAGAGAATATCCTGAATTTGAGTGTTTATTGACTGAATCTGTCTTTAGATCAAAAAGTAGATTAATTCTAGTAGATAGTCAGAAGAAATAGACAGACAAAAAAGAGCGAGAGATTGAAGGAGATATAGAGAGACTGAACGATATCCAGATGCTGACAGACATAGTTAGATTGACTCAGCATGTCAACTGATTAAGAATATATTTACTGCTAAGATCGGAAAGGCTTCTTATCTTCGTCTACATCATACCCTTTCGCAGCCATTTTCAATAAGTGAAGGGTATACAAATCAATAAATACCTATGCCAGCAACAGGAAGACGCGATAAGATAAGAACGTATCCGACTGAGGTACACACAGATCGAGCGAATAACTGTTGCCTGCCTCTGTCTGCGTTTGTTTACCTGTTTTAGGGCTGGCTGTGACTGCTGACTGCCGACTGCCGACTGCCGACTGCCGACTGTGGCTGTGGCAGTGGGCGTGGCTGGTGCTTGCAAATTCACAACATGTGTAATTTTATTTATGCGCTTACCGCAATTATTTCACCGAGTTTCACTGCGCTGACACGCTTTACATGCCCTGGGCCAGCACTTGAGATAGCTCGTATCTCACAGATACATTCATGCATTGTCTTTTGTCTTTGGCTGCGCTCATGCAAATTGTTCGGGTTCTCTTTTCATTTTTTTTTTTAGTTTTTAGACTTAGATGCGGTTTGAACAGCTTTGCCTGGTTTATTTATGCTTTTTTCATGTTCGTTTTTTTTTCTTCGCTTTATTTTGATAAATTATTGCTGACACCATTTCAAAGGTGTTGTTGTTGCTGCTGATGTTGCTACTGCTGCGGCACGTTGCATGCGCGCGCATTACGCTCGATTGCAGTTGCTGCAACTGCAACTGCAACATCTTGCAATATTTAACAACAACTGTCTGGCCAAGTTAGCGTCTACTTATGTCTCCTCTCTATAAAGAAACAAATAAATATATATGTATATATATTTATTTACTATGTATATTTACACTCATATACAAATACATATATAAATATGCTGTGTGCATTTAATTTTTCATAAATGCTTATTTCAACAAATCCAAACTCGTTTTCCAGCCACTGTGCGATATTCAAAGCGTTGTTATTATAACTGCGCATATAACACAGCAACTCTGCTTAATACACGAGGGCTGTAACAGGGGTTTGTTAACAAATTGATTGTCAGTTGTGATTACAGAGCAAAGAACTATGAGCAAATCAACGTAGCAACGTTGTTTTCATAAGTATATCATATAGTCATGGTACAAGTGAGATTTTTGCTTGTACTTGGAGAGTTGTCGTAGAAAACTAAGTACAGCTCATCTATCATGCATTGATATATTTATTTCTTTAATTTATTTTTCTGGGATATATTTTAGATTTAATTTGCAAATTTCATTTGTGAAAACTAAAACAAGGTTTTCTTAAAAACTGCTCAGAAATTTTTTCGAAAAATATATTCTCTATATTTTCATATTCATATTTGTCATATTTTTAAATTATTTAATTTAGGTAAATATTTATTTGAAAATATTTTAATAATATATTTAAATATATGTAGTATATATGTATATCTATTATATGTATATATTCCCCATTCTACCCTCGCGCTTATGAGCGCACTGTGAATATTGCGAGACGTGTTTGCGGTGTGCTCAATGCTGATTATCGTGACTCACATTGTTTGGCATTTGCTGCTGATCACACACACACACACACCAATACCTCTATGTTTATATGGTATATTCAATATAAATGCAAATACAATTCGTACGATCGTAAAGACTCATACGCAAAGCTCTTATATGCGGGTCGCGAAGCTTGTGAAACTCGCCCAAGCGTAGCGTCTCCCAGAGAGTCTTTAACTATCTGTCTCTGTCGTGCTCTCTATATTGATTAGTCATACAGTTTACGTGCGACGCAATGAGCCAAATGCAATGGTAGTTAACTTCTTCCCAGACGCACACACGCACACACACACATATATATGTATATCCAGACAATTATGTTTTCTTAGCATGTTCATAAAATTTGACACCTAGAGAAAGCTGTGAAAATCTTTATAGAACTCGCCAATGAATCAGCTGATCAATTCGCACGCACACTCCACTTCTATAGTTGATTATGTTTCTTCTTCTTCTTCTTCTTCTTCTTCTTCTTTTTATGAGTAATACTATTCCCGATTCGCATAGAACAGTTATTCCAATGGCAGCGATAAAAACAATTTGGCGCATATCTCTGAAAACATGTGTCGACTGCGAACCACAAACTTTCGTTAGAAATTATTTCTTTCCTCTTATATCATGCCATCGTATTGAAATTTGTAGATATCGAAAAGATATTTATTGTATTAATAGTTTAAAATTGGCGGATGTGATTTGTTTATGATTGGTTTAATATGCATTTAATGAGCACTTAAAAATTGATTGATTTTTACCTTTTTTGGGCTAGGCTTGCGTGCTCCCATTTTAACACAAGTCTATTGAGCTGAGCATCTGAATTGCATCTGAATATGTTTCAAATATTTGAAAAAATTGGGTATTAAGTTACCAAGTGGTATTAGACTACCAAACAGAGGCTCACATCCGGCAAGTTTATGGATGTATTAGCCAAAGCTTATATTACAGTGATATTAATATCTTTATTACTAAGTGGTAATATATTGTATTTAGACCATAATATTCCCTATGTTATTCAGTTTCAAATAAACAATTGAAGTTAAAAGCTTATACTAAGACATCTAACAACTTGTGTCTGCTCTCGATCTTTTCATATAAACATTCGATAACTATTTAAATTGTGTCAAACAGTTAGGAATATGCGAATAAGATATGCAAGATTTATAGCATATAAATGTATTGTTAAACAAGCTTAAAAGAAAGATCATAAGAACAGATAGAAGTAAAGTCACGCTATACAATTTATCTAAGTAAGTAGATTAGTAAACTGGCCAGAGAAAAAGATTTGGTTGATACCAACGAGGTATTAGAATATAAAATAAAATCGAGTGTTAAAAAAATACACTTTTTCAATAAAAATAATTACTTGAACATTTATGTATTGTGTAATCTACTACAAACGAATAATTTATTCATTTATAATGAGAGAAATTAATTCGATGGTTTTTAAATTAGAGCTGTTTTTTGTTTGTTTTCAATTCTTATTTTTCCAATACTGTATCTTCACCTAATCGTATATGTATATATATCTGTTATATATCTGAAAAAATGCCAATTGGCTGCCAATAGGGCGCTCTAATTGAGTTGTTAATAAAACTTACTTATAGCTGTGCGTCAGGCTGTCCGTGAAAGCTTTTCTATGGTCGCTCAAAAACCAATTATCCGTCTTCACATAGCAAATCAATTTGTGAGGCAACAAAAAAGAGAGAGAAAAAAAAATGCTTTTATACATATGTGCATGTAGAGGAAAAACTTTTGATGTGCTTCTTTTGTATCGCTTTCCGATGCAATTTCCTTGTGGCTTCCTTCTCTCTACCCCAAAAAACCAAAAAAAAAACCAAACCGAAACTGATTAAGCCATTAAAAATTCAAGCGCAAACTGTGTGCGCAGACTAACGAGCTTTTGATTAAATGATATGCTGCCTGAAGTATTTCTTTCTGTTATTTTTCTTTTTTTTTTGGGGGGCATGATTTAACGCATATAAATATTGTATAAAGTTATAGAGTAATTTTCAATCTGAATGAATGCAGGCTGTGGATATGCTGATGATATGATTAATAAGCCACTTTCATATATGCCTAACAAAAAGGGGCAGTTGGGTTATTTCTCTTTGGAAGCTTAGATTGTTTGTAGATATTTGAATACAGTAATAGTGAAGGTTTTAAGCATAGTTCTTCTATTTTATTTTTACATATTTTAATATTTACTTATAATATTCAAGCTGATAAGTACTTCAAAGTAAAGAGTTTGAGCAGATTTATAAGTTTTTTCTTAAAATAAATAAAAATATATAAGTAAATTTACGAATTTTGTATCTTTCTTTTCCTTAAGTCTTTTATTAAATCAAAAGTTAACTGTTCATTTTTCTATTAGTATTTCCCTAACAGACAGTTGAGTAAAAGAAAGAAAAATGCATTTTGTCTACTCAGCTCGAAGCACTTTCTACGTGCACAGTAATTTTCCTTATTGGTAATTGGACTGTGGCCACATTAGAGCTGTTCTATCATTAGTTTTCACTTTGCATTTTCCACTATTTGTTGTTGTTTTTTTTTTTTTTAGTATTTCCGACGATAAGTGCAACTCGAGTCGGTCATTGGCATTTAAACTCGCTGCTCGCAACTTCTTGAATTCATTTCATTTGGCAATTGATGGGCCCATTTGTTGCTGTTCGGCTTTTCACTTGCCCATTAAGGAAAAACAAACGTGAAAATGCTCAATTCAATCATAAATTTCGCCCCCCTCAACACACACTCTCTCTCTCTATCATTCTGTCTTTCTCTCTCTCTCTCTCTCGCTCTTTCTCTCAGTTGCGATAACAATGCCGTAATTTGGCGCGCAGTTTTGTTTATCTAACTAACTCCGATGCAATCCGATGTCGACAATCGCGCCGTGCCGTCCCCTTTAATTGAAGTGTGCCTTTTGTGGCTTTCATTGCACTTTTACTCAGATACCTATGTAGCTCTATATATACTCTATATCTATGTAGCTGTATGTATGTATGTATGCGTGTGTGTGTGTATGTATGTATCTATGGAGATGTCTATGGCCGATCGATGCGGCACGTCAATGGGCGATTAACAAACCGAATTCGTGCAAATAATTAAAGGGGCTACCAGATACCAGATGCCAGTTGCCAGTTGCCAGTTGCCAGTTGCCAGTTGCCATTTGCCAGATTGTGGGGCATAAATTTAGTGGCAACCACTGTGCAACACGCTGGCAACGCTGTAATTACAAGACTTTGGCAGCGACGCATGCGCCGACATTTTTATTGCCGCTGCTTGAGGATGTGGCGCAGCAGCAGCAGCAGCAGCAACAACAATAACAATATCACAATAAAGCATAATCCAATTTGCAAAGCAAATCCATAAACATGAGACTCGCAGAGAGAGGCCGCCACAGCAATAGCAATAGTCACAGTTTTCTATTTATTTAATGCAATTTGCCATTTTCCATTTTGGTTTTTAGTTTTACGCTCTTGTACCCTATGGCAATTAAGTGTGTTTGAAGGGTATATAGAATTGAGGGAGCTGTTATATGGCATGAGGCAGTTGCCATATACTATGGACATTTTTCTGTAAATTGATAAGGTTTTCGATTTACTGTGATCGAATTGAACTTTGTCAATTTGTGGACATTTTTAGGAGATTTTAACAACTTTAGATTTAAAATATTATTATCATAAATTTTTAAATATTTTTTTTATGAGACACAAAATATTTGCTCAAATAGAAAAGGAAAAGAGTTTTCAAATCTTTTTCTAATAAACTTTTGCTCCATGTTTTTGGAAGTATCTTAAATAAGATATTCAGCAATTATTGTAGTTTGTACAGCTCACAACATATGCAGGGTAACTTCAGGTCGAACTTATTTTTTATAGTTAATTTTTATTATTTACAGCAATTTTTGTTTTGTTTTGATCGAAATCGAATTGGAAGGAAGCCGCTAATGCGCATTTTAAAATATGAAATGCTTGAATTTAAATCACACAGCGCTCAACTCTCGACTTGATGCAAGTTTTACTGCTTATGGCTCTTAAATATATTATTATGCCAATAATATAATTTATCATATATGCCCGGCCGGGCACTTGTATGTGTGTGTGTGTGTGTGTCGGTCTCTGGGGGCTGTCGGACGCGTCGTCCGTTTCCTATGTTCGCGCAGTGGGTAAAATGCAAATTGTAAATTGCATCTTACAGATGCAGTTTTTCTTATGCCTGTGCATAAACGCAGTTATATACACAACACACACATATACAAATATATATATACACACTGATGCTGGCTAAGCAGTTGGCATCGTGGATTATAAAATAAATTCAATCAAAGCGAAAGCAATTGCAACACTCGCAACAGGCGGCAGCAACAACAAATGCAACTGCAATGCGGTCACCCGACTGCCTGCTGTTATTGTTGCTGTTGCTGTTGCTGCTGCTGCTGCAACTTTATTTTAATTTAATTGCATAACTGAGCAACAGTTGTCCGTTGTCAAGAATTGCCAACCATTTCCGTACACAGCACCTTTAAGCACTCTCAGCAGATTCTGCGTATTTCATAAGTTTCGTAATTTCCAATGGAAATTGTTTGACAGCTTTTCCTAGACTGACACCGTTCATCAAGCTCGACATGTCAATAATGGCTTAAACTCTTCTCTGATTATTCATTTGACAACAGCAAACATAAATTATTTCTTTGATTATTGCTTGTTAAATTTCTGATTATATGTGACACATATTAAATAAATATTTGAAATTTCTGTTTGGTTTTCTTTGGCAAAGTTCAAGTTTGCGCCAGTGCCAGTGGAGTGAGACACTCCTTAAGAGTTGTCCAACTTTTACTTTTCAGGCTGGATGACTATAATTCCAATGCAAGCGGCATGGGCGTCGCTCTATGGCGAGCTAACATAAGAAATGTGCACAAATTTACAGGGAATCAATGGCCTGTCATGCACTCCGGACCTCCCTCGATCCAGTTGCTATAATTTGAGTTAAAAGTCTTAATTTACATGCTCCAAACATTTTCATCCAAAGTTTGTTTTTCTTTTCATTTTATTTTTGCGGCACATTTTCAGTTTCGTTTGGCTTAGCGATTTGTTTCCTTTGAAAAATGCTGCGCATGCGCAGCAGCCAGAGAGAGAGAGAGAGAGAGAGCAGGGAGAGAGAGTGGGAGGGGGCGGCCTAATAGACATTTGCAAATGATTATTAAAAACGAAACGAAAACTGTGTCGTAATAGCGTCGACAACGCGAAAGGCAACGCTAACTGCAAACTCCAAATCCAAATCCAAATCCAGCTTCAAACAGCGCGCGGCGACTCGCTGCAGCGCGCCTCGAGAGACTCTCAATTTTCAAGCATAATTTTCTGGGAATTGCAACAGCAATAAACATCAGCAGCAGCAGCAGCAGCGGCAACAGCAGCAACAGCAACAACAATGGAAATGTTTGCCTTTGGGCAAATGCTGTCGCAGTTCGTTTATTTGCTTCTCTATGTTTATCCAGATATCATTTGCATATCGGCATATTTACATGGAAATTCTTAGATCATAACTGAAGCAATAACCATTTGAATACTCGCTCATGCACTCGTAAGGGGTATACTCGTTTTTCTTAGATTTTTCCATCCTTGTGCTCAATCTAAGAGACCTTTTTCTATGGCATATCTTGTATATATATATGTAAAGGCTTTTCGAAGTAACTTTTCAATATTTTTTCCTATATCTCGCTCAAAACTCTCATTATTAATATTACGCAGTCGCTAACATTCGCCTGCCTTGTTTTTCCTTCTTAAATCAAACATTTTGTGGTCTCTGTGTCAAGAGTTTCCTTATGGCACTTCAAGCGGAAATATTCCCCCTACACATTTCCTGACCTCGTCTATTTGTGCAGCTAAAACAACAATAACAACAACAACAACAACATTTCGAATGCTTCCTTAAGAAACATTGACATACGGCAAAGCAAATAGTGCTTCGGGTCAAAAATTTGTGTTTCTCTGACAGCTGGTCAGCAGTTGGTTCCTCTATTTTTAACTTCATTCCATTTGTTTGTTTATATTGTGGCTATGATTGATGACGTGCTGAAAATAATTGCCATGTTATATTTTACGCACTAACTAAGTAGATTTATATTTATTTTTTTAGATCATTAAACTAATTTCAAGGTGAGCCTTTGATAGAGTTTTCATAACAATATTCTCGCACTGCGGTTGAGCTTGACCTTACGGTTTGTCTGGAGGCTTGATAATGATATGCGTGCTTGATTTTGAAAGTTGTTAATGATATATATACATATGTACATATATAATATATACAGTATATATAGAGAAAAAGTCAAATATATATTTTTGCAAAAGAAAACATAATATATATCGTTTCGGCTTTTATTTCCTTTTTGACTATTTTACTTTGCTTAATCTACAACTTGCCAAATAGATTGTTAAAGACTTAGTCTAAGACCTGCAATATCAATCATATTACAAGGTTTAAGCAATCTTAAAGATCTGTTGATTTCTCAAAATCCCACACTCTGCACCTGAACTCGGGATCAACAGTGTCTGCGAATCATTACACAAAGCCATCAATTGAAGCTAATGAATCAGAATTGATTTTAATGATCAGCAGCATTCAAAATTCCAAACACAATTTGGCCACAGCGTGCAATTCTGCTCACCCGACTCTACCCTACCCGCCCCTTGCCTAATGTGTGGGCTGGCGACTGCGTTGGGTCCATGGTGCGAACGTATGTAGGTGTTTCTCATTTTTGCCATTTCAGCAGGCAAAGACACGAGCATAGATTGAAGCCAAGTTTAGACTAATAACACAGAAATGTAAAATCACGCAAAGCAATCATAAATTATGAACACTACGAAAGGCTATGGAACTGCGCGAGTGAGGCCGACGTTTGGCTGTGCCTCATGTGGCTGTCATTCAGTCCGTCAGTCCGTCAGTCAGTCAGTCAGTCAGTCAGTTAGATTGATGTTGTTGTTGCGGCGTTGTAATTATGATGAGTGCCACTCGCTGCCAAAGATACACACGCCAGATTCAGTTGCCCGCGAGTGTGAGAACCGTTAAAGCATGGCAAAGCGACTCTAACTGAACAGCCGACCGAGAGACTAACTGACTGACTGACTGGCTGACTGATTGACGGACTGACAAGTGTTATGCCTCTGTTTGTTTCAGGTACCAAAAAAAATAGTTTTAGATGATGCGACAGAAATGCAGGTTGAACGCACCGAAAAGCCCCCAAAAACAACGGCCAACCGGCAAGAACAACGATTTAATACCCTAGCGGAGTTATAAGAGTGTGGTATAGACTAAGTCGAAGCTCAGAGTTTGTTAAAGATATAGTCGAATGAAAGGTTCTTATGGGAATTATATTAACATATGTAGATCAAAGCTAAGAGAACTTCAACATGAGAATGAAATTGTTTGTTCAGAAGCTTAAAGCAGAGATATATGCATAAATCAAATACATATAATATATATATTAATAGATCAAAGCAGATATATAGGTATATCTACTTATACGCCACTCTTGTCAAAATATGAATACCCTATGCTCGAGCACAAAGTGACAACTTGAAATAAGTAGCACAAAGTGCGCGCAGTGCTCGACTCAGAAGTTTTGGTTACGGTTATGGGTTATGTCGTCTAAAGTCAGTCAGTCAGCCAGTTAGCCAGTCACCATACACGGTCTTTCGTGTGCTATTCTATGTGAAATGTAAGTTCCTCATAATCATCATAATTGCTAAGCATCTGACACTTTACTGTAACCGATTGTGACTTTCAGTTGGGGCTACCAGTTGAAGCTGAGAGCGCTTACAGTGACAGCCGCTGATCTGCTTTATGGGCCTGGGTTGGGAGGTAGTCTTACTTTGACTGTGTATGGTGTGTGAGCCGTCACAACACACAGACAGACTCTCAAGTTTCAGATTCTTGAAGATTTCAGCGTCAAACGGTACTTTGCTCTTTGTTTGGGGGGCCTGTTCTATGCAGCATTTTCCAGCTGTACAAATATTTGGCTTTGTATTAGCTTTGGGTCAAGTGTAAAGCCGGTGCAACTTTCTATACGAGTTTCTAACGCTTTTAACACTGAGCTATTATTATGATTTTTTTTTTCATTTTTTTTTTTAGAATATAACAAAGATGTTTGTTTAAAACAAGATTTCAACTTATTTCATTTTTTTAGCACTTGTACTTAGAAATTTTTGGTATTCTCTTCTGATTTATATTAGAAGATACAAAGGACAATAAAATTTGTTTTTTTTTATGTTTTGTAGAAGTTATTTGAAGATATATTTCTTATAAGCTGATCAAACTCTCTTCAGAGTGCGAGCGAATTTCGAGGTCAGATATGATTGAAACCGAGGATCAGTGGTATATAGTATACATAATTATATACAGAGCTGTTAAGAATTCCGTTTGAATGGAAATTCAAAATGGGTTTTTGTTCTGAAAACCCATTTTGAATTTCCATTCAAATGGAATTTTTAACAGCTCTGATTATATAATATATGTTTTTCTACTAATTTATAATTTCACTTATTTCAATATAAGTCAAATATAAAATCAGAAAAATTCCCACAACTTATCAATCAAGCATCGCATATAAATTCCACTTATATTGTTTTTTTTTTCTAAACAGAAGCGATAATTTAGGTCATTATCTATTTTGACCTTCTATTGAGTTCTTTTCTTTCGTCTTTTTCTTTGAATTTTTGGCACTCTTTAATTTTGGATTGTCTAAATTTTGGCATCAGTTTATTGTTTCGTTATTGTAGAGCTTTTATAGACAGTTTGATTCTTGTGGAAGCACACACCATTCACGTCTATCTACATATATTTCTTATCTTTATCTGCGATTCGTTTTTCATTCCCACAAGGCAAAAATAAACGCACTTTAAATTGATGTGGACAAGCATATAATTTATTTATTGTCTTTTCTTGTTTTGCCGGCATTTTCTCTTATAGTGTTGCCATTAGATAATTAAGCAATTTTTGCAGCTGAACTTTGCTAATTTTATGCAGACTCATTGACGTGAGAAAAATAGAAAATAAAAACAGTAAATTTGTAAAACCGAAAGCTTAAAAAACAGCAACAGCAGTCGTAGCAGCAGATGCGGAAAAATTGGCCAACTTTGTGAGCGGGTTCGACCTGGAAGTGGATGTTGATCTGGACGCACATGCGCGTAGGTTGCCCGACTGACTGGCTGGCCGACTAGCTGTTTTGGCCTGGCTTACATAAACCCACATGACGCTACAATTGGTGTTTTATTGTACCCTCAGCTAATTGAAAATGGATATATAGGGTATATGGCTTTCATGGCAGCCTATGTAACTGACAAAAGGTAAAAACCTCATTAGGTCTATAGATACTTGAGCAGAAGGGAACGGTCTCCAGTCCAGTTAACCATGTACTTTTATCTGTCTTTATCTTGGCTTATCTAAAAATCATTTAGATCTATATCTACACATGCATATATAACAAGCAGACCAAGCTTTTTGAAAGCCTAATGAAGAGTATTTCCCATTCTCGATACTTTGCCTAATGCAAATTTTCAGGCTTAGGGTATCATTTAGCCGAGGTGCTCTACTTGCTTACACTTTTATTTGTTACACTGTTTGTTGCTGTTGTGTGTTGCGTTAATTTATAACATTAGCCGTGTGTGTTTGGTTGGCCAAAAAAAAAAATACAAACAAAAATGAAGCGAAAAGAAAATTGTCAGAAAACTGAAGCCGCTTACGAAATGCGGCGCAGACTTGTGACGAGCAGAGAGCACCTCTTGGCCACAAGTGAGCTTGTGTGTTGCCCCATTGGCTGTGGCTGTGGCTGTGGCTGTCGCTGTGGCAGTGCTGTGGTCGCAGCTACCGGAAGCAATTCGGCACTTAATGCACTTGGAGCTCACAGTTTTGCGCTACAAAATTTGAATTTGAATTTCAAATTTTTGAATTTTCGAGTTCAGTTTTTGCCCAGGCTAGATTCCGGCTTGCCAGCAACTTGGCAGCAGCCGGTTTTTGATTTTGACTCTCTGGTGAATTTCTAGCCGAGCCTCGGCTAACGATTGCGTATCTATGTATCTGCGTTTTACAATCAGTCTAAAATAAAGTTTTGTATCTTTTGCGCACTTGTCTCACCTTTTGCTTGGTTTCGTTTATTTCTTGTACATATTTTTGTTTTTATAAATTTAAACTCAAGTGCTTTTGGCGCAATTGAACTTTATGAGTTTGTTGTGTATTGCCCCAAAATAGCAGCAATAGCAACAGCAACAGCAGCAGCTGCTGCTGCTGATTTGTATCTTATGGATACAAAACGAAACTATGCAGTCAAGTGCGCGCATTGCTCAAGTTTCCTGCTCCAATCGGCCACACTGACTCGCCAAGTGCTTTGACTTTTGTTTAGCTCTTGCTCTTGCTGCTGCTGTTGCTGTTGTTGTTGCTGTTATTTCGGCATTTCACTTGCTTGGAAATCGCCTTGCTATTAGCCAAATATGTACAAAGCGCTGAACGATGATTTAAACACTACAGATTTGGCAATACACCCCCAAAAATAACCTGCAGGTCTTTCATCATGTTTAGCCCGAGTCAAAAGAATTGTGATAAGATTGAGGAATAGTTAAAAGACTAGAGTATTTCTGTTTGCTTGGCTATTCTTTAAAAAAAATGTGAAATATAAATAAATATTCATAAAAACTATGAGTAGATATAATAAGTGAAGGATTTGTTCTTTTAAGTCTTGTTTTCTTTATGGGCTAAACTATACAGCTGAGTCGATATTAGCAGCTATGTTTTGTTGATTCTTTGCAAACTAGTCTCACATGTCGAAAATGGACTAAATGTTAGCTATGCTTTGGGAATGAAGTATAAATTTTAAATAAATTCATAGCCACACACATGTATAATAATTGTTTTAAGCTTTCTTTTCGTTAATAGCTAAAATAAAAAGCCGAGTCGATACAAAGTAGCCTTTCATATCATATCAAATGTACAATTCGAAATGGGTCAGTTCGAATTACTATATGACAGCTATGCCTTAGCAACAGTCAACTATATGAATCTTTCCGGAAAATGTCTTCAAGAGCAAACAAATAAAATCATGTCAAAAAGCATGTTTTTTTGGCATTAATATGTATTCAAGTCTCGACTCGAATTAGATATCAAAACTCTGAAAGCTGTAAAAGTCAAAATTCAAGTCAAGGCTCAAAGCAAGCTACGTGTTTAAGTGTATTTTCGTTCACATTAAATATCAAAATATCAAGCCCAAACTAAAGATTATGACTTCAAATTGTAGTATTATTTAAGCAAAAGCTTAGTCAATCGACTAAGATTTATACACAAATTTTGAGTAAATCTTATTAACTCAAAAATCCCAATTTAATCCCATGGTATTTGTCTTATTTCCTAGTAATTTCATATGCACAAAAAACCTTTGAATGAGGAGCTTTAAATGTATTTATAATATAAACATATTTAATATATCAGCAAATAGTTAAATCATGTTTATATCAGTTCGTTTTATGGGGTTTAAGACAACAATAACTGGATTTTTTGCATTCAAAGTTTGTTTCTTTTCGTTATGGTTTTTTTTTAAATAAAAATATTTGTATATTTTTACCTTTAGTTTTCGTATTTTTTTCCGTAAATAATTCAGCAAGCATATTTGATATATTACCAGACGACTTTCGCTTTTGTCTAGTTTAAGCAGGTAGTTTCTAGCCCAAAAGAAAAAAGACCAAAACACAATACCGAAGAAAAAAATCCAAAACCCATCGACCCATCGTTAAAAGCCAAAGCGATGACAAGGTGCATAAATTAAGAAAACCCTCCCGCCCTGCTATTCGCAAAGGTGTTGGCCACATTTCTCGATGTTTGTTTATATTTCTTTTGCTTTTTCATTTATTTTTATTATATTTTGTTGGTTGGTTCTACTAATCAGAAAGCCGAAATCAAATTTCGCTTTTCGTTCGGAGGCGAAAGAGAAACCCGAAACGAATCGTACGGAACCCGGGTCACCGGACTAAACGAAATTTGTTCGTATTTGGGTAACCAAACCAAAACTGCGGCGACTATGTGAAATCAACTGTTGCTTCTTCTACTTCGTATGCTTGTTCGTCTCTTTCTTCTTGTTGGCTTATTTGCATATGATTACTTGGCTGTTTATTTAGAGATTTCACAAATGAGCAGCTCAAGCAGCTGAGCTTAGAAACCGACTCAACTTCACGTCAAATTGGCCCAGAAACCAGATCAGAAACCCAGGGTATATCCCGTATAGTTTTACCATATTGAAATGAAAGCGAATGTGATTTGTGAATCGTGTAGAAAGGTGGGGGCGTTGTACGAGTACGTGAGAGGCCCTGCATATAAATCCACTGATAGCATTTCATTTATGGCTATGAAAGCGCATTCAATTCCACTCAGCACACACACAAAACACTGAGCTTGACCCTCTTTCTCAGCTCAGCTCAGCTCGTTAAATGGTTTTGTTATTGTTTCTCTCTGCTTATACACTTGTTGTGGGTCTTATGATACTGTCACGAAATGTGTAACGTATTTACGATATGATATCTCTTGTTGTCATAAAATATTTATATGTATTCTTAGTTTTTGAGTCATTAAAGCTATTTTCAAGTTAATCTTATGAAGCTTTGTATCATATCCATCATTCGTTTAGCTATGAACAAAGGATATAGAAGGCTATAATGTATTTATATCATTAGGAGATCTAACATTGGTTAACTAACATTGGCAACTAACCATTGGCATTCACTAATTTCATTCGGATTATACAAGTTTTTTCTTGTATTTTATTTTGTATAATAAATCTAAATTGCAGTTTACTTATCGAGCTGATGCTTATGCTTCGTCTTTAGTATATTGGTATGTTATATTTAATTTATAATAAAATATGCTCATGAAAGAGTATTTAATATTTCCATCTCTCACATAACTGTTTTCACTTGTGATTAACTTTTTAACGCACTCGTCATTTGGCTTTTGTTGTCCGCAAGGTTTTCCCAAAATTACCTGGCAGCAATTTTTAGGCGACTTCTCAGTTAATTAACGCTTTAGCTGCGATCTCTTAGAATACAATGGTTAAATTATGGCCCATTAGAGTGTGACCCCCTTCCCAGACCATTTCCCTCCTCAGCAAGTAGCTAGCATTGTAGGAGCTTGAAAGCTATTGTGGGATCTAAGATACCCTTTACACGACTTTCTGTTGACGTTAATAAAAAAACTTTGGCTGAGCGAGTTTTCTTTATGGGTTATATATGTTCTTAGTCTAGTATTGTGACCTTATTTAGGCTGTGAACTTGTTGGAATGTTCTTAGTTATTGGCCGCATGCAGTGCAAATGCAAATACATATCTGATTTTTAGCCTATTCTCTATCTTTTCTTTCTAATTTGATAATGATTGTGAGATTTGAGGTTATTTAAATTATGTTTAATGCTCGGCTACTGTGACCTTCTTAGCACAGGGAGTTCTAACAGCGCTGCTTACGTTCTCTTGCTATCTCGGCCCAAAGAAATGTCAAACAATGGGTCAATTTTGTTGGATTAATCACACACAATGAACTGCGAGTTCGTTTGATTTGTTTGGTCAAAAGTAAAGAAACAATAAAAAGAGCTGAAACCTTTAGTTTGAGCCAACTTCATAAACGTTTTGATTTCTGGGTCAACTATTGATATTATGATCACGTAGCTTGGTTTGGCGAGAAATCGCCTCGAACCGACTGGCTGAAAAGGCATTTCAAGATTTATGACAACGTTGTCAGCAAAATGGCGCCGTTGTTGTTGTCGTCGTCGTTGTTGTTGTTGCTGCTGCATTCTTTTGAGTCGCAGTCGCTGCGCATCCCGTTCGTGCTCCCATTTACCACCTGCGCGATTGCCTGCACTATTTTCGGTGGTGTTCACCGCTCTGTGGTGCCGTCTCTCTGTGGCGTTGCGTGCACCGCTTTTCCGAGTTTATTTTTAAAATGCGACATCGTCGACGCGCTCCCAATTCGATTTGGTTGCCGCACACGGGGCAAGGGTAAATGTTCTAGTATGTATTTTAATTTCTTTCTTCCCCGAACCCATTGCAAATGGGTAAACAGGGTATCTTAGTCTATAGTATCGTGTGCTGAAAAGGGCATCGTGTTTGACTCTAATAAGTACATACATACATATGTCTTTCTCTCTGTCTCTCTCTCTCGCAATATATCGCTATCTCTCTCTCTCTCTCGATTTCAATCTATCTATATATCTCACTAGCTTTCAATCTATCTCCCTCTCTCTCTTTCTCTGTCGCTCTCAGCCAATCTCTATGTTTCTCTTCATCTCTCTCAATCAATCTCTTTCTCTCTCTATCTGTATTTCTCCCTCTCTTTATCTCTCTCTCTCCCTCTTTTTATCTCTCTCTCTTCCTCTCTTTATATCTCTCTCACCCTCTCTTTATATCTCTCTCTCTCTTTCTACCTTACTCTCTCCCTATTTTACTTACTCTACTTCTTTCTCTATCGTTCTCGCCTTTTCTATCTCTCTCTTTTTCTATCACTCTCTGTGTTTCTTTCTATTTTTCAATCTCTATTTCTCTTTGTCACTAAATCTCCATAAAGATCGAATCTTAGGAATGACAGCCTGTCGCCTGTCAGGGTATCTACTCGTATGGCACTCCCGTCTGAAGCACTCGTATTTAGTTTGTTGTTGTTATATATTTTGTAGGCTGTTTGTCGACGCTGTCGGGGAGCTAAACAAATTTGACGGCATCCACCTCCTCGTCATCAACATCATTATTTTTTCTGAATGAGCATTGCGTTGTGCCCGAATTTTGTCTCGAACCGAATGTCGTCGTATGTGTTGTGTGAGGCTTTACCCTTTGGCTCATTGAGCTGAGCAGAGGCGGAGGCAAAAATATGATGTACTACATAGAGAAACAACGTGTTATTTTGTTATTATCTCTATAAATAGCATACACCACTAGCAGCTGTCGACAAGCAGGTACAGGGTGGTCAGCCTATAGAAGAGAAAGCAAGAGATTAGTCCAACTACACTAAAAGAAAAACTATCAATAAATAATTTCATTTGTCCTCAAACAAGTTTAAATTAGTGTGGATAATAGTTGAGGTATTCTTAAACTAAGCTTGAATCTAGTTTAAATGTAATAAAATTAATGCTCTAAAAAGAACTAAAACTCTAGTTTACTTATATTCTTTCGAATCGTAAATCAATCTTAAATTCAGCTTTCTGGACATTTCTCTGTTTAGACAATCTTTTTGGGTCTGTTGCTCTTTCACAAAATTCTTATTGAACTGAGCTGTTTCTCTCTTTATTGATTTCTTTCTATCTCAATAATTTTACAACCCTGTAAATTGGATTGCCCCCTCCACGTTTTCCATGCTCAATCAAATACTTAATTTAGTTTGAGATTATTCTCTATTTACATTTATCTCGCGTTCATCTCACACACATGCATTGAGGGACAGACACACCCTGTTCGTTATTTTATTTTTATTAAATCAATACACGCATTTCTTATATATTTTTATCTTTGTCTTGGATTTTCTAATTTTCTCAGCTCTCTGCAGCTACAAACACACATGTCTAGATATACATATATATATATATATATATATATATATGTATATATATATTTATATATGTGCATCTGATAGATAGAGCTGTGCGCGTTTTGTATCTTTTTCGAATCTCTTCCGCTCGGCGCGAGAGAATGACTCGGGAGATATTCGACGTGGCAAAAAGTCGCCAACGTTTGACTTTTAGTAGCACGCGAATTTCTCAGCGCTATCACAGCGAGCCCAGTCAAAACGAACAAAAAATACACGCAATTACAAATAAAACAAATTATATGTTTATAATTCCCATATTGTTTTTACAAATTATAATTAGTGAGTACGCGTCGAAGAATCTCAGCGATCAAAATATTTACGCAGCTCTTATACATGTGTGTGTGTGTGAGTGCGAGTGTGTGTGTGTGCGTTCTGTGTCTCTGTGTGTGTGTGTGCACGTTCTAAAAACAAAACGAGGCTGCATAACAATTAAAAATAATTATGCTGTATATGAAGAAAAACAAAAAATAAATATCATAAAAAATGTTGCTATGGCTCGCAACAAAGTCTAAAGAACTGCGCCAAAAACAAAAAAAAAAAAATAAATAAAAAAAATACAAGAAACCAAAACGTTCTGTGCGATTCCGAGTTTCGAATAGAGATCTGTATAAATTATATAGCCGTCGTTTAGTCTTTAACAAAAATGTGTTTTTCCTTCTTAATTAATAACAAAACGATTTTCAAACAACATTCAAAGCTGTGCCTGCTTACATATCTATGTACATATACGTTAGACGTTTTACTTTCGAATGTGCCTCAAGAAATGTCTATATATATAAATATATAAAATACTTTTATATATACATATACCTATATATATATATGTATATAGGCAAAGTTATTTGTGTTGACCTTAAACGTTGTACTGACTGCACGTGGAAAATCTTACATATGTAGTTCTATGTTTGTGCCTGAGCTTTATGGCTTTGCTATGCTTGAAACCCCCCAGCTATACGTATGTGGCCAAGTGTTAAGAGCGTGTACTTATCTCATATGTGAAAAGTGGAAATTAAAGACAGATATGTTCTTGGAATAAATTATATTGCCTGCTGAGAATTAAGTTGTAGATTTTTACTGCTTTTCTCATGCTTTCACAAAAATCAGATTTATGCTTGTGGACGGACGGCTCGAGTGGAGCATATCCCTCGGAAGTGAGAGAGTAATTATAATGCTTGTAATTGGAAGTAATAAAATGTTTATAGCTGTGATTAGTAAGCCTAACTGTACTACTATTTAAAGAGCTAGAACTGCTCTCATAATTATCTACTTTCTTTCTGTGATGTGTTTTAGAGCTAGTTGTAAAGATGAACTAAAGGTTTACTTTCTTCTGCATGCATCCAAATACTTCTGTTGCTTTGGGTTTTTGTCACGCCTACGCTGCAATCAGTCAGTCTCAGTTCCAGTCCGGTTCAGTTTTGTTTAGGCCATTTAGGAATACTTGAGCTAATTAATTAATATATTTAAAAACTGAGTGCGTAGGTTGGCAACGGCCAAAAGGCGTCGCTGTTGCCATAAAAGCAACTGCCAACAACTGATATCGAGACAGAAATCTTCATTTAGAAAACCGCCAATTGCCATATAGAGCCGATCAACTGATCAGACTCTAGATAAATCAATATTAATACCTGCTTATATATAAATACTATATACATGTATATAAATATATATACTTGGCTTGTAAGACCTTTCATGTCATTAGCTATTGGGGGCTAATGAACTTGCCAAATTAATGTGAGCCAATCAGCCAGTTGGACATGATATAAATAACAACAAACACAACAGCAACTACAGCAACAACAATTACAACAACTGCAACAACTGCAACAGCAACAACAACAAAACAAGACACAAATTATGCTTGCGCGTATTTAAGGTATGTTTTTTTTTCTTCCAATTAATAACAGTGCATGTTGTTGTTGTTGGCTTTTCTGACATTTTTCTGGTTAAAAACGAAATGCAAATCTGTAGCCGAATAAGGCGCTTTTTACCATAATTACCAGTGCACTAGTCAGGTGAAATTTCAGGTGCTCAGCTGCCAAATTAACTGCATATTGTTTACGGCTCATGCTGAGCGCCACACAGCAGGTTTGTTTTTTTATATTTGCTAATCAAGCTGAGTAGGGCAGGAATACCGCATATAAGTAATATGCATCTGTACTCGTTAACAATATATGAGTATGTTTCTATATTTATATAAATATATATATAAATACATATATACCTATATATATATACCAATTAGCTGATAAGTTGGCGCTGCCAGCAGCGTCGTAAATGAGCAAAATTTATTTCCTTTCGTGCTCCATTTTATTATTGTAATCGCCATAAATGTATGGGCCAGGCATGTACTGAAATTTCATGTGCTTTTCATTAGCATTTTCAGCATGTTCAGCAATTATATTAATAGTTCACCTTTTATGTGAATTGGATTAACTTGGCTGCTTTAATGCCAATGTAACTGTTAAAGTATACCATATTTAGTGAATATAAGCAGTGAGTTGATAACTTTTATCAATCATATGATGGATCAGGTAGTGTATAGCAAAATGATATGAACAGACGAAGCTCTACTTTATAAAAATTACGAAATAATTCATATTTAAAATCGTTAACTCATTTCGATAATTTTTATTAGATAGAGCCTCATCAACTGATCAATAAAGTAATGGCATTGCGAGCTTTTGATTGAGCTAAATTTAATTTAATTTTTAAGCATAAGTCGATCATTTCGATAACAAATTATTGCTCAATTGTTTTTGGTAAAACATTATATAACTTAGTACTTTGCATAGATAAAGATTAAATCAGCTTATTATTCATTGAGAAGAGTTTTAATTATACTTCTAGCTCGAAACACGTTGATCGATAACAGTTTTTAGTGCATTGCTAACACGAAAATAAATCACTTAATACACTTGAATATCATTTTGTTTGTGGTTTTTCCTCATTAATTTATTTTTTTATTTATTTGCTTTTGTTGTCTGTGCTATTCGCTTAAGAAAACGTTGTCTCTTGGCTGTGTTTAATGTTTATTGTTTATTGTTTTGTCTTTTAAATGCTTCGAACGTGCTAAATATGTATTTTGCACTTAATTTTTTTGTACGTTTTGGTGATTGTTATTCGAGTTAATGGCGAAGAGTTGCAAAAAAAGGTCTGCGGCCGTCGCTTGTGGTTGATTTTTTATATTTCTTTCAATTGCTGTTGGATATATCTATCTATATATATATATATATATATATGTATAATAATTTTGTTTATACCTGGTTAGCATAAAATATAAGAGTATCTATGAAATATGCTATCAAAATAAATAAACGGCATGGCAATTACGAAGGCACGAAGTATTTAGCTCTTGACTTATGTGTGATTATTGCTTCCTGTATTGCAGTATTCTCTTGAGCTTTTTTTTGTTGTTTAGCCTAGCATAGATTGTTGTGGCGTATTTGAGGAGAAATCGGGCATTCAACTGGCCAAGAAAAAGCAAAACACAAAAGTATCTTTTAGCAAATAAAGATACTCGGCTGCTGTTCACACAAATTAGCGATTGGCAAAGCGTAGCTGCCTACTGATTACACAGAGACGCGCAGCAAAAGTCAAGCAATTAGCCAAGTTAAATACATAATGCATTTGTCTGGACAGCCGCCCGGCTGTCACTGGCTGAACGTCTTAACTTGGCCAAGAGATGCAGCCAAGCGTTCGCTTAGTTTGTTCCGTGCAATCGCAGTAAATAATATCTTAAGCCACGCCGTGACCGATAAATCTCTAGATCTGGCGCAAAATGATTGCCTTGTAGATCTGCACTGGGCTTTAATATTGGCTGTAAGTGCGGCTTTTGGTAGCGCCCAATTTGCAGCTGATCTAAGCTAAGTTAAGGCAGCGATTACCGTTAAACGGCAGCATATTAACTGCTTGAGACTTACAAATCGCCGCTGAATGCTTTACAATGCTTCGATTTAAACATTTGCCCAGTAATTGGGTCAGTTGTGAGCTGTGCTTGGCAACAGCCAACTCAAATGTATCTCAGACCGCACTCTGTTCGCATTGTCAAATGGTTCTCAGCCACACTCACGATACGTTTGTATCTGTATCTATGACTGACTTTTGTGGCCTTTGATGCAACTTGTTTTGGACTCGTTTGTTAGCATTCTGCTGCCAATGCGACTGGCGACAGTGGAGCGTAAAGTTGACTGCCATTCTGCAATGGTAAATATGGATTTCAAGTCCCCGCTGCGGTATTATAATTATAATTATAATATCTAAAGGCATAACCAACACAATACCGAAGCGAAGAGCTGTTATGAAAGCAACCGAAAATATCTAAAGCTTTGAGCTTGATCGAAAACAGAGTTCGTCTGCGTCGCAAGTTGTTCTCTGGTGTTGGCCGTTTTTTTGTCGGCTTGGCTTGAAAAAAGCTGATGATGATTAAATATGATTGAAAAGAGATTTAACTAAATAGTTTAACTTCATTTTAAGTTTGGAAAATAGCCAAAAAGACTAAGATTATCTAACTATCAACCTTTTAATATAACTTTTTATTTAATGCTGTCAAGTGAGCCGTGCCTAATTCTCATGCCAAATTAATTATGTCTTAAAAACACATACTTGCAAAAAACTAGAATTCATTCTATTATTTATATATTGTAGCTTGTATGCGACTTCAAGGAACTTGAAACAGAGTTAGATAGTTCCACAGCTAATCACCTTTGATCTATCTACTATATAATATCATGTTTCGCTGGTAGCCTCTAAAAATCAAGCCAAAAGTATGTTGTCAGCACTGAGTGCAGATCGGTTAGCTGTGCCAGTGGCTGGCTGGCTGGCTGGCTGGCTGGCTGGCTGACTTCAGCGAATAGCTGCTGGCCTTGGTTACTGGTTTCTAAGTTGAGTTGAGTGTCTGGTTGCCTGACTCGCAACACTCGAGCCTATATTTATTTATATGTATATAAATATATATTTATATATATATATAACAGTCGGTATTTGTGGCTAATGGCTAAGATTGAAATGTCATTGTTGTCAGCTTATCGTTTGAATAAATGCCCCAGCAAAAGATCAGCCACTGCTGAAGCAAAAGCTCCGATTCGAATGTGCTTTGTTGCTAATTTCACATATTTTTTGCTAACACTTCACATTGTTTGGTGGCTCTCTTTATACCCTGTACTTAATTGAAACTGGGCATAGTAGCTTCGTCATATGCTCTCTCTCTATCTCTCTCACTCTCTCTCTCTCTCTCTCTCTCTCTCTCGTTGTCTCTGCTTTTGATGTACATATATGTTATCTAATATGGTGTATGTTGTATAGGGTATTTGCTGGTCAAGTACACTCTCTTATTTGTTTGCTTGCTGTTACTTTTGTTACTTGTTGTTGTTGTTTTTGTTTTTGTGTTTTGAAAAATACCTCAAAGTGCTCAATTTCTCAGTTTGTCACACGCGCTCGCTCTCGCTCTCGCTTTAATGCTCTCAACCTTTCTCACTCTCTCTATTTGGAAAGAAAAAAATGTTTATCGTTATCTCTTATATCGTACCCTGCCAATTCACAGCTAATGTCTTAAGTCGATTCAAACGCAAGCTAACAACTGCTGCACGTATGTCCGAAGATCTGGACGAGCTGTTTCTGTCGCCGATACCGGCCCCAACGTCCGTCGAGCTGCAGCAGTGCATCTTGTTTGGCTTCCGCCGTCGCCTGAATCCCGCCCAGATACTCGACGAGTGCCGCAGCGCCTTTGGGCCGTTTGCGCCGAGTGCGCAGTATGTGGCCAGATGGTATCAAAGATTTCAAGATGGACTCTTTACCATTGACGACAACGTGGAGGAGGAGTGGGGTGTGGGGCGTGGCCAAACGCCCACCACATGCAGTGACTTCAATGATGATGAGGATGGTGATAATGACAATGGCAATGACAATGACAATGATCAGAGTCAATTGCCGCTGGTCTTGCATGATCTAATGGGGCATGGGCATAGCGATAAGGATAGTTATAACGATCCCGATGATTATTATAATGATAAAGCTGATGATGAACTGGTTGATGATGGGAACGTAATTAGTTATTGGCACGGCTATGGCTATTTGGGTGGCAAGCGAAGGTATGCCACGAACTGCACTAGACTTAAGTACTCCCAACTCCAAATTCAATCGAAAGTATCTTAAATTGAAATTCTTTTTCCATTCACAGCGGAATGTCTATAAGCGGCTTGCCGCCATTGCCAAAATCTTTGAGTGGTTTCAACAAGCTGCTCGGCTCCGATTCGGGTCTCTTGAGCGATGTGGATGTGGCGCAGCAAGAGCTTAATAACAACAACAACAACAACAACAACAACAGCAATAGCAACGTCAAGAAGGAGAACGACAGCGGCAACAAATTAGCAAGCCAAATAGTTAGTGATAACAACAACAAAAGCAACAGCAGCAACAACAACAACAACAATTTGAGCGGCGATAAGCAAGCATCTAAAGACAGCAGCAGCAAAGATAATGCAAGCGATAAATCAGCAACGGCTACAGCAGAGTCTGCTACAGCAACAGCAACACCAATAGCAACAGCATTAGCTACAGCAACGGCAACAGCAACAGCAACAGCGACAACAGCAACTCCCAATGCAAATGAAAATGAAAACAATACAACAACAATAACAACAACAATAACGACATCAACGCCAAGCTCACCTGCAAAAATCAATGTAACGGGCAGCACTTTGGACGCGCAGATAGCGACGCTGCGCAAGGAAATGGTAAGTCGATTAGCCATCACCTCATAATACCCTATATTTGAAGGGAGGTTATATGATTTAGTCAGACAACTTGTGGCAAACGTGTTTAAACAGGTTTAAACTTGCTCTTACTTTTAGTAATGCAAATTAACTTAGTTTGATTAGGTACTGAATCCAACTCTTACCTTTTCTTAGTTTCATCAGTGATCCTACAATTTTTATGAATTTGATGATATTCCTTCTATATGTATATTTAAAATATACATTTGCTCCATTGTTTAATATGATAAAGAGAGGAAAAAACATGATTAAAACCTAAAGCATAAAGAATAAATTTGAAAATTAGCTTATTTGTTGCAAAAATCCTTAGTCCAACATAACTACTCTTCTTTTCATAGATGGTCTTTACAATATGTTTTCAAAATATTAAGTTTATCCTACAATTTTGCTGTCCAACATTTCAGTCGTACTACTATTTTTATGAACAGATGTACTACAATCTATACATTTAGCAATTATTCATATATATTTAGCTAAAATACACATTTCGCTAATCTAATATGATATAGAGAATCGAAAACCAACTAGTTAAGAGACTTATGACTATTACACAAATATAGGGTATAAACAGCCAGTCATTCAGTTGCTCACTTTTTATGCGCTGCATCGAGATTCTAAGAATTTGTGTGAGCAATTTTTCATGTTGCTCATCAGATGGGTAGGGTATTTGTATTTCGACCAGCTGAAAGTGATTTATTGCGTTTCTTCTTTTGATCACATTTTTAGGGGGGAGGGAGGGGGGAACATCATTTACATATGAAACGCTGAAGCTAAGCTAAATTCTGTTATAGCCAAAGTGAAAATGCAACAATGGAACGGAAATGTTTTCGATTTGATAAATTTGTATATGCATGTTATGTGTGTGCAGACGTGTGTGCCGGGCTTTCAGCACTTGAATGCCATAAAAGCAATTTCAGATTTCACTGTTTGAAAATTCTTCAGATTTCGGTTGCACATTTTTCAAATGCAGCTGCGTGTGAGTGGCTGTGTGTGTGAGTTCGAGTACTCCGTATCTTAAAGTTAGTTCATTTGTCATATTTTTTGAGCAACAAAAACAATTGCATTTTTGGGCGCAGCTTTCTACGACTTTGACAAATGATCTTATGCATGTATATAAATATATGTATGTACATATGTATATGGAGTATATATTTATTATGATTCTTTTTGCACGTGAGATCACCTTTGCTGTGCTGCAGCTGCGATCACTTCTATATAACAGCGAAAAGAAAGTGTTGAAAACTTTCGGTTTTGTTTGCTGGCAAAGTTCATGAATATTTCAGAGCATTAAATAAGCTCAACTCTCAACTTTGACATTGTCGCGCTTGGGCCTAAGCTGATATAAATGACCATAAAGCATAGAAATGGTCAACGAGTTGGGTCAACAAAGCGAAATGCAAATGCAGCTTTTATTCATTAAGTCAAATTGGCAAAGCAATTAACTTGCCCATAGAAAGAGATTGAGTTGAACAGTGAAAGAGAGACAGAGTTAGTCATGATGGGGCGGCCTTTGGCTTTAAAGTTGACTAGCTTTTGTTTTGTATACGGGGCTGGGTAGATGTATGTGGTGGGGGCAGCTGACATTTAGCCAAACACTTTGTCAAAGTTGAAAGCGCAGACACAGCGCTCATCTTGGCGTTAGGCTCTTCAAATAATGTATTCATTTGACATCATGTCTTGGGGCATCATCAACCGGCGGCAAAGGGGGCAGAAGGCATTGATGAGCGAATGTCGCTTCAAGTCAGCTTTATAATTGCGATACATCAACAAGCAAATGGGAATTTGAGCGACCAACTAGAGAAGCTGACAGACCTATTCGCGAATACTCTATTGAGATTTGAGTAAGAGGACATAAGAAGTAGATAAATGTGCAATTTAATATTAAAACTTTAAGAAAAACTTAGTTACATTGAAGTGTTAATTAAACTGGTCACAAATATGGAAAATATTATGAAATCTTGAAATATCTCAGAAGAAAGCTGACCAGTTAAGAATTTGTGTCCAAATGCTGCATTTTCCTTATAAATAAAAACCTCATAATATATATTCAAAGCCAAATAAATATTATTTAGAATATATGTGTAAATTAGCTCAAGGCAGCTTGTAGCTTTGGCTGATATTCAGCTCGCATCCGCTTGCGATGCGGATTCGAATGATTTGAAGTTTCTCACATGCCAAGCGACTTAAGGTATTTATCCAGTTTGTTTTTGAGCTGATCACGAACTGCACATGGCATTCGCATGTGAATTGTGACACGTTTTTTGAGGCAGCCACCTGACTGTCTATTGGTCTATTGGCGTCGTGGCCAGGCCCACAAGCACTAGCACTGAGCCAAGTCTGCGCTGATGTTGTGCTCTTGACCAAGCCTCGACAACAACATCATCTCTGCTTTTGTCGCCGACAGTTGACAGTTGATTTGTAATTTAGTCTGCAGTTTTTTTTTTCTTTTTTTTTCATTTTTATGCTGCAATTAAATAAATTAAAATTTTGTCTGCACTTGCGCAATAATTTAACAATTTGTAACGCAACTGCGACTTGTTTTTAATTGCAATCGGATTGGGCTTTGTGGGCCAGCCTGAGCTTGAGGCTTGCCAATTGCCGAATGCCGAATGCCGAATGCCGCCTGCTTGTGGCTTGTGGCCGGGTCTAAAGTCTAGCGTCTAACATCTGTGGCCAAAACCTTTCACATTTTATGTGCCAGTGCTTGGGCGACCTTTTACAAAGAACCTGTTTAATGTACACCCAGGCGTAGGTGTAAAACTAAAACACAAATTACAATTGTCGACTGACTAGGAGCGGCCACAATTCGAGTCTAACTGCGGCTGCCACAGATTTTGGCCCCTTTTTTTTGGCCTATTGTGTGCTCTGTTTTGGGGCGCCAATTTGAGCGAGTTTAAGCCATTTACCAATTTACATGCCAATTGTGCAATAATTCTGCGACTCTTTTACTTTTTACTGGGTCAGGCGTCATCTGTGGGCTGGGCTGTGAATTGGCCACGCCCCTTGCCCCTGCCCCTTTGTATCTGTTACCTGTTACAATTAAATTACAAATGTTGCTATGTGTCTTGTTACCAATTACGCTCCACTTGCTGTTATTATTGTTATTATTGTTGTTGCTGTTGTTGTTGTCTCGACTAATTTCACGCGCTCAAAGTCGGCTCGAAGTTAAAGCCAAAATGCCGGACAACGCCAACGCGCGCCCAATGACACAGTAATTGGTCATTGTTTTTGCCCAACCATTATTTATACACTGTACAAAATGAGGTAGTGACTGTACAGATGACTATTAAGTAACATTATAAGCAAAAGATATATGAGTAATGCAATAAAAATATAACAAATTATGCTATATGTTGTAGCATATGTATTCTATTTATAAATATATACTTTATGTATTATAAATATATATATTTATATTATACAATGTATAAAATCATTATTGGGTATATTGAAAATTTTATAATATTTTTAGAAGTGATTTTTAAAAATATAATTTTATAAATTAATATAATTAAAACAATTTTGTTTGATTTTGAATTGAACTAAAAATGTATTTAGTAAATGAATTAAATTCAACTTGTATGAATTCAAAATACTTTTTATTTCTTACTAAGAAATACATTTTTTTAAAACAAATTTAATTAAATTTATTAAAAAGTTTTTTAAAAAATATTTGAATATTTCATGTTTTAAAACTCTTTCAAAATAGTCTACGAATATTTCTGAAAAATCCCAACTTGAATTTTACAGAGTATACAATAGGTCAGCTACCTTTTTATCGCTAGCTAGCTGCATTGGATAAACATTTAAATTTACTCGTTTACAATTGCGCGCGGCCTGTCGCCGGGCCTCGAGCTTGTGGAACAGCAAAATGCGGGCTGGGGTCTGTGGGCTTTGGGCCTGGGTTAGTTTTCCTTTGTTTTTTGTTTTTTTTTGCAAATGTTGCGGTTGAATGATTAACGATTCAAGCTGTGAACTGTTGGTGGGTGTGTAGCACACATAGACTCACATACAAACAATGCATTGTGTGTGTGTGTTTGTGTGTGCTGCAATTATGTTAGTTGGCCGCTTTTGCTTTCAATTGTTCAATTGCGATAAAAACCAAAGAAATTGATACTCTTTCGCATCGACATACATACACATTGACGTGTGAATACGTATTTATTTATAGGTTATTTCTTACTATGATTTTTTTTTTTGCAATCTTGCCGTTTATATTCGCTCGGTTCAATTATGAAAACTGAAAGTAAATAGTTGGCTGAAGGTCAGCGAGACCGTTAATATTATTAGATCAGCTTTCAAATATGCCATAAACGCAATTATATTATGCAAACTTCAATTTATGTCAATTGGCAACAAATGAAAAATTGCCATATGCTTTCGATAATAAAAAACATTTTGATTATGAGCTATTGCCGAGACGGAAGTTATGTCTGGACCCACAATTGAAATAGGTGTGTGAGGATGTGTGGGATTGAAGCTGATAAGCTTAGATCTACAACATACTGTGCGACTTAAGCTAATTCAGAATAACAAATAGTAAATGTTGATCAGGGCTACAATATGTGAATATTAGCGAAAACTGTTGAAAGCAAAAAAGGTAAAGCAAAGGAAGGCAGAGAATCACAAAGAAGTACTAAAATGGAAACAATGCAGACTTCATGTGGGAAGAATTTAATGAGATTATTTTGTACTCCAAAACGTTGCATGCAAATTGATTGGTCTGCTAAACTAAATGCTCGTCAATTGTAATTATTGTGTTGAGGGGCTGATGTAGTGCTTCTCTGCTCAATTTTCATTTCACTTGGTTCGAGCTCCGATTGGTTTCTAGGTCCAAGCCACTTGTAGAATCTGTGTGTAGGATATAAGCTCATCTCTGCTAAGCTGCTCAGTTGCTCAGCTGTCAAAGATTTTGTAGACAGCTTTCCCCGTTGGCCTTCGCATATTTCTGGGCAGCTGAGATGGGAGTGCTGCGCCTATAGAAAACCACATGCATTCCATATTAATGAGCAGCACATCTGAAGTCTCGTCAATTACAATTATCCAAGCCAAATTACGCTCAATTGTTCGGCTTTTGTTGTCCTCTTAATGTGTGTGAGTGTGCGCCAATGTAGATTAAGTAATAAAAAAGTTTTTTATAATGCCAGAAAACGCATAAAAAATAAACCAGGCAGCAGCAGACAGGTAACAATAGGTGAAAATGCAGGAGTTGAGGAGTTGAACTAATCAGCGCATGCGCAGCCATTAGGCTAGACTCGTAGCCAGAGTCAGCGTCTTGAGCCAACTAATTCTCTTTCCTTGGTTTATGGTTGGCAAATTAAATTTATCAACATAAAAAGCAGCTGCCAGCTGCCACATTAGCCGCAAGCTAACCACCAAGACAGACCAGCAGCACCAGTAGAGGCAGCATCAGGGCCAAGTTGGTGAGAAGAAATGCATCAAGGCATGAAATGACTTTTTATGGCTTTCCATAAAACGGCCTTGAACGCATTGGCCGCTGGCGGTTCTTTCTATTCTCTCTTTTTACAACGTCTACCCGTTGAAAATAGACAAACTGGGTATATTAACATTGATTGTTGGCTCAAAACTATAAAAGTTTAAGGCATGAGTCTTGTGAAGTTACTTGTGGAGTGTTTTCTATTTAAGATTCAAATTCTATTTCTTCTATTCATAAATATATTTTATATTAAGCTGATAGATATCTTTGCCAATATGTTAAGCTCAGGGTGTCTGCTCGTCGTCCATTTAGTTAAAACATTTTTTTCTTTGCTGCACTTGGTCTTCTTTCTCTATTAGCCAAGTCTTTTGTTTCGCTTAATGTGGCACAAGCCACAAGCAAAGCAAGTTACAAGAAATCCCACAAAATATTCAGCGTAAAATATTCATTTGAATGCGTTGCAAATTTGTTTGGCGCTGGTCACACTTGAAGCATTGCTGACGCCATTTTGTATTGAAGTTTAATGAACTTTTATTTTTGTTTTTCTGTTGCCAAGATGATCTTGAAGAAATTGATAAGGAAACACGTGTTAATGAGCTGCTCAACTTGCAAGTGGGACCTCGTCTTCTGTGATCTATGCAGATTTTCTAGAAAAGCCTCTCAATAAATGAAAGATTACGCCAAGTGCTCATCAAATTGGAATTTCTATTTAGCTTTAGTATGATTGTAATTACACAGACTTAGAGCTCTGTTTCCTCAACTCTTTTTTAAGGCGCTAATTTCTTGAAGTTCCATATAATTGTACTTCAAAGCATCATTCGGTTGAAGATCCTTTTGAACGAAATCTGAAAGCCTTTACTTAAATCTTGTTTAATTTTTCAATTTCAATTTTTTGAAAAATGATCATGAGCGTAAAATATTTTAAGATTATTTCTAGAAATATAATGAAAAGTTTTCAGTCTTACTATTTTTAAAAAGACATTTTTTTTAGTATATTAAATAATTGTGAGAGTCAAGTGTAACATTAAAAGTGATTTGTTTTACCGATCATCATATAAATTTCTTGTTTATTTATGGAAGAGAATGTAATTTTTTTTGTATTATTTTATTATGTTGTCGCTTCCGTTGTTTATTTAGCTGTCTTCCGCTTATGCTGTGCCCCTTTTGCCACTGCCACTGCTTCTTCTTATTCTGGTTCTTTAACTTCTGCGTCTACGGTTCGGGTCTTTATTTAACGATGCCGTCATTCGAGTACTTGTTGTACACCTTTCTTTCGAAAAACTCACCTTCCGGTGGCGGTTACTTACACACGTTGCGATTCTTCGACGCTGGGGTCAACGTTATCCATAAGCGGGTGCCCCTCCCTTCTTCTGTACTCTGTTGTGCTACCTTTGCATGCATCATGCAAAAATCAGCGAATGGAACCAATGTCAGTCGCGGTTCAAGTCCGGCAGCGATTATATCACAGGGGCTAGTATACGAGCTGAGCCCTCTCCCGCCCCTTTTTCATTTATTGCTGGAGCTGGCGGCATGCATAATTAATAACGAAATGATTTGGCGCTCTGACATTGGACATTGGCGTCCGCCTCGAAGTGGCTGCCGCTTGCCACATGGCCACATGGCCACAGCAGGCCCACCCGCTGTTCCAGGAGGTTGCAGATAAAGAGAAGAAGAGATTGACTCAGCTTTTACCCAACCGCTTGTGTTGTTGGTGCTGTGGCGGCTGTCATGGCATCCACTAATGATCTATGCGGGCGCCCAGTTGGCAGCCGTGCAGTCGGGCACCTGCAAAAATAAACTCTAGAAGTTTTCGCATCTATAAATAATCCGGATTAATGTAAATGCCCTGCAGGGAATGAGGAATTGCCCAGCCAAATGGGGAAAGTTCTATGCAATGCAGCACAAAATTAGCCAGACTTTCAAAGAAACACGCACACACACACACACTCGAGCACACACACTGTGTTGCTTGTAGAATCTGCATGCATCTGCGTGCATTCCTTGCCCTTTCACACAGGAAGTCAACTTGACGTGGCTGAAAGCGAAAGTCTGCTATAAATTAAGCGAACGCGAGAGAGAGAGAGAGAGAGGGAGATGGCGAGCTGTGCTATAAGAAAATTGTCACTGAATTGTTATTATATCATTTTTGTTTCTGTTGCTGTGTTTACGCTCAATAAGTCTGCTCATAATTGTTGCGACGCGTTGGAGGCGACGCTAATTGTGGCAACAGCCAAAAAGATGTTGGCCAGGAAACAGGTTACAAGACAACACTGATATCTCTTGGCTTACATACCAACATCACCATCATTATTATGATCATTATCATCGTCATCATCATCAACATTATCATCATTATTGTTGTTGTTGTTGTCTACATTCGTCATTTCTGGCTAATGCCTCGCAACTTAGCCAACTTCTTGCTGTGCGCAGCTAACTGTGAAATTCACTTTTAAATTCGCTGTTTTTCTTTTTAGCTTAAGACGAGCGTATCAAATATATACAAACAAACAAACAATTTGAACATGATTTTCATTTTATTTGAACGCCATTCGAAACGCTACAATAATTTCTTAACAATGGCGCCGACAGCGCTTGTTGTTCTATGGGATTTGTTTACAGTCGCGAGAACTTGTAAAGCTTTAACAATTGTTAATACTTATTGATGAGACGAGCAAAAATAATTTTAAAAAACTACAGTTATCTACGGGGTGCCGACCTTAGCAGATGGACGGTATTTATATGTATAATATGTATTTAAGGGTTTAAAAGAAATAAGTTTAGATACAAATGAATACAAAAATGTATAAGCTCTTTCGGAAGGTTTTATAGACTAATAATAATACAAAAATTAATACAAAAATTTATTAATTCTAATAGATATTAGTAATAATATTAATAATAGCTAGAAATAATAATAACAAAATCTATTTATTTTAATAGATAAAATCTACATGATATTTTTTATTATTAAATAAATTTAATGCATTAATTTCTAGTTTTAGTAAGCTTATTTAGATTTTCTTCATTAAATTCCGATCGACTCTGCTAAAAATACTTGATCGAAATACACACTCAATTTTATTATCACATTCTCACTGAAATATAATATCTGCTTATCTATCAAGTGTTCTGTAATTCTCTTTAAATGCGGAAGTGGCACCAGCTCGGCTCTATAAATATTGATAAATATCAATATTAATATTTATTCTATATATCTGCCCATACTCCAGCTAGGCTTATCATGTTTAATCAGTTCTGTTTTGTGAAACCGGATAACATATATCTGTATTTACAACATATTCTACATTCCATGCATCGCACTCAACTCTTTGGCTTGCTATTGGCCCCCTTTTTGGTGACTACGCCTCTGGCTTATGCCCAATATTTATACATGATATATATTTTAGTTTTAAGTGCTGCACAGTGTAAACAATAAATCGACAACCTGCTGCGATTTGCAATGGTTATTTCGTACATTTATTTCTTTAAATGTTATTTATTGTATTGCCCCGATTCGCTATCAATGTTTTATTTGTATTTTTATTTCTTTATTTTTTTTTGTTTGCCATTTTCGAATTATTTGTATTTCTGTCTAAATGTCAGCAATGCCGCCGATTCTTTTTGGCCTTTGAGTGTTTATTTTTTGTACATTTTGTATTTAAAGTTTAGCGCAAGTACACACACACATATTGGGCAAAAGAATGGCACGGCCCGAAGGTTGAGGTTGGCTAATTGAAACCTAAGTAGACAATAGCCAAGTTAACAGACCAAACGTTTGCCCTCCTCTTAGTTAACGGCTCAAATGGATGCGGACACGGCTGCGTGGCTAATTATGTGCGAGTCACTGAAGCCAAGTTCCGTTGGGGGAGCCGCTATCTGAATATATATTGTGTATAAAATATATATATATATAATGCATATATCGCAATATAAGCTTCATGGCGCAATGAGCTTATAATAAACATTTATAATATGCAAATTGTCTGGTTGGGGCTTTTTTTTAATTTGTTTTTTTTTAAAATAATATTTTGGTCACTTGCTGCAACGAGGTGTGTCACTGTCACAAGCCATAAACACACACATACTAAATATTGAACAAGTGTTCTGTGCGAGGCTGTTTGACTAAAGGATACCTCGCAGGCAGCAGACAACAGATTTCTATACAAACTATTTAACTATTTAAACTATTTATTTATTAAACAACAATAAGTTGTTTATGCTTCTAATGAGAGTTAAATAAAATAAAGCTGGACTACTTTTTTTTGTGAAGAATTTATCTGCTTAAATATATATTTACTCCAATGGATATCTATACTCTTTGCCAATAACAACCATTAACACGACTCTCATTTTAAAATCATACAATTAAATACATATATATATATATATATATCTATAGTTATCAGTCTATATATATAAAACGATGTGAGATAGCGCTTTGAGATGAAAGCGTCGCAGCACGTAAAACTCGCATAAAAATTTAATAAAAATTGATGGCAATTGCGCATTGGGGCGGCTGACAAATGCGCCAAGCGCCAATACAGGCGCATGACATGCAAAGTGGGGACACAATGCAACAAATGCACATTGTTGGGCGTGGCGGGGGGTTCGAGGAGAGCTAGTGGAAAGGCGGCAAATCGTGGCTCAGTTCAGCAAACAAACAAATAAGCATTCGTTGCGCTTGCAATCAAAATAAAGTCAAACTGCATTCGATCAGGAGCTGCTGCACATGCGCTGTGTGCATCCACAGTTGTTGTCATTAAACTTCCAAGTGAAAGTTCGATTCGGCCACTCCGCCCCCGCCGCTGCCTCTAGCCCAATTGCGACTGATCCAGCTTGAGCTGCAGCTTTGGTCGCAGCTCTGCTGCCCGTGGCTTTTTGGCTTGCGTTGACAGTTGCACACAAATTACAAAAATTAGCGCTCACATGCAATGCAGTCGATGGCAGCGATGCCTCCTTAATCTTTGCAATCCTCCTCAGCTAAACGCCTAAGCCTCATGTTT
Organism: Drosophila leonis; assembly: GCA_035045365.1. NCBI lineage: Eukaryota > Metazoa > Arthropoda > Insecta > Diptera > Drosophilidae > Drosophila > Drosophila leonis. The sequence goes on along the minus strand of JAWNPC010000338.1, from coordinate 3,632,828 downwards.
GGCGATTGTTAGCTTGGGTCGCATTCGCGCTTCTGGGGCGCATACGTGCAATTAGAAAATGGCAAATGCCAAATGGGGGCATGCAACAACTGCAGCAACGGCAACAATAACAAAATCAACAACAACTTACACGATGGGGGCTTACATGCCCCAAACATAGCGACAAGTCGCCTCTATGGATTAACATACCCACAGCACCGCACTTAATTTGCCCAGGGCCAAGCGAGTGTGCAGCGTGCGGGGGCATTCAAAATCTGTTGCAGCATTCAACAATTTACTGTTGCCCCAAAGGCTGTTGCTGGTGCTGCTGCTGCCGCTGCTGCTGCTGCTGCTGCCGCTGCCATATGCTACACGCCACAGCATTAGATAAATCACCAAGTGACAAATATGCTCAGATATTAGATATTTATTATGGTTAGAGCCAAACACTCGCATTGCTCTTTCACTTTCAAAGCAGAGCATTCAATTGTGAATGTTAAATGTAATTTTATCTGAAATAAACGGTAAATAGTTTACAACAGCTTCTTCTAACTGTTCAATCTGGAAGTTGTAAGAAATTGGATAATTTCTAAATGTCCAATCTTTCTACACCACATCAAGTGATGCTGGAGATGGTGTAAGCTACAAACTGAAATATAAATATATAAATATATAAAGATCTCATTATATATATTTAACTAAAAGACAACAATATCATAAAAAAGTTACCAAAGAGAATTTGTTTTCTATAACAGTGAACTTTATGTAGAAACTAGCATCATCTCTACTATCTTGTATATATCTATATACTTACATATTTATATAATTGCTATCTATAGAAACTGACATCTGCTATTCTATATATCTATATAGATATTTTTATACCCTGAACCCATTGAAAATGGGAAATCAGGGTATAATGTTTTTGTGAAAATGTATGTAACAGGCAGAAGGAGACATGGCAGACCCCATAAAGTATATATATTCTTGATCAGCTCGACAAACTGAGTCGATATAGCCATGTCCGTCTGTCCGTCCGTCCGTCCGTCCGTCCGTCCGTCCGTCCGTCCGTCCGTCCGTCCGTCCGTCCGTCCGTCCGTCCGTCCGTGTGAACGCAGTGATCTCGCAAACCACAAAAGCTAGAGATCTGAAATTTGATATGTATACTCGTGTATATCCTACGCAGTACGAGTTTATCTTTTTTTTTCGATAACTCATCCCATTTCCTTATTATCGATAAAAATCGATAACTTTTCTTCGTTTTTGAATACCGTTATAGCTATAGATTTCAGATTTACTGTGTGTATCCGTGTAATGAATACACACATTTTGCAATTTTTGGATTTTGGATACCACGCCCCCTTCCCCCCAAATTTGAAAAAAACGTATTTCAAATACTAGAGACTTGTGCTTTGGCAAATACATACATATAAATGTCATTATTACGCTGTAAAAGTTTGATTACGAAAGTACATCTAGAAGCAAACCTATTCAACAAATAAGTTTCCAAAATATAGCCCATACTGCTGCAGCCCAAGCGCTGCCCGCGCGCAGTCGCTGCGTAAACTGCGCAGTAGCAGAGAAAATGCTTGTGCGTGCGTGTGCATGTGCGTGTGTGTGTATGTGTTGTTATATGTGCATACATATATATAAAAGAAGCGTAAAATGATTTGAATATCGCATCTTCACAGGGTTCAGGGTATCTCTTAGTCGAGCAGTCTCGACTAGAGCACTCTTACTTGTTATACTTGCTATTAATCTATCTATCTAGAAACTAGCATTCTCTATACTATCTTCTATGTATCTATATCTATCTATGTATATTATTATACTTGCTATCTTTTTCTTTATCTGTCTATCTAAAAACTAGCATCCTTTATACTATATTCTATATATATAGTTAAAGACCTACACTTTATCAAGCTTAATTTTCTCACAAATCCAAATACCATTAACTGACCCTGGAGAACATGTTTATGCTAATAAAAAACTGTCACATATAACTGAATGTTTTAATTTGTTTTTGACATATTTTGGTATACAACAAAATATTTTTTTTTTCCTATCAACGTTGCTGTTCTTGTTGTGAAATATGCAACTCGTTTGTGTAAACATTAATAATCATTTGTTTTTGCTTTTAATGGACATGTGTTCACATTTTATTACCTTAACTCACTTTATGTGATATGTCTATGTGTGCTTTTTTTGCTATTCAAATTGTTTCTCAATTTTATTGCTCATTTGCTTGAACATGTGTTTGCTCAACTGTTTTAAAGTTAGCTAAAAGTTGGAATTCTTTTCCATTTCGCTTGGTAAACCCTGTCACATATGCGGCTTATTTAAGTAGAAATTGTTTTGCATATTTAATAGCTCTTTCCATACAACACTTTTAATATGTCTTATAACGAACTGTTTGGTTCCGAAATGTTCACACTCTTTTAACAAAATCTGTTTATTGCTGGAAAGCAATCAACACCTTTTAGTCCAGACTGAAATTTTAATGAGCTGCTCGCTGAGAGGCTGCTGCAACTGCAACAGCAACAGCAACAGCAACTGCAGCAGCAACTGCTACAGCTGCCGCTAAACAGCTCCATAGAAATAGCTCTGGCTCGTTTTCGGGTCTGGACTCTGTTTGTTTGGCTTATCAATCAGTGCGGAATCAGCTACAGAAATGTTGCGTAATTTTGCAGACAAAAACAAAACAAAAAATAAAAATACCAAAAAAAAAAACACACACAAATATAAAACAAACACAAATAAAAAGCAAAAAAAAGTTGTACAAACCGTTTTATTTATGGCTTTGCAGCAGTTTTTGGCTACCGTTTTGGCCGGGCAACTTTTATGTTGCTGTTGGGGCAGCTGCGTGTGTGCCACAGAAACTAGTTGCAGATGCTTGCAACGGCTACACATGTGTGAGTTGTGCGCTGTGTGTGTTTCTTAATGTGCCACTAGGCGACGCATTTGAAAGCCGTTAGCGCCTAGGGACGGTTGCTTGTTGGTTCCATATGCAGATCTTAGAAAGAGTAAGCCATCGATCACAAGGAGACATGTTTATGATCTTAAAAACATAAAATAACAAAAGTTTGCTGAAACTGAACTGCAAAACTTACAACAGTTAAACTTGATCTAAGTTGCTTTTTCTAACTTATTACTCTATTGCCTAATGTCTTCTCTTATATTATACTTTTCCTTAAAAGTGATTGGGTTTTGTTACAAGCTCTGATTCTGTGTTCGCTTACATATGCTCTCTCACTCTTTTTGCTACATTACATGCATAGTTTTTGGCAGCTGCTCCTATCATAGTTATGTATTACGATCTAACATATATAGCGCCTGAGCGGCGCCCGACAAAGGTCTAGAAATGGCAGCTGGTTAAACTGTTAACTCGTCACGCTTGGCGCTTTGCATATAAAGTGAGCAACAAACTGATTGCAAAAAGATGTGATGCCAATTGGATTTGAGTTTGGCTTGGACAACATGCCAGCACGTCGGCTCGTGGCACCCACAATAAAATCAACATATTGGCTATATATATATATATATAAATATATAATATATGCGATGAGTTTATGAGCCCGTTAGATGAACGGTCTATTGACTGTATAGGATGTACATATACATATATCGTTGACATTTTATCGTCTTGTACGTGCTGGGTTATACTCCAAAAGGAGTGGATTGCTTTTCGGCTTGGATTTTTGGTAAGGCGTCAAAATACGATACGGGCAAACGGGCAATAAATAAGCGACGTGTCTAACTAGGTCCCAGGGCGGGGGAGCGCCACACGACGAACTCAACTGAAGCGAACCGAATGCAAGTGCAAAAATTCCAGTGTTGACAATGTTCTGGGCACGTCAAAATGTCGCCAACGACTTGGCAGCTACAGCAACACAACCATACTATACAATATATATAAATGTATTACTATATCTGTGTGCTATGTGTGCAGTTGGCGCTAAAGTTGAAAGGCGTGACTGCTGCATTGTCATCGGCTGGCAAATGCAAATGCCAAAAAGTTGTTGTCGTTCGACAACAGCAACAAGAAAACTTTGCTAAATTAAGTTACAGCAACAATAACGAGGCGTAAAAGCACGCTAATCAAATGTGATTGACTAGCAGATATCCTGTATGCAGCCTTGATTTATTGAATTTTAATATTTATTGAATTCTATATTGATAAAGCTTCATCTTTTCTTCAGACACGCCTGAGAAGTTGATGTTGAGCGAGAGGATGCTTCAGTTTAACAACAACAACATATCAAATTATTCAATGTATAATTATAATATTTTAATTTTCATTGTCTGACCAAAGCTGAAATTTTACAAAATTCTTATTCCATCAAACCTTTTACTTTCTTTATAGTATTTCAATGCCAAGAGTGTCTCTCTTTGATTATTTTCTAGACTAAGAGCTGAGCACACACTTTCTCAACTTTCAGGCTGCACAGGGTATGCCAACAGCTGCTGCCTAGAGCCATTGACAATGCCAACTAAAAAACAATTTAAAAAAACAATTTTGTTTTTGGCCAAGGCTTATCTCTGGGGAGGCGCTTCCGCATTTGCAACGCATTCTCATTCTCATTCTTATTCTCATAGTCAGCAGCGGTCACCAAAGTTCACGCTGCAAGAACAACGCACAAATGTTTGAAGTGTGGCCGTCGCGACGCCCCAAAGGCAAAAACCTACTACACGGCCAACACTTGGCTGCCGCCCCCTCTCTGTGCCCCTGGCTAAAGATAGATGCAGGCGCAAGCTGCAGACACACATGCATAATGCATGCAACAACTCTGCTGCCGCATGTTGTGTGCCGTGTGTGTCGCTAGTTTATGGCCGTTGCATCCATGAGATACACGTACTTTGAGGGCTTCTGTCGCGTCGTCGCCTTTTATTGCGCACTACAACTAATGTGCATAACAAAATATATAATACTTCCCCCATGCTTTTGTTGTTATGAATGTTATTTTTTAACAACTATTTTTAAGCACAATGCGCTTAAAGCTAATTAAATTTTCAACCACAATCTGCCTCATCGATTGCACTTTTCTTTACGAGCGTTGCGTCGCGGCGAAAGTTGGTTCTTTGCTGGCTTTTGCTTTGGCTAATGTCGCCATATGTTGGGCTTAATTACTATGAAATGCTGATTGCAGCAGCCGCGTGCTAGCTGCCAATAGCCCCTCGAGTTGCATGATGACAAAAAAAAAAGAAAAAAGTAAAAGAAAAACGTTAAGAACAAACGCTTTAAAAACTCATTAATGCTAAATTTGTGGCACACTCGCCGGCTGCTGTCTTAGTTATGTGACTTGCAAATTTATAGAACTGAAGTTTGTGGTAAATTTATATGTGTGTTTCTAGAAATATTCCATGCATGACACATTCGACAATAACTTTGCAGATCCACAGAGCTTCATCTAGATCTTGTCTAAAATCTTGACGAAAGTTTTATCTGCGCCTGAATAGATTTGTGATCTGTTTCCAATATTCGTTTCACGATTTCTTTATCAGATTATAAAGCTCATTTATAGTTATACGATTCCTAACTTGGGCACGTCTTAAATTTGCATTCAAGTCTATTGAAGGTCACAGCACTAAGTCTTTTTGCTAGAATCAACAAAAAATTGTACTTTGTATTTGAGTTAAATGAAAATAATATTACGAAATTTGCATTTGATTTTAATTGATTAAAAGCTAATCTATAAACAGGATCGAAAGTATTTTACGTGAACTGATGAGAGATAATATTGTAGTTTGTATAATAGTTTCATAATGAATGCATTTTATAGCTTCAATTATTTATTTTGTAACTTGTTAGCTTATTAAATAAATTATAAACTAAGCTGAGGCAATTATTGTTATTGATCGTTTGCTTGTAAAGTGTATTAGGAAAATGTAGTAATTGGAAAACTTTGACAACAGCAATAATTTGCAATAGAAAAAAAGTTACTTAGTTATTTTATGATTCTGTAATTGCTCATAAAACCAAATCCCGTGTTGAGCAACACCTTTTTGTATCTTGTATCTTCTGGGCCATTTGCATTCGCTCGTCGTCATCAGCTGCTCAAGGTCAGGCAAAATGTTAATGCTAATTAAGTAAAATTGTAAACAAAACCAGTTGCCAACGTTTTGTTAATTACAAAATGATGCATGGCGATGCCTCAGTGACATTGAAGTGAGTTGTTTATGAGTAGTTTGCTGAGTACCTCATGAGTAGTTGATGTGTGTGTGATTGTGCTTGGCCGCATCTCTGCGCTTGCAAAACTGATCCAAGCTGCAGTTGTGCATATACATACATATTACCCATGCGCCGTGTGGTCGCAAAGTTCAACTCGAAGTTGGACTAGGACGGAGCTTTTGTGCCACTTCTTTAGCTTGGGTTCTTAGCCATAACTCATAGAGCGCAGCGAAGCCGCAAAAACTTTGCCTCTGTTTGTCTTCCGCAAACAGATTTAAAACTCGGCTGCACTGCGAGAAATTCGATTAGCAACTTTTGCTGCGTTTCACTTCATTGTTTGACTGTTTGTGGGCAGGCAAGTAATGCGGAAATGGGCAAATATCGGCTGCTATATATAAACAGAATATATATATATATTCATATTTAGATATGTATTTGCATATCGCGGGGGCGTGTAAACTGTGCCAGCTGCTTGATTGGAATTGCAGCTGTTTCTGTTTCTGTGGCTGTGGCAACTGCAAAATCTGCTGCACTTGTCGCCTTAGGGCTTCAACTTAATTAATTGCCAATTAACATTTATGCAAGTGTGTGCCTGTGGGTGTGTGTGCTTGTGTGTGTGGGTGTTAGTAACAATTGAAATTGTGCTAATGCATGTGGCTGACCTGCGCTAGAGCGCAAATGAGGCTAATCAAACTAACCAAGTCAGCAAAAGTTGTTCTGAGTTACATTTTAGACAAGTGAAATACCCTGTAATTTACGTAGCTAGTTATGTTGTTTATTAGAAAAGGGTGTATTGACTCTATTCCCTATAAAGCATATTCATCTGATCAAGTCTTTTCGTGTAACTCTCATGGAACCCAGCTAGTTCTTAATCTATCTTTACTAAACTTGGCTTCAAAATTGTTTTTTACTTAAGGAAAAGAAATCTTATCTAAGATCTTCAATATATTTTGGATATTTGCATATTTGATCAACAAATACAAAATCAATATGAAAATATAATTAACTTCAATATGCGTAAAGTCAAGTAAAGTCAATACCTTTCGAAGCTTTCACTCGGTGGGTGCTCTTGATCTGATTGTGGCGCCTGCTTGGGGTAGTTTGGTTATGCCTTGGATATGTCAGGATTACGGGCCGTGTGACAGGCTGAAACAGTTGACCAGTTGGCCAGTTGGCAGCTGCAGCCACAGCAGCTTCAGTTCACAGCTATCAGATGGCTAAAGATGCAGCCACAGACCGAATAGCGAACCACCGCAAATCTCCCCCCATCTCGAACAGATCTTGGCTGGCGTCTAACGTATTAGCAGCCCACTTTAGAGTGGGAGTTGGCGCTTGTTGGGTTGACTTGAGAAAGGTGGAGGGCGGGAGGTTGGGGTTTTGCCGGCTTTGAGCGGATTTGTTTAAAGCCGCAGCGATGCAGAAAGTTGTGCTGCTTTTCTTTTTATTTATTTATATATATATTTTTTTTTGCGCGCGCGCTTGCTGCCGAGATATTATGCGGCGATATTAATTGACAAATGAGATTTTTCCTTCCTACTCGACAGCGACAGGGGAACTTTCATTTTGACCACAAGCGTCTCGTTGTCAGCCCGGCTCAAACTCAAACTCAAACTCAAACTCCAACTTAAGCTCAAGCCGCAGCTGAGTTCCACAAATGCAGGCCAAGGCAATATGCATACGTGGCTGGCCAATGTGCTTGGAGCCGGGTCTCCAATGGCTGGCTGCTGTTTGGGTTAACGCCAACTGTCTGGCGCTATCAAACGCGCCGCGAACTCTTGTCAAGTTACTTAATGCCACAACTGCGGTTTGCTAGGTTAACATACGCCTTCTGCTGCTGCACCACCCACCCCACCGCCCAGACCGCACCACACTCGCACAGTCTTCTTGACGGGCCGCTGAACTGTTAAATGTCAGGCCACGATAGCAGCCGGCAGATTGATGAACGCTGTCATGGCATAAATATGTATCCGCAGGCGAAATGCGAAAGAAGAATGTGAAATGCAAAAGATATCGATAGACAGATTGCTTTTTATATGTTTACATTGAGATACTCTTTGCTAGATGGTATGAAGATCTAGTTTCAGCTAAAAGGTATATAAGCAAACGAACTATAAATATATAGTAATTCCTTTTAGACTAGTATAACATCCACTACTATCTAGTCTATTGCCTAGGACTAGATTAGACTACTCTATCATACGAATCAGTAAGCAATTAGTAAAATAATTCCCTCACATCAAATAACTCTTAGAGCCTTTATCCAAAGGATTATCCATATCTGCCAGCTAAGCAAACTGTTTTATGGGTCTCCGACTTGATTTATGTCTGCATTTGGCGCCATACTTCACAGGGAAGTCGTAGCTCTCGATATTTACATAGCCTCCAAGATTCTACGTCAATTGCCAACCTTTCTATGGAGTTGTGGGTGTGCCCCGCTATAGACACTCGCCGTCAGTTTTAGTTGCTGTGCGGCGCTGTCAATCAATGTCAATTCTATAAAAACAACAACAACAGCAGCAACAACAGCAATAGGCAGTCAGTCAATCATTCAGTCAGTCAGTCGCTCAGTTAGCCAAGATCGTGGCTAACGTTTTATATATTGGTTTGCCTTGGCTTTTTGAAAGTTGCAGCGCAGAGTTGGCTGTGGCGCGTTGGTGGCCACGTCAAGAACTTGTACATGTTGCATATTAATATTGTTTGTGGCAAGTCGTTTGACTAATTTCCTACCTTTGTTTGTTTTACTCTACTCCTCCACTTTTAGTACGGACTGCGTCAACTGGATCTCTCACTGCTGTCACAATTGTGGGCGCTAAACGATTCCATACAGGAGTTTCGCACGATGATCGAGGAACAGGAGGGGGAGGACGACGACGACGACGATGATGAGGAGGAGGAGGATGTGGATGTGGATGATGATGTTGAGCTGGATGAGCAGGGCAATCGCAGGCATTCACCGACGCCCTCATCATACGATTCGGTTAGCTCGGAAGGCGGCGCCGATGCGGATCTTGTCAAGGCGAAGCGTCTGGGCACCATACCAAAGGTCATAACGACGCAGCCAAAGCAGCTCCAGCCGAAGGGTGATATGAAGCCTTTGCCACGAATGCGCAGCGCACCGCCGCCACCACCGCCCGTTGCGCTGATGTGCACCGCACGCAAGGCGGCGGCACCGCCACGGCCCACATGATGTTACCTAACCGACTTCCTAGCCGGAGTCAGGATGGTCATGTGCAAGGCGATTGTGAGCGATGTGCCGCCCCTGCAAACGCCGACGAAGACACCGACGAAGACGCCGACATCGACGTCCGCTGCATTGGGTAGCATTTGAGCTGGTTGAGCCGAGGTTGGAGCAGCACCTGGCAAGGGCATTTGGAAGTCGGCTAACGAATATTGTTAACATGCACCATCCCTAGTTAGTTTACACAAACGATAAACAAACGATAGACGATCAACGATAAACGTTCATCGATAGGGGATAATCATTATGCATATATCTATCTATATAGTCCTAAGCCGCATAGCCTTTAAGTTTAGCAGTCCTTTGTGTGATCTTCAGTTGTAAGTTTTATTGTAAATTGAGTGTTTATTTGTATTTTTGTTTACTTTTCATTTTCGTTTGTTGGCCCAGGCTCTGCGACATAATTTAGGGCTACTTTTTTGGGGTTTCTTTAACTGGGGTTCAGCTAAAACATATTTAACACCTGCAACTTTATTGTTTTTAAAAATAAAAATATATATATTTTGTCTTACGATCGAACTTCTGATTCTTGATGCAGAACCACAATATAACTTCATATATATATATATATATATATATTATAAAAACTATAAGCAGAACAGTGCTTTAGATTTAAGTTAGGAACTGCACTACTTGTATATGTATATAGCCTCTCACTAAAACGAATCCTGCGCTAAAATAATATTTGGCTTTTTTCTCCTGCTGCTGCAATTTTAAGCAAAAATAAAGAGTATCAAAACGAAATTTGAAACCTTCTCGGCATTTATTTAACGTCTATAATTAGCACGCTTGTCTAGGCAATACTCAAGCCATTCATGCCCATTTTGAGGCATGGGAAATCAAAGGCCAGCAGTTGGCTCTCTGAGAAGCTGCTATAGAAACTGGGGCACATGATGATCGTCAGGCCCGACAGCTTCGTGCTCATCTTCAGGCATACGGCCATCGGCGTTACGTCGGACAATACTGGCAGACAGAAAGAGGGCGTGGTCTTGGAGTCCAGCGTAAACTTGGACACTTCATCGTTATCCAGCGTAACAGTCACGTCAACGGAGCCTTTGAGTATATTTAGCTTGAATGACATGCAAACTGCGATCAAAAGAACAAACGGCAAGTTTAATACATAGGCTGACTTTATGACCTAAACATACGTGTCTTGTTTAGGTCCATGAGCTTAAACACTGCGCCTACGCAGCACTTGCAGCTCATCAGCGAGCAGTCGCATTTCGATGGAAAGGCTATGACTTCCTGTTCGTCGCTATCAGTTGCCTGCACTAAACATGTAGTGATCAAGCTCAGCCAGAGGACCAGCATCAAAGCAAGGATAGGGCAAAGCCTGTCTAGACTGGACTTCGAATTAAGCATAAGTAAAATTTTGATTTGGATTTAGTATACTGGATAAAGCAGCCACGACGCGAGGCACAAAACTAATGCGAATTCTGATCAAGTTTTTACTTTTTGTAAGCACACAAAATCAGGTGCGTTAAAGCTAATAGAAAGTCATTTAAGTTTGTGGTAATTAAATATAATTAATAAAACGGTTCATTTAATTCCCATGGGCGGCGCTCAGGTTCAAGGGTAATCAAGCGAATTTTCGTCAGGTTTATGGGAAGCCTAAAAGTAGGCAATGGTAAGTGCAGCTAGACTGGATTTATGCTATAGAACTACACTAAAGTATGCCATGATCCGTGTGATTTTATTTAACTCTTCAAGATTGCATTGCATACTTTTTATGAATATTTAGATTTTATACATACTTTGTTACCCATCGAAATGGAAGATATCTGAAATAGCAGCGGTATCTTGTTTTGAGCTTGTAGGCAGTTGTTGGTATGTCACAGTTAACATAAGAATCATCTTGAACTCAGGAGTATCAAAACCTCAAATACAAATATTCAAGCACTTCATCCCAAGTATTACAAAATTAATATATTCCACACGGAAACATTTCTGTGTAAGGTAATATGCAATTATTTATTTTCACTTTTCAGCAAAAATTATGAATTAATTATAATCTTGATATTCCTCCAATTATTCATTTATTGACTCATCCATCCAGAATACATTCATCTCAAATGCTTCTCCATAGCTGGCAATCGCCATGACTTAAAGCGTGATTCCCCTTTTCCATTCTTTTACAGATGTCAGCAAAAGTTTTTCTATAATCCCATATTTATGAATAACAACACTGAAAGAACGAATGCCAAGGTGAACTTGTACGAGTCTCGTATAGCAATAGAAACTGGCCGAAAAGATAGACTATATTAATATAATTTGTTTTTTATTTATTTATTTTTTTGTCACATGAAACTGGTTAGTTCAGATTTAACTCAATAAATTTTAGCTGTCTATGAATTAGCCAAAAATCGAGAGTGTATACATATCTACTTAAATATATTTAGATATGAAATCAATAATGATTTATGTAAATTCAAGCAAAATTCCAAATAAGATCAGGAATATAGCTAAAACTTGCATCAAACATAAAGCGATGCAAATTCGCAAAGAGCGTAGCACGAGCTCAGCGAAATCGAAGAACAAATTAATTAGTTGCGAGGGTAGTTTTAAAATAAGTTTAAATTTTCCTCATATTTTCAATAACTACTAAAATATTTATATTATTTCTATAAAAAAAAAAATGTATAATATATTTTTGCCACTATTTTTTATACTTATTCAATATGGTTAACATGATCGATGTGTTCATAGGGATGTACAGACAGATAGACAGACAACAGACATATGAAAATACGGACAGTTCGTTGTCCTGCTCAAAAATATTTATACTTTATGGGGTCTGCCATGCTTTCTTCTGCCTGTTATATATATTTTCAGAAAACAATTCCCATTTTCAATGGGTTCAGGGCTTAGAAAAATGAACCACTACAAAATTATACCCAACACACATATACCCTGTATTAATATCATATGTTTTTAGTTTTGTTGCTACTTCTTTTCATACATAGTTTGCCAATTTATAAGATTAGTTTCACTCAAAGAGATGTCAAACCAGTCAAAATTAATATGCGACAAGGCGAAACATCAGAAAAATTGAATATGAATAGTTGTTGACGCCTAGTTTTAATATAGTTGGCAAATCTTCGATGTTTGCTTGAGCAAAAATTGAATTTTAGTTGCATTTTGGAACTGAAGTGTGCATCAACATGTTAGCGGCCAAATTGGTAAATTACAAACTGTCAACGAATCTGTATCATTATCTGATAACTTATATATATTTACAGGTTCTATTCTATGCTGTGGTGGTTGTCCTGACAGCCAGCTGCTCAGCTGGTTTATTGGATCAACTAATTCCCACAGTAACGGAAAAGTTTTACTCCCACATACCAACCAAGGATGGTTATCGTTTTGAGTAGGTCTCTCTGCATTATGCCAAGTCAATTGATTCTTAGCTGATCTTCTATTTTCTTAAAGACTGAAGGATCCCAATGGCAGCTCACGCGAGGAGGTCGGAATTATTATGAATCCAGGCACACCTGACGAACAGTTGGTTGTGATGGGCACCTATTCCATATACGATGAGAAAACTGATACTGAAAGTATTACCATGTACACGGCTGATAAGGATGGCTACAAGACACAGTATAAATTTAAGCAGCGCAAGCTCAGCTCTAATTCTCTCAAGTCTCTCACAATGGGCTAAGCATTGAGCTAAATATGTGAACTGAATTTGCAAATGTGATGGATTCGATTAAATCATTTGAAATGATCTTTAAGTCTTGAACAATATTCGATTTTATTTTGTTATTTACTATGAGCCAAGCCAAAACACGAGCCGAAGCAATTTATTTTATTTGAATTCTTTTGTGTAAAATAATTTATTTTTGAGGTTGAAACATTTATCAAATAAGATACATTTGGAGTCCCAGCCCTGGCCCACATTTTGACACATTTCGTCATGCGAACATTAATTTCGACTTCACAGCGAATTCTGATGTGGATACTTCGTGGACCCGATTATAAATAACATTTGGATGCATAAAAGTCTCGATATTTCAAGCTTTACATTTTGTATTTGTTTTGCTTATGACATTTACAAGTGTGAAAACCACTTGTTGCGCTATTGCCCTGCACAAAGATGACATTTTGGGATCATGTTTTATTATTTATTTTATTATTTATTTTATATTATTTATTTATCACCCACGTAGAGACCATGTCCAACAGCTGGCTGACCCTGGATCATAAGTTGAACCGGTTAATTATGTGGATGTAGTAGAGTCTGCCAGTCCAAACCTATATAAAACAAAACATCGCCCCTCTGGTTAGGGATTTGTATAGAGATACTTCAGTAGCATAACTTAGCGACCGGTTTGACTTAATATTGTAGTAGCTACAGCGAATTAAAGGCAACACAAAAACAGATATAAGATATTACGTATACGGCGCATCATATAGTAGACGGCGCCGACGCCTCGCTGAAATATTCTTTGCAGATCTCTGCTGGTCGATCGCCGCACAATTCCATCTCAGTCTCGTTTGGGAACTTCACCGCGCATCAACATGACAGCTGCGAAATTGGTGAGTGTTCGTGAGATGCAAAGGCCGTCGGCCAAGGCAAGGGTGGAGCTTAGACACTCTTGCTGCTATTTGAATGGCATTCAAAGTATTCGCATTCCGTTTGAATGATTGTAATTAAAATGCTAAGCGCTTGCAGCTGCTGTGTGGCGGCTGGACAAGCGATTAGCTATAATTGCTCCATCAGCTGCAATTGAATATGTATTTCACCTGTTCAAATATATCTTATAGATATTTGTTACCGCTCTGGTGGCTGTTATGGCAGCCAGCTGCTCAGCTGGTTTCCTGGACTATGTGTTCCCCACTATCGTTACGGAATTCTACCAGCAGGCACCCACTAAGGAGGGTTATCGCTTAGAGTAAGTCAATCTTGTTTTCGACCAAACCAATTGATATTTAATTAATTTGTTATCCATTTTTAGATTGAAGGATCCCAATGGCAGCTCCCGGGAGGAAATTGGTGTCATTATGAATCCAGGCACACCTGAGGAACAGCTCGTTGTTATGGGTACCTACTCGACATACGATGAGAAAACCGATACGGATACCATTACCATGTACACGGCTGATAAGGATGGCTACAAGACACGCTATCAGATTAAGAATCGTAAATTGAGCCCTGGAGCTCTGAAGTCTGCCGCTGGTTAAGAATTTGTGTTATTTGTTAAGAATATATATTAAAGCAGGTGATAATAATTGAGTAAAATATATATATTTATTATTGCCCGTAATTTGGTTTCGTTTTCAAACTGGTTTCAAGTCTTGCCATCAAGTTGTGGTTGGTCTTTGGTCAAGATCATGCAAAGATTTTTCATTATCAGGATAGACAAGTTTGTGCATTTATTATTACGTAACTCGCATTGACATTTTAGTTTCTGGTAGCTTACAAACTTCGATGTTAAATTAACACATTCGCGTACGATGTCACTTGGCAATGAATCTTAACAGAATTGGTAGATTCACTGGACAACAGATTTATGCATAATTTTAATTTACCGGTTTGGGCTTTAATTAATTATTAGTCACGCTAATTATGCCTCTTGCCTGATGACAGATTATCTAAACTCACGAGTCGAACCATGGCTAATGCAACTTTAAGTATGACGCTTGACGCTTGACGCTTGCCTAAACAAATGTCATTAGGAGTGCTAAAAGCTAAGGCAGACACATATATGTTTAATGTTAAAGTCATGGACACAAATGAATGATAAAAGAATATTGAGTTGTTCACAGGCCAAGACATTGTTGCTGACCTCAACTCAAAGAGCTAGCCAATTGTTCTTTGTAGAACTCAAAATAATCACTTAGTATTTGACAGCTTCCTTGTTTTTAGGGTGAATGGCTTAAAATAAGCTTATGAATAATTGTCTTAAAAATTTTGTAGAATAAACTAAATTGTTAGATAATTAACTTCGAGCAACTGGAGAATCAATTTGATTAACCAACAAAAAATAAACAAAACATTTTAACATGGCCTAAGGGGCAGTTCACCTTTCGGCGTTATTTATGATTATGATAAATTAAAGCATTCAAAATAGTTTAATTACATATTATACAATTTTATGTATATATAAGCTGGTGCGTAGCTGAAGGTCATGCCACTTCGGGGAGTTTTTTAGTAGTCAGAATCCGGAATTCTCGTCTGCAAATCGTCAGTTTCGCTGTTAACAAACCTGACCAAGCTGCTCGCTGCGTCCCATAGCAGGCAGCAATTGAGTGTGTGCAGCAACAGCTTTCTGTAACAGCTCTGTTATGTTAACAGCAAAGCTTACATTACACTTGTTGCAAGACGTTAACTTGTCATAAACGGAATTTGGCTTGAACTAAAGCTAGCCCATCAATGGGGCGATAACAATGCAAAAGCTAGCGGCACTTTGTGTTCAACATAGTTTTAACAAAGCGCTGGAAATTAAAAGCTCGGAATTGTTTATTAGCTGCGAGTCGGCTTTGGCGCGCAATTGGCCCGCTTGATTGTTGCCACAGGTAACTGACCAGACACAAAGCGGCCCAAACAGAGAGCGGTGCGACGCAGCCTGTGAGTTACCAAACAAACCAGCGTCAATGGGGCAAGCCGCGTGTGTTGCCGATGCACTGTAAAATGTATCTACATATATTTCATAATATATCTAGATATAACAAAATATTTGTAATATTTAAATTGAATTTAAATATTATTGTTTAAGTTATATTATTTAAAAGTAATATACATATTAAACTAAAATTTGTTGTTGTATGTTTTACTATTTATGACAATTTTGCAGTTTTTTTGTGGTCGCAATTCTGATTTCTCCAACTATAAATAAATAAAATAAAGAAAATTCTCTAAATTATTCTCTATCAACTAATTACTGTCATATTAAAATCCCACCAAATATTTTATTAAATATTACGAGAACTAGCAAAATATCTTATGACTTCATAATAATATTAATATTAATAATAATAATAATAAAAATAAAAATAAAAATAATAATCATAATAATAATAATAATTCAATGGGAAAGGCTTTTAAATTTTAAAATATTTTAAAATTCTTACAGATTTGTTGTTTATCCCCATAATTTTGTTGTTGCTTTACATCAGTTTTTCGCCAAGTGTACATACTGTACATATTAATAGTACCCACACAACTGAAACAACAAAACAAACAACCACCAGGGCAGAGCCAGAGTGCGCCCCTAAGTTTGGATTAGAACGTAATGCTCAGTTCCCGGACAACTTTCGACGATGCGAGAACGTGACGCGTAAACTGAAATTCAAATTGGCTGCAATATAACAGATATTTGAGAAAGATTTTAACAATTTGTGTGAAATAAATAAAATCATTCGAAATATGCTAACCAACTGCCCATATGTTAAAAGTGTTTAAATTGCTTTAAAAAACCAAATATATTTAATAAATAATAGATAAACACAAAAAGTGAAATGACAGCAAAACTTGCACGTACTGTGTCAGCTTTATTGTTTTTGTCAGTTCTACACAAGTGCAAGGGGCGTGGGGGCGTGGCAGCCGCTGGACAGTCGCTGATACAATTGAGTCACGGTAAGTTGAGCAACAAGCCAGGTGAAATTATACGCATTGTTCCGAGATGCCCGAGAGTTATTTACGGGTGTAAATATTTTTTTTGGGCTTTGGTCACGGCTCGAGTTGACCCTTCAACTGTGGCACGGCTGGTAATTTGACCTTTGACTTCATGCGTCAGTGCTCGAAAAAATTTGCCGAGCTGAAATCTGGTAAATGTTGACGAAATGTAGGACAATCAATATAATTCATGAGTAATTGCATAAAAAAACAAAAAACCAACAATTGCTGCCAAATCCCCAATAGTTGCACACACACAACAACACAAAGCAACAAAAAACCAACAAAAATAATGAAACAGGTGCACAAATATGCGTTAAAGTTAATTGCGCCGCCAACACGCACACAAATTGGTCAAATGTGCCACAAATATTTTTGGTGGCATGCCACCATTGCCGAGTGCTAATCGATAAATTTATTACCGTTGTCTAACTGGGTATTGTTGTGGTTAGTGCTCAGTCATCATCATTGAGGCCAGGCCATCATAATTAAGTCTGAACTACTTTAAAGCATAGCCCGATCCCTGACAGAAAACATCCCCCCACTTAGCATAATTTATCAACAGCTGTTGCTGCTGCACTCACCAGACAATTGATCAAACAAACTTGCAAAATGCGCTATTAAAATAAGATACATAAACATAATAGCAGCGAGTGAAACTGCCGTCAACAACTGCCCCGCTGCAAGTAGCTCACGTTGGGTAGGTAACCAAATTTCATGATTTGTCGATAAATTGAACGACAAACTTGAATTTGTTGTGAGTGTTGCCTAAATGCCCAGATACTCTAGTCGTTAGCTTGAAGATATATTTATAGTTATATTTCATAAGGAAATTATAAACAAAATTTTTCAATTCACTTCAATTTCAATGTATTGAAAGAATTTATTGCCTCGATATCTAATGACAGCCCTTTAATCATATTAGACGTTATCCTCTGTTAATCTTATGTATATTATTATTTCTTATATCTCTTCAACAAATCATATTTTGTCACTTAATTGAATGGCACAATTGACCCACTTACGCTAGACCTAAGGGACCGCCTTAATCATATGACAAGTTATTTCTTTCTGACCTTATAAGATATATATAAGCATTATATCAACTGTTACCCAAGACAGCAGTCTTAAGATAAGAAATAATGAATATAGTAAAAATTATAGTATTTATAATATTTAAATTTTTTGTAGATTTAAAACGAATTTCCCACTAAATTCAATTTTACATAATAGTATATCTAGCTAAGTTCCCTTGACAGCCTATCCGGTAGACAAACTACTATTAAAAAATAGTTCATAAAGTTTTTTGCACCCTAGTTAATTGCTATAGTAACTAAAAGTTCAAGAAACTGTTTAATAACAGCCGCCATTTCGCGAATAAACAACTTCAAGAAATAATAAAAGTGGGAAATGAGAAAATAACAGAAAACAATTTAAAAGTTGGCGCAGCGATTCAATTAATTGGACACGCTACTTTCAGACGATGATCTAGATGATAACTATCCGGAAATAAAGGATGAGGTGCACTTGGAGGATTTCTTCTGGACTGGCTCGGGCGACGGTCCGCCCGACTACCTAAAGAAGGTGCACACGGGCATTAGCAAGGGCAAGGATGTGATAGTCAAGACGGAGACTGTGGTGGCTACCGTCTACGTGGATGGTAACAATGTAAGTCGGGCCAGGAGTCAAACTGCAGCGTTGGTAACTCAATTTGTTTTGAAGGAAATTGAGATACCCATTTGCCTGGACTGCAAGCCCGATGATGGTGGCGGCAATTGGGATTTGGGCACACCTGGCGTACCTCCATTCAACTACACCTCCACGGATCGCCGTTACTGGCTGCTGACTGTGATGTCTGGCTTCTACACGGCCAAGGATAATCCCATGCTCGAAGAGAAGCTAGCTCGTTTATATCGTTTAGCTTTCACCAGGTGAGTCAGCTACTGATTGCAGCTAGAGCTGCCCTAACTTTCAATTGAGTCCACACAGACAGCAAACACGCCACCTGGGCATAAATGGAGCACAGCAAATTGCGGGCGTTTCCATAGATGCGACACGTGAGCGCCGCCAGCCGGGGCTAGACGTGAGCACCATCACCACTACCACCACCAATTGGCCGGGCGATGATGTGGAAATACTCGATATGGAGGTGGATACGACTCATCAAATCAAAACCATGTGGGCGGCGGGTGAAGAGCCTGAGTGGGCAGTTGGCGACTCCTCAGAGTCAGGCGAACCACTGAGCAGCTCCACCATGCCCACGACAGCAACAGAGTCCATTGACTATAGCGCATATGTAACGCTTATCCCCTGGGAGCTAATACAGCAGAATGGCAAGTCGGAGAAGTTACAGGAAATGCGCGAAGCGTTGTTAAGTCAACAACAACAGGAACAACAGCAACAACAACCGCAACCTATATATAAAGAGGAGCGAGTGCGGGTTGTCATACACAACATCACGCAAATCAGTGAGTCGGAGTTGCAAAAGTGGAACAGCTCGGCTAACGATGTCGCTGGTTCTGATGCGTATGTTAACCTCAAATTGTAGGAACTATACAAACTGACTAGTTATACTTGATTATACTCATATCACGCCTTTAATTCTTGCAGCAATGAGCGACCAGTTGCCAATCAAACGGAGCTCATCTATACGGTCCTAGTGAATGGGCGACCCGTTTTGGCCACAACAGCGGCCAAGGACATGGAACTGGTTAGCGAGGCGGAGGCAGTGAACACACTGGGCAAGGCCATCTATATGAAATCTGAACGTAAGTCTATGGTATAAGAATAAACAGATTTACTTCATATTTTCAATTATCTATACTCTTTTAATACGCAGCTTATATCAGAGAGCCCACGGCCACAGCCTTGGCGCCTGTGCCACGCAGCGGTCATGCGGGCTTCTTTAACTCGGTGAAAAACAATGTGGCTCTGGTAGTCATCAGTTCGCTGGCCATTTTGCTGCTGATGCTGTTGCTGGTGGCCATTCTGCTTCTGGGTCGCACGCGCGCTCGCCAGCGTGAGCTAAGTGAGGTCAACAGGTGGGAGTATAACATCGAAGCATACACAGAGCCAAGCCTAACTTGTTTCCTATACTCACAGAACAACTTCGCGTAATGAGCTCTTATCGGAGGGTCACTCAATGCGACCCAGCTCGCGTGGCACATTGTTGGACAGCGCTGCGGGTGGGTCAACTGCCAATGCTGACCAGAGCACCGTGCGCTCTCGGGATGTGGGCGTGCAAAATTTCTCGTATGAACGGGAGCCACGCATCAGTTTCCCGGCACCACCTGCCGAAACTCATACACGGGCTCGCCGCGATTCCATCTCCTCCACGGACAACACATCTGACTCTTCGGTTTATTGCCCTATCAATCCACCCAGTGCTGATGTGCAGCGTATACTGGATGACAAGGCGGCGCGACTTTTTGATGGCCACAAGCGACGACGGCATCAGTATGATCGAGCCGAGGATGGCCTGGAGGATACTATATACGCCTCGGTGGTGTCGGAGAAGAAGAGCGAGAAGTCGCGGCACAAGTCGAAGCGTCGCTATCTCAACGAGAATCGCGTCGGCTCACTGGAAACCAGTCCGGTGCAGGGTTCGCTGGGGCAAAGTAATTCCTCAACGGAGGAGGGTAACTCTCCGGCTGCGATGCGTCGCAACTACGAGAACTTCCAGCGCAATGAGGCCTACAATCCACACAACAATTACCATCGCAACAAGCTGCTGCAGCAACAGCAAACGATATTCACGGATAAGGAGTTTCCAGAGGAGGGCGCTGTTGGCTCCCCTCAAGCCATCAACAGGGAGATGATACGTTCGCGCGGCGCACAGCCCTCGGAGAAGTCCTCGGATACGGCCAGTGTGGGTTCGTTTCTGTCCATGGCCTCGGTGCGCGCCTTTCCAAAGAGCGCGCTGCCCGAGCCACTGAATCGCGTGTTGGATCCAGTTTTTGTTACCTACTACGACAATGTGAATGCTGTAGCACCTCAAGCCGCAGCGCCGCAAAACTCCACCAGATCCCTCAAATCGCACAAGTCTCTAGGCAGCAGGGATAGCACCATCGCGACCATTGCCAGTTTTCCCAGTCCGAAGGCGCCGCCTCCGGTGCGGAATGTGCGTTCCGCCTCGCACAGTGACAATCCTGATCCGGGCTTTGTGGGCCCCGTCGTCTGGGAGCGGCACAAGAAACGTCTCAGCAGCGCTGACAACCAGGGTGAGGCGGGTGGACACAATGATCATGCTCATAATGATGATGATGATGATAATGATGTGCAAATTGGGGCACAGACACGTTACTAACGGGCCACTGTAGTCCTAGTTGTTGATATTGCCTGCCTGCACACAACTGTAATTAGTTTACCCAGTTTAGAGACCATTAAACCAAATAACCCACTTGCAATCCAACTGAATCCCCACTGAACTCAACTGAAATCAACTGAACTTCCTCCACACATCTTCCGCAGAGGCCCGGAGCTATGCTGACTTTAGCCCCAGTCCCATGCACGATGCATCCGCCATACGCAACCACTATGAGGGCCTGCTAGAGGGTGCCATGCAGATGTACGCCAGCCAGGATGATCTGCCCATGCCATTGCCCTCGCGCGATTTTACGAACAAGCGACGCAGCACAAAGCGCGAGCATCGCGGCTCCTCTGCGGGCTTACCCAGGTATGTGGCCCAGGTAGGTTCTTTCGATCTGGCAACTGTTTACCCAATCCACTCCTTGCAGTTTTCCCCCGAAGGCCTACAGCACTGCCGAGCGGCCAGCCACCGCCCAGCCGGAGAAGACGCCGAAGTCAGCGCAATCCACTCAGCCGCCGTCGCCCACTTACAGCGCTTGGGGCAGCAGTCTGAACGGCTCCCACTCGCCGCTGGTGCGTCCCTTAAGCGCTGGACCCTTCCAGCGTCCTGAAACAATTTTGGAGATTTCGCGTGGAGCACTTGTCAGCTCCAGTTCCACAGCTAATACACCGGGGCGTAAGGCCAATGCCCAGTCGCCTTCGGCTGCGCCGCTTATCGAGGCCATTCAAAGCGAACTGCGCAAGTTCAAGCAGCAAAAGGATTGAAGTAAACTAAAAACTTAAAAATTAAATTGAATGGAATTATCTTTATAGAAACGACCATATTTTGTATTGAATAATATAACAAACATGCTGCTATACATACTCTTTTTTCAATTTCATTATAATAAAATTTTCACAAAACTTGAACAGTTTTCGCTTTCTTTAATTAAGGATTCAAATATGGAGGCATAATATTATTTATATTGATAGGTCTTTAATAACTTCCTTTAATAATCCTTCTCCTTCTTTCAAGTTTGCTGACTAATATTCGTTGTTTTAGGCTAAGCTGTGAGGACTGGAGTAACTATAGCAAGTGGAAAGCTGGCTGGGGGAAAGAACAATTTTGTAGTATAATAAATTTCCTTTTGCAAAATTAAATGCTCAGTAATTTCATACTTATTCTTTTTAGCAATATATTTAATATTAAGCGTTTCATTCTTAAAAGAATTTAAAACACATTCGTTACACCATTGACTTAGGTATATACAAAAATGTTATTAGATAGCTTTATGTGAGCAGGCCACGACCTCGTAATATGCAGAACCTATTGAAAACGATGCAGGCTGTGTGTATGATATAAAGTCCAGAGCGCTCAAGCATTCGTTTCAGTCATCAGTAAGAGTTCTCATTGAACACAGTTTTTCTTGAAGTTATCTCAATAAAGTAGTAAACATTTATAAAATAAAATAATTTGTCAAAATATAAATTTTAATTGCCGCCCAAAGGGAAAAATTACCTAGTCGAGTGAATACTGAAAACAATGGCAAATTCACACTAACAAGAATATATAATAATACAAAAAAAGTTACCAAACTGTGTTGCAAAAAGTATTAAAAATCGAACTAATTTAAAATGCAATTTTGGACCACTTGATTCATAGCATGTGATGCGGAGTTAACACACTCGCCCCACCGAGCTGGGATGCAGCATTGCTAATGAATGTATTATTTTGAGAATTTAGAAAGCAATGAGTTGACTGCCTTAACACCACTTGCTAAGGAGGCTTGTATGCCTGAAAGTATATTTTTTTTTTAAGTGTTCTTTCACTTAAGGAGTTCATAAGTTTGAGTATTCACAATCTGTACTTTGAGTAGAAGGTTGTTGAGTTGAATCGTGTTGCTGGTTAGTTCCACCTTCGCAACTCATATTTCAGCTGATACCACATTTGTGCACATCGCAGCTAGGAAGAACAAAGTTACACCTCAAATCTCCACCATATCATACTGCTTTTCAGATACATATATATTTATTTTGTTTTTAGATTTCGATTTTTAGACATATATACTATTTACAATACTGAGTGCGTTTCGGAGGTGTTGTAAATAAAATTGAAATTAATTTTACCAATTGTGCATGCCCTCACCAGCCCGTTTGTTCGTGTTATGTTTACTAGTTTGTTATATACCCATTATAATATTCCGTTGTTTTGTCGATCTCCTTGGAGCTTTAATTATGAGATAATTATTTGCGTAAATTATAAATTGTTGGCAAATTAGTATGTTCAAGTGCGTATTGTTGTTTCCTTCGGAGGCGTCTTGGATTTCATGTCGTTTAGTACATTTCCTTTTGTCCCTTGACAGCGGCGGGATAGTCATTGACATTGATGCTACGCTTGCCCAGACGCGGTCCGAACCACAAACCAGATGAGGCACTGGGTCCTGTGCGCTTGTCCAGCGCCTGCTGCAAGGCCAGCAAATGGGCCCACTTTCTCAGCTCGGATTCGCTGCGTCCCATGCGAGGAAAAGCCACCAAGCCGGGGCGTTTTTGGTAATCTAAGAATATTCAATTAGTTCCATAAGAAATTGAAATTTGCTCTACGCACCTTCGAAATCTTCGGCGGAGGCATCACCCATGCCGTAGATATTCTCATAGGCAACCGCATCGTTGGCATCGTGCAGGCTGTTCACCATGCTGGGATCGCTGCGTCCCACACGTGGGAAGGCATAGAGACCCATGTTGGCACCTCGACGAATCTTATCGTGTTCCACTTCTGAGGAGAAGCAAATTATGAAATATTCTCATTAATAAAAATCCCAATAAATTTGTAAAGATTTGGTTTTTGCAAGGTGAGGTTTCACTTACTATCGTATTTCTGTCCGAATGTAATATCTTAAAGTATTCGAAACAATATTAAAATTGTTAAATTTTCATTTCATTTATATATGTAAATTGTGGAAAAGTTACGCTCGCTATTCAGCTTAGGTTTTAATAGAAACAAATTGAAATGCCCTGAAGGATTGTCTGAGGGGTCTTTACACTTCTGCGCAGAGATTTATTGCGCGCGGACTTACACTTGCAGCAAAGTGTGGATAAGCCATATTAATGGGTCCCTCATTGACGCTGAATCACTTTTTTATATTATTTTTAGACTCACCTGCAGCTGTGAATTTAGTCAGCAAAACAAGCAATAAAATTGTGTAGGCAATGTTAACTAGTCCCATAAACGACTTCATTTCTCAGCAGTTGAAATATTCCTCTGTATAGCTCTTTGTCAGATGTTTACTTCTTGACGTGCGCTGAGACAATGCTTGATGCTGGATGGCACTCGTGTCCTTTTATATGCCAAGGCGCAGACCAATAGCAGAGCAACATTCAGTGAAGGCAACCCGTCGAGGCGCAGCAATTGCTTTTGCTACTATGTATGTGTGTGTTAGTGTATCTGTGTGTTTGTCTAGCAACCAACCACCTGTGGGCAATGAAATGTTGCCAAAGCTAAATACTTGATGCCAATGGCTAAAACAAATGGGTGGAAAGGATTTGCGCAGATTTACAAGTAAATTGCACTTGAAAACTTTGTAGTGAAGCATGAAATGGCTTTAATGTGATATTGCTGTGCAACAATCTTACAATTTGCATTAAAATATATCAAATATAAAACTTTTTCACTTTGAAAATATCTATAAAATAATTTAGGATAATTTAGTCATGTACAGCACAGATTACTCAAAACTAATGCGTGGCTTCACTTTGCGAGTAGAGAAGAGTAATTTAAGTATGGTATATATGCATATGCATATGCCTATGTGATGAATCGAGCTACCTTTCTGATGTAAATTCTAATACTTAGCATAAAAAAAAAAACAAAATTGCAATTAAAGTTCAAATTTCGTTTATTTGTTTACACACATTTTGAGTACTTAGTTTCAGCTAGAAATATCAACTAAAGTTTTATTGAAATATGTTCCTTTGGCTTGTCTTACAACCAGCCGGAGATCATGCGGCCTGTGACGGTGGACTTGCCGCGCTCGCCACCGGCTGCGGCGCTGCTTTGACCCACCTTAATCGCTGGCTTGAGTGGTGCCGTTGCAGGTTTCTTATCGTCTGGCTTCTTGTCGTCTGTCTTTTTGTCATCTGGCTTGCCATCGCTTGGTTGGGCCCCAGCTGCTGCAGTGGGCTTCGTCTCGCCCGGCTTGCCATTTGCGTCCTTTTCCTTCTTGTCATCGGCCTTCTGGTCCTGTCCGGTTTTCTTGTCCTCCGGCTTAGCAGCGGGCGTCGCTCCACCACTGGGCTCATTTGCTGCCTTGGTGCCGCTGGGTGTGGTTGTTGTCGTTGTGGTTTTCTTATCAGTGTCCGGCTTGGCATCTGCGGGCGCAGACGGCGCTGCACTTTTGGCAGCTGCTCCAGCTGCTGCTGGCGGCTTGGCCGCCTCGCTTTTGGCTGCCTCCTCTTTCTTGGCCGCAGCTTCCGGCTTAGTGGCTTCATTGGGCTTGGGGGCCGCTGGCTTAACATCTGCCGGCTTAGCTGGTGGTGCCGGTGCATTGGGTTTGGCTGCATCGCTGCCAGATTTTGGCTGTTCATTGGGCTTAGCTCCGTTGGCTGTTGTTGTCGGCTTGGTGGCTGGTAGCGCGGGCTTTTGGTCAGCTGGTTTTCCAGCAGCCGTTGGCGCCTGGGGTTTAGCATCGGGTTTACTATCGCCAGGTTTCTTGCCATTCACAGATTTCTTGTCATCTGTGGGTTTTTTATCCTTGTCATCATTGGATTTCTTATCATCTTTCTCATCCACGTTCTTGACGGAGGCACGAAGTGCAGCAGCTGCCATCATGGACGAACCGCCGCCTGCGCTGGCTGGCACCTTTTTGGACTGAAAAATTATAAGCATAGTCATCAGGTTATAGGTATAGTCATCAGATCAGTTATAATTACGCCATTGGCATCTGGTTTCTTCTCAGTGTCGTTGTTCGGTTTCTCCTCTCCCTCGCCCACAGAGACCTCGTCAGCTGCCATCTTCTTGCGCATGAACTTCACATAGGCAACGCGTGTGGCTCGTGTCACTTCGCCCAAGTTGGGATTGAATTCTGTGTATGAGTACGAGACATGAGTTTGTATAGTGCAAAGTAGACACTGCACGCACCTATCAATTGGGACTGATCCATCTGTAGACCCTCGTTCGCCTGCTCAATGATCTTGCGCCTCAAGCTGCGCTGGCTGTGGCGCTGCATCGAGGAGCGTTTCGAGCCAATGGGATCTGCGGTAAACGTGTTCTTCCTGGCAATCGCATTCCAGTCCTTGTCCCTGGAATTTAAAAGAGGTTAGGGATATGCCCTACATCAAATTCGATTTCCCTACCCCTTTTGAGTCTTCTTTCTGCCTATGACCTTGGCCAGTGAGGCGAAGATGTCGCGTCCGTTCTCATTCTCGTCCATTTCTTGTTTTAGATTCTCTACGAAGCCAATCTGGAAGTCCTTCATTATGCGACGCTCCATTACCTTGCCCTTGGTAGTGCGAGCAGCTGCTGTCTTCTTCTCAATGTCGGGCACATCCCAACTGTTATTGGTGAAAATCTCCAGCAGCTCGAATCTCAGCGAGCTAATGTCCTGGCGCACCTCAATGATATCATCTTCGGTGATGCCGTAATCGTCCCTACGCCTCTGCTCGGCGGTCACATGACGACGCACCAGCAGCTTCATCACTTTGTCATGCAGCGTCTGCGCTTTCTCCATGGACTTGCGCTACAGTAAGGGGATGAAAGGGCACAGTTACTTAAGTGTGAGCTAAGCGCATTTATATTGACGCAAAAAAAAGCCACGGGAGCTTTATTAAAACTGATTTGCCAAAGGATTTGTCTTGATTGTCAAGTTCCTGGGCTAGGGTTAGGTTGGGCTGTTGGGTGGAGTCACCTACCATGAAGCTCTTGGTGCGGGAGGGGCGCTTGCGTCCCAGTGTCTTGCGCAACATTTTCATGTTGGGGCACAAATTAAAGGGTGGCGGTATCGTTCCACCATCCTCAAAGTAGCTCATCCACAACTGCGACCGGGCAAACTTCCACTCGGTATCAGCACGTTCCGAAATGATTTGATACGAATTCGACATCATGGCAATCAGCATGTTGAGCAGCACAATTATATTGATAACTGAATAGGAGCCGAACATCAGCAGCGCCCAGAAGCGTGTAAAACTCTTTATGCCCGCCAAATCGAAAGAGACCAGATCTACAAGGCCAAAGGAGGCCCAGAACAACGATTGCGAGGTCTCAAACAGACTGCAAGCAAACTTGCTCAGAACTTGAACTGCAGACTTATTATATAACTCACTTGGAAAAGCGCCGCCAGATGGTGCAGGCCTTCTCCTGGTCATCAAAGTCAGCAACATCGGGATGCAGGTGATAGCATTTGTTCTTCTCCAGCTCCGCATAGTACCACAGCAGCTGATTCAGACCGCAGCCAAAGGCAAACAGTACCAAGGTATAGATAAAGAAGAATTTGATAATGTCGATAATCATACGGCCAAGCGACACCTGCAGCGGCCCCAAATGCGGATTTATCGAGAAGATGTGCACCAGCTTCAAGTAGGAAAAGACCATGCCTGCAGCAAAGGCGCCCTCGGAGAGCAGCATGGGATCGAAGGGATGCCAATGCTCGCGTGGAAAGTACGGATCGATTCCACGAAACCACAAATCACGCTGAAAGTAATTTTAAATAAAAAATAATTAATCAAAAATATTATGAATCTAGCTTACATGCACGATCACCCAAGCGGTGGCTCTACAAAGTATCCAAGTGACATAAAACATATTCGATATGTAGTCCACAATGTTCCAGAGATCCATGATATACTCAAACAAGCCATCGGAATATAAACTCTTGAGCTCCTCGAATATTAGCGCCGCAATATACATGATAATAGCCAGCTCTATGGGTCCAGGCAGCGAGCCTCGTTCGTGTTTGCGCCAATCCTCCAACATGGTCAACATCCAGGGAAACGCCAATAGCTCAAATGTAATTTGTACCACACGCAACGAAGCTGCGCCCAAAAGCACTAATTTGGAAACATGACAACAGTTCAGGGAAGTCAAAAATATTCAGAGATATTTTAGCACTCACTTAGGAAGAACATGTAGGAGCAGGAGTGTGTGATGAACTTGACGAAAGGCTTGCGCATGAATTTGGCACCATCCGAATCTGGTGCCAGGATATACTTCAAGCTGTAGATGGGAAAGCTGCAGCCCAGCTTGATGACGTCCATGAGCTGCTGCGAGGCTTGTTTGCGTCGAAAACCAGGCAAGCCCTCATACCAAATGGCAGCGAGCAATTGCTGCACGTTTGGATGTGCCACAAACTGCAATAAGATTGGAAATGAAATAAAATTGCTGAAGATAGATAAGATCTAGATCTTTGACCGTCTTTTGTTTGTAGCGTATAGCTAGTTTCAGCCGTTCCAGTGTCTGGCGCTGGCCGGGACACCAAATCTCATGAGATGGTTCGTGATTAAAGTTCAGCATCACCTCCAGCTCCATGGAGGTGCGCGCGTGATCCAAAAGCGCCGTTACAAAGTCCTGCACCGCTTGACGCATTTCCTGATTAATAAAAAATGTTGTTATGGTTAAGTTATTAAATATGAACAATCCTTTTTGCAGCTCATCAATCAATCATTCAGCATTCGATTACCGTATATTCCGCACGGAATTCCGACTCCATGGCCTGCAAGCGCTTCAATTCCCAGGATAATTGGAAGGCGGTGAGCACAGGATCACGTGAGCTGAGCGCTATCAGCGAGCTGGCCGAGAGTGCCCGATAAGCATTGATGCGCGACTGCGAGTGACGCAGAGAGTCGGTGGTCTGCGAAGTCACACACTCATCGCAACCGCACCTGCAAAGGCAACGACCCCAATTCAAATACAAACTCTACTGAGTGAAGTGGATTTCAGGGCCACTCACTTGACATCGTGCGGCATGGGTAGCGTTGCTCCTCGATCCAGCAGGATCTTGAGTATCTCATAATTGTTGCGATGTGCAGCCAGAATCAGCGGCGTTATGTCCGTGGTGAAAGTGGACTTCGAGCGATCCACCGACTCCCAGCTCTGGTCCCAACGAAAGACTTAGTCAGGGGCTATTAGAGAAAATTCACTCAACTCACATAGGGTTGGCCCTCCTTGTGATTACTCTCCTCCCACTGCAGCAGCTCCTCGACAGCCTCCACATACTCCTCGGATATGGCATGCAGCAGAGCATCGCCCACCTCAATGTTGTTCTCCAGCAGCAGGACCATCAGATCGAAATTCTCATTCTCAATGGCTGATATCAGAGCGGAACGATTCATGGGATCCGTACAGTTGATGTTGAACTTATCGGATGGGGTCTCGGTGTAATCCTCTAAGATTCTAAAAGACGCGGAGCATTGCATTAGGCTGCCAGGCTTTCAGACGCATGTAAATACTAACTTCTTGACACCTGGCAAATCACCGCGCTCGCAGGCCAGAATGAAGTTTTTCTCCACATCGCTGAGTATGTACTCCTCGGCCATCATCAGATCGTAATCCAGGCGGGAGCCAGCCGCCTTTTCAGCGTCCGTCTCCATTATGGCGCTGCCTTTATCAACACAATATCAACTTGGACAAGAACGGCTTTGCCAACACTTCACATTTTCAGTTCACACTACACTGCACGAAATATCCTGGGCAATTGACTATCTAATCCTTTTGCTCAATATATGAGTGAGATGTCTTCGTGGTGCTCGATGTGTTGTCTTCAATTAGCCGTGTTGAACTGCTCGCAATTGGCCAGTACGACGTGGTATATGTCGCTAATTACATTAGCGTTTGCTCAAAACTCGGTCAATGCGTATGCAAAACAAGTCAATGGGCGCCGTCAGGGCCCTATGCTAATCGCCAATTGACTGTAGAGCTCTCTGATTGCTACATTTTGCATTTCTTCCACAACGGGCTGAAAAACGACGCACGTGAAAAATGCAAGGAAACAAGTGCAGAATGCGAGACAAATTATGTTCGATTTTCGATTTCAGAAGCCCCACAAACAAGCCAGACTCGTTTACTAAAATGTGATATGCCCAGGCATAGCTAAGAATCGATGATAAGCCAAAATAATTTAAGGTTTGCCAGAGTTTTACAATTTAACTATAGGTCTTATTGTTAAGCTGTTGTAATCAGTTGCTTTGATTTTTTTATGTTTTGTTTCCCAAATATTTTTACTAGCCAATTAAGAGAGCTCTTAAATAACAGTTTAATATACCATAAATTGCTATAACAAATAAAAATGTACAAAACTATTAAAAGTGGGCTTAAAAAGTGAAGCCCAAAAGATATTCGAGCTGCTTACCAAAAGCTTTGGCAATATTTAAGTATCTTTGCTAAACTAGTTATACAGAGAGTCATACGCTCAGTTGGCTTTTGTAACTTTCATGTATAACAGTTAGCAAAACAAAAGCTTTAGCCAAAGCTTTCACACAACTTTAAAGCTTCGCAACTTGCGCTTTAAAGAGAGTCAGCAAAGAGAGAAATCAACTGAGCAGCAATCAAGCTGAAGCTTTAATTGACGACAGCAACAAGTCGCATTTATGAAGAGTTCTTCTCTTTAAGCCAAAATATATTGAAATAATATGAAATATGCATTTATGCATATGTTAGGATGTTCAATAAACAACTTTCATATTGATGATGTATCAGATGATGTCAATAAACAAAAGCAACATCTGTCGCCTATTGGTTGCATCTTTCACTACTCACTACTTGACTGAATTTCGTGTTGCACGTTGCACATTGCAGGTTGCCTACTTTTGTGCGTTCGCTGTGCGTGTTTCTATGTCAATGCACTTAGAAATTAATGCGCTGCCAGTGCGAGTGCTCGCTTTTGACATGAAAGCACAGGTTGCCACAGTGGGTGGCAAGCAAAAATGGCGTCGAACGTGTTCAAGTTGCGTGGAGTGCAGGCTGATGATGGGTGTGCAGCCTGCATGTTGCAGGATGCAGAGTGCAATGCACTGCGCTGACATTTCTCTGTGTGCGCGAAATGGAATTTTGAGATTAAACTTGCGAATGCGAATGAGTGGGTTGTGAATGTGTGGAGGAATTAATTAAAAGTGAAATAACTATATTGAAATTGGAAATAATTGAACCAGCTTATAGGTGCAAACTGAATGCGTCAATAGATATTATCATTAATGAGGATTTGTTAGAGTAAATAAACTTTATTAATAATATGAAATTCATTTAGCATTCATATGAACTAGTTCCGATTGCTGCTATGCCTTGAAAATCCTTCGTGCGCTTGAATCGCACACAAGTAGTCCTCACTTGTATCCAGCTCGCCCCTTCTTAGGTGGCCATTTGCATGTGCAGTGCGCATAGAGCGTGGCAAAAGCCGTTTCTCTTAATGAAACATTGGCCTCCACGAACACCTCGCCCCTAACCCCTGCCTAGCCCCAGCCAGCTCCATTGGCTTGCTGACAGCATGGCTTTCGTTTCGCCCAGCACTTGTAAACGAGCGAAATGTATCTCTCAGCCCTTGAGAGGCAGGAGGACATATTGCTGCTTGTTAGCACAAGTTCCACTTTCACTGACAACAAAAACAACAACAGCAACAACAAGAACAGCTGCAACAACATTTACTATATGGCAACAGCTTTGAGGGCGGCTTCAACTTTACAAGTTTGACAAGTTGCATTTTGTTTTTTTTTGTTACACAATTACATGATTTATTTTTGTAAGCGAAACAAGTAGATGCTTGAGAAGATGCAGGTAAATATTTAAAGCGAAATAAAAATAAAACAAATACGTACTCACATGAACTTGTTCAATTTAGCAGATAAACCGAGCGAGCAAACTTAAAGAGAATAGAAGGGAATGACTGCAGCAAGGCTAGGAAATCTGGTATGTGTCTGAGGAACAAGTGAAGCTGCAATAATTATTTTAAAAAAGACAACATTGCGTATGAGTAATATATGCGAATATGCTATAAAAACCTTTTAGATACCAAGTTTCTTACAGTTTTCACCTGGCATTGCACACGAGGGCTTTAAATACCTGGAATAAGCGGCAAGCGACAACATCAAAGTGTAAACCGTAAACTAATCCAAGACAACACTCACGCTCATACCTGCCACCACAAGTGGCACAAGTTGCATGTGATAGTCTTGAAGTAGGCGCGTTACAGGAAACAAAAGGCCAAAGAGAACAAACGATGGCATTAACACCATGTGAAGTGTGTGTGGAACTAGTCTATACACTCGTCGGTTGTCTGAAAATCGATACGGCTTCAAAGATGCACGCCTTAATTTGAAATGTCCGTTAATCATGAATTTATTGCGGCATTTCTATATTCACATGAAGCGCCTCCACGTAGACAGCCGCATCTCAACTTGACCCAAACGTGGAAATGAGGGAACAGCAAGGAAAAGTAACGCCCATGCACCACCCACAGGCAGCACTCGTAACAGGAGCAATGCGAAGCGAATTCACCACCAACTGTCGCCGGCTCTGGCTATATTAAAGCCGATGCCTGACTGTGGCTGGCGCTCAGTGCACAACCTGGTGGCAAGGCGAACGGACCAGACCTATCAAGCCGCAAGGATAACGCGCACTGCCGGAAAATAAACAAAATACAAAATTACATTTCTTTCTAGTTTTTTTGTTGTTATTGAAGTGAGAGCAACATATACTTTGGACATTTATAAATACATATAAATCATATGTATGAGAAGAGCATCGAGCTATAAAGTACAAAAGGGACAACAGAAATATTTGAGAAGCAACGGTTCAAAGGCTCTTGTTTGTGTCTCCAAAGCTGGGTAAGTGAAAGTGCCTCTGGCCAAGTGCAGCTCGTAGGATTGTGCAATATTCTTTAAATATGTTTTGTATTATGCAGAGTTCATTGGACTTTGTTTTCAATGAGAAAAACACAATTTCCTTAAAATATATTAAAAAGAGTTCACTGGCAGTTAAAATATATATTAATTAACATTTTGTGTTTCGCAAATTTAGGATAAGCATTAAGTAAAAATATGTTTAAAGCTCATAGTTCTGGTGTGCACTTACAACTCTTCGAAATGCTTTAAAATATCACGTATACGCCACCACAACTTTATCTATTTTCGTCCTACACACTGAGTTGGCTTAATACATGCTATTGTTGATGGCTCGCTCTCCCTACTTTGCCCCAGGTTTCATTCAAGTTTTGCATTTGCGTAGGTCTCCCTAACTTAACATAAATTGCGATTTGCCCATTTATCAAACCTAATTCCTCTCGAGGCGCTCACACAGTATTTTCATTTATTAAATATTTGACTGCAAATTGTTCATTTTGAGTTGGACAAAAATTTATATTAAAATTGTACGTTGAGGAGAGCTGTAGTTGATTGGCTTTGGGACAGCCCAAATATATATATTCATATATATATGTACGTATATATATAATATAACAGTCTGCGAATCTGACTAATGCATATGCATATTTAATGGCGCTCATTATCATAAAAGCCTTTCTAATTGGTATTACATAGTTTTAAAATTTAAATAAATTTCCCTCTTCTGTTTCTATTTACAGTTTCCTAGTTTGTGCCGCAGCTAAGCTAACTTTGACTTGCTAAACAGTACAATCGACAGAATGTTCCACAACAAGCGTTGCCCAAGACAAGCTAAACAAGTTCAAAGAGCGTTAATTGACTAAAGACCAAATAAGATATTCGATAGGCGAAGCATACGCAGGAGGTCAGCATGCATCAGGTGCTTAGCTATGAGACGGCTGTGCGGGCCAATAGCAGCTCGCGCGAATATCGCGAATTTGTGACTAAGCGCACCTGCGCCTCACTCCTGCTCACTATTGGCTTCTTCATGCTCATCTCAGGTGGGTGGCAGTCAAGCTTATGCTGTGGCACATGCTAATGAGTCGTTTGTTCTCTTCGCAGGCTATTTGCTGGGCAATTTCGTGACGGAACGCAAGTATCACATACGCCAGCTGCTGACAAAAAAGTCAATCAGGCCTGGCGATGCCAGCGGGGAGGACGGGGAGCGGTACGTGCAGCTGAATAGTGCGGATTATGGGAATCTACAGGAACTGCGCGCGTATCAGAAACACAAGGACCAACTGCTGGCCGCCGCACAGGTGCTGAACAAATTGCTGCAGCAGGACGAAAGCGAACGTTATTTGGCCACATCCCTCAACACGGAGATCTTTAACAAATACGTCAGCTGCACCCAGGATATACCGCCCAACACGAACATCAAGGCCAGCGAGTTCATTGAGCAACTGATTGACAATACCATAGCCAGGCAAAGGGATTGCATGCGCATCATACAGGTGGTCATCGATAATCATCTGGCCAATAGCCAGCTCTGAGCGAAATGAAGAAAAGTTAAGAAACAGCTGCAGTTAACCAAAGTTGAAGCAGAAGGATATTATTTTTGAATAATGTAGCTGGAATTTTATAATTGCGTGTGTATAAGTGTATATGTGTGTGTGTGTGTGTAAAGAGTTTTCATATTGTATTTTCAAAGCAAATAAAGCTGACCCATATATATGGATGTGTTGAAAATAAACTGTCAGCCAAAGCAGCGCCAAGTAACCTTGTCCATCAGCCTTAACTCATATGACAAATGATGAGCCAGCATAACAATAGATCGGCTTAACCTATACACACAACGAAACATATATAGCGATATATGCATATAGTGTATTTGGAGGAAACGCTGGCTTTTTTGTTTATTGGACTTGATGTTTTCACACGCAGTCAGCACAGGTGGGCGTTCTGTGGCGCCTCGGGCGGAGTACCGCCATTAAGTGTGGTGGGTGTGGGTGTCGAGGGGCTCATCGGCGACGAGCTAATCACCTTAGGAACAGCAAAGCGCACAAATAAACCAAATTAATTTCTTTTTGTCTGCGTTTTGTGTTTTAAATATGTGAAGCAAAGTGCGCAAAGTTGATGCAACCCAAAAACAGAAACAGAAACAGAAACAGAAAACAAAAAACAAAACAAAGCAGGCAATGAAATTATTGGACAAGATTTATGATATTATTAGTTGTATCGACACTTTGTTACATAAAAACCAAACAGGTCAATTTCGGGGCAGGGCTGAGCAGCGCTGGGCTGGGCTGCGCTAATCCCAAACACATTCATTATTAATGGCTTCCACTTGGCATTTTGGTGTTTTATGAGCGTTGCCAGCAAATTCACATCATAATCGATTGTCTTTTCCTCTTGGTGTGAGGTATTTACGAGCATAACGAAATTCTAATTAAGTGGGCTGGGTAGAAAGTCAACTTATATAATCAGCATAAAGTTATTCCTTTTCAATTTTCACTTATTTTTATTGAAAAATTTCAATGAAATTAATTATAATTTTATAAATGAAAAATATATATAATATATAAATATTTCGTTTTCGTAATTTGTTATTATGATGTGATCCTCAAGAGTTTTATTTAATTATTAAAAAATGTTTCATAAACTTTTCAAGTATGATTCTTTCTTTATTTTTTATGATATGACATTAACATTTATTTATTGAGTTTCATTTTCACTAGAAAACTTAAAACCTCTTTTTGGCAAAACATGACAATTATAAAGTGTATGTGTGAAAAGTTATAAAATATGTAAGTGAAGACTGGTGTGGGCTTGCTTAATGAAGGTCAAATGAAGATGTAAATTATGGGCGTGAGCGTGATGTGAAGAAAGTGACTTTTTCTACACGTTTTTTTTATAACTATTCTAAATGTGTCAAAAATGTTATTCTAGAAACTTTCAACAGCTCTAATGTAGATTTTTTGTATCTACATATGTAAGATTGGATGTTTTTTTAGACTTGTTAAATTGATAGAAACCAAAAACGTTTGATTTAAGAACTGTGCTAATTGTTTTAATAAATATTAATTGTTTAATATTTGTTTGAGACTTAAGACTTTTTTTAAATCCAATTTTATAGCAAGATTGAAATCAATTTAGCTATTTACAATCATTTGAACTGATTCACTTTACCAACCTTTTTCAACTATCAAAGCTAGAATAGAATAAACTGGCAGCCAAAATAATGGATACCTGATAGAGGAGACATTTCTCCTTTTTAAATTGCATAATAATCCTATTCAATCTTTGGCAATTATGGTCTATTAAATTTGAAAATGCCTTTAAAATATAGAAGCTTACTAAAATTAATCCAGCTCTTAAATTAATAAGCGGAATAGCATAATTTTTCCTTTTAATTGTAAATAAATACCTATATCTTTTCAATGACACTAAAATATCAATTATTTGTGCAATAGTTTTCTTGAAATTCAACAGGAAATTTAATATTTTACACATTTTTTCGGTTTTTTACATGCTACCAAATTACTCAACTTTGAATGCTTAAATATACCCTTTACTTTCATTTATTCTCAAAAATTGGTTTGATTCTGACCCTCTATTAGATTATTTGATCCATTTGGCCAATGCCTTCCATACAAATTTTGATTTTTATCATGTTTTGCAGGCAAAGTTTCTACTGTGAGCCATTTTAAATTTGTAAATAAATGTAAGAAAAAATATATTTTTCCAAAATTACGACGTCCATGATAACCCTTATTATACGAAAATGACAATTACAGCTGTTACACTTAAAGAGCTATTAGAGTGCTTAGAGAAAAGCTGTGCATTGACTTATCAAATATAAATTGAATTAGCATGTCAATCACACAGCTATTCAATCCGAGTTTCTATGGCATAATTTTGAGTATTTCAGCAATTTCTATAAAAAGATTTTAGACCGGGCCGAGGCCTCTCTGAAAAATTACAGCTGGCTGAAGATAAATGTGTTGGCTTGACATTAAGCTACAGACAATGGATGGATGGTCAGCGAGCGAGTGGTTGGTACAGGAGTTCAGCAGATGGAACAAAGCGAAGCTGCCTATTAAGGCCCAGCATGTCAGTAGCCTAACAAGTATCAAAAGTCAAACCGAAGCCGCCTTCGCGGGTGTGGCCAACAATTAACCGACTGCCAAATGATTGATTTAGCTTACTTAAAAACTCATTTTGAATAATCTGGAATGGACGCAACCATGCTGAATAATGAAAACTGAAATCGAACCCGAAACCGAAGCCGTCGCCGAAACCGGCAATGGCTACCAAATCACGGCTCAAGATCCGTATCAAATGTGTCTATGCGAAGAAGACGTTGATGATGATGATGACCTCCAAACTCAGACTCAAATCCCAGTCCAAGCCGAAGCCCCAAATGCAAATGAGACCGAAATGCGTTGGCAAATGATATGTGTGTGTCTCTCTCTCTGTGTGTGTGTGTGTTTGTGTGCCATCTATATTTCACACCTTAAACGATTGGATCAATGGATCCATTGCCTATATCTTTCTACTATTTGCATTTCAAATTATTGCCTGCTGCTCTTATTGACATGTTTATTTTATACGCGCCGACACAAAGGCCTTTGTCTTACCTACGATTTGTTCGCTCGATCGACGATCAGACGAGCCAGCATATCATATTTTGAACAGATTTCCCAATTGTCTTGTGCTATTTATATGCACTGAAGCCCAGGTTGATCGCTTGTTTAATTTGCCACTAATAAATATAAATACCCGATTTGATGCGTTTGTGACTGAGACACTGCCTGCGGAATTTTGACAGGCGCATGTCATAATAGAGACGCGAATCCCTCAAAAATAGCGCTGAAACGGAATTCATTATGCAGACACGTGTCCCAGCAACCCAGCTGAACGGCAATTATTAGTTGTAGTTATTAGGAGGAGGTGTGCCAAGTAGCTCAAAATATGTATGTTGTAAAATTAGCGGAGATCAATTAAAATTTTATCACATATCGATGAATATCTGATTGAGGTTTATGAAACGAAGCGAATGCGAAATAGACAAAATGTGAATAACCGAAGCACAGCTTCCTCCTAGAGGCCACCTATGAGAAAAATAAAATTAATTATGTTTTATTTACTATATTATATATAAAGTTAATCATGCTTCGTTTGATATTGTATTGATGCCTTTGGTTAAAGTATGCGCAGCTCCTTCAATACGTATCAAAGTCTTAACCACAAAACTTCATTAAGAAATTACCTAATGCCAATGGCTCCAAATGAGAGCTGGCATTTGCAATTTTGTGTGCTGGCTAACAAGCAGCCAAAAAATGCGGCTCACGTTCAGCCCGAAGTTCAGTTTGGAGTCGTGTGCAGCTGCCGCAGAGATCAGGTGATGGCGGTTCTGGACAGGCTGTGCCTTTGCACCACAGTCAAAATTTGTTCAATGTACAAAATGGCAAAAAGCCTGCTACTCGGCTTGGCAGCTTGCAGGCTGTTTGGCCAAAAGTCAAATTGAAAATTTGTTTCCAGTTGAATGGAGAAACGCATATACGATACATATGCGATAAGGCGGCAAACGGAAAAGGGTGCAAACGGGTTCAAAAGCGCACAAGATGAGGCCCCCACTCAAATATCAAAAGTCACGAAGAAGAAAGCAGGTTTCGGCTCTTATTGCTGGTGTTATGCACCAATGTATGGCATGGCATGGTCTATGGTCTATGGTCTATAGGTCTATGGTCTATGGTATTGTATGTCTCGACATCGATGTTTGGTTTTTGGGCGCAGGCTGCGCCTTACTAAACGTGTCGCAAATACGAATAATAATATTCGCTAAATGATGTGCTTGCGCCTGTTAATGTGCCTGTGTCTGTGTCTGTGTTTGTGCTTTTGGTTTCACCGGTTCCAAGTGTTGTTTGTTAGCGGTGTGGCAAGTTGTGATGCCATCGCCGCACTTTTCACTGCCTCTGCTTGCCGGGAGTCCACTGCGGAAGAGCCAAACACATTGTAAACTCAGCAGTTGTCCAAAGTCAACGCAACTTTTATTACCGCGTTTGCAACACATTATTACTTGAGATTACAATTTTGTTAATTTGTCTAAGATGCAGCTATAAATATTACAAATATGTTAACTCAAGTACTTGCATTGTTAATATTTATATTAAATAACATTCCTTTTATTATTATTCTATAAGATATTTTTAATAGTCAGCCAGAGCTTAAGTGTAATTAAATATAATTAAATCGATTTCGTATCAACACTTTCAATTGGGCATCTTAACTTGAGGCTATCAGTAAAAAAAGCTTTTAATCTTCAATAAAAATAATTGAAGTTTTCTTTAATGATGAAGCGCGTGCTATAGCTAATGGTCCTCAAGACTCTGCATTACTTCAAAAGTGCGTTGAGGTCAGCCATTCATGGCCAAAGCGAGGCAATGCTTCCAGCAACTCATCAGCGTTGCAGCAAAGCGCAGCTGGTAACTGCTGCTGTAAACATGGCTAACAGTTGAAGTGGTCAACAGTTCAGCAAAGCAAACAAAGTGTAGATGAACTAAGCAATTGCACTTTTTACGCAAATATTGGTCAAAAGTGCAAGCCAGGAGGAAGTGACTGAGAGAAACGGAAATCGGTGCGTGGCCAAGAGCTGAACTAATTTGCATGCATAAATGGCGCTAATTTGAGAGAAATTTTTACCAAAAATTGTGCGGCTAGACAGGCGGAAGCCACAGACTGAGTTGAAGCCTGGGCAAGTTTGAGCCGTGGCGCGTGTTCCCGCTGGCCTTTTGGCCATGTCTTTGGCTGTGGCTACGGCTGTGGCTCATTAAGATTTGGCCAGTGCTGCAGGCAAGGATTTTGGCATGACCAAAACCAAAACCAAAAAAAAAAAAACCAGTTGTGAAGATGGGGCCGCATTCGGTTAAATAACTCCAAAAAGCATCATAAAACAGAGCCAGAGATGAGGCGAATTGGAAAGTCGTCAGAGACGCGACGTCTGCCAAGTTGTCGAAAATGAGACACGCATAAGGCCCCAGCGAACGGCTTAATTAAATAACAGTTCGTCTTTTGTTGTAGAATTGCTCGATTATGATTGCCTCATGTGGGGCAAAGCGCTGAGATTTAATTTGCAACCGCTGCACTCCAAAGCCAAGTTCAAAAAGCCCATAAGGGCCACTGGTGCGATAAACAAAAACAAAACTTGGCAAGTTGAGGTGGCTTTCATTCGTTGGGCTGCCAAGAGTCACAGCGAGTCTTAGACATGATCAACAGTTGGCAACATTGATGCTGACGTAGCAGTCGCTGTCGCTGTCGCAGTTGCAGTCGACGTCACCGCCACCGTCGCCGTCGCCGTCGCTTTCGACGCCAACGCTGGCAACATTGCGGCAGCATCTTCAGCTTGGTCCGTTGGGGCAGGCGAGGGAAACCTCAAAAATTGTACGCTTCAGTCTGCAGCGAGCGTTCAGACGGTTCAGTTGTTGTTTTGCTAGCGGCCAGCCGCATACAGCTACTCCCTCCCAAGAAACCAACACAAAAACAATAACAAAACCAAAAACCAAAACAAACAGCCAGCAATTGATCGATCGACCGGTCGTTGTTGCTGTCGGTGTGAACTGTTCGCTAATTTGAAAAAAACGATTCGAAATTTTGCAATTAAGCGAAACTAACACGTCAAATATTAAAGTGCAGCGCGGCAACACTCGTTAAAGGCGATAAACAAATGAAATGAATAAATTCCTCGGACCCTAACATAATACATTCGTAAGCAATTGTGTGTCTAACAATAACCAAAAGAGTTAGCAACTAATTCGCGTTAAATTAGTTTGAAACAAAGCGCAACATTTGGATTACCTGAATAAATATTGCGGGAATATGCTTTTGGTAAGTATTTTTAAGTTTATCAACAGAAAAGAAAAATACATCGAGATTGTTCCATAAGCAAACTTCCGCAAAATTCATGAGATTTAACTTCAAGTGAGCCTTAAGATTATTTCTTTGAAGTTTACTCGTTTACTGCTAGCAGATTTTTAACTAAGTTGCATTAATTGCAGACTTTCTAGAGTAAGTTCTGTATCAATTTGACGAGTCCTTAATTTTATTCACTTATAATCATTTTGTTAAGTGCTCAAAACATAAAAAAAGTATAATTTTTTATAAGACATATTTTTTTATTTAAAAAACGTTTTATTCTAAACAGTACCTTAAAAGTACAGAAAACAATTTACAATGAAATAAGAGGGCATTATATGGAACTCTTCCAATATAAAAGTTCCTACACTTGAGTATCCATGATTTGAAGCTTAGGAAGAAGGTTAGCAACTTGATTGGAATGCATTCCAAGTGTTAGTGTCATTATTAGTTAGAGAATTGGTGATTTGATGAGGCAGTTTAGGAGTTAGTCGAGTGGTGAGTTAAGGTGCAATAGTGTGCTTCCTTTCAAGCACATCTGCAAACGTGGTAGTAATCAAAAGTTTGGTTAAAGCTAACTCCGTGCAATAAGTATATGTGCAAATATGTTTTCCTTTCTCTCTTCCTCAATAGTAACAGGACATATGTTCTGGGTATGCAAAAGTCTGTTGTTATTATCTATTTTTAGATTTATAAAAGGTTAGTAGAGGCCAAAGCACATTATTGAAATGGTAACTGGAATAGTACACATCAATAATATCTGACTGTAAATTATGAAGCAAGTACTAATAATTCTTTTACAATTTATGTGCTGTACAATTTATTTGTGCTCAGTTTTATTATTCATTTTAACTAACTTTGAAAATTCATGTGACGAGCACAGAAATGAAATGTTTACTCAACTTTAACCTCATTCAGTTGCTTCGCTCCACTCCAAAATAAATTATATCAGTCATACTAAAATGAATTTGAATAGATCAAGACTACTTAGTCTTTAGCTAAATCGAATCTCACTTGATACAACCCAATCAAACGACTTGTAACTCACTCCAACTGACCCTTAGCTGTACTTGATTGCAATTACACACGCGCTGGAGTAATACATTAGAAAGTGGCATGATGAGCTTTTAAAAACTGGTAGAAAGTTGTACAATTATCAAAGGGGGCGTGTCCGTGGGCTGTCTGCTAATTAAATTATAAAGGTAGGCAGACAGACAGACATACAGACAGACATCCAGCCGATCATCAATTAGCGAAATCTACTAGTCAGCAACGCCCAAATTTGGCGCTTTGACAGTCATCGCGAAGAGTGTGGGAGTTTGGCAGAGCAAAGCCAATCAATCGATGGACGTACGATCATAAAAACATCTGCATATACGAGAGTATACACTTGTTGTTGGTCTTCAGTTTCAGTCATTTGATTTGCATGCGAAGTCATTTGTGTAATGGCTTTTTAATGCCATTTAATGAATTAATTCCCAAGCGATGCCCCACAGGGCAATAAAACAATTCAATTAACAATATGTGGAGCTCATTTGGTTCACAGATTAAAATTGGCCTAACTTAGATAACCATAAAGATCATCAAACGTAATAGATACCACTTTATCTCAGGGCTGATTGGGCGCGAAAGGAAATCTTGCATTTAGCCAGCTGCTGTTGGCAAACCGCCGTTTAGTTTTGGTAATTAAATTAAGTCGTTCACATTTTGGTTGTTTTGTTTTTTTGTTTTTTTAGGGTTTTCGGTTCTTTCATTGATCAAGTTTTCTGAATGCCACAGCCAATACCAAGCGAGCCATAAAACACACCCTGCCATATCCGATTTCGACTTATGCAATCAACGTTACAAAAATTGCTGTTGAAGTTGGTGCGACCTGTTGCAAAGTTGAGACTTGGCACTGGACGCTGGCCAGGCAGCTAGCCAACTAGTCAGCCAGGCAGGCAGTCAGGCAGGCAAGTCATCTGTGAAGATGTGTGCATCTGTCGTCTGCTGTTGACATGCAATAAAATTTCACTTTTCGCCATTGCATAATTGCAGTTTGACAATGCTTAAAATTGATTATGCGACTGGTGCTGCTGCTGCTGATGCTGCTGCTGCTGCCTCTTCTGCTGATTTCACCAGCCAGGCCAAAATTAGCAAGCTGCTACATAAATCATGTACTGTCCCCAGACGAGACCTTCAGCAACAAGTAAACAAGCAATTGGCATCTCCAAGTGATTAATGCCCAAGGGAATTCAAGATGGTTGGATATGCAAACAAAAATATGGATATGAAAATAATGAATAATGAAAGCAGCTCATCTTGTATTTCTTATGGTGTAATTCATCACAGTGAGCAAGGAATATTTATTGTGTTTTTATTGCTGAAACTGAAGATACTCATCTGTTTTTATAATTTCTTTAACATCGATCATCGTGCATGGTGCAAGAAGCAGAAGCTTAAAATCTCTGCAAAAAATGAATTTCTCTACTCTTATTGCACTTCTTATATGCAGCTTTACTGATTCCCCCTCGCCACCTACATGCATGTGCTCTCCTCCTCGCACTTAATACATTCCTAGAGTATTGAAAAGTGTTGCCTGATTGTAATTGAATAAAAGTAAAAGCGCAACACACGATCGGTTCATTCACAAGGTATTCAATTCATGAGTTCACAAAACGCCCGCACAGTCGGTGAGCCTGCTGAGATAAGTCAGAGTAACGTGTCCGTAGATCTGTATCCGTCCACAGGCCATGCACGAAATTGTGCAACTGTCAAAATAACAATTTACTATGCTTAAAACAGTTTGCTTTTCCTCACCATGTCGAGCACATAAATCATAGGCAGGCAACAGCACTGATGCCGACACCGACACCAGCACCGACGGCGACAGCGACAGCGACACCTGACTTTAAGTCGCATTGCATGGCATCATCCATATCCATATCCATGACTCGAGCTCTGGCTCTGGGCATCAATTGTTGAAAGGTATTTGACAGAGCGCGTAAATAAATCTGAATTAAGTGTACTGTGCATAATTGTGAGCACGCAACACAAAGTTTCTTTTTGTGGGGGATTTAGTGGCAAGTTCGTTGCCTAAGTCTTTTGTTTTTGTATGACCCTTTCCATATTACGTTAAACGTTTTGATGGCTTGACGCGCCATTATTGTTATTATTATTGTGCTGAAAGGTCAACAGCAGTTCCCCTCTCTAAGTGGCACACGACGCCGCGCATACAATGTAAACGATTTTACATAATACAAAAAAATAATGCAACAATATAAGCAAAACAAAGCGGCAGCGGCGGCAGCAGCAGCAACAGCAGCCACCAGATGAAAACGCAGCAGCCACAAACTAGCAAAAACAACAACAATTGCCACTTGAGTTGGGCAAATGACGACGACGACGCCGACGCCGACGCTGACTCGATCATCTTCATCTTCCTAAAAGCCAGATGCTCTGGCGTCGATAAAAGTGAAACCGAATTGCCCATGTGCCTTGTGCCTAGTGCCTAGTGCCGAGTGCCGAGTGCCATTGACATTGCATTTTTAC
This sequence comes from Drosophila leonis, assembly GCA_035045365.1. Lineage (NCBI taxonomy): Eukaryota > Metazoa > Arthropoda > Insecta > Diptera > Drosophilidae > Drosophila > Drosophila leonis. Next base: position 3,588,299 of record JAWNPC010000338.1, on the reverse strand, counting down.
CTCAACATGCCATTAGATGCAAACAGCAAAAAAAAAAAACAACAACAGCTAAAAACGAGAAAGAAAAGATTTGCGCTCGTCTTCATCCCAGCTCTCCTCTTCTTGATCAACCAACTCCAATCCAACTGCTGCCAAACAATGGGTGAACATTACGCGAATGCGCCCGCAAAAACTTTAAACTTAAAAGAAAAATAAAAAAAATTATATATATATAATCGAAAACAACAACTAAACAACTTTTTGTGTGTGTGTGTGTGTTTGTTTTTCCCTGTTTGTAAATTTATTGTAATACGCGCCCATTGGTAATTTCGTATTATTTTTTTAAGTTTTATTATGAAATGCTTTGTGGATATACCCCACAGGTTTACAGACATTTCTCGTTTTTGGGAACGGATTTTCATTGAGCCTATCGTAATGATTGAGCAAATGTGTTTAGGTCGTTAGCTAATCCGCTGGAATCATATAGTCATTCATATTCAATTTGATCAAAAACATGTCAAATGTGACAAGGTTCAACTTGAACTTCAGCTCGTTATCGTGCTAATAACATCGGCCAAAACTTGACCTCTGGCCAATTAACAAAGACCACAGCTCGTTCACAGCCCATGTTTAGCATAAAGACAATAGATTCGTGGAGTGGCAAAATGATCTGCCGTATCGCCGATATTTGTGGCCATAGCAAAACGAAACCAAAACTCAATTAAATGCACATAAATATGCAAATGGATCTTAAATGAATTGTAACAAGCTATGATTATCGGCTGAATGGATACAATATCGATAAAGCGGTTGCCCAATTCACACACACACACACACACACATAGTCAGAGACACACACATGCCAATCAAAAGATCGCTGAATTGTCAAAACACGACAATCATCTTAGGCCCAATTCGAACGAAAAATCCCAAATCAAGATTGGAAATCTCTTGACTAGCCCACTTGGAAAGGGCGCCTCATCTCGACGCAGCTTTGATTTTTTAGTGTGAAATTATGCAAATGTCTCTTGGGTTTGCTATAGATACCGGTGGACAGGTGCACGCACACACGCACAACAATTACATGGCATTTTATTAGACTGCGCTTTGGTGCCACGACAAAACATGGTAGCCACAAAGGCAGTTAAAAGCTCATAAAATAGTGTAACAAATTGATTGGCTAACCACATGCGGTGACCATTTTCGGTGCTACCAATATGAATATGAAGACATTGGGATACTCTAACTGGAATAAATATCAATAAATTGAGTATGAGTTGAGAGTTAACAAAAAATTAAGATTTTTATTTTGTTTATTATGAATGTAATTAAGCTTAAGTTTCAGACTCAGATGATGTCAAGAATATTTATAAAAATTTAAGTTTCATATAAATAAATTTAAAGGAGGAATTATACTTTCTATACATCTTTCAATAGGTCAAAAGTAGGTATTAACTTCAATTAAAATTTATATATTTGTTTATTATTTGTCTTTAGTTAGTGAGCCTGATTATTTATATTATCTAATATAATAATATTGTATTTTCTTTTTCAATATAAATAATTTATATTATTTAAATGAAATTATTCATTTTATTTAATTTGTTTTCTAAATATTTATATAACATTATTGTACCTATATGCATTTCTCTTCTTCTTCAGCTCAGTCTCCTATTTCATTATTAAAAATTTGTATTATCACGTAGGCAAGCATAACAAAAATGTCAATTATAGTTTATGCTTATATTTATTTATAAATCTATTGTTTCATCTATCTATCCATCTTTTGTTTCAAGATTAAAAATTTTTAGTATTGTGTAGGCAAGTCTCAGATGTTATCAATTATTGTTTATTTATGCAATAAAAAAATATGAATGCCAAGCAAAGCTCATCAACATTTCTATATAGACTGTTTACAGCTGACAATAAATTTCAGTTTAAGTATCCATACTTAACTAGCTTGAGACGAACTATGTGTTCGAATGGGCTGAGCCCGCGCTTACACTTTCGTAAAGCAATCAATCGCATGATTGGGCGTTAACTGAGACTGGCTCGTGAAATAGATTTTATTGCCACTTAAAGTTATGATGATATTTTATTGCAATTTATGGTATTGCTGCATTTTATGACACCCGGCTTACAAAACAGTATTAATATTTATGCTGGCCTACATAAACCGTAAACAAACAAACAACGAATTTGCACAGACTTCGAACGATTGCGTTATTTACCAGAGATAACAAAAACAACTCGCAACTTTTTGGGGCAGGTTTTCTTCTCCTAAATACAAATGACTCGGTGGCAGCTGCTTAATAGTGCGTGGCTTGCGGATGCCACTGGACGGTGTCCAGTTGCTTGAGTAATGCAACGCGAAGAATGCAAAATGCAGCTGTTAAAAAAATGCTGGTAAAAATGAAAAAAATGCAAAATGCAAAATGCGATTTGGTCAGCGGGCGTAAAATTAATCACAGAGCGAGACTTGAGATTCCCCGCTGCCAGCTTGAATTACTGGACAATGCGACTCATATGAGTTGCCATTTATCAATGGAACTGGGTTACCCAGTCTTCGAGTCTTCGAGTCTTCAAGTCTTCAGGTGTTCAGCTCTTGCAGTCTTGCCGATCTTCCAGTTTAACACACGCGCAGAGCCAACGAAAGTGAAGCTTCAATTTGGCTCACAGATGGTTATATAAGTGTGTTGGCCGTTGGCTTCTTTCGCAGCAAATAATAAACAATAAATAAAAGGCAAAAAAAAAAATTAAAAATAAAAGTTAAGTATAAAACAATTTCTGCCCACGCTTTAAACAATAAAATGAGCAATAAATATAGACAGCTCGGCTTTTGTGCATTGATTTATGGCTAATTTATAAAGCCTGGCTCGATTGTTAACTCATTTTTACACATTGCCTCCGGCCACACGCTTAGATGAGGCGTAATTAAAAAATATTTATAAGGCATTTTTTGCATTCGTTTGATGTTAGAGCTGCACGCGATTCGCACTTGCCTGCTGCATGCCCCAACAATTAAGATAAAGCGCAGATCTAGCAGCGGGGAAAGTCTGGGAAACATAAGCAGCTATCATAAATATCACAAAATATGCTACAAGCAAAACAAATATTGGGATTAATATATTGTAGTTTTTGTTTTTATAACTTGAAGTTTTTTTAAGAAACAAAACTCACATTCGATTAGCTGATGATGATTTGTTTAAATAAAGAGGAAACATTAGATCGTACAACTTTTGTAAATATTATGCTTCCGCGAAGCGTTTTAAGTGTGTTTTCATATTTCCATGTTGAAAAACTAAATGAAAATACAACAAAGAAACACAAAATCAAACAGAAAAAATTGTATTTTATGTACATTGAGCTTAGCTTAGCTTTAGCTAGCTAAGCCATGGCTGGAGTCGTAATATAGCCGTTAGATTTCCCAGTGCCTTGGCCTGGGCATTACAATTTATGATGATTACCATTTGCGAAGGCATGTACATACATAGACACATATAAAAGGCTGGCCAACTTGATTAGCGCGAAAGACGACCGCAAAGCAAACGACGCGTCGGGCGCTTTGACGAGCTGAAGAGCTGACGACTTGACGAACCGCCCGTCAAGTTGGACGCGAATGATTTCCATAGTGAAATTGACGCAAATGAGTAGCAAGGCGGACAGCAGAGCTATTGATTTTGTGGCTTTTTATTTAGCCAAAAAATAAATGAAGAAAAAACCTAAAAGAAATTACAAAAAAAAAAGAGAAATAAATCTGGCAATAAATTTTGTGGCAGTGCAGCAAAAAAAAAAGAAAAAGAAAACAGCATAAAATATTTCTTCAATTGCAAAATATTTCCCATCAATTGTTGTAGCTGTTTATGACCCGTCAAACTGCATTTGAGTCTCGCGTTTTCTCCTGACTCTTGGCCTTTAGCAGAACTTGACCCTTAACCTTGCGCCTGGGCGGCGCCATAGGAAACCCAAAACAGTTTCAGCTTAATCGAAAAAATTATTATGATTATTGCAACGCTTTTGTGTGAAAATCGCAGCGTCACTTAGAAATTTGATTGATTCCACAAATGAGCGTCGATCGGCTATCTCAAAAGGCCGAATCAAAACAAAACAATAGTCATAGAAAGCTGCATCCTATTAAATCAAATTCAACAACAGCAATTCATCTGAGTGTAACTCGCTGTCGAGCTGCTCAATTAACAAAAGATTAATTAGTATTCATTATTTCCTGAAATTGAAGCATTTTCATATTAATGTTTTCTATTTAAAGTTGAAGAGAGGATTCAAGTTGAAGTGGTTTAAGCTGGTCTTGTGTTATATATGTATGCTTGAGCAATTATAGGGACTGGGAGAGAGAGAGAGGAGAGAGAGTGAGAGTAAGCGAGACAATGATGGAAAGATATAAAGAGAAGGAGAGAATGACAAAAATAGATTGAGGGAAAAGAAAGAGAAAGAGAGAGGCAATGAGAGAGTGCCGACTAAGAGAATACTGATTTCCCTTTTTCCCTTTTTTTTCAAAGAGAGAGAAAAGAATAGATAAAAAAAAAAAATACCACCATCCCCCCTCCTAAATATATTTTTACACTTCCAAATTCCTTCCTTTTTTAAAAGAGAGTGTGTGAGAGAGAAAGAGAGAGAGAGAGAGAGAAAATCAAAGATAGAGCTAGATTATGAAAGGAAGAATATAGAGTGAAAGACAGGATGACAAAGGTAGATTGAATGAGAGGGAGAGAAAGAAATAATGAATGAGAATGACAAAGATAAATTGACAAAAAAAAAAAGAGAGAGTTTGAGAGAGAGAGAAAGAAAGAGAGAGATAGAGAGAAAGAGAGAGAGAGAGAGAGGTATGGCTTAGCCTAGCCCTAGCTGCATTGGTTTAAGTTAGTCTTGCATTAGAATGTTAAGAAATTATAGAGACTGGGAGAGTAGGAGTTAGAGAGAGGGAGAGAAAGAAAGATAGATACTGAAGGAAAAATATGAAGTAAAAGAGACAATGGTAAAGTATAGAGTTGAAGGAAGAGGCGGTGAGTAGAGATAGAGAGTAGAGAGAGAGAGAGAGAGAGAGAGTAATGGAAGCAAAGACATAGAGTGAAAGAAACAAAGATAGATTGAGAAAGAGAAAGAAATAAAGAGGGAGAGAGAGGGAGAAAGAGTGACAGAGTGAAGGAGATTAGGGGCACCTCTGCTTCTGTAAGATAAACAAGTAAGAACGAAGGCATCAAACTCTAGTTCATAATCGAAAAGCAACTTAAAAGACCATAAAGTTATAAGAAAGCAGAAGTGAACCAGCATACTTAAAATACTTCCTGAACAACTATAAACAACATCAGTGGAGTAAATATATCAAGTAGATAAAATCTACGAGTTGCCTCTGAACTATCCACTAACAATACTTGAGTTTTCCGTTCAGGCATTCCATATTTGCCATATCTGTAAATCATTGCTTATACAATCCATTATTTGCATGCCTGTCTTCAATTAGCATAGTTTTTGGACTTAGTTCCAGTTTAGTAATTCGCCAAATTCAAGCATTTTTGCATTTAGCTGCGCATTGCTGATTAAATAATTTGTGTGCTGCCCAAAACGAAATCAATGCACAAACCAAATCGAGCAACAATTGTAAGATTTTGGCTAAAAACGGGAGAAAGAAACACAACTAGGCAACTAGCTGGTGCCAAGTGGCAGAAACGTGACTGCCAAAATGCTGAACCCCAAAAAGCCAAACCGAAACCGCCAGACCAGCTCCACATAGAGAGCGACAGGTGGTCGGATAGGTTTGCTTTGGCTGCGGACTACAGTGGATTTGCGCACCACTTGTTGATGCAACAATTAGTCTAAACTTTCAGCAGCGTCCAAACAAGCGTTGCAAGGCAATTTGCCAGAAAACGTTTCCGAGCCACAGTCAAAAGCCAGGGCCAGAAATCAATCGTCAAGCTGTTGAAAATCGCAAATTGTGCAAAAGCAACGCAACATTCAACATGCCACAGACGTCGCACCCCACCACCACCAGCACCACCACCACCACTGACTCGACCATCTCTGTGGCAGGTTACGTGCTATAATGCGTTATGATCTGCCGTCTTTGCAAATGCCGGAAAGATGAACATGCACAGATTAGCGAACCATCGCCCGGACTGTATATACGCGTACTCACATTGTCTATGCTCATGATTGCAGCTAAGTTTTTGGGCTCAGCTATGAACATGTTGCCGAAACTTAACTCTGTAAAGTTTTTGAAATAGAAATAATATAAAAGTAATATGATAATATGAAAGGACTTTTGTATTTAGAAAACTCTTGAAACAAGCTTATCTCTTGTCTGAGAGATGCAATGCTATATGTGGAGAGTCTTTTTGCTAAGGTGTTTGCTTCGACTGACTAAGCTCTTCTCTTGGGAAGCTAATATATTTTAAAGATGTATTATTATATGGTTTTTGCTATATATCTTTTAAATATATATTATTATATGGGTCTTGCTATAGGGATATATGTATCATATGACTCTAATTCCATTAATTATTGACCGATCTGCGCTTGTAAGGCTCTCAACAATCAATAAAGTTGAGCCGAATTTGATGAAAATATTTTTTAAAATATATAAAATAATTACATATTATATATTTTCTTATACATATTTTATATATTATATATTTTTTTTATTTTTTTTTTTTATATATAATTTTTGATATAATTTCCTTTTTTGGCACTTAAAATGACTCTTCAAATGACTGAAGTTCTGTTAAGTGATATCAAATTTTTTGAAAGTTCAAGAAATTTTAGCTGAAATTTGATCAAAATTGACAAAAAGAAGTTTCGGCGCTGATGCCAAAATTATTATTGATGCAAATTGGTTGTGTAGGGTTTCATGAATGCTCGTTTAAGAAGGTAAACCTTTGCTAAGTCTGCCATTTACTTCAAATTTGCTGCCAAAAGATTGGCTAACTTAAGTCAAACTTTCGTATAATAAACTGCCTATTTCTATGTCTACCAGTCATAAAATCTAGCGTATTCAAGCATTCATAGCTAATTAAGAAATATGTCAGCAGCTGGGTGCACATTATGCACCTCAGATTTTTCTAGTTTCTAAGCAATTAATATAATAGGAAGTTACACAATGCCACAATTATGCTAGCGAGCTAAACTTGACTTTAATGATCTCAAATATGGCTAGATTATTTAGTGCGCCTGCAAGGCTGCATCTATTGACATTAGCTCAAATGAGGCTTGAACTGCGCACTCTAGCATAAGATGACATGGGTTGGCAGATTGCCCAGGCAAGCTTATTGAGCCATCAAGTAAATGCCTCCCTGCATTACATAGCCCTAGGGCTAATTAGCATAATTGCTTGAGTTAACCCGCACTTTACCTCTTATCCCATCCGCAGAGACATTTCAACACGCTGCCCTGGGCGTTGCTGCTGGTGCTGCTGCTCGCCGCACTCACGCTCCAGTTGGCAGCAGCCGCTAGCGGCGCTTCGGTAGAGGATGAGCCGGCGACGGAGTCCGAGAATGTCAGCACTGAGAGCAATGAGATTATACCACGCGAGGCCATACAGAAGCTGGACTATTCGGTGCGGCAGGCGCTGTTGCGTGCCATAGACAAGCTGGAGCGCGAGGAGGCGTCGGCATCGGTATCGACATCAACCACAGCCGAGATTGTAGCGCCTAGCACCACACTGGCCGCTCCACGTGAGCGCGAAGAAATACTGGAAGAGAGCACCAGCTCCACGGATGCTGTGGTGCCCACCGTGCAGTTCTATACGGCGACCTTTGACGAACGCAATGCCCAGGAGCAGTTGCTCTCCTCCTTTATCGATCGCTCCAAGCTGTGGAAGAAGACGACGCTGCGCAAACAGAGCGCCGCAACCTCTCCACTCTCCATTGGCACGGATGCAGGTCCAGACTCGCGGCAGCTCACACGCAGCGTGGACACCTCGCTGGGCAGCAATGAAATAGCGCACGATGGCAGCAACGAGATTAAGTTTGAGATACGCAACGTGAAGAAGGAGACGACAACAACAACGACAACAGCAGCAACAACGACCACGACGACGACAACACCACGACCACGCACCACCAGACGTCGCACCACCAGCACCACAACCACCACCACAACAACAACGCCTCGTCCCACCCACAACGAGGATGGCGAGAACATCGAGCTGGTGGACAAACAGGATATCCGGATACAGGAAGCGCCACTGGTCACCGCCTTCACCGTGGACTTGGATGAGCGCGGCACAGCGCACAAGTTTCGCCCGCTGCTGCAGGGCGAGCACAGCTTGTCACAACATCAGCAGCAAAGGCTACAGCAGCAACAGTTGCAGCAGCTGCAACTGCCCCACGTTGGACCCACAATTACCAAGCTGAATGTGCTGGAATCGGAGCTGCCAGCAGCACCGCTGACTACACAGAGTCCGGCGATCATCAGCAGCACAAGCACCACCCAGACGAACCTGCAGCACGTTGGGTTCTCCACAACGCCTGCCTTTCTCAGCAGCAGCAGCAGCAACACGAACAACAACTACCTTAAGGTAAGCCCGCCATTGACCAGGTGACATTAGGCTAATGATGTCTTGTTATTCCCACTTAGGAGCCACTGGCCAGCTCTAGTGTGACGGCACCCGTACCGCCCAGCGTCAACAACTACATCATTGAGCGACAGCGCGCTCTCGAGCAGCAAATCTATCAGCTGAAGCTGCAGGCACAGCAGCAACAGGCGTTGATCTTGCGGCAATTGAAGCTGCTGGAGGAGCAGAGCCAAAGTCGTTATCAAGCTGCGCCGCTTGCGCAATCGAGCACATTGCAGCCTCTGCTTCAACAACAGCAACAGCAACAGCAGCAACAGCAACAGCAACATCAACTTCAGCAACAACAACAGCAACAGTTACAGTTGCAGCAGCAACATGCATCACTGGAGGCAATACAGACGCTGCAGCCACCTTCGCCTGGTTACTCCATCAGACCTTCGGTCGAATTTATACCCAGCACACATACGAAGACCATTATCTATCCCACATATCCAATTGAGCAGCAATTGCCGCTACGCGATGCCGTTGCGGCTCATAAATTTGCCCTGCACAGCAGCAGCAGCAGCACCAACAACAACAACAACAACAACTATCAGAAATTGCCAGCGGCAACAAATGCAGTGCAACAAATTTTCCAAAATTTGCAACAAAGTTTGCAAAAAACAGCGGAACATGCTGTCAGCAATAGCCAAAGTCCCAATAGCATTGCCGGCAGCAGCAGCAGCAACAACAACAATAACAATCATTTACAGCTACAAACCTCAAATCAGTTCAACTTTGCGCCTGCGGAGGCGTCTATCTTGCAAGCCCCGCCTCAGAATAATTACCAACAGTTTCAGCAACAGCAGCAGCCACAGCAGCAACCATTGCTGCTGCCCAGCTATGTAAGCAATGCGGTTTATCAGCAACAACAACAACAACAGCAGCAACAACAGCAGCAACAGCATCGCGCACGTCTCTTTCGCCAGGAAACAGGCACTGGAAATTTTGGTCTGAATAATGAAAATGTGGAAATCCAGCCAAGCAACTCCTTTGCGACCACCATTGTGAGCCAGCACAACAATTTGGATAATCAAAATTTCTACCGCCAACACTTGACGCCGCAGCTGAGCAGCCAGTTGCAGCAGAATGCGCAGCAATATCTCCAGCAGCAACTGTTGCAGCAGCAGTCGAAGTCAGCGACAGCAACAGCAGCAGCAGCAGCAGCAGCTGGAGCTGGAGGAGGAGCCGGAGCAGCAGGCACGTCAAGCGTGAGCTCAGGTAATACCAATTCTAGACTAATTAGGCCTAACAATCAATTAAGTCCCTTTAATAGCTTAAGAAATTTTGAAGAATTGAAAGTAATTAGTAAAGTTTTAGCTCTCAACCATGGCATACCGCAATTTGCATCACAAAACCTGCACTACAATGGCGCCTTTTGAGCACCACCAATACCACCAGCACCACCAGCACCACCAAGCACCAACTCCGTCAACTGTGAACCAACACCATTCCACCAAATTGCACATCCATATTCTCATTATCACGAATCCAAAATCCAATCCTTAGCCGGAGGTCTGCCGTTTCACATTTACCCGTTAATTAAGCTCTACTTCTTGCAACATCTTTGTAAATACGCACACTAAAGCTAAGCATTATGATAATGAATACGCAAACAAGGACTATCGCCGCAGCTGGAGACTCTGAACAGGATGTGCCGTGGCAGACGTGGCAATTTGAAGCGCTGCTTGGTTAAAATTTAAATATCGAAATGTAATAATTATTTATTTTTATGTGAATAAAGTTTATGATAAAGTACAATAAACAAACTCAAGCTAACTGATCTTCAAATAAAAAGTTTCTTAACAAATACAAATGTTTTAAGCCAAGTCACTTTTTCTAATAAATATTAATATTTTTAAATATATTATTATTGGCATTCAAAATATCGAAACTTAAATGTGGACTAAATTGTCAAATTTCAAATCACTGTAACTCGGTCAGCTATTGTTCGATCTACGAAATTTACATCTAACTAACGCACGAATCCTTTTTAATAAATTCAATGGAAGAAATCAACAACAAAGTCAAGGAATTGTCATATCATAATTTTTAAGAAATAAGTTATTATATTAAATTGAATGATTTACATATATCAATCATCACTGAGTCAATCAAGCACATATTTTCACCAGGTGGACTGAATATTTCAAGTTTTCAATTCCATTTGAATTTTTCTACTTTGATTTTTTGTTTTTAGAATATTTTGAAAATATTAATGAAATATTCTTTCAAACTGCATCTTTTTATAGTGTTTTATTTTGTTGCTAGATGGCGTCTTTACGCAAACAACGGAAACTACACAATATATTGCATACTTTCAGGCTGCCAAATTTATTCATTGCTTACAACTCGTAACTTGTAACTATTAGATATTTTTCTTATTTTTCTTCCTTGAGCTTGTTTAAACTACTTTTACTTATTTTTTACCTAAAAAGCGAAATCTTGTAAGGTGTGTTTTTATACAGTTAATAACGCCTCACAAACTGCCTTTGCAGTGACTTGCCTCAGCTATCTGCCGCATAGCCTTCATAATTAAAAGCTTTTACATATTCAGTTTAGAATATGTTTAATTATAACACAATTACAATATATGCATATTATATACATAATATATATTTAATTTATATATATATATATATATAAAAGCATAAAATATTATAGGAAACACTCTAGCGAGCTTTATACTTTCAGGCAATACAATTTTCACAATATTGCACTTTGCTGCAGATGGCGCTTGCGTGCAATCAACGACATATATATAAAGCATAGCATACTTTCAGGCAGCTAAATTAAAGCATTGCAAATTATATTTAGTAACTGCAGAAATCTGAGTTTGCTTTATGACATATCATAAAACATATCAATCGAAGGCCCAGTTTTTGACCAAGTAATATTCCATATTAATCCAATTAATAAAGCTCATTATTTTCAAGTATGTCAGTAGAATTTCTTTTGTTTATTGCACAATTACAATATACATGTTCTCATTCATATAATTTATTATAGCTAAATTACTAACGTATATATATATATAAAAAAATATGTGGGGCTCTCTTTCCGTTATTTCTATTACTGAGTTTGAAGGACGAGAAAAGGGGCGGGGGCGGGGTCGGGTTGCGGTTAGTTTTAACAAAACAACAGCGATGCTTACAAAGAGCTGAGAAAGCAGAAACTAAAATTAAACTAAAATTACATTTAACTTAATAGTTTAGTTCTTCATCTTATTATTTTGTTTTGTTTTGTTTCCTTTCGTTTTGTTTTGATTCTCTCATCAAATTCATAGCTCCAGGGCAATAGTTTAACAATTTCAACAGGCTTGCTTAATAAAATATTTCATTTCTTTTGTTAGGGCGCGTTCTTAGCTATGCTACATGCCTCCGAGTGGCATATAGCGTTTAACTAATATGGTACATGGACTTTTTTGTGTGTGTTTGTATGTTGTTTCTTTTTTCATAGGTTTTTTTTTTATAAAAAAAAATAGTAGAATTCGTTTTGAGCTTAACAAAAACGCAAGCTAATTAAACTAACAGATTGGAGTAATACGCACTCATCCATTTCTATGTGTGTATATATAATATGTATGTATATAATAAATATTTTTTCTTTTTTTTTTTTTAGTTGTATGTTTGTTGGTGTTTGCACTAAACTAATTTAAAATGTATTAATAGTCTCTATATGTAATATTTATATTATGTATATATGTATATAAAAATATTCCTCTTCATTCGTATAATTTGCTCAAGTCTTAAGAATACAGTTGGTTTTCAATATGAATTTGAAAGTTTCATAGCGCGCAATGTGCGCGCTTTAAGAGGGGCGGAGCGGGGCGTGGCGGGGACATTTGCTTTGCTCTTTTCATACAGGGTCAGTTTTTGTGGGGATGTGGATGGTGGTTTTGGTGGTGGTGGTGGGGAGAGGTCAATTAGTAGAAACTGACTATGGGTCTATACTAATACTAATATATATCAATATATGCATTTAAGGCTAGTTAGTTCTATGCAGTTACAAATAATTATATCATTTCTTGCATGTTTCTTGTTGCTGTTGTTATTGGTATGGTTCTTATTGTTGTTGTTGTTGCTGTTGTCGTTGTTGGTCTGCTCCAACTCTTTCTCTATAAGGCACAAATATTTGTTACATCAGTTTCATCTAGTTTCTCTTTTATACACACTTTTATAAATACTTTTCGCTTAATGCAAATAAATACCAAAAATAATTACAAAAATATACAGCTCAGGTGGGAAGGGATCCCAGTCTCCCAATCTCTTTTTGTGGGAACTACACCTCGACGCCGTAGTTGCGGTCGACAACGTAGTCGTAGCGCTGCTGCTCGCCCTTGGCCTCGTTGGCATTGGACGCTGCTGGGACGGGTGTTGTAACAGGCTGGGCTGGGTTAATGGCTGGCGTGGGCGTGGCAGTCAGCTTAGACACTGCGTCGCCTGTTGATCGATGGTGATGCTCACTGAGATTCTTATTCCTATTGCTGCTGGCCACCAGAGCCGTATTGATGGCAATGGCTGTCTCAGCCGCATTATCCTCCTCATCATCATCGTCGTCCTCTTCCTCCTCCTCAATGGCTTGCGCATCGGGCAGCAGAAAATCGATGGGTAGCTCAGGCACAGACATGCCCTTGCGTGTGAAGAAGAACATTTTTTCTCTGCAAAGTACAAAGGCAACTGTTAGCAACGGGAAACGCTCGTGGCAGCTCTATATAGAAAACTTACTTGAAGGAGACCAAATCTGGGCAGCCTTTGGGCACCTTGGTCTTGCGTAGCTTGTGTATTTCTTTGGTGGTCTTCATGAGCAGCTTCTGCAGTAAACGCTCCTCGGGGCACTTGGTGGGATCGGCGCGTGCCACTAGACGCTGGAATTCTTCATTCTCAATGGCCCAGGCTGCAATCAGCGGGTCCTTGTTATCGCAGGCCTTCTGAAGTCTATAAGGAAATTGCACAATTATGAGCACACGATGGGTATATACAATAGACTAAATAAGTAAGTACTTACACTTCCTTGAGGTTCTGTAACTTGGAGATTTGATCGTTGAGAAAGTATAGTTTGCTGTGCTGTGCTTGCAGATCCAGCTCCAAGTCCAAGCTGGTGCGTGGTATGTGAGTATGATGCAGTTCTAAGAGAAGATATGATATGATTTAGTCATATTTCAGTTGAGAGCAGGCTCTTCGGGTGTACTCACTTGTGACTGACTTGGTCGCCTTTGGCTGGAAGCGCAGCGAACGCCGCTCCACGGCGCCGCGATGGAAGGTGTGTGGCGTGACACCGAAGTGCATGGCCGAGTCGGAGTCACTGCGGTTGAGCCGGCAGTTATAACGATTCTTGCTGACTGCCGCCGAGGGCGTAAATGTTTGCGAACGCTTCACAGGCCTGTCGTCCAGCAGCTGCGCCTGGTTGCGCAGTTTCTCCGGTGGAAAGGCGCAATCTGTGTTAGTCTCCTTATCGGCATACTCCTGCTTCATGTTCTCCAGGTAGGCGTCCAGCATGCAGCCAGCTATCGAATCAATTGAAAATGCGAATCAGCTGAGAGTTTAAGGTTTAATGTGTTTCCGACTTACTGTGCGTAAGGCCGAGAGTGCCGACCAGCTGCTGCTCATCCTCCTCGTCATCGTCATCGTCATCATCGTCGCTGCACTGCTGCTCATTGAGACGCACGTGCTCGGGCAACTCTTCGGCTATTTGAGCTTGCAGCTCCAATGGCGGCGCCTGATTGCGCGTTAGCGTTGAGGTTTGTGATGAAGTAATTGTAGACTCATCCGAGGATTCCTCTCTCGTGTTGTTGTTGTTAATGTTGTTGCTAGCGGCAACGGCGGCAGCTGCTGCCGCGGCGCTGGTGGAGGGCAAGTCCAGAGACTCAAAAGTCGGTATGAATTTGGAACTGAGCACATTGTACCACTTCAGCGTGGAATCATCCGGATTAAACTCGGCCATGCTGATCTGCACAGTGCCCTAAAAGAATCCAAATATTATTAAGGATTAAACTTTATTTTACAATTGATCGTAAATGGGACTTACAATAATCTCCTCCTTTTGTCCGGTCATGCTGACCACGGTCACCTGCAGGCTCTTGGTCAGCAGCTTGTCCAGCGAGATGGGCACTGCGAATGTGTCATTGAAGACGGGCTTCTGGAAGTCACCCAGCGCCTTGGTGCGTATGGATGTCAGCGAATTGGGCAGCAAAGCGGCGCGCAAATAACTGCAATGGGAAAAGCCAAATGAGCAACTGCCTCAAGAATCAAACATACAAATCGCATGCACTTACACTTGCGAGTTGTCCGTGGTCGCTGTCCACAGCGCTGACAAGTTGTTGGCACGCTCCAGGGAGACAACGAGCACGCCTTCCTGTTTCAGATACTTCAGGCCGATCTGGACCTGGGCCAGCTCCTTGCGCGGCAGATGCGCACGGGATGCTTCAAAGACGCCGGAATCACCGGCAACAGATTCGTTGCTTACGGCTGCCGAAACGGAGCGCGTATTCGAGGTGGAGGAGGAGCGGCTGAGCATCTCTTGGGGTAGATCCAGCAGCGAGGGCTTCTCCGAGATGGGCGACAGCGGTCCGTTTAGATTGAGCGGCGAGGAAAGGTTGAGTTTCTGCAGTTTCGCCTCCAGCATCATGCAGTCCAGCACTGTGGAGTCCAGATCATAGGGATGGGTGCGTACAGCAGCCAAGGCCATGGGCACAGTTGGTAGAGCTGTGTAGGCGGGTGGTGCAGGCATCGCATTGGCATAGGTGGGTTCCTCTTTCAGCGCTGCCTGCGCATGCGCCTGCGGCTGATCGGCAATCGCATTGTACTTCATAGGTGAGGCGGGTGGCGTTTCTATGGAAAGGCTGCTGCGCGGCGACAGCGACACCTCCGAGGCTGGCTGCGGCTGCGTCTGCTGCTGTAATTGATGCTGCTGCTGCAGCTGCACGGCTGGGTGCACGGGTGGCAAGCGCTGATGCTGCTGGAATAGTCGCTGCGAGCGTCGCTGCAGATCCACCACATCGATGGGCGATTCACCAACGGCAAATGGATCTATGTAAATGTCCGTAAAGCTGAGCGCACTCTTGCTGCTGGCTGTGGAGAGGGAGCCTAGGCTGCTGCCGCTGCTAATGGAGAATGTGCTCTCAGAGGAAAACGACTTGAGGCGCTCCTCGAGCAGATTTGTGGACTTGAGGGCCTCCTGCAGCTTTGCCAGCAGCAGCTGTTTCTCCTCGTGGAAGCGCAGGCGATTCGCAACGCATGTGTTGGTCGCCTCGTACGCCTCCTTCAGATCCTCCTCCAGCTTGTGGCGCGTCTGTTGTATGACCAGTTTCTCCTCTGCACTGCGCGATTTGAGGGAAATGCTGTTCAGATCGTTGAGCAGCTTCTCCTTCTCCTGTATGAGCAAAATGCGATCCTTGTCGGACTCCAGCTGGCCGGGCTCAATGCGCTCCACATGATCGGCCAGCTGCTGTTGCAGCTTCTTTATGTGCTTCCTCCATTCCGCGTACTGCAGCTTCGTCTTGGCCATCTCTGCAAAGCGTGCGCCGCCATTCAAGTGCTCGCCGGCGCCACACAGATCCGTCTGGCTGGCCACGCACACGCGGTCGAAGGGCGAGGCGGCGCTGAGTAGCTCAGCGTTCTCCTCGTTGATTTGCTGGCGACTCAGCTCGTTCTTGATCTGCACCAGACTGCGCATCAGCTCCTCGCGCACCTTCTCGCCGGAGACGAGTGACTTGTGCACCTTCAGCATCTCCTCGCGTATCGCCTGCACCTCGGCAATATCGTAGCAGCCATTCTGGCGCGCATTGATCTTCTCGCCCACGGAGTAGAGCGTGTTCATGCCCCGCTCCGTGTAGGATATATCATTGGTAATGTGATTCAGCTCCTGTTTCAGTTGACGCACACGCTCACGCGCCAACATCAGATCGGCACGCAGCAGTTCTGGATCGTGTCGGCTCATAGAGCTAGACGACGAGCATACTGCAAGCGAGAGAGAGAGAGAGAGAGAGAGAATTAGTTAACAATTATTGGAAAACAATATTTTGTAATGATATGTTTCAGTGCTGTTTAGTTTACATTAGAACCAGCTTATATATGTATGTAAGATGAGTGAGGGTAGCAGTGGGTGGCTTATGTGAAAACTAACTAAGTTTTAAGTTATGCCCACCTCTAAAAAAAAAGTAAAGAAAACTATTAGCAAATCAATAAGCTAAAGCGAATGGCAAAGAGATCAAATTGAAGAGTTGCTTGTCTTCGAAGTATTTTCAACATATATTAAATCAATCTATTGAGAGTAACTTGAACAGGGGAAGAACTGCAGCTAGTCAATTTAAATGTCAAATATTTACGATTTGGCTTAAATTTAGTTCTCGGTTTATAAATTTAGTTCTCATATCGAAAGGCATTTCCAAAAAAAATATATTTGCTTATAAGCTGACAGGAATGTGCTTATCATTGGCCAATTACTGGGAAATCTCTTATCGCTGTTGTTCGACAGCAACAGTAATTATCAAAAATAAAAGGCGTAATCGGTTAGCCCAGGTGTGGGTTTACTTACAGCTGCTGCGACTGGCCGCCAGTTTGTTGAGGTGATTGTATTCCTCCTGGGCAAGATTCAAACGCTGCTGTTTCACATCGTACATCTCACGTTTGTTCTCCAGCTGATCCTGCGCCGCAGACAAATAGTCGCTGAGCATTTGCTCTTGGACGCTCTTCCACTCCTGCCGTGGATCCTCCAGCTGTGTGCTCTGCGCAATGTGGTTGATATAGTAGCGTCCAATATTCGAGTCGTACGCCTCCTCCCAGCCCACAGGCAGCTCATCGCCCACACAGTCCTCGAACGATTGCGGTTTTGTGTAGCTGCAAAAAAAATAAAAATAAAAAACAAAATAAATAAAATAAATCGAATTTGGTCAGATCCAGGTTTAGCCGTGTGTAACTTGTTTGGCCGAGAATATTTAGCTTATCAGCTTGTTTGCATAGCGACAACATATTGCTAATGAATTTCCGTCGAGAAGATTTTGGTTAGTATTGTATTTGTTGGCCCTATCTAAGATGTATCGTAACCTGTTTGCCGTCTGCGGCCAACTGTTCCCACGCCAGCTAATTGGAAGCGTTTCTCTGGGCTCATTCGATAAGATTAGCGACAACTTTTTGTCTGGTATTTCCTGTGTGCATTTTTAGTTTTTTTTATTATTTATTTATTTACTCTTTTTTTTGTGTGTTTCGGTAAAAGTGGGCAAAAAAAAACACACCAACACACACGAATACTTAGACATATTTCTTAGAGTACAAATATTTACCATGCAGCATTAGCACTTGCCTAATGGTATGTCTACTCTCCTGCAGCGCTTTGTTGTTGCCATACAAAATGCCCCAATGCCGCTTTGTTCCCCCAGATGGTATTTGCCATATGTCTAATCTTATCGAGGTCGCAATTTTCCCGCTGCGGCAAAAGAGCTAATGACGATGACGTTGTCTGTTGTCTGTTGTCTGTTGTCGTTGTCGTTGTCGTTGTTACTGTTGTTGTTGTCATTGCTTGTTTGTTGTCTTTATTTCTTATTTTTGTTGAGTTATTTGTTTGCGAAATTCAATTTCAATATCAGCGCAGACAACAACATTTTCACATTCCAATGATAATTACTAATCTTCATAAATGAATTGCTCCAATAGGTACACACACACACTCTCTGTGTATACTTTGATAATGTGCTTTAATTGAAAAATATATTTTTGTTGTTTTCTTTAAGGCGGGCATATTTATATGATTTGTTAATTAATCATTGCTGTGGAATTCGCGCGGCCATTAAAAGAGCAGCGCGCAAAAGGCGGCCCGGAGCGATAATAAAATGTGCGCCAGATACATACAAATATATATATAAATATATTTATATATGTATAAAGAGAGAGTGTACAGCATGGCTCAACTGTCGGACAGTTGCGCATTCAGTATAAATTTTCCAAGAATAAAATTGTTGCAGCTCAGTGCAAAGATGTGAGCTATAACCAAAAGTATCTATGAGTTTGCAAATGTATCTCAACTGCTCAATTCTTCAGTATATACATTGGCCTTAATATGATCAAAGATTTTTGTAACCAAATTCGTAGAATAAAGCGTAACGCCTTTTCTCTGAGTGTGGCCAAAGTTGGCTGAGTTTGCTGAGATCACATATCGATCACTAAATTCTTAAATTCATTGGAAATAGAGATTCTAAAGGTTAGGCAAGTTAATACTTCGTTTATTTAAATTGCTGCAATGACTCAGCGCATTCCATTAGCCTGTTTTTTAGTACCTTTTTTATTATCAGCTGATCAGCTGATCATTAAAAGCTAGTTATGACGTCGTTAGGGTGACGACGTGCACTTGGTCAGGGACGCAAACGTAAAGCTGATTTGCTTTAGGCTTTTGGGCGATAAGCAATCATTCAAATTGCATGTGTTTCACTTTAGAATTGATTTGAGTATGTGTTGCTTTTTTTCGTGCAGCGGAGAGCAGAGTGCATGCAAAATGTGTCACAAATAGACACAATGGAAAATCGGTCAGCGGCACGGGATGGGGTTATATCAGCAAAAAGTGCAGCCGTCAATAAATAAACACAGGTACAGACAAAATGATACACCAAATGGATCCAAAGACATGTCCCAATCTCGGAACAGAGTCCACGTTTGCAGCTGACACAAAACGATCTGGCGATCGACAGAACATGTCAACAGCCAGCCAGCCAGCAGATGGACACTAGAAAACAGAGTAGGAAAAACGTGGGGGGCGGGGGGAATTGTGGGCTTCATAATTGTAAAATCGACGAGCTTTTGTATTTGTTTTCATTGGCTTTTCCACGTTATTCAATGGCAATGGCACACAGTTGATATCTGCTTCAGTTACGATCGAGCACTGTTTATTTGCATGCGAGCTAAAGCGTGTAAATAAACATAACGATCGTCCGACTGAGACATCAATATCACGTACAGCCCTAAACAATACACACATGTGCTGAGTGATATAGCCAAAGATAGGACAGCTGCCAGCTAAGCTCGCTGCTAACTCGTGTTTTATTTGATTTGATGCCTGCAATCGGCACACTTGAAACAACAGATCTGCACTGAAATCTTTTGCTGAGCAAAACTATTATTTATTTGCGATTAGATAAAATATTGAGTTTACTAGTTTAGATTGCCAGCAAAAGGGCAAACATGAACATGAATCGAGCGCAGTCAGGTATTTCTATGTTGAGCTTTCATTGCGAAATCAAATATATTCTCATTCTGCCCCGGTAACATTAGCTTCTAGATTCTAGCACAACGTTTTTTTTGCCGAGTGCACAGTTAGCTTTGAAATTTGAATAGTTTGCAAGTTATTTCAGTTTCATGAATTCAAATGAGCCGCTCGTTTGCACAGGTGGCAAATTGTGTGGCTAAACGCAGCTGGCTATAAAAAATATGAAATACAAAAAAAAAAACACCAAAAATGGTTATAAAAAAGTTTGTTTTTTTCTTGCAATCAGCTGAAAAGCAGGCAAATTTTGATGGGTTTCCATTAGCGCTTGAATCGACTCACTTTGACCTCAGCGAGACCTAAGCAAATCAAAAATCAATGAATAGCTGAGTGGGTGGCTGGCTGGTTGCCGGGGCGTGCCATGCATTGTGGCATCAAGTAATAGGGCTTCCTCTCAACTTGCGCTGACAGCGACCCGTTGGCGTTGGCCTTTTAGCAGTTGTTGGCTTAACTAACCAGCTAACAAGCTAACTGGCTGACTGGCTAAATGGCCGCAGCCCACATTAAACGTGGCGTTCGGCTCAAGAAAACTGCATAAATTAAATAATTGTAAACAAAATATTTATGGCGCAGAGCGACGCTGTAATAAATTCGCGCTTTAATAAAAAACAAAATAAAGAGGCCCAAACAAGTTTCGGGCCAACAAAATATTTCAGCATGAATTTCGTTGTCACAATAGCGACAGCAACAACAACATCTACAGCTACAGTAAAGCATGACTGGGCATGGCTGCCCATACAAGTGGCCATTGATGGTGTTGACCAACAACAACAACAACAACAGCAACTTTAGCGACTTCAAAAAGTTGTCATTAGGCAGCACTCAAACGAAATGCAAACAGATACATATATATATATATATATACATTTTTATATATAACTATATATCTATATGCAGATATAGATAGATACACACAGCATAGACACATTTGTATAAACAATATTATTTAACTGTTTACGACGCGTTTTATGCTAATTGGCCCGCTCATAAAACGTATTTCTCCAAATCATTCTTTGCATATATATATTTATCTATATACTACATATATATATTTGTTTAGAGATATTTAGTTGTTGTTTTTGTTTAAGTGACTTTTGGTTATATTTTTGGATTTATGTAAATGTTTTATTCAAGTTTTTGGTTATTTTTTTGTGTCGACTCTGGCTTTGGGCCCTTGGAAACTTTTGTTTTCGGCAGCCTTGTGACAGAAAACAAATTAAAGAAGCGTCAAAGTTCTGTTCTCTTTCATCTATTTTAATAGTCGATCATTAATTCAGTTAAGGAATTTCCAATTTGATCGCCCTGG
The DNA here is from genome assembly GCA_035045365.1 of Drosophila leonis. Classification (NCBI taxonomy): domain Eukaryota; kingdom Metazoa; phylum Arthropoda; class Insecta; order Diptera; family Drosophilidae; genus Drosophila; species Drosophila leonis. Next base: position 3,567,198 of record JAWNPC010000338.1, on the reverse strand, counting down.
CCCGAACATCATTTAGCAATTCAAATTCAATCAGCAGAGGCATCAGACGAGACGAGACATCAGGCAACAGTTGAAGCCGGTTTTCGAGAAATTTCATAAATCGCAGATCAACATAAGCATTAGAGGGCCTAAGGTATCTATCTATCAGCTACCTTAAATATATACAATATATCTTTATATATATACATATATACCTATATCTATGCATGTCGCTTGGGCTTAACCAAATCACGTAGTCACTGTCAAGTTCTGCTCTAATTGTTTACTCTATATTTCTACGCTTGTTTTGTTTTTAACGGAACTGAGATAATAAACCACACGCTCTTCAATATATAGTACACAAACACACACACACACACACATACACAAGCACACACTCTTAGAATACGACAAAGACAACGATTTCCGGTTTATATAAAAATATAAATATAAATATATATGTATATATACAATCGCATGGCCCACTTGGCCCCAGCTTAGCTTAGCTCTGCTCAGCTCAGCTCAAAGATCACAACAACAGCAGAGTTTTATGCAAAAAGCACAGCACATATATCTACATAAGCATTAAAGACAATTTATCAGGCAGGCAATCGAACATCACCTTGACATACCTACATGTATTTATAGGTACGGGCCGAGAGTAAATAAACAAATACTGTTGACGCAATTGTTTCTCAGTTAACTGCATTAAATATAACGTTATGGTCGTTAGGCATACGTAAGATCGTCAGATCGTACGATCGTCACATGTTAAGATAACTCCGGAACACTACAGGTGAACGTAAAAGTCTGTTCGTTAAGTATCGAAAGACTTGATAAAATTATTAATCAGCATAAGATTAACATTTTGGTATATCTGCGTCATATAGGCGCGTCATATATGGCCATATGTTTGTCATATAAATGGAATTTTGGGACAACTAACAAATAATTGATAGATAGATATGTCTACAAAGTAGTTCAAATTTGTGTTGAATGAAAACTAAGTGTGTGTTTTTATAGAAGACTCTAGATTTGTATAGATAGTAGCTAAAATTATTTTAATTTCCGTGCGATTTCAGTTTCAAAACTTAAGCACATCTCACACAATTGACTGTTCGATAACAATGCATAACTTATAAAGAGTTTAAGTTACCTAGTTCTATAAAGAACACAATGAAAACTATTTTATATGAAACTGTGACACACATAAATTGAAATGGAGCGGAATCTAGAGCACAAATAAATGTTTTCGTATGATTATCACATGTTTTTGCTGCTCGGATTGGCTTGGCTTGGCTTGGCTGGGCTGTTGTCTTTTCTTGAGTTGATTTGGGTTGGGTTGGGTTGGGTTCTGTGTTCGGTTGAGTTGACTCGGCGGCTATCGCTTATCAGAGGAGGCGTACAAAAATATTTAAGAGCTTAATCAAATTAAGCTATAAAGGTCGTACGTCGTTTTTATCTTATCGGACATTTGCTCGTTGCTCGCTGTTCGCTGCTCATTGCTGGTTGTTGTCGACGTTGTTAAAAAAGAAATAAATATGAAAAATAAGTAACATTTAATGTGTATATTGCTCTACGATTATTTTTTGTAACTTGGTTCAGGTGTCGTTCACATTCTGCTGTCTGCTGTTACCTGGGGCTGGGGCTCAAGCTGGGGCTGGGGCAAATTAAAAAGATATTAACTGCATTTCCTGTGCCCCATGTCTCTCACACTTTGACTTCCTTCCGGCGCACTTTTCATAATTTCCCGCCGCGCAGGGTCTCTGCAAACGGAAATGCTGCACTTCAAGCAATTTGGTGTGGAGCTTATCAAATGCACATTTTATGAGCCAGCTCTATGTATATTTCTTCTATAATCATTTCAAATAGTTGACTCAAAGTCAATGAACTGCGCATGCGTCAAAGTTATTTTTCAGCTTTTAGCTTTTTATTATGGTTTCCATGTCCATAGACGTTCCTACGAGATAAGCCTAAAGCATTTTTCTGGCTGTTCTTTATCTCTAAAGGTATTTCACAATCTTTGGAAGGCACAAACACAAAAAAAAAATAAAATGAGAAGACAGAAGAGAGTTGGGTGATATTTGTATGCCTTTCTTTTAGAGTATCGATATCTGGAGTTTCGTAAGTGGGTGTCAATTACAACGCTGTGAGATCGCATAGGCATAGAGCTACATATATACATATCTCTGTGTGTGTGTGTGTAAGCACTTTTCGACCTCAGACCGTGCGGCCATTTGAATGGCGTGGGCTGGATGACATTAGTCACAGACAGAGCCGATGGGAACTACAGCATGGAAGACCCACTTATGGAGACCAGTGACAGCTCGTAATAGCCAAGTTGTTGGCTATTGGTGGCTGCTCTTTGGCGCTTTTAGCGTTCATTTCGAAATCACAAAATGTCTACCATAAATTCCGAAGTGAACAATTGAAATAAATTTTTGCGCCATGCGCAATGCCAACTGCATACAAATTAACTATTAAAAAATTCATAGAATTTATACACAATCACACACGCACACACACACACACACACACATACACACACATGCACAACATACAACAAAAGCGCCCACTTGGAGCAACAGCTCAGCCCGCCCCTCTCTCTCCCTCTCCGCCTTTTTGTGTGGCTCATGGCAAAAGCAAAATAAACTTAAATTGAAATTTATGATATTTTATGACTTGTTGACGGGCATTTTTTCGTTTTCTTTTCTTTTTTTTTTAGTTTAGATTCGGAAAAGCGTTTGTTTACTTTCAGCAAGCACTGTTTGAAATTCCAAAAACTTTGCTCAACGTATGGAAGAAATAGCAAAAATAAGATTTGTGTATATGCTGAATTACCCAGAAAATGCCGTAAGAAATCTGAGTCTGAGCCTTCTGCTGGCTGTTTTAATACCCTGTACACAAAGATGGTGTGTAGAGGTAGTATGCAAGAGCAAAGATGTAAAGGATCGTGGAGTAAAGCAAAGCAAATGCTAAAGAGTTATCTTTAAGCTTACATCAAGTTTCACTAACTGATTAAGTTTATTCAGAGTTACATAAATATGCATAAGAATTGCTCTTTCATTTAAATAGAAAGAGTCTTTAGTTGCGTCAACATTTTCTCTATTTATACACAGACAGGGTATTGGCAGCCTTAGACAACTACCAAAATATGCGGGCCAATAGACAAGGTGAACTTTCTGGCCATCATTCGTGGTGCCATTGATCGATGAGCGCTTTGACGTCTTTGGATATTGTACATACATAGATACATATATATGTATATATACATTTATAGATAGATATGTGTATGCCCCCATGCATATGCTAATATGGGCGAACATTTCGAAGAGAATGTGTACATATATGCCAATATTTCACTGTAACAAACGTACGAAATTGCTTTTGAAATTCTTCTTCATTCAAACTTTTGCTGCTGCCTTGCCGCTCGCTTTTGGGAAATATGCAAACGGTATTTGGTACGTCAACAAAAATTCGTGGTATGCGCATTATAAAGCTTTAAATTCGACACGACAACTCGGAAACATTTTCGTGTCGTTCGAGACGCCCACATGGAACATGCCAAGGCACCCAAAAGATACACACACACACGATCAAATATTTCACACAAAATTCCTGCTAAATACAATATATATAAATGTGTGTGTGTTGCTCTATAAAGAAACCTTGACAACGTCAAGAGCAACAAAAAAAAGAAAAAGAAAAAACAAACAAGTGCAAAGTTTGCTTTGAACTTCTTGGACTGCAAAGTGTCCACCTGTGCAGTTTCTTCGCCGCTGGCTTTAGTCGCTTCCCAGAATTTTCAAATTGCTTGATCTGGCTTCAGATACATTCTGAAGCTTTAGATACTTTTGTAGCTGTTGGCTTCTCTAGATACTTTCTATAGCCAAAACATACTTTTCAGAAATATAGTTTCAAGAGCTTTGTTGAGGCCTTGATACTGGTCAATCGAAAAAAAACTATACTTTTGCCCAAATGATATTGCAGTCCGCAGCTACAAGAGTTATTTTAACGTGATCGTGAGCCTGCCCACTCCTACTTCTATAATATAAAGTCTATAGTTGCCATCAGCATAACTATTACCATTACCATAGCCATCTACGACGACGTCGTCGTCGTTGTCGCTGTTGTACTCTGTCATTAACAAAACAACTGTTGCGACCTTCACATACCAGAGCAGCCAAGCGACTGTGAGCCAAGCGAGCAGCAGCGAACAGTTGAGCAGTCAACAGTCAGAGCGCATGGGCACATACGTATGTAGATACTTACATACATAAACATACGTTTACAAACATATTATACACATGTGCATCTGTGTGTGTAAGTTTGTGTGTAAGTATATCGCATATTGAAATAATAATAAGGCGAAAAATCCATCTGAGAAACGTGAATGCGAATGCGAAATGACGACGACGACGACGACGACGCGACGTCAAAGTCTCAGACAGCAGTCGACAGCAAAAATTTGTTATATACTATATAGACTTGTATCTGTAGCTGTAGCTGTGGCTGTAGCTGTAGCTGTATCTGCTGGTTGTATCTGATAGAATGTGCTCGTAATAATGCGCGAGTGCGCTGAAAAAAGGGGGAAGTTGCATTGTAAATATGACGAACGCTTTAAGTTGAGCTGGGGGCGCATTCCTCGCATAAGGTCGAGCGTATAACTGGGGAGGAGAGCACTATAATCACACACACTCTCACACACACACACACACACACACGAGTTAGCTGGAAGCAAGCGTTACTTTATTTAATTTTTTTCTTGCTGGGAATCCGGCCATGGGTAACGTCTGACAATACAAAAAAAAAATTTAAAAGCAAAATAAAAATAAAATGGGAAAAAAATTATAATTTCTTAGCAATTTCACAGCAAAATGTTAAAGGAAGCGAGTGAAAATTTCTTTGGAATCATATTAAATCCAATTTGTTGCATTTGTTGCCAGCCAGCTGAAGATATATGTATGTGTGTATGTATAAACATAAATTTAATTTACGTTTCGTTTATTTATTTATGGATGTTGTTCAAGTTCTGTTTTCGCATTCTCAAAAATGTGTTGTTAGCCAAATGAAATTTCATAATTTACAGCTGCCAATAACAAATACCAAAAGAAATATATGTATATTCATTTCAATATTTCGAGCAGCCAGACAATTTGATATATTACCCACGAAAGTGCATAATATAATTTAGAAAATACCCCCAATTTGAGTGCATGCGAAATGAAGAATACAGCATTTGCCCGCATGTGCATAGAATATTGAATTTATTTATAGACGTTGATCTGTTTGGAAATTCTCAGCACGAATGCGAGGAACAGCAAAAATATTTCAACAATTATTATACGCTCACAGAGGGCATTATGATTGAGGTTTCAAGTTTGTAGATAGATACAGATATGGATAGATATATAACTTATATATATGTATATAGATGCATAGCTAGGCATGTGTTCTATGATCTCAGTTTGCCTGCACGCAATAAATACAGATATATAGCTGAGAGTAATCGAAAGAGTATGTAATCTTCGGTGTGTCAATGTTGCTTGCTTTATTTCGTATTTATTTTTGTAAAATTTTTGTGTCAGTTTCTGTGCGCACACTTTGTAGACAGTTTGGCAATTCGCATCACGGCCAAAAATTATTTCAAAAATTTATTCATTAATTTCGGCTCATATATGCGCATAGTATATAAACATATTTTATTTTTGCTTTACATGCCAACAAGCTACAACAACAACAACAATACAATGGGATCGAAAAATACTTTTCGACAACTACAAAAAATGCCAACAAGAATGAAAGCGGCTGACCAAAAATAAAATTAAAAAAAAATAATAATAATAAGCAGCGACGAGAAAAATGCCCCATGTCAAATGGGCCAATTAACATTTCTGTTATTTTCAGCTTTTGTTTTCAATGTTTTTTTTCTTCTTTCGTTTCTTTTGTTTATAAATAACGAAGAATGTTTTGTTTGCGTTTTGTTGTTGTATGCAAAAATATTTGTGCGCTGTTATTTTTAACGCCAGGTCATAAATAAATAAATAAATCCTTGCATTTTGATAGGCCTCTGGCAGCACAGCTCTGTGCATTCATCTATAATATTTCTCTATATACATTTGGCCGCAATAAAATTCCCCCAAAAGCGAATTCCACGATTATTTTATTCAATATTTGCGGCTGTTTGTTTATCTTTTTCAATACACACAGGCATACACACACACACACACACAGAGGCAGACGGCTGAAAACGTGAAAGATTTCCAATTTTATGGTCAACGCTCGTGGCATTCTTAGAAATTTACAATAACTAGTTGTTATTAGCCAGAACCAATTGATTTCAATACATATTTTTGCCTTTTCCTAGCTAAAGAACTTGGAGCAGATACAATTCTGAGTAAACATTAAGTCAAAGTTGGCGTAAAAGCCTTTAAATGTAGTGAAATATGTTACAAATGGTATTTACTATGAGATACTTTTAGAGTAAAGTATCTGTCGGATACAATTGAGCTATCAGAGGTTTACATAGAGTGTTTATGTATAAGTATCTATAAGATACATTCTACTACTCGGAGAGTTTATATGGAATACAGAGTTTGTATTTTAGTTGATATATAGATCTCTACTTTGTATCTTGCCAACCAACAGATACATTTTCGATATGTATGTGTACATTGAGGCAGGCAATTGAGCTATTCATGCTATGGTTTATTTTGTTGTAGTTGTTCAACGAGCAAAAATGCACGACAAATGAGACAAAATATTTCTAAGTAGCAGCAGCAGATGTACTCGCTACAGATACATACATAAATACACACGTGTATGTGTGTGTGTGTGTGTGTGTGTGTGCGTGTGTACGCGATCATTTACTCCAAAGCAAACAAATAAACAAACGCACAAACATGCATAAATAACTATAACTCGTTGCAGTTGCAGCAACAGCAACAGCAACAGCAACGGCAGCAGCAGCAACAAAAATGCAACAGCAACAGTCGTCGCAGTTGCCTCCAGCAAAGCAACTCAGCCACACACACACACACATACACTAACAACAGCAGCGACGTCGCGTCGACTGCGCAGCGGCAGCGGCTCAGGAATGCGGTTTTGACAAGTTCTTCTAAAATTGTACGAGCAACTTTGCTATTTACGCTATGAAACGACGACGACAACAGCAACAACAACAGCAACGATGAGAGCGAGAGCAGCAAGCGAGTGTGCGAAGGAGCGCGGAAAGCAAAACAAGCAAGAATGCAGCCAACGGGTGTACTGAATAGCTAGCATACCCTGTAAATAGCTGAAGCAGTAACTAGCTAGATTTTGACTCAAGTCAAATCAAAGATCAAGATAAGTTAAGAAAGAGAATATAAGAGAGTTTATATGGTGTGAATCAGTTACAACTGATCAGAAGATCAATTTTGTCTGACATTTCTCTAATCACTTACAATGTAAGGCATTAGTATACCCTTTTGCTGGCTTTTACATATGGGGTATTTGTATCAAGCGAGCGGCTGGCTGTGGGAGCGGGCACCAACGGAGAGCAAAGAGTGTGCATGCTGCTTGAGGCATGCCCAACAACAGCAGCAACATTGGCAGCAACTGTTGTTGTTGGAAAATATTTTAAAGTTGCAGTGAACTCGCAGTAAACGCGGCACCAATTGAATGCAATTTGTGCGCCAGTGTGTGTGTGTGTGTGTATCTCTCTCTCTGTGTGTGTGTTTGTGGATGCATTTATTGAAGCAATGCGCGCATTGCCTTAAATGCCAACTAACTACTATTGCTGCTGCCATACTACGCTACGCCCAGCTTTTTGCTGTTGTTGTTGCAAGCCTTTTGTATTTGGCAAAACATTCCAAACGGCCATAAAATGTTCTTATTTATGTATGTATGCATGTGTATGCATGTATGCATGTGTGTGTGTGTGTGTTTGTGTTCTTGTATTTAGCAAGCTGCACACGACTGCAAATGTGAGGGGTGCAGCATAGGGAGGGGGTGTGTGGAGAGGGGATTGCAGCGGAGTTGCTTTGACATGAATGTCAGCTTTGCGCATTTAAGCAGTTTAATCAACATTTTTTTTTTATATTCCTTTTTATGTTGCTGCTGTCTTCTAAGACGCGGCTGCCACAGCAGCGAGAATCGGAGCCGGTTTGTTGGCCATTTCATGCATGCAGGCAGGCAGCCAGCCAGCCCGACTCCTCCTCCCTCATACCCTACCCATGCCAGGGCATTCTATATGCTGCACTTGAGTGCATGTATCTGTAACTGCAGCTATAGCTATAGCTGATGCCGGGAGTATCTATGTGTATCTATATATGTACATATATTTCTCTGTGTGCGTGTGTGTCGTTGTCGTCGTTGCTGGCTGTGGCACGTCGCGTATTCTATGCAACGTTCAAATGTGATTGCACTTTTCTCAACTTTGCACCAAAAAAAAAAAGAAAGAACAAAAACAAAACCTGAGCAGTTCGGGCTGAAAGTGTTGCGCACGTTGATGCTGACCCACAAACCAATAAATTCCAGCTCAAGTATCTGTGGAATGCAACCGAAATGAGGAAGAAGCAGATGCAGCAGCTGCTGCAAATCTTGTGCGTAAAATGAATTATGCCTCGTTGTGCTAAACATTTTGACAGCAGAGCTGAAGCTGAAGCTTAAGCTTGAGATACAAGCTGCTGCTACAGATACATACATATACATACAGATACCCAAATACAGCTATAGCTTATTGGGGCATGCGAGGAATGCAGCCTGTAGACGACCTCTGTCTGCTTGTGCCTTATCACTTCATTAGGCCATAAATTCGACAACAAAACATGAGCACAAAAAGCAGCATGAAAAATTCCACAGCGCGTTTTTCAGTCTTCTTATTTTTTATATTTTTTTATTGAGTAGCAGACAACGGAGACACACACACACACACACACACGCACACAAAAGATACACAGTTACAGCTGCAGATACTTTGTAGCAGAAGCCTGAAGCTGCTGCGTCTGCTCCGCCTTCGCCAGAGCCATGTTAATTATGCAGCATGCGCTGCATGCATCCACAAGATACAGATACAAGCACGAATATGTATATGAATACGAATACGAATACGAATACGCGTGCGCAGAGCCATAAGCCTACACTTCAGATACGAACTTCAGAATATGTTATGTGCACTCAAATGGCATTCGGAAAGTGCTACTGAAAAAAAATCAAATACAAAAGATTCGTGCGCCCAACAAAAGAAACACAACGAGATAAACGTCGAGGAGTTGGAGGAGTAAGAGGAGGAGGAGGAGGAGGAAGAGCAGAGAAGAGTGCAGAGCGAGCATATCTTTTGGAATGTCTTTAAGCTGTTGACTGCACTTCCTCGGGCCTTCAGCTTCAGCTTCAGCTTGATCTCCATTTCAGTTGCTGTCTGTCTGCGCTCTGCGCTGGGTTTGGGCACTGCCAACAGCTGATTACAGCGAACGGCAGTGCCTGATTAGGGCAATTAATTGCCAGCGATTGGAATGCCCCCCTTCGCCTCTTTCCCACACACTCTATATGGCAATAGTATGCCAAGCAGATCTGCAACACATGGCGCACATGCCAATTGCGGGCTGGGCATATTATGGTGTGGAATGCGACTTGGTTTGGGTTTTGCGTTATGCTCCACGAAGTGTTTACGAAATATTGTTAGATTGGGTTGACTTAAAAGTAATAAAATTCAATTTTTATGAAATTTCAAAGAAATTATTTAGTGTATTTTATAAAACATAATTTAAACTATATTTCAAGATATATAAACTGAGCTGCAAGGCAGCTAGTTGATATGAATCGTAAGCCTTGCTCTGCAGAGCTGAAGAGCAGTTTATCTATACAGCTTTCTTAACTATATAATCTTTTAGCAATTTTCTTTTTATTTAGCAATATCAGGAAATGCTTCAGCATATATATATATATATATATATCTATATATTATATACATATCAGCTTACAAACATACGAAGACTTTGGTTACATTTTTTTCGGGCTTGGCTGTCTCCTTCCGCTTGCAAATGATACAATAAAAAATGTATATATAAATGCCATGGCAACTGCAACAGGCATAAACAATGCAAAAGTATCTCACAGCAATTTATCTTGAGTATGCACATTCCTGCGCTTGTTTCGTTTCATTTCACTTGGGTTTTTTCTTCTTTTTCTTTTTGGTTTTGTTTGCTTTATTATTTTTCATTGCGTGCATGGAAAATTGCTACCTTTGCAGGCCAAGCTGCGGGCACACAAACGCATATATCACGATCACTCAAGAGCCAGCTCAGCACATGGCGCGGCCCAAAACGTCGACGAGTGCAAAAAAAAAAGTAAATAAAAAATAAATAAAAATAAAACAAATGAAGTAAAATCAAGGAACAGTTGAGGGCCTTCTGGGCGACGTGTGCCGACGATTAAATACCCTGGCTAGTATAATTGGAGCTGGAATTGAAGTCGGAATTATCCTATATATTCTCTTTATTCAGTTAGTATATAGCATAGAGGTCAGCTCTCGGTCTAGGTCTAAGAGAACCAAATATCAAATTCAATATTCCTTTATCTGCTTCAAATTTAAGAAACTTTTTGATACCCTATCTAAGGACAGTTTGAAATCCAAATCCATAGACAGACTTGAAGAGCGAATTCGAATCGCAGTCAAGAGGATTTATAGCTAGGGGAGAGCTGGCCCATATGCTCTTCCCGTTGTTACTCCCCTCCCCTACTCACGTCTCTGCCTCCCCTCTCTATAAGGGTGGGGCAACTTAATTTTCTGCTCACGTTTGCAGTTTTGCAGCGCAAAGTGAGTGAAAAATTGCCCAGCTGCAGGAATGACAGCTGAATTATTATAAATCGATATGCTGGGACTAGCTTAGAATAGTACTTAGCTCCTCCATTCCATTGCAACAGATTGGAGCGATCGAGCAGCATTATTTACTTTGGAGCTCTGGGCGCAGCTTTTCAAGGGTAATGCCACGACGACGGACGGCGCTCTTAATTAGCACATGTTGAAAAGGAAATCATTATGCCTGATAAAAATCACAAGTGTTGATTGCGGCAAGTGGCAGAGGCGCACGGGCAGGCAGTTGCAGTAGCAGGGGAGTGGCAACTGGCAACTGGCAAGTGGGCAACAAGTGCGAGCGAGTTGACAGGAAAAACTCACAGATCGAAAACTCAGATCGCATTTGGCTTGTTGGCAGTTCGCAGCTTGCAACTGGTAACTTGCAACTTGCCACTTGCAACTTGCAACTGGCAAATGGGGGGAAAAACACACACACACAGAGAGAGAGAGAGAGAGATACAGCCGCTAAAATGGACAAAACATGCAGCGCGACCAGCACACAGCGCACTTATGTATCTGCCAGATACATAATGTATCTCTCTTTCTATGCATGTGGCATGGGGCATGTCGCTGCACGTTGCACGCTGCAAGTGCAAAGAAAATATTTTTTGACGCTTTGGGCCGCTCCAAACTAGAAAATGTTGCTGCTGCCACTGCTGCTGCTGCTGCTGCTGGCGTTGCATTCATGCGCGTAATCAAATTGTAATCACGGCCTGGACGAGGGCAGCAACAGCAACAGCAACAGCAGCAACAGCAGCTTTTTCTTGTTGTTGTTAAGTGGAAATACTTGTTGCACAAATGCAATGCGGGCTGCTGTTGCTGCTGCTGCTGCTACTTTGGATCTGCATCAGCACAGTGAAGCCTTGTTAAATGCAACTTGCAACACTTAAAACAAATATATTTGAAGCTCCAAAAGACTAAACGGAACTAAAAGTAATTTAAGGAATTTAATAAAAATAATAATTTTAATATTATTTTTATTATTATCATTAATATTATTATTATTACTATTACACTTATTATTATTATATTTATTTTTATTATTATTAAATAATAAAATATTTAATTTATTTACATGCAAGAGTATTTCTTTATTCGTTATTTGCAACATCTAGTTTTACTTTTTTTCTTGACTTTGTTGTTGTTGTTGTTGTTGATGTTGTTGTTGCAATTGCCTTGTGCAATTTATTAAATGAAAAATGCCGTTTTACAGCTTTCCAAGTTGCATTGCCTGTATGTTGCTCCCCTCGCCCCTCTTCTGCGCTTCCTTGTCTCGCTCGCTCTGCTTGCGTGTGTGTGTGTGTGTGTGTATCTGTGTGAATTGGCTCTGGCATCTTTTGCAGTAACCAAATTGAATTTTATGCAAATTTTACTGTTGCTGCTCTGGCAAAAGATCGCCACATCTAATGCATAATGGCACGCATGCTCCACACACACACACACACACACACACACACACACACACACACACTAACACACATATATAGCTCTATCATTTAGCGGTTTTTATGCAATTGCGTTGGCAAATGCCAAGAATTAGAACGTTTCATTTGAGCTACAGATACGCATGCATATCGGTCATACATAATTGATGTTATTTACGCCGCACTGGAACGATTGGGAATGGAACCCCCTGCAAATAGTCGCCCGCCCCCCTCGCCATTGCTAACGCCGCTGGCGCCACTGCGTTCGACTTTTATCAGAGGCTAACAAGCGGCGTCCGCTTTCGCTAGGCCCATTTTTATGTAAAACAAACGAGTTCGAGTTCAAGTTGGAGTTCGAATTCGTATTCGAATTCGAATTCGAATTCGATTTCGACTATCACAACCGGTAGCCATTGTCGCTGGCCGCTGTTACAATGGATTTGCTGATAATATGTGAACCCTCAATCAACAGATTTCAGCTAGTTTAAGAGCTGATCCCATATGACTGATGATCGCAGCACCAGCGAAGCGACATCATAATTTTATTTTATTTCATTTTTGTCTTTTAGCTTTTTATGTTTTCACAATGATCGATGAAACTGTCACCAAAAAGCAACAACAACAACAACAACAACAACAAGAAGAAGTCAAGCTCCACGCTTTACAGTTTATTCGCTAGAAATGTAAAAAAAAAAAAATAAAATAAAAAATTCCACTGTGTCGCCAAGTTGGGGCAAACAATTGGCTAAAACTGGCCAAAAGCGTTATTAGCATGGCCAACAGCGACGCTGACGCAGTCGTCTTTGACTTTTTGTTTATATAAAAAAAAGCAGAAATTAAAGAAAAAGCAACAAAAAAACACAAACAGCAATACAAAACAAAATAACGCCCGTTGAAAAGTTGTACAGACAAGTAAAATACACAAGTATTTCAATACCCTGTAAAAGAGTTGATTGAATATGCCGCAAAGTTGGTAACAAATGGATGTTGGCTAATACTGAATTGCTCTGTAATCTAAAGTTATCTAAAGAGTTGATTAAACTTTATATTTGATTGAAAACTTATTTCATATAAAACATTTCGCTAATCTCTCAAAGTGAATTCTCATATAGCAAATGCACATATTCAAGGGTATTCCAAGTGCGGCCTTGCTGATCGACGCGCTAGATTTGTGCTCGCCCCGAATGGGCCCCGAGGCTTGGCTCGCTTCGCCTCATGGTATAAATTTATTTATGGCTTATTGGAATTTTTGCGCGCTACCGGCAGCAATTTTTTTCTTGATTTTTGATTTTTTTTTCAAATTCAATAACAGCTCGCATGCCGGCAGAGCGAGATGGCGAGAGCAGTGTGTTAGAGAGGCGGCGGCGAGACGCAGCGGGAGCGAGACGGAGCTAGCCAAAGATGGGGCGAAATAATTGTGGCAAAAATATGCGAAACGTGCAAAACACCAATAAATTGAACGAACAAAAGAAGAAGAAGATACTATATGTATATATATAGAAGTGCACAATAAATACTAGTTGGAACAACACACATATTTCGTAGGGGAATTTTTGTCGCTCATTATGGCAGCAATTGAATGGAGGTTAAAGATATAGCTAAAGATAGACATAGAAGATCGGAGTTCCCGATGTGAGATATGATAAATGGATTAAAGAATCTGGATATATACTATACCACATACATATATTCTAGAACTGATAGATCAGATAAACTGTATATTTTATATGTGCTAAATCAAATAAAATATCTAAAGATAGACATTGGGAAATTGAGCAAACATTGAAGATCGGAGATTCCGATGGGAGATATGATGTAAGGAATTAATAATCTGGAATACTATACTATATTAAAGAACTGATCTGTCAGATTAATTGAATATTTTATTTTCTTTTATTTATTTTGCTTTCATTTATTTTATTTTATTTATTTTACTTTATTTATTTTAGTTATTTTGTTTTCTTTTATTTTATTTTATTTTATCTATTTTATTTTATTTTATCTATTTTATTTTATTTTATTTATTTTGTGTATTTTTTTTATTTTATTTTGTTTATTTTATTTTATTTATTTTTATTTCACATATATATGTATATATTTTTTTTATTTTATTCAATTTTATTTTATTTTTTTTATTTATGTTTATTTTATTTATTTTTATTTTATTTATTTTTATCAATATATCAATATAATAAAATATTGAAAATCAATAATTTTGAATCGAATGATAAACTGCAAACCCTAAAGATCTCAATAGATTTGCTCATTGGCTAATCTTGTTTCTATTCCATATAAAATCATGGCCTTTTCTTCCACTTGGCACATGTTTACACACAAATACACACACATACATATACACGTGTATACACATACATATAGACACAAAATCAACTTGATGCATAACCCTAACAAAAATGCGCAGATGTTTCATTTCATTTCTCAAGCAAAAACGAAACGCAACAAAACAGCGAACAGAAAATTCCACAACGCTTTCGGTTTGTTTAATTCAGTGAAACATTTTGAACAATGTCCATGCGATTTGAAACAAACAAAGGGAATGTTTGTGTTAATTGAAAGCGTGAAGCACAGCAACACACACACACACACACACACACACAGTTAGTCAGTCACACACACACACACACATACAAACTCATGCATAGAGCAAAAGAATTTGAGAAATCAATTATTTCGAAACTGCAAAATTCCTACATACATTTGCAATTGTTTATGGTAAAAAGACAGACGGCGCTCGTGTGCGAGCGAGAGAGCGCCGCAGCTGGAGAGAGCGGGCAGCACACAAATATGTGAGCGAACGTCGAGGCGAAACGGCAAATGGCTAAATGTATCTATGGCCTGATGTGAACGTTGTCAGCTCCCTCTCCTTCTCCCTCTCGCACACGACAACAGCTCGCCGCACCAGCCGATCACACAACTGTGCCTATTGCACACGCTCTCTCACTCACTCGCTCTCTCTCTCTCTGCCGCGCTCTTTCCATGTGCGCGCAGTGATGTGCATGTATGCGTGTGACATACACTCCACACACACACACACACACACACACCAACAGACAGCTCTACACATTACGTATGAGGGATTTTTAGTTTTGCTTGCCTTTTATTTTATTTTTTTTGCGGATCATTCGCTGAGCTTTATTTAACTTTTGCTCTCTCTCAGCTTGGCCCCTACTCCCCTGTGCCCCCCGCGCACAATACCCTTGCCACTGCGCCTTGTTGTCTGTGCTGTCGCTCGCTCGCTCGCTGTGCCGTTCGCTTTGCTGTACATTTTTTTTGTTTTACATTTCAGTTTTTGTTTTTGTTTGTTGCCGTTGCTTCAGTTGAGTTCAGTTATACTTGGAGTCTTAATCATCACATTGGAATGTTTACATGCTCAAACTTATTTCTTATTTCTTTTTTTTTCATTTTATTTTGCTGCTCTGTTAAAATATGTAATTTATTTTGCTTTTATTGCTGTCGGCTCTCTGTTGAGGCTGCAGCTGCCGCTGCTCTGCCTCTGCCGCCGCTCTGCCTCTGCTTCTTACCGCATTCCAATGCACACACACACACACATACACACACACACATACACACATACAGCTGCGCTGGCAGATGCGCAACGCACCTTTTCTTTCCGGTTGGAGTTGGAATTTATATGGGTTTTTTTTAAAGGCTTCCTTGACAAGACGTCTCTATAACTACATACATATATTTATATATTTATATATATTTCTCTTACCGATCTCGGGGATCCAACCATGTGGTCTTTTTGTTGATGTGATCTATGTAGTAGGTCTTGCCATCAAAATCCCTGGCAATGTCCCAGCCCTCCGGCAATGGGAACTCGCTGTGCTGTCCAGGCTGCTGCTGATGATGATGATGTTGCACATGGTGATGATGATGATGGGGATGTGGTTGTGGAAGCTGTCGCGGCTGTTGCTGCTGTTGTTGATTCGACATTTTGGCAAAAAAAAAAAAACTTGTCTGTCACTTGGCGCGCGTTTTTTCTTCTTTCGATTTTGGCTTTGCGGTTTCTCTTGTTTATGCTATTTGTATTACTTTGCCTTGTGCAATGTACTACATACATACAACAACATATTTCCACGGACGCGATACACGATAAGCGAGCGAGCGAGAGAGAGAGAGAGGCAGCTAGCAAGGCGCGGGCGCGCGCTCTCAATTATTTATTTATTTTTTTTCATAACTGCATTCCATTCCAGCACAAACACACACACACACACACACACACACACACTAATACGCGCAGGCACACACAGGTCACACATACGCGGACAAAAACTCTCGCGCACGACGCGCGATCACTTTATTGTTGTTGGCTGTTATAGTTGTCGATGCTGTTGCTGTTGTTGTTGTTGTTGCTGCTGCTGTTGCTTCTTCTTCTTCTTCTTCCTCACTCACAAGTCACACAAAACAGAGTGCAATTGAAATTCTGTGTTTTTATTTGCTTGCTTTTAATGCTTAATTAAAACTAATTAAAAAATAATTCAGCTTTTGCTCTTCTTTCCCTTTTCGAGTTCGAGTTCGAAACGCGGCAGCAACCGAAGCCGATAAATATCAATGTAGCGTTTAGCGAGTGTATTACTATTATTGCTTGTGTTTTTTTCTAATTACTTATTGCGTACACATTCTCTAAGCAATACATCTAGTTTCGATTATTTCATTTGCATTCAAACTGATTTAATTTTAGTTTCAAGCGACCGCACAACCGACCGCACGCTTCAACAACACATTCTACAATAACAATGTTCATGTTGGCCAACATTGTTCATGGGAACAGTTTAGCATTAACATAGCT
The DNA here is from genome assembly GCA_035045365.1 of Drosophila leonis. Classification (NCBI taxonomy): domain Eukaryota; kingdom Metazoa; phylum Arthropoda; class Insecta; order Diptera; family Drosophilidae; genus Drosophila; species Drosophila leonis. Next base: position 3,550,148 of record JAWNPC010000338.1, on the reverse strand, counting down.
ATGTTACGCGAACAGTGTGTTCAAATGAACTGCTGGTTCGCTCAAAATGGCACTGTTATAAATGAGATTCAAAATAATTTGCATGCAGGTGTCATTGTCAAATCAGAGGTTTTTAGCGTGAGATATGCAAATAATAAATGAAATATAAAACAAATTGACAACGGTTTAGTTATTTTATTGTTTGATTAGCTCAAAACAGTTGTTAACATGAGGAGCAGTGCTCGTAATTGTGGAGCAACATTTACATTCCAGTATTGTATGTGACGACAAACAGATGGCGCTAATGGCATCGCCATCTATATGTGACATGTTTGTAGATTGAAAGCAAAACTGAACGACTAATCGATACCCTGTAAACGGTTTTAACGGCAGTGAGCTAGCATTAAAAGCCGCCCAACAAACAATAACAAATTTAAATATGAACCAAAGTCAGCTGACTAATTAAGTTAAATGAATAATAAAGCCTACTTTGGTGCTTTCATTAGAATAAGTTTCTCAACTTTTCTTCTTTTCTTTGTGCCCGCGGCCTTTGTTGTATTGTTGTCGCAGACACTGTTATTATTACGTCTTAATAGGGGCAAATGCACTTTGCAACACTGTTTTGTAATGAAATTTTAATTAGCTTTTACAGCAGCGCACCTTTTTATGTGTGCTCACACACACACACACACACACACACACACACACACACATACTTAATATGTATGTGTGTGTGTGTGTGTGAAGGTGCACAATTACATGTAAAGCATTTTTGCATGCATTGCAAACAACTTGCTCTCGCTCTCTATGGCCTCTCTCACCCTCTCTCTCTGTCCGTCTCTCTCTCACTCTTCTCTCTTTGTATTCTTTGCTCTGTCGTCGCCTTTAATCAGATAAGGACACAAGGTGGTGCTGCCAAAAGGGGCTGTCACGCCCACACACACACACACACACACAGAGACGAGCAGGCAAATGCCGTTTGTTACGGTATTTTTTTTTTGCGGTCTGCTAAATCATTCGTAACAAGAAGATGAAGCAGATAATATGGCAAACACACGAACAACAACAACAACAACAACAACAACTGAAAGGGAAAGATTTTGAGGAAGCTAAGTTTTTTTTTTGTTATTGAATTTGTAACGGCATTAAAAAATGTGCATTCTCATAATGTTTGAATGTCTTATGTTTTTTTTTCTTGGGGAAAGATCGTAAAAAAAATTAAAAAAATAAAAAATAATAATAAAAAAATATAAAGGTCAAAATGAATAATAATGGAATGGACAAAGTTCTTTAGAAAGATTAAAAAGTGCAACGAGGAAGTGAGAGGGAGAAGCTTGGACAGTTAAAAAAAAAAGAGAAACACAGAGTGAGAGAGAGGGGAGGGATGGATGGAAAGAGAAAGAGACGGAGAAAGAAAGAGAGAGAGTGAGAGCGAGGTAGATTGAGCAAGTGAGAGAGAGAGGGAGGGAGAGAGGCATAGAGAGTAAGGGTGGGAAAGAGAGAGAGAGAGAGAGAGAGACCGACACATATGAAAGCATCAAGTTGCACGTGAATAAGTATAAAAAATCGATATAAATAGTCGATAAAATAGTAGAATGTTTATTATATCTAAGTTATTTGGGTTAGTTCATGGGAATTGAGAATGCTATGTAAAACTATCAAACAGAGAACCCGTATGTATATTAAAAAGAGAGAACCTTTTATGCATTTCATCATGAATTATATTCTAAGATATTCTGTTCTATTCCTGAGTGCGTTCCGTTTCTATAAGCCTAGAAGATCTCTCTAGGCACAGCCTGGACCTGAGAATGGGTTAAAGTAAGTGAAGTGTTGAGTTCGCATGAATGAGAGGCGCCTGGAAAGCAAGTGCCAAATGGTGTGCGTATGTGAGTGAGTGTTGATATACGCACGATCACTGGAAGTGTGGCTTGACAGAGTCAGTCTTCAATAGAAGCTTGCGAAGTAAAGTCGAAGGAAGCGTTTCGCTCGTGACGGATGCGTTTTAAATGGAGAAAGAGGAGGAGGAGTCTAAAGATTGCATACCTTATTCTGGGACATACATATACCATATATGGTATGTATGTATTTACGAGTATATAACAAGTTTGAAGTTACTAGAGCTTGAATCTACTAACTTGTGTTTACTGAAAGAAGTATTAAAATCGATATTTATCGATATAAAGCAAATTGTAATAGAAATATTTCATTTGTTGTATTAAAGATGGTCATATTCATAGATGAATAGATCATTATCATCATTATATAGCAGAATCTATGGTAAAATATACAGTTACATATATTAGAAGAAACCAGTATACCCTATTGACTCAAGTTCAATGAGTATACATCCAGATAACTGTGAGTTAAATGAACTCCGCTCTACTTGGCATGAATGTTAATTCAATTAAATTGTGAATGATGTGATTAATGGGAATCGACACAGTCGATAATGCACTCATTAAATGTGCATAGGGTATGCTGGGTAGAGCTTAATTAATTCCGCGCAGAAGCTTGTGTGATGCAATCAGAGTTTCAATTGCTGCAGTGTCAAAGCCAGTGCAAAGAGTTTTCATTATCAGCTGACAGAGGGCAGGGAAAAGATCTGAAGGGTGAATGCAGCGACTGCGCTAAAAGCTGTGCTACGATAAACGCTCAACTCAGAAGAGAAAACTTTTAACATGGATAACAAAAAATGGGCACCTAATATTAATGACACACCCAGGCGACGGGCACATGCGACCCCTAAACCAATAACAGGACTAACCAGAAAGTTGGCAAACAAACATGCAGAGAGAGAGGTGGAGGCATTGGCATGCAGTTTGTAAAGTGAAACTTGAGCAACATGGGACACACACACACACCAACGCACACACACACACACACACATCTATACACACGCAGTTGCACACACGGAGGCCACCTCGCCACCTGAGCAGATCAGGGTCATAATCCCCTTGCCCAAATACCAACAAACATAACAACAACAACAACAAGAGCAACTGTCGGACAATCAACTTGGACTAAAGCAGGTCTCCACAAAACGGAAGGAAAGCTACACTGCGAGTAATAAGTGTTAACTTGAAAATTGAATAAAGTTTTGATTTTTTTTATTATGAAAAAGCAAACATTTTACAGACTAAACAGAATTTAGTGGGAAAGCTATACTTTGGCATAGGTTTCTGATATGCTGAACTCAAAACTGAAGCTTGAAAAAAGCAACTTATTGAGTGAAAATAAAAAAAAAATTTAAATATAGTTTTATTAGCAAATGAACAATCTTTATTTTGTATACAAAAAAGTTATATCAAAATGTTGATTAGTTTAAGATTTACAGCTAAAACCCATGAAAAGTCGTGTTTTTGGCTCCATAAAGTCAAAAAAGTCTTCGTGCAGTAAAACTAAATTACAAAATATTCTTAAAAAATAACAAAAATTGTATTCCTACTCTTTTTAATACTTTGTAGGTCAGTTTTGATTGTTTATAACCGCTGGATTTGGTATATGTACAGATGTGTTCATAAAAATAGTAGTGCGACTGAAATGTTTGAAAGCAAAATTTTGGGATAAAAATTATTATGTTATTTAAATACAATATTATGTTAAATATTTTTGAACAATATATTATACATTATTATATATATCATATATATCATATATTATACGTTAATCTAAAATTCAAATCTCTCAAATTATTTTCTAAATATTATATTTATTACCAAAGTTTGCTGTCTAGCATTTCAGTCGCACTACTATTTTTATGCACACATCTGTATATATACATAATATATATATAAATAATATATTCCAACTCTAAATCTTTCAAAATGAAATCATTTTGAAAATATTTTAAAATATTTTGAAATATAGTTAGAAATTAACTTTAGTTTCATGCAATTTCCCTTTGTTCTGCGCAATTAATTTTTTCGTGTGTAGCTTGCAGTGGGCGTTAGCAGGGGGATAATGGGCGTGGCTAGGCAGACGACAGGCGCTGCTATTTGGTTTCATTTTGCTGCTGGCTACGGCTTGGGCTTGGGCTTGGGTTTGGGCTTTGGGTTCGTCCCGGCCACAAATCGCTCGCTAAAATCCATTTTGACTTTAGCCATGCCCACGGCACGCCCCCGAGACTGCACTGCCATGTGGCACATGCCATGTGGCATGTGGCATGTGGCATCTATCCGGGCGCCTGGCCTGCTGGCATTGGCAAGCGCAACAAATTAGATTTCAGCGCCGCTTTCATTTCGGGTCTTGTGGCTAGAGACGCTAGTCCTCAGTCCTGGCCACAAAAGAGAAACACACACAAATGCCACCTGCAAAAAAAATTGAAGACAACCAAAATCCTGTCCCACAGTCAAGGTGACATCGACAGAGCCAACGTAACGCAGCGTGGGGGAAGCATTTTAAAAGCATCTCCATCACAAATCCTGAACAAGGAGCTTATGTGTGCGACCAGTCCATACCCTAATCAATCGAGCTGTGGCTGTTTAAGCGTGACAGGGTATCTGCTGGCAGGCTTCGCAGACTTCGCTTTGTACAGCACAAAGGCCCGGGCAGATCCCAAAAGATTTGCATAGCAAGACTTGGCTCAAAGCACTTGGCCCTACGCACATGCATATATAAATCATTTATGGAGAGAGCCGACTCACTTTGTTATAAGCCTCATTTCGTAAGTAAGGGGTATCCAAATGCTGCAACCACAAATATATAAACACACACACACACACACAGACACACACACACACACAGACAATCAGCTGGCATACATTTATGAACTAAGTTCGTTTGCCACAAATGTTGTTATCTTATAGTTGTGATACCCTGTAACCATGGGGCATTAGTTAGAACTGGGGTATGTCGCTTTGTTGTGGCTGTGCTGACCATATAGAGTTTATATACATAGAGTATATAAAGTCACTCAGTTGCTTACAGAGTATCTGCTAGTCAATCACTCTGCACCCTTCAACTTGTGCCTTTGTCGCTCTGCAGTTGCTGCTGCTGATACACTGATATTAGTCCTTGGTGGCTAAACATGTCATACGAATGCCGACAAAGGATGACAACGTGTATGAATCCTTTTTAGCTTTCAGCTCATTCTATCTCTCTCTCTCTCTCTCTCTCTCTCTCTCCCTCTCTCTCTCTCTCTCTAATACACTTACACCCAAGCTCAGCTCTTTGCACTCAAAGGTAACTCTTCCATGGCTTCCATTTTTTATACACAAATGATCATAATAAATTCCCAATTTTTTAGCTGTAGCTGGCAAAGCCTGGATTTTGGCCTACATTTTGTAGCCAATTTCATTTGCTCAGTTGGCCGTGTGCACAATGCGCTAAAATGTTTTATGAGCCCGCATATTCGCTGGCTGGCAAATGCAACAGTGTTTGGCCATTGATTGCACTCGCTACAGCAAAAAGGACCCCCGCAAGGACCTCACGTATGCCCAGCAGCCAAGTTATTATCTCAAGTGCCGAGTTGCCGAGTTTGTTTTTGTTGCCGCAACTTTGTGTCCTGTTTGTTTGGTTGTCTCTGTCTCTGTCTCTGTCTGTGTTTGTATTTTTATTTGTATTTGTATTTGTCTCTGTGTTTGTGTTTGCGGAGGCTGCAACTTTGTTTATCAACGGGTTAAGACTAAACTGTATTTAATCCATTGAATTTTAGCATTTTTATGGCTATCTTGCAAACACTTTGTGGCTTTTGACCTTTGTATGCATCTCATATTATCTTTGTTTACATTAAAAGCTAAAATATTATAAAAACAAAACATTTGCATGTAGTTTGAAATTCAGTCTAATAATCAAATCTGTTTATATTTTAGGTATGTGTCATCTTTTCATATAGATATATCTTCATACAAATAAGTCTTTAAGCCATTGAAATACTCGCTTTAACCAGACCAGTTCTTTTAGGGATACCTTTCATACCTATTACTGCCAAAGAAGTTTTTTTTCAGCAAGATGAGCATGATTCAGATTTGTAATTGCCAAAAAAATAAATAATAGTTTTCACACATTTGTCAGTCGCGAATCAAAGCAAGCTTCAATCTTTGATTTTTCCTCGAAAGATGAATAATTAAACTTTCTAATAGTAACATTTTTCTTACAGAATATCAATTTTATGGTCTCTACAATAAATTTGACAATTGTGGCTGCCAAAGTAAGCGAAATATTCTCAATTTTATTTTGTATATATCATATAGTCGATAGACAATACAGGTCTGCAAGAATACATTCATTTCGTACAGCATAGTACTGTACAGTAGTAAAGTGTTCTTAAAATACTGCACCCATTTCATTTCTGTACAGTATTTCCACTGTACAGAAGAATCGAGTACAACATTATTACTGTTCTCAACTAGAGTGAGTACAGTAAAATGTAGTACACTTCGTGAGCAAGTCACAGATATTTGTCTCGTTTCTACATGTTGTACACCATATACAATTATGAGAACAGCATTTCTGTCATGTCTAACAGCTGTGCAGATGTAGACATGGCTGGTAAAGAACACGACGCGAACGAAATAAATTTTAATGAAAGTGTAAGTTTTTGTTAAAATAAAATGACATATTACTTATAAATGTTGATTTACTAAGAAATGTGTTATTTTACTAGAAATTTTTATTTTTTTTTTATATTTAATTTTTTTTTATTTTTTTATTTGTTATTTTTCTTGGATAACATATTCATATTTTTTTACAGTCATTAACGGTGCAAAATTGCAACTACGGACTTACAACAAAATAATGTTTTTTCACTCCAACATAGAAATTTTTTATGAAGCGTCATCAATACCAACTCAGTGTACAGTGAGTATACTGCACACCAAAATAGTGTGCAGTAAAAAACACTGTACACTAGTTTAAGTGTACTCATAAGGTGCTGTACAGCATGGGAGTGAGTGAGACGGCTAGCTGTACATACAGACAGTTTGTACAACATTCACATGCACCCATTTAAACTGTACACAAAAAAGATGTACAGGTTTTTATAATGAATGATTCATTTGCCCATTTGGATGCATTCATGCAGATGTCTAATAGACAATAAGACGGATAGACAGATATGTCTATAGCATGACTATATCATATCTATATCATGGCTCGTCATCCTGATCAAGTCTATATATACTTCATGTAAACTGTCACGCCTCCTTCTGCCTCTTACTTACACTTTCACAAAATCATTTCCATTTTCAATGGGCTCAGAGTATCAAAATCTTGATGTGCATCTGCAGTGCATCTGGGGCAATGCCATTCGAGTTTTCTGCTCTTAATGGAAAAGCAGTAAAATTCTAGAAAAAAAAGGCAAATAAGTAGACTTAATCAGGTCGAAGCTGTTCGCCATTCCTGAGTTATGTTGCCAAGCCGCAAGGCAATTTAAAATGTCTGATCCTGTGGACGAGTCCAGGCAGTGAAATGGGAACATGGCCATTGATTGATTATCGACACTGTTTGCCACTCAAACGAGTGTTTGGTATTTGAATGATGATGATGATGGCCTCCTGGCCATGCTTCAGCAATTCAATGGGCTCCAATTGAAAGCAATTGCTTACCCAACGATTGCCCCACTGCGGCAGAAGCTGTTCGCCGTGTTGACTAACGTCTTTCAATTTTTGAAAATCACTAAAAAATAAAATGAAAGTATATGGGAATAATAGAATAACAGAAAATGTTCTTCTCTTTCAAAAGTAGTTAAAGTAGTCAGATATCAGGGTTTAGTTGCAGAGAGCAATCTATTTAATTTGAGATTTCTTTATGTTCTTTTAATTGACTAGGAGTTTCGAGTTGGAGATTTGTTATTCAGATCTGGAGAATAAAAGTCTACGGCTGATTGCCTGTGAGAGGTAGAAGCTGCAAAGCTGCATCGGCATTTCATATTGAAGTCAGATTAAACTGATGATAAAAACAAGTAAGAGTGCTCTAGTCGAGACTGCTCGACTAAGAGATACCCTGAACCCTGCGAAGATGCGATATTCAAATCATTTTACACTTCTCTTATATATGTATACATATACACAAGCAACACATACACACACACGCACATGCACACGCACGCACAAGCACTTTCTCTGCTACTGCGCAGTTTACGCAGCGACTGCGCGCGGGCAGCGCTTGGGCTGCAGTATGGGCTATATTTTGGAAACTTATTTGTTGAATAGGTTTGCTTCTAGATGGACTTTCGTAATCAAACTTTTAAGGCGTACTAATGGCATTCATATGTATCTATTTGCCAAAGCACAAGTCTCTAGTATTTGAAATACGTTTTTTTCAAATTTGGGGGGAAGGGGGTGTGGTATCCAAAATCCAAAAATTGCAAAATGTTTGTACCCATTACACGGATACACACAGTAAATCTGAAATCTATAGCTATAACGGTATTCAAAAACGAAGAAAAGTTATCGATTTTTATCGATAATAAGGAAATGGGATGAGTTATCGAAAAAAAAAAATAAACTCGTACTGCGTAGGATATACACGAGTATACATTTCAAATTTCAGATCTCTAGCTTTTGTGGTTTGCGAGATCACTGCGTTCACACGGACGGACGGACGGACGGACGGACGGACGGACGGACGGACGGACGGACGGACGGACGGACGGACGGACAGACGGACATGGCTATATCAACTCAGTTTGTCGAGCTGATCAAGAATATATATACTTTATGGGGTCTGCCATGTCTCCTTCTGCCTGTTACATACATTTTCACAAAAACATTATACCCTGATTTCCCATTTTCAATGGGTTCAGGGTATAATTAGATAGCAACAGGTTTTTATCTGCAGTGGGCAAAAGGAAAGTTTAGCCACACATTATTTTTAGAGGCCAAAAGAATAATTTTAAAGCAAATCAAAACTATTTTTTTGGAAATTGGCTATGAATTTAGAGTCTTGATAGCTAATTTATAATAATATTATTATAATTATTATTTTTAATGTTATTATGATTTGGAATCTACGACAAAGTAGAGAATTTTTGGTGCAGTCAGCAAAGAACTTGCGATAGCAGACCATAGCCATAGCTATAGAGATGGACAACGAACATTATGCCTGATCTAGGGAATTGGCTAAAAAGAAAGCACAGTGAAACATCTTTTTATTTGACACAAATTGTCTCTCCTCATGGTTACTTTGCGAAGTACTCTCCTTGGAGAAAACAGCCGAATCCAGCTGCATTTACTACGAAAACCCCATGTACGACGCAGAGCTCACTTACTCAAACTCCAAAGGTGAATAGAAGAAAGCACCGACCTGGCAGAAATTGTCAGTGGAGTCAAAGTAGAGACTCTAATAAAGCAAATATGCAATATGGACAAGAGTCTGTGACGTGGAAGTGGAGTCTGGACGACAGAACGTGGATGACAGTGCTCACAGATAACACAGATAGCACATAGATAACACATGGTTCCAAGGTGAAAGGCCCAACAAAGAGGATGTTTTCTAGTCAATAAGCAGTAATGCAGTTCGACACATAAGTCGGAGTGATGATCTCACTGATAATGCTTAAAAAATAATTAATTAAGTAAAGGCAATCCAAGTATATAGTCTGACTAGATCTCGCTCATAGTTGAAATTGAGTCCATCCAAATATAATTCAAACAATTTGCCAATTTGTGTAATGATTCATGATGCTGGCCAAGTTGTGCACAAAGGCACAATTCGCGAAGTCGTGGCACAAAGAGCCGGATATCCTGGAAGTTGGTTTGCTGCGCTTAATTAGGGGCGGTTGCAGGACCTCTTCCTGGCCATTGGCTGCCATTGTTCCAATTGTAAGCCGCTTGGCCAGCTGCCCATTGTGTGCGCATTTCAGCTAATGAGTTGTACACAATTGGGCACGCCCCTAATTCGAATCGGAGTTGCCTGCCCAAAAGGATGCCTTCACAGGACTGACACAAAATACAATTTGTATGTCTCTCTGCCTGTCTGTCTCTGTGTGTGTGTGTGTTGATGTATTAAAAAATTAGTTTTGTGCCTGTGGCTGTGTGGGCAGGTCTTAAGAAATCAAAAAAGGATTACCTGTAACGGCAACAGGTTGCCAAGGACCAAGAAAGGAACTCAGCCTGAGCGACCGACTGATTGCTTGTTTGTGGGCCATCGCGCCCGCCGGCCTTTTCGTCTGCTACAACTAAATTAAAAGCAAATGAAATAACCTTCATCTGGTTAATATATAGAGAACGCTCGGCTTTTGTGACCTGCGCCCATTGTTGAGCATCACAAAGCTGCCAAAGATGGCCGCAAGCCCCAAAAAACCCAAGCCGGAGCATAGAAACACGCTATGTGCCCCCAACTCACTCAACCAACTGTTTGATGAGCCTTTTTACCTTGGAACTCTAGATTAAATGAAGCTTAAAGTCGCCTACTCCACAGGCAACGCAAGGTAGATGCGTAATATCTTCTTTATATACCCTGTATATGTGCTTAAAGACAGGGTATGTCACAGCTGAGCAACTTTTGCTTAACAAGCTGAAAGCGTGCGTCGCTTAGTATGTACGAATCTTGATCTTGATGTCTTAATTCGATCCCGGATATCAGCACGATCGCATTTTGCGTTTCTTAAAGGCATAAATTTACGAAATTTTCATAGCTTTATTGTAGATTAATTTTATATATTTATATAAGTTAACGATGGATAACGAAATTTGGTGTTGCCATGTGCTGATATTGCAGCTTGGGCAATAAAAAGAGTCATATAGCAGTCTGCAACGACAAGTAAGCTAATATCTTCATGAAGGAAGATCAGCGTTTACATGAGCAACATCGGAGCTACTGTATAGCCTTAAGTTCATAAGGTTCTGCATCTTCAGTCTTTAAGTGGAGCCAACATTAGATGAACGCATTCGCGTAATCAGAATACTTGAATTCTCATTTTTGGATAGTTGATCCATTCCAATACCTTGACAAGTTTCGAATCAAATCTTAGCAGTCAGTAATTGGTTAATTTAAATAGATTATCCTGTAATAGTGTTCAAGATATCCATTTTGCAACTTGTGTATTTTTAGCTTACGGAATCACTTTTGGTTTTAATTTCAGAATGCCTTCATTCTTCGTTTGCTCAGCTGCAACAAGGGCATAATCAGCGAATACACGAAGAGCGACATTTCGGCTCTTACAAATCCAACTACAAATCATAATAAAAAAAAAAAAAAAAAAAAAAAACATAAAATATATATATATAAACCCTTACACCCCAAAAAAAAAAAAAAAAATTTACCCCCAAAAAAAAATCTATTAAATCAAAAATAAAATATATATATTAATACATTTCTCAAAACTTTCTTCTAACAAGACTATTATATTTTTTAAAATAAATAATAAAAAATATTATAATAGTGAATTAAATATTACCCTAAAACTACTCTCTTATAGCAAATACATTTCAAGAAAATTTTACTTTGTAGTTCATATTTCTATTTAATAAATCTAAAAGATTATGAATACAATTTTGTACTTAACAAAATTTATATTTCTAGCACATATATCATTTATTTATATATTACAAACATTCCAAGTCACATCCAGGATAACTTCCATTCGACTACAGTCGAGCGCAGCCTGTTGCCGCTTTTTCAATATGGAATCGAAGCACAGTTTGTCAACGTGGGACGCATTGGCTAATGAGCAGTTCGAAAAACTATAAAGCTCAATTAATAACAATTTGGTAAGAAAAGTTGGTCCTATTTACTACCAATATAAAAACAGAGCGACACCTTCGAGCAGCTGAGCTGAGACAAAGTTCTTATGAGGCCTGCTGCTCCATGTCCAGGCATGAAATTTAATGTTTTATAACTCTGGCTGCTTTGCTTCCTCTTCTTCTTTTTCTTCTTGTTTGTTTTTGGTTTTGTTGTGGTTGTTTCTACTTCGATTTACCTTTGTTTTTTATGATGCCACTGGGAGCCATACGGCAAAAAAGTAAAAGCCATTTAAAAGCCAAAACTTTTGCAACAAAACAGCAAACATGATTGTGTAGCACAGTGTATGTCCGTGGTGTGTGTGTGTGTGTGTGTGCTGGTATGTATCAGAAGTTTGTGGCAAAGCGCACACTTCCGCATTTATAGCAAATTTAAGCGACTGGTCCTCCTTTGTTTTGTTGGCCCTCTCAAAGCATTAAGCCAGCAGCAGCACTTGACGCACATCCATTGAATTGATGGCATTGACTGTCCAGCACAACACCAGCATTACTCACACACACACACACACACACACACACACACACACACACACACACACACACACACACACACAAACACTCACATAAAGTTAGCTTTATACAGCTGTTACCTCGCTGCTCTCAGCTCTCGCATTCTCACCTGCAGGTGACTTCATTTCGTATTCAGTTGGCAAACGGCGTTTGTTTCTTTGTTTGTTTTGGCCTTTTCGGGCTGCAGCTGTACCAAGTTTGTTCAACTGGTTAACCGGATTGCATGGCACTGGCGTTCAGGACTCCTTCAGCTCCTGCTGTGCACTGACCAGTTTAATAATCAATAAGCACTCGGCTCATCTTAAATGCATGCGCTTTGCCGTCGTTGTCGATGCCATTTATCAATTGTTTAATTACAAATTTCTGCTTTTGAAATCAAAGTTTAATTATGTTTGGCTTAAGGCGATGCTAGCTGCAGATAAACTGTATTTGATTTGTTTTATAGATTTTATAATTTGATTTCGATTTTGAGTGGAATTGAGAGCCAATCTTATACAGGGTTCGGTATTCGAAGTGTTATCGCAGCTATACATAAATGATTGCTTATGAGAGTTCTGAGTTTTTCCAAGTCAAACGGAATAGTTTGATTGCATTAGTTTTTATTTATTGTAACTCGTTATAGTGATACTAACGGCAGCACGATGATGCTGGTCATCAAAAGACTGCAACGTCACCTGAAATGGTTCAGCAAGTGAAGCACCGACCTAAGCAAAATCCTTGATAAAGTGCCAATCAAATGGTTAGATAACTGAAAATATCCGATCACAGCAACCGACGCATATGTATGTATCAGTTCATGTAGACTTATATCAACAAGAATGTTCCAGCATGAACATGTTATTAACGGCCAGCTTCTAATGCCTTCAAGTGGACTGCGGCAGAGTCTTGAGGATTTTACGAGTATAGGGACACAAGTAAAATACTCGTGGGAAACCATGGCAATAGATACCCCAGTGCAATAAGTATATGTGCATTCACATGTTTGGTAACAACTTGTTTTACACCAAACGATTCAAGCCAAGCATAATTTTTACATATAGCTCTAGAGCCAGAAACTGAGAACTGCCTCACAGTACTTCAAAATTTATAAACAAAAATATTATTATTTAGCAAATGTATTTCATTCTTAGGGAATAAGTAGCAAAGCTTACTTAAAGTCCTTAATTGAGTCGAACTGCATGCCACCTTTATAAATACTGGCTGAGAGGATACCCCAGAGGTCCTAAATTGTGTTCAAGTCGGGACTGATCGCAGGCCACTCCAGTACGGATATCTTTCTTGAAGAAAAATAAGCCTTTGAAGTGTGGATTGAAGATTGTCCTGTTGAAAAATCCATCTATCTTCGTAAAGGTCGTCTGCAAAATCTATTTATTCACTGTCCAGCAATTGAATATAGATATCCGAGTTTGTTCTTGTTTCTCTTGGTTTTTCTGCGTATGTATGCTAGGTATGCTCTTCGTAGCAACGATCAGATCAACATTCGAACCGCTCTAAGCATGCCTCATCAGTGATAATATGCTCAGATAAACAGAACTGTGCAACACAATAAGTTGCATCTCAAACAAAGACCTTACTGCATATGATAAGTCTAATTCGCTTTAGTCATGCTTCCACTGCTTTCACTCCATAATCACAAGCACATAAAGGCAAGCTATTAAAAATGAAAAGCTTAATAGCAACGCATCGCAAATTCTCGAATTTCACGCTAGCATTGAACATTCTGGTAATCTGATCATTTGGCTGATGGAAGAGAATTAAAAGCACAACAAATTTTCTTTATTTTTGCTTATAAATTAACTTGAGTTTTGTTTCGCTTTTAGTTTGTATTTTTTTTTTTTTTATTTTTTTTTTATTTTTTGTTGTATTTCGAGCTGGAAGACAAATGCTTTTAAAAGCGTAACGTTTTGCCAAAGGACATGTGTCCTTTAATGTATGGAGACAGCTACTTTCGATTTAGCTGGGATTTGGAGAAGCGCCGACAAAGCAAACCGAATAAAAGAGCTGCCAGTAAATGGGCGGTCTAGCTGGCCAGCCCAAGATAGATGGGAGGGGCGCGTGCCACATAAAAAAAAAACGAGAAAAAAGTTACTTGTTTACACTTGGACAACGGTGGAGGCGGTCAACATGCTCTCAAGTTGTCCACTTTTGTTGTGCTCCACTCACGTACCACGCCATTGCCTGCTTGCCCGCCTGCCTGTGTGTGTGTGTGTGAGGTGGGGACATTTCATTGTGTGCTACATTGTTGGTTTTATTGTTGTGGCTCGGGCCACTTTTGTTGCCTGCCACATTGCCGCAGCGTGCCACAAAAGTTTTGCGGATGTGTTAAATATTTTTGCAACAGCCCGAAATAACTTGAAATGAAATGCATTAAACAACATTTTTCATGCCAGCCAGCAACAGCAAAACACTTTAATACATACTTTAAGTTCAACAAGACGTATACGCAATGTGTGCCAACTGTCACTCAAGTGCATACGTGCGTGCGTGAGAGTCTCTCTCTCTCTCTGTGTGTGTAAGAAGCTCAGCTGTTAATTGTTGCCAAACAGCTTAGGCATAGTAACTCAACACCTTATCAAAAAAGTTGGCCTAAACCATTTGCTGTTCCAGTCTTCGGTCTTAGCTCCAACTTAATCCCAATGCCCAAGCTCAGTATCAGTTGCGCAACAAGCGACATGTGTGTGTGTGTGTGAGTCCCTGTGTGCGTGTGTGTGTGTGTACAAGAGCAACCTTAACAATTTCCAGGCTCTTTGACGCTTGCCGCTTTGTCGTTTTGCATCCCGGCTGCATTCCTTCAACTGCTGGCATTTTGCCTTCAACTATTTTTTCCTTCTCTCTCTCTCTCTCTCTGTGTTTTGCAACTCAGCATGACTGCTGGGCGTGAGTGCATGCGGCTTGTGGTTGTCACAACGTTATATTCCGATGCCACCTTTGGCAGAGTTTTTCCTCTCGTTTCTCTGTGGACATTACAGGCATTTACTCATCCACTTTGAGGCTGCTTTGTACATCATAAATCGCTGAGCTCAGCACTTTGATCTTGTTCTTTTGTTTTTCTCATATTAGATTTGCACTCTCACGCGCTCTATCTCTCTCTCTCTCTCTCTCTCTCTCCATTATTTTCATAAAACTTACTTCATGTTTTGCTTCAACTTCACATTGTTGCACAGTTTCCAGTTGAGCTTCCTTTTAGTTTCTAATTTTGTTTTTAGTTACGAACTGACGCAGCTGTTCTCTTTTTTATGCTTCCTCTCGTACTTCTAGGAAGTAGCAAGCTTTAAGTTTTTAGTTCTCCAACGACTTTTGAGCTCTTTGTTGGATGACAGTGTTTAGGGCAGCTGCTACCACAGCTGCTTCAGCTTTGATATATCCTTTCTATTGAATAGTTGAGTAAAGGATTATCAGTAGAGATGGAATTGCAATTATTTTCTTTTCTATTTAATTCCTATGAAAAGTAGAAGTAAAATAATGAAAATTCTACTTTTGAGTGGTTAACTTGGTATCAGCTGCTATCCCCCTCTCTCTCTCTCTCTCTCTCTCTCTCTCTCTATCTCTCTCTTTGCAGCACTCCCTTTTGTATATGTTTTCCCATAACTTTGCAGCTAAAAGTGACTTCATGCAATTCCCCAACAAGTAATGCAGTTGCTGCTGCCATAACGATCCCTTAGAGTTAATTAAGTGAACCACTTGACCCACTCGACGCCACTAATGAGCCACTTTGAATGGTCCTTATACGACGGTTATCTAACTTTCAGCAATTTATAATGCTAATTCCTGGACAACAATGGCAACTGCACAGTTGGCCGGACCAAGCGAGTCGAATACAACAACGTGGTCAGCGGAAATGTAACAAAAGCTGCCAAAACTAGCCACACACACACACACACACACACACACACACACACACACACACACAGTAACACACACTTGCTCAGACTGCGCATTAATGTGCATTTGGTGGCAATTACGTGCGCATCAGCACACGGACATTGAATTGAAGGAGTTAGTCATATCTAGGACTCGTACACCTGCTGCCAGCTGCAGCCTTTGTGTCCGAAATCCTTGAATGCGACGCTGACTAACTTTAATATTGCGCTGCGCACTTCTGTGGCATTTTTCCTTTTTGACTGCCTTTATTCAAATGGGTTTTATTTATTCGCCTAGTTCCGAAGCTCGTTTTCGATGCAAATTGCACAATGAATAAATTCAAATGAAGAAAAATATTAAAAAATAAAAAATGTAAATACGATTTTTTATATTTCTCACCAGCATCCCACGCATACCTTAGAACTTATAGCTTATATTTAAGGCATACCTTAAGCATTATGTCTTTTATCATGTCTTATACCTTATACCTTATACCTTATAACATATACCTTATACCATATACCTTATACCTTATACCTTATACCTTATACCTTATACCTTATACCTTATACCTTATACCTTATACTTTATACCTTATACCTTTTACCTTATACGTTATGCCTTATACCTTATACCTTATACCTTATACCTTATACCTTATACCTTATACCTTATACCTTATACCTTATACCTTATACCTTATACCTTATACCTTATACCTTATACCTTATACCTTATACCTTATACCTTATACCTTATACGCTTATACCTTATACCTTATACCTTATACCTTATACCTTATACCTTATACCTTATACCTTATACCTTATAGCTTATACCTTATACCTTATACCTTATACCTTATACCTTATACCTTATACCTTATACCTTATACCTTATACCATGATTTCTATGCTGTTAAATTCTCTTTGAGTTCACCCATAATAATCAGCTTTCAATTCAAACTTTATTCTCGCTTCTTTGAGCACATTTCAGCGCCAAAAATTAAGTCTAGCTGCTGCATCCGGAAACACATGGACCGGCCACGCCCACTGGCGTATTTCCATGGCTCGTCTATAGCGGAGCGTGTTGAATTTTTGAGTTTTGTTTGCATTTCAAATTCGGCTCGTTGCATATTTTCAAAATTCACCTGCGCCGCCGAGTGCGCCGCGTTCGCATGTTTAGCTGTTGGCCAATTGGCAGTATACAGCTGACATAGCAGCAGCAACAACTACAGCAGCTGCAACTGCTGGCAGCTGCTGCATTTTTCATGTTTAATTTCAGTTAGTGCGCAGTTCGTGTCGCTGCTGGCTGTGTTTGTGGCATAATTTTTGGTGCACACTTCATGTGTGCCTCCGTATGTGTGTGTGTATGTGTGTATGTGTGTGTGTGTGTGTGTGTGTGTGCGTGTGTGTGTGTATGCAGACGAGATGAGAGACAGCTAGTTTGGCAATTGTTGCCCTTTGGTTAGACAGCGTCAGTTAGAAGCTGCTGTCAATGCGGGCCAACATTGCGTATGCTTTTTGTAATTGCTGCGAGTTGTTGCAAGTTGTTGCCCAGTTGTGACTGTCGCTGTTACTGTCGCGATTGCTGTTGCTGTTGCTGTTGGTATTTGTGCTGCACCTGCAACTTGTTGTTGTTGTTGTTGATCGCTTTCAAGTTGTGTACAGCATGCAAATAGATTCAGGGGCAGGACTTGGGGCCAGGTAAAGGTGTGCACTGATGCAAGTAAAACTTCTAGAGGCACAATTTGTTGTTGTTGTTGTTTTTGCTGTTGCTGTAGCATCTGTTGGTTTCACAGCTTGAACGCAAAACTTGTCTGTCAATTCGCTGCCAAAACTTTACAAAGTGTTTTGATATATCAAAGTCAACAACTCCTGGCAAAGCTAATAAATTGGTTTGCTGCGCACTGCCAACAGTTCTCAAAAACGAATTAGTTGCCATCATAGGCAATCAATTATAAGACCTGATTCGAGTTACCCAAGTGGTATCTACCAGTTAGCTTTAAGGTTGTTAAATGGTCAAATAACTCCAGACATTTCCAGTATATATAACGATTTAATGGGCTCAAGAATTTGTTTGCTTAAACGCATTATACATTTTGACTGCAGCTTTGAAGAGTCGATGCTTAGAAATTAATTCATCATTTTGCTCTTTTTATGGCATTTCCTTTCTTCGTTTTTGCACACGTTTCTTCGGCAATTTTTTGGTTCACCTTTTCACATTTGCTTTACATTTCTTTTTTTTTGTTTTTCCCCCAACACATGCAAAAATATTTGCTTATAATTTTTTGCGTGAAAAGCTTAACACAAACACTAAAGCAATCAACTGCCTTAAGCTACCCTAGAATTGCCAAAAAGTATGCTATAAAAAATTCTGAATTATATTAACCTTGTTATAAATTACTTGCCATAGCTGCAGAGCTAGTAGAAGACAGAGTGGCATGTATGTGGTTAAGTATATTCAAAATTGAATAATTGTCTATCAAATACAGGGTATGCAAAGTAACAAATAAAAATATTTTCTGTCAGCAAGAGAAAAAAAACTAAGCCACAATACAGCCAAAGCTCAGTGCTTAGCTCAAGTGGCATTTTACAGTGCTGGGCACTTAAGTAGGGGAAGAAACAACAAACACATACACACACACACACAGACATACACACACATGTGCTGGGCGCCGTTGATGTTAAGTGAAATTCAATAACGCATAAAATAGCAAGTCACAAAACCCACACATTCTAGTTCAATGGACAGAGAGGAGAGGCACGAGTAGGTGAACAACTTTTATATACTTATACATTGTATTTACACATACACCCACACACACTCATACAGCAAAGCACATAAGTAAGTGCGTCTCATGCATAGCCCAAGTTCACATCTAAGTATTTACATACATATATCAAATTATTGTTTGGCGTTGTCGATATGAAAATATGACCACAATTTGTTAGTTTATACAAAGTGCGATTATTTCTAGAATATTTGGTTAGCTTGGCTTTAAGTTCATATTTTAGAGCTAGCTATTCGCGTGCGCTTAAGCCTTTAATAGCGGCTTATCAAGAATTCTGTGCAGCCTTGGCTTAAGTTCTTAGATTATCTGCTGACTGCTGCCAGACCTGACGGATTAACTAAATATGCTGAATATATATTTTGTAAAAAATACACAAAAAAGAGAGAGAGAGAAGAGAAAAAGAAATAAAAAATTTGGTGGAAAGCAAAACACAAGTCGACAGACTTCTTGCCTAAGACAAATTAAATTTATAAACAAATGGCGTTCAGCCAACAGTGGGAGCCGAGCTAAAAAGTTTACTTATGCTTTGGCTTTTGCATTTGGCCCGAGGCACAGTCAGCCCTCGTACAACCAACCAAACAGCAGCAGCAACAACAACAACAACAACAACAACAACAACGACAAATGGCAAGCTCAGAGCACATGTCAGTCCTTTTCGCATTTGTATTTGAGTTTTTTCGTTTTGCTTTTTTGCATAGAGTCAGAAAGGGTCTGATTAATATGGCATGAGATTTGTAACGTTAGAAATGTTTACAATTTCAAAATATTTATATGCTAAAGATTTTTAGTATGATTAAAACTCCGACTGTTGACGAATGTTGAATGAGACCAAGTTATTCCATATTATCCCTTCCCTAGGTCTAGTCATATTGGTATTTTATATATGTTTTAAAATTATCTCATATAGAGAATGCAATATTATCAAGCTTATCTTTATCTTTGCAAAAGAATTCCAAATTGACTCACCTCAAGTTTATTCATATATTAAATTTAAATTTGATTACAAAAACAGATTCGTTTCCATATAAAAAACTTCACTTCATTACGAAATTTCAATAAAAAACACTTTCTATAAGAGCTTATACCATGCCACTCCTGATAAATTTGCATAAACTCAAATGTTTTTAAGAGTATTTAAATGTCTAAAAGCCCAGCAAACTGCTCAACTTGATGTTTTCTTATATTTTTTACTTTTTGCATTAACATTAACCGAAAACTGTTGAATGGTGCGCGGTCTGCGTGGCCCACGCACGCCTTCGAGTTGACTTTAAAAATGTTTCACTTAAACAGGCCACTCGGTGGAGGAGTGGGAGGCGTTGGTGGGCCTCCAATAAAAACAAAATGTGTACATGACAAGCAAACATAAAGTTAGAAGCTCGTTAAATTACGCCAAGGGGTAAAGGTAGGAACGCAAGATGCAGCTAAACAATATGGAACGTGTTTCACGAAATGGAAACATGATTTTACTTTTAGTATTGGTGTGTGCGTGTGCGCTTTAAAAATTGTCAAGCAACTGTTGCTGGCTCAACTCTTAGCCAGGCACTGGCACTAGCTCAAAGTGTTTATAGATATATATATATATATATTTTATAATCTTGGCAAATGCCTACAAAGCTCGCTGCCTTTACTTAAGTCAGCCTTGCGGCATTATCAGCTGCCCAAAAGTTCATGCAAATCCAGTCAGCCAGCGTCTGTGGTTTGACTAGAAACCAAACTAAGACGGAAGGAGCTTGGAGTCTGTTTACAAATGCTGAGTCAGTGGAGGGCGCATCAATAAACGAAGGCGTTCAGGCCCAAGCGCCCAAAAAGGATAATTTTAAAAAAGTTCGATATGAGAGCGCGAGCCACAGGGAGACCCAAATCAACTTGGAAGTTGATAACATATCAGACTGAGTAATAACTAATTATCATTGGGTCAGTATTCGAACCAGTCTGTCTATCAGTCAACCACTCAATCAGTTATTTAGTCTATTAGTCAGTCTGCCGATCGATTAGTTTCTTTTGGTTAGCTAGTCAGTAAATCAGTTTGTTTGTCGATCAGTCTGTCAGTCAATCAGTCAATCAGTCCAGCAGTCTAGTACTCTATGAACTTATCAGTCACTCACTCTGTACATCTGTATGTCAGTCAGTCTATTGTTTTATCATACTATCAGCTTGGAATTTTGTCAACTGATCAGCTTGTCAATTTGTCTATAAGTCACTCACTTGGCCAGTCAGCCAATTAGAGTATAAGTCAGTTATAATATCAGTCTGTCCGCCTATCCAGCCTATCCGTCAAACTGTGCGTCAGTCAGTCTGTCCGCCAACCTGTGTGTCACTCGTCTCAGTCAACCCGTATGTCACTTCACGCACGCTTCCGTCCGTATTTCCATTTTCATTGCTGTCCTTTGCAGCCCCATCTCATTTGGCTGTGCGGTCAGGCATTAATACGATGTATGATGTAATGTTCACTTCCAAACACTTTTTCCACTGGTATTTTTAATTAAAATTGCGCAAAAAATGGTTATAGCCTAAAGCTTGCTTCACTTTATTTTAAGAGTATTCTTCGATTTTATGGCGCAGTGGTAACATTTTGAAATTTCATTTTAAAAGTTGGCAACATTGAAATGGGCTTAGGCTATAAACTGCTTGGAGTGAAATGCGAATTGGCAGCAGACCAATTGTGATTTAAATTGAAAGGAATGAAAGCTGGCAGAAAGTATTGAAATCTATACAAAATCTATTACAAAAGGTATAAATAAAAGGAAATAGTAAAGAGAAACTGTCTTGAAAATACTTCTTCACTATTAAACCTCGCAGAGTATGATAGACAATGTAAGAGTTTAAGCTACAGAAAGAACTTTAGATTGATAGATAAAGATAAGTATATAGATAGATAAATTTATAAAAATTTTAAAGTGTATTCACTTATCCATAATTCAGTTGCCTGGTTTCATTGCCAACCACAATTCGTTACACAATAAACCGGATGATACTTTTTTTTATTTTCTCTTTATGGAATGACATTAATAACCGATAAACTGACGTAAAAATTGTGGTATTTATATTCGACATTGGACGGGAGCCCGGTAGCCACAAATTCGTATGAAAACTTTAAGGACCATAGGAGTGCAAAAACATTAAAGATGCCTCGGGCGTGCCGTCCATTATGGTCTCTGTTCCACTTGAATTTTCTTGATATATGGACACTGAGATAAAGTTTACCTGACAATGCGAGTGGGCGTATCTATTATTAAGATCTAACACCCGTCTCCGTGTCACATGCAAGGAGCAAAACGCATGAAAATGGGCTGAAACACATGCCAATTGTCCCATTGGCAGAGGACTCTAAGCCGGGTCCGGATTCGGATGCGGGTCGGACAGGGCTAAGGGGGCTCTGGTACGGGTCATTAACATAAGCAGCTCTGCAGGCGTTGGCCACGTGTCGCAGGCAGAAAGTGATAGGAAAAAGGAAACTAGCAAAAGCACTTCACACACACCAACAAAAACAGACAAACAGCAGGGAAATACCCGTACACATATACTTACATACGTATATGTGTAGATGTTGACCAAAAAGTGTCAAGCAGTCGGCGCATAAATCATTCGTGATGTCGATGCGAATGGTAATGCTGAGATTTTCCAAAGAATTTAATTGACAGCCGAATGTAGAAAGCCATAAATTATTGGCTAGAAAACGGGGCACGCTTTAAGCCAAGTTAATTGTAAACTCACGCGTTCTGCGGTCCAAACAGCAGCGACTCCAATCACAAGCAGTCGAGAAATAGCCACAGGCATCTGCTGACAAAACAAAGCAACAAACACACACTCACACATCGAGGAGGACACGTGCGGCCTGCGTGTCCTGCGAACAAAATGCTGAGTCTGAGTCCTGATTGTAGCCGCCTATTTGGTTTGCTAATAAATTAATGATGTACTTCTGCGGGCTGCAAAGGACCAACAAATTGTCACAAACACTCAAGGAAAGCACACACACACAGATATATATGCTATAGTTGATTGCTGTGGCTGTTGCCCAAAAAGCTTTTATCTAGAAATATTTGTGGCTTGCCTTGGTCAGGCTAAGAAGTGAACCCTTAATTGTTTGTATCTGTGGTCAGTTCGACAATGCTCAAAATAATCCAAAATTAGACAGAGAGAGAGAGAGAGTTATAGAGATGATTGAGTAAAAGACCATTCAAAACATAATAAGATTTTAGATTATCTGTTTAAGGAGACTCAAATTCTTCCATGACATTTCCAATTGGAATTCAGTTTAGTGCATTATCAATAATGATCATAATATAATATGATATTTTGATTATGATCAATTGTTACTTGAAATTTCTGTGATTTGAATTTGATTTCATTAAAGTCTTAAATAATTTGAATTCTTTTTGGTGCCTTGGCAAAATGGGATTCACATACGATGCGGAAATGACTCAGCAAGCGAAGCACATCCATCAGGTCATCCGAAGTCGGATGGGAGAAGAAGTAATGAGACGACATCTGGAGCCATTGTGGTACTGCGGCCTCTCAGAGGGCCAATTGTCTGCTGTGAATGGCTTGAAGCGCGCCTTGGGAGATGACATTTTACAGTGTAGCACACATCGGTCACATCGTCAGCTGGGCAACTTGGGCATTGTCCCTCGGCCGCCATCGAGCGGACTGAATCGACTGCTGCAGATGAGCCGCGGCAACGACGTGGCCTTTCTGTGGTTCCTCATGGAAATGTATTACAAGACGACGAATCATGAGGTCATCTATGAGCTAAACGAGCGCATAATCATGTCCGCCATCTTCTGGCTGGATCTCTTTCCGACTCTGGCTGAACTGGATCGTGTGCTGCCGCTGCCGCATAGCTCGGTGGCTATGCAATTGAAGCAGGACCAGGTCAAGGTGCGACGTTATAGATCGGAGCAAACGAAGCTCATGAACGAGCTGACTAAGGAAATAGCTCCGATCCAGTCCAAACCAATGCCCACCGACTCGCCCTATTTTGAAAAGATCATATTGCCCATTCCTCGACGGCGGCGCAATTTCGCCTATCGCCCAAAGCAGCCAATACGGTTGCCCACAGAAGAGCCGCACTTAGCGCGTCAGACAATCAAGTCCCGTTGGTTTGGCAAATACACCTTCAACCATACCAAACGGATTGTCAGATCCTTGCTCAATAGTGAAATTGAAAATATTCTGTCGACGCTGCAATCAGTAAAAAGTAACTGTGAATTGACTTCCCTGTGCGGGCACCACAGGCTCATCGGCAAAATGGAGGAATCACTGAGTCTTAATCTGTCGAAGATCAAGGGAGAGCTCTACAAGCGATTCATGGATGTGGACTTCAAAAGTCGAGAGACTACTCGCCGACGCGTTCTAGAAGATCTGAATCGCCTGACCGAGCGGTATCAGGCAGAGTTTCGTAAGCTGGCTGAGAAAGAGCGCACTGCATCTACCAGGAAACGACTAATTAGGGATCCATGTGATCCGGGCTTTATTTACCTTAACAAGGACGATATGGGCAGGATCGAAGATGACAGTTTGTGTGCGATTATTGATTCCCGGCTAGGCGTGCATTTACCCGATCATTGCATACCACCCACCGTTGTGGACAATAATCCTAATCAGCTAAAATTTGAAAATGTAGCGAAAGGCCGAAAGGCTGAAAGCTTCGATGACATATTCGAACTACCAGATATACCACGAGACTCAGCGCAGCGACTGACTGACACTGGCATTGAGAGGAAGAAGGTGCAGACCCAGGAACCCTCTCAATATCAGTGTTCATGTGGCAGCAATTACTTTGAGTTGGGCACGAGTGCTTGGCTGCACAAGTTCAATTATCTCAAGATCTATGATATCTGCAAGGACGAATTGAAGAGCGAACAGCAGCGTCGAATAAGGTCGGCGTTTATCAAAGCGCTCAGTGAGGATGTCAATCAGCTAGGAGCCATGTTGGATGATCACAAATGTGAGTCAATAGATGCACTGGTGGATCGTTCAGCCAAGCACACTTTCAAAGAGGCTTTGGACCTGTTCGATGTGGAGTATCAGAAGGCGCGTTGGAAGTCTCTGAAAAATGAGTTGCCCACTCGGATCGACCTTGGACATAGCTATTATGATGCCGACGATCTGGACCTGATGAAGAATCTGCTGCGCGCGGGACTGGACCGCGTGGCCACTGATCAACGCTACATCTTGCCTACCCTGCCTGAAGTGCATCGCGTACCGCTGCTACTTGAGTGGATCCGAGCACGCTATGGCAAACGTTACTCCCAGGCGGAGTGCAGGCGCAGTTACAACCAAGCAAAAGTCGTTATGAATAATGTAATGATCCAGCTGAGCAAAAGCTTTGTGCGGATGAAGCGCCTGAAGCCCATGGGGCAGAACAGAAATGTCTCGGGCTCTCATGCCCACAATGCGAATCGCAAGTTACAGAGGAAACACTGGAATGAGTATTCGAAACAATTCTTTTTGTCCTATTTGGAGATGGGTCGGATATTCTACAGTGCCATGGGCGCCCATCAAAATACGCCGCCAAATAAAACATATTTCACGTATATGCCGTCCCAGTTCAGACATGTGTAGCTCAACATAATGACATCAGTTTGCCCAGACCTTTCCATACTCAAATTAAGTTAATATGTAACCAAATTAAAAACGTATTTACTGTCTGTCAATAAAACAATCTAGTTCTGGCTAGTCTAGCTAGCTAATAAACGCCCCCACACACTTCTCTAAACAGAAACAGAAACCGAAACAGAAACAGAAATCCATTCAATATTGAGTGACATGCGTGGGCTGCGGATAATTTTGCATGCGCTGTTGCAGAAGAGAGTCATATTACGCAATCACTAAACAGTTGTAATTCATTAGCGCAATAGTTCATAATCGTCTTATGCGTGCGTGCATGCTCATTAATCAGACTCAATGAGAGGGTGATGTCTGATGGATGCCAGCCAGAACTCGATGACGGGTCAAATTGGCATGCATGAACGCATTTCCGCTTCCGCTTTGGCTCCGAACGCTGCTGTACAGCTTGACCCGTGGGTCAAGCTATACGCCCTCTACACACACACATACACACACACACACACATGCACATGCACACAAATAAATACGCTTGTATACATGTGTGTAAATTATTAAAGCTGAATTCAGTTGGGCTGCGTTTCGACTGCGCTTCATGCTTTCATGTGCATCGTGGCGTATTAAAGCCAAATTGCGTTATCCGCTTGGCAAATGGCATAAAGGCAGCTTATTAAAATATTAATTGAATGTTGGCAAGCGCCGATAAATGGCCACTGGTAGCGCGCAAGTAAACCTGGCCCCAGGTTTATCACCCTCATAATTGCGGGCATTATGAAAACGTCAGACACAAACAGGAATAAAAACTGAGCAGGTAAATATATATAAAAGTAAATATATATATATATAAATGTTATATAGATATTGTATGTACATATGTACGAGGACGAGGGCGAGGGCGAGTGCGAAGGCTCGTAAAACGGCCATAAAGCTAAAGATAGCTACGCAAAAAGAAAGATAATGTGCGTTTAAATTGAACGAATTCGACATACACTGCCCCAGTGGAGCAGCAGAGCAACAGAGCAGCAGAGCAGCATAGCAGATGCTGCTCGAGCTCTACTTATGTAATTAGAAGGATAAAAGCAAGAGCTTTGTCTGCCATTTTTATTTGGTGTAGATTACGTATACGCCCATCTGGCCACAAGGGCAGGCTTGCCTTGCTTTGCTTTCCTCTTTGTTATTTGGCGAACTCGCAGTTGTTTTTGTCTCTCGTCGGTTATTCGGTAGCTGCAGTCATTGTTTTACGAGCCATAAACATGAACAATTAGGCCGGGCGGTTGCTAGCCACTTTTGTTATGATATTTTTATAACTTGGTTTAATTAGAAAAATACATTATCACATAGCATATACGAGACAACACAGTGGAGACAGTAGAGACAGTGGAGCGCAGGCAGGCATTGGATATTTTGAGTGGACTGGCATACTTCAATTGCAGTGGTCGGACACATTTTCACTCTTCGCGAAAAATATAAAATATCCAACTCCGGCGCCCAGGACAACGGCTATGCAAAGATACACGTTGAATGTCATAAAGATGAGCATCAGCAGAAAGGAGATGGTCACCTGAAGCATATGCAACAGCGTCTGATACCAGTGAATGGGCGCCAACCAGGGCACACGTTCCCTCAGTGGCGGCCGTGGATTTGGACTCTGTTCCGCTGCCGGTGGTGCCACAGCCGACAGAGGCGACGAAAGCGTCGACGTTGGCAGCAGCTGTGTGGGCGCTGTCCGCTCTATGTTGCCTCGATCACTGCCGCCCTCCTGGCGCTTCTTGTAGCACTTTTTCAACCATTCCCGATAACATTTGAGTGCCTCGTAGCCAATGGCCATTATGAAAACGATTAGGCAGGAGAAGACCAGCGACGTCGTAGAGCTTGTTGTCCAGAACCCGAACAGAATTGATTCCCTGTTGCTAAAATGAAAGACCATGGATCCACCGTGTCCTTCATGACTGTGACAGACATGCCCCTCGGAACGTTGGCTCTCCGCCTGTCGATCGTCCGGCTGGCTGGACGATGCCGCCTCATGGTGTTCGTGTGGATGATGGTGTCGGGATTCTCGAGTAAAAGCAGTCGGTTGGACCCGATCGTAACGCAAATCCATGCTGTGCGCTTACGTCCAAGGCCTACCTAATAAAAGCGACATGTGATCAACTAAAACATTAGTATTCTTACAGTTTTTTTAAGCATTTCGTTTTTCTGATGACAGTGTTCGGAAGTAATTTAAATTCTGACTTCTGCTTGAAATCCAATTTAAATTTTGTGTTTCAGTTACGCTTCAAGCAATGAAGTTCATTGTGCAACTCACTCGATAACTACTCTGTGGCTTTCCAAGAACTTGTTGCATTTACAAGCTCTTGAAAATTACTGGAATTTACTATCCGAGACATGCAAATTTTTGGAATTTTGGGACTATCTGCGAAAGATACGCGGATATCAATAATCAGGACATTATCCTAAAAGTTTCTGCAATATTTAGTCTTCTGAAAATTGTGCAACGTGGAAATATTTAAACTTGAAGAGAAAATTGAAATGTTCTGTTTAAATATTAGGCGCCTACTGAGAGCTCTCCAATTCAAGAAGAAGAACACTAAGCCTATTCATTAGTGCTACAGCAATATCTGAAGCTATGTCTGGCTTTATCTCCAACTATATGCATAACTATCTATCATCTATCATCTATTATATGAAATATGTAAGGTCTAGGAAAAAGTCTCTTGCCAATTTCCGACAAGAGCATTCATTTATCATAACACTCAGTGCATGCAATTGGGGGCTTATTTCGGGACTAGCATATCGAGTCGTGTCAATCAAGCCACAATTTATGGCTGCTCATTCAGTGCAATGCGCCTCAATTTGCTGGCAACATGAAATTCTCATGCGGTTCGCAATGCCCGAATCATTAACATAAATGGAATGTGGTTTGGGTCACATTTCAGTCTGCAGACGTACACAGTCAGCTACGTGCTGCAAAATCAATGCACTTGCTGCTGAGGCTGCTACAAGGCAGCAAATTTGCTGGCCCTAATGGCGATCATTTTTCATGGTGCACGTTGACGAACAGTAGAAGCTCTGGCTTCTTGCATATTAATAAAGATTTAAGCAAGCAACGGGAACTGCGCGCCTTAAAATTAAGTTGGACGAGCTGCCTCGACTCCACCACTGACAGCTCACTTCAAGTGTGGCACGAGCTACCCATTAGATTGTGTAATACAACAGATTAATCATACGCCGTGCTGAACCCAATCTCACACTCTGCTCCTGCATTAATTTTGGTCTCTTCGTCACGCTGATTGTTGCACTGAACGTGCAGCCATCTCATATCTATGTAGACATGTACATATTTCGGGGCGTACACGCTAAGTGCCGCAATTTACTCGAGTTTTGGAAGTCAGCACGTAAAAAAAGAAATGTTGCTGGAGCGCATTCCGTTGACCGCCCATTAATGCCTGTGCCACATTAATCATTCTGCACGCCTGCAGCAGCAGCAGCAGCAGCAGCCACAGGAGGGGATTGGGCGAAGCAGAGGCCACAACATATTTTGTGAACTGGCTAAAAACAATGCCAAAGCCGCCAACAACAGGAACAGCAGCAAGAAGGGCGCAAAAACAATGTAAGCGCTGCATTAAATGCTCATTCTCTATGGCTGCTCGCGAGCTTCCGTTTCCGTCGCCGCTTAATTGTCAACTGAAAGAGAAAACGTGACCATAAAGCTTGCGGCATTTTAAATACTCTATCATTATTTATAGAATAATTATATAAAATGAAGGCCAGCATTGTTTATGGCTTTGCCAAATACTTAAGAATTTAATTCAAACTAAATGACTTATTCGTAGCCTGCCTGCTTTTGTAACGATATAAAATGAACTGGCTAAATGAGGCATCTCAACGCCTATTGAGGAGGCATAAATTTCAGAAAATTAGTTTCTTGACAATCTGCTAGAGTTTTACTCAAATTTGTGGCTCTTTAAATTCTGACTATGCGTTGCTTGCCAATCAGTCAGTAAGTCAGTGCCTCTGTCAGGACACTCAACTCTGTATGTACATATGATAAAGATTAAGCTAGAAGAATTTCTCTTTTTTCTGTATTACAAATAGTAGTTCATATAGATTTACGAGTAGACATTAATCTCGCTATCTGTAACAAGCTTCATTACAAAGTTAGTTTGCCATTTGAGAGGTGCTGCATTGACTTTTGTTGCCGACTCGCGACTCCCGACTCCCGACTGAGCTGGCATAGATTCTCGGTTCAATTTGGGCTGTCTGTGGCTCAGCTGCTCTTCTATTCTTTATCAATTGTCTTGCTGAGCAAAGCGTTAATCATGCGCCTCTTAATGGCTTCGAGGCGCAGCATTTCCCATGGGACAGCGATTTCAATGGTCAAAGTTTCGGTTCATTGCTGTCCGTTGTTCACTTGGCCGTCCGCCTGTCAATGGCCGGAGCGATGCGAAGGGAATGAAATGAAAAATATGTTTTTTTTTCTTTACAATTTTCCTTGTTTTTTCGCTTCTCTCTGTTGTTGTGGCGTTGTACTGTGTGGAAAAGAATACTTCGCCAGCCCAGTCAACACGCATAGCACTTCCAGAGCCCAGCGGAGTGCTCCCTTTTAGGCTGCTCTAAGGCAGCCTTGCGTGTAATCGCGCTGCTAAGTCCATTTAATCAACTTAATTTTGTACAAATTCTCAGATATTTCACTTATTTTTTTCATTTTTTTTTGTCCGGGTGACGCAAGCGCCGTGGGCTGACAGCGCATTGAATAAAATATACTTTGAAAGAAGGCGGGGCGAGCGGGTTGTGCGGGCCAGGTATGACAGCTACAGATTTCAATCGCTGTTGAAATACAGTTTTCGGCACTTCAAACATTTTACATAATTTGTTTTTGAATACATTTTGATAAATGTGTGCGTGTGTGTGTGTGTGTGTGTGTGTTTGTGTGTGTGTGTGCGTGTGTTCCTCAGCTTACCATTTGAATATCGCATACATTTTGGGTTATTGTTGAGGCGCATGCGGCGTATACACAATATTTGGTTACATTTCTACATGCGAACAATGAATTGTTCATTTCATAACCAACTCTAATTGAATGATGGCTTATAATTATGTAACATTCCAATTGGAATTGAATATTACGAACACTACGCCTAAATTTTTAGAATAATTGCAAAATATTTCATTCTATTTGAAGTTCATATTGATTTAAGTGAAAATAATATTAAAATTAATTTAGAGTATCCTTTGTAAGCCAAAGCGTACGTAATATTTGCTTGCAATTTCACAGGCCAACAATGAACTGTTCATTTAATTTAAGTTCATCTGATTGTAAAATGTACTGTAATTATACACGAATCCGATTACAATGGAAATCAAATTACAAAACTAAGCTCAAATTGGGGAAATTGGAAAAGTGATTGCATGAATCGATGCTCGCATTTAATTGAAATTGAAATGCCTTTAATTTCAGATGTACTCCTCGGTCTAGATAAATGTCTCTAGTTATTAGCTTAATAATTGATTAACTTAATACCTTGTTAGTAAATACAATTACTCCAAATTTGGTATTATTTTTGAGTTATTGAAGTCCCCAAATAAAGTATCAAATGTGGCGAGTAAATTGAAGCTCTTATATTTATTGAATTTAAGATGAAACTTAAGAACTTTGACCCAAATATATATTGAATTGACAGGCTGGCTCTAATGCTGAAATTTGAGCTCATATCGTTTCGGGTCATTTTCACATCAAAGTGCTGCCAATTTGTACGAAATAACTCAACACAGTTGCCACTTGCAACACTCTATCGATTATCGACACTGTTATCAGTCACTTTAGTGCTTACCCCCTGTCAGCCAACCAATTTAGCACACACACACACCCATACACACACGGCCTTCGACAGGACTACAACTGAAATGAAACTGGGCTGCCATTTAGCTCAATTGGGCATTTGTTACGTGACATTGGACCATATATACCCTTAGACCATAAAAATGGTTAATAGGTAGGTGGACTCACTGTGCCTCTGTTACCTATCGTAGGTTAGCTTGTGGCTTAGCAGGAGTAAGTCAATTTGGCATACTCTGTACAATAATAAATTACGTATACGTAATTTTATACGATTTCTAGACTTCTCCTTTAATAATAATATATTCAATTTCTTTTTATATGCCAAAATAAGAAATATTAGTATATATATAAGTCTTCTCACATAATTCATTAAAAAAGGTTCTCTCCATTGAAGAGTATCCTCAAGTCTAGCTCATATTGTCAGCAGCTATCTTAGTTGTCTTCTCTGTTTTTTGGCCTGTTTTTTTCATTATTTTTCTCTTTTGCTCTGGCAGCTTGCCTACAAACGTCGCTTACATGTGTGTATTTTTTATATTCAGCGCATATCTGAACGTTTCAACTGATTTATGGTTCAATAGTTGTTAGCGCTTTGTGTGCGCCATGGACAATGCTGACAATCGCAGGCATTTTCATAAGCGCATTTTTCTAAATTGCTAAACAGTTTTTCTCTCTCTTTTACTTTTTCCTCCTACTTTTTACAATCATTTGACAAGAAATCGCTGCTGCGAATGTTTCATAAACGTCGCATTAGTGTCACAAAAAAAAAAAAACCAAAATAATAAAAAAAAATCTCCGAAGTGCTCATAAAACTGCAGACTTTACTGCTGGCGATACGATACGATAGAAACAGCAGCAGCAACGGTAATTTCGCTGCAATCGTCAGCTCATTTTTTTTCTCCCTCTAGCTCTTTTTTTCATGAATAGCACCGCGCATTGCTATTTGAATATAAAATCCGCTTAGCTGCAGGGTGAAGTAGCCGAAAAACAACGAATAGAAAAAAAATCTGTAAGACTGCTGAAAGAACTATACGACTGCGAAATACCCTGAATTTAGCAATCAGCATCGTGGGTCATAAAAGGTTAGAATTAAGTAGAGTAAAATGAGAGAAGATACCAGAATAGAAAGCAGATACATTAGGTGAGTGTATGGTATACTCTAATATCACGATATATTTCGTGAAAGCTAGGAAAAAATATATATAAAAAGTCTCCATTTAGCGCTAACAGATATATCCACACAAACAACATACCCTGTTCACATACAAATAGTTTAAAGTATATAAGTAACACACACACGCCATGGCTGCCGTAGCTCATGCGGGGATGCGCAGCGCTGCGCTGCTTGTCCTTGGCATCGACGCCATTGGGTCTGGCAGCCGGCGCAGCTCATAAAGTGGCATTGTAACATGGCTAGGGCTGGGCAACGAGCGAGCGTAAAATCATCATTTATCAGCAAGCAGCCAGCAGCCAGCAGCCAGGAGCAGCTACTAGCAGCAGCTAGTAGTAGTTGGCGCCGGAAGATCACTTTGTCATTGTCATACCGTTTTAGAGAGTGTGACTCCACCTACAGCACACACTCACACTTGATATCCAGCCAAGTGGCAGCTGCTGCTGCTTCAGTCTTTGCTTTAGTTTTTCTCTAACCAAAACTATTGCTCAAATCAAGCACAGATACAAGATACCAATACAGATGCATGCAGGCGTGCACGTATTTGCATGCTACGCGCTTCCTTTGCTTCCGGCCCAACAACTGTTTGCTGTTGCTGTTGTTGTTGTTGTTTTGGGCTTTTATCATTTGCTGTTTGATATTTTTCACTGTGTTTCACTTGGTTTCACATCCGTTTCCGCGCATTTTACACGTTTGCTCAACTTGTTCGCCTGACTAACAAATAAGCACTGTACGTGGATATATACATATGGTTCATATACTTTTTTTTTTAATTTTTCACAGTCTGTTAAGCTGTGCTTTCAGTTGACATTTTGTAGCACAGTTTGTGACGCTCGACAGCTGCTGCACAACTTTTTGCTCTGTCCCTCTCTCTCGCTATCTGTCTTTTATTTTGCACAAAAATATTGCAATGCAAGTGGCCAAATCAGCTATATACACATATTAGTATGGATTCAGATACATGTACAAATCTGCGTTGAATACGAAACTTTAAGCTAGCCAAACCCTGAACCAATTCGCCAGCGAACTAAAGCCCAAGTCAATGTAGGCCTTGTTAAATCAATATGCAAAACTATTTTTCAAAATTTTGTTTTAATATTTTACTTTTACCTTCACGAAGTGCATCTCTATGATTGATCACAAATTGCAATCAGAATATCCTCAAGTTATTTGTTCTATCATTACTACACATAACATTTTGTCAGACAAAATTAATTTATGCTCTAACTAACTCTAACTAACTGTCAAAATAAAGTTGGCTCTAGAAACTGCTTAACAAATTCAGTTGCTAATATTACATGAGCCAAAGGCTCAAATATTGCAAAATAGAATTTCACGAGTATTAATAGGGATTATCAGAGTTGATGCCTTGAAGTTTTGAGCTTAGCTATTTGGGCGCTTCTCGGCGAAGTTCCTATGAAATTTAATATGTGTATTCAAAAGTTAATTTATAAATCATTTTAAGCTATTTTGTTGCCTTTTTTTGTCGATAAGCTGCAAAATACTTGTGCAACTTTCCGAACTTAAAGTTAATTGATTCATGAAACTTTGAATATTTTGCAGTATATTGTGTTCGTTAGCGGAGCGCACTAGTTGGCTGCAAGCTGGAAAAGTTTTGTAAAAGTTACGACAATACAGAAGGTAGCATTAATTTGTTAACAAGCCAAATAAGTCAAATAAGAAGATTTGTTGGTATTACATTTATAAGGTTGCCTTTTATTTGATGCTTTAATTTCTGCTCACTTTTCATATTTAGTTTTAGATATATTCTCTTGGTTTGTTATTTGTATTTTGTATTTTATATTTTGTATTTAGTGTATATATGTTGCACTTGCAGCTGTGGGAAGCAGAATTCAAATGCAATTTTACAGTTTCGTAAGCTTCACTTGAAATAGTTTCAAATAGTTTTGTTTACTTATTTTTGTTTTCTTTTATATTTTCTTTTGTTTACTGAACTTTAGTTCTGTGATGCATAGCATTAGATGCGCTTAGTTTGTCATGCTCCTTTCATTGTATTTAGGATTTGGATTTGTCTGTGTATGGGAGGGTATTAGTTTTGTTTTTTTTTTTTGTATTTTTTTTGTTTTTTTTTCTTGGTATTTTGTTATTCTTGTATTTCAACATACATTAGACATACGTAACTCGGTTTTATGTTTGAATATCATGTGCTTAATGTAGACATATCGTACATACAATAAAAACACGCACACATAATAGACTTAGCCAGACTAGATATTTGTATATGTATATATTGTATATATATATATTTATGTATTCATATAGTATCTATATGTGTAGTTAGTACTCGTATAAACTAGCAGTAACTAGTTAGTATTATTATTTAGTATTTTATATTATATTATAATGCAGTTGATCTAAACGTAAAAATTTAATGCTTAATGGTTGGTATCACAGAGAGGCGTGACTTTTATACAAATACACAAAAAGATAAGATACAAATAATAATAATATAATTATTGCAGAAATTATTTCATAAATACATTTAAATATAACTTAGTATTGAGCGTTAGCTATACGAGTATAGTAAATATACGTTCTGAGACAGAGCTGCACACAGACACAGGCATAGATAGATCTGTACCTGCATATATAAATTTGTTATTTGATTTTCGATATATAGTATGTAGAGTTTTCCTATTTACAGTTTGACAGTTTATAGACACCATTTTGTCATGCTTGACAACATATATATATATATATATATGTGTTTGTATAGTTATCTATCGTATTATCGTATATTAAATATAATTTAGATGACACATTATCTTAAGTGTGTGTTTAATTTTATTTTTGGCTCCGTTTGAGTATCGCAACTAAACTACGCTCGCCGTGGGCTCAATAGATTCGATATCGATTGTGATTGTAAGCGGTTCTCTTGTTTTGGAAATAACAAACATAAAGAGGAACCGTGTGAAAACCTGTTTGGGGTTAACAGTGGTACAACCGTCTTGTTGTGTGAGTTATGAGTGTCTGTGTGCTACAAAACTATCGATATTCGATAGGTTAAACAATCGAAACTTAAGAAACCTTAAACAATTAACATTGAAAACTTCAGAAATACTTATCGATTGTTTTGCAACACTATCGTGTGTGTAAGTGTGTATGTGTGAGTTGTCTTGGTTGTCTTTGGGTGGGTAGTTGTGTGTGTGTGTGTTTGTGTGTTTATAGAGTGGCATCAGTTTTTAGTCCACTTCATTGCTTAGTGTTACATTTAAAAATTACAACGTTCAGTTACATTTAGAGGAGTCATCTACATTTATCGTTTATCGTTTATCCTTTATCATATATCGTAATTATGGGTTTGCGTTATGCAACACTACTACATACAAAAAATACTCATAGGTAAACAGTTACATATACTCATACATAGTACATATAGATCGGTGTGTGTGTGTGTGTGGGTGTGTGGGAGAGGGAGGTGCATATGTTGTTTGCATTCCTTGCCAAGCAGTAGACACTAGTTAGTTTTGGCTTATTCGTATAGAGTACAACACATATAGATATACAGCTTTAGATATTTAAAGAGCCAAGCATCCAGGGATCCGTTGGCTTCACAGGAAGCTCTCGCGTGCACCATGCCGCTCATCGCCCAGCATGACGCGCTGCGATGGGGGCTCGCCGTACTGATCCTGGTAGTAGTTCTCGCGCATCATGGTGTTCAGGCTGGAGCAGCGGAAGTAGAGTATCTCCTGGAAGGGCTTGCGGAAGTCGCGATTCAGTGTGGCATAGATAATCGGATTTAGCAGAGAGTTGGCATAGCCTAGCCACAGGAAGAGCGACGAGAGCGAAGGTGGCACATGCATCGTCTCAAAGGGCCGTATCAGTGCCAGTATGAAGAAGGGCAGCCAGCAGACGGTAAAGGCGGACATGATGATTCCCAGCGTGGTAGATGCCTTCTTCTCCTTGGCCAGTTGAAAGCGCAGCTTCTTATGATGTGGAGATCCAAGTAGTCCCGTCGAGCCGCTTACACCACCACCGCTGCCATGATGGCCATGCGATAGGCCTACGCCGCCTCCGCCGCCACCACAGCCTCCTGCACCACTGGTGCTCAGACCGCCGCAGGTGGAGTAGGTAAGCGAGGTGTTGCCAACGCTGCTGTGCCGGTGTCCATGTCCAGCGCCATTGCCACTGCCCAGCTCAGTGTGTGGCAGGGCAGGAGCTGTCGCAGTCTGCGGCGAGCCGGTGCCATTCATGGCCTGCTGTAGATGCGTCTGGGCGCGTTTTTCTTCCAGCACAATACGCCGTGCGGCCTTGAAAATCTGGTAGTAGACAAACAGCATGACGGAGAGTGGTATGTAAAAGGAGCCCAGCGTCGCATAGATCTGATATGCAAAGTTCTGGCACACTGTGCATATGGGCTGGCCATCCTCGTCCTCGTGCTCGTTACCTAGTATCAGCAGTGGTGGCAGCGAGATGCAAGCTGCAGCCAGCCAAACGATACCCACGCAGAGCATCATGCGCCGTGGTGTGCGCTTTACACCATACTCCAGCGGCTTGGTAATGGCCAGATAACGGTCAACGGAGATGGCGCACAGATTCAGTATGGAGGCGGTGCAGCAGAGTACATCGAACGACACCCAAATGTCGCAGAGTAGCGTGCCAAAGCTCCAGCGTTCGAGCACCTCGTAGAGCAGGGCCATTGGCATGACGAGCAGGGCCACGCAGAGATCGGATAATGCCAGCGAGACAAGCAGGTAATTGCACGGTCGTCGCAATTTGCGCACCATGCAAACGGCAATGCAAACGAGCACATTACCCACCACAGTGCCTAGTATGACAATCAGCAAGATGATGCTCACAATGACCGATTGCAGCGGCGGCAGCTCGAACTCCTCCGTCCCGGCGGCCAGCTCGTCCAGCAGCAGCGGACTATCGGACATGGAGACCAGCGTGCTGCTGCTGCCATTCGGAGTGCTGCTCGTAATGCCCGGATAGCTGACAATGGCAATGGGGCTGCTGTTCACAGAGCTAGCCGCAGCTGCAATCGCACCCAAGAAGGCGGTGCTGCTGTTAAAGTCCTCGGCCAGACTCCCGCTGGCCGGCTGTTCTGTAGACGTTGCTGCTGCCGTGGCGTAGGCTATGCAGCTGCTCAAACAGAGT
The DNA here is from genome assembly GCA_035045365.1 of Drosophila leonis. Taxonomy (NCBI): domain Eukaryota; kingdom Metazoa; phylum Arthropoda; class Insecta; order Diptera; family Drosophilidae; genus Drosophila; species Drosophila leonis. The sequence goes on along the minus strand of JAWNPC010000338.1, from coordinate 3,512,628 downwards.
ATGAGCAGCGTCAGTGTGGCTGTGGAGATCAGTTTGTTGTTGCTGTGGGTGTAATTGTTGTTGTTGTTGTGCAGCTGAGGTTGCTGATGGCGTCGTCGGCGGACTGCTGCTGCTGCTGCAACGCAATGCTGCCCAGGCGAAGCCATCAAATTGTAAGTTTCTTTTGTGTTTGAACTTTCTCTTTATGCTTTTCAAATGAGAATTTGCTTGATACAACGCGTCGTATGAGCAATATCTCTTAATTGCTATTACTGTTGTCGTTGTCGTAGCTCTTGCTGCTCTTGTAGTTGCTTTTACACCGGCAATCAACAGCGTTGGCGACAGCATTAACGCCCATTAAACGGTCTTTGATTAAGTTCATCACCATCATCATCAACATTATTTCTGCTGACTGGTCCATGGCTTGACAAAACGCGTCAGAAATCGAGCCTTGGTCGCAGCAATATCATTAGTGTGATGCTCATCATTGGCACCCTCATTATCATGGACATTATCATTATCATGGTCAATGGGCTTGTGCCCTTAATTCATGGCAATGCGACGATTCTTCATCGCCGTCGTGCAATATTTCTGTCATTAATCATAATTTCAATAAAAATAAAGTCGTCTTATTAGTTTTGTCTGCCTCGCATTTGAGCTTCCAGGCAGCGCGGACCCAGTCTCAGACCCAGACCCAGACCCGGCTCAGCCAAGGCTTATGCCGTGTACGTCGGCCCTGGGCGTTGCTTTTGTGATGCTTGATTACTAATTTGATGTGCGCTTGTCCGTACGTCCGTCCATCCCTGTCTGCCTACGGGCTAATGTGGCGTATGCTTAATAAAACGCTATTTGCGGTCAGCTTAATAAATGTTTTGTGCTCACGGCTGTGCCACGTAATTGTTGTTGCCGCTGCCGCTGTACTTAAAGTTTTCTCAGCATTGTTGTGTCAGGCTTTAAAGCTATATATAGATAAGTAGCTATATGATCTGTTGAGGGTGTTGCTCTGCTCTGATTGTCGCGCTGCTGTAAAGAAAAGAAAGAAAACTAACTATTGTAATTGAGAGAACTTTATTCAATTAGCTCAAGATGAGTTGAATATTTGAATATAATATTTAAGAGTTTTTTATAAAATTTAATAACACTTAACTGTACTTAAGCATCTATATATAATATTATGCTAGTAAATTTAATTTGAATTTAACTTCAAGAATATTTCTGCTTTATTCAATATCTTTATAAGTCCAGACATTTGAACTGCAAATGCTTTCACAGACTTTTTTTGTTTTGCACACACTCCCACACCTTGCTCAGCTTAGCGCTCTGCACATGTGAAGCTCTTGAAGGTAGCAGTTGTTACAAGTTTTGAAGAAATTTTAAAACAATAAAATGCAAACTTGGCAGTCTCTTGAGTATCCCGAACCCGCCGGCCAAACGCAGATGTGTTTTTTCTCGGTATCAACAACATCATGATTATCATCATCAGCATCATCATCATCATCATCATCTTCTCTTGCTGTGACGCATATAAAACAAGTGAACCAGAAGGCAGCAACCGCAGCTGCCTTCTGCGTCCTTTTGCATTCATTTTCATACTGCCTCCCATTATTGAATTGTTTGCCACGCCCCCTCCCAGTCCTTCCCCCTACGCACCACTTGATTTTGCGTAACAAATAAACAAAGGGCAGCCAAAATGCCAGCGTTGTTGCTCATCTTGTTGTTGGTTTACAGCTTCCGTTTTGGCATTTCTTTTGGTCGACTTTTTTTTTTTGGTCAGCGAAAACCGCGAGCGAAAATATAAATTTATACGTTTTGCTCTTAATTGAATTCCCCTACTTCATCTACGAAATGTGGCAACAATTGTGGCTTCACATGTCTCTCTCATACAAAATTTATTGAAGTCAGCCAAGAATGGCAATTGAGCCATATACTCAAAAGCGCGTCTAGACGGCCAGACGTTGCCACAGCTGTAGCTGGCCTCAGCTAGCAGCTCAGCCCTCCCAACCTTCCGCTGTGTCCATTCACCTGAGCATGTCCTTTGAAGCGTGGCACGAATATTAAATTCTCACTAGCTTAAACATTAAAGCGCTGTCAATTGACAGAAAGCAAAAGTTATGCAAATCATCACACAGATCAAACAACGGCCGAAGTGCGGCAAAAACTCGCAAATTTTAATTAAACTTTGTAAATATTTGTTTAAATGAAATGTTGAATGTACCGTGGCCAAAAATAATTACAAAGCCCGCGCCATTTAAGCTGTGTGAAATATCACTCGAAAATGTTAAATTAAAACAAAATTAATTAATTAAGAATAATAATAACATTTGAGTTAAGCACTTTGTTGTGGCCAAATGATATGGCCGAAAATGTTGTGAATATATAAATAGGTATATATTTGTATGTATATAAAATCTTATGTATTCAATTATTGCAGCAGTTTAATTATGCTTAAATTGTTTTTATTTTGTATTTATCAAAATATCAGGTAGAAATTGATTAGCATAGTGAACGTGCATGATTTTATGCTCTGCAGTTATAGATTCATATTGCTCTATTTGTAGCAAGCAGGTGGAGGATTCTGACATTCTATAAAATATATTTTTATATACTCAGCATTAAAGGTCAATATTAGTTCTTGTCTATGTATAAGTTCATACGATAACTGATCACGCTTGGAAGCATATCATGATAATAATAATAGCAGTTCAAGCTTCAGTCAACAACCTTGTAGCGAGTAGTGCTTCGCGACGTCATATGACACTATGCACGAAGCGCAGGATAAACACTTTTAGGGCATAGGGCTAGCTTTAGCTGATAGAAATTATATTCTTAGTTTTAGTTGATAATTGGAAATAAATAGCACTGGCCATCGCCACACTACATACATTCAAGAATCTTCCTCAAATTTTTCGTGCAACATCGCGTGCTATAAACCAACGCAGAAATTGCTTAATTTATACATGCCATGATGTGAGGAAGTGTGATAGCTGTTCGTCTTTCTATCTGGCTGTCGATTGTGGGAAATATTACAAGGGCTGCTATTTATATTTCGGGAATAGCAAATAAGAACAAAAATTTTTAAACGAAAATGGGTTTATTGTTTTTCAAAATATTTCCCCTGATGATCAATACACTTTTGCATTCGTTCGAGTCATTGATCATAGCAGTTTTTCCATTCCGCTTGAGACACCTCCAAAACATGGTTTTTGAACTCTTCAACTGCATTTGCCAATTTCGCCAGTTTTGCCAAATCCGAAATATAAATAGCAACCCTCGTATAGCTAGAGATATGAATAACAAGTCGAATAAGTAAATAGACGTGGCGTCCAGTTTTATTTGTGACTGAAGTGTTTTGCTAGCAGGCAGATAGAAAACATAGCTATTTATATCAATATGCATGTCAATACATGCATGCATTGCTAGAGATAATAATTTTCAACACATTCTAGTAAGCAAAGCAATATTCCAACAAATGGATGTGCGATTTATTATTGGTTATGGCTTTTTCGATCTATGGAACTAGATGAAGAGCTAACTGACTTAATTTATCACAGCTGCAGTTTGTTTCTAACCATCCTGTTCCTCATTATTGCAGATATATTTCATATTTCGAATATCCCTTCCTCTTTCTCTTGAAATACAGAGCATCTTCTAGTCAGGCATTGCTCACCATAAAGCCACATCACTAATTTTTAAGCATTATTGCATATGCATCATAAGCAGAAAACTCTGCGCGTGTGTGCTTTGATATGATAATAAACTGTGCGTAAATAAATCTATTTACTCTTTACGGCCAGAGCTGCAATTATTTTGTACACTGTTTATTATTATTATTTTTCAATGAATTTTTCATATTTAACATTTTTTCAACAGCTTGTTTGTGTGCAACATGTCTGACGCAGCAAATTGAATTTTCAGCCACATATCTGTTTGCATAGGTAAATGGGTGTGCGTGAATGTGTGTCAGTCTGTGTGTGTGTGAATGTGGGTATGAAACTATTTTGCATGTGAAATGCGCTCGACTAATTTTTGGTTGATTATGCTAATCAACTGGCAAATGGCCTGAATAGAGGAGGCCAGGGCAGGAGCGGAGGCGGGGCGAGCCAAAAGTGACAGCGGCTAGTCGACGCAAATGGCGCAATTATTTGGTCAACAAACAAACAAAGTGTAAGCCGCTTTAAGCATTTGCGGACAGCTCGTAAGTCCTGTCCCAAATGTTGATTCACATTTTCGTATCTGCTCGACTTTGCTCTGACAGCCGCATAAATAATTGAATTTAATTATGCGTCGCTCTGAGTGTGCCGAAAAGCCAGACATCTACCCAATTATTGCTGCCAACGATTATATCATCTTTCAGCGCCGTCTCCCTCGGATATTCTGCTATTCATATTAAAAAGCTTCTAAGCCGCCGGCGGTTCATAAATAATTTGCTGCCAACGCGTCGTATGAGCAATTATTTTTTTTATTTGACTCTCATACCTGGGCGAAATTTGGCTTTGCGACCACGCCCCGGGCCATTTACCATAAGTTTTATACTAGTTGACATTTCTGGTGGTAGAACCTCAGCTCCGCTCTGCAGAACTTTTCAAATATTTAGCATTTTCCCTGGTTTTGGCTCTGAAAACCAACCCAGCTACGACGTGGCAGCGTCTTGGGGCTTACCGCAGTCTCTTCGAAAGTTTTTCGTGTCTGTCTGTCTGCATGCTTTACGGCTGGAAAACACGCAGTACGCTGCAGTAATGTGGGAGATAGATAGAGCGAGAGAGAGAGAGAGAGAGAGACCGATGCCGGATTGGCAGGGATATAAATGTTACTAAATAAGTACAGTTCGAGTTCTATTTTGCGACTGTTTGGCTGGCAAAATGCAGAGGAAATGCAATAGTTTTGTTATTGGTTTGCTAACAATTTGCTGCAGCCAAGCGCAAAAAGGGGGCTTAGACTCAAACTTTGATTAAGCAAAGACGTACATGGCCCAGTAACTTTTATACTTATTATTTTAAGCTTGTGCGAGTTGACTTTATAAAGTAATATTCGACAAATATATATATATTTTCCTTCACTCCAAGGTTAGTAAAGGAAAAATTGTAAAGAACTGGCGAGTTTTACACTCCGATGAGTTTTAAAAATAATTTTACTGTGTGCCAAATAATATTTCTTATGAAGAAATCGAATCATAGCCTTTTCTGTAGACATGATTATTCTTCATTTGATTTTAATAATCCGCTGATAAATTCCCAATGCAAACTTTAGTTTTTTTTACTCACAAGTCTTCATTTTAATATGATCTAATAATTTGATTCATCTAAAAATTTACAATTCTTGACATTATTAACCCCGTCAATTGCCACGATTGTCGTTATGGGATATCAGTTTTTATTGCGTCTGCTGATTCTGGCAATTTTGTTTATATTTATTAGCTGCACTTAAAGCTGGCTAAATGAGCTGAGCGCAGCTCTGGGTGCCCGCCCATGAACTGCCCTTAAAATCAACGGGCGTAAACTTAATTCTTCCCCGATATGCGCAGCAATTTTTTCTTGGATAGAAACAAAAAGTCTGCAGCCATTGCAGCTGCAAAAGAAACCACAAAAGGCATTCCCAACAGAAGAAGAAGAACAGTAATGCAGTTTCTTTGGTTACGTTTGGCTTGGCTTGGTGGGTTTATGTGGGCTTGCTTCATGGTCTGCAGCGCACTTTGGTCGCCCTGCTTTTAGGGCATGCCGCGATAAAACCACCCCACATCAGGGCGCATTAAGCTGTTTTTTGTTGTTTTGTTGTAAAAAGCTTTTTAAATCCGCGCGGATTTGTGGCTGCAGTGCAAAATGCATGAAATAAGTGACTTCAGCTTAGGAACGGGAACAGATAGTGGGAGCAAATGAAGGATGCTTTAACTTGGCTGCAAACGGGTCAACTAGAGTGTCGGACTAAACACGCCTAACAGCCAGCTAAGCTTGTAAATCTCGCAAATCTTCGAGAGCGCCAATCCAGCGTATACGCAACGTGGGCCACATTGCGTATGGCCTTGAGCGAATTTCAATTATTGAGTCATCAAATTTGATTTCTTTAACAGGTCTGCCAAGGTTTTTTCAATTTTTTGCCAGCATGTTACTTATTTATGTAATTCGTTATCCTTGCCAGCATTCCTGTCATTTGCCATTCACCAAGTGCCTGATGTAATTTCAATCTGACACGTCAAACATGCATGCCGGGACTGATTGGCACATGGTTGGAGCGCTGGAGCGCTGAAGCGCTGAAGCGCTGTGGCGCTGGAGCTTGGGAGGGTACACGCAAAATTGCTGTAAATGGATGCGAGTTAAAAAGCCAGCAATTTTAAATTGCCGCCGTCGACGTGGGCGCCCTTTACACATGGCACTGCCACAGTCAGGCCAGACCTCAGTCTTGTATACATATATACATAGATATACTATATATGTGTGTGTTTGTATTTTAAAATATTTTCTTTTTATTTTATTTTTGAGGGCGTGTTGCGCACTTGATGTTTATGTGTCAAGCAGATGCTGGTTTATTTTGTTTTCTTGCTTTGCTTGCCTGTAAATAATGAATGCGTTTATTCTGAATCATATATTAATGCCGGGCGTACCTACACCAGTCAGCCAAGTTACAATGAAATAAGTATTATTGAGAATTTGAATAACTTGAAACAAGTCGAAAGAAGAATCGACAAAGAGAAGCAGAAAATTTTCAACTTTACTCTAAATAAAATTATAAAAAAGGTTAGCTTTAACTTTAATAATTACTCTTGGCATTTGGGTCGAACTTTTGTTGAGCAGTGTAGCACAAATTCCGGCATTAAATGCCTACACAGTGACATATGCGAGCATTTTGTGCATGTGCGTGTGCGTGTGGGTGTGCCTGTGGGTCTGTGTGTGGGTTTGTGTATGGGTCTGTGTGTTGAGTTTTGTGTGCATAATAAAATTCCGTGCACAAAACATGTGTAGAGAGGACGGCTAACGGTGAAAACATTTGGCAACGGCAAAATTGCTTATCTTTACTGTTATCTTTGTTGCTGTGTTTGTTTCTTGGCTGACATTTTCATTGGTGTTTCACGTTTCATGTTTCATGTTTGATAATGCTATGCATACATACAATTGAGTCGCAGCGCGTAGGCGTGTGTGAGTGATATGATTTGCATATGTATGTAAAGTGGGCGTGTGTCTCTGTGTGTGTGTGTGTCGTAATAAAGCATTAAATTTTACATAAATTGCGGGTACAGTTTGGTAGCTTCCTCTTCCAACAACGACAATAAGCAAAAAATGGTATTTATGTATACACATTTGGGTTTCCTTTTGTCAGGATAACAGCAGCAGCAGCAGCAGCAGCAGGAGCAGAAAAGTCGACATTCAATGCCAACATGTTTTGTATGTTGTTGTTTTATGTGATTATTTATGGCGCCGACTTATGGAAAACTCCTAAAAGAATATCGCGCCTATGATGATTTTTTGTCCTTTTATATGAAATTTATGTTTGTGCCATTGCCAGAGAGCGAAGGCCAAAATGACAAAATACCAAAAGCCAGCACAATATACAATATATTTGGCTATCAAGGTTATTTATTTGATTTTAAGTTATTTGTCTGGCGTCCTGGTGTGACATCATCTGAGCAAATTCAGGCTTCTATTTTATTGAATACTAAAAAAAGTCTAACAATGCTAACAGTTTGATACCAATTAACTGACGCACATAGCAAAGTGATTTATATTGAATAATACGTTGTCGAAATGGGTTTAATATCTTTATGTTCATCTTTGCCACAATCCATCACGTTCCAATTGTATTTGTTGCATGCTCGACAGATTCTCCACTGAAATTCCACTTGCTTCAGCAAGTCTGCTTGAAATTTTGTATAGATACTTATATACTATAGAATATAATGCTGCCGCTGCTGCTGCGGCTGCTGCACAAATAGTGCAATCTTTTTTTGCTGCCAATAATTTTTCACTCAATAAACTTTTGGGAATTTCGTAAAAGAGAGAAATGTTGTGGTTGAGTGTATCCAGTGAAATGTTGGCCATGATCTCCGACTGAGTCATAAAATCTCTTTATGCGGCTGCCAAATAAAATTTCGCAGTGCTAATTGAATTGCTTGGCTCTCGTTGCAATCCAGATAAACTGAAAGCACTTCATAAGTTCGATTGTCAAAGTTGTGTGTGCCAAACAGACTGAAATCACTTTATCAAGCTCAAGCAGAAAACTTAAGTAGGACGGAAAACACTGCAGCATAAACATATATATATTAAATATATAAGATATACTGTTATAAAATAGTCAAACTAGAGGCTACGTTAAATGTTGTCTTAAATATATTTACATATAAGCGAAAGTCTAAGCAGATTCGTGAAATGCTTTAACTCACCTGTTCCTAATTGCTCCTCCTGTAGGCTGCTTCAGCGCGGAGAAAACTGAAATGAAAGAGTAAATAATGTAATTAAACCAGTAAAGTAGACACACACGCACGCACACACACACGCACACGCACACGCACACTCTGTCAATAATAAACACATGTGCTTACTTAGAGTAAAATTTTTGCGTAAAGCCTCGCAAAATCACTTTTGAGCTGCTCGTTCATACTCTCTCCCACTCTCTCTTCCTCCTTCCGTATTCAATATACTTGAGTAATAGGCAACCAACAAGAAATTTGTTTTTGTTATGTAAACATAATATGTTGTCTGCTGTATGTGCGTATGTATAAGCTTTTGTGTGTAGACGAATGAATTCTCTGTAGACGGCATCAATCATACGCCATGTTGTGCAGCGCTGAAGTGTGGCTAAAATGCGGAAGCACACACACAGTCGCATACAAAGAGCATAAGTTGTAAAATTGAAAATTGATCGACTAGAACGCTCACACACAGGCAGACATACATGCATGCATGCATGCACGCTGCATGTACAACCACAACATGAGCAGCGCTAACAAGAAATTGTCAGCAACAAATTCGCTTGGAACAACATCAAACCGCCATGTCATCGCCCACTGTGGCACACATCCTCTGGTTTTTGCCATCTAGCAAGTTGAGCTGTTGCATGCGCTTCGTCAACGTCACGCTTAGCCGCATGTGAGACTTTGTAGGCGCACAGGATATGCGTATAGAAGCAGACGTAATGGTAGTTGCTGCTGCTGGTGGTGCTGCTGCAGCTGCTCCAAGGCATAGTTTTGCCAACTGGCAGCCTTATGGAACACTGCACAAATAACAAAAATGCAACTGCTGAAGAAGCGCTAACAACAGCAACAACAATAACTGACAACTGCAAATTCTACATCTGCCTCTCGGTCGCATTACAAATGCCCCAATGAACAATCTCTTTGTTTACGCTTGATTGCTAACAGGGGTAAGAGAAGGAAGAGGGGCCAGCATTACAACAGTTGATTATCTCATCGTAATGCCATCTACTTGCAACAACATTGTTAACCGCTAATCGACGATTTACATATGTCTGTACTGTGCAAACAATTTATGTAAACCATTAACGAGGCAGATGCATTGTCCACGACGACGACATACCCTGCTTTATTAAAGACTCTAAGCTATAAGTATAAGTCATGAAGACATTATCACAATATCAATTGCCTTTTCATTAGCTTAGAATAATTGAATATCCCAAAAATCATTTCTGTTAGCCAATTTGATTAAAGCACGGTAAATATTAGAACAGAAATTAAAAGAAAACACCTTTAAGCTACTTAGCAGCTTAATTCCCGTTGCTGTATTTATGCAGCTAATTGCAAAAAAAAAAAATGTATTTCATTGCAAGTTTGCAGCGCTGCCAAAGAAATGCATAAATTATAATCCTAATGGACTCTCTATGAGCGAAGCATTAAAATGCAAAGAGCCCAAGCCGCAGCAAAGTTGATGAAAACCCCGCTGAAAATGAAGTGAAATATATATATGCGGGTGTTAAATTAGAAAATGGAATAGAAAATAGTAAAGCAAACACATGCATTCTAAACGACACACAGCGCCCACTTGTGGAAGGATGTGTAACAGACCCAGACACGGGATAAGGATAATCAAGCTCTGTCAACAGGCGAGCGTGTGGAGTTCGCTGTGAGTCGCCAACTGCTCGACAGTTTTTAATTGAGTTTACGCTTCGTGTGAGGCAGCGTGCAGTTGCATGCAACATGAGCGAGCGTTATGAAAGAGGCAAACAAACAGTGAGTGCGGCAACTACTGCTGGTTGGATTCGCTTATTACGCGCATAATACTTGTGCGTCCTCGCACATGAGCTCAGCTGGAAGTGACTCGCTTTGCGGTTGCCACTCGACTCGTCTCAACCGCGACAATGAGCACCATAATGATTATCATTAACGTGTAGCTGATGCTGATGATAATGATGTTGCTTAAGAATGTGCTGCTGCATGACACAAAAATTTTAATTAACTTAATTAAGTGCATCCTGCGGTTTTTCGGTCATCATCTTACCACTGATGACAGCCATACCAAACCCACAGTCTTGCGGCGTTGTCTCCGTGCAGCTGCAAATTGCTATACAGAGCAAACCATGACCACAGCCTGAGGGATATTCCATTCAATTGAATCGCTCCACCCGCAGCTGGTTTGCTCCATTGAATGGCACAAGCTGTTGCGTCGCCATTTTTGTTTACATTTAAATGGAAAAGCAATAAGGGCGACTCCAACGCACAGAGTTTATTATATATAGATAAGTGGGCAGACATATGACGCTAAAGAGCAGCCTGGATGTGCTGCCATAGCAATTGCCACAGCTAAAAGTCAACATTAAATATTTATGACGCTGCACAAAAAATGCAATCAAAAACGTGAGAAAAGTTTCTATTGCATATTTATGCGCACACCAAACGGATACAAAAGCGGGAGAAAAAAAATAACTGCGACTAAAAAATAATAAACAAAGTCAAACTTTCAGCGAATACAGAAATACACTCGCCATATTTTACAAAACTTGTTTTGTTATACGAATATTGACTCAGATATTTATAATGTAATAAATAAATATGATGAATATGAAATATTGTAGCACATGAAGTAACATAAAGTAACATGAATGTTGTTCTTGTTAGCTGGGTAAAACTAGCTTTTATTTTATTCGAGATCAAGCTTTTAAGTTATGTTATTTATTATATATTTTAGGTCAAGTTTTGAGGTTCTTTTATATGGTATATAGCTCTTATTAAGTCAACAAAATTTTATTTATTATAATTTATAAAAATCAGAATAGTTGTTGACAAGCTTTTTCTCAAATAGATCTTTGTATTTAAATCTATTTCTCTGCGTATCTTAATACTGGTGAAGATACTAACAAAGAGGTTCGAAAGGCCAGATGTGTGAGCTCCAGCGATATATGCTGAACTGATAATAGGTAATGGGAACATTCTTCTCACAAACAAACATCCCTCTTCTTCAAAATAAAATATATCTGTTGCCGAGCTTTCCCCTTACGAGCTTAGGGCACAAATGTTGTATGTCCCTCTATTCGATCCTTTTAAAGTTTGGGATGATGGTAAACTACATATTGATGCAAATATGCAAATATATATATGATATATATAGCATGACTACATTCTGGCATAGCTAACTTACCCTTCTGCAGTACTTCATTACAGCAGTATATTAAATAACTAGCGTACTCTATGGAATGTAATAAATTTGCGGATGGGCGTGGCCCATAACGACGAGTTAAGTTCTTTTTAAGGTGAGAAAAAAAACTGTGTTGCTGTGAATAGCTGCACACAAATAAAGGAGCAGAATGGTATTCAATTTAGGTAATTTATGAGCAGCCATTGTTCGGCTGCTAAGGCTCCAAAGTGGCACCAACTGCACAATGGCCATATTTATTGTCGTTTTATTTGGCCAATTCAAAGCGAAGCGCTATTTATACTATATATATTATAAAATTCAGATGTCAACAATGCGCGCTTCTGTTGCTAAGCCAACAAACAGCTGCGCCAGCTCCAAATGCGAAATGCGAATTGTGAAATGCAGCACAAAAGAGCTGCAAAATGAAAATAAAAGATGGCTGACAAAAATGGCATGCTGTGTGTGTGTGTGTGAGTGTATGTGTTTGTTGTCTGTTTGAGATGTGTGGAAAAGCTCACTTATGTGCAGCTTAGCCATGCCATAGCTTCAAAACCTACAATACAACAGCGCGAGAGGTTCTTGGGTCGGCAGGTGCGAGGTTTTGTCTGTAAAGTTATTCGCATTAGATTTGTTAGCTGGAGCTAATTAGCATAAAGTTGACATCAGCTCACAGCAGCCATAAAGTTGCCACACAAAACTAGCTTTGTGCACCTGAAATGCGTCCATTCATCTTGGCATCAAAGCTTTTGGCAAACTTGACAGCGTCGCTGTCTGCTCGCTCGCTTCTGTTCTGTTCTGTTCTGTTCTGTTCTGGTTTCATGACACTGCAGTTAAGTTCTTAGTTTTTTTTATCTCTCTCTTTTTTGTTCGTCGTTTGTCTCCTTGTCTTGCTCTTAATCCCATTCGGCGTCTAATATATCTGGCCTTCTCTTGATGCTTTCCGGCCACTTTGCTTTGGCGCCGACCCTGCCCTTCAATGCTTTTGTTCAAGCTGAAGCACGTCTCGCTCATCTCTTTGATAAATATTAGTTTAATTCTTTTTCAACTGACGGCCAGGGCTCTCAGGAGCACTCCCAAGGCCATTTGCAACCTCTGGTGCCCTACCGACTTTTGATTCGTTTGCGTTTTATATAACACTGGTATTGGTAATTGTATACCCTATGTATATAAATACATTGGTCAAATATTACTCATCAATTATTCTGAACTTAACAGTCATGGAAAAGTATATAAGAGAATATTTACTTTAGTTTGCTCAAACAGAAAACATTTTTTTATTTTGTTCTATCCTGAAGATTGATATTTAAATATTATAATTTGTTTGCTCAAACTATACAAAGTATACTCAATTCGTGCATACCCCACCTCTCAGCAACAATGCGTTTTTCTCTGATTTATTTTGCTTTAGTTGTCTCGCTTTGGCAACGAGAGAGTTGCGTTTATATTTCTTAAAAGAAAAATTTCATTTCGCCCGCATGCCTAAGTGAAAAAAATGTAAATATTAGTTTTTGATTGAAATTGAAGACATTCGCGTTAAGCATGAATATTTGTAGTAATTGAATAAAAAATGTAATTTTATTTTACAAATGTATTCTATGTGAAATTTGACAATTTCTGGCGATATACTTATTCTACAATGTGATAAATTGACCTATGCCGTGAGTGGAGCTACGCGACAATTTATTGAACTCAGAAGGTACACAATCAATGACAGGTGCCAAATGGTTGATGCAATTCGGTTTCGTTCTTTGAGTATTACGTGGTGGCCTTTTCATTCATAAGATTCACATTCTCATTCACACAACACCTCGCGTTGGCACACTGACAAGCTGTCTGACATTTGCCACATTTCGGAAAGCTAGCACACACGTTTCTTGCATCGAATGTCAGACAACTTAACACAAACTCACCCACTCACACAGACATACACACACAGACACGCACACATTCGTTTTCTGGAGGTGAGATTTGTGAACAAATTATGATTTTTTCATGACGCGCAAATGTGATGTTCAAATTGAATTTGGATTTTTAGCATGTTCATCGCACATTTGGCTCTGTGTTCTTCCAAAATTTTACGTTATGTCGTCTCACTAAAAAAAATAAATAAAAAATCTATTCTAAATTTAGAGCAAAATTAAATGTACAAGAGAAAATTTCCAAAAGCAAGAAGTGATATAAGCAAGAATTCTCTTTGGGTCTCAAAATTTTGCTGAATCCAAAATGGAACAAAAAAAATTGTTTTACGTTTTTGTCGCCGATTGAATACACGAATTATGGAAATTTCGTAATATAAATTATAGGGTAAATGTGATTATTTAGAAATTATAATTTTTATTTGAATATGAATGAACTTTGAAATACATCGTTATATTCAAACTATATTATTGGTAAGCCATTCAGTTGATAATTCATATGTACATAAAGAGATATGCCTCAAATTTAAAAATCTATTTTTTTTACTAATTTATAACTCAAAGCATAATCTTCATTATTCAAATAACTACTTTTTTATTCCAATTATATGCAGATAAGAGAACAAAGTTTTTTTTCCAAATTTATGAAAAGGCATTAATATTTCTGGGAAGCCAAAACACTTTTCCCAAAAATAACAAATAAATGTTGATTCTTTTCATATTTATTCATAGTTAATGGAATTGATCTACTTAGCTTGAACCGCACAGCAAAGCCAAAGTACGCTGTAGGGTAGGGAAAACAAAGCAACAACATGAAAGACAATTTTGTATGTTTTAGCTATTCGAATAAACATTTGGCCTGTGGGCCAAAATGCGTGTGCCACTCATTGATGTTTACCTGAAAGGCAGGGGGAGGAGGTCGGGGCGAGGGTCGCACAGGTGGAAAAATTGGCGACTGGTGTAAATGTCCTTTTTGGGGTCACGCAATTTGCCGGAAAAGTTTAGCAAACTGTACTGCGTTGACGTTTTGTCCATTATTAATGCGGCCCCATTAGGGCACTTTACGTAATGCCTCCTTTCCGAGGTACAAGAACTTTTCGACTAATCATGAGGTTGTTCGTGCTATAAATAAATCATCAGACACGAATAGTTCGCCGCTTATTTATATTGGATTTTTAATTAATAATAGGAAAATGCATATTAAAAAAAATGTATCCTTGACTAATTATAACTCTTCATTGAGTTTTAAAACGATTTTCTACTGCTTTATGGTAATATTTTCAGCATAGCGTTTGCCTTTTTAATTGATTTTTCCTGGTTCGAAGCTGCCCACTTCACTTCACTTCAGCAGCCCCGGGCAATATATATATTATATATATACTCTATACCACAAAAATGCAAACAGCGGCGCAAGTTATGAGCGCGCAGCCAGATGCTTGGATCGGTGCAGCAGCGGGAGCAGTAGCAACAGCAACAGCTCGACTGGCACACAGCCGCGGGTTCACTTGAGCAAATAGGCACCTGTTGCTGTTGCTGTTGCCTTTGAACTGCGCTGCCTGCCTGTTGCACGATTGCTGCATCCGGCTGAAGGATGGTTGCAAAGCGACGACTAAGAGCAGACCTGAGGGTAAAATTTGCATTAAAGGCAAACAACAAATAGTCGGAGCAACAGTTGATTTCTTGCGCAGCGCTGAAAAAATATGCAAAACAGTTTTTCCACTGAAGTACGCAATTTGATTTGCGTTAGAATTTCCAAAGGAAAAACATGGCAAGAGTGCTAGACTGTGCGATATCCTCTGGATAAACTCTGTAAACTCGATATCAACCGAAGGGTCGAAAAGTTGTCACAAAACTTTTTTGCCTTGACAGACAGCTGAACATGGATAGCCATTAATATTATTAAGCTAAACAGGCAAAGGTTGGAATTGTCATCAGTAAATGGACTCTTGCAGATCATACCCTTCACTTCAATCCGTACAGGGCATTTAAAAATAATAAGAAAATATGCAATTTACCAGCGCCTGTTAGGCAAATCAAATTTAAATTAGATTGCTGCGAGTGCAAAGCGAACTTTGATTAAAAACTTAAACGAGCTGTTGAGAAAGCAAAGAGAATAAAATAAAATAAAAGAATTTTCATATATATGTTGAGTATTTAACTCTTTGCATAAACCTGCAGATTGCATTATAGTTTCATTTGAAATTATTTATTATTAATAGAGGGGAATGCGTCTGGTCTCACATTAGTGACAGTTCGTTAAGAAACTCTCTGAGTTTTTCTTTGAGGTAAGAGTAAAATATGTTTTTTCTTGAGAAAACTTTTTAATTTATATTTTTCATGGCTTACCACCTACAAAGAGATTTATTAAAATTAAAATAAATCAAAACAAATTAAAATTCCATGAGACTCTGCTTCAGGCAAATAATTATGTATTAAACTTGTTTTTTTTATTATCTATAATAAGATTCAGAAATATGTATATTTATATATACATATATATACATATATTTTTATATTTTTTATATTCATATATAAATTTTTGTCATCATTTTAAATTGAAGCTCAATGAGGTACAGAGACAAAGTGGACGCTATTTTGGGAAACAGCTCTTAACAACATACAAAAAGTAGTCCTTTATTTTTTTATGCAAACTTGTCAGCAAAAGAATTTTTGCAACTGGCCTCAAGTGAGTTCATAAAAAAAAAACAACTCAAGTGCTGCTGCTGCTGCTGGTGAGGGAATTTAATTAAAAAGTTTTATGCGCTTCAACACTGGCAACAACTACACCGATCTATTAGTGTGTGCCTGTCTGTGTGTGTGTTTTGGCTTGCGTGTGTGCCTATGTCGCCGCCTCGTCTTGGACTTGCGAATAAAAGTTTGTTGCAGCATGAATAACTTGCGGGTAGCTCGCCTTTATTTACCTACCGTCATTTTTGGCATGTAAATTTAACTGTACTATGCAAAGTTGGGCCCAAATCTAACGTTGCAATTTATAAAAGTTTCACGATGCGGCAGTTGCACATTGTTAGCTGGGCGGCATGCTCATGAAATATGGAGCAACACATAAATATATGTATGTATTGCGTACACGCAACGTTGGCCGAGAAGAATAAGAAGCAGAAATACGACTGTCGGAAGCCAACAGTCGGCAATCTATTGACAGAGAATGTAGCTACAGTGGCCACTCGAAATAACAACAGGCACTGTTGAATTGGCGACTTGGCGGCCTGGGGCAACCGAAATTCCAATTGTTGCGTAAATAGAGGAAAGCCAAATTAAACCGTTAGCTGAACAGCATCCGGTCTCTTGGCCACAGCCGGCAACAGAAGCTTCAAGGACAGCTGAGCGAGTCCAATTGAGTTAGTTTATTTGCATTCAAGTGCCAATTAGCTGGGGTTTCATTCGGTCCCTGGCTGAGTGGAGCCGTGTTTTGTGTTCGTTACGCGAGCATCCAGTGAGCCGCCGACCACTCTCCGCTTGGCTGACTAACCGGCACGCAGCGAACTCATCTTGGCCAGAACAATTCGAAGCGTAAATTCAGTTCACTTCAACACAATTGAATCGACGCTTTAGCCAACAAAAGAGGGGTGTTCCGGCTCTCGATTTTTCCCCATTTTTGGATCTGCTCACACAATTTCCGTTGCTCATAACATAAACCGCAACAAGCTGCAGCTGCAGCAGCAGCAGCAGCTGCAAATGAATCTGTATCTGCAACTGCAAATATATATGTATCTATATCTGTTAGTTGCACGTTTCCCTGGCTAATTTGTTCAGCTGCTTATGCGGAAGTGGGTGGCAAACTTCTCTAATTGAAACACCTGATGAACACTATGCAACATGCTAAAGGTTTCAGCTCTGACAGACTCCATTTAAAATTCTCACATGCATCGCATTCTCTCATTGGATGCTGAAACACTTTCAGCACAAAATAAATGATGTATGCAAGCACTTTGCTACACTCCACTCCTGTAGTCTAGTGTACATACACACATACACACAGATGTGTTGGTTGCCACTCATTTGGCATTAGCACAAATTATGTCACGTCGCAAGTTAGTTGGAAACTTTTTCAGAGGGCTTAACTTGTAGCGCACTTTTTTGTGCTTTGGGTTGCACTGTTTTAGCTCTTGCTTTCCATTCCACTACATTTCGTTACGTTCCGTTCTTTTTTCATTATAGAACCAGAACCCCTTGCAAATGGGCAAAGAGGATATGACGTTTTTAATCAAATATGTTATGTGTCACATGCAGAAGAAAGCAATATTTGAGCGCTAGAGTAAATATAAATATTCTTCATCAAGATGTTATATATGTGTGTATATTGTGAAACATATAAAAAGATATAAATTTCTTCTCAATTTCCATTTCAATATTAAATATATAGTAAAGTAGAACAACTCAGAATGCTTGAACAGCAGCTCAAAGCTGCGTTAGTTGTATATTCAACTCGCTCACTCCAGATTATAAAACTTTAAGTTGCACCAGTTTGTCTTTTGGCTTAGTAGTTCGATCGTGTGAATGGCATAAAGTTGTGACTGTCAATATAGACACACTTTGCACTTCGACTACTGTTTTCCATATTCCCCTCGGCCATCTCCTCGATTGCTGTTGTGCAAACAAAAAAGCACTCATGGCGGTTACTGGGAGATATCCATACAAGCGCCACCAGCGAATCGCCAATCAACATCAACATCATCGTCAAATGCGATGCCAATGGCAGAGCCGACCATAACCGCAGCCATCACAAATGCCATTAGAGCAGGCTGTGAAGCCGAGCCAGTAGAAAAGTGTTGCTGCTGTAGGTCCTGCCCGATGCTGCCCGCGACTCTCTGGCTCTCTGGCTCCCAGCCCTGCCATGGAGCGTACGACTAACGCGTCGTAAATTGAGATTTCTATTTATTGTCAGCGACTTTGATGATGCGACGTCCACCCACAACACTGCGCAGCACAGCTCCGACTCATATAACTACCAACAGGCTGTGGCTGGGGCAGGGAGAGCTCCGAGAGAGACGTGACTAACTCAGCGCGGTCCGTCAATTTAACAATGTCGTTCAAGCATTTTTAATGGACTTTTAAATTTGCTTTTATTGTTATTTGTTTGCTTGCTCTCCCACATCTACATGCATGTATGCACACATATGTAAATGTATTTCAAAGAATAGTATATATCAACGCTTGGCTTCTGTTACTGTCCTTGTTGTGCCACACTATTTTCCATTTATTCAAATGTTTGCGCTATTTGTATTATTTAACTTGAGCAGGGGTATATTAACTATGGCATGAGACGAAAACTGATTCGGCATAATAAGAAAAGTTTAATGTGTGTCTAGGAACTATCTGTTGAAAAATTATATAAACAAGACATGTTTAAGGTCTAAAAGTTTCATTGCAATATTAATCTGATGTGGTCAAAGTTTTTGATCAGGTCTTTTTTTTGATAATACTGAATAGAGACAGAAATTTGGGAATGACTGAGGTGCACAACATAGACTCAGCTTTTCTTGAGAAGTTTTGTAATATGAAAAACATATTATTGGCAAATTTGTACTTGGAGTAACAACTAAGAATATATTTTATAAGCTTTGGTATTCGATCCCATACTATACACTAGAGATAAAAGTTATCTATTATTGTTATCTATAGGGCAAATAGATCAGATGCTATTTAACCTATTAAACGTCTTTATGGCATTTAAAAGGTAAACAGAACATAAACACAAATTTGATCTCCTTCAATTGCAAACGCTGCCCAATTACCAACTGCCAAAAGCCAAACCCAGTTCCAGTTCCATGGGCCAACCACAAATACTCAAAACATTCCATGTGAAGGGTAATCAAGAAGTCGGCACTGTGGCCAGCTGTGTTTCATTTTTCTTTGTTTAGTATTTGGTTTGTTTTAGCAGCACTTTGGTGGCAACTTTCATGGGGCAAGTGCTGGACAAATAAAATTAACAATAGTTGCACTTAGCACATTCTGCTTGGATTTGATTGTGTTCGCGGTTAGCGTTGCTGAGTTTGCTCGAATGTTTTTATAATATTTGATCTAAAGCGATAAACTTTTAGCCATCCGACACACAAACACACACACACAGCGACTGTTCTGTGAGTCTACCAAATGGGGTTTGTGCTATCCTTGGGCAAGTGTCAATCACAAGCCAAATCCCTGGAGAATGCGCGCTGTCACTTGGCCGATAACAATAAATTGGTTCGCCTTTTGTGTGTTCGCCTGTACGAATGTGTGTGTGTGTGTGTGTGTATTTGTGCGGCAGAGTTTAGGGCCCTATTATGGAAATTAAATTGATATTTAAGTGACATGGATAAATTTCAGGCCCCACGACAATGTTGACGGCAAATTGTTTAGCCACAAAATTTCTATTGAAAATTTTATGAGCTCAAAGACTGTTTTATGAGGCGACGAAAAAGTTTCTTCTCAGCTCGGCTTGCCACGTGGCTAAGGCCTCAAGAAGTTGCATTGTTTTGACCGCTCCCAAAAGTATGCTACGAAAACCTAATGAGGTGTGTGTGGTCAGCTAATGCCAGTGGTTTAGCCGGCCAGACCTGACTGCGTCTGGTATTTGACCTTTTGGCTTTGGGGCTTGCCGCTTGGTTGATGTTGGTCTTGGCCAAAAAGGGTTTTAATTAATATGTAAATTATTGTGAACACGGCAAGGGGCGTATGGGTGCTGCGTGTTGCTAAGTTAACTTTACACTTGTTTAATTAAGACGCTTCATTCAGACTCACTCGGACTGTAATGAACTAACTCAACAAAACACTGCGTATGCGTGTTGGCAGCAAATTAAAATAAATTTTGCCTTTCTATGAGGGCGTCACTGTGGGTTAAAGATCCCATCGACAGTTAAAGTTGTGCTAAAAATTTTGTACAATTCAATTATTTATTGAATATTTAACTTTGCTCTTTTCCGCCTCATGCAGAGCCAAAGAGTTCTCTGCATTTTTATGTGAACATATTTCATATTCGACTTTTTTCTGATTCACAAAAAAAATAGCAGTTGCTTGGGCATACATCTATCTATTAAGCAATCCGGCAATATTATATATGTCAGCTGTGGGCAGTTGAATTCCTTAATGCTAAAGGTGGTCAAGTTATGTTTTTATGATTATGAATTCCAAATTTTGTTGTTGCTCTTCGGTTGAGGATGGCAACTCTGTGTTGGCTTTGGCATTTGCAATTCGTATTCCAAGTACATTTCCGGTTTTCGGAAATGCATTTCCGTTTCCGCCGCCGGCGCCCTGACAAAGTTGTGCCGCAGCAAACTTTGCCGCACATAAATTTCCAGTTTGACTAAAATACCAAGCTGACACACCGTCATAGACATACACTCTCTCTCGCTCTTTCTCTCTCTCTCTCTCTCTCTCTACACACACACCCTGCACTTCCGGCAGCACTGTCAGCTGCACTTATTGGCCATTCAACCAATTTGGTTACACAATTTTGATGCAATTTATTGCATTGCACGCCTCAATTGGTTGCCCACTTGAAAATTTATTGGATTTGATTTGATTTGATTTTCATTAGCATATTCATGACTGATTGATTATAAAGTGCGCCACAGACCACAAAAAAAAAAGAAAAAACATACAAATATTTGCCAATAAATGTGAAAAAAGAGTTTCAATTTGAAAAATTGAATTTTAAATTCAATTCTACAGAAAGCGCGAGCTTCAGTTTAAACTGAAAGACAACTCAGTTACATGTCGTTCGCCTGCAGCAACTGTTGCCTTGTTTGCTGCACAGCCACGCCTTCCACTTACAATCATTAAGAAGAAGAAGAAACACAAGAGAAAGAGTCGACACACAGCGCAGCCCTTTGATTGCGGCGTGTTTGTTATATCGCATTTCACACCGCGCACAGCAAAAAGTTCGCGCTCGACGGATTTTCTCTTTTATATTTACTATATATATATATACATATATTTTGTTGAGGCATTTTTTTATCTTAAGTTTTTTGCTACTGTTTTCCAGCACGTTGACAGGCAGCTGCCTGCGGTACATTTATTTATCTCCATTTTTGTACGCGCGTGGAAAATATTCAGTCAACGTTTTACCTGCTACCGATATGCTTTTGAAGCTATTAACACCGGCTTCCAACTGAAGCTGATGCCATCCTCCCAGAGGAGTTATGGAATAAAAATTGATTTAAATTTGTGACAGAGTTCAGAGTGTTAAGTAAGTTGCTTATGCATGGCTTTTCGGTCAGCTTTTTTGTATAATTTCAGTTGCTTAAATTCTTTTGAATTTTGCTATTAATATTATTTAACTGATGCTTAGCCTTGGCTTATCATTTGTATCCCATATCAATAAATTTTAAATATTAAAATTTATT
Organism: Drosophila leonis; assembly: GCA_035045365.1. Lineage (NCBI taxonomy): Eukaryota > Metazoa > Arthropoda > Insecta > Diptera > Drosophilidae > Drosophila > Drosophila leonis. The sequence goes on along the minus strand of JAWNPC010000338.1, from coordinate 3,490,815 downwards.
TCTTTTAACAGTCCTAATTACAAATATAAATCTCAAACTGACATTTTATATATATGTATATATTTTTGTTGATGCTGGCAAGAGCAATTTGTATTAAAAAACAACGAATATTTTCATATATATTATATATATATTTTTATATATATAATTTTTTTCAATTTGGCTTTTAGTGAACAATAATTTAAATATACCCATAACTTAATATAACTGTCATGCATATTGTAGATAAGCCAAAATGTATTCTATGCGAAAAATAATGTGGGTTCATACTATATATGGAAAAAACACATGAAATATGTTAACTATATTTTCCTTATTATATACAAGCCATGTCAACTGCCTGACTAGTTAATCCACACACAGAGACATACACACACAACCAACTCCTGGGCAGCCGCAATGCGGTGCTGCGGGCTGCTGTCAGTGGCAGGTGCATTGCCTTGTTTGCGACTCATCTAAATCAGGCAGCAACAGCAACAGCAACAGGCTGGGGATTTGCCGAAAACATAATAAATATTTATTAGGTGCGCGTTGTCGCTGCTGTTGCCAAAAATTAAATTTGTTTTCATTAGGGCAGACAAAGTGTTTAGGGCAAACAGGCGAATGCATGCTCAAGAAATTCCACACACAGTGTCCGCTATTGTATGCTGCTTAAGCATACGCGAAAATGTGCTCCAAATTAAAAAGGGTATTCGTCTCGGGGGAGAAAGGAGAAGAAGGCGAGGCAGAACGCTTGACGTTGATGCCAAAACATTTCACGGGCTTAATTGCGCGCAAGCCAAGCAGATAACAAAAAAAAAAAAGAAAAAAAAGCACAAGGCAAAATAAAAAGGAAAACCTAATGAAAAAGTTTTGCTTCGTTGAAGAACGAAACGAAAAATGAGAAAACTGGCTATGAAAAGCGCGTCGAACGCGAAAATCGTTAGAAAAGCACAACAATAATAACAAAAACAACAATTTAAGTAAATATGCGCCAAAGCGCAGGCAAAGTAACAACACAAACAAAAGCCCCAACAGGACGCCAGAGTATGATGGGGCATAGAGGAGGGCAGCAAACAAAATCACAATTAACTGAAAATGCCAAAAAAAAAAAAAAAAAAAAACAATAGGAAGTATAATAAATTTTGGCTAAACGAAGTTTAAACACACTTTCTAAAATGGCTATATTAATAAAAAAGTAAAATAATTTCCTTAAAATAAAAATGTGTTTAAAAAACGAATTAGTTTTACTTTGAAGCAACTCTCTTTAAGCATTTAAAAAAAAAACAAAGCAATGTCGTCAAACTAGTTCTAATTAGATTCCAATATGTCTAACTAGATCAACATCTATTTTATGTACCCCATGCAAAGGGTATTGCGCCGGATGCGCATATGACAGCAAAACAAAGGGCGTCAAGGATATGCAGTCAGTTAAAGAGTGTTAAAAATAAATTGGGTTGTTTGGCAAATGGCGGATGGTTGAGGGAAATGCGAGGGCGTGACTGATAAGGGCGTGACAGTGAAGAGGGAATGCGTGTGCGACACATAAAATATTTTAATTGTGTACCTTTGGCTGCCATAGCAGACAATTTGGATAATGCTTGCAGCTATAATTAAAGCATCAAATTGCAACAACTTACCAATATAAATTAAATAAAAACAAACTTCAAGTCCTATCGAAAATCGAAATACGGTCGCAATTATTTGTAAAGTTTTGCAAAGATAAATTTGTTTTTGCTTTTTTTTTATTCTTTTGCTCCCCTGCTCTATGACATTTTGAGATTGGGCTTACGCATTGTAGCGTTGGCGGCATCGTTTCATGGCCTCGTTGAAGTCTTGGCACATGTTCAGATCACTGTTCTCCTCGCTGCACTTCAGGAATTGACGTATCTCGAAGGCGCAGGGACCCTCTTCGACCAGTTCGCTCGGACGTTTCTGCTCACCCGCCGGTTGCTCTGGGGCAGCCGCAGACGCCGCCGTCTTGCCACCTCCACTGAATGCACCTGTTATACCAGCGCCCACAGCATGCCCCACGGCAGAGCCAACAGCAACACCAGCTGCCGTAGCTGCCATGTCTTTCATCAAATCGCCTGTGGAGCGTCCAGAACTGGGCGCGGCAGCTGCAGCTGGAGCTGGAGCTGGTGCCGGTTTTGTCTCTGTCTTCTTGGGCTGCACCGCTGGAAGATTTTTGCTTTTAGAACCGCTAGTGAATGGAGTGAAGCCACTACGACTGCTGCTATTGCTGCTGCTGCTGCGGCTTCTGGCATACCCGCCTTTAGGCGGTGCACTGGAGCGTTGACGCGGCATTTCGAGATATGTAAACTAATCTGTGCAGGCAGCCAAAAATTTAAGCAAATATTTTTGTGCTGATATTGAATAGAATTTTGAGTATGTATATTTTTTTGTTCGACCAAGCTTCGAATGTTTTACAAACTGAATTTAAAGCCAACGACAGCTAAGGCAATTTAAAATTCACACTCACACACACACACACACATGAGATTGTGTATGTGTGTGTGTGTGCGAATGTGTGCTTCCCCAAGGACTTGGCATTTGGCCTTTGTCAGCTTTTTAGCCAGCCAACTAATTTATATAGCTTTTGCAGGGTACCAGCTGGGGCCAAAGGCTCAAAGCGGTTAATTGCCAATGTGCACGACCCCCAGGCGCCACCTGGCGGTCGCTAGCATCAGCTACAGCAGCAGCTAGCAAATGTTCATACAGAATTCCATAGTTTTTAGTTTTTTTTAATGTTTTTAATTAGTTTTTATTTCGCGTGCTAATTATGACCATACAGTGAGGCAATAATGAAATTGTCGACATTGAGTCAAGTGAAATAAAGTTAAAACAAATAACTAAACTAACGGACTGGTAAACAATTTCCCAGTGGTCCTGCGCCAGATTCCATTAGATTACACAAACTATTTGTTAGCAACAATTTACAATTCCTACGAGTCCTCGTGTTAGCAAACACAAATGAGTTGAACTCGCAATGTATTGGATTAGCTTTAAGTTCGCTTAGTGCTGGCATGGCTGTAGCTCGACACTTACTTTGTATTACTTGTGTGCCCAAGTCAAGAATACCCGCTCAAAGGTGCCTTCAAATTCGTTCTCGGAAACTTAGCCGCATGTAGAATTGCAGCGGAAATGCTTTAATTACCAGCGCACATGCAAAAGTGCTTTGGGTCGAAGCTTCTAATTTCTTTTGCGTTGTTCTCTTGGCTTCGCGAGAAATGAAAATACATGAGCGAAATTAGCCAAGCTGTTAGCCAAAAATGAAAAGCATAATTCAAATAGAAGCGTCGCTGATGTGACAGTGACACGCAGTCACTGTGACATACGAGCTAACGCAGCAAACAGAATATTTCATCAAATTACTGTGAATCGCTGGCAGCGGGGTGATGCGGCTGGAAATGCCGCTTGATTGATGCTGGGAGACGCCCACACCAACAAAAACTTACACACACAAAGTAGATCATAACCAGGGCGGGACCCAGGCACTCACACACGATATGGCCAAGTTAATCGGCGGGTGGGCGATCACAATTTACACTCCCCGTGTTATGAATATTTCAGCAAATTATAAAGTGCTTTTGCTGCTCTGCTGTCTGCAGCTATCTACTGAATTGCTGTGACAGCGACAGCAACAACAACAACAGCAATGGCAGCTGGGCATTGCTAAAATACCAAACTGGGTCTCAAATGCTAATTTCATTTTGTTTATTGTTTTGGCTACAACTTAATTTGCCCGTCTCTGGCGCTGAAATGTTTATAAATCAATCAACATCAATAACCACAGCGAAACACTTTTCAGCCCAAGATGGATAGACTTCAGCTAGTTCGATTCAATGCCTAAAGTGCTCGAATGGACGCAATATGCAAAATAGAGCTCGTACAGAACTTTTTCTTTCATTTTACTTTTCTTCTTTTTTTTTGTTGTTTTTTTGTTCTCGAGGCCCACGCTGCGTATGATGAATACTTTGGCTTTGCTTTGCTGTTTTGCATAGACAATTGATGCGATAAAAAATTGCAAAATACAACCGGCTATAAACATGCCCAGATTCTAAAGTGTATAATAAATAAGAGCATTAGCTATGGATATTGTTGTGTTTATTGCCTACAGCCCAGATATAGCCTAGATATAGCATTTAATGGGTTCCTTGCTTTCGCTTCGTGTACTGCAGGACATTAACATTAAGTTCAAGTTTGATTTTATATCTTAAAGTATTTAATAACGTTTTTAGCATTTAGTTAGTCTACGCCAAAATTTCATAGCCACAAGTATTCAAAGAGCATTTCGCTTGTCGTATACGAATATGATTTTATTTGCTTTTAGTAGTTTGTGCATCGTTTACAGAGTTTTGCATGCGCTGCTTGTGGCGCATTAACATAACTTTTGACAGCCACTTGAACAGTTTTGAAATTTCAACAAGCTGTTACTATGTACATGTGTGTGGGTGTGGGTGTGTGTGTGTGTGTTTGAAAGTGGCAAAATTTCAATTAAAATTTTGCACTTTTGCACTTAGCATGGCAAAGTGCGCACTTTAGATGCATATCAGTTGGGCTAAACGAGTGAATAAACTTTCGATGCAAATGTAACCGCAGGCTGAACGACAGGGCGTATGATTAATATTAGTTGGTAAGCAGAGGAACAACAAAAACAACAACAACAAAAGGTCAAACACATGTGAACAAATGTAGTTTCCATATACTCGTACATATTTTCTTCTACACAAAGAGGTCAGCATTTAGATTACAAAATCGTTGCATGCTTGTAATGTAGCTGGCAAATCAGTGTTAGGCCAATTGACCAATCTCTCAACACTTCCGTGGCGCAACATAATGCATAATTCAATTCCTCAATTATTTTATATGCGCAATTTGTGCCAAGTTTGCGGTTGCCGCAAATGTAAATATGCTCAGCGGGCGCCAAAAGTAAAGAGTAAAGAGTAAAGAGAAAGAAGGAGTAAGAGAGAGAGAGAGAGGTGATGAAGGCAGGAAGAGAGCAGGGAGCAACATAGGGAATGAGAAACACAATTAAATTTACATTGCGGCCAGAACGAAGTCGACTGCATTTATAACCGTTTGCTAGCAAAACTATGGCCAAGCAGAAGAAGAATGGGCCGCGTTTGAAATGCGGTAAATTACAGTTAACGATTTTGTAGCACTGCAATTTGCCGTTATCTTTAGATTTCTATCTATGGCTTTTGTAAATGTGGCGTCGGCGTTAGCGTCGGTTTGTTTTGCATGCCACTCCAGCACCTACGTGCATCGTGCCGTGCCACCTGCCACTCGCCACCTGCCACCTGCCACACACGGCCCAAAGCGAACGCTGGTCATTGGCCAAAGCCATTGTGGTCAGTTACAGTTACAAAGCTTCAATTGTGTGTGTTAGTGTGCGTGTATGTGTGTGTGTTGAGCTAGCCCATAAAGGTGTTGAAATAACTGCTGCACAATACCTTTTTTATGGCTGTGCACAAGGGTATTTGTGTTCCCTCATGTAGTGTGTAACGCGTGATGAAAGACATGGCTGCATGATCTAAGATCCAATTCAAGTCTATATCATAAGAAGTAACTAAAGCTTGGGCTGTTATTCTAAAAACTTTTTCTCATATAAGAATTTTTGTTGGTACGATTATATCAAAAATGATCTTTAGAGAAGTTTCATACTCTTCTAAAGCAAGAAAATTAGGTAAAAGAGCAAAGTAATTTATTCTTAACTTGGAAATAATAGTAGAATTAATAGTAGAAATAATAGAATTTACATTCAATAACTCTAAGTCTAAGGCTAAATATGAACAGAAATGATGTCAATTTGGAATACATTAAGCTTAGGCTGAAAAGCTAGCATTGTAGCTCGCTAATTACAAATGCTACTAATACAACTTAATCTGATGATTAGACGCTGTAAGCGTATAATGTATTCGTTCTGTCGGCTATTCATGCAGCGGCTGCCGTTGCCGTTGCCGTTGCCCTGTGCTTCAATTGTTATGGCCTTTTATGGCGATTGTGTTGTGGGCGCAATGCAAATTGGCGGCACATAATTATGTCGCTGGCACGAGTTCAACACAAGAATAATAGAATAGAAAACGAATGGGATTACGATAACATGGGAGTAGCATGAGAGTTGGTTGGCAAACTTTTTGCTTTTTCCACTGGAATTTGATTTGCTTTGACCAGAACTTTGTCCTGTCCTGTGCTGTGCTGTGCTGTTCTGTCCCCGTGTCCTGACTAACAAACTTTTACCTGTCTAATTAGCAAACTGACGCTCGAACAAGTAATTTTCATAGAGAGAGAGAGCGAACACACTTTATCATGCCCATAAAAAAGAATTGGTAAAACTTTTAATTTGCTAACGCCATGACAGCCCTGATGCACTGCAAAAAAAATGGGACCCTGACGATGATACAAGCCCAACAGAGTATTTTAATGAAATGCATTTTGAATCCCAACAACTTTTTTGCGAGGTTTTTTGTCAATTAAAATATAGTTTTTATCATATGAACAGAATGTTTGGGAAGTAAGTAAAAAACTATATGATAAATTTAATTTTTAATAATTTATTTATGGAGTAAAAGCAATGCATAAGCGAAGCCACATGCAGCAATTCGAATAAAAACCTAATAAATAAATTATTGGAATTTTATAGTTTCGTTTTTCATTTCAGCTGGTATTTTTTTTTTTTTTTATTATCTTTTTTCAACAACTGAAAATGTTGGAAAGTACTGAATGCTCCATTGGGCAGCGCTGGCAGGTGGTGATTTCATTTGCCAAGCTGCGCTTTCAGCGAGTGACAGGTGAAACTTCCTTGCCGCAGTTAATGCAATACTCCACTGGCAGCAGCAGTTGCCTTGACTAATGATCGCGTGCCAATGCAATGGCAAAATGCCATTTGGTACGCTGCTTGCAGCTTGAGTTTGTTGAAGCGGCAAAGTAACTGTCACCGAACCGTGCGGCAAACAAATGAAATTCGGTGGGCGATGCGGGACGGCCATAAAAAATGGCTCGAGCCATAGTGAGTTGGCTGGAGGCTCTGGCCGAGGCCGAGTCATTTTTTAAGCTTAAGGCTGGCCATTAGAGCAGCATCTTAATTATATTTACATTTTTTGCATATATTGCGCTCCTTTGACTACTGCCGCTCCTACTGCTGCTGTTGCTACTGTTGCTACTGTAAGCTGCAAATTAATGACTGCATTTTCAAGTGAGGCGCCAAAAGAATAAATGCAGGCAGTTGGGCAGCCAGGCATTCAAGCAGTCAAGCAGTCAGCCACTGGCAGACGCCGCAGCCGCTTTGTTCACTTTCTCATTTTGCGCAAACTTTGTAATGTGCAGATTAAAATTTTTGCGCTGAGTTTGCTACTTTGCTGCTGTTTCTTTCCACAGTTTACTCGCCGGCCTCCACTTCTTCGCTTTATAAAGTGTGCGTAAAAGTTTTGCGGCGTCTGTTTTGGAGCAAGTTTCGAATGAAAATAAATCATGTACACTCTTGCCTTGCCTATGCTGTAGCTGTAGCTGAGTGGCATGCTCAATGGACCCGGGTAAAGCAGCTCCCAAGTTTCCATTTGGATTACCCGCTGAACCGGTGCAAATTTATGGCACACCTCTATAAATCCATGCTACCTGACACTTGAGCGTAAATTAGCGCCACTTTGCAGCTCTGAGCCCTGACATTTTATCTATTATTTTATTATATTTTGATATATGGTGCGTTCGTGATGCAACAGTTTGCAAGCCACTGGCGTGTTTATTCAATTAATTTACATAAATATAATCAATTCCGTAAGCCTTTAACCTATCAATTATTTGCTGCACTTGGCCTGCCCTGCCTGCCCACTAGTAAATAGTTACATAAATATTAACAATCGGCTTATTCAGGTGCCAACGCTTGAGGCTAAATGCATAGCAAAATTTGTTTTGCGACACCTAATTAAATCAATAAATTCCGTGTTAAATATTCTTTATGAAATTGACTGTACATAATTATAATTTAATTATATGCAATGCGGTTCTTGCTTGCCTATTTGACAGCAGAAATTACATATATGTGAGCCACACGACGTATACGTGATGTGCGAATAAAAAAGAAACAATCGTTGTTTAGAGTGATATATAGAGGTATGTAACTTTAAATAAATAAATAATTTAAGTAAATAATATATAATACTAAATATAATAAATAATATATAATAAAATAATATTAAATAAAATAGGGAATACATATCTAGAGGTTGTAGAGTTGATTAAAGAGGTTTTATAATTCATATATGTAATATGCAGATAACAAGCTCGAATCATATGAAAATATGTTAAGTAATGCAGCAAAAAATATATTAAATTTATTTAGCTAAAATCAAACACCCCATTATGATGATCTGTGACTTAACCTGCACAGAAATAAAATTTATATTAAAATAAATTATTTATAATAAAGTAAAAATAAAGCAATATTTTATATTGCTAAATATCAATGATTACTATAAATCATATTCTTCAAGCTAGGCAACACTTAACCCTCAGTAAGCAAATGACGAAACTTGACCTTCACATCAAAACATATGTCAGAAACGTTTGTCTTCTTAAAATCGGCTCACATAAAATCAAGCATATGGTATATGGATATATCTCAAAAACCCTTAACTAATTGCCACCTTCTTGCTAACCCAGCAATGGCATGCCCATCATAACAGAACTGACACACTCTCTCTGTGTGTGTGTGTTCAGCTCTCACTACCTGCAAAATCAATTTGAGTTATTGTATTTAGTCTGCTGCCTGGCCCAAGGCAAAGCGTAAAGTAAAATAAATATTTTAAAGCTAAACACAAACACGCACACACACACACACACGCACACACTAACCAGCCGGGAGTCTGTGGGCAACATTCACGCAGTTTTGTCGATGATTGATATGCCATCGTTGGCTGTGTGCGAAACAGGGGCTGCTGACGTTGTCAAACTTTGGTCATGTCTGCACACACACCCACTCAATCCGCCCCCAGTCGCCACCCGTTTTACATACACACACACACACCCCACCATCGCAGGCAAACACAAACGTCGAGTGTCAAAGTTTTTTGTGCCCGCTTAGCGCATTTGATGAATTGTTAAAAGAAAATCGCGCGTATGTGTAAACATTTTGGTCTATGACACACACAATGGGAAAGAGGGGAAGCATTGTGAAGGCAGCTGCTGTTGATGATGCCTGCCGTTGCCGGTTAGGCAAACAGGTACAACATAACAGCATCAACGAGAAATGAAGCCAACGAAGCGGAAACTCTCTTGTTAACGGGAATTACAATCCATTTAATGTTTTGATATTTTAAGCGTTTACGATAAGAACTCATCTCATATTTATATCAAGCGGCTAAATATTAACGTTTGACTCCTTATAAAAAAGGTGCTTTATGAAGGGTGTCAGCAGGTTCAAATTTCAATTAGATGCGACTGCCAAGGATATATCGTATACATACGTTATGACTGACATAAACATATTCTATATACTTCCATGGGCCAAATGCAACAATAAAGCTAAGCTAACCCTCGTCTAGTTAGTGTATATTATGTTAGTATGTGGAGGCCAACTTGAGCCTTATGCTGCCAGCATTTTTGTAAGCTCTTCACTTTTAATCTGTCTTCTGCCAACTGATGAGGGGATAGCCACACCCACACACACACACACACACACACACACACAAGCGCGCACACACTTTAATACACACTCACACATATGGCTGCTGTCAGACTGTTAGGCAGGCTCCTCGCCAGGAGGCGCCTAATCCCTGCCATGGAAGCCACATTTTGAACGTGCCACACACACACAATTCCATCCACACACACGCACGTACAATCACAAACGCAGATACTCAGTTAAGTATATGCTTACTGGCTGCCACACCCACAAGCACACACCAGCAAACGTACAGACATACACGCACTCATCACATCAAATCATCAATCACATGCTTTGGTGATTCATTGATAAGCTTTCTTCTCTTACACCCGCTGTCTTCTTCTTGTGTGTGGGCGTGGCAATCATGTTAATAAAGCCGACCATTAGCCTGCACCTCGACGTGTTCAACACTCGCCACAGCTTTAAGGCAGCTGCCATTAAGGCAGAATTGTAAATTAAAAATAAAAAAAAAAGAAAATTAACGTAAATTTATTATATGCTAAGTAAATACTATGCAGCATTTTGTTTATTTAAAAATTTTTCAAAATCAATTTAAACATTTTTTGTGCTGTGTTTTTTTTTCCATCTTTCTTTCACGTTATTTTTGATGTGGTTATCCGGGCAGCAGGCACAGAGGCCCGTGTAAACAAATGAAAGTTTTCTGCGGCTGCCAACAACAGATGCGATTATTTTCCCCTCTCTCTCTCTCTCTCTCTCTGTGTGTGTGTGTGTGTGTGTGTGTGTGTCTGAGTGAGTGTGCTGAAAAAGTGCAAAAGTTTTGCATAAAAACTCTGTTAGGTAGTTTTGTGTAAGTATACCCTATACACAATTAGTGAGTTGGCTATATGCAGTATCATAAATGACTAGGAAAAATTTCTATATTTTTTAGCTGAGCTGAGCTGAGCTGAACATGAAAGATTGCTCAGCTTCAAATTACAGGGTATTTTCCCATTGATCACTCTTAGTCAAACAGATTTAATTTTGCTCTTGTTGTTGCCGGCATCAAGAGCATGCGCCATTAATGTCAGAAGTGTAATTGTTTTTAAATCGCTTTGATAACGCCTAAAAAGTGTCGCACACAAGCAAAAATTTCACAAATTTATTTCGAGTGCGTATCAAAATCAATCGAATAAGTCGAGTGCTTTGAAATTGACCCAAAAAAACAAGTATGGTTGGTCGCTTTTATGTATGAGTGCGAAAGGCATTAAATGTAAGCTTTCTACTTGTTAATGTAATGCGACAAAGGCATCAAAATGTGTGCAAATATATTTAATGGCCAAAAGACACTTAGCCACGTGCTCTTTGCAGATCTGAGAAAGCAATGGAATGCCGCTGGCAAATACTTTAAGGCTGCGCATAAATGTTTATGCGTTTGTTTTGATTTTGTTTTCAGTTTAACTAAAATGAGCTCATCGAAAATCAAAACAAAGTTCCATTCCATTCAGAAATCAAAGAATTTGATAATATTTTGTTACCTAGCCGGTTCAATGTGCACTCTGCGCTGATAACAATTTTTATTATGATAATTCTAATGCTCGAGATTATAAAATTGATGTCATAAAGCCGCTTGACTCATAATCCAAAATGATGCATATAATTTTAATTGAGTCAGTGAGTTATATTAGATCTAAACTCATAGAGCAGGAAACTGCAAAAAAGAAATTGATAAAAAGTTCCCCAAGTTTTCAAATTGCTTATCGATAACACTGGAATGCACCGAAAAATAAAAGCTGGATATAAATGGCATTAAATATGAGTTATTATATTATTTTAATTTCTAATTTTAATGCTTGAATTAATGTATTTACAATTATATATTATATAATGCTTTTCATAGTTTTCGCTGAGTTAAGCTCTTAATTCTGCTCAAATATTAACTTCATAATTTAATTTTTTTCCTAGTTTTTTCAGCTGAACTTTTAAAAGCTTGATAATAACGAAATTTGTAATCCAAATTTTAATTTTGTGTTTTTGGCATTTTCAGTGTTTTATAACAGCTAAGCTGCAGCAAATGGCATTTGCTATCTCTAGAAACTGTTCGTTCGCATTTGCATATCCGCAAAGTTATCTATAGAAGGCCACATTCTCTATTAAGGCAGCTCATATAGATATTTAAACTGCCTTAAGCTGCGTTTTAATAAGCAGTCAGTCACAGGACACACTCTGTGTAGACAGCGCTTCAAAACGTGCCACAAGCAAAATAATGTAAGATTTCATTAAAAAAAACACTAAAAAGAAAGAGAAAAAAAATAAACAAAAGGCAATGGAATCGCTGTCTCTCTCTATCTCTCTCTCTCTCCTGCTGCTGCTGCTGTTGCCTACCTTTGTTGTAAAAGTTATTTTGTTATTGCTATAAGGGTTTGTACTTATTGTTGTTATTGTGGTTGTCGCTGTTGTGCACGGCAAAGGGCAGCAGCTAAAGAAGAATAAGAAGAAGAGGAACAAGAACAACAACAGACAACATAAACAAAAGCTGCGCGTCACGTCACATCATTTCCTGCAGCCATTTTATGTCTTGCTTTTGATTTTCCCTGTTTCAGCACTGTGTCTTGTTCTGCAGCTGGTTCTGGTTCAGTTTGTCGATCTGGTTCAAATGATTGTTGTTTTTTTACGCATTTTAATGGCAATTAGACGTTGATTTTGAATGCTTTTGTTTTATTTTTGTCTTTGCGTTGTACCGCAATAATGCACACAACAGCAACAACAATAATAATAACCATAATAATAATAATAATAAGCATTCGCCCTGTGGTACTTTCATTTAACGACTCAGGTGCGCAATTCATGGCAGCCATATGTAAACATTGCTAGTGGCATTTATATTAAGGGTAACAATTAGCAAATGCTGAGAGCCATGTGGCATAGACTTTATATGCATGTTAATTAATGCGAATATTTATAATCTGCAGCTATGAAATCCTTTTAATTTTCCTAATTAAATTATGTTAACAGACTTCTTTTAATCTCAATTTGTTAGCATTTAAAAGAAAGTATTCCCATTTGGCACCCTTATTTAACTAAGTTTACTTTTCCATTTGATATTGAGAGAGTTACTTAACCCTTTGCTAGCAGCCCCATTCAAAAATCAATTAGAAACGGAAAATCTCTTTAATTCAGCCCCGACTGGCTTTGTGCGACCTAATAAAGAGTCGAAAAGCGCTTGAGGGAAAATCGCCGGGCGCTAATTGGACATCGAGTGGATTACTTTGCGTAGCTCATTTACCCATTCTGAAGCACCCAATTGGCAAGTCTCGACCTCTGCTGAGTAGTTGTCGACCAGCAGTACATGCGTATCTATTATCATCCGCTTCAGCTTTCTCCGAGCACAACAACAATGCATTGAAGAGCCTAGGCATGCGAATGAGAACATAAACATGAACTTGTGCCAGCTTTGCAATTTTGCTGAGTAAGTGTGGCTTGGGCTGCTTGTGGGCTTCATTACGCTTGATTTCTTTTGAACTTACACACACAAACACACACACAGCACACTTGCAGTAACATTAAAAGAGCGCTTAGTTTATGCTTCGTTAGCCAGCTTGGATGGCTGACACGGCTTCGTCCTGGCGTCAAAATGCTTTACCCTAGAGCCGGACATAAAAGTCATATGAATGCTGAGGCGCGTCATCAGTGAACAATGGAAGCTAGGAGCAGCTACTAAAAGGGGAGCGAGATAGTGGGCGTACAAAGGAAAGCCCAACTCTATAGCTGAAGCTGCAAAGTACATTTGACAGGCGGGCAGGCGGCTGACAGGCAAACAGGCGGGCTGCCGGCGACAGGATGCGGTCACAGGATGCGACTAGCTTGTCTACTGTGGTCTGCAGTCGACTGACCATCGACCGTCTGCATGACCGACACCTTTGTAAACAGCTACAGGACACGCACACACACACACAAACACACACATATACACAGACAGAGGCATACACATAAAGTGAATGGAGGTCCAGTGTAAACAAACCCGAGTCGCATAATGAACTGGCTTGAGCCTTGCAGCAAGCGTAACTCGCAAACCTGTTGAGGAGCCACCGACGGCTAAGCGAGCAACACTTTTTACACGTTCACTTGGTTTTATGCCATTTGCGAGCACATGAAGCGTCACTGGCAAGCGTTGTGCCACATGCTGTAAGCCATTTAAATGTTATCGTTTGCTGCCTGGCGGCCCCACAGTACGGCCTACTCCAGACCAGCCTCACCCATCTTAGTCCTCTCTGGTTGTTGTAACCGCAACCGCGGGGCAAACGGCAGCGCTCGCTTTGGTTTGAATAATTGACCAAAAAACGACGTCTGACCACAGCAAAGCAGCGGCCAAAAGGACAACAAAACAACAACAATTAGAAAGTTACGAACCGACAGTAATAGGCGCACTACTACCCTGTAAAAGCTAGCACTTACTTATGAGATATTGGGAGTACTCTAGGGATTAATGTTCTTAAAATATATTAAATTATGTATATAAAATCTATATTAAAGAAGCTTTTTACATTTACATTTACAAACTATAAAATCCATTTCAAATCTATATGATCTCTACAACCAGTCAGCTACTGGGTATGAATATACAAATTTTTGAAGCACAGCCGCAAGGGCTTAAGCGCTCTTCAGGCAACGCCAGCTTTGATTTAAATTCAATACAGTTTTTCTTATTTTTTTTTCTTTTTGACTATTTTCGGGATCGCTGAAAGCCCGAAATTTGTTTGCATAAATCATTGGCCCAGGATTGATTATGACAAAAGAAAACGACCGACAATCGATTGAAAATCCCCAGCACGTAGCTCATTTATTTATGTATTTCTTTTTTTCGTTCTGATATGCCACAAAGGTACCAAAATCCAGTCAAATACAAACACCCAAAATACAAATGACAGCACATTAGCCGCAGCGGATGTTGGCCTTTTCATGCCTGACTGCCCACTTGGCCAACAGAAAAAAAAAGAAATTTATGCACTTATATATACATACATATATATGTATATATATGTATTATATATATATGTATGTCTATAGGGTGAAGGAGCCGATATGGAGCCCCAGAGAGTTGACCAGCAGTCAGCATACAAATGTCAATAAATTCATATGAAGTTATCTCTTCCAGACAGCTTAATGCGCATTTTTATCGCCTAATCTAAAGTCAAATTTCTACACAGTTGAATTTCTCACAAATCAAATAATTCATAGCCAAAAATGCCGCACTTACCCCAATTCCCACAAGTGGCTTTCTGCTCGAGTTACATTCACTTTTAAAAGGGGGCTGCAAAAAAGAGCGTGAAAGGAATATTATTAAATTTAAATTCATATGGAGCCTATTTGTGGTTGAAATTGAAAGCTTTAACAATATTACTTGAATTACAATGAATCTTGTTTTTTTTTACAATATTTAAATCACACTTAAAAGTAAGCTTAAAATGATTAATTTTATTTCAATATTAAATTTTGTTATATTTTTTATAAGTTAACCCTTCTAATGCCTTCAAGCATTGATCTGTTTTGTCCACAAAATTTATACAGCAGACTTCGTCCAAGCTCCAGTTAAATGTAAATTTTTTAAACTACCCTTTCTGTTGTCCCTCAAACTTACCACATATTTATGCTCCATTTTATTCAAACTTTATAAATAGTATTTTTTTTTTAGAATTTTCAGTCTGAACTAAAGGCTTTCAGCCCAAAATCTGAACGGGTATCAAACACTTTGAGGCAAGGTCAAAACAACAATATGGTTGATTTTTATCTTATGGTTTTTTTGTTGCTGTTGGATAACTATAGGCTGGGTCACTTGGTGGGCGTGGTTGGCCACTTGGTTGTGATGGGAACGACCCAAATAAAGTCACATATGTTGACTGCTGACAGCATTTGATGAACCTAATAAACTCTGAGCGAAGTGCCACTCAGCTCAGCTCGGCTCAGCTTCAGCTACCAGCTACCAGCCAAGCCGAAAATGTTATATAAAATTGAAGTACCGAACAGATATTCGTGGCCCACAGCCGTTGCCGCTGGCATTGCCGTTGACGTTGCCATTGACGTTGGCAGCAATTCAAAAATATCTTTTATTGAATCTCGGTAACCCAAAGTCGAGTGCGAGCAAGTAACTCGTCAGACCAAGGCCAGAACTAGGGGCTTGCGGCTAAAGGCGGAGCAAACCATAAAAAAGATTAGCACAGGCCTCAGAGCAAGAGGTCAAAGTGTATGTGTGTGGGCGTATACACACATATATCTGAAGTATGCTCGGAGTGACAGCAGTCAATGACATTGAGCCACATCAAATACATTTACACACCCACATAACACACTCTCACACACACACACGAACTGCGACACATTCTTCGATAACTGGACATGACCAGAGAAATGTCTTTGCATCAGCTTGAAGCTTGCAAGTCTTTCCATTAAATTGCATTTTTATGTGTTTTTACATATCATAGCACATGCAATATATTGTATCTAGACTCACACTTACACAACCACACACACACACACACAGCCACCCACTCAACCCCAAATGCATTTCGGCGGCTGCATTATTTATAGTTTTTTATGTCATGGAATACGTGATTTCGCATAAATTGCATGCCCCACACTCAACGATGTGCAACCATCTCTCTGCTTTGCCCCTCCGAGTTTAGCGCACAGAAATTGCAAATTAAATGCTTTCTATGGAGGGGAAGGTTAACAGGGACAGCCGCTGGCATTGCAACGTGTATTTTCAATAATTGATGCCGCAACCAAATGCGAATAGATAAAACTCGCTTAAGCAAATGTTGGGTAGCGTGTCGAAAATAAAAACCGATAATATCAATTTGTTGGCGTGCATTCGACGTAGATCTGGATTAACCCTTCGACTGCAGATACATGATAAATGCAAATGGATTAAACATTACAACGCCAAAATAAAGATGACAATTTGAATGTTTAAATATATATAAATATATATGAAAGCTGATTGTCTAACCACTCTGACTGTCTGCCATTGAAATGTAGTGCGGTGAAATTATGCAGCTGCCAATTAAAACATTTTTAGCACAATGTGAACATGAATATAAACTGATAAATAAACAATTAGAGTACAGATTATGTTCTCTTCAAATCAAATCCGAGTAATCCATATATTTGTATATATTTTACGGTTTGATTAAATTGCAAAGTGCAGTGAAATATGCTTTGATATGCAACTATTACTATGAATACTTATCCCAACATTAGTTTTTACTATCGCAAAATCATTTTAATGCCATTGAAATTGTATGTAAAATTCTTGAACAACTCCCTGAGAGTCAGCTCAGCTCCACATGTATTCTGTATGCATTGTTTGCATTAAATTTACATAGTATTTCGGTATATAAGTCCGACTTTGTTCGGCTAAACCAGCGAGTTTCAGTCGTCTGTGGCGCAAATTGAATAATATATGGCAGCTCTAAGCGCATTGTACGCATTCCAGCAACGCGTTCAGCACATGGTGAACCATTCAGATGTTTGCTGGTCACAAATACACACACACACACACACACATTCTGTTTATAAACACATAAATTCTTGAGTAAATGTACTGTTAAGCCGTATTTTTCACACCGCCCAGCGACAAAGTGTGAATGGAATTGCGGTTGCTTACATATATACAAGTCTGTGGCTTAGCCAGAGACCGTGCAAATCGAATTTCAGGTACAGGGGCAGGAAGTTTTCTAACTATTGAGAGAGAAAAAAACATTAATGCAAACATTACGTAAGTTTAAATGGAGCCGACACCGCAAGGCGCAAGGCGCAAGGCGCAAGGAGGAGCAGGCGAACAACTGGAAAATTGTGCAAATAAAAGATATTGAATTTACCGGTAGATGGTCAATGGGTAGCTAATAAACAGCAAACAGACACGCAGCTCCAGCAGCAGGGAGAAGCAGCCCCACGAATATCGATTACGGCACACGCGACACTGGCATTCAGGCCAAAATGGAACACCAGTTACAAAGGCAGCAGCAGCAGCAGCAGCAGCAGCTCGCAAAATGTTCTTTTCAACTTAAGCCATAAAATTTGAAGCGAAGGCCAAGTTAAGAGGCGCCCCACATACAATATCAGCACTCAGCAGGTAGTCGGGCAGACAAGTGTGGAAAGGGCTTGGACTTGGACGTGGGGTGGCCAACACTTGAGCTGAAAGGTGGACACAACGAGGCTGTGCACCACTTAGTGTCCATGGGGCACAGCTGCAACTGCCGCCGCAGCTAAACATTCTATGCAAAAGTTCATTTCGGGGGCAACAGCTTTCTCTGTGGCTGCCACATGTGAACCTCTTAAAACGCTGTCAGATGGGGCAATATCAGCACCAGCAGCAGCAGGTACAACATGGGGCAACCACTATTAAGCGAACACTCTGTGGTATTTATATTACGTGTTCTTGTTGCACAGTGCCTAATTTGTAGCTGCCGTGTAAATTACATGCACAAGAGAGAGAAAACTCAGCTAAAACTAATTTTTAAGTTATACAAAATTGTAGAGCTGAGAGTGCTCGACTGTAGCTTACCCTATATGTACTCTAGAGAAGCTAATATGAGTCGAGTCGAGGCTTTTAACTGAGGTGAAGGAATATTTTAAAATTGAGATGAATGGGTATCGTCTTGAGTCTTTTGGATCTTCTTCTGTGGCAGAGTCTCTTTGCTAGTTCAGTGTTGCGTATCTACCACTCAACAGAAAGCTGTTCTTTGTGGTAAGTATTTTGTTTAGGTGACATTTTGATGCAATTCATTAAACTTGTATGCCATCTACTCTAATTAGGGCCAGTATACTAATTGGATCAAGCGAAGTTACTTCAAAATAATTCAATAATTCAAATAATTTCTTTAAATATTTATGATTCCCTTGAAATTGGTTTCGTGACCCACATCTGATTTTGTTTAACCAATCATTTGAATATATTTTTATTTATTTAATTCTAATAGTTTTTCGGCTAAATAAAAATAAATAAAAAGCTATAATACAAGCTTCAGAAACTATCGAAAATTTGTAAACACATTAGCGACCCGTTAGGGGGCAGTTAATGGTTTGTCTGCCTGGCTATTTCAAGTGATATATAATTATATTTATCTCAGCTATAAGAAATATCTAAAAATACTACGAATTTAGACTTAAGGAAGTACCAATTTCATTGAATAGACAAATTTTGTTAAGTTTGAAGTAAGTTTGATTTTTCTAGACGTTCATGCCAACTTTCAAAATAACTTTCATGAGTATTCTAGCGTATTGAAAATGCATAATGTGAAGTTAAGGAGACTTAGTCTAAGTAATGTTCTTTTCCCCAAAGTATATAATAAAAGTTTAGTTACGAATTTCCGTAATTGAGAACAATTTTCATCGTTGGGTTAACTTCAGTATATTTTGTAGCAAGCTCTCCTCCGATGGGGACTTGAGTTGGGCCACAGCCGTGCAGAGATGCCTGGCAACTAACTGCTTCTACACTTAGCTACACAAACATGCAGAAATACACATACACACAGACACAGAGAGAGAGAGAGAGAGAGAGAGAGAGAGAGAGATAGACACACTTACGCCCCTTCGCCTAGAGCTTTGACACGCATACGCTTAGTGCTTAGTCTTAACCCGGGGCTATCAAATCTTGTAGCTGACATTTATGTGTGTCTTGCTACGACTAGGACGATGGACGACGGCTGTTTTACTGCTCTAGCCAAGGACGTTACATACACTCACGCATTTATCCTACTGAATAAATGTGCAAATTCCCTTAGAGTCAGCTGCAAGTGTCCGTGTGTTGACATTGATTGCGAGTGCGTGTGTCTGACAGTTGTCGCAATGAGTTTAATACTCGTAATAGTGCGATTTTAATTGAATAATTTGCAATCGGGATCGCACCAGCTGTCAGCACATGCCACTGACCCACGCCCACACAGCATTGTCAGCAGCTCAGTCTGTCTCAGTCTGTCGGCAACTTGAACTGTCCAACTTGTGCACATGACAATACGATGTTTGTTTTTCCTGCCCTCCACATGGCATATCCCATGGCGACAGGATTTAGTAGCCTTATAATTGTCAATGGTCCATTAAGGCGCCATTCACTGTCCTCTGCCCAAGACTTTGCCTCCTGTGGTTGCGTCAATCACTTGACTTGACCCACAACAGTTTTCCTACTTGAGCTGAGATGAACACGTGACAACATGAGCTCAAATATTTATCGAAGAGATATTAGAGGCATATATTAAAGATTTTATTAAAAATATTTGAAATCTCTTTGATTAATACACATAATGAGGAGAAAGTAAAGCTTATAAACTCTGTAGGTTGCAAAACTTTCTCCACATCAATTTCCGCATAAGTTTTTTAATAAAATATTTATATTATTTATTATATATTTATAGGGTATATATTTATTAGGGTAACATATAATCCAATTGGGAGGCACAAATTTCATTACATCTCCTATCCATAGACATAAGCAACATGCTCGCTTTTTCAACTAAAGGCACATAATGAAAATCAATTGTTGTATCCACACATTTATCGTTATTTCTTTTTGTTGATTTATTTTCGGCAGAGCGGCACGCATACATTTCTATTTGCTGCGGTCGAGCGAAAGCTCAGTGTGAGCTCCCTTTATGATGGTCGTTTCAATTATTATGAATTTGTTATGTTGTGTTATGGGGTCTCGGCTTTAGGGCTGGCTACGCAGGTCCCTTGCATATCTTTTATTGATAGGATCTGCGAAGACACAGCACAAACAAAGCGGAAGTTTATGAAAGTTCAACGATGAACAGAGCACAACTGGGGTGTGTGTGGGTGTGTGCGATTGTGTGTAGCATATTTTCACGTATATGGAAAATCAATAAATTAATGTGTTTAATACGTATGACTTAATGATTCCATGTTACTTTCGTGTGACTGCTGCCAACGTGAATGTGACCCCTCGCTCTTTAAGTAGACATGGCGTTTGGGTATTTCAATTAAAATGCAAGATATATGTGATGTATGTTCAGCAAATATTTGCTTTGTGTCTGAGCTTTGCTGAACGTGTATGTATTATGGCCATAAATTAAATTAGATTTCAATTAATCCATGGCCTAACGAATGTACCGCAAATAAACAAAGGCATTAAATCACACAATATGTCCAGCCAAGAGGCAAACTCTTGAATTTTAAAGCCAGCTGCACTGGTGCCCCGGCTGCGATTTGACAAATAGCTGCAACAAAAGCAGATCACTAAGAAATTAATTTCTTGTGCTGGCGAAAAGTAATTGCAAGATGAAACAAAAGACAGAGCCTTGGCACACATAAAAGAGCTGCAAGACCTGGCCAGCAACTGAAGACCAACAAGCATAGTCTGGCTGACTGTAGACCACAACACGTTGCATGTTGTCTGAGGGGTTGGCTATGGCACAGTATGGCAAGAAATGTCACATGAACTATATGCATATATATATATATACTATATATATAAATGTGTGCAAGCATACAAGTAAATAAAAAAATAGAAAGATACAACGAGCGAACAAGAAATTGAAAACGGAAGGAAACACAAAACAAACAAGCGCATGACATGCAAAATACAGGCAAACAACAACGGCAAGAGCCAGCCAAAGGACGAGCATATGCCAAGTCCTGAGTCTTAGCAGCCTGAGACTCGTTGAGAAGCTCGAGAACTGAGAACTGTAAGCTGAAAATACGCTGATAAGCGAGGCGTACACACCGGAAGCAAAAAACCGAACTCACGAATAAAAACCGAAAACAAAAAATGTTAAAAAATACGTCAAGAAAAAGGTGAGTGAAATTATGTATAATGTAGATGACTGTAATATACCCTGAAAATATATCTCAAATTAATGATATTTCAGAGAAATTTACCTGCTAATGAAACTAATTAAACAAATTCTAAAGTTCATAAAAAAGTTAATTTAATAATAACTTTTAATATACTTTATTAACTCGAAAATTCAAATTCAATCATTTTTTTCTTATTAACTATATTATCTATATTTGTATATATTCTTATTAATATGTAAAAAATATATATATCTAGTTAATATACACATCAAAATATATATCTTATGGATCTGATCAAATCTTAAGCTTTCATAACAAATATCACATTTTATTTCAAGAAACAATATATTATTTTAAAATTCATTGCGCACCTGCATAAGGCAAAGCTCTATAAAGAAGTTGTTTAAAACTCTACAGCAGAAAGCTGACTTTTAAATTAATGTATGGCAACATTGTGAAAAATGGTGCACTTTTCAACTTACGTTGCAATTAGGGTCTTAATTTCTTCTAATGGCAGCAAATTGATGCGAACAGAAAACTGTGAAATAGTAACTGGCGAGTGGCGAGGGCGTGGGTTGAATGTCAGGTAAAAGGAAAAAACAAACGCTGTGGTACCGGGCAGGTAGAGGTGCTATGGTCTGGAGCCATTAGCACGCGCCAATTGATGTGAACTGCTCATAACAAGCAGCCAGGTTATGCCATGTCAGGCAGTGAGACAGGAGAACATATAAGGTAATGGCCCTAGGGGTTGAGCTGGAGGTTTCGCGGGTACCTGCAACGTGCTCTGACAGCGTGGGACAAAGACGGAAAATCAATAAAGCCCATTAAAATGCAAGCCAGCTAACCAACAACAACAACTAGAAGTAAAACAAAAAAAGTGCATTACTAAACGGCGGCTGCATTGAAGGCCCAAGGAATGTTAAGTTCAAGCTGCAAGGTTAGAGTGCAGCTGAAAGGACCTTTGCTGTGATGCGAATTGCGTGCAGGTTATGCCTAGGCATTGCTGTTGCACCCCTGCAGCCATTAAGCAACCGTAAATAAAATCCAAGGCGAAATTGGAGCTTGGTAAATTGTTGTTTAGTTTCCTAATCGATGCCAAAACACAACGCGTGCCGTTTAACAAGGTCGAGGACAAATCGTGCTCACCCAAAAAAAAAGGCGAATTTATGGCATGCCAAGAGGCGACAATGGCGGCGGTTTTATGCTTGAGCGGTTCAGTGGTGCCATACAGAACCACACACAGCCACAACCACACACATACACACACACACACAAACAAATGCAAATTTGATACTAAATTCGCTGAGATTTATGTGACAAGCGTTGGCAGCGCCCAAAACATTTGCAATCATGCCGCACAGCGTGTGTATGGCTGTGTGGGATATGTGAGCTGTGTGTGTGTGGGTGTATGTGTGGGTGTGCATGTGTACTTAATGGTGCTTGCACTGCCCACAAGTGCAGCTCCAGCTGTGTCGCATTGCTGGAGGTGCCACTGAGAGCGTCGCTCGCAATTTTCTCACAGCATCGCAAAATCCAATTAAAAGACTTTTAAATAAGACAAATTTCGCATGAAGAGGCTAAAAGCTTTTCTCCGAATGAAACTTTAAAGAAATACTGTGAATTTCATTAAAATAATAATTTTCATTGAAATGAGAATGTAAGACATTTTATATATTATATATTAGCTTATTTTTTAAATGAGTGTAAGTTCAAATTGGTATGTATTTTCTTTAAAATAAATAAAATATTTTTGTTTGAAGTTTAGTTAAACTTAATTATTTTTTGTATATCAAACACTTTATTAACTTACATTCAAGAAATATCTAAACACACTTAAACAACTGTTAGTCTGTATTAAAAAATAAAATACATATATACATTTACATATATATTTGTTGTTTGCACCAAATGCATACCCAAATAGTTAATTAAATATTTGTTTTACATCTGACTGAAATACCCATTTGTGTAATCCATCTATCATGCATGAGTAGAGAAGCATTTCATTTGCATATGTTACTAAATACGTGTACGTTGTATCACATAATAAATGGATAACAAATGTCGGCACATAGTTTCAGCTATCTCGACAGTTGTTCAAAAACAAGCGAAACATGCGCTCTGCTGCCTAAATTAATTGGGAAACGAAATGAACGCATAAATTCATTCATTTCTACATAATCAGCCTTTCTATGGCTACCACAATTAAAATTATTCTAGCCAACAAAGAGAGGCCACTAAATCAGACTTGTTTCTGTTGAAGAGAATAAATTCATAAATCAGTCTGATTTGCATGGCTAAATGCAGTTGGATGGAAATTAGAATATAATAAAAACGAGCTACGCTTAGTAGTCCATTAATTTGCTCTAATGCCCACTTAAGCTTTGAAATATTTCAAATTAAAACAGGAAAAATTATACTGTATCCAGCTCAAGAGAATTCCAGGTAAGATTAGTGTTTGTGTTTTTGAAGATAACAAAATACATTGGAATAATTATAGTAGCCCCCAGTTGTATGCCTATTTTATTGATAGATACAAGCTATAAAGTTTATGATGAGCTTATGAATAATATAGATTAAAGCGTTCATATATATTTAATAAAAGAGATATTTAGTCATATTATATTGGTACATTATAAAATCAATATAGTTTTTTTTAAATAAGCATCAAATACAATATTTCATTTGGAAAAACCCAACAAAATGTGAGACAACTAAAGATTTGGTCAAGTCCTTAACAGTGCTTGATAAGATTTGATAGTTGCATTTGACAGCTACTATATCAAAGTGCAAATCTAATGAGCAGAAAGTGCGTACAAAAATAGAAATATACTAGAATTTTAGACCATTTAATTGATTGATCTATTAGTGAGCAGTCTATCTATACGCAGCACGCGAAGGGCGGCCTTGAGTGAGCAGCACCTTTATCAGCAGTGCCTAGCGATAGTCGAAAATATCTTTAAAAATATATATATATAGATTACAGGTCATGTTCACAGTACGTCTAGGTCAGTAAAACTCTATTGGTAAGTAAATTGTATGAATATTCTCCGTTTACTACAGGTCACAATGAAAATATTTGGGAGGGCAAACACAAATGAATATTTATGTTAGTTTTATGAATTTGTGAATGTGTCAATGACTTGTAGACCCTGTTGCTGTGAGACAGGCTATGTTGATATTACGTATACGCGCTGTTGGTCGCCGGCAATAAATGTATAATTAAAGCGTCAAATAAATAATTAGGCTAAACATTCCCAAATGCCATTCTTAATAGCGTGCAGCAGGTCGTACTTTGGCACCTGCTACACGCATAAATATAAATACATATACATATATGTACAGTTGTAGGTATATATAAATATATATACATTTGGCCGATCAGTGTGGGATAACACATCAATTTACAGTCCAGATAGTCGCACACTAACAGCCAGTCATAAAATGTGTGTTTTGTTTTGGCACCAGAGGCCAAACAAATCACATGGCTATTAACTTTTTATTAACTAAATCTCAACCGTGGCACTTCAAGAGACCACACAAATGGTTCGTTTCATAATAAAAACTCGAACGAAAAAAAAAACACAAATAGCAAGAAAAGCGAAAAGAAACCTTTAACTTCTAATAGCGTAACGTAACGAAAGCAAAAGTGAAATAAGCTTATCAGTAACGTAATTAAGCAGTGATAAAAGTCACGAACACACACCCTCGCACACGCCCCCTCCGCCTCTAGAGCATGCACATCGTTGACCGGCAAACGGCGCCGAGCCAACTGATAAAAACAAGCTATGTCTGCGTGTATGCGTGCATATACTATGATATGCCCACACGGTAATATCAATTTAGATTTGAATTTAATTTATTTACACTGCCAAATATATATATTGTAGGAGGCGGCCAAATGTTTATTTAAGGCGGCGACTCAATGAATAAGTTTAAATGATTCAGTCATTCAGAAGGTGACCAAACAGAAACCGATCCAATCAATATTATTTCAGACGATACTTCGAGCGATAAAATTTGGAAAAAATATATAAATAAAATATTTGATTTTTGTAGAAATTTTAATGAAAGTAATGGCAGGTTATAAACAAAATGGTAATAGTGAGAGTAACCAGAGAGATAAAAAGAATTTTAAAAGTAATGATAGAAATTATATATATACTACTTCTATGTTAATAATTAAGTAAAAAGTAATTGTTAAGCATTGAATATAACTATGAGTAGCTATTAAAGCAGCCCTTACAACCAAGACAAACTTGCTTCTATTAAAGTAATTTTGGGTTGGTTTTAAAAGCATATGTATTATATTTTTGTACTTAGACTCAAAGCTGACCTACACCTGTAGTGACAAAACATAACACCTGCTGAAAGCATATAACTGTCAGTTTGAGTGTCTTCTGCTGCACTGCACAGCAAGTCAGCAGCTGCTGTGAAACGTAAGGTTACCGAAAGCACTGTCAACTGCATCTTAAAAACGGATTTCGAAGGAAAAATTGCAAATACACTTACAGAAAAAGACATATATATATATATATATATATATACATATATAAATCTATATATAAATCTAATTCTGGCAGCGCACACAATGAAGGAGCTAAGATAACGAAAAGAAAAACTGGAAAAAGCAGAAAAAGTTAAAAGCAACAGCAAACCAGTTGACAAAAGCTTAAGAGCTTATAACAAAAATATCAATTTGAAAAAGTTAAAAGTTTTCGCAGTTTGGCAAAGTGGCTCAAACTGCAAAACTGAAGCTGAAACTGAAACAGAAACTGAAACCTTTTAACTGTGTAATTTGAGCTGCAGCACATCGACTAAATGCCCAACCAAGAGCAAACAATGGACTCTGAAAATAGATAGAGTACATGATAGATCTAAGCTTAGAGCCTCGAAATTCATTGAACAATATTTGGACTTGGCTGACTATGCATAAATTGCTGCACTTATACAGCTGCACCTCATGAAATGTGTCGGATTGGTTGAGCTTCAGATGATATTACGTATACGTGACATAAGCCGAAAGCTATTGCAACTGAACCCATTTCGAACTAACTATTATTCGTGAACTCTAAATTGAACTGATAAAGTTATTGAACAGCTGCATTGCCTGCCATTGCTGGAGCTTAAGATTCTATTACGTATACGTGCCGTAAGCTAACAGCAATTTCAACTCAATTCCCCGCAACTGAAGGCAATGGCAACTACGCTTAAAGCAATATTTCCCATTCGCTGTCTAATGGATTTCGCACAAATTATTGAATTCAAATTCGAGCTCCACAATGTGCACTTCGTATGCAAAGTGCATGGGACAATGTCAATGCCAGTCGGAGGAGGCGTTTGCAACTGCAACGGCGACAGCAGCAATTGTTTGCCATGCAACAATTGTTTGGCCCTAATGGGCAGCTCTTGATTATTACGAGCTCGGATCCCCTGCGGGGGCATTCACATCGGTGTATACAAGTGGTCAGCAGCTGTAGAGCAGCAACAACAATTATGGCTAATCATAATAATAACGGTATAGCTTCTAATTGCTTGCTGCGTTTGATTAGCCCGTTGTTTGCATAGCAATAAATATTATTAATTAGTATTTGCAAAGCTGCCAGCAATGCAACCAGCTTGATATAGGAAATTAAAGTCTATCAATCATGACTTTAACTAAACCAGACTAAAGTGAAACTATGCCAAGCCAAATAGCAATGTATATAATACGGAAATGAGTTACTTTTCCCATATCTCTGCAGTATCAAGTGTTTGGAAAGAAGAGAAATACTACAAAGACTACTTAGTGGTTTCTAAAACACTTCAAAACTCTTTGAGCACACTTCAAGCTGAGCTGCCTTCAGTTCATGCTGGAACATATACGCAATATTTCTTAATTATGCATAAGAAAAGTGTTTTGACCAGCAACTAGTTTAATTAATAGGCAGCGCTGATTACGTTTCAATTAGCCACTGCCAACCAACTTTTGCAATAGGCCCGCAATTATACAATCAGTTGAAAGATGTGTACAATTAGTTGGAGTCCCGCCCTCGGCTATGTATGCAATTAGCGGGCTAACTGAAGCAGCGCCACTCGCGCCTGTCTGGCCAGACGTTCGCTTTGATTAATGGCAAGCAAGGAGCTGAGCCGCCTACACACACATCAACACCCAGCAACATACACCTGCGAACCTGCACAATGTATGGCCACTCAGGCAGAGAGGCGTACATTAAATGGCAGATACACGAACATCCATCCACCCACACACCCACACACACAACATACATAATGCACCCTTGAGACTTGGCCAAGCCAATAGAAGCCTGACAGAGCGCGTATCATAGATAAGTGCAGTCCGGGATACCAGAGCACTTAATTCCGACATGTTTTGCTTCGGTTGCGGTGTGGGCTAATGCCTAATCAAAACGTAGACAACACTCAGGGCCCAGAACAAGGAGCGAGCAAAGTTGGGCTTGTGTTCTACCAATTTGCAATTTAATTAATGAAAAGCCAAAACACTTGACCAACTCTCATAACTGCTTCAACAACAAGCCATTTAAAGGCTTATCAAATTGCATAAAGTCTCAGCACACTGAAGAAGAGCTAATGTGTCTGTTGTTGGCAGATAAGAAGAAGTACTCAAACTGAAACTGTAATCAATATATATAATATATACTTTAGGTGCATTAGAGCAACCTATTCAAATTGTTCGAATAATGCTCTTGTGTGATTCTGCTTGAGCGTAAGAAATTATATATTGTTAAAGTTGGAGTTACATTTTATAGCTCTTTGGAATGAAAATGCGGTATTAATCATCAGCAAAGCCAGCTGTGTAGATAGCTAGGTATATTGGGTACACTTAGCTTGCCAATTCTCTTACAAATAGCTAAACTTGAAGAATTGTCTAGACATTGACAGGTATTTAAAATAATAGATAAATTAATTACAGTAATTTCTTGGGATAGAACTCTGTCGCTCTCTTTCTCTCTCTCTCACGCCATTAGAAACTAGTTGGAAGCAATTAAATCAGTTCAGTTTCAAGTTTTGTTTGATGACTTTAATTACACATAATTAAACATAATTAATTGCGAATGCTCGGCCAAATGCTAACCGCAGCCTTTGGTCAGGCGCTGTGCGCTGTCAACATATGCAGAAAGAGTAAAATCGAGTTTAAAATGCAAAACTTTTAAAGCTGATTGCGCAGTACGGCTTGATAGAAACTTTAGCCAAACACTTAACTCTTTGCCAACAAATTGCCAGCGTGGGCCGCCCTTCAACCACAGCAGGCGATGCAGAACTTTGTCAGCTGCCAGGAGACTGATGATGAACAGCAGCACCAGCAGCACCAGCAGCAGCAGCAGCCATCAGAGCAACCGCAGAGAACAAGCGCTTAAATTCGCAATTATGGCATTTTAATACACTGACGAGACGTAATTGGCAATTCTCGAGCTGCTGCTGCTGCTGCTGCTACTGCTGGCAGTTGCCTTTTGCCTGTTGCTGGATTTCAAAAGTGAGGCAGGCCATCAATAATGTGTGTGTGTGGGTGGGAATGTGTCACATTGTTGCTAAAGGCGTATACGCAATATGAGAGAGCTTTCGTAGCCCAAGCCCAGAGCCTACGCTGCGTATAAGCAATGTGCGTGTGTGCTTGGCTCGGGTTTTTGAGATTGATAGCAGGATCAAATGGTATATCGCAGCATGTTAAGTGGAGTGTTTACGTATCCTTCTTCTATGTGTGTGTGTGTGTGTGTGTGAGTGTGTGTGGGTGCGTGCAGCGCTTTAATTATGCCCATTGCGGGTGTTGTCTTTAGGCCAAAAAGTTAGCCAAAAGAGCCACAGCCAGAGCCACATCAGCGCACACTCTCGCCAAGCTACGCGGGCGAAATAAAGCTTAATGGCAGGCATTAATTATGCACAAAATTAAGATATATTATGCACGCCGGAGTTTATTATGCCTCCGTATGAAGCACTGCAATTTGAATTAATCAATAAAAAATGTTGCTGCCACGCTTAATTAGTTTTTCATTAAGTGCACAAAAAGCAATTGTACTTTTTTTATTTTTAAAACATTCCACTCTATCAGTATAATATTTAATAAATAATACGGCATATTTTCAATAAGCGGATGCCACAACTGGCTCCTGCAGCTATCGCCTGTGCCGTCAACAAAGTCATTCTTTGTCTGTGCTTCGGCCGCACACGGCCTGCAGCTTTACTCAATTAACTTAATTTAATTTCATGCCAGAAAAATTGTTTTCTCTTGTCTCTTCAGGCGCTCAATGCATATACTATGTTATTTAATTTGTTTAATTTTAATTGATAATGAAAAGTTGTAAAAAGCAAATTAAAATTTAATTATTTGTTGGCTTAAAAAACAATTCCAACGATGCATTTCAAATTAATTCTTATGAAATTGCATCAGTTTAATTTGAATGAATATTTAATCATTGTCGAACTTCCATGAATTTGTTTAACTATTTTCGTAAGCAAGCTTAAGTCTGGCAAATATTAATAAATTTTAAAAATATTTCATTAGCATATTTTCATTTTAATAAGCACATAATGAAACGCATTTACCTTTCATGCTTTTCTTGTACGACTTGTAAAGCAGCTCAGGAATTTTGATTAACCCCAGCCCACGTTGCGGCTACTTGATATTGACGGCTCATTAATCCGCTTCTAATTAACTCGCTTTGCTATTTATAACAGAAGGTAAAGCAAAACTGAAATAATTGGCAGACAGGAATTCTGTTTTTTCTTTTAAGTTTGAGTAAGGAAAAAATTAATTTATTTAGTCAGATGAAAAGTGCATAAAGGCCTAATGAAATGATATGAAATTTATTGTTTGTGGCATCAACTGACAGTTGCATGAATTGCAATTCCAGTTAAATTGAAAATGTAGTAATAATATCATCTACATAATTAATAATTACTGGAGTATATAACTTTATAAATTTGCGCTATGCTTTGTGGCAAGTGCAGCCTTGCATCGCATTACGTTGTAGCTCACAAAGCAAACCGGAATATGGTATCAAGGACTTAGCTGAGGTTATGTTTGCAGGCAATCATTTTGGAATCTGTGTGCGATTTCTCATTAGCCGCGCCAACTAATTAACATAAGTAATTTGCTCTCCCGTTGTGCTATATACTATTTACTGTATTCCTCGCGCATCGCTAAATTGCGCCCAAGACGCACATTTTGAAATGGAGGCGCGACTTGGACGCCGCGGACACACAGATGCCGCAATTTTAAAGACTCAAAAACATGAAGCATGAAGCAGCAGCAACGCACAGTCACCTGCCAGACAGCTAATCACAGTCGGGTGGGACGGTGGTTCGCTCATTTATCTTTGCGCGCGAACAAACACAAAAAGCAAGCCGTAAATGACAAAGCACACGAAAAATGAAGGAAAAAACCACTGCAAATCCAAATGCAACTGACTGCGACGTACTCTGCTTGGCAGTTAACAGTTTCAATGTATGCTTAGAGTCTTAGAAGTTAACTACTAGAGCGAGTATGGGCGTGGCTGCGACACAATTGACTCGTGCGGATCAACATATGTTGCCTTTCTTGCCTGCAGATACGCTCTCAAGAAGGCGTATATACTCTATATACTCTAGCTGCAATAGCAGATACCAAAAGAACACAAACAAATATGCCCACTTTCAACTTGGCGAACACTGTATCTAAAGACGAAGACGACTGGCTTACATGATGGATATCCAATGGCATTAGTGGGCCATTGCAAGCTAAATGATATTTTGTAAATAATATAGCGAAGCTTGTGCTGGTAGCTGGCAGCGTCCGACGGCGACGACGGCGCAGTCGGCGTCGCAGTCGTTGATAGCGACCTGGGCGGAAATTAAATTTGGTCACGTTAATTGCCCCCGATTAGAGCATTTCGGTCATTATGATAAGCGCCGCTGCCAGTGTCTGGACATTGGCAATGACAATGAGTGGGCGAGTTTGCATGAGCCAGAGGCAGAGCCAGAGCCAAAGCATAAGTGCAGAGAGTGCGTGCGTGTGAATAGAAGTGTGTGACCTTTTCAATATTTGCCAGTTGAGGAGTTGGCATTTTGAAGCAATTTCGATATCTCGCTATTTTTCGCGCTAGCTTTTTTGTGATTAATTATTAATTAATTAGGAGCTTTTCGCCGGCTTAGTTGCGTACGTTTTATTTGGCAAATTTAAGGCTCGACACATTTGGCCACAGACACAGACAGAGGCAATGAGGCGTGCCCACGCTTCAATTCCACTTCCGTCACACTACATGCAATTGCTTTTGTTTCAGACATTTTTTTTGTCGCTTTCTTTGTCGGATTGTTCCTCGACAAAGCAAAACAATGCGACACTCAAACTGCGAGTCTGTGTGTGTGTGTGTGCACCTCTGTGAACTTTATTACGCATACGCCCCGTTGTCCTTTTACCTTTGTGATTGTCGTTTGTGTTGTGCGCGCGCTCAATTTACAATTGCCAAAGGGCTCATACCACCTGCTTCCCGTAGCGGCTGCCATTCACATGCGTTTTCTGAAATCAATTGATTTCACATGACATATGATATCACGGGCCAATGCAGCACCAATTCCCTTTAGAACAATGCCAGTTGTCAGCAAGCAAATTGAAATCTCATTCGATTGAGATCATGTCTGCATGCGAATTCCTTGATATTCATTTTATTTGCTTTATTTTTATCTTTTATTGAAATTAGTTTGAATTCAAGTGGATTCTATTAAACTTTGAGCTAAAAATAATATTACAATTTGTTTAAAAATAGAACAAAATTATTATTTAATTAGATTAGGTTAAGTTTATTTTGATATACATATGTATATAGTATTAATCTGGCCTACTATACATGTTGTTAAAAAATTCACATTATTTGTTACAAAAAAATTATGTTTTATAGTTTGATTCCGCAGATATTTAATTGTTAATATTTCAAATTTCTAGTCAACTAATTTAACTCGAAGTAAGATTACATTAAAAGCAAGATTTTCTACACCCATGAATATTTCTAGAGCTTTCGGTAATTATCTTGCCTGCTCAGCTGTAATGGAGTTTAAAAATGGCATTTAGCAAAATTGTCATTTGAGTGTCAATTTAAGGAGTGCTGGGCACTTGAGCGCACAAGTAACCACACACATAGCACACACATGTATTCAGACACAAAAAAAAGAGGTTTGATGCGAATGACAGGCACTCCTGGCTACAATAATCTGCACATCAGCTGCAATTAGTGTAAGTGCGCACATGAATTGGTGCTATATCTCTTGGCAACGTTCTTTTCACATTTCATGTTCAAGGCTCGCGTTGCTGTTGTTGCTGGCATCATTTCAGCGGAACAGCACTCGCTCATGCCACTGTCAGTCAGTCAGTCAGTCAGGCCGTTAGACAGACAGGTAGGCAGCCAGGCAGGCAGGTAGTAAGTGCGGCGCAGTTACCGCCATGTTGAGCTTTATTTGGTCAATTAAGTTTGTTGTTTTGCAGTTAAGTGTAAATTTACACACGCCCACACACACACACACTTGTTTGCTTAAGTATGCGTGCGTGAAATTTGTGGAACTTCAAAGATGCTCAAGTAGCGGCAGCCGCTGCTGCACTTGTTGAGGCAAACGATGCATTCCAAACGATCAACAATTGCTCAAATTGGCAGTTGATGAAAAGTGGAACTGTAATGATATTAATTTGTATCATATAGATACAATTGCCTGAATGTGCAGCCGAAAAAGTTGATCGAAAGCAAAAAATTTAAATGATATTAAAATGTATCTTTTAGATACATTTCCTACTGCCTAAATGATATTAAATTGTATCCATAGATAGAACTCATATTTTATATTGCAAATTAAAGTCTTTTTCATAGGGATAGAAGTGTGCTTAGCTCGCTGAGAGAATTACAGCACAGAAATTATAATTCCAGCAAGTTCTAGCTCATAGATACTCACATCAAATTGTATCTTCTATTGTAGTTACTTTATCATACTTCAAGTGCTCTGGGCTAACTGCAGTCTGAAAAGTAATCATTGCATCTCATAGATTCCCTTTTCAAATTGCATTTCATAAATACTTAGATATATATCGCAATCAAAAGCCATCACAGATATTAAACTTCATTTGAAGAGCTCTCACGCAACCAAGAGCCAGGCAGCACACAGAATCCAATACCATTAAATTGTTACTCTAAAATACTAGTAGCAAATTGTAGCTCATCGATACTTGAGCCCATTGAACTTGTCTTCAAGTGCTTTATGGCAGCCGTAGGAGCTGCAGCATGATAGCTGCGCTACCATCAATTTGTATCTTGGCGATTCCAATTTCAAATTGTATCTCACAGATATTTTGTCATAAAAATGCATTTTATGTCGCATTAAAAGACAATCACAAATGGCCTCAAGTGCATTGACTTAGCTGCGACATTATTAAAGAGCCGCATCAAGTGCTTTTCACAACTATAATTCAAGTTCTTTTCGCACTGCGATAAGCAAAAGAGGTGTTGACATTTTCCGAGCGTGAGCGCGCTCACATCTTAAGTTGTCAAACAATTTGTTTATGCACTTAGGCGACGATAACAAATGAATAGAAAAAAAATGTATGCGTATATATATTCTATTTATCAACAGTAAAAAAAATGCTGGCAGCGCTTAGCGCGCTGAACAAGCAAATCTTAATCTAATAGCAAAGAAAACAACTTACATTAGGTCAACGGCTGCTTGAGTAAGCCCTCAGCACTCAGCCCTCAGCCCTCGCTCGGCTGCTCTTCCGCTATTTTCCTGTTGCTCGTTTGCATAAATAGCTCAAAATGATTTTTAAACACTTTTCAAGAAACTTGGTGAGCAGGTGCCAAATGACGCGCTGTGCTTAACGCACAAATAATTTAGAGACAACAACAAAAATCACAAATCACTTGAAAAGCCTAGTATAAGCAAAGCAATTGTTATCTTTTAAGTTCATCAATAATAGAAGATTATGAATATATATTTACTATTTTCAGTTTAGTTTTTCATACATATACTAAAAACACTTTTCATATATTTGCTGGCCTGTTTTCTGGTTCAATTTCTTGGGGGCACTTTTCCATTAAATATATTTTTCTCAATTTCCACACAAATTTTTGAGCGCACCAACAACAACAATTACACTATTCAAAATATGCTTTTTATAGCGCACACTTTTTTGTTGTAGTTTTTTGTTTTGTTTTCAATAATTTCCGTGTCGAATTTTTTGGTTTGTTTTTTTACACTTTTATTCAATTTATGCCGCAATTGGAAAATTTTTGCTGTTTTTTTTTTTAATATTTTATTTATTTTTGTTTAGCTGTTGTTTTCGCATTTTTGGCTAACCGTTACGCGCAGCCCCCAAAAATATTTGAAAAGTCAGCGCGTGAAAATTGCGGACGCGTCGCTGTTCCCGTCCGCCTAAACACTTGTCGCTGCCCTGATGCGCCCACTTTGAAAGTTTAACTGTAAATTCGGAACAGACGCGAATGCCGAACGAGCTGCGAGCACCGAGCAGTGAACAGCGGCAGATAGCAGACGACGTCGGCAGCGAACAACAGGCGAGCAGCAGCCAAACGGCAAAGATGGGTAGCAGCAGAGGCGCCAGCACGTCACGTACCTGTGTGCGTGCGTAACAGCAGCAGTAGCAGCAGCAGCGCAACAGCAGCTCCAGCAACAGCCGCCTAACATTAACAGTCGCTGCTCACGCACACAGCTGCGCGCTGTTATCACATGCATTGTCGTCTGTGTAACAGTATCAGTGTGTCAGTGGGTCGTTCGGGCACCCACAACTGCTGTTAAGTCGAGTGAGCGTCAACTTCGTATTTTTCACTCTCACGCTGTCGCTCTCGTTCTCGAACTGCTAACGCATCGTATGCGCGCTCAGAGCGCCGGTTCGGCACATTTATCGCATGCGAGAAATGTAACGGCATGCGTCAAAGATAGGGACACATTCACTAACTCTGATGGCAAACGATATTAATAATGCATTTATATATTAATATTTTAACTAAAGGCGACGGATTGTGTTGACATTGTTTCTTTTTATAGCTGTTTAGTTATTTCTTATTTCCATGCTATTTCAAATATCGCGAAAACGTCGAGAGCCGTTACAAAAGACGAGCGCAGCAACTCTGTTAAGCAAAGGTAGTTAACAGAGAGATAGACAGAGACAGAGAGTTAACAGTATAGTTTACTTTTACTTCACAGCCAGTAGGAATTCAAATGAAACACTAGATTAAAAATTCATAAAACGAATGGGCGTCAAAGGATTGGCGAAAGAGCAACAATTAAACCCAAAAATAGGTTATCTTTATGTTAATGTGCAAATTAAATGTCAACTGTTTCGGCAAACAGCATTTTATGGCAGTCAGGTGAAGCTTGACTAAAACTTCATAAAGCTTTTTAATACGAAAACTTATTTAATAGTTTGCCAACTCGTGTTAAGTCAAGTAGCCCATATAACATGCAAAAAAAACTTTCACTATTCAATTATTTAAGAATCGTTAAATTTTGTTTGGCTATGTAGCCCATATGGATTTGCGCATAATAATAACCGATAATCAAAACAAAATAAATTAAAGATTTATAAGCTAAACATCAGCTGTCAGAGGGCAAGAGCTCATACATAAATCTTTTTGCTAAAGTACACACGCTCCATACTCAAATAAAATGCCCGGAATTATTATTATCTAAACAGAGGGGTAATTCATATGCCATCGCTCTAGAGCACTTGGAGAGCTGGCAGCGCATTCCTATATGGTATGCTGTATGGTACGGTATATACGGTGGGCTCGTGTAGGATGGGGTCTGAAGCGGTGGGTTTGGGTCTGTGTGTTGTATTTATTGAGTATTTTTCTTTTGTTTTTATTTGCGGCTTTTCAATTGCGGGAGGAAACATGAAAAGAAATATTTCCAATCAATTGGCGAACAGCAACTAATAAAAACTCATATGCGAACACCCCGAACACTTGGCCCTCGCTGAAGCGCTGCCGGCACTGAGGTACAATAGTAAAAAATAATAAAAAGAGCCAACGGAAAAATGTTGTTCATTCATTAAAAAGAAAATTCTCATTGAATAGACGAACGTTCAAAAATATACATTCATAGAGCAACCTATGGCCGCATGGCCAGACAGACTGCACTCCAAACACACACTGACACACACTTACACACACACACACATACCTGCAGACACACATCTATATTGTACAAATGTTTATTTGCAAAAAGAAAAATACTGACACTGCCACTGGAAACAAGAGCACTTGGTGCGATAAAATATGTTTTTTTAATGCAGCTTCGTGTTCAATGAAAGTGCCACAAGTAAAAATATGTATAAAACGAAAACAACAGCAAATTCAATTGGCAGTCGGCAGTGATAGACTGTTAAGATACTCCGCGAGTAAGCAAAATTATGTGATATTGATTTGCATCAGGAATCATTACCAGGAATCAGCATCAGAAACCATCATCAGGATTTATCATTTTATCTAGATTTAGGTAGTTTATTCATATATATATATAGATTCATATGTATATATATTAAAGAGTATCTTTGACTCTTCTACAGTCTGTCCAAAGCAATTTAATTTATTATTCTATTTCTTTATTTAGTATTTATTTGTTATGTATTTTAATCAGTCAGCCGCATAAACTTATCTTAATATTTCAATTGAAATTTATTTATTTTTCATTTAAAACACTGCATTGAAAAAGTTATAGTAATATTCAAATAAATTATTCTTTTTATTATATTGACGTTTAAAAATTCGTCTTTTTTACAATAATTAACATATTTTTTCCATTCACACAAGTCAGTAAAATTATATTAAAATATATTTTCGCAAACAGCTTTTCAGTTAAGCTTAAAGGCTACATGACAGGTGCAATTGTTAACAAGTAAATTTTAATTCAATTTAACATTTTTTCTATAATATAAATATGATATATTCATCACAATTAAATCATGTAATTCAACACATCGAGCTCATCAAACTATGTAGCAAACTCTGAGTATTGGTGAACAATATTTGGTTGCCTTCACACAGATGACATTTACGAAAGCCGTCGCCGCAGTCAATGATGGACTTAATCAACTTCTATCACAGTACGGTCCATAATCCTAATCAGAATCATAGCATTATGTAGATGTGTGCTGTGGCACTTGTGGCTTTTACGAGTCGCTCGGAGCGGAGCGAGGCGACGATTCAATTAGCAGATACGTCAAACAGAAATGCACATTGTGGCGAGGAGGCTGCAGGGCGCATACAAACTTTTTTATGATGTCAGAAGGTTGTCAGTTCAGTTGGCGCAATGGCAATGGCAATGCCAATGCCAATGGCAATAGAAATGGTAATGGAAATGGCCAATAGCCAAAATGACATATTGTACGCTTACCAAAGGCGATCAAATTGTGAGCACCGCCCATGACGATGAATGGCCAATTTGCACGTCGCTTATGAATTGGCTGCCTGAGAAAATAAGCGATTATTCACGTACAGTAGATACTGCAAATGTGCAATGCGGATTTGATTTTACGAGCTGCGAGAACTTAACTGAGCTGTAAAAAGAAAGTTTCGTTTAGTTATGCATTTGCTAGAAACTTTGTTTGTTTGTGCTGCAGTTAAGTTGTCTCTTTATAGGTTTCACTGTATCATTTGGCATACTAAGAATACGTTATTCTATTACCTTATATATATACTATATATAATCTGTACACCTGCTTAGACCACAAGTTTGGTATGCTGGTAATTCCCTGCTCAAGCATAAAGTTTTAACCCTTCCGCACATAAATACTTATATATATTTATACATATATGACACACACACACATATTACGGTGTAAAATTTTGTCAATATTTCAACTTTTTATATTAATTTTCTTGCCAAGAAGAACTCCTTTTTAATACCTTTGTCCCGCAGGAAATTCAAATAAATGCAGCCCGAAATGGCCGACAGGATTGTCGCGCCGTGCCAGAACAAAACTGTTGCCCAAGTCAACTGGAAACAATCATAAATAAATAAAATATGCGTGTGCTTATATAATGCTAACATATATAGATATATATATATATATATATATATATATATATATATATATATATATATACTGTATTCCTTAAGCAAACAGCACAAACAGCAACAGCAACGTAAACGTGGGCGTGGCATTGGCAGCTATACAGAATTGAATTTGATTTATGATAAATTCACAATGATTTATGCCCTTTGAGCGTACATTTTTTCACGGTGTCCAAACTCTAAGCCGATCAAAGGGGCGACCGCAAAAAAAATAACGAAAAAATCGCATTTCGCATTTCGCATTATTCCATTTTGATACACTGCCAGCAAAAGCAAACGAAGTATATATATTTTTGTATAGCTTTCTCTCTTGGAAGCATTTATGTCAACATTTTCAATCTCTTATCACTTTAAATAGAGTATTATGCAGTCAGTTCCACACGACTTACACATTTTTCTACCTTTTTTCATTTGGTTAAAATACGTTCGACTTGTATCAAAACGGAGTGTATTTAATTTGATGTCGATTCCTTCTTGCTCCTGCCGCTGTCCCTGCCACGCCTTATCGTCAGGCACAAATTGCCTGCGTCAGAAGCTTAAAAATCTGTTGCCTACTTTTGTGGATGCCATTTGCTGTTCTCTTGATTTGCCCCGACTCGCCTTAGAGCATTTCTTTTATTTGGGTTTCATTTGTGTGGGAAAATATGAGAGAATAAAAACCCTTTTATGCATATTTTTACACCCAAGTAACTCAGTGCTGAAAATAACCAAAATATGCTCCTTGTTGAGCTAGTTTCAATAAATTCCGCATTGATAAGCTGCCAAATTGCAAGCATAATCGATGAAAATTGACAGACAGATTTGTTTTGCTAAAGTTTGGCATATCCTTGGCCTGGAAAATAACTGGCGAGTTAAGTAAGGAATTACTTCAAGCATTTTTCAATATAAATAACTTGTGCTTTTTATTTAAGTGGATAAAATTCAAATTTCAAATTTCTAAAATTATTTATATTTAATCTGCTCTAAATGTTGAACTATTTCTTATATGTCGTAAGTTGCGAAATGTTAATTTGATTTAAAAATATATATAATTTCCATATTCTCTGCTCTCACTAACCATTCCAGTGCTGTCAGACATTTACACTCAAGTAAACATCAATAACAGTCTGTTAGACGCGATGTTAATTGATTTGACACTTGTTGACAGCTGCTGCGGTTAACTTATAATCCTCTCAGAATAGAGCTCATAAATATGATAACCTTATTAAGCCGCTGCTCTGATTATAAACGCAATAAGGATTAACTCTCACTGTAGACTAAGCAAATCAAAGTTTTTAGCTATCACAGCAGCCCGCAGCTTAAGCCCAAAAGTAAAACAAAACAACAATTTAATTAACTTTGGCTATTCGCTTGCCTTAACCAGCGACTGTTTAATTAAGTACCCAAAAATGTGTGAGTTACTCACACTTACACTCACACACACACACACACACACACACCAACACATGTGCCTTTAAAATAATCCGCATAGAAATAGCCTCAATCGAAGGCTTAAAATAAATGTGGCACATTTGCTGACGCGTCACACATAAAATCGCATCTAATTCAATTGAAACGAGCTGGCCACGCCTCCTATTTCGATTTATTTTGTGTTTTCTGCTGTTTCTGCGCGCCTTTTTTGTAAATCCATGGCCTCTTTCATATAGCCAAGCTGTCAATGTTAATTGATGCGCAGCGACGAATGAAAATAAGTAGAGAGAAGTCCTATAAAAGCAGCCCAAAGGCTGGCAGCTATAAAAACACGTTACGTATACGCGCCGTGTGGCGCCGCCTCGTGGCGCCCGGTGACAGCGTCAAAATAAAACTTTATAGCTAATTTATTTGATTAAATTTCACGCAACGAGCTGCGACTTTTTACCCCCAGCAAATGTCGAAATGTTGAAATGTTTTGCTGTCTTGATTGCTGCAAATTGATAAGAAAAACAGACAGCAACTACAAATGGACGAAAGGGACTGACAGGCGGACAGATGGACTATGGGACAGAGAGACAGCGGGACCGAGGGACAGTT
This sequence comes from Drosophila leonis, assembly GCA_035045365.1. NCBI lineage: Eukaryota > Metazoa > Arthropoda > Insecta > Diptera > Drosophilidae > Drosophila > Drosophila leonis. The sequence goes on along the minus strand of JAWNPC010000338.1, from coordinate 3,450,359 downwards.
GAGTGACAGCGGAGCCTGCGTGCAGATCAAAGGAAAGTTTTGGCATGGTTTTCACACACCTACCAATTTAAGTAATTCCAAACCAAATGTGTCAACTCACGTCAATTCAATTAAACAAATGCGACGCAAAAGCTGAAAAGTAAAGGTAACAGCCACGCGGCGTATGCGTAATGTGAAGCAGACGCCTTCTGTCAGCGCTCAATAGTATGCAAAGCAAACGTGACAGTTGCCAATAAAATGAGAGCAGTGAAAATGTTGCATTCGCAGTAACTCGATCCACGCTATACTCTGTTTGCAGTGTACTAAAAGCAAATTACAGTTCTACAAAGGAAATCTACCCTAAAGCATATACTCTAGCTTTCTCAGAGTGTACAGGGTATTGAGCGAAGCAGACAGTCTGAAATGCGATATGCAAATGTCAAATGCGCATTTAGCATACAAAAAAGTTGGCGATGAATGAAAGTGGAGAAATTGCATAAATAGCACGCATAAAAAATAAGTTAAAACTGCCAAATGTAAAATCGTATTAACAAACACACACACACACACACACACCGACACAAATACAGATATAAATACACGCACGCACACACATGCGACAAAGCTGCAAAGTAAAGACAATTAAAGCAGGCAGTGAAAGTGGGTGTAATGTGCAGACTCCAGGTAGCAAAGCGTTCAGCATTTTCGCACCCAAGACTGAGGCACTTAGACATTCATCTGGTTGGGCTTGGGACTGGTCTGTGTCTGGAGTGCTCTCACAGATGAAATAGCTTGAATTTGAATGCCGCCTTTTATGCGCTTTTCGCAGCACGCTCTTTGCTTCTGCTCGCTCATTCGGCAGCCATAAAAAACTTTCGAGTTGAGTTAAAGTTGAAGCCGCAACGGTTTGCTGCCACCGTTTGTGGCACGTGGCTGTTGCCACGTATCTAGTTAGCCGCGCTGCACAAGTTAATTTACGGCCTTAAAGCGCACAAAAAGAAAAGGCAACAATCTGTGGGCGCACATCCTGCCCACTCCCACAGTCGTCACGGCAAAGCAAAATAAATAAAAAGCAAGAAACAAAAACGAAAAAAATGAGAGAAATATGCGCAAATTGAATAAAAAACATTCATAACCGCAATCGCCAGTGGCTGAAACGCAGAAAATTGCGACACTACTCCAAATATAAGAACCAGAGAAATATTGTTAGTAAATATTGAGTGCGGCCAGGCCGAAGTGCCTGATGCGCTACACAAGTTCATGCGAGGAGCTTAATACTTAATCAATAAATAGTTTGATAGCTAATAAAAATTGACTTTCGATTTGCATTTTATGAATTTTATGCTTAAAGTTGAATCATAAAGTTTTCGAAAGACACGTTTTAGAAAGAATATTATATGCCCTGCCTGCAAATCGAAACGAATGCAAATCGCGTGCACAAATCCCACCAAAAGCCAATAGAAAAGCTGCATGAGAGCGGCTCAACGCACCAACTAATCAATACTCTTAATGCTTAACAGATTGTTTGGAGTACAAAAAGATAAATCTACAATAGAGAATGTATATACTAATGTATTGTATATATATATAGTAAAATTTTCATTTATTAATAACCTTTTTTTTAAAGCTTTTTTTAAATGTGTTTTAAAAATATTTGCTAAATTTGTATATCGTTTTAAGAAGAATAAAACAGAGTTTAATGGAAATAATTGTAGGACTATAGCTCGAATGATATAGAAAAAATTCAACGTAAACGGGGAACGTGAAGGGTGCGCTATCCTACTAAATAACACGGGCAGTGCAGTGAAATAATTAATTAATTAATTTTTAAAAAACAAGGCACATTTTTAATTTTAGTTACTCCTTAAATTTTATTTTTTTTAGCATTTAAATCTGATGAAATAACTATATAATCAAGCCTTCCTTACTTCGCTTTCTTTTGCATATGCATTAAATTTGATCGCCCAGCGCATATGCCCAAGTCAAGCAATTTGCCAGCATAGTGCATACAAAATACATATTCAAGCTATAAAAAACTGTAACTAAACAGCAAAGAAAAACGCAAACCAGCGGCCGCAGCAGCAGCGGCAGCAACAGCCGTATAGTGATTGAATTTTCACGCATCAATGGCCAAAGCAAATACAACAACAACAGCAACAGCCAAAGCGACAACAACAACATCAATAAGAGCAAAAAGCCATAATGATAGACCATAAAACGAGCCAGCGAAATTCCAGCAAATATTATGAAATTGGTTCTTGCTTCTTCACAGAATCGACATGGCATCAATTCAGTTGCCACTTAGGCGCGACGATTTTGCAGCTTCGCCAAAAAGTATGCTTTAATTTTTTACTTCAATTGGAAATCACTTTAAGAACTGTGCCAAGACCATTTCAAAAAGGTGAATGCGAAGCAGAGCAAAATATATATAGGCTTAGGAGTGAGAGTTTACGTTTATAGAGCTTCTTTAAAGCCAAATTAAATTGTAAAATATTTTCTATTTTTGCCTCTGAATAATATTCTCATTTTATATATCTTTGATTAATATAATTTATTAGAATAAAATGTGGAAATATTTTCATATTGAAGACAAGGCTTACAGGGTATAGAAAGCAACCACAACTGACTGCCCTACGCTCAACTTATGCTCAAAGTATCGTGTAGTTTACGCCAAACACAGATCAATATTGTATTGGTCATCTTTCAGGAAGACACTCAAAAGTCAGCTAGCTGCTGCCTATCGTGTCATGCTGAGTTGGCAATTTACAGCTTTAATGAGCAAGTTAATTAGCCAGTTGGCAGCAAATGCAAATTGTATACTGTTTGCCTCTATCCTTAGGTCCTGTGTGCCAAATTGCGTGCTATTCGTTTGAGCGCCAGCAGGCGGCTGTGTTCAATATCTTAAATGATGCCATGCCATGCTCCAAATGCTCTGGCAATCAAATGCAAAGAGACGGACATTTTATTGAATTGGCCAGCGAGCAACATGTCGTATACGTCATTTGAACAAATGACAGACTAAGGATACACGCTGCGGCTACATGATTTTCCTTTCAAATATCGAACGTTGTGAAAAAAGAAGCAAAACAAAAAAAAAAAAAACAAACCAAGCCCGAAAGCCAAATGGGACGCCATTCAAACAGAGCTGCAAATCATGAAAAATGACTCATTCGGCAGCTGGCCACATGATGCCAGAACACGGCACACACACACACACACACACATACACACACACACACACGTAACAAGACTAACAGACTATACATGAACACATGTGTGTATGTGTGGGGGTATTTTCAACTATACTAGAAGAAAATTCCAAGCGCATTGCACAAAATGAAATTGCACAATTTTATTTTTCTGAACTGTAAGGCTAACACAATTGGCTTAGTTAGGTTGCGTATTCAGCTTATTAGCCTGTTTCTAAATTGGCTAACAATAAAACAGAATTGACTAGGTAAAAGTTAAAGGCTAAAATGCTTTTACTTGGAATATATAAGACATGGAAAAGCTTTGAGAGTGCTTAACCAAAAACTTGTATCAGCTGTCAAGAATCAATATATCCTTATATAAATAATCTGGCTTGGCACACAGTTGTACGTAAGTTAAGTTTTCATGGAGTATTTTTCCTTCTTTATTTTGCTCCCCAAAGCCATTAGTTATCTTTAAAATTATTAATTAACATTAGCAATACATTGTAATAATATAAACAGTGATATAAATGAAATGTAATGAAATATATACATAATTTTATATCAAAGATAAATGCTGCCAGAGACTCACATTTAGTCCTCCGCTCTCTCTATTCCATGTAACTGCTATTATCAGGCGGAAGTTGTCGTTTGTAATTAATCTTCATAAAATGCATTAGCATGTATATTGAACGGTCAGAGAGGAAATGAAAAAAGTGCAAAAGCGCATTAAAATGCAGCAGAGAAGAGGCACAAAGAGGGCGGCCTTAATGCCGTTCATAATCAATATTAATTAAAGCAACTCACAGGATGTGAAGCATAATTACAAAAAGTGTGCAGCCGAAGGCGGCGGTAAATGTCAAACAAATTGAAAATAGTTTACAAAATGGTGCACGTTCAGTGGCAATAAAATGCCGTGTTAATATTTGCATGCAAATGCGTTCAAAATCAATATTGCGTATGCGTGCCGTCGCCTACGCAAATACAGAGAGATAGAGCAATACTTAGAGTCGAGCCCTTTGGGCTGACAAGTGACAAACAGGATACGAAGTAAGCCACTTCCAAGCTCTTGTTTGCCTGGACTGGCTGTAAAATTTGATTACTTTGTGGTCGGCACGAACTGTATTTGCCCGGAGGGCGTCACAGGTGAAATCAATTGTATGCAGCAGTCAAGTTGCGATAGATTTGAGGCATGTCTCTATTTGTGTGTGTGTGTGTGTGTGTATGTGAGTGTTCTTGGTTATTTATGTATTGCGCTTTTACTTTCAGCAAGGCTGTTATGCATGCAAACAAAACAAAGCGCTGGCAGCTCAACAGCTTAGATATATTCAAATTGCATTTGTATGTCCTCTTTCAATATTTAACAACTGCATATTCAATAAGTTCCCTTTGAATCAAGCAGCTCTAGGATAAAGTCCAAATCACACTCTCTCATTCTCTCATTCTCTATGTCTTTCTGTCTGCTGAAGCTAATTAAATATTTGCAAAATGTTGTTTGCTTGCCTAGTGAGCCCAAATTTGGGGTTTTGTCTATACACATACAAGCTTGTTGTTAATTAAGTATACGCAGCGAGGCCTGGGCATGCCAATTTTCAGGCAATTCGTGTGTAGTTTTTGCTGACTTTGCATAAATTGCCAGCAGCCTTGGCTTTTTGCCTTTGCTTTAATGTCGTTGTTGTTGGCCATCAAAATATTTCCAACTAAAGGCCAGTTAACGAAATGGCCCAAATGAGTTGAGAGCATATGTAAATACCATTCGAAAGTATTTTCTTGCCTTTTTATTTTGAAAACATCACATGGGATTGCTTTTAAATAAAGTCTGTTTGTGACTAGCAGACACCGTGTACTCAGTTTCAATAGAAGAATTTAGACATTTCTAAATATATTTGTTACTTAAAATTTTTCCAAGCAAATTCTATACATTTGCATGCCTTGTCTCTATATTTATTCATTTATTTTAGTTTCATTCATTTTTTTCTGAATTTACATTTCATACAACCTCCCCTTAGATACTTTCTAGAGAGCACAAAATTCTAGTTCAGCCTGTGTAAATAAATGTAATAAATTGGACCTTAATTTGGGCAGTCCTTTTCAAATTTAAGGCAAAGGAATTTTATTTTATAGTAAGCAGCTTATAAAAGAACGCAAGAATATGTATATGGAAGCAGAAAAATAAAAAAGAAAACTTTGAGAACTGAGATCCTCTTAATTAATAACATTTCATGAGCAACTTTCTAAAGCAATCACGCATCAAATATGAATAGATCTGTAATGAAAAGTGTCCGTAAAACTCATTAACGCCATGAATATTGTATTAAATTATTTGGATACAACAATTGCTGGCTACTACAGAGAAAGAAATCTTTGTTACCTCAACCCCAAAAACACTTTCTCTTTAGCTGTGAGAAATTACTGCGCTAGCACAAAAACTTTCGCCACTTTGAAAGTCAGCTGTCGAAGCAAAGGGCTGCCAGGCGCCCTTCCCCATTGCATTATCTACTGTCGGTTTCAGTCGACAGCTTCTAATTAATCTTCAAAGTATTTATAACTTTTGTTTGTAGTTGTTGGCGCTGCTTTTGAATTGAAAACAACTGTAAATAATTAATGCAACATTATACTCAATTACCGAACAACTTGCATATAAATCTCAACGGAGCTTTTGCCACCAAAAAGCCAGCCGCACTCAACAGCAGGCGAAAGGAGAAAACCAAAAAGCGAAATCCCAAAATCAAAAACTTTCGCAACTAACAGATGTTCAAGGAACTTCTGCAAGTTCGGCATGAAGAGAAGAGGGCAGCAAGAGATTTCCAACAGTGCTGGTCAAAAGTCAGACTACAAGTGGCACAAATGTGACTGGACAAACTGCTAGTTATGCGGCTTTGGCTTGGCCTTAAAAATGCATTAAAGTGAATTTTGAAGAATTTAATTTATGCATTTGCTGAAAGTGTGTTTGCTGATATTTGGGTCAAGCGATGCTTGTTCTCATTTGAGGGGTTTGCAGTTTGGTATGTGGACAGCCACAGCTTATGATTACATTAAAATTGGGCTTAAGAGCTAGAGATGAAATTTGAAATTTTACTACACAGTTTTGTAATGCAGCCAACTGCGCTCTTCACGTTGGAAATGCAACAGGAATCTTAAGCAGGCTTCATACGAATTACATTTATTGAAAATACACATATTGTTCAGTTTGCTTAGCTTAGATTGAGAATTGGCCATTGCCTTATTGTTATTTTTTATCAGTAGATGAAATGATTTTTCTTCATTTTCTATACTCTTTAAGTTCTATCAAGATATGAAAACTATTTATATAATTTAAAAATTTTCAAATATATTTAAAGCAAAAGAAACACAGTATACTTTCTTTTTCCATTTATGAGCTCTATAAAAAGTGCTGAGAAAATTATAATCGTTTCAAGTTTCTCTATGTTTCATATTAAATTATATTGACTTTATTATTATTCAGGATACAACAGCAAAGCCAGCCAAATAAGTCAAGAAAGTATACACTGTTACACTATGTATGGTTTTTTATGAGCATAACCATCAAAATACTCCGAAGTCAAACTCCACCTGAGGCAGCAAATGCAGTATATGCAAAATTGTAATCGCCAGACAGGGACAAATGCAATGTTTTAAGTTACAATCAGCTTCAGCTGGGCAATAAACAACAATTTGCTTTATGGCAACTAATCAAAATAATGCAGCAGCAACTGTAACAGCAACAGCAACAGCAGCAGCAGCAGCCACGGCAGCCGCAACGAAAGTTACCAGAAACCACAACTATTTACCAACAACAACAAAATGAGGGGGAGTTGGAACTGTAGCAACTATGCAGCTCATTCGATGCGACATTGTATAAACAACAATTTGAGCGGATATTAAAAACAATGTTGCCATCGCGAGAATTCTTGTTAGCCAGGAAGGGAGCAGGATAAGACGAGGCGCGAGGCAAACGCAAGCTCCATGTTGGAGGCTGCATCAAATTTCAAAACGTGTTTTGTCATTTCCATTCGCCGCACACTTTTTGTATTCGTATAGCGTTGTTATTGTTTGACGGCTGCTTCTGCTGCTGCTGCTGCGACGACTACTACATCTTGTTCCATTGAGCGGCAACCGGATATCCGCTTGTCGCGTTTATCAACAGTGGGCCACATTGACGCGCTTGTTTCGCCACTTCACTGACTATTTCAATGGCAGTTGAGAGAGTCTTCTCATTTAGTGAATGCATATGTTACGCAGAGGAAAAGATGCAAAGAAAATATATATATTTTTATATTATTATGTCAGATCAGTTTTAACAGCAGAATGACTCTCTCTTGGTTTTAAAGCTGTCTTAAATAAACTTAAATAAGTCTTGATTTATATAGTAGACAGTATATATTTAATTTAAAATGAACTGGCTAACACATATCAGCCATAAAGACTATCTCTGTATTCTATATTTCCCAGACTAAGTTTACTTTTCATCTTCTTTAAAAATCTGATGCAAAAAAAAAAAAATACTTCCGCAAGTGTATTCACTGTTCGCTGTGCCGTTCATTAACACTCTTTCTTATTAAGTGTTATAATGTGCCCAGCTTACAATTAGCTTCTTGAAGTCTGACTATTGTCTCAAAAGCTGTGACAGCTGTGCCTTTGCTATATTTAAATCGATTTAAAGCTAATTAAAAATAAACTTCAATAAAGACAATAAAAACTTGAATAAATACAACAATTCTCGAAACACATTTCAAATTGAAAGTAAACAGCTTTTAAGTCTGCATTCTATACGCCTTGGGTTAGAGAAATAAAACTACATGACTAATATAACTTGACTGGTAAAGTTAATTATAAAATATATACCAAAAAGCGAAGTCTTCTGCATATTACATACCCAATTATGAGGAAATTCTCCATACAGAAACTATTAATTTATATCAAAAATTAATTTGCTCAACAACAATTAAATTCAATATTCTTTAAACACTGCGCCTTCTGGCCTATTCATAGACAATTTACAATTAATTTACCGCCCAGAGAGCAGAAAATGTTGTGTTAATTGATGCTGTCGACAGTGTTGAGTCAGTGCACTTTGAGGTCTCGTAAGAAGACCGCATCAATTGTTGGCCAATTAGTTCGTCTGAGCATACAGGCACATTGACATCGTAGACTGGTTCAATGGCTGTGTTAATTACGGGCATTTGATTAAAATTTAACACTTGGTCAAATGCCGCATACAAACTGTAATTGATACAAAGGCTTTTCAGGTGCTGTGGATCAGGTAATTGGCACGTGTTATCGAAGCAAATCAGGCGTAAGTCTGTTGCCTGGCACCCAAAAGAGCTGTCAACGGTTCTAAAGTGTTGCCCCCACACTTGCTCCTTGCGGCACGCTTTGTAACGCTGTCAAAAGGCGAAACGTCAACGTTTGTCTATTATTAGAAGCGAAACAATTTGTGCCACAGACACCATAAAAGGCATATAGCAAAACACCAAAAGGGGGATTGAGATTGGTCTGGAGGCTGTCATAAGCACGTTTAATGCGCTTTTCAGTGTATGTGTGTATGTGTGTGTGTGAGTGTGAGTGTGTGTGAGTATGAGTGTGAGTGTATTTGTGTTTGCTTGAATGGGAGCATTGCTTAATCAACTTACGACTAAACAAAAGCACATATAAATTATTTAATTAATCCCTTTTGGGTTTATTGGGCGCACACACTTTCACAAGCACACTCACACACACGCTAAAACACACACACATGTATATGTGTTTGCGCGCTGTGCGTGCTGGCAATCAATGTCATAAGCGTAGGTGTGAAAATGGCTGCCTTGATTGCGTTTTCGCATGAGTTTCGCTTTGGCGCAAAAGGCGCAAACGAAGAATTTGTTGCCTACTTTTTGGGGCCGCATTCAATTTGCAATTAAATACAAATTGATATTTGATTGAGCTGCTCCCAGACGCACACTTAACATAGATTCATTTTATCTTGGAACAGTCTGTTATAATCTGTGCCATAGCGATTTATGGAAAAGGTGTTAAGGGCATGGCACAGCAGCTATTGTGAATGACTAAGGGGCTTACCTTCGAGAGTGAGCAAATAATATATTTTTGCAGATTTCATTTTACTCAAAACATATTTCTCCCAAAGCTGGATTAACAAAAATATGGAATATGTTGGGTTCAAGTAAATGTTTGTTTTTCCTTTCTGACCAACTTATTTAGACCGAAAAGTTTCTGTGCAAAGCTTAAAAAAAGTTGTAATTAAAAGTTGAAGTCGCAGCGGCTTATTTGTATATAGTTTGCAGTTTGCAACTTAGCTTCAAGCCAAGATAATGTACAATAGTTATGTTGCCGTTCATTAAAAAAAAGGTCGAATCAAGTTTTAAGAGTTAAAGGCCCAAAGGCCACCTTAAAGCTGTAAATATTTAAATGCTGCATTTTTCTACTTTCAACTTTAATATGCTTTAACAGGTCTTAACTTTGATAAAGCCTTTGATTGCAGTCTCAGTCTCAGTATTTAGTATTTAGCCAGAAAGTTGAGATGCTTTGTTTGGCTTAACTCTATGGCATTGGCAAAATATCATGGCCCAAATCAGTGGCCATTGCAACAATGCTCCGGCTGAGCACAAGCCAAGTTCATGCCGGCACGCACTAAATCTTTGCTTTCATGTTGTCGTTCTTGTGCGAAAGGGCACGAAGAAAAAATATATACACACACAAGCGAAAGTCGGGCCAAAGTTTACACAAATAGGACAAAACCCTACATGCTAGGGATATAAGTCCCAGCCGCATGCCTTTTATGCAAAGTTTGGATTAAGTTTTGGCCCCAGTCAGGCTCAGGTTCGGGCCCAGAAGTTGGCCAGGACAGGGCAGCACAGGACTGGAAAGGACAGGCATGACTGCCCAAATTTGTAAACAATCAGAAAATGTGTCAACTTATTGCTTTGTCGAGTCGAGCAGGGCCAGCAAACAACAATGGCCTCAGATGCCATAAGTAAATACATAGTTTCAAATTTGTTTTCATTCTCATTGGTGGGCGGTGGGCGGTGGGCGTGGCCGAAGTGTTTGAAAATTCAGTTAAGCCGCTTAGTGAAATGTGCGCCAACAATAATAAAACTGATCAGATGATAGCCATAGATAGTTTAACTTTTTAAAGGCCCACCGCTTAAATTGAACAACAGTAAAAGAGAGCTGATTGTTTGGCCAAATTGAAAGCTGATAGTCAAATTGTAATTGGCAAAGCGTATAATGAAGTTCAGTCTCAAAGGATGGCAGCCAAATTTAAAATAAACAAGACTAGCACACGAAGCAGCTGCACACACATGAACACTGATCCCTTTGACCAGCTTACAATGGCTTGCAAATAAATTGGATTCCAATTTTCCTGCTACGGGCTTTGACGTTTTCTGGCAGAATGCTTTAAATGCTGCTCAAGACAAAGAAGGGCACACTATTCACGTCTATATGACATGTTCGGTTTTCGGATATGTATCCCGTTCGTTTTTATTAACGAATTTAGTCAGCCAGACTGGCAGATTGAGTCCTTGTCGGCCAACAATTAGTAAGCCAATACGAGACGCACGCGTCGTGTCAATGCCCATTAAAGCACTTGCTAGCATTTCAATGCCATTTACATAAAACGTTGCCCATTTTGTCCAGATAAATGTGGCAAGAAGCTGCGCAAATAAAAGTAACACTTACAGTAGCACATTCCCACTGACAGACAGACAACAACAAAGCAAAAGTAATTTCATTCGTCTCTAATCATATCACATTCCCCATCATCATTCGCCATCGTTCAGCGTTATACACTTAACTGCTGCATCGCACATTCCCAATGCCAAAGCCAAGAGAAAAAATCCACAGAGAGAAAGAGAAAAAAAAACACATTTCAAATTGTTGCGAAAAAAGCAAATTCATTTGAAAATGCGGTTTACATGTGCTCACTTATCGTGATAACTGAAGCAAGTGTGATGAGATGAGTTCAATATGTTAAAGAAATTCTAGAATTTGTATTAGATTTCTCAATGAATATCATTTATATACTTCTTCTGTGAATGCTTCTTCTACGAATTTATAGAAATATTTATTCTATGAAACTAGCTTCATTTATAGCAAAAATGAGTTTAAGACTTTCTCTATTACTACACCCAATACTGTTTATCCTGTTATAGTGCACGCATAAACGTTGCTGAAATCAAAGAAGCATTCTCATGCTGCTGTTACGTATGCAAACGCTATAAATAAAGCGGCAAATGTGTAAAGTTTACCCTCACTCTGTCCACAATGCTGTGGCTCTTCTCATTATTGTGTATCTGTATGTGTGTGGCAAGCTCGTTTTGAATATGCTTGTCATTGTTAGGAGCAGCATTGCGGCAAACAGTATCCACTGACATCAGCATTCGAGACACAGCACACGTGTGGCAAGCGACGCGAAGCTGGGCGACCGTTCAACTGTTCAACTGCTGTTCGACTGCTTGTGCGAACAACACAGCTGAAATTTCCCCAGTGACTGACAGACGATCAGGCAATAAATGTGGCAGCAAATACAGCAACAATAACAGGCAAACACATATATACACACATTCGGGGCACATTCAATTGCGGCAACCGCAATACATTCACATTGGCGCGCACTGTAGGAGCTGCCAAAAACTTTGCATATATTGGGAAACAATAAATTTTACAGCAATGTGTGCGTGCGTGTGAGCACGTCCAACAGCAAATGACCTTCGACATGGGCAGGGCTTAGGGGCAAAGACAAAAAGCACAAAATTGCTAGACTGTGACAGCTGCGAGCCATGGATAACTTAAATGGGTTAAAAGGATACGTCCGGATGACGCCCACTGCTGCTGCTGCTGCTGCTGCTTCTACTCTTACTGTTGCTGTAGCCATTGCCATTGCTGCAGTGCTTTTGTGTGATTTGCCGAGCATTCGGGCGACGCTCACTGCATATTTGATGTCAACAACAATGCTCAGCTCAAAGTGACAGCAAAATTGAAATGACACCGGCACCAAGCACTCCTCTTCTTTATGTACACTGAAACAAAAGGGACACAACAAAAACGCGTCTCAGATCATAAATATTGTTAATCATGTCTGTTCCCACTTTCAATTTCACCTGGCTTTCAGCGTAGACTTAAAGAGCTTATTTATCATGCCTTAAGCTATGTGAAATGTGATGCTTCGGCTGGTACATAAAACAAGCTGAATATACATTTATTTGTTTTTCTTTTCCTATAGAAACTTATCAACAAATTTATACGATTTCTCACTTGAAATATTAACTTATAAATAAATTTATACGATTATAACCAGCACAGAAAATATTCTCTCCTTTTATTTTAATCAATTTATAAATATTCATAACAAAGTTTTTTAATCTTTATAAATCTCATAAATATTTATTGTCGAATACATAAGGAATTATAAAAAATTATTCAATAAATTTGATTATCACTCGAGCTCCACAATATTCCTTGCAAAAGTTGTTGAATCCAAGGCGAATGAAGCCGATGGAAACACTGGGAAAAACGGCTCTGCAAAAATTTACAATTATAATCAATTTGACTTTTTGCTTTTGTATTGCAAATTGTTACGTCAAGGCGAATAAGAAAATAAAGCAAAAGTATTTTAACGCGCGAAAAGAGAAGCGCGAAAGAAGCAGCCGTAGTGACGTTGCAGTTAAAAAAAAAAGTTTACCCTGGACTATTTTTGCTATTTGTTGTATTTTATTTTATTTTTATTTCAAGCAATTTTTTCATTAAGTGGCGGAAGGTGTCCGCCGAGCGTTGGGAGTATTTCGTATATTTCTCGCTTCGAGTTTCGGAAAGTTTGGCCAAACAATTTTAATAAACATGCGCAAAAATTTAATTATATGCATGGGGGCATTCAGTATAATGGCCCAAATAGAGCCATCGAAAGAGGCGCAAAATAAACATAACCAGATGCAAAGTCAGATAAGCAGGCAGCCAGCAAATACACACACCAACACCCAAACCACCCACACGCACACACTCGAATGTTGAGCTTAACCCAGGAACTAAGCAAGAATTTAATATTGGAAGGCAATGAGCCGCAGCGCAATAAAAGCCCAAACCCTCCAAGGAAAGACATAGCAAGGCAAAGGGAGCAGAGGCAGTGGCACAGCCACAGGCTCTGTGGTGCCTCAGGTGCCTCTCAATGTTGCCGCTTGTCTAATGCCAACTAGCTGTGTAGCCTCTGTGACTGCCAATAAAGTCCACATTAGAGGCGGCTGGGTTTGGGTCTGGGTCTGATTTGCCCAGCAAGTGCTCCTGCGCTCCACAATGCTCCGGTTGTCTACTCCAGCCGTAGAGTTGAGAGCCGATCGAGGGGCAAATGTTGCTGCTTTGTTACATAATAGTTGAAGTTTTATTGTCGAAAGCTATTAAACTTTTCCCATCAAAAGCGCAGGATGTGGCACATGGAAAGGTGTAGAGCATAAAGGTTACCTGCCTCAGGCACACACGCACACAGAGGCACAGCGAGGGAGTAGGTTATCAGCTTATATATATTCATATAGACAAGCTGCTTTAGCACAAGGGAATGATTTTGCAATCATCATGATCGGCTGATAGAGCAATTCAAAATGAAGATTGAGCTGTGCACGAAAAGGCTGCTAAAGTGGAAAATAATATGAAAAATAAACTAAGAAAATCTTGATGCTAACATTGTGTTTTATCAAGAAAGGTAAATATGTCGGTACATAAAAAATTAAATAAAAATCAAAAATAATGTAAATATTTATAAAGAAAACTGAGAAAAGTCATGGAAAGGAATCCGAGTCAAAAACCAAACGGATTTCTTAATCTTCTCATTATTTTAGCATCAAAATATCCCAAGCAACTTGCCTTAATTTAATAGAAAACAATTTTTCCTAGCAGAAGTAGTTTTATAGCATACAAATCGCTGAACCATTACTCTGCTAGCCTCAATCGGATAAACCAAATTTGATTGTAATTCTCAAGTAGTTTAAGCAACAGCCAGTTTGGTTAACAATTCAAGTTTGTGTTTTAATTTGAAAATTGTGACCTGCAATGTCTATAAAAATCAGGCTTTAACGACTACGCTCTCAATTTCCCCCAACCATTATCTAGCTGGGGTAAGAGATTGCGTCAATTGACTTTTCTGTTAGTTAAAGCTCGAGTGCAGAGCGCCACGAACTTTTTACGCTGAACTTGTTTTTATAGTAGAGGGTGGATTGGTGCTAGGTAAAAGTATGTAACAGTTGGAAACAAACTTACTCAACTCAAGGGGTATGGTCATAGTCTGTCTGCATGAATAACATTGTAGATGAAGGTCTTGAATCAAGTTTAACTTTATCACCAAATTCTTATATCAATACCAATCTACCCAGAGCATCTTCTAGTAGGTCCGAGGGTATACCCTAGTAGGTCATCAGTGACTAGTGCACGCTTCCTTTATTTTTTTGCTATTGGGGCTCGTTGTGGCCAGTGCTTAACTTCTGGCTTGCCCCTAACTGTTTGTTGTAACCACCGAGCCCGTGCTGTATGTATGTCTAGCTACTTCATCTTCGATTCGCTTTTCATGTAGCCAGGGCACGCATAGCGCATAAAATTGTTTCAATGTGTTGGTTCAACTGTGCCAAAAGTTACACTTTGTCGATACGCCGCGCTCCCCTGTTCCAATCTGCCCCACTTGTAATGTGGGTTATGTCAGCGTGCACGTGTGTGTGTGTGTGTGCACTTTGGATGTAGGTGGTTTTAGTTCTGCGGCCAACGCATACGAAATTGAAAAAGTTGAGCCACACTTTCAGCTAGAATCGGGACTCGACTTCAGCAACTGTTTCGCATTCGATAATTCGTTTTTGTTCTTGAGCCTTTGCTAATGAATTTGCTTGTTTGCACTCTGCGGCTCAACCGCAAAAGCCAAAGGCTACCCCGTCGCCTGGCTCGGCCAACAAACAGCTGCTAGCTGCAAGGCCAAAGCATTTGAAATGCAATTAATCAGTGTAAATTGCAGGAAACTGTTTTTGGAACATGATAACAAAATACGAATCTACCGCAAGTATAAACAAACAAACAAACACACGCACACGCCCTCTGTTTCTCTATCTTTCTCTTTCTCCCTCTCTAATGCATGCACAACTCAAGTTTGACACTTTTACGGCACAGACCAGAGATTGAGCTGCAGCTGAGGATAGAGACTGAAACATACCATAGCATGCGGATAGAGATAGAACTAGACATAATGAGAAAGAGTTGGAGATAGAGCAAATAATGCTGATGCAATAACATGTAACTTTGACACTTGCATGTGCTGCATGTTGGACTAAGCCAGGGGAGCGTTCTATCCAGTTACATGAGTTACATGCACTTAATGTTGATTTGTGCACGAGCGAAAGGACCTCATGACCAAACCTGACCAGAGTACCAGACCAGGCCAGACCAGGCCAGACCAAGCCAGAGCTGAACTGAACCGTAAGCAGCAGCACTTGCCCAGCTGCTTGCCCTGCACTTCAAGCCAAAGCCAAGTTGAGTTTCGTTTGCAATTTTCATCTGCAGCTGTTACTTGAGTGCACAGCACACAAACATAAATACACACTCACACACACACACACACACACACACACACACAGACAGACAGTTGCACACAACTCGTTCGCATAGATATGTTTAAGTGTACCAAAACGAAATTGGAAAAATATAATGAATTTGTAATTGCATTAGAACGAAGCTGTGATACACTAACGAATGCAATTTCATTAACAGAAACAGGTGTTTTTTTATAAATAAGAGAAGAGTATATACCTTAAGATAGAGTTGCTAAGAGAGGACAAAGTCACAGTCAAAGCTAAAGATTGAGTTGAAAAGTCAGCAGAGCTATTCCCTTGACTACTAAATATTGACTGTAAACTTAGCATATATTTTAAGAATTAATTTTGATGTAGAACCAAGTAAGCTGGACTTATGTTAACAGCCAATACGAAAGGCAAGAGTATCTGAAGCACTCGCAATGTTAGCATGCTTAAGTCGGGCTGGAAATTGTAGCTATCATTTAAGCTGTGCCATTTAAGCCCCAAGGCCATTGCTCATACCACGAAAACCATAATGCAAGTGAGTGGCCAGGCAAAGTGCACACTAAGAGTAAAAAACACAGAGTGAGAGAGAAAGAAAGACAAGCAGTAAAAGAAAGGGAGATAACAAGCCAGGCAAGCGATTTGACCCTTGTCGAAACATACTACAAGTATCCACAATATCTATTACTCTTGAGCTGTCGAGCTGTTGGACTGTGGCCGCTAGATATTCCCTGCCAGATGTCGAATGTAATTACAATTAATAAATAAATATGATTTTGCTAGCAAATAGAAGAGGGCTAGTACGAAGGGCAGCGAGCTGATTAAATTTGCCCAAGCGTATAACTTGAAAATTAAATTTATATAACGCGCAGTTAAGTTATTTTTAATTGGCAGCAGGCGCCAAGGCAGCGGGAAATTAAATCAAAATGTCGAAAACCGCTCAACGTACGCGCCTTCAAGTGTTTGCGTGGCCAGGTCAAAGGCTACGGCAGCCAGATGTGCCACTGACGAAGGTGGCCGAACTGCGAGCACTTGGCGCAGCAACTGTCAAATAGCTGCCCGAGGTGAAAGTTTCTAATTATCCGATATTGTTGCCTGTCAACAGTATTTGAGACACATCGCGCTCGATTCCAGCGAAAACTTTGTTATTATTTCCCTACCCACACTGAGAGGAAACCTTCCTACAGTTGTAATTAGCACTGCAATGAATCAATCTGCAATCAACTTTATGTAATTAATTCGTGACTTGACAGCCGTACAGCAAATAAGAAAACAATTAATCTAGTCACACTGGATTGTCCAACAAATGGATTGTCAATCAAACTTAAATTTGTAATAGAAATATGTCTCGATATACATATAAATATCATATCTAATTCAATTTTGACAGCTTATTGAACTAAACAATATATTTCGCATCAATTTGAATGGCCAAATAATTAGCTTAGTTTTATTGATGAGAATTATTCATCTTTTATTGGTTTGTGAAATGTAGCAATTGAGGCAATCTCTAATTGGCATTAAATATAAATGAATCAAAATTTGGCTCTTTATCAGCCATAGCATTAAACTCTTAAATATGAGATTTATTAGCAGACATGAAGAGGAAATTCATAAATATGAGAGTTGGAAGTAATTATGAAAGCACAAGAAGAAACTGATGTAGAACGGTTTCAAGTCAAACATCAAAGTTTGTTACTCACACTTTCAGACTATTTATAACACCTCACACATACTGTACTATTCTCTGTCAATGTTATCATAAAAGTGTTTGAAATTCCATTTGAATGAACACAAATAACAAAGACAACACAAACAAAAAAATTAAAAATAAAAGTAAAAGCGCTTTTCAAGCTAAAACTTACTTTCGGAAAGTTTGTTCAGATGAAAAATTTATGTAAATTAAAATTAGATTATACTTTTATTTTGATTTCAAATTTACGTTTAAGTTAAATGTATTAACTCTTATAACAGTCCCTTCAATACTAACTAAAACGGAATCCAACTTACTTATCATAGAATCTAGATTTTATACAGCAAACTCTGCTGAGAATTGTAAGAATTTAAATACTTTTACAATGAATACTCAGTGTCATAGTAATCACATCATTTAAATGATGACAATATTTAGAGAAATAAGATCAGAAATGTTAAAGATCAATGACAAGCACAAGAAGTAGCTGAAATAAGTGAAAGTGCTCTAGTTGACAGCTGTCGACCTACAAATACCCTGAACTTAAATTTGGTTTTCACAATTGTTGGAGCAATAATTTTCATATAAATGGTATATTTTTTTAAGGTAATTGTTTATTTCAAATATTATATATACTTTATAATTCACTATATACACTATACACTTATGTAATTATTTAATTAAATTTGTTTGAATTGACTTAAAACTACACAAAAAAGCTCAGAGATCAACATTATATTATGACAAATTAATAAAAAAAATTATATAAATATGTAAGCTTAAAAATAAAGATATGAATAACGCAACTCTCCAGCAAGCTGTCAAAATATCATTAAAAATGCACTTAATAACTTAATTAATAACTTGTCAAGTGAATCAGTCAAATCTCGCCTGAGTTAGTGCTCTGAAAACAAGCCCAATCAAAGTCAACTATAGTTGGGGCATCGTTAATGCAGTTATTTAAG
Source organism: Drosophila leonis (assembly GCA_035045365.1). Taxonomy (NCBI): domain Eukaryota; kingdom Metazoa; phylum Arthropoda; class Insecta; order Diptera; family Drosophilidae; genus Drosophila; species Drosophila leonis. The sequence continues at coordinate 3,431,992 of JAWNPC010000338.1, read as the reverse complement.
TTGAAAATAAAAAAGCGCTTTAAGACCCGTAGGGAAACACTTTGAAATATTAAAGGACAATACGCAATCAATTATGGATTTGCACCTAAGAAAAAGAGAAAGAAAAAAAAAATTGATGATAAGTGAAGCAGAAGAAAAGCGATGGCAAATACTTAGCGCTGGGCTGAGGGAAACAAAGGACACAAAATGGATGGAAAAGGGCAGCCGAAGCCAAGGAAATCAATTAAAAGCATTTTGCCATCCCACGAATAGTTGCCACGCCCACAGCTTGGACGGCCCCCCAGTTGCCCCACCAATTGTCGTTCGCCGTCGACGTTTATAATTTATGACGCCTATAATTGCAGCAATTTATGTGTGTGTGTGAGTGTGAGTGTGTGTGTGTGTGTTGAGCTTGTATTTGCGCTAAGGCTTATGTCGTACAGCAAGCCATTTTTGATACGTATGCCATGTGGGCGTGGCAGATGGAAAGGGGTGGCAGCTTTAGCCAAGTTTTTGAAGTTCAGCCTCGAATGGCCTTTTTGTCGTTGCAGGCAAAATGTCGTCCTGCTGCCTCGTCCTTGCTTGATTGCACTTTTAATTAACTTTTTTTGCGAGCGCTGCTGCTGTTGCTGCTGCTGTCGCTGCTGCTGTCGCTGCTGCTGTTGCTGCTGTTGCTGCTGCTGTTGCAATTCTCTGCTGCAGCTGCCAATTGTTGGCACTTTGTGCTTTTTACTTTCGCCTCGTCATTAACAAAGGCAAACAAGTCGCGCATGAGGCCATAAATAATTGAAGGATGCACCCAGCTGCCACAGCAACAACAGCTATGAATACAATCAACATCCTGCCACATCCTGTTTGCCTATTCGCCTGCTCTCTTTTGCCCATAATTTCGCCCACGAGCCCAATATGTTAATTCAATTTGCTTGATTGCAACAAAAACAAAAAGGCAAAACGACTATTGCCACAATGTTTTTTCTTATTTTATTCGTATTAAAGTCAGGTAAGTAGACGAGTGTGGGTAGAGCTGAGTGCTGAGTGCTGAGGTGTGGCGTCAGCTGATTGGCAGTGCAGGCACGCATGTTGTTATGATTGGAAAATGAAAATCATTTACGTGCGTCGATAGCGCAGCGCCCATTTGCAGCCCATATAAATCAAATCTAGCAGAAAGATATCCCAGCGATTGCAGTGCCCGAAGGGGCTGCTGCTGCCGCGGCTGCTGCTGCTGCTACCCAATGAATCGTGGATGAGTCAATTAATGTGGCAACGTGCAGCGCATAATGAATGCGAAAAAAAAGATGATGGGCGAAAATCAAAATCAAAATCGAGCCATCAGCTTTCAGTCACAATCTGAATTGGTCAGTTAATGACTGCGCATCAGAGCTATAAAGTAATTGCCTGATTATGGCTAACATAATGATAGACAAAAGTTAACGAGCCACACAGCATTTTGAATATTGAAAAGTTATTTGCATTGAGCTGTTATTAAATATTTATAATAGATAAACAATTATTAACAAACATTTGATATTCTATTATTCCAACTTAGACTACGAATATATTGTTCAGACAATGAGTGGCTCTTTCATTATACCCTAATCATATACTTTATTTATAGTTGTATCTACTTAAAGTCTTAGCTTACTTCATACATAATCCTCAATAAACATAAAAAAGACTAACAAACCTTTGCAAGTCCCAAAACCAACTAACAAATATTGCGAGCTCAGATGCTTTTCAATTAGTGGAATTTTTGTTATTTTTAAATATTTATTTACTCGCAGCGCAAATCGAGTTAGACTTAAATGGGCCCAAGCAAGCGAAAAACGTTCAAAAGAAAAACGCATAAATGAAAACTAAATATTTGCACTGGGTCTTGGGCCCTTGTTATAGCTGCCAACTTACAAGAGAAAAAACAAAAGGGGAAAACGAGAAAAAAAAGGTTTTGCCCAAGCCAAAACAGGCTAGGTACGGCAACAACAAGGAGTGAAGTCTATGAGAGCCCAAATAACTAAGTCAATAAATCAATTCGACATAATTTTATATAGCTTTTTTTCGTATCTAAGGTTTTTTTTGTGTTTTGTTTTTTGCCAAATCCCAAGTAAACAAAAGGCAACGGAAAACTGTTTGGCAGGGATAACAATGATAGCAGGTCAAGAGGCTGAAACACATGGCCCAAAGATACATAAACAATGATAACTGTAAACTTTATCAATTTATAAAATGGCGGCCGCAAACAGAACGCAAGCAACAAAAAGACAATAGCAAGTCGCGCGCTGTTAAGCTTACAGCGGACAGGCGTGAATTTCTGTTAAGTTAACAGAAAGCTCAGCGCAGCGGTTGCCGCACTCGCTAAGCAAATGTACAATAAAAGCTTGCGGCAATGCTAACTGCAGCTAATTATAGTTAATATAAACATATAAATATTTATATATGTGTATATAATTCGAAGTTAATAGTTTTGAGAATTCAAGCGAAAAGTTAAATATTGTAAATTTCAAAATAAAAAACGTTCATTCAATTAAATGTAATTTAGCAGCAATAGCTACGCAATGCCAGCGCATAATTTAACATTAAGCTAAACAAATTGTCTACGTAATTCAAATGCCAACAAGAAAAAAATACACGCACACACACTCTCAATAATAAACTCAAACAATGAATGAATTGTTTTTGCTACTTGTCAATATTATTTTTTCTATTTTCGATTTTTCTAGCTGCCACTGCCACTGCTGCTGCTGGTGTTGCTTTGTTTATAGGCCAGGAAGCCAAAAGTGAACCGTAAAAAACATTGTATTATAAATAAGTACTATATTTTAGTGGCCGAGCGTACGCTGTGTGTACATTGTATACTTTCAAAAATAAACAAAAATATAAATTCAATTTCAAATTGAAATGCAAAACATGTGCTAAAATGAATTGTACAAGTGTCAACTTTGATATGCGAGCAACTTGACTCAGCGCGACAGCTAAATATTTCAGCCCAACATTTTTGCACAAAATTAGGCAACGAAATTGGTTAGCAATAGAGTGAGTGCCCCATATAATCATGTGTATCCACCACATAGATGTAAACGAAATGCTCTCGATCTGCTGACTACAACGGCGAAATGGCAGACGACCAAACAAAACATTTTTCTAATCAATTTAGCTCGTGTTCAAATTAATCACATACATACAGCTGACTTCAAGATGAATCTTCAAGTGCGCAGCGTTGACCAATGAGTGGTCAGTGCCTAAGGTACAACAACAACAACTGATGCAACAACAGCATGTGTGTTTTAATTTGAAATGTCTGACCAGAAGATACCCTATATACTTTCTGTAAACAAAGATGGTTTTCTCTGCAAATTTCTGATAAGATATTCCATACCTGAGTTTTTTATATGACATCCCAGACATTAAGTTTGATAGCCTAAGGCTTGAACTTAATATCGAGAAAGGTTTAAATGAAAGTCAATCTATCATAGAAAGATGTTACATACAAATTTCAAGTCCTTGGCTCTTATACATCTAGAGATCGATACAGACTTCAAGATGGACACCCAGTCAAATATCTAGACCAACTTTGCTACTGATACCAATCATAATTGCAAATTAAATACATTTCCCTGCTTTCTTTCGTTCCCCTTTTTGGTCACCACAAAATCATAATACCCTCCATTGCTCATTTTCAATAAGTACGGGGTATAACAACGACATTGGGAGCCCCTTCTTCTAATTGCGTTTAAGAAATGCTGCCAGCATTTTTGTGGCTATAAAAATAAATTCTTATAAATAAGTATATAAAACAGTGAGCACTGCCAAAGCCATCCATCCCCGCCCCTTGGGCCCTCCACCCAAATATATATAACGAATCATAATAAGTGCAAATGTGTAGACAAAGCCGCAGACAGTGCCAAAGAAAAAGCAATATAAAAAAATGTAAAAAATAAGTAAATAAATACAAAAAGTTGTCAAAAAATAAATACAAAATATTCATGCAGCTCTTTGGAGTATTTCCATTTCTATATACTTAGCGTGAATATATTTAGAAATCTCGATGTCTATGTGCCTTTGTGGCGACAGCCTGCTACTGTCATTTGCTCTCTCAGAGACCCTAGGAATGCATCCACACAGATCTTATACATTTTCGAATTGTGCTATCGATACCTCAGCAAAAGGCATTTGCTGTAGTTGTCAGCACATTTCTTGGCTGACGAGAGAGAAATTCGCTGGGGATAAACACATATTAATTGACCATCAAGAACTGTCAACACTAACAACAAATACAACAACCAATGACTGCGACAATAACAACAACAGCAACAATAGCAACACGAAAGTGTTATTAAAATATCGCCACGCTTTCTCAGCTTATGTTGTCGCTGTTTATAAAATTTGCATGAAATTGCTTTCAAAACTAAATAATTCAGCAAGCAGGCAATGAAATACACTATGTACGTAGTAGTTCTATGTAGAAAAATATGAAAATTTTAAGAATATTAAATTAAATTTTTTTTATATTCAAAATAGATTTATTTTTTAAAATTTAAATAAATTTTTTAAATATCTTGTTTATATTTTATAAATACTTTTAAGGTTTACTTCAACATATTTCAAAAATAATATCATTTCAATTTGTCAACTGAGTATTTAATTTATAGAATTATGAATACTAAATTAATAACACATAATAAAGAGAATAAAGAATAATTATATTTTCAAATTAATTTCTATTTTACTATTATTTTTATTTATATTTTCAATTTATTTTTATATTTATTTTTTATATTTCATGAAAATTGGTAAAGTTCTGTTTTCTGTTTTGCTTTAAATTCAAGTGAGTAATTTTTTCTTTATTATATTTTGTGATCAAAATATTCAATCCATTTATATATATTTATATTTTTTTTTTTATATTTTCTAATAACATCAATTTTTCAAAACACGATTCATTCGTTTACACTTAGTTTGAGCGCCTTCAAATATTTGTTCAATTCCATTAAATTGAAACGGAAGTGAAGACAAAAATAAATGTTTTTATTCTCTATGGTCAAAGCATAGTAGTAGAATAATATTTGGTGATCTCGATGCGGCTGCCATGCAACCCAGCGAGTAATTAAGCAGCATATTCCAAAAGATCAGCAGATAAAATACATGAGAGTGTGTGTGTGTGTGCTTAGGATATGTGTATATGTTTTTTGCACGAGGCGCGCACAAAGTCAAGACTTTGTATAATTATAGCGACACCCACCTATTGGCGCCCAATTTCTGGCCCGAGCACACACACACACACATGCACACACAATATAATCATGGACAGACATACAGACAGACAGAGGACGACGACGTCTCGCAACGACTCACGGTCAAGTTGAAAAACATTGAGAGTGCGGATCGTTAGCAACGGATGTTGCTTGGAGGATCGGAGCTGTGTTTAGTTTATGGAGGTCAAAACTACAATATTTGTTTTTTTTTATGTTGCTCGCGTGTGCCACGTTAACCCAATAAATAAGACAGTGGTAAATAGTAAATAGTACTAACAACAAGAGAACTTAAAGAGAGGGTTTTTTTTTTTTTTTTTTTTTTTTTTAACAGAGTCAGCGGCGCTTTCAAGGGCAGCAACGTCGACTGCGACGCCGACGACGATGACAACAGAGCCGAGCGGCCTCTCGCCATTTGTCGATGCGTTCGATCGTTGTTTTTAATGTGTCTTTGATGTTGTCTAGCGATTCGTTTAGCTGCTAGCTTTTCGCGAAAATTCAAAACGAAAACTTTTCGCTCAGTATCGAGGGAAATCACGACGCGCCAACTTGGTGGGAAATGCCAGTACGAGAACGCGTTCAATTAGTGTGCACAAGGATTAGCAGCAAAAGTGTGACCAAAGCCATCTATATACATATATATACATATATAAATATATAAAAATAAAAATAAATATAATATTTAGTATATACTGGCTACAAAATATATAAATACAATATAGTATCGCGCTCTTCCTGTCGTTCACCTAATTAGCATCGAGTGTCGAGCGATTATACGGATCAGCGCTTAGTAGTTCTATGCCAAGTGTGCTCTATCTGCGAAAACATTCTTTGAAAAAGTTAATAAATTTCGTGAATAATTGCACAAAATTGATATATTAATTGCCAGGCATTTATATTCTGCCGTGAATTTGTCTTAATACACATTGTCGAGTAGAGCTGTATCTCTATAAGTATAGCTAGTGCCTGGCTATAAATAAATAAATAAAAAAAATTATATATATATTTATACACATAGAGCAAATAACAACAAATTTTATTTATTGCCCCATATATATATATACACACATGTTTGTTTGTATGTATATTTTAATGTGTGCACATGTGTGTGTGTGTGTGTGTGTGTGTGTGAGTGTTGTGTTTGTGTCTCAGCCAAAGGAAAATAATTTTTTTTCTTCTTTTTTTGATATTTTAGCGCTCACTAACTTTTTCAGCACTAAAAGCACAAACAAAAATTCGTCTCATAAAATCCCATATTAAAAATACAAATAAAAAAGAATTATAAAAAAAATTAGCTAAAGTTTTTAGCATCAACAAGACAAAAATCTAATAAAATTGTGAATTTTTGGTGTACGAAAAAAAAGTCTACTGAAATATACACAATAAAAAATTTAGAAAACAAAAAACAACAACAAAAGCCTACTAAATATATAGACCAGCAAAATGTCCACAACAACGCGAAGTTCACTGACGAGAAAAACGTCGCTGTCCAAAAGTGGCAGCACGGACAAAACAACAACCAAATCAACTACGAAATCAGCAACAACAAAGTCATCAAACACAAATGCAACAACAACAACAACAACAGATGCAACGGGGAGCGGCAGCAAACAGAAAATGCAATACACAAAGACCAGGGAACGCATTGTCGATGGTACAGTACGATACGATACTTGATGTGTCCATAAGAAAGATACTTATAAGATCTTAAAAGGTGTCTTGCAGTTCTAGCTGAAATATATTTGAGAGAAATTGATATCATTCGTAAGACCCTCATGGCCTTACTTCATTAGCTGTGGCTAGAAAAAGTTAGCTGCCAAGATCTAACAGACTAACTGAATTCTAGTAAGGAAACAATTTTGATTGATCTTTTATCAAAAGCATAATACAGTTAAATATTATATGAAACATATATTTAAAAGTTTGTTGACAGAAACTCTGATAATCCTGTTTGCATGATTCAATTGTTACAGTCTCTTGGCAGGCTTATAACTTGCTTTGTTTCTCTCTTCAACTCAGTTGAGTTCTATGAAAATATCAAAAACCATTTAAATACCTATTTTAACAATTCTGAGTCAGTCTGTGTTTTAAGTTGAATACTAAATGTCTATACGAAACATTTGGAAGTCTACCTAAACTAAATTTGTATGATGCTGTTCCAGATTTTTATAGACGCTGACTGCAATAAATTGACAAACGTCTGAAATTAAATACAAATTTCAAAGTAATTAAAAAATTGTCAAGTTTCCTTTTTGACAATTGATAATGACAATTTCCGCATTTCCAATGATCAAGATATATTTTTAGTTTTATATTAAAATATCATACAAAAACATGAAATGCTCGGAATAATATGCTATTTAAGAACGTATTAGAACCTTAGTCAGTGTCTTTATGTAAGTAATCTGTAAGAATCAATGTTTTTCTCTCTATTTCATTTAGAAGAGAATATGAAACTATTAGTTACTTAAAAAAATAAATATTACCATGACTTTCATGAATTTCTACCAAAATTATTTGCCCTTTAGCTGAATAGAATTTCAAACAATTATCTCATATAAGTTTACCTCTGTCTCTTGCTCGCTCTACGAGGTCTGGCTATTAAATAACGAGACTGCTTATGAAAAAGAGTTTTATTTTAAAAATTATTCTACAATCGAATGCTCCCCTTCAATATACTCCCCTTCCCTCGCCACACACCGTTCCATTCGTTTTTTCCATTGGTCAAAGCAATGCTGGAAGTCTTCTTTTGTAAGAGCATTTAGGAGCTCCGCCGATTTTCGCTTCACCTCTTCCACCGACTCGAACCGGGTTCCTTTTATGGCAGACTTGATCTTCTACCCCTCTAGGACGCCTTCTGCGCGCGCAGTCTCGTTATTTAATAGCTAGACCTCGTATGATTGATTTACAGCTCATCCTCAAATTTGATTTTAAATAATTCCCAACTTATGTTTTCCCTTCTATAAAATAAATATTCATTCAAAAAAACAGATGTAGAAATTGACATTTGCATCTTTTCAACAACGTTCCACAATTATTTGAAATAGAAAACGAGAAATACTTTAACATAAAAATCAACTGCAACTCTTGATGACGCTCAGTAAATCTTGCAATAAAGTCAATCTCAGTGACACGTGTTTGAATAAATAAATATTTAATTAAATTCAAATAGTGTTTGAGCAGTCATTATGTGCAGCATCTGGGCTATAGACTATATTGGCATTTTATTGGCATAATGCGCGGTAATTTGAACATTTCGATGAAGACAATCTGAAATTGTGTGCGCGCGTGTGTGTGTGTGTGTCAGTGTGTGTTTGTTTTTGTGTGTGCCAATCAATGTGCGACTTTTATATTCACTCATTCAAAATTTTCGTAATTAGCGTAGAAAATTCATGTGCATTTTCCCCTGGCAGATGCCACAGCTAGGGGCAGATGTGCGGGCCTCGTAAATCTGGCAGCTTAGCCAAGCCAAATATTGGCGATAAGTTGCTGCAGCTCGTTAACCCACATGTACGCACACACACACACAGGCAGACAGAGACGCACACAGAGGCACATCACAATTTATATCGGACGTTGCACACTGCGTATACGCAATATGTATATAAACTAATTAATTCAATCGCTGCTACTATTTAGATGTGCCCCTGCCGCCCACACACAAACTGACCATGTCCGAGGTCTACGACGATCCCAAAACGGGCAAGCCCAATTTCGATGTACTGCGTCAGCACTTTCTGCTCGAGGGCCGCATCGAGGAATCCGTCGCCCTGCGCATCATCAACGACGGCGCCGATCTGCTGCGCGAGGAGAAGAATATGATCGATGTGGAGGCTCCAATTACCGTCTGCGGCGATATTCATGGTCAGTTCTTTGATTTGGTTAAACTCTTTGAGGTTGGCGGACCGCCGGCCACCACACGTTACCTCTTCCTGGGCGACTACGTGGACAGGGGCTACTTCAGCATTGAGGTAAGTGAGTGCTGTGCTGTGCTGCTGCTGCAAGTTATAGACTACTCTCTACTCTCTTTTGCATTTTACGCAGTGTGTGCTCTATCTGTGGTCCCTGAAGATCAGCTATCCCGACACGCTGTCTCTGCTGCGCGGCAATCACGAGTGCCGGCATCTAACGGAATACTTCACCTTTAAACAGGAGTGTGAGTAAAGGAAATATTGAGAGCCAAGAAATAAGAAAAAGTGATCAATAAGTGAAACACTTAAGTCTTTGTGTAGATCATGTTTTACTTATGTCTTGATATGCATTATAATTAATATATATATATCAGCTTAATAGTAGTATTATTAGTCAGACTATCTATATCTTTTCCATCTTGCACAAACTTTTCCTTTAGTCAAAAAAAGTAACATTTTAATTCTAAGAATTCCCTACGTATATTTTTCCGCTAGAAAACAATCTATAATTAAATATTATACAACGTTTTAAAAGATCTTTAATTACGAATTTGTCAAGATTTTTAGGGTCAATCAAAAATCAGAAATGATCAGTTTTTATTTATAACTTAATGTCATTATAAGAGCCACAACAAGTGCATAAATCTTGAGCACCTTTAGAGGTTTTCTTTTGCTTATTTTGTATCCCATTTGGCATTGCAGGCATTATTAAATATTCGGAAAGTATTTACGATGCGTGCATGGAAGCGTTCGACTGCCTGCCCCTCGCCGCGCTGCTCAACCAACAGTTTCTCTGCATACACGGCGGACTATCGCCAGAGATTTTCACACTCGACGACATCAAGACGGTAATAAATTTGGCAGTCGACTGTCTCGCTGAAATGTTTACAATCGTCTGTCAAAATTGTTGTTGGTTTTTGTTTTGTTTTGTTTTGGTCTCGTTTGTGCGAATTGCAGCTGAATCGGTTCAGGGAGCCGCCCGCCTATGGGCCCATGTGTGATCTGCTATGGTCCGATCCGTTGGAGGATTTTGGCAGTGAGAAGACCAACGAGTTCTTCTCACACAATTCTGTACGTGGCTGTTCCTATTTCTTCAGCTATGCGGCCTGCTGTGAGTTTCTGCAAAAGAACAATCTGCTCTCCATAGTGCGGGCGCACGAGGCTCAGGATGCGGGGTAAGTTCAAACAACGTCAAAAATTTTGATATTTGATTATGAATTATAAAATTGTTTTGTTCTTTCCCTAATTAACTCATTTACTTGCAGCTATCGCATGTATCGGAAAAATCAGGTAACGGGCTTCCCTTCGCTGATCACCATCTTCTCGGCGCCGAACTATTTGGATGTTTACAACAACAAGGTATGACTTGGCCAATACGATCAACTTTATTTAGCCACATTTGTATATTTGAATTTGTTCGCTCGTCGTTTGCTATTTTTAAATTACACAACAACAACAACAACAACAGCAAAAAGAGAGAGAACACAACAACAACAGCAAGAAATCGTCAGCTGCACAGCGCTGCGCTTGTTATAGAACGCGTATTTTACTTTTCCTTCCCCCGTAAATATTGTTTGGCTCTTTCTGTTTTTCATATTTTCTCAACAATTTTTGTCAAAACGCATCGTCGACATTTGACAAAAGGCAGCTGTGCTCAAGTACGAGAACAACGTGATGAACATAAGACAATTCAACTGCTCACCGCATCCCTACTGGCTGCCCAACTTCATGGACGTCTTCACTTGGTCCCTGCCCTTTGTTGGCGAGAAGGTGAGCCTCCCCGCCCCTTCCCATTCCTGCCTTGCCTAAGCCACGTCAAGCAACACCCATTTCATTCGAAGCCCACTTTTTATCCTAGGTCACGGAGATGCTGGTCAATGTGCTCAACATTTGCTCCGACGACGAGCTGGTCGCCGGTCCCGATGATGAGCTGGAAGAGGGTATGTATATGAACCAATACCATGCACTCTATGTAGATGTGTGTGTCTGTGTAGGTGTGTGTGTATGTGTTTGTTTAAATGTCGTATGCGCCACAGTAGTTGAACACAACACAACAAGGACAACTATTATAATCGGCAGGCCGATATCGAAATACCCTTGCAGTCGTATGTTGAGTGAGAGAAGCTTAACTTTTATGGAAATAAGTTGTTATTTATAATATATATTGTGATAGCCGAAGTAGAAAAAGTTTTGATGTAATCTTTGATATAGTTTTTATCAAATTTATTTTTCAAAAAATAAGATTGATTTTAAACCTTCGGCAACTTGTCTTATGTCTTAGCCAATTCCCTTCAATCATATTTTGTATATGAATACATTTTATGAGATTCAGAAACCAGATCAGTTAGGATCTAAATCTCAATTCCTTCAAACAAATTCCAAATATTTCCAGCTAAAATAAATATTTTAGTCTTGTTTTTTCTGAAAAATATTGCTATGACATAAACAACTCAAACTTCCCGCTGTAGTTCCACAGGCAAGTTAAATGCCGTTTACAGAAATGATTTATAATCTACAATATATTTCCGTTTAATTGTTACATATTAAGCCATAAAACTAAAATACCCCCCGCAACAGTATTTCCCAAAAAAAAAACCACACAACTATAACTAATCTTGTATTAAAACAAATTATTTTCAAAAATGTAATAATAAAACCAACAACAACAACAACAACAACAACATCTACTACATCTACAACAACAACAACAACACACAACCAACCAACCAACCACTGAAAAAACACGCCCCCCTATTTATGGGCTGGTGTTGGGATGTGGGTTATTTTGGGGTGCTCGTACATAGAGCTGCGCAAGAAAATTGTGCTCGTGCCAGCGACAGTGAATAATAACAATAACAATAATACGCCCAGTAAGCCAGGTAAGCTCCGTGTTGCGAGAGAGCTTAATAAGTGAGCTTTGCACAGCTTTCATCAGCTTTGGCGCAAAGCTTTGCCTAAATATTGCCGAGCGCGCGCCCGCACCAGAGTTGCCTAGATATATGCTGTTAAATGTATATAGCTATATATATATATATAGATGATTGGATGGTTTTCCTTTTCGAACATCGCAATTAATTGAACTCTCTACGTATTCGCAGCTTCCATGTCGGCGCTGCGTAAGGAGATAATCCGCAACAAAATACGCGCCATTGGCAAAATGTCGCGTGTCTTTTCCGTTCTGAGGTGAGCAGAGATGCACTTGCAGCCTGTCTTTTAAGCATATTAACTGTCGTACACCTTGCAGGGAAGAGTCGGAGAGCGTGCTGAAACTAAAAGGCCTGACGCCCACGGGCGCATTGCCAATGGGCGCGCTGTCTGGTGGGCGTGACTCACTCAAAGAGGGTAAGTTTAACGGACAACTAATATAAATACAAAGCAGAACATAGAGTATAGAACAAAGAACATAGAACATAGAACATAGAACATAGAACATAGAACATGGAACATGAAACAAGGAACATGGAACATGGAACATGGAACATGGAACATAGAACATAGAACATAAAACAGAGAACAGAGAACAGAGAACAGAGAACATAGAACATAGAACATAAAACATAGAACACAGAACATAGAACATAGAACATAGAACATAGAACATAGAATATTGAACATAGAACATAGAACTTAGAACATAGAACATAGAACATGGAACATAGAAAATGAAACATAAAACAGCATTTTAAACCCAGATATTATTATTATTATAGAAATATTGACACTTGTCATTCGAGGCTCCTAGCTCACTATTATAAGCCATAAACAAATTATTAAATAATAAAACCCTTTAGAGCTGTGTTTATTATTAACTTTGTAGCCAGCAATCAGAATGATGTAAGATCGTATACATTTACACACAGATATAAAGTACCGTAACTTTCCATGCTGCTATAAAACTGGCTTAATGAAAACTTTTGCATATTCCTTTCGACAGCGCTGCAAGGACTGACCGCAGCCTCACAGATTCATTCCTTTGCCGAGGCGAAGGGCTTGGATGCTGTCAATGAGCGGATGCCGCCGCGTCGTCCGCTTACGATGAGCGCCAGCAGCAGCAGCATCACAACTATCAACAGCACCCCCACCAGCAGCAACAACAACACTAGCAACAGCAGCAACAACAACAACAGCAGCAGCACAACAACAACAAGCAAGAACAGCAACAGTGATGCCACGCTAACAAAAACCAGCCGAACGACCGTTAGATCGGCGACTACAAGCAACGTGCGCAGCGCCTACACATCGAAGAGATTCTCATAGTCAGCGGGATCAGAGCTAGGAACTGCTGAGTCATTGCAATGATATATTTAGTTTAATTGATTTTTTATCTGATTTGCTAGTCATTTACCCAATTACATTTTCTTTACATATTATTTATAGTCAAACACATACATATATACATATGATTTTGTTAGCACAAATTTTATACGCCATTCGTTCGTAATGCTAGTAAAAATTGTTACACCTTTCATGGAATTTCTATACTTGTAGTACGCAGCAGCAACAACAAAAAAAAACAACTTTTACGTGACATGAATAATTTTTAATAAACCTGACAGTAAATAGCGCAAAAAACAAACTGAGTGCAGGGCCGGGAGAGGAGGCGTGGCCAAGTGGGTGGTATTTGGTATATGATTTGTGGTTGGGTGCTGTGGGGGGTCGCCAGCCAATGCCAATGCCAAATACAGCTGTCACTTTAATAGTTAGCTGCTCAGCAGCTCAACTCATGCGTAACAGATCAACAACAACTAAAACTGAGAGTCATAAAACAATCCAGTGTAATAATTAAGCAGCAAAGAGCAAGTGACAATCATCACTTAACGTCATTTCGAATTGAAGTTTTCTTTTCATTACATTTCGTTTGCCAACTGTTCTTTGCAGTCTTTACGGCCTTTACATTGCCCCGTTAAAAAACGTGCGCAATCAGAGATAAAGAAAAGAAAACTAAACGCTTGGGCACACTACAGTGCTCTCTGGCAAACTTGACCCACATTTGCCACAGCAATTTAATTTAATATGCGAATTTATATCGTACTTAAGCTGCGCTCGGGCTATGCTAGCTAAATGTATTGATTTCTTTTTTTATTATTATTTTGTTAATTATTGTCAATGGGAAAATTGAAAAAAAATATGGTTATTGCTACAGCTGTGTGTAGAGTGACTTAGTTAAATAATATATGTATATATACTATATATTTATATATATATAGGTATATATATATATCGGATGTTTTTCTTATCATAATAAAACAAAGAAACATATTTTTAATATCAATGAAAGGGATTTAATTGTTTAGAAAATGTTGTGATATTAATGTTTAAATCTGATTTTGAATTGATTCGCACAAGGCGCAATCTGGAACATAAATTTTCTCAATCATCAGCCCAACACCCTACCAACCGATGAAGCGCAACAAACAGTGATTTTCCATGGATGTAATGCTGTTTCGTGAAATGGATTGTCAAATAAAAATAAAATGTTTATAAATAATAACTCTTTTAGCTTTTATGTATATACACTAAATACTTTATAAGCTGAAAAACTAAAAAAAAAAGCTTCACTTCATTATAGGTGTCATATAATCTGTAGTAGTTCGTTCCGCGTGATGTATCTCATGCTTGGAAAACTATCTCAAAATACTGAAAAACTGCTTTTATCTATATGAATTTATAATATAGTAAACGGGTTTGCTCACAAGTTATGCAAATTTTGATACACAATTCCCAGCAGCCTAAGTCAATCAAATACTTAAACAGATCTAGTTTAAATTCAATGTAAATTACATAAGAATCTACTTCATATTCACAGTTTACTTTACTTTGCCATAAGCGTGGCTAAGAACGTGTTCAAAAGAAAAGCTAAAAATGTGCAAAATATTTATTTTAAAGCCAAAAGCTGACACTTGTATGTATTTATGACGTCCTAAGCATATAGTCTATGTTTAGCTCTGACGACTCTGATAAGACTGCATAAAAAAAGAAGCAAGCCAAAAGAACACATGACGTCTGACAAATGAATGATTTATGCTTGATCTAGCACAAGCTCGCGATCTCATTTGACTCAGTAGAGTCTCGCTTGCAAATCAGACAATAGAACCAATTTTAGTCGCCTGACATTTCATATTGTTCAGATTGAAGAGATAGTTGTCGCCCATATAGAATTATGCTGACATTGATCGAGGTTGTAGGGAGAAGAGACCCTAGTAGACAGCGCCGCTAAATCCAAGACAAATAAAGCCTTGTCTGATTCGAGCTAATTTTATTTGGTTTACTGCTTTTCAGCTTCATTTCGGATAATGCAAACAATACGCAAATGTCAGAGGAAATCTTTTATCAATTCTTGAAATAGTACATCTGCAGCACGCATAAGATACGAGATCTGATAAAGCGAAGAGCCCGCCCATCAGTCGACGGACAGGTGCTTGGGCAACAGATTCACGTGCCATTTAAGCTGTAATTCAACGTATTGGCACATGCTGTTGGCCCGTGGCCCGTGGCCCGTTAACAGTCGATCGCAAATATAATAAAACACACCAAACGATGCTTTATTGCCGGCCGAGAGCCACAGACGACAAATTGTTGTTGCTTTTTAATGTGTGTTTATCTGTACTGCATTTCGCAAAGAAAACAAAAACAAAACAAAACAAAAGAAAACAATAAGCTTGCTCGTAATGCTCCCGGTTCTAGACGTCGCGTCGGTCGTCGTATGCCCGCTTCGTGCACAGCCGCCGATCGCCAACGATCGTCAGCGATCGTGCGCACCATATAACGGCGCTTCAGCGTACGCCGAGTCGCCAGTCGCCGCAAATCCGCTAATTGTGACCTATTCGCGAGCTCGTGTCCGTTCTCAAGACCCGCGATCCGTGAAATTGAACTAGTTTAACATTTTTTCAGTTCTACATGGACAGCTAGAACGTAACCGTAACTGTGATATTTAATTTATATATATATAGTGTATATATATATAAACCCAGCTTCGACTCAATCAAATTTATAAAATGCATTCGGTTCTATTAATACTGCTCGGCGTCTGTCTGGGCGCCTGGTCGGCCACAGTGCAGCCGCCGCCCTTGATACAAACTCTGAGCACAGCTGGCGGCGGCGGCATTGGGCCAGAGTTTCAGCTCACCGAGAACCAGGATCCCGTTTCGGAAGGTAAATAACTATATTACGAACCACTTAGGGCATATGGTGAATCGCCGCTAGGCACGTGAGCAGACGAAGAAATGTCGCATTCGAGCGTTTTATTGCTACGTGTTAGTTCAACTCAATCAGCTCCAGTTCAATTATGCAATAGCAAAACAAAACAGAATAGAAAATATTATTGAAAAATGTGTAGTAAAAATAAATAAAAAGATGGGCATATATAAAACATATCTATTTCGATGCTCCAAGTGCAAAATGTCACAGTTTTCCAAAAAGTTCAAATTACGCAATAGCAAACATAATTTAAAATAAATTTTTTTTTTTTAATATAATAATTTTTTTAAATATAAATATATTCAAGTACAAAATATTTCTATATGTCCATCATATATATTCATATGCATAAATATTTACTACTATATTTTTATATATGTATGAACAAGGTCAAAATTATTTTGTTATGAATTCCAGTCAAGTTTCGAATTATATTTATTTTATTTTTTATGAACTTTCATTGTTTTTTATTTTAACGAAAGATCAACAAAAAATCTGAGATATATTTTTATTGAATATTCTCATTAGCCATTTATCTTCATCTTAAGCAATTAAGATGCCAAGCCATTATGATTCCAAGTTAAATGCCTTGTTTAAATTGCAGCTTGGGAATTATTAATAAAAATAATAAAATACTCTACTTCAGTGAGCACATATTACGCAAAAAATAAATAAATACCCTATAAACATGTATTCTAAATGAGTTTCATAAGCTTTAACTCACTTGAGCAAAAAATAAAAAAAACAAAACGCAAAAAGCTTTTCCTGAAAACTTGTTTGCTAATCGTTTTTTCCTAATAGCTTCTAAATATAGTATCCGATCTATTTCTATATATTTCACAACGAATTTCTTATACTCTCGAAACAAGTATTATGAATTAGCAAAACAATTTAAGCTAATTAGTTCCGTAACAAATGCAAAAATCAAATCATAAAAGTAGATTATAAAATAGCAAAAAGCTGAAAACAAAAATGTATTAATATATTTATACATATAAATTTTAAAAAATATATATTTATAATAAACATTTGGTTATATTTACACATGTCTCATTATTCATGGAACAAATAACTCGTGTCGAATGCAGAACTCAAATATTTTCCATTTACTCAGCTGAAAGAGCTGCCAGAAACTCATATTTGGACATGTGGATAAACAAGATATATAAGCCTTTAAAAGTCAATTTCATTTGAGAATTTCAAATTAATTAATAATTTTGTATAAAAATAACAAAAGTCAACGGAATTCCCATAAAGCACAAATGAAATTATTTTCACATTTTCCAAGCTACTTCAATTAGACTGACATTTGTTGGCTCTTCAAGTTGGTTACAGAAGAACCTGTGCTTCAATTGGCGACAACAATTTTTAATTAAGATATAAAGAGATTCAGTGGCATGCTAACCAAATGCCAAAACGCTTCACAATCGAATCCGACAAACAGCAATTAATTAGAACCCTTTAACAGTTAGTCGCAGGTGTTACATTCGCGGTACAGTGCATATCGTAGTCTATCAATAATTGTGATAATTAAACAAGCAACAGCCAAAAGCCTCTAATTATCCACATCGATTTCATTGACAATTCAAATTAACAGTCTGTCAACGCGGCTTAACTGTAACGTGCGTCAGTGTCAGTGGCGGCTTATGGGTGGCTAGGGAAGAGGTGGTGGAGGTGGTGCGTGGGCGTAGTGGAAAGGGATGAAGTGGGGCTAGGAGTGGGGGATGAGTGCTGTTCAAATAAACGCCGACTGCATACCTAAGATGATAATATCAATAAAAAATAAACATTATACTAGGAAATGGGAGGGAAGAGCAGACGCATGCATACCCTATAAGAAAATATGAATAAGAGTGAATATAGAAAGTGTTAGACTAGCAGATGCTCTGCAATATATAATAAAACAAAAATGAATTCAGATTTTAAAACGCAATAAAAATGAACAAGTTGTTAATACCCTGCAAATGCATGTATACCCTATAAAATATGAATTTGAATTTATTCAAGAATTCCTTCTATAAGACTAAAAGAGTGACACGTACATAGGGTAGGCAAAGGGTATGCCCTATAGCCTAAAAAAATTATTATTATAAATTTATTTAGGCATTCCTTCTATAAGCCTAACAGAGTCTTATTGAATGCATATATACCCTATAAAAAATGATTGTGACTTTATTCTAGAATTCCTTCTATAATACTAATAGAATGAAAACAACATACACTATACCCTATACCCTATAAAATATGGTTATGACTTTATTCCAGAATTAATTCTATAAGACTAATAGAGTGAAACGTACATACCCTATACAGTATACCCTATTTAAATTAGTATTATTAATTTATTCAAGAAATCCTTCTTATAGAACTGTATACCCTATGCATATTATGACCGGAAATTCCTAATAATTGTATATAAAAACTTAAATATATTTAAAAGTATCTTTATGGATTATATATACTCTTTCGATACATATGCTGGGTATCAAAAATTAGCATTACATTTAGATATATATCTTTATACATATATCCACCGCCATGAAATGTCAAACATACATCAAGAGAACTACTGATGTCTATTAAATGAATTATTTAAACACTTGAAAATGTAAAATCCTAGTTAATTGAGGCTTTGTGAGTGCAATAAGAAAACCCCAGTTCCAGAAATAGACTAGCTTGATCGCATAACCAATGGATAACGGAACGCAATGGCGGGGGGGTTTACAAAATCGTTGAAACGTTTCTGATGTGTATTATGTGCTCAACGAGCGACTTCCAGATATTTGCGTTGTCTTTATGGCAAAATAAATCTAAATAATTAGTCGGAGCGGCTGATTCTAGATATGATCGGTCGTACGAGCGAGTGTCAAGTGGGTTTCACCAGTAATAATTAGAAAAATCGACAACGAGCTGCGATCGTGCCTAACTCATTTCCAATTTCCTATTACAGATGCACAATTCTGGCGGCAAGTGGGCCTAAAGCAGCTGGGCAAGACTATTGAGAAGGCGAAGCGGGCCAAGGAGAACTCGTATCAGCGCAAGGCCAAGAACATTATCATCTTTATTGGCGATGGCATGGGGCTGTCCACGATCAGTGCCGGTCGCATCTACAAGGGACAGTATCTGAAGCATGGCCATGGCGAGGAGGAAATGCTGTCCTTTGATGAGTTCCCCTACACGGGCTTAGCCAAGGTAACTAGACTAGATTCGTCAATCAATTAGTCAGTCAGTCAGTCAATCGTACTGTACTTAGGCAAGTGATTGAAGTGATGTGATCGACTAATCAGTAAATTCAAAGAGTCATGTGATCATGCAGCTATCAAATGGGCTGTTCTCTAAGTCAATCAATCAGTCTATAAGTCGGAAAGTTAAAAAGTATCACAATCAATGGGTCAATCAGTTAGTAAGCCTATCAATCAGATCAGCAATCAGTCATTTAGTTGACTAGTTGTTCAGTCAATCAGTCAGCAGCTCAAGCAACAGTCTAATCAATCTCTTAGAAACCAATTCAATCAATCATTTTGGGGATCAATCACAGGTTAATTGATTGATTGATAGCATTTGCGAGAGCTTGATTGGACTGCAGGTAGATTTTTCGACTTCTTCAGTTGATCAATTAGTCAATCAGTCAACAAGTCAACCAGCAGTCCAATCAAGCGCCCAGATATTCAATCAATCAATCATTTTGGGCGTCAGTCAGAAGTTAATTAATTGATTGAGTGCATTTCTAAGTCTAATTGGACGCTAGTTGACTTTCGACTTAATCAGTTGATCAATCAGTCAATCAACTACCCAGTTAGTCAGTTTAAAAATCCTTAGATCAATCAAAATGTCGATTGATCGATCATTTAGTCCAATAATCGCCCTATTAGCTTCTGAATCAATAGGTTATACAATCAACCAGCCAATCAATCAATCAAAGTGTCAATCAATCAAAAACCAATCAATCAGCTTCTTCTCAGTCTCTCCTTATATTTGCAACTTTATCATTCAGTCATTCAGTCATCATCTAATGATTGTATCAGTCAGTCAATCAGCTCGTTATCAATCAATGAATATCCTAATCATTTCGCTTTCTCTTTGACAGACCTACAATGTGGACAAGCAGGTGCCGGACTCGGCGGGCACAGCCACAGCCATATTCACAGGCGTTAAGACCGACTATGGAGCCATTGGCATGGACTCGACGCGCTCGACGACAAACGCCAGCCAGGGTCGACTCGAGTCCATCATGGATTGGGCACAGCGCGAGGGCAAGCGCACCGGCGTCGTGACAACCACACGCATTACACATGCCACACCTGCGGCCACCTTTGCCAGGATCTATCATCGGGACTGGGAATGCGACACGGAAGTGCCGACGGAATCCATTGGCATACATGCGGACATCGCTCGTCAACTGGTGGAGAATGCGCCCGGTAATAAGCTGAACGTGGTGCTAGGCGGCGGCTTGTCGCCCATGGGCGCCTACAACGAGTCGGAGGTGAAGACCGTCAAGTTCGAGGGCGGCACCGAGACCATTTGCAAGCGCGGCGATGACCGCAATCTGGCCACCGAGTGGCTGCAGCGACATGCCAACGACAGCACCAATGCGCAGCTGGTCTACACGCGCGAGCAGCTGCTCAAAGTTAATGTGAAGGAAGTGGATCATCTGATGGGCCTGTTCCGCAACAATCACATCACCTACTCCATTGCACGCGAGCAGGGCGAGCCCTCGCTGCAGGACATGACCGAGGCGGCGATCGGTGTGCTGGAACGTGGCGATAAGTCCAAGGGCTATGTGCTGCTGGTCGAGGGCGGACGCATTGACCAGGGTCATCATCAGAATTATGCACGTGCGGCGCTGCATGAGGTCTACGAACTGGATCTGGCCGTGCAGGCGGCGCTGAAGCAGACCGATTCGGATGAGACGCTGATTATAGTAACTGCGGATCACTCGCATGCGGTCACCTTCAATGGCTATCCGGAGCGAGGCGCTGATATATTGGGCGCTGCGAATCTGCACAAGCCCAAGGATCCCATGGTGTATGAGACCATCACCTATGCCAATGGACCCGGCTACTTTGATCATTTGGCCAATGAGACAAAGCCCGCTAACAGCTCCAATGTGTGGCGGCCGCTTAAGCTGTACAGCAAGGAGCAAATGGAATCGCCCACCTATCGCCACATGGCCACGCTGGCGCTGAAGGACGAGACGCATGGCGGTGAGGATGTGATTGTCTTTGCCAATGGCCCAGGCGCCAGTCTGGTGCGTGGTGTCTTCGAGCAGAACTATTTGGCCTATGTGATGAGCTATGCCGGCTGCATGGGTCCCGCCAAGAGTTACGATGAATCGTGCCAGCGCCATCTGTCGTCAGCTGGCGGCAGCAAGGGTGAAAGTAGTGCTGCAGCGCTGAGACTCACGCTGTTGCCGCTACTCGCCGCTTGGCTGATCGTGCAGCTGATCATGCAGCTGCTCTAATCCTTATCTGCAGACGCACATCTGTGTCTCTGCGTGTTTTGTTATACTATATAGTATTTATGGGTTTGTAGTTAACTTCATTAACATGTTAGTAAAATAAAAAAAAAATATTTAAATAAATTGTTTAAATTTAAATACGAGCGATCGACTGTTAGTTACCCTTCCACGACCATTTCCACTGAAACTGGATTCCAGATCTTACAGGCTTATATTATATTGTTGTATATATATATTAAATTAATTTACTATGGTTCACAGTGACACTCGCGTTTAATAGCACTCTTCCTCTCGTTACAACATATCTCTGAAGGCTTTTAAGTGGGGGGCAATCAAATAGGAAAGAAACAATTTCAAGCGTTCAACAGGTTCGTTAACCAGCTTTAACAGCCACCTTGCTGGCAGCTGCGGCAGCAGCAGCTGGCGCTTTCGATGCTGCAGCTTCGGTATCCAGTTTCTTGACACGATGCACATCGACGCATTGCCTGAACTGGGTCACTTCGTCAATGCACTTCAGCGTCTCGCCGGGATGCGCGCGATAGCAGGCGAGTAGCTGGCCCTTGAGGTCTCCGCATGGTGGTATCTTGTGCGCCGCTGCTGTGCTCACAAAACGCTTGTGCACACCCTCTACGGCGTTCGCATACTCCGACTCCATGATGGTGTTGGTCTTCTTGAGGTTCTCCTCCAGCTTGACCATACGCTGTTTCCACAGCTCATCATTCTTGACCAGTTCCTGGTTCATCTGGCGCTGCACATCAGCTGCGCTGATCGTGTGTCCGCCGCCCTGCACATAGATGGGCGTGGGGCTCTGGTAGACAACTGTGGGCGGTGCGGGGGCAACGTCTTTGACGGCCGCTTTCTTTTGCGTTTCCTGTGGTTTGGGCAACGGCTTTGACACCTCCGCAACGACGGCATTTTCGCGCGCTGCAAATCGCAAGATATTTCATTAGTTTACATATTCAATTTATATATAAATAAATGATCATTTGACACAATGTTGCATAACACTTGGCCACGGTAAGTTTTTTGTTAAGCTTAACGGCGCAATTGCAATTGCTTGTCAGACTGTGTACTTTACCCTGCTGTGTGATACCCTGCTTCAGGCGCTTCACCACATCGTCGGATATGTCGAGGACGCCGGCAGGAGTTGGATTTTCCATTGAAACGGAACGTGGATCACGCGATTGCTTGGCGCCCATGTTGTAGCTGTTGTTGTTTGTCGCTGTGAGGTAGCCTGTATGTCGGCGAGAATGTTGCAAATGTTATTGTTTGTTTATATTTGTATTAATCGCCAATTGCATTAACTTTATGGCTAATTGTTATAAAATAATACCTTTTCGTTTGCAAACTTGTGTTGGGCTACTAGAGATGGGCGATAGAGAGCGATGTCGGGTAATTGAGATGAGCGATATGTGCCATTTGCATATCTAGAGATGAACGATGTGCACGATAGTGTCAATTGAGCACAAAACTAACTAGAAAAAGTTTGTTCTAGTTGTCGCATCTATGTGTTGTATGGTTAGTGGCACAAATTAATATGTATTTCATTAAAAATATATATATATTTATATTTTTTTATTTAATATTTTTGTTGATATTCCTTTCGTTGTTATTCAATGTATCGTATATAATCGCGCTCACTGCGACACCAGTCACGCAGAGGAATAGGTGTGACCAGGCGCAATAAAAACATGTGCTTAGGTCTTCGACATTGGCGGGTAAATTTAAAAGTACATTTCCATTACTTAGCTGCATATAAAATCAACTTTTGCCAGTTTGCTTTAAATGAAAATCGCCATTAAATTGTTTTCAAAATCATAGATTTTATTCATTTTAGCATTTTTCTTATGGTTTTCTTGTCGACAATTAATTACATACAATTACGAGTAAATGACGTTCGCTTTCTTCGTGTGTCTAATATTGTTGCAATTTGTTAATTTAATGGATTACTTATTAATTATTTATTCATTTACCCTTTTTGCTTCTAGTTTGACTTGAACATTGATTTCGCAATGTGTTTTAGTATTATTTATTTTTCGTTTTATCTTTTTTTTATGAGTTCTTCCTCTTTGTTCAAATGTGTTTAAAATGCTATTGAACTTTGTGAGTGGGTGTGTTGGTGTGTGTGTGTGTGTGTGTGTGTGGGTGTGGGTGTGTGTGTGTGTGTGAGTGTGAATTTTGGATGTGGTTTTTGGCTAATGAAATACTAGATATGCGTGCATGTATCAGAGTTCATTTGATATATGTACCTAATTTCCTTAGCTGCTTTCTTCAAATTTGCTCCAGAAATTCTATTTATTTTTTTTTGTTTGACATTTTCAATATAGTTTTAATTATATATATATTAATTATAATAATAATATACATCAATAATATTTATGGAAATTTGTTGTTGCTATTTTTTTTATTTAGTTTTCTTTTAGTTTTCTCGTAGTTATTTATTGTTCTTATAATTTTATTTTTCTTTCTTTTTTTAAGGTGAATTTGAATTTGTTTTCTGATTTACGATTTCATCTTTGACTTTTACTTTCGTCTAATTTTATTTTTATTATTGTTATGAACTTTTTGTTGGTTATTTTGTATCTCATATCACTGTTGGTGGTTTGTTAATGTTCATATATCGCATATACATACATACATAGTGTTCTTCAGTGTTTGAATTGTGTTAGATCAAAAATTCTAATCTCAATATACATATACATTCAATTTTACAAAATTTTCCAAATTTTTCGTAATTATTATTTATATTTGTTACTTTTTTTTATATTTTATAATTTGTTACGTGTTCTATATATATATATATATATATATATATATATATATATTTATTTGTATTTTTCTTACGGCGTATGGACTTTTGTCATACATTTAGCGTTTAAGTATATAGTTTTGTTCTCCTTTTCCATTCATAGTTGAATTATTATGTTTAGTTAGTTTTTGTTTGATAAATCGCTATTTAGAAGGAAAATCACACAAGGTTATTTTGTTTTTGTTTTTGTTTTTGTTTTTATTCGAATAAATTTCTTATGTACATTCAGTTAGTTTGCAATTGCATTTTGCGAACTAGTTCAATGGTTCAGCAGTGGTTCATACACTAACTAACGGACTGCTCCGATTCCGTTTTCGCTTCCGGCTTACACACTATTGTCGAACCGGGCGGTTCCAAGTTCCGTTTCCGGTTTACACACTATCTAACGGGCTGCTCCATTTCCGTTTTCTATGGAAAATGATATTTTATCATAGAATTATTTATTTTCATTTTGCTTTTCTTTGCTTTTGGTCAAGTTACAAGGCGTGCGTTTGGGGGGAATCAACTCAAACTAGAACTCAGCTCAGTCGAACCAATTCAAAAAAAAAAGAAAGAAAATTTAAGGAAAATAAAAAACAACACAAATAAAACAATTTGTAAGAAATATCACGTAATGCATGTTGTTTTTTTTTATTTAACTTTCGGATTTGTGTTTTTTATACTTTTACTCGCTCGCTCGCCTTCTAAACGTATATGATCGTAAGTTATATAAATTGTAATCATGATTCCTTTACGTTTTATAGAGTTTTACATCAATTGAATTTGAATCTTTTGTTTTGTTTTCTGTTTTTTGTTTAGTTATGTGTTTCATCATAAGATAAACTTTTGTTTGCTTGCTTCATATTTCTTGCATCGCTTCTATATTCATAATTCATAAACTTGACTTGCGCAGAATTCGAATTACATTTATATTTAATTTATTTACTTAATTGGTTTTTCATATTTTGTTTTTTGTTTTGTTTTGTTTTTTATTTGTTGTAGTTTGTTTTTAATCGTTTGGTATTACTTATAGACAAATTTCATATTATAGCTACAATTTATTAGCTAGCGTTATAATTTTAATGCGCAGCTGACGCCCCTTAACGACTTTACAAACTAATTGAAAATATATAATATAATGCAAAGTACATTGTTATGTAGTGTGTGTGTGTGTGTGTGTGTATAATTAATTTATGTATTAAGTTATTAGTTACATAATTGTTGCTTTTGTTTTTCCTTTTTTCTTTTTGTTTAGCTATATCGTTGAGAAATACGCAGAAACAGAGCTCGCAAATAATATTGAACACATATCTATAAAGTTGATAACTAATGTAAATCAGGCGAAAATAATTAAGTTTTGTTTTGTTTTGTTGTGTTTTTTTTTTTACAAATTCCTTTTGTTTAACATCGATTAATTACAAATTAGAGAGTTGCTTAAAGCTACAAGGGGTTGGGGGTTGGGGGTTGGGGGGTTGGCTTGCATAGAATTTAATTACTTTTTTTGTTTTTGTTTTCAAAATGTTCTCATAATGAATTATACACTTAAATTTAAATATGTAGTTGTTGTTGTTGGTGCACGAAATGTCTGCTTCAACTTGTTGTTGTTTTATGAATTAATCGTTAGTTGTTGTATTTAATATATATATATATATATATATATATACATATATGCATATACATACACATATATATATAGATATATATTGTTATGCTAGGTATCTAGACTAAAAGTTAGGGACACTGGCGCATATTGTGTCCTTTGTTTGTTTCCTTTACACTCAAAGCTTACAACTTATATTCAAAATATGTTTTGTTTTTTTCTCTTCTTTTTTGTGGTTTCTTTTTCTTTTTTTTTAATATTTAAATATTAATTTATATATATATATATGCCCTTTCATTTAATATAAATCTTTAATGCCCTTTGTTCAGTTGAGTTGCTTGATAAGTTTCTCATTTGTTGCTGTTGCTGTTATTGTTGTGTTGTTGTTGTTGTTGTTCTTTGTTGCACAGTGCACAAACTAAACAAAAATGCAAATAATTTGTTTATCCTGTTCTTTGTTAAGCAGTGTAAATGCAAAACACACGCAGAACTAGCTAGAGAGCGGATGTGACTATGTGTGTGTAAGAGTAAGAGTAGGAGTAGGAGTATGTGTAGGTGTAGGTGTAGGTGTAGGAGTAGGAGTAGGAGTAGGACTAGGTGTAGGAGTAGGTGCAGCTGTAGGAGTAGGTGTAGGTGTAGGTCTGTGTGTGTGTGTGTCTTAATTTCTTGAGTTTCTATTGTTTTATTCATCTCTTATCTGCTTTGTCTATGTTTTGAGCTGTTGTTCTCTTCGTTCTCAACAGTCGTCATATTCAATATCATCATCCGGCCTCTGTCTCTCCCTCTTCTTCTTCTTCATCTTCTTCTTCTTCTTCTTCTTCTTCTTCTTCTTCTTCTTCTTCTTCTTCTTCTTCTTCTTCTTCTTCTTCTTCTTCTTCTTCTTCTTCTTCTTCTTCCTCTTCTTCTTCCTCTTCCTCTTCTTCTCTCTCTGCTTGAACAGTTTACAAAATGGTTGTTTTACGAACAGAGGGTTTTTTTGCAGCTGGAGCTGGAGCTTGCATTAAATTTAGTGCATACTTTCGCTTTTTTGCCGCCGACTTGCAATTGTTTACCAACTAAAATTATAAGTTAAACTTAGCATACATGTTAATCATAAGCATTGCCTGATGACTCATCATCATCAGCACTATCATTACATCATATTCTCATCATTATCAGAAGCATCAAGGCAAAACGCAAATATTTAAGAAAGCAAAAAAAATAAAAATAATTATATAAAAAAAAACAAACAAAAATATACAAAAGGAAAGCGCAGCTGTTTGCTTCTCGTTGCCTGTGTGTAAGTGTGTGTAGGTGTGTGTGTGTGTGTGTGTGTGTTACTGCAACATGTTGTCAGCGACCAGGTCGCTGCATGAACTATACATATAACATGTTATGTATGCATACATCAATTATATATTCATATATATATATATATATATATATATACACCTATGTATATATATATATTATATAAAGAGCGCAATATACTAAATGTGTGTGTGTGTGGGTGTGGGTAGGTTTGCAGTGTGTTTCTTTTTTGTTTCGCATCCTCGCACAACATTCTAAACAATAAAATATTATTTAGCATTTCGTACATCACCCACAACACCGCCAGCTTGAAGGCCACCGCCTTGACGCATCCGTATCGATGGACGTCGCTCGGGCGTATCGTAGGGTTGTCGCGATGAATTGGTGGCCGCCATCGAATCGTCCATGTTGAGTCCACCATTGCCAATCAGCTGGCCACCAGCTCCGCCATTGCCACCGGCTCCAGCGCCACCGCCGAGCATGGCCAGCGTCTGTCCAGCGCCCGAACTGCTGCCCAGCATCTGTTGTGTGCTGCCGCTGGCTGTGACCATAGCTGTGTTGACCTTGTGCTGTTGCTGTTGCTGCTGCTGCTGATGGGTTGCAGCAGCGGCAACAGCTGCCGCTGCAGCGGCAGCATCCTGGCCCTGGCCCTGGCCCTCGACGCCATCCTGCGCCTGCTGTATGGCCTGTGGATTGCGCGGCCCGCCGAACTTGAGCAAATTCCAGTCGAAGACATAGTCATAGGTGAAGCCCAACCGATGGAATAGATTGCGAAACAGTTTACGCAAGTGGCAGTAATCGGGACGCTGATCGAAGTGCATCTGCCGGCAGAAGTTCAGATAGTTGACGAACTCGCTGGGGAAGCCCTTGCAGAGCACAACGATCGATGTGGATAATTTCTTTTCGGAAATGCGCTCGTATTTCTGTCGCTTGTTCGCCGCCTTCAGGCCCTGCCAAGGCAGGGCGCCCAAATTGAAGTACATGAGCACATAGCCAAGCGATTCGAGATCGTCGCGTCGCGACTGCTCAATGCCCAGATGTGTGTTGATCGAGGCGTAGCGTGCAGTGCCCGTCAGATTCTTATTTTCCCGATACGCTATGTGCTTCAGGGAGCGTGCATCGCGAAACTTTTTGGCCAAGCCAAAGTCAATTATGTACACCAGATTGCCCTTCTTGCCGAGCCCCATGAGGAAGTTGTCCGGCTTGATGTCGCGATGTATGAAGTCGCGTGAGTGTATATAGTCAATGCGCGATATCATCTGATCGGCGAGCAGCAGCACTGTTTTCAATGAGAAGCGGCGCGAACAGAAGTTAAACAGATCCTCCAGCGACGGTCCAAGCAGCTCCATTACCATCACATTGTAGTCGCCCTCGCTGCCGCACCAAATTATGCGCGGTATACCAATCCCGCCTTGCATTGTCTTGTAGAACTTCGATTCGATGTGCAGCTGTGGATGTTTGGTGCGTATGCATTCCAGTTTGATGGCCACCTCCTCGCCCGTGTTGATGGTTGTGCCCAAATAGATGTCGCCGAAGGAGCCGGAGCCGATTTTGCGGCCCAAGCGATATTTGTTCCCAACGCGCAGTTCCATGTTTATCTGTGTTTATTTCTGTCTGTGTGTGTGTGCTTTATATGTATATATAATATATATATGATATATATAAATATATATATATTATATATGTGTGGCGTCGCCTGCATAAAAGAAATGGAATTTAATACAGAATTGCACTCAATTGTAATTTAGCATGAGTCATATTTATGTAATATTAAATATATATTCATGTTTATAAATATGTATAAAAACCTTTCGCAGTCCTTTTCGTCTGTTTCCGCTTTAGCTGCGTCTGCTTCTTCTCGCTTTTATCTGATCCGTTGTATTTAGTGCATGCGCGCGCTCAGGCGTTTGGGTTGGCTTTTGGTGCCAGTCGCGGGCGGCGCTGCTGCGGCTGCTGCAATCAGACAAAGTTCTTATTAGCTCTTGCTCTCATGGTTCGTATGGACAGTTAACGGTAAATGCCAGCGACGCACACATACACATACATACATATGCATATATACATATACTATATATACATTTCAAGTGTATAAATTTAGAAAACAAATTTTGATATGCTTAACATTACAAGCTGTGCTGTTATCGATAACTTTGTGACAGATATCGATTACGCGCTGCAGCTGTAAGTCTTATAAAACGCAAAAAAAAAAGGGGAAAAAAACTGAAAAGGAACAACAAAACGACGATAGCTGGCGCGACGTGCGATGTGTCAATTAGATAAGAGCGCAAAACGAAACTGAACGTCGCTCACGTCGCCCAGCGACAACAAGAAGAGACAGAAGAACAACAACAACAACAATAGCACGAAAGATAATTGTAAGTAAATGCAAAACGCTGCAAAACTTCGTCGCGTATAACAGTAAAGCCCCAAACTGGCAGACAATTCAGCATTTTGATACAGCAAATGAAATGCAAGATTTATTTACCTTGTTTACTTTATCAGGTGAATTCTTCGAAAAAGATTGCAGCCAGAAATTTTCTGTTTATCACATCTAAATCTTATAGCAAAAGGCAACTGTTTCAAACGCCTGCTTACACTACGTAGTTAGACTAGTTACACTGTAAGCAGATCGATAACAAAAGCTGCTAGTTGTTATCGGCGACGAGAATGCTGCGTGAATTCTAATCTAAAAATAACAAAAACAGCGCATCAACATGACGACATTAGCATTCAGCGATGAATCAGCGCAAAAATGCATGACGATTTTAAAGAAACAAATATAAAAATAAAATAACCCAAAGAAAAAACAGAAAAAAAACCCTAACAATAACCTGCTGCTAGCCGCAGCGGCAATAAAGACAAGTATGTTTCGATGTGTGTGTGTGTGTGTCTGTGTGTGTGTGTGTGTGTGTGTGTGTGCGTGTGTGTGTGTGTAGGTAAACAATTAGAGATGAACAGTAGAAAAGAAGCAGCAAACAGACAATAATATCAACAACAACAAAATGCCATTTAAATGACACTTTCAGTGGTGAAAAGCACAGCACACACACATACACACACTCACGCACACACACACAAACATTAAAAATGGAGTCGCGCCCCAGCAAACAGACAAATCTCAAGCAGTTGGGCAGCAAATGGCGCACAGCAACAGTGGAACTGAAATTTTCTCTAGCTCGCTACCAAAATAAATGACAAAATGATGTTTGCTTGTTGTTGTTAGTTTAGCTTTCTTCAAATAGAGGACAATTATTATGATGTCTATTACAATATGTATAGCTGGTGCCTTTGCCTTTGCCTTTGCAGTTATCTACATTCTTCGCTCAGCATTTGCTGCGCTTTCTTTTGATGTTGTCCAACACGCACCTACAT
Source organism: Drosophila leonis (assembly GCA_035045365.1). Classification (NCBI taxonomy): domain Eukaryota; kingdom Metazoa; phylum Arthropoda; class Insecta; order Diptera; family Drosophilidae; genus Drosophila; species Drosophila leonis. The sequence goes on along the minus strand of JAWNPC010000338.1, from coordinate 3,401,154 downwards.
ATAACAACAAAAATCCATCTGTACACATGTATGCATGTGTGTGTGTGTGTGTGTGTGTGCTGTTTGTGACCTATGAAGCTGGGCCAGTTCTAACCTCAAAACTGAACTGGTCAAGCTTTTAAATGCACAACTACACACACACACATACACACACACACATACATGCATACACATCTATTCACATAGCTGCTTGTAATTGTTGTTTGCTTTCTTTGCCTGCGCTGATTTATTAGCACTCCGCTCATGTCGTTTCGTTTACCGAAAAAAAAGTAACGTTTACCGTTCGTTTTTGTTGCCTTTTCAAATGCACGTTCTAGTTTTGTTGCTGCCCATCGTTTGACAGGTGCGCAAGTGAGACAGTCGCAGGCTCGCACGCGCGCTCTGTCTCTCTTACTCTCGCAAAGCATACGTGTGTGTGGGTGTTTGTTGTATGCGTGCGTGTGAGAGCAACAGCTGATCGTGGTGGGAGTGCAGCGGAACGGCTTCTTTTTGTTGTTCCTGTGCTGTTCTTGCTGCTAGTTCCGGCAAACGAATATACAATATTTGTATGTATTTATATGTGTGTATGTATGTATGTATATGTCGAATATGTTAATTTCTTGGGGCCTCTTTACAATTGCAAAGCAGTGAGCGGCACGTTGCGTTGGCGGGCGCCAAAAAAAGACTTCCGCAAAACACCAAGCGCCGTGCCGTCGTCACAAAGGCAACAGAGAGGTGAGGAAGCAGCCGCAAACACAAACAGTTGTTTCAACAAGAGTCAATAGCCATACAACAACAACAGCAAGCAAATGAAATGCACGGCTAATAAAACAATCTATGCAATTAATTTTGGAGTCAACGTCAACGTCAACGTTAACAGCGACGTCAACGTCGACTCCGCTGCTGCAGTCAATGGCCTCGCTGTCGAGGACGAGGCGACCTAACGTTAAACAGCATACGTCGTTGTTTTTGTTGCTTTTGTTGTTTTTTTTTCTCTTACGTTTTTTCAACCCGAACTATTGTAACGGCTAACTGTCTGGCTATAGTCTGAGTCTGTGAGTAAAAGAGGGATGGGGAGTGTTTTTTGTATGCCTACCTTGGCGGATTCGGGAGTCACAGTGTGGCCAGGCTGCTCCGCTGCTGCTGCTGCTGCTGCTTGCACTTGACGCTTGCTTCAATTTCCAGCTGAAAATGCACTGCGTTTAATTGGATTTCAATTTCACAAGAACAACAACTACGACAACAACGACAACAACACTGGAGACGACGACGACGACGACGTCATGATAAGTGGAAACAAGGCAACAAAATCATTTCAACTTTCTTTGTTTTTGTTTTTGAGCACACACACACACACAGATGCACTCACATTTACGCAATATTGAAAACAATTCGTTTTATACATTTCTGAACAGCTTAAGCCAGGGCCATTTTAGCCATTTGGCAATTTTTCTCTTTATTTTTTTTTTTTTTTGGATTTTTTTATTGTTTAATGATTTTCCTTTTCTGTTTTTTTTTTCTTCTCTTATTTCTCAGCCGCGCTTTGTTTGAGCGAACTTGTTCGCACGTCTGGTAAATTAGGCACTAGCAGCGTATTCGATTTGGGCAATTGTTTTTTGCATTTGCAACAACAAGAACCGCCAAAAATATCACAAATATGTTTTAAAATATTGTTAAGATTGCGCTGAGGCAAAAAACTACAACGGAGACGACAACGACGGCGACATACGAAAAAATACAAGCGAGTCGTTTGCCCTGGCACTCATACACTCACACACTCATACACATACATATATATATGCATATATACATATATATACACGCACGCACGCACGTATGCATGCTGCAGTAGTAGGGTTGTCTCTCTTACACTGTTGTTGGCTTTACAGCGAGCACGTTGCTAGCCTGACTGTTTCAACGTTTTCACACCAACACATGCATGCCAGCGAGACGTATACGTACACGATAACGAAGCACACATAAAGCGAGACGAAAAAAGTTGCCACCACTACGGGCACTGTGGCCGAAGCAGTCTCTCTGGCTTTTTGTTACGCACAATTTTCACCATTTGGCACGCGCACGTTGCATATTTATATAAAACCAGCACCAACTTACATTTTGCGCTTCTATTTATTGTATTTCTTTGCAATTTTACATAAATAATTGAATTTCTTTTAAAAATTATTTGCTAGAATTAATCTTGGGCACACAACAACACCAACAACAGGCTCGACCAAAAGTTCCATTTGAGAACCATTTCAATGGTTGCGGAGCTATCGGTTCGTGTTTAGTGAACTAGATGGTGAACCTTTTGGTTTACACGATATTGATAAAGTCGTGTGTTTTTGTATATATTAACAAATATATACTATTATAGCAATTCAGGTATACTTTTATTAATATAATTTTGTTGCTTCAACTGGCTTTATGTTGTATAGTCGTAGCAGCAGCAGAAATGTATCTAGTTGACATTGCATTCAAAGTCAGCTTGATCATGAAATGGTTTACCTATTGTAATCATGTTTTATATAAATATGTAAGTAAATATGAGCAAAATTATGTGAATTATTCAAAAGTGTGCTTTTAAATAATTTTACTGTGCAGAAATTTTTAATATTTTCATGAACTGCTCGTACGGAATGACGTCCCTGGTCAATAGATTGTGGCGGCTGGTCGATATATACAACAATAGCAACTTGACTTCCCTACAGTACAAAGCAGTCAGCTTTTGTATGCTAGCATTAGCCAAGACACGCACCACTTCAAAGCTAATGAAAATCACATTTTTTTTCTGATTCAATTTCTGTATATATATACAAATATATATATGTACATACAGACGAATATATAAGTGTGTATATATATACATACACACATGTATGTATATATGAATACATACATCATTTTTGCAAAAGAAAGAAATAAAGGAAATACTTAAACAGATAAAATAATAATTGTTTTATTATATATTTTGTATTCAAATCACACATTTAAAATATGTTTAGTATAAAAATGTTAATTATTTAATTATATTTAAATATTTAGCTGAATACAAGTCCCGCCTCTTCCGATTGGCTGAAAGAGAAAACAAAGCAAACCAACGGGTCATTTGAAACAACAACAACAACAACAGCAAGTGGTTACGATCTACGCTAAAGTACACACACACACAGTTACAAAATTACATGTACACACCCACACACACACACACACACACACTCGGGGCAATTAACGATCTGGCGAATGGCAGGCCGACTTTGAGCCGATGGTCAAACGAACGCACAAAACACGAGCGCGTATCAGGTGTGAAACAATAAAACAAAATGCCGGCACTGCGAACGATTTTTCGTTGTTGTTTGTCTTGTTATTGTCTTTGCTTGCAAATGAGCTGAGTGCCAGAGCGAGATGGTTGCATATATTGTCGGACGCTTCCCTTTGCTAAATATTTCCGCAACACATGTCGTACGGCTGGCGACTGAGTCTGAGTGAGTGAGTGCGAGGGAGAGAGGGGCATTTTCTAACATTGGCGCTGCAAACGTCATCGTCTGCTCCGACGAACGCGCCATTTGGTTTCGTTTAGTCGCAGAGCAGAGGCTGAAGCGCTGCTGGCGGCGGCTTAGATCAAATAATTTGATTTCATGGCAAGTCGCAAAAATTGTCAAGCGGTCGTCGCATCCGCCGCCGCTGCCGCTGCTGCTGCATTTTTCCGCGACCTTTCGGCGCTGCTCCAGTTTGCAAAAAAAAAAAACAATTTTCATTTTGCCTTTTGGCTTTTCTATAAAAATAAAAATATTTTTTAATTAATTCGATTTTGTATTTATTTTTTGTTTTTTTTAATACATTTTTTTTGCGTACATTTTGCAGGCGCTCGTTTTGTTTATCAACAAAGGCGGCGCCTTTTGAAGTTCGCCGGCAAGAAAATTGCTTTGGCGGGGGGCGTGGCAGAGCAGGGCAGGGCAGGGCAGGGGTAACTTGTTAGATGCTGCCATTAAACTGCTAGACACGATTCAATTTCCCGCAGTGGGGGTAGGTGTGCGAAGGGGTGGAGGGGCGATGGGGGGGTGGGTGTGGAGTGGGGGGACTGCTGTGAGTATTATTTCCATTTTGATGCCTTTTATGACACTTCAGTTTTGTTTTTATTTTGTTGTTATTTGTTATTTTCTTGCTACCCTGTAACTATTGGTGTTGTGTAAGTGGGGTATATAGGTTTTTGATTGGCAGAAATATGAAAAAGGGTAAATAATTTTTTAAATATAAAAAAGAATATATTAATTCGTATATATTTTGATAACTTAGTTGTAATATTTTAATTTACTTTAATGTTTGTCTGCATCTTTCGATCTCAGGAACTATAGAGCCTAGAGATATGAAATTTACAATATATATTTACACTTATCATACACTTCAGCTAAGTAAATTCTTTTTTAAATATCTTCTTCAGTTAACTTAATAACAATAAAAATTATTATTTAAACTTTATTTTTGGCATAGCTCGAATACTATAGGAGTTAAAGATGCCAAAGTTGGTATGCAGATTCATCTATGAACACAACTTCAATAATAACTCAAATTTAGGCTATAGGGTACATTGTAGTCAGTCATACCCGCTGCGGCCATCGTTACATGTTTTCATTTTGTTTTTTATCGCATAAAACGCTCATCTGGCAGGCGTCTTGGATCGCTTTTGACTGCTCTTCGATCGTATCTAGTAGGTATTTATGATTTCGTTTATGCATTTTCGTGTTTTATTGTTTAAATTTTTGGTCATTTCGGCGCTCTTCTTCTTCTCCGTTTTTTTGTTTTGTTTTTTATTCGTTTCGCCGGCGGCGTTTGAGTAGAAAAAAGTTAATTGAGTTGTAAAAATTATAAAGTTGTAAAAACCCAACAAGCCTGAGCAGGCTGCAGCTGAAGAAATGTCGGGTAAAAGTCACATCCAGTTGGAACCACCTAAAACAGGAGTGCGACAAAGAGAGACAGCGAGAGAGAGAGGGAGATTGATAGAGAGAGAGAGAGAGAGAGAAACAATAATAAATAAAAGCCCAACATAAATACGCATCGATTCATTTTATGGCCATGAAATGAATAGCATCTAGTTTCGACAGAGTTATTCTTCACGTTTAAGATTTGTGATTTTTACGATGTCGCATTCTATGGACGCGTTTTCAACTATGTCGAACTGAAATATAGAAATAGGAATAAGAATTAATAAATGTGGCTTATAATCGCTTGGATTAAAGCCCATTATCAGATGAAATGGCGAAGACTTGGCTTAAAGCTAGTCGAAGATCTATAAAATCATAGTGATTATCTCTCAGAGCGTGAGCTCGTCTATCTACAGGATAAATCAGATAATGAAGTCTAGATTCCTGTTTGGAAAGTCAAAGCTTAAGAATATTTTGTGTTGAATTTGATTTGTTATGTTCTTTGCTTCATTCAAGTAAATATATTTGAAGTCCTGAGAGAGATGATTGAAAATTTTGCTTTAGTTCGATTTATAGCTCAAACCAACTTGCCATGCCTGAAGCTTTGATTCTTTACTTTCGTTTGCAAGTTTCATGAAGAGGCTTAATAACATTCGATTTACTTCAAATTTATTTTGTAACTTTTTGTCAACTAACTAAATTCAGTTCAAAGTTCAATTGAGTCTTGGCTTGGTTCTAAAATAGTGATGAATTGACTGATTGATGAGGTCACTGACAAACTGACTGACTGATGACTGCTTTACTATTGACATTAGCCAAGCTCTTCAGATTTGTAGCTGCAAATGTTTAAATAAATGTTATAAAAGTTGAGTGAGAACTCAGCTAATGATGAACATTTGTACAAGGATTGCAAGAAATGTTAACATAGGTATAATGGGGATTTCTTTGAAATTGAAATTGATGAATAAACTACAATTTTCGAAAAAACTAACAATAATCGCGATACTTTTTGAACAGACCTCGTAACTACAAAATAAATTTGAGCTGCCAAAGGCTCGCATTATGTTATGAAAAGACTTCCTAGGAATACAATATGTTTAGTAAGTGTGCTTAAAACTTTGCTTATGATTGAGTTGATTGCCGTACTATTAAGACAAAAGACTAAGAGGAACATAAATATTGGTACTATACGAGTACTTTATACATACATATATATAAAATATTTTATATACATACATACATATATATTTTTAGATTATTTTTAAATTTTTCAATAAAATCTACTATAAATAAATTTTTAAAAAATAATACAAAATATTTTAAAGTTATTGTTACATTTTCTAATAAAATATACTTTAAATACATATATACTACATAAAACATATTTAATATATTAAATATTTGTATAACATTATTATATTTTCTAATGAAATCTATCTATAAATCTACATCAAATATTTAATACCAAATATTTTCTAATAAAATCGTTTACCTAATTTGATATTCAGATTTTCATTCACTAAACATATTTCTAAAGGCTACCTGTTTTTAGCCTCTATCTTATCCTTTTTTTTAACGATCCTTTATCCATATCGAACACTTTTGTGCATCTTATCGCTGTGGTGCCGCAAATACAGCTGCAACAAGTGGCCAGCCCCGTCGCCCTGTCTCCACCCTCGCGTTCGCTCTTTGTCGAGGTGTCATAAATCCACATGTGGTTGTAAAGTGTCTACTAATTTCTGTGCGTTTCTTCCCACTCTATCTTTCCCTCCCTTTCTCTCTCTCTCTCTCTCTCTCTCTCTCTTGGCTGTCTTCTTTCTTGCAACTGTCACTCGATCGCTGCCCCCTTTGGCCCCGCTCTGTGGATCTGTGGCTGGGGCCACCTAATTTCACATGAACATGTTAATGTTTACACGCGTACCGCGATTTTTATGTGCTCGCCCCCGCCGCGGATCGGCAGCAGTAGAAGACGAACGAACGGACGGACGAACGGACGGATGGACGGACGAGTGGCCAACCAACGGCGTCTTGAGCTTATCTCCAGCCGATCGCCGAGCCGAGCCGACGATCTACACGCACACACAGTCGCAGTCGAGAGCCGAGCAGTCAGCAGGCGCAGATCAGTCGCAGTTTGCTTGTCAGTCGCGTCGCGTCGCCACGCCAGCTGTGTGGGTGTCTCTGTCTCTAAGTCTCTGAGTGAGCCGTGCAGCTGTATCTGTATCTGTATCTGTATCTGTAGCCATAACTGTAACTGTATCTTTGACAAAAGCCGCGCAGCCGTCGGCAAACTCTGTTGAGCGAAATGAGCGCCGATTCGAATGCGGAACGCGCCAAGCCCGTGGAGACTTTAGTCCTGGCCAACTATGCCCTGAAGGCCGAGCAGAAACGCGCCGCCGGCCAAGGTGGACGCAAGGAGGATGAGCGCATCACCAGCGCTGTCATGAAGGTCCTGGAGGGTTACGATTGGAATCTGGTGCAGGCCTCCGCCAAGTAAGTTGATAATGTGAAGAGAGTTGATCAAACTAGAAAGTCTTCTTTAGATTTGGTTTAAAGCTCTGTAAATGATGCCTGAATTTGTGATATTTGTAATAAACTCTATGATTTTTATATAAGATTCTTGATATCTGATTAAAATTGTATGATTCATAAAATACTTTCACTGCAATCGTAGCTTGAAGTCTACAGTTTTAGCAAACTTGATGCTTAGATTCTAGATTTCAAGACATTAGATTCTAGATTGAAATCTCTCTCTCACTCTCTGATCTCTGATCTTTATCGATATCAATCTTCACTTATAATTGGCAAACGGCAATAGAAACGAATGATCAACAAGTAGTTTCTTGACTCTTGAGTTTATGGCTTATAATATATTTATAATCTATATAAAGTGTAACTTCCTCAAAAGTTTTACTTTGCTAAAATTGATAAGATAATTGTTTTAATTGATATAGCTATGATTCCTTGTCAGTCTGTCCGTTTCCACTGACAATGAATTGAATTAACTTTTTATATTGCAGTCAGCAATAGCAAGATCGATTGGCTACAACATATATCATTTGCCACAAGAAGCTTAAAAATCTTTTTGATTTTAAAAACTAGTTTAAACAAACCTAAAGATGAATAAGTTCTTAAAGATTTGATGACTAAACTTTGTCAAGTTTATATATCCATAAGATATATAAGATCAAATATATCGTTAAGAGTGTTGCATATCATATATTAAAGGGCTCTTAGAGTAGAATTTGTGTTTCAGAGTGTTTCAAATGGAACTACTCTAATTTAAGGCGTTTTATATTTGGATTACTACATTATGGGACTCTCAAAGAGTGTTTTATATAATATATGAACAAAATAAAAGTATTTCTATGACCTATGTCTATAAGGATTTATACTATGCACTATACCCAGCAGCAGTTCTTACTTCTTATCACATCTGCGCACGAATAGTTTTTAGTTTCTGTAGCTGGTATAGCTTTTCCTTTGAAAAACTCGCTTTTTACCTCAGTTCTTTCCTAGATATCTTAAGCCAAGTAGTGTGAATTAGATGCTTTTCTCAGGATGGATCGCGTATCTTTATGCCTGTTTACTGCTAATGAAGTTTATTCAGTAGCATTCGTAATTTTCAGGATAATAAATAATAGTTTTCACATATTTGTCAGCTTCTAAAGTGATTTTTTGTTTATATAGTCGGTAATCAAAGCAAGCTTCAATCTTTGATTTTTGCCTCAAAAGATAAATAATTTTATATTTTAAAAGTAACATTTTTCTTAAAGCATATCAATTTTGTGACCTCCAGAAAATCCTCCAGAAATCCAGAATTTGGTAATTGTGGTTGTCAAATCGAGTGAGATATTCACAATTGAATTTGGTTGCGCTATTTCGATGACCAATTTTAAGCAACCTTTTTTTGTAACCTTTTTTTCAAAATTGTTTTTAAAATACTTGCTGAAATTATCCGAAACTTAATTAAGTTTTATTTTAAAAAGACTAAAACAGAGCTCAATATGGAACAACAAATTTTAGGACTACAGCTTGAATAATCTAGAAAATATTCAACATGAACAGAGAAAATGATGGGTGCCCCAGCCTGATGATCTCATTGACTTAGACAAACTTTATTGTAATATTTATTTATATAATATGCATTTATAATATTTATTTATTTAATATTTATAGTAATATATTTAATATTGAAGAGTCTTTAGCTCTATCTACTTTAAGTCATTAGGATAAAATTTAAAGAGTTTCATTATTGTTCAAAAGAAAACTGCAAATCAAGAAAAGTATTTTAAACATAAATCTTTTCGAAACATATGTAGTTATATTATATATATATATAGTTATAATATATTATACATATATATAGTTATAAGGATATCATAGTATAAAGCTTAAACCTGTCCTAGTTCATCTGCTCCTGGCGAGTGCCTTAAATTTCCCCTTGTAGAAATCTTGTGATGTGGATAACCTGGAATCGAAGCATTTATGAATGACTAAGCGTGGCGCTCTTCTTGTCGCTGATTAGCACAATTTTATGAGCTTGCGGTTGTTGTAGTTGTTGTTGTTGTTTTTGTATGTTTTTTTTATTTAAATGGATAAACAAACTTGGCGAACCGCAAAGGCAAAAAGTGTAAAAGAAGAAACGAAACGTTTGGGAATACGCTGGCATATGTAAATATGTGAACTGAATTTACACATCTTAACACATGGTAGTAGCTCGGATATCACACATATATCTTATATATATATATATATATATATATATATATATCTATAGGGTTCAGTTGGTATAGAAAATACAGTGAAAACGGGGGAGCAGACGAAACACGCTCAAAATGAAGACGACAAATCAATTCAGGCATAAAAAGCGAATAAATATGTTTTTAGCATAAAGATGTTAACTGCTAACAAGCTGCCCAGACAGCCAGGGGGGAGGGAGGTAAGGTGGTTGAATGGTGGGGGCTGCCCCTTTGGGGCTGCACAGGTGTAGACGTGTGTGAAAATAATGCCAAATCCAGTGGAAGCACATGATTCGAGACAGTCGGAGTTGTCACTTGCAACTGAATGACAAATGTGGCAAGTGCAACAAGGCAACAAGGCAACTCGCTGGCGCCAACGCGAGTCGTGAGAATGGCCTGGCGGCCTTCTCTCTCTGATCCCTGTGCTCCTGTGTAACGGTCAACAGCAGCACCAGCATCAGCACCAGCAGCGCGCTTTGTCTATTTGCCGAGCATTTATCGCCGTTGTGGTTCAGCGGGCAACTCATATGATTAGCTGCCACAGTACGCTCTCGACAGAGTGGCTAGTAGGCCAGTGTCATAGGCAAATTATCTGGATTAGTGAGATGAGAGAAGAAGAGGGAGATGGAAGACTAAATATTTAAATTAGATTTTCGATTATCCTACAAGTATCTGAGGCGTTCTAATTAGCGAATAGTCGACATAGCGACAGTCTACTGTAATTTTAGTCTCTTATCAGCTACGTGCGCTCAGCTGGTCGCAAACAAGCAACATCCTTGGACTACGTGTTGTGTTTATTGTTGCAAAAGCGCAATCGCTGTCAAGAACACGTGTGTGTTTGCACAAGGATATGACGAGGAGGCGGGCAGCCCATTGCCTTTATCTGCGCTACGTAACGGCTGCGCTTAGAGCCCCTCAACCAGTTCGAGACCCAGACCCAACCCTTCCACTGCTGCCCCTGCCGTCCCGCCAACGTTTACATACACTAGACTTTGTTTATCTACGCCTGCTTGCTTTTGCTTTAAGTCGCTTTAGAAAAAGCCCATGCACAGGGTCATATAGACGCCCTAAGGGGCGTGGGGCGTGGGGCGCGACTCTATGTACTTATGAGGGAATTATATGTTTGAGGTAGCAAATACTTGTCTATGCGATTGTTGAGAAAAATCTAATGCGATACTTTATAAGGGGTATTAGTTATAGAAGGTCTTACTATGTGGGCCATAAGTTATAGAAGGTCTTACTATATGAAGTTATAGAGGATCTTTGTCAATTGTTTTCTGTCTTCTTAAACATAGATCTAAGCTAGATCTCAACAATATTGCAAGACAAAACTTTTTCCAGTCTATGGAAAAGTTTAGAGTAAAAACATTTGTACAAATTAATATATGTGAAAAGTATATAGTTATATAAATTTGATATATCATAATACAATATATAAAGAAACATTCTTCAAAGATTGATCCATCCAAGTTTGATTGGCAAAAAAAAGAGTTAGTTTTTCTTTTAATTATTTTTACTACCAAAAAACTTGACTAGTTTTTAACGCAAACAAAATATTTGAATATCTAATGCTTGTTTATGATGTGAACCTGAAATGCAAGTGTTATAAAACGACAAACAGGTCGATAAAATAATATCGTTATTAAAAGACTCAGATGTGATCTCTGCCGCCGCCTCAACTCAACTTTTATAACACTTCGAGCGCAAACCGCAAACTCGTGTGTCCAAAAATTCAAAACGTGATTCATTCGCACAAAATGCGATTTGAACCTAAACATATTAAAAATAAAATATCAGCAAAATAATAATAATAGTAGAAATAAGTGTGACAAACACTTGAGAAGCTCGATGATTGGCGCTTGCCTTTATCATCGCAAGTCGCAATTTGGCTTGCCCTGCCTCTACTTTGACTGCTACCTCCGCAACCCCTGTCCCCGTAGACATAACTTTATTGTCGCTTTCCGTGGTCTTTAAATATATATATATTTATATCATATCGCATATCACCCCATGCACCCCATTTGTAGCCACTCGCGTATGGCATTTGAACCCCTTTTTGGAGGGAATAGCTTTAATTTCTTCATTTTTTTTGTATGCGCTTCTCTAAGTGTATTTACACGACGATTAGATAAGAGGACTTCGGCTATGCTTCGGCGACGACGTTATAAATAATTTATTGCTTATCTGACTTCGTTGAGTTATCAAAGCAACCAACCTACCACCAGGTGGGGTGCCCGCCAGGCACTGATATCATCGAGCGAGTGGACTAAGTTTCTTTTCTCTTCTCCTTTTCATGTTTTCTTTTTGGGGTGCGCTTAGCCGCCCAGTCAATTTACATGCACAACATATGGATCTCGCCTAAACCAACACTCGCTCACTGAGCCAAAAATCGGGCGTGACCAGCGCGTCCAATCAATCCACAGAACATTGACACATATCACGTCAAAAAAAGTTGTTCACATAAGACAACATTTGAATAGAATTATTTAGTTAGCAGGAGCTTGGGAAACTTTTGGCTGGCTAAACGTTTAAGAATGGGCTGGGAAATGGAATATGAAAATTTAATGAAATGTTATGAAATGTACTCTCAGGAGAGACTAATAGCTAAGAGAGATTCCAGAGTAAAATCAGAATTTTTCTATAATGTAGCAAAAAGTAATTCTATATTCTTGTTAAAAATATTTGCATATAAACCATTTTTCATTTAGTTTTGGCTCTCTAAATTTGATCAACAATTTTTTTTCACAGCCAAAAATTGTATTTTTTTGGGTAGATTCAAAGTGAGCTAGGAAAAAATATAAAAAATGATATAAAATATTTAAAAATATTTTTTTTTGTAGTCTTTCTCGATTGTTGAAACTCAGTTTACTTTACTTTTTAGACAAGTAAAAAGTGAAACGGAAATATATTTTGAATTATATAAACAGTAGTAAAACAGCTGCTAAAATAGCTGTAGATTCGATTTTCATGTCATTCCTTCGCAATTTGCGTCCAGTGTGTGTGAGTGTGTGTGTGGGTGTGGGTGTATTGGCTACTGGCGCTGCTGACAGGGAACTCCCGCTGCCAGGACCCGACTCGCTATCTATTTGGACAACAACAATAGCGCCGGCCAGACACACGTACGGCTTACAAGATAAATATTGATTTTGCGGCTGTTGTAGGTGCTGCTGGTGGATGCGGGTGCTGCGACTGGTACGAGTGGTGTGGGTGGTGCTGTTCTGGTCTGTTGCTGTTGTCCGTTGCTTAGCTTCTTTGCGGTGCTTGTAACCGCAACGGCCCTGCCTAAACTTTCGGAGCCCACATTCACTCGGTCTGGCAGCCAGAGCTCCCCAATGGTTCGGCTCTTCAGTTTTGCCAGCTTTCAGGTACCCAAATTGTTTGCAAGTAAATTTACAAAACGTTGCCCCAGCCGTTGCTCCTCTCCACACACACACACACACACACACTTACGTGCACATCCTTATGCCCACTCACACCACAAACACTTTGTCATGTTGTTTGGTTTTTTTTGCTCGCCGCGTGGGTCGCTTGCCAAAATGGCCGCCAGTGGCTGTGTTGGCGGTTTTATGACCAGGTGCCAGAGACCCGAGACCTGGCACAGGTGCGTGACAATGGGCTCTGGGATCGGGCAATAAACGCCCATCCACACACAGATTGCTGGGATTTGAATGTAAAGCCAGCCGCTGCACAGCGGGAAATGAAGTGGAATATCGAGTTGACAAGCGGCTCATCTCACACATATACACACAGATACTATCTATATATTATGTATTGGTGTTTTATTTGTTTTTTAGCATTTCATAAAATGCTTAACACGGAAAATGTTAGCATAAAAATTGAGGGCTCCTATTTGGTCCGAAAAAGCAAGTTCTCAAATCCAAACAAATTGACAATTGGAAAGGGGAAAGGATGGGGCATCTGAGGTCCTGCATGTCCCTCTGTGTGTGTATGTGTGTGTGTGTGAGTGTGTGAGGTTAGGCGCCATTCTACTGGCATCTAATATTGGCCATGTCGCAGTTCTAGATGACATGGACATATGCTGCTCAAGTGCTAACACGACGTGGTTTCAAGCATTTTGGGCGACAGAACTGCAAAGCAAAGTTCAATTTAAGCAATTTCCGACCTATATAGACTAACCAAAAGCTATGTATATGTGCTACACTGAGCTACAAAGTATGTGTCCATAGTGGAAAACGTCAAAGTGATGTTCTAATTACAATTACAATTATAATTATTTTTAGTATTTTTATTATTTATTATTAATTACTATTGTAATTCTCATTAATAATATCATTATTATTATTCGAAAAAATATGTTTATATGTATATTGTCATTGTCATTGTCATTGTCATTGTCATTGTCATGGTCATTGTCATTCAGTCATTGTCATTGTCATTGTTATTGTCATTGTCATTGTCATTGTCATTTTCATTGTCATTGTCATTGTAATTGTCATGGTCATGGTCATTGTCATAGTCATTGTCATTGTCATTGTCATTGTCATTATCATTGTCATTGTCATTGTGATTGTAATTTTCATTGTCAATTTCTTTAATCATTATTATAATTATCATTACCATTCACATTATTATTAACAATAGCATTCACATTACCATTAACATTAACATGAGAAAAGTATAGCAGTTCCCAATTGAAAGTCTGTTGCTGTTGTATAGTGTTATTTAGGCAGCAGGACATTTTGAAAGGCAAACAGCACTGTCGGAGACATATCAAGCCATATCAGGCCATATCGCATATCATCGATGCTGTGTACTCCTTCAAATAATTGAAAGCAACAACAGCAACAGCAGCAATAACAACAACAAGAGCAGCTAGCAGAGCATTTAACAAGTTTGCTTCGGTTGGGTCCGAACTCGGGCACTTAAAGTGTCGCTCTTCATTGCGTTGTTGTGAGTGGCAGACCGAGAGTGCTTAAACCCACACCCCTACCCTCCCCCCCCAATCGCCTGCTACTACGACCCGACCCCCCATTGAAAATGTATTCTATGCGTGCCCTGGTCACTGATGGTCGCATCCTCTTGGGCTCCTCTTGCCGCGGCTCAAGTGCGTCGTCGACGACTGGCTGTAAAAATAAATTGACTTGGAAATTGAAAAACAAGCAGCGAAAAAGCGGGCCTTCAAGTGTGTGCCAGGACGAGGAGAGATGTGAGGGAAAGACGCGCGCCATGCTTCATATGAAAAGTAAAAGCTTTTCGAATTACGTATAAGGCTGAAAATATTGGATGCCAAGTTAATGATATGGAAAGTTCAAGGTTCGCTTGCCAGTTTACAAATACATAAAGCAAACGAAAAATGCAGCGTGAAGAAAATGTATATATGTATATAATTTGAAAAGTCCATTTAAATGGGGTTTTACTGTAGCTAAACAATTTTCGGTGAATGAATGAAATGTTCTCAAGAAATTTGCAGTATTTCTAATATTGCTCTCTGTGATATTTGAATTATATTATTAAAATTTGTTATATTTTGATGGATTTTCAAATCGCCTTTAATTTTGTTACTACTGAGAAATGCAAAAGCAATTGAATTTTCTGCGTATGATTTCAAGGAAAATGTAGATGAATTTCCAGTTTTTGTTGTTCTTGAGCTATTTCACAGGAATTTGATATTGCGGCTGATGTTGCTGCTGTTGATGTTGATGTTGATGTTGATGTTGTTGCGGCTGTTGCTCCTTTCAGCTGTTGCGCCTGCAATTCCTGCCGCAACCTGCCCCAAACAAGACGACATTATTCTTGGAATGCCATTCAATGTCAATAGCAAGAAGCGAGGCCACAGTCACATCACAAACAGCAGCAGCAACCACTAAGAGACCTTGAATGCGGTTGCGGTTGTTGCTGTTGTTGTTGCTGGCTCTTGTCACAACAAAAGCTGAGTAAACTTCAAATGCGCATCTCGCTTGCAACTCTCACGGTAGCTGTGTGTGTGTTTGTGTGGAGGGGTAGGCAGCTGAGCGAGCCGTCATGCAACTGTTCAACTATTGCCTTATCGGCTTATCAGTGGCTCGCAATGTTTGACCAACTTGATATTTTCCGACTGTTTTCGTTTTCGAGCGAAATAAAAACGAGCAAATAGAAACTTAGGTAGAGCAGGGGAGAGGAGCGGTGTGTTGGTGGGGGCCCAGCATCCGTTCGGCATTTGAATGTGGCGCAAAAGTGTTTTAAAAAAAGTGAGAAATATTCCAACAAAATAAAAGACACAAAATAAAGTGTCGTAAAAAGCGGCGCTGGCTGCGTGGGAAATTGATGAGCAGCGCTGCCTAAGCAAACACAAGCCACTGCAGTCGCAGGCGGCGTCGGCGTCGACTGCAATTTGTTGACACTCATTTTTTTCTGTTTTTTTGTATCTGTAAGCTACAATTCATATTTGTTGAACTTGTGAAAATCGCTGTGAGACGTTGCTAATTGCCTGCATTTGTAGCCGAATGTGTTTTATTTTCTTTACGCTCGCTTACAAATTGAAGAGTGAAAAATGGAAATTTGTTGTATTTACAGCTTGGCTGGTAAATATTTGGGCCTGAATAATTTTCAATTTGTTTGTGTTTATAAGTATGTGTGTGTGTGTGTTTGTGTTTTAATAACAAAAGCCGCAAATGGTCCATTGCTGATAAAAAAGATGCAGCAACAACAACTTTGGCATGTGCAACAACAACAACAAAAATTGCTCATTTCTCATATGCAACGCGCAGCTAACGGACCACTTGAAGATATCACTTAATGAGATTTGCGCATCTCCAAATGCAACAACAATAAAGACAACAACAACAACAACAAGAGCAAAACATAATGAAGACGTGCTCGAGTTGCCAAGTGCTCGGAACTGGCGTTGGGAGCAACTTTTGCTGCAAAACGAACATCACTTGATTCTGATTAGCGTGCTGTCAAGCGTGAGAGCTGGCAATACACACACACACACACACACACACACACATGTACATACATATGCACTTGTTGTGCGTCATTTTTGACGGGTTGCAAGGGGAAGGTGTGCGGGTGTATGGGGGGTGCGAGACGATACCAGCTACAGATAAGCAGCTTCCCGCTTGCCATCTCCATCTTTCTCTCTCTCTCTCTTGTTGTCCAACTGAACCGCCATTTGGCCTCCGGTCTGCGCGCGTTTTTAATCGCTTAATAAGCTCCAACTCGAGCTCGAGTTGTTGTAATTAAGCCCAGGCAGCGCGCAACAGCATGGCAGAGAGGATGTGAGCAGCCCTAAGCACATATACATACATAAACTCTTACACACACACACACACACACATACACACACACGCACACACACACACACACACACACACACACACACACATATCAGAAACATTGTTGCTCTGCACCTCAGCAACAGTTGCTCAACTCTTTTTGGTTTTGTTTAGAGCTGATTTCAAGCGTATTGAACAAATTTAATATAAGCAAAAGTTTAGAAAGAATTATTGAACAATTTGTATTTTTACTGGAATAAAATTTCAATTATGAAAATATGGTATATAAATTTATACTCATATATGTATGTATGTATAAATGTATATACAAATATATATTATATATCTTCTTGTAATTATAATCACTTTTGTTGCTGTAGATAATTAGACAAAAGCTTAAATTTGAAACGGATTGTTTCTACTTTGTTGTCCATTGGCTTAGATATTTTTAAAAAATATTTATAATATAAGAAATGAATTTCTATTTATATTTTGCAATTTTATGCTTATCTAGTTTACTGTTACTTTTGTTTAGTAACTTGTATTGGGGGATTTTATGAACTGGTGTAAGATTTAGGTAAGGCATTTAGTCGGGTTGAGGGGTTATGTCAAATTTATGATGAGTATTAGATGAATTGAAAGGGTGAAGGGTATAATCTGTCGAGTCTTCTTTGTCTGTTTTTAAAAATGAAATATTTCTGCAATCATTTGCTAGAGTTTTTGATACTGCACTTTGGTCAAAGTGTCAAAAATGTTGACAGAAGTTAGAAAAATGTTGATACAGACCTGAAACTTAGTACACTTGATAGTCACAGTATATATAAAGTTGGAGACAATTTTTAGACCGTTTGAAACTAGCCTTCTTCAGCGCCGTCCGCTAAAAAAGAATAGGATTGGGATAGTTTCTACGCCCATTACCTCAAGAAAGTTCCTTTCAATGTCGAAGTCAGGCAGAAGTTATGAGAAATCCAAGTTTTATTAAGATGGTGTGCATATGAGCCGATAAACCAAGGTGAATAAAGCTATATAAGTTGATCCTCTTAGCTAGAACTTGAATTAATCGATGATTTATTTTACAATTTTAAGAAAACTCTTCTGCAGATAAGTGAAATATAACAAGCTTCGATTTCAATCACACATCTCTTACAATATTTAACAACAATCCAAAATAGTTCAACTTTCCATGTAAATAAAGTCAACTCAAATTAAGGAATTGTTATTTTACTTAACTAGCTACAAAGGCAGCTCCTTTATTTACAGTGAGCACTCGCATGAATATTCGGAAATGCTGCCTACTTTCAGTTAGTTAAAATAATGTTTATTTACCACTTGGTTGGGACTATTTCTCAGTTGGATTTTTATTTTGTGCTCTGTTTATTCATTGAATTGCTTTGATTAAAGCCAAGAACTGTGCCAGCCCAGCCACAAAATGCTGTTTGGCACAAATTTGCACCTGTGTAGACACAGCACACAAACACACACTCTGCACACACTACTCACACACACTCTGTTCTAGCTGAAAGCAACGACAATCGAAATTCATTGCCTCAGCTAGTAAAATCTGTTGCCAGCTCATGTTTATTTAGGATAAATAATTCAATATACATGAAACGAGCATACTATATAAAAGTAATCCGTGCGGAGGCAAGCTATAGCCAACGCCCACCTGTCACGCCTATGTCTTTGATTGAATTTGTTTCGGAAAGTATCTTTTATTTTATTTTTTTTCTCTCTGTTTATTTTTTTGCCTAACACGCTAAATCACAATGTGGCTTACACATGTGGTGTCTGACAGACTAACAGATACTTTATTATTATTATTATATGATATAGTATAGAATGTAGAATATAACTACAAAAATGTTTTTAATATCAGTCAAACAATTTTAAAAGTGAGGTGAGCTTTGCCTTGTATTTGAAAGTAACTAAAAATATTTAGAAATTTATTTGAGTTATCAAAAGACTTTTAATCTTGTTTTTGATGAGGCTTTAGATGTAATACTCTGTAAAAAAATATATATTCGTAGCTTAAGCCTTTAATTCTACAGCAAATTTTGATGCGCTTAAATTTCATTTGTGAAATTTGTTTAATTTTGCATAACATAAAAAACCTATATACGAATACATTATTCAAATTTTTGTTCTATATGATCTTTATAATGAAGAGAATTTGAATAAAGGATAATTTAGAAAACTTCTACATGGAAATATGCTTA
Organism: Drosophila leonis; assembly: GCA_035045365.1. NCBI lineage: Eukaryota > Metazoa > Arthropoda > Insecta > Diptera > Drosophilidae > Drosophila > Drosophila leonis. Next base: position 3,382,081 of record JAWNPC010000338.1, on the reverse strand, counting down.
TTGCATTAGTTTGATTTGGTAAACGTGAGCTAAGCTTTGTCACCAATTTTAGCACTGGTCATGAAATTATCGTCACTTTTATTTGAATTTGGCAAAACAAAGAGAGAGAGAGAGAGACTCAGAAAGAGAAAGAGAGAAAGAGAGAGAGAGAGGCAGTTCGAGAATTTGTGTGGCAAGCCATATATTTCTTAATTTTCTTGTTATGCTGCCCGAGTGACATGAAACGCCAACAAATTGTTGTTTCTTGTCCAATCGATATGGGTCATGTTTGCCATCAAGCGAACTGACAGCCAATTGCAGAATTCGAATCTTTTCATAAAATCCATTTGATTTCAATTCCCCTTTGCAGATGGCTTACAATTTGAATAGATTTCTATAGACGGCAGATAATAACAAAGCTTTGGCAATAAATTGCATTTGCATTTTTCTAGCTATATATACTATGTGATTCATTTCTATTTAAGCTTTTCGGCATTGCTGTGGTTCCAGCAGCCACTTGCAGACATTGCAATCTTGTGGTTCCTCTGCAGGTTGTTGTTGTTGCTTTGTCAGAGCTTCAGGCATACTTCGTGCAAGAGGCATATATGTGTTGAGAAACAGACAGAAGAAAGCTTCTTGAATCATATTAGGTATAGTATATATATATATTTTTCCTACTATCTGTCAGTCTTCATGATTGCATTTGATATTTGGTCAAGCATTTAGTATCTATCCCTCTGCTCCTCCTTTTTCAGTACTTTCTTTTGGGTATAGCCTAGTCTAGTACTCCCGACAATCTTGTTGTTCTCTGTACTTTTTTCGTTTGAGTCAATATAAAGTTCTTGCTGCAATCTAGAAGTTTGTTGGCCTTGGGCGCAGCTTCTGTTTCTTTCCCCTGACAAATAAAAGTTTTAATTGCAATTTATAGTTTGACATAATTCGCGAATTTCCCATCGCCAACGGCGGCCACCGCCACCAACGGAAAATACTTTTGTTGTTGTTGTTGTTGCTGTTTGTTTCTCGTGTAATTAATGTCAAGTAAATGCTGTGAAGCATTTGCACTTGCCAAAACAAAAGCTTTTATAAAATATGCCATTTAAACTCATTTCACTTTTTGTTTTTTTTTTGCATCTTTCTTTAACCTTTGCAGAGCACCCTCCGATCGCAAAAAGGAGCACATCAAACGACCTATGAATGCTTTCATGGTCTGGGCCCAAGCAGCACGTCGCGTCATGTCCAAACAATATCCACATCTGCAGAACTCTGAGCTGAGCAAGTCTCTGGGGAAGCTGTGGAAGTGAGTATAAGAGACTGAGAGGTCAATGATAGATAATTGAATCTATACTCAAATATACTGAATATTCTATCTAATAGAAAGGACATCGACTACAGTATTAATTGCCTAGGGATCCATGATACTAGAGTCAATGATACCTTGAATCTACTTTCGCTTGGCACAATCATAAAGTAAAGATCATGCTGAATACTCTATCTAACAGAAAGATCTTCAACTACAGTATTTACCGCTTAGTCAAGACTATGTTTAGCTGTGTTTCTTTTAGTAACTTTAGATTTCCTAAAATTAATTTTTCCTAATTTGATTGACTAGTCAAAATAGATGTAAAGGAAAAAAAACAGATGAACTTTATTCTTATGTTAAAAACTCTGGTCATAATTTGTACACATACAAAGCTCTTAAATGTGATCATTTGTGATCATCGTATTCATGATTTGAATTCCATATTGGATTTACAATGTAGCCAACTAAAATCAAAGATCTTTACATTCTTTATTTTTGCTGTTCGCCCTTTTGAACTGAGCTTCATGTCCATATCTTAGGTAGCGCCCAGTGGCCACTCTAAAGTTTTCGTATTCGCATTTCAGCTGCAATTAAATACGACAATTTCCATATATACATATATATAAATATATTGTATGCTATGTCTGTGATAGATGTCGGCGCCGTCTTCACATTGTTTGTAAGAACAAATCGGTTTCGAAATTAAAATCTCACAGTTCAGCGGGTGCGCGATAAGCGCGTCGAAATGTCGAGAATGCGTTGATAAGGGTGCAGAGCCAAAGCATCCGCCTTGAGTTAATTAGAAGGCCGCACGGCTTGTCACTGGGCGGCCAATTTGTAGACCAATAAATAAACGAACATTTGACTGGAAGTGGCCATAAATTAAAGCGCTGATTGCGCACTCCGTCTCTCTCCGTTCCGCTTTTGTTCGCAGAAATCTGAAGGATAGCGATAAGAAGCCGTTCATGGAATTTGCCGAGAAGCTACGCATGACGCACAAACAGGAGCATCCCGACTACAAATATCAGCCGCGTCGCAAAAAGGCTCGTCTCATGCCCCAATCGGAGGCGGCTAACACAGCAGCAACAGTTGCAGCCACACCAGCAACAGCTGCAGCAGCAACAGCAACTGCTTCCACAGTGCGTCGCAGCTCCAGCGGCCACGCACCACAGCGTCGCACGAGCAAAGCCAACAACAACAACTGCGCCAGCTCTAGTTTGTGCACCACCAGCAACAGCAGCAGCACCGCCACCAGCACCACCGACGTCTTCAGCAATGAGGCATTTATGAAATCGCTGAACAGCGCCTGCGCGGCCAGCCTGCTGGAGCAGGGCCTGGCGCTGGGCAGCGAAACGGAGCGCGGCCTGCTCGACTCGCCGTGCTCTACGGCCAGTTCGATGTCGTCACTGACGCCACCTGCCACGCCCTATACGGGTGTGGCCAAGCAGCCGACGGCCAATAGTCTGTTGCTCCGCCAGCTAAGCGAGCCGAGCAGCGGCAACAACAACGACTACGGCGTGCTGCTCGACGCGGGCCGCGAATATATTGCTCTGGGCGAGCTGAACTACACTGCGCAGAATGGAAACGGAGTGGGCGTGGGTGTGGGTGTGGGCGTGGGCGTGGGCGTGAGCGGCGTGCAGGAGATGGACTTTCTGGAGAATATCAGCGGGTATGGCTATGGCACGCGTGGCAGCTACACCAACTACGGCTACAACGGTGGTAACTTTCCAGCTGCCGCTGCGGCATCAGCGTCACACGCCAATGGAGCGCTAAATTACTTGGGCAAGCCGGCGGCAGTCGACATTGATCCCAAGGAAATGGACCAGTATCTTATGGATCAAATGCTGCCCCTAACGCAACAGCATATGCCAACCGCACCCGCCGCTGTGGCCGCACACTCGCCGCCGCTTAACTCATCCGCCTCGCTGTCTTCGGCCTGCTCCAGCGCCAGCTCCCAGCCCGTCGAATGCCTGGCCTCCCCTAGCGCTTACTACGACCATATGAGCTACCCAACGCAGGCACAGACGAATAATATTGGCTATGCACACTATGTGCCTGAATCCCCACAGCAACAGCAGCAACAGCAGCAGCAGCAGCAACATGAGCAACAGCAACAGCTGTCGCAGCAGCAGCAGCAGCAACAACATCATCTTTGGGGCACTTATGTGAATCCCTAAGCTACTTCATTTGCTGCTGACCTTTACGGGAGCAGTCCATGGCTTTCGTTTATTGCTTTATTGTGTGTGCAATCGCCAGAGCATGTTGTGCAATTTAAGCTAATCGCACCGATTCTCGTTTATGGCCAAATTGTAGATGCAGCCGCCAATAGCCATCATTGATGAATGCACAAACGATGCTCGACATTCATAGCACTATTTACGAGCATTCCCTTGCCCACTTGCAAATCGTTACCATTGTGCCATGACAAAATTGATATGAAAATGGCACTGGCTACCATTTTCGTTAGCCAAATTGGGAGGGGGCGAGAGAAGTTTATTATTATTGAATTGATTGCTTGGCTTTCATTTGAGTTACATTCAGATGCTGCATACGAGTATAAATCTTTATTTATTCAATCGCAAATTCATGAACGCACTCTGAGAAAATGATGTGCATTCGCTTTTAGTATAATAGTTGCTTGATCTAAGAGTTATAGATGTAATATATATATAGATATAAAAACTTGGCCAATAACAAAATTGTTTAATAAGTTAAATAAAATACATAAATTTGCTTGAACATAGTTAAATTCAAGTATAAATTTATTATATAATATGGATTTTGTTATATATAGTATATCACGCATACGCCCTGTGAGCCTTAGTTGCCTTTTTAATACAATTAGCTATATTTATTGGTAACTGAACTTAGCTCTAAACTGCTGTTACATGTATATAAATGTGTGTAAGCTATTTAAAAATTATTTTAATAAAATATGAACCATTTAAAAAATTTAAAAAAAATTAATTTTGTTTTTTTTAAATTTTATTTAATAAATAATATATATTTAATATATTCATATTTTTAATATTTTTGTAGATAATTTATAGGTGAATCAATGCTTTAAGCTTTTTATTTTTTCCCACAAGTACTTGATGTGTGTGTGTGTGTGTGTGTGTGTGTGTGTGTGCGTGGATTTGTGGACTTGTAAATTTCATAAATTCGAAATTCCACTGAAATTAGCACCCGCCCACCAAATGGGCCATTTACCTGTGTATTTATTTCATCTCTCTTTTGCCAAGTCCACCAAAATGAAAACCTTACGCAGCTTTAGCGATGTCGGCAGTTATGTACATATATAAATATATATGTATATATGCATATACACATATAAATGTTAATATATTTTCGTTTTTTTTTTTCATTTAGCATCGCGTTTATTTATTTATTTATTTCTGTTTCTTTTGAGAGCTTAGTGCAATTTGCGCATGTAACAAGTTGTTGTTAATTGAAGCGCAAACAGGGCGAGAAAACAAATGAAAATGCGAATTAGCAGACCCAACCGTGCCGCACCAATGGCAAAAATGGCCATCACACAAAATGGCCGAGAGCAGAGTAAAATACAAACCCAAAAACAATTAAGGTAATAAAACCTGAATACCCTAGAATAAATATGCTTGGACAGCTTGTGTAACAGGAATTCAAAGAAAAACTTTTCTCACTTCAAAATTCATGAGTTTTTCAATTTTCCGAGTATTTTTGTTCACTTTTGACATAAAAGAAAACAAAAAGGTTGTCACTGGAAAAGCATCTAAAATTAAATTTAATGAAATGAAATGAAATGAAATGAAATGATGAATCTAGAAAATCATACTTTAAGAAATCATTCTAAATTTCTGCTGTAAATTTAAATATATTGTCTTAGGAAATGTACTCTTTATTATATATAGAAATAAAAAATGAAAGAAAAGATTAAATTGTTCAGCTTTTTAATTTATTTTCGGTTATTTTTTTTGTAATCAAAAAGGGTTGTAACAGAAACTTTTTTGTCATATAAAGAGCATCTTAAATTAAGCTTTATACACAGAGAGAAAATAAAATCATTGATATATATATATATATACAAGGTGCAATTCATCTGTCTGAAAATTTTATCGTTTGATTGTCTATTTCTCTGTCATGTTGTGTCAAATTTTCATGACATTCGGACGTATAGAAGCCGAGATATCGCGCTAAAAGTGACAGTACTTTTGTTGTGTCCGTCGAAAAATGAGCATCGAACAAAGAGCGAACATCAAGTTTTGTTTTAAACTTGGTAAAACATTTACCGAAACTCATCAAATGATGAAAAAGGTTTATGGCGACGATTGTCTATCCCGTAGCCGCATTCACGAGTGGTTTAAACGTTTTCAAGAGGGACGGGATGCTTTGGAAGACGACGAACGTTCGGGCCGGCCAAGAGATGTTGTAAACGAAGAAAACACGGAAATTGTGCGTGAATTCATCAGAAAAGAGCCGAAATCATCGCTGAAATACATGGAATCGGAATTAGGAATATCCGCAGCGTCGATTTATCGTATTTTAACCGAAAATTTGAGGTACAGAAAGGTTTGCGCCCAATTTGTATATATAAATATATTGTTTAGGAAATTCACTGATTAATATAGAATTTTTAAATGGAACAAAAGGGTTATAAAAATATATATTTATATATGAAAAATAAAATACATACATGCATATAATATATAAGTATTATGTATAATATATATTTATAAAATATACATAATATTATATAGTATATAATTATATAATATACATATTTATATTCAGTTACTCTCTCTGGCCAGCATGTTCGTTTCGAAAATAAATGCTCTTTGCACAATTTAGAAAGTTAAAAGCCGTACGCAAATTGGCCAAAAATGTGCGCTAAGCCAAATTAACACATTTCCGTGCACTTGCTTATTTATTCACATAATTTATGCAGAATATTTATTTAAATTATTTCCAGAGAGTTCGCTGATTTCACAATAATTCAACAACATTTGCGGATTTGCAAGATTTACAGCTAATTTAAAAAATCGCTTTAAAAGTTGTTTATATCAAGTAATTAGAAAGCGCTAAATCTCGATTAAAGTGAGGCACGAGCTAACAAATGATTTGTTTGGATTAATTTGTGCCCTGACAACGAGCCTGTGGCTGGGGGTCTGTGTGTGTGTGTGTATTTTATGTGTATGTGTATGCGTATGCGTGTGTGTGTATGTGTGTGTGTGTGTGTGTGTGTGTGTGTGTGTGTGTGTGCAAGTGTTTGCTTTTGTGTAAATGTTATTAAAACTAATGACGTTTATGGGAAACTTTTGCCGGGCTTTCAGTTAGCTTTGGCAACAGTTTCGGCCCGGTCATGCAACGGGTCGTATGCGTAATGAAATTTTGTGTACCTTGTGTTTTTTTTGTAACTCAATTAATGGCCGCAGCCAAGGGTACCGCATAACATTTTTAAATTCACTTAAAGTTCGCTGCGAATTTAATTCGCTCATTATGCTGACCAGCAGCTTAGGCAGGTCACCTGGCCCTGGCTGGAGCTAGGGAAACAAAAACAAGAAACGTTTTCAAATTGGGAGTAGAAGATCCGCCTAATGGTCATTGAGCTGGCCTGGAAGAGGACATTCTACATCCTCCTTGACCCATAAATAGCAAGGCATGGAATTTTCAATGAAATGAGCAGAGCAGAGAGTTGAACGAGGCTGCGTGTCAAGTCGTCTTCGTGGACAATGACTGCGCGTTGGGACGCTTTTGATAATAGTACAATCCGGTCTTGTTCGGCTTTTCGCACTGCTTGCAATTCACTCTCTCTGTCTCTCTTATTCTTTTGTCCACCCTATCTGTCTGGTTTTGCTTTTCTTTAGCATTTTCACGGCAGCCAAGTGGGAAATGTCAGGCACTCAAGCAGCAGCAACTTATCTGCGGCAAAAACATTTGAATAAAATATAAGGCGAGAAAAGTTAAATGTAATGTAAAAGCCACAGCAGCAGCGACGTCGTCTTGGTACCAGTCAAATTGAAAATTTGGCTTAGCTTTAGCCATGCTCTTTCCAAGGATCATGTGGACAAAGTCATAAATCTAAAAAAGATAGTTGAAAATTATATGAATAAGTTTTTTTTGTATTAAAACTAAATGTAAATCTTGAAAATAAAGATGATATAAATGAAGTTTATGTTTATGAAAATTATTTAAAATGTTTTAAATATATGTAAAAGTATTTTATAATATTATGTATTAGATATGGAACCTTTTTTTGCATTTTGTAACAAAATAATAATATTTTCAAAATATTTTTGAACATAAACATTCAGGTTTCTGGTGAGAGTATAAACAATTCGTTATATTTTATATGTGTATGCTTTGCTTATTATATGCGCCCGCTGTGATGGTCGAAACACAGTGCAGCATATATATAAATATATTTTACTATAACTGAAAAGGGAAACGGCAGAAAGCAACTGCTATTATGTGGCAGAAGAGAAATTGTAGGGGACTTGTACATTTTTGGAAATTTAAATTTCGGTTCAATTTTAGGCAGCGGCCCAAATGATATTTAATGTGGGCGCGGACCCTATTCGGAGCTCATTATGTAATAATGAGAGAAAAATGTGTAGCAAAGCTGCGTAATTGCATGTAATAAAGCCAACAAAATGCGCTTGATAATCAAAGTAAGGTTTGAACGAAAGTGTAGCATACTTTCAGGCGCCGAAATTAAAATTTCTAGAGTGAACATATTTCACATTTAAAGAGGGTGCAAAACACAGAAGAGAAAAAAATAATCAAGTGTTATAAAATATGAGGCGCTGTTATATCTTGATACTGTTTCGAGTCGGGTCTTCCATTACACCAGAGAGCAAGGAAAGGAAATGAAATGAAATTCGTTATATTTTAGAAAAATGCTTGAATATTAAATAGATAAAAGAGTCGATAAGCATACTGTAAGTGCCTTAGGGCTAGATGATTGGCAGCTTAGTCAACTTATAAGTGTCATCCATCAGCATCAGTCAGCGTCAAAGCATCCACATTTATCCATGCACCCACATCATAAAACAGAGTCTGCGGCTGCGTCGGTTGCCATGGCTCAAATTGATATTATTTATCAATAATTTTTCTTTGTTATCATGCGGTAAATGCCACAAAATGACAAAATATGCGTTGCGGTCGGCCAACAATGTGCCACGCGCATGCAAAGTAAATAAAGTGAGCTGAAATATGTTTTCAACTACTTTTACTCGCTTCTAAATTGCTTTTTGTGGGCGCTAAGCGTTCGGTTTAATATATTTTAAATACATTTAATGGCAATATTTAGTTGTCTAACTATAGCTATGACAACTGTACGAAGTTCTTAAGTTTGAAATTTAAATAAAATGCAGAATAAAACCTGAGAAATAAGCAAATGTATGCCAATGTCTAAGCTCTGTTGAGTTTTGACAAAGTTATGTACGTTAGAAGAATGTGACTGAAAACTTTCTACAAATGGTTTTTATTGACAAAGACAGTCTTAAATGAATATAAAGAAAAATATCTTAAAAATATCTTTTTTACAAGTAAGCAAATAAAATTAAAGTTGATCGAGTATTGTGATTATATCCTTGACTCATTGCCTTAATCAAGGTGAATATATATGAGCTTATCAGAGCTATGATTATTATTTCACGTGCAGCTGGTAATTTTAATGAGTGTGTGCTAATTAAAAAGTTTACCTCGTTGCCGGAAATTACATAATGTTTAATGCATGCATGCGATGAAGAAGCAACCACAACATGGAGAAACCGGAAAAATCACATTTTCAATTTGCAGTTCGGACTCTGTGTGTGTGTGTGTGTGTGTGTATGTGTTTTCTGTGTGTGAATAAGCTTACTTTTGACCCCAGGTGGCAGCTGTACAAACAGCCCTTAAATGTCAAACTAATTAGTGCAGCATACAAATTATTTGTAATTAATAATGACAAGAGACGAAATGAGATAAAAGGGTAACGGTAAAAGCTTTATAATAATAAAATACAAAATCAATAAATTAAATATTAAAGAATGTTAATGAGTGAGCAACAGTTAATCTATTTAGTACAAATATAAGCATGGGCAAAAGTTATTATAATCTTTCTATAATTAAAGATGCAATAGGATAGCTTCGCTTGCACCTTAATCATCACTGATTACGCCTCGTTCTTATTTCTTTCATTTGCAGTTTGCAAGCGACCTGCCCAGCAGACATTTTGCAGCTGCTCTGCCAGCTTGTTTTCAATTATCTGGCAACTAAGCTAAGGCACGCACAACTCTGTGGGTGTGTGGGTGAGTGGGTGAATGGGTGAATGGGTGTGTGTGCGAGTGGGTGTGTGTGAGTGGGTGTGTGTGAGTGGGTGTGTGCTCATCAATGAACATTGAGTAACTTTTGACTATAATGGCTAGGGTTAACTTGTCCTGCAACTGTTGCCAACCAGCTTAGAAGGAACTCAGCTCTAAAGCACGTTTGCATTTCACAGTCAAGTGTGATAGAGAGAGGAAAACATTCTAAGAGATACCCTATAGCTGCTGCATATATCATATATACTTAGCTGATGTATATAAATACATTTTGAAATGATTTTAAAGACAAACTTAATTGAACAGTTTTATAAAGAAATCCTATTGCAAGTTGAAGCTGTCACAAATATACCTTCTACGCACCCAATTGCTGGGTATACAAATTGCTTACATGACAATGTTGACATTTGAGGCAGAGGTGTAGGAGCACGATGGAAACGGGCCACAGCTTGTAGGCGACACAGTTACGCAGTTAGTAGGTTAACAAAACAGGCTTTAATCAGATTCACAATGTCAATGAAACAAAATCGCCTGATAGACTCGTAAGGCCTACTAAAGATTGACTGAAGGGTTGTTAGCAACAGCTGCTTAAGCGTCGTCCTCGACTGCATTACTTTTTGTTATCCGGCCTTCTTCATGCCTTATTCATTTGTCTGCATTGTGAGAATTGTGAATTGTGAATTGTGACTTGTGAATTTTGCTGACACATTCATCATTTCTACAATATTCTCATTTATAAACATAGCACTCTGCGGCTCTGCTCTGACTTAAGGCCATTGTCAAGAGTCAGCTAAATTTTTAATTAACTCGTTGTGTCTTAGGGTGACATAAATTTAATGAAAACCTAAATTAATTACTTTTCATATTTCACCATGAAGATAAGTTTGTCAGATTGAATGGTTAATTGTGTTAGTATTTTAGATTGCGCTAAAAATATATTGAAGAATTTGTTTAGTTGTTTAGCTAAGTAGTTAATTATAATGGCAAATTTTTAAAAGATATTCAAATATTTTTATTTATTAAGAAAGTTTTATCAGAATAAATTAAATGTGAAAATATTTAGTAAATTATTTTTATCGATCGGCATAAAAAATAATAACAACAATAATAATAAATTGGCATAAATTCGTATACCAATTAGTTTCCATTACTTTTATAGACTTAACTTTGTTTATTTATAGTTTCCACATATTGATTTAACTTTGAAAGCAAATATCCTTTATAAACCACGTTTATTTTATATACCAGATGCAACTACTTGGAAAGTAAAGTTGAAATTGTTATGCAAGAAAATCAAATGTTGAGTTATTTCAGACAAGCGCCGCCAACAGCAGCCCAGAACTTTGCATAAAGTTAAATTGAAGCTCAGTTTATTAAATTGCTGCACAATGCATATTTAATGCACACTTTCACGGTTTTTTTATTTTTTTATTTTAAATAGTTCTTAACACCTTTTCATATTCCACGCCAGCCAGGTGTTAAGTGTATGCCTCAACTTTTTGCATTCATAAAGTAGTTTCATTTCATATTATAATATTTTCTTCTTTCTCTTTGCTTCTACTGTTTGCGCTCTGCTTTTGTCTCTTTTTTTTGTGAGTGTGCGAGACACCTTGAGCGCTTAATTAGCTAATGGCTGTCGACATCACCTGCAAACAAAACGTGGCTTAGACTGCTGCCCGAATTGGGCCAGCAAATTGGCCTGATTGGCATGCAGCACGTCAGTGGGCCTTTGCCCATTGAGCCCACTACTTTTTTAATGGACTTCACTTGCATTTTAATATTGCAATATTTTCCGCTCCATCTACTCTAGTCGACGCGGTGCCAGCTGCCTGTCATGCACGGGTTTTGCCTGTTTGCGCGTGTTTTTATATGCTTTCCACGCCCCTGGCAGCCATAGACTGGCAGCTCCGACAATGGGAGCTTGCACTAGCTGCGCACCGACTTGCGTTCTGTCAGATGCGACCGAAGAGCTGCTATGCAAATAAAAATCTGTTAAAGTATTTAAAAGCTTGAAAAGATTGTATAAATGGATTCTCAGTATCCATGTGTGTTCCATGCAATACATGCGATTCTTTTTCATATTTCTGTTTGATATTCGATAACTGAATAAAGTGAAAACCAAGAAATGAATCAAACGAACATAAGTTAAACATATTCAATATATGAATTTATGTGTATTTCAAATAAGGATTCAAAAAGCGTTTGCTTTAAGGTGAGCAGTAAAAGTGTACGAAAACCGGCAATAAAAAAGCGCACAATCTTTACAAATATTGTGTTGAAAGGCGTATAAAAGTGCTGTGTAACTTGGCGAACAAAAGCGAGCAAACTGCTTTATGATTATACCTGTAACCCGCAGACCCTGTCCACTGCTCCGACTGCTCTCCTCTTAGCTGATGGCATGACAAGAACTAGGCTGCGTCTCCGACCAGCCTGTGGCTGGGGCCAACATCTGTTGGCCAACATGACAACAACACAATGGATACAAAAATTTAATGGCTTATGTAAATTTGCATTTGAATTGCTTTCTGAAAGCGGCTTTTGATGCGTGGTCGCATAAACAATTCGCTGTCTCGTTGTCTGTTGCCTGTTGTCTGTTGTCTGTTGTCCGTTGGCGGCTCTTTTGGTTTATGTAAATGGTAAATGGTAAATGGTCGCGTGGCCAACAGTGCGTATGATGTACGCATCAAATGTTTGCCTTTACGAGTGCCGTAATAAAATCATATCAAAAATTTAATGTCCTAGCAATGTGCTGCCAGCCGGCTACTGGCTCTGCTTTTGGCCTGTCCGGTTGGTTACACGCAGTAGATTTTATGCGCCTGCATTTATCAAATTGTCAAATGAGCTGTCCGCAACAGGACACTCGGTTGGACACTACGGTTGCATATGGTTGATGAATACGAGCGCTCGCCGAGGGAGTTGCGGAGCGGGCAGCTGGTGCGTTTTGCATGGCAACCGAATGGGACTTTACACGCATCAATCAAAAAGGATGTCGCCAGTGCCTTTGTGCAATCAGGAAATGAATTACGTGAAATGAATGCCAGTCTTCTGCTGTCCCGGCAAAATACAAAAGCGCCCCACTCAAACCCGCCTGAAAGCGGATGCTTGCTTAAATTCCGAAACAGCAAATTTGTTTACACACATATTTATTCGTTGTATAAACACGAAACGAAACGCAATACAATGGCAAAATATGTTGCTTGTTTTTCTTCCGGTTGTTTAAGCTCAACCTTCGCCCAGTTGGCAATAACAGGATATAAGATATCCAAAGAAATGGCATATTTTTTTTTAAATTTCATACAAATTGTAACGAGAATTACAAATATTTATGAGTTCTGTTGAGCCATTTGTTTGTTTTTATTTGTCTCGAAATGCTGTTTAAGGGACGAATTAATAATTAAAATATTTCAAAAGAAATAGTAATGTAGCAGGTCCGTCGGTCGGTCGTCAACGACTGTAGATTATTCGTTCACGGCTCAGAAACTTTAACGTATTCAAAAATCAATATTTTTATGATTTACCACAATTCAATGGACCACAAAATTTATAGCTCTATCTGTGGAGCAGTTCATTCAATTGGAAAACTTGGTGATTTTAGCTCAAAAACTTTAGAATATATAGCTTTTTTCGATTTGTCACGCCTTTTGGGGGTCTGCATTAATTCAACTTTAATTTTTGAGATCTAGTACTACTTGACTATATATTCGTTCACGTATGTTGACTAGACAGCTGAATGTTCCAAATTGCTAAGCTCTCTCTCTCTCTCTTTAATAGTGGCGAACAGACAGACAGGTGGACTGCAAGACGGATATTTGCAATTTTCCAAAATAACTTTAAATTCTATAAAGGTAAACTTGCAAATATAATTTTTAAGAAAATTTAATTTACCTTCTTCGCCCCCTTGATTAAAAACAAATATTACAATTTGTAAAGAATAAGCTAAAGTTTTTATCTCAATATATTGAATTTTGTTTTGATTTTAGATATACTTATATATATTTTCTTTCCTAAAGTTTTCCTAACTTTCAACCATGAAATTTCTTTGTTTGTCGCTTCTCATACTTACCTTTCAAACTTACCTATTTTGTCGCACATTTAAATTCGTTTTTAGATTTGGGGCGGGGGTGAGTAAAGGAAAATAAATTTGTGTGTTTTTCTTTGCATAGGGAAATAGCCTCAAGTGGCAAGCAAAAAGTTTTCACAACGATTGTCGTTGCCCTGCCACAGCCACAGCCAGCCAGCCAGCCAGCTGCTGCCCCTCCGATAGCTTTATGAAGTCAATCAAGTTTTTAATGAAGGTACAGTTGTCTCACAGTTCGTTCCGTTGAATAATTTAACAAATGTCCGCAGGGGACATTACGTATTTGCCATGCTCTTTATTATCTTCTTCCTTGCTGCTGCTTGTTCTTGTTGATTGCATCTCGCTTTTGTGTATTGATTTAGGCGGGGACACTTCAATTTAAATAACGTTTTGACGCATTTTCAATTTACTCTTAATTGCTGCGCGTTTTGGTTTGCTCCTTCAAATATTCCCAGCAAATTAAACACGAGAGCCAGACCTCTTACAATATACACATATTTATTTGGGGTATTTAAAAATACAGGTTTGTTTCATTTGTCTATATATATTTCTTCTCATGCACATAAATATTTTCAGTTTTGTTGACACATATGCATTATATGATATGAATTCAATTTATTTGTTGACGGGGATTTCTTTTTAAACTTTTCTTTTTTTTCTTTTTACAGTCGCATACACACAACTAGTTGTTCGATATATTCGTATATATATATATGTATATACATATGTTTTGATATATGTATAAATATATGCTTTTGTATTTGTTTTAAGACCATTTGCTATGGGTCTGCAGTTAAACTCTAAAAAATAATACCATATGCTGCATCGCAAAGAATTTATTTGACTTGTTTTCCAATTTCAGCCGCTGAGGTTGCGTGCCACATTTCCATTCCCATTGTTCACGAGCTTTGTTTGTCAGCTGGTTTAATTTATTTTCATTATGGGCCACACTCGCTCGCAGTACTCTCGGCCATTTCCGGTGCGCCGTTTACCCAGCTTTTTGTCCTTTCAATTGACGCCGCACAATGCCAGCTCCCAAAGGCTTTGCCTTTGACTGCAATACAACAAAAGAAATTCATTTCGGTTTTAAGGTTACTTTTCTCTTCTTCGCGTTTTTTTTCTTTTTCGCCAATTCACAAGTGGAGAATTCGAGGCGATAATGTTTTAAATTGAATGAGCAAGAAAGTAATTTATATACAGCAATAATTTATTTTTATTTATAGAAATTAAGTTTAATTTGCAAGTGCAAATAATTTTTAAAAAATATAAAGAGCTCAAATTTGTTTGCTTAAATCATAAAAAGTGAGTAGAAAATATTGAAGTTATATAAAAAATATTATATTATATTATTGGGTCGTTCACTAAGTCATTTCGTTTGATGACAACAGCTGATCTTATTGAATTTTTTCGCAGCCGTTATATATTAGATATATATATATGTATATATATTTGAACAGGTGATATAGTAAGGCTTATTTGTAAAAAAATTTTGTTGGATTTTGTGAAATAGTTTTCATTTGGTGCCCTATCGAAGATGGAAGATCAAAAACAACATTTTCGGCATATTTTACCTTTTTACTATCGAAAGGGTCAAAATGCAGTTCAAGCAAGGCGAAAATGATGCGATGTGTACGGGGAAGATGTATTGACCGAACGCCAACGCCAAAATTTTTTTGCAAAATTTCGTTCCGGCAATTTCAATCTTGAGGATGCACCACGTCCTGGAAGACCTATTGAGGCCGATGTGGACAAAATAAAGTCGTTGGTCGATGCAAATCGTCGAATAACAACTCGAGATATTGCAGAAAGATTAAATCTGTCAAACGCGACCAGTCACAAGCACATGAAACGTCTAGGATTAATTTCCAAGCTTGATATATGGGTTCCTCATGTTCTTACAGAACGAAATTGGCTTCGTCGCATCAACGGCTGCGATACGCTTACTAGACATCAAAGAAACGATCCATTTTTAAAGCGCATTGTTACCGGCGACTAAAAGTGGGTTGTTTACAACAATGTAAAGCGAAAGAGATCATGGTCTCAAAAGGATGAACCAGCTCAAACCACATCAAAGCCCGATTTCACCAAAAAAAAAGGATATGTTGTCAGTTTGGTGGGATTTCAAGGGGATCGTTTATTTTGAGCTTTTGCCGGACAACACAACGATTAATTCTGAAGTTTATTGCAATCAGCTGGACAAATTAAGTGATGCACTCAAAGAAAAGAAACCAGAATTCGTCAATAGAAAAGGTGCGTTGTTCCACCAGGATAATGCGAGGCCCCATACAAGTTTGACAGCTCGCCAAAAGCTATTGCAGCTTGAATGAGATGTGCTACCACCTCCACCATATTCTCCAGGCTTGGCACCTTCCGACTATTACTTGTTCCGGTCTCTGCAGAATTTTTTTGGTGCTACAACCGTCACCTCAAATCAGGACTTCAAAAACCACTTGAACCAGTTTTTTGCCAGCAAGGATCAAAAATTGGAAAAATTGGAATTGATTTCTTGCCCGAAAGATGGCAAAAGGTATCACATCAAAATGGAGAATACATAATTTCATAAAATGTTTTATAAAATAAAAAAAATCGTGTTTGAATTTCAATGAAAAAAACGAAATTACTTAATGAACGAATATAATATTAAAAGGTATATGGTTTTAGTAATTTGCAGTTGCCTAATGGAAAGGTTAAGCATAATCAACATAAACAAAAGACGAACAGAAGATGTTAAATAAATATCCACACTATTACTGGCGCAACTCTTAAAGTTTACAAACTAAAGTGTAAGAAAAACGTGAGAAATATAGCGTATACGTACCATCACACACTTTTCCTTTTTAGCGACGGCAACAGCTGCGCGGCTCATCAGCGTGCTGCTGCTGTTGCTGTAGAGTGTTTACAACAACCTTTCGAGGTCCTCGCTCTCCGCATCACTGATGTAGGAGTCGGTGTCCGTAAAGTAGTCATCATCGCAGCGATTGCGACGACAGCAAACGCGTCGTCCCATTTCATCGTCGCTCCAATGCTCGAACTCCTCCTTATGATGCTCCAGCAACATCAGTGATGGGAACAAACTGTCGCATCCACTGCAGCTGTAACGAGAATTTGGCATTGGTTTGGAATTGGTTGGCTGGCAAAATCATTGATTACCCAAAGTGTCGTTTCTTCTGCTGATGCGAGGCCAGCTGCCGGTGACAATGGAAGGAGCGATCACACACATTGCAGGTAAGCGATTCATCTGTAAGTGAAAAGTAACCCTCATCATTCGTCTAATTTCTGCAGGGAGTGACATTTACTTTTCTTCTTTTTTTTTTTTGCCAACTCACCGTAGTCATCGTCATCGTCGGCCATGGCCAGTGCGTGAAGGCGACTTATTGTGCTTTCGTTAATCTGCTTGGGCATGGCCGCTGTGGACAGGTCCTTTGATGATTTGCCTTTGGCCTGGCATAGGCCCAGCTCACATAATGCGCTCTCCACTACAAAGTTGCCCTGGCAATCGGCGTTCGTACATGCCAATAGCTGCTGCATGCTCTTCTCATTGCCATTGGCCTCGTCCTGGCCATTGATGTTGTTGCTGTTCGTGTTTTGGTTGTGGTTGGCATTGTTGCCGTTGCCGTTGGCGTTGCCATTATTGATGTTGCTGCTGTTGCTGGTGCTGGCGGCGCCAGGTGCCAGCATTTCAAAGTCGTCTAGCTCATCGAATGGATCATCGATTTTATGGCCCAGAGACACGGCATCGTCCGCCTCGGCGCTCAGCCGGCCGTAAGCCTTGCGTGGCGGCCGCTTCACGTATTTGTCTGTAACAATACCAGCAAGGACACCAAACATTTAATTAGGACCATCAATTTGTGTACAATATTTTGGTGACTCTGTTTTTACAACTCTTCGCACATATGCGAGTTGTCAGCTGCTTGGCTCGGCAAAAACTTTCTTTTCGCCACATCGAAATTATAAATTGGGTTTTTATTTCTTTGCGCTACAGCTGACAATTTATGCGCGTCTTTGTGTTGCCCTCGGCCTTTGTTTCGATCCTTGTCACAGCTTAGCTCAGCTCAGCTCAGTTCAGGTTTTTGTTTGGCATCCCATGTCCTGCAGAAAAGTTTTGCTGCTTGTCCTCGAGCCGTGAAGTGATAAAATGAGATTTATTGTTGCGAGTATGTATGCTGGCTGAGCCTTGCCATAAATAGCAGCGGCCTATAAATTCTCTAAAGTTTTTTATTTATGAAGCTATTTATGGTGGTACCTGAACACTTTGGCCAACTGGCTATGAAGCGCTCATTAGCGCATCGACAAGCGAACCTATTTCAAATGTCTATCAGGTTATACGCAATCAACATTCAGCTTGAATATATAAATATTTCTTATGTTGCCAAAACATTTTATTTATTTCGAATCTCCAATCAACTTCCTGTTTGCCCATTCATGTAGCATAAAAGTTCATTGTAATGCACATAAAATATTGAAAGTCAAACAATTAATTCAACCTCAAGCCAATCATAATATATGGAAAGACAACAAGATTCCAATGAAATGGAATTTGAAAACAAAATTTAAATTAGCTTCGAGTGGCACATGAATATTTCACAACAATTTCCTAGAGCTAAGAAGGGAGCATGAGCAATACGATATCTTTCGAGCTTCCGTCACTGTTTTAAATCGAAATAGAATTCCATTGAATTCCGAATTTGTATAAAAATTTTTGGTATTTTTAAATTTAAAGGAGTTCAAATAGGCTCTAACAAGAAATACGATTGTTATATTTGCACAATTATTACATTTCTCTCAAAGAACATCTTTGTATTCATGATTGTGCTTTTGCAATAGATTAGTTATGCATAGATCTGCATTAAATAGACAATTTAATTCGACAAAGTATATAGAGTGAAGAGACTGAGTCAATCAAGCCTCAATTTGGGTTGAAATAAAAAGTGAAATGTCAAAAGGTTATTCCAGGAATTTTGCTGTGCTGGTAAAGGAGAGTGAAATAAATAAAGGCGAGCATGAATATTAAAAAGCGACACAAGTAAACACCAACGTACACACACACATACAGACATACATACAAGCAGGTGCTGTAAGCTAGGGGCAAATGCGAAAATTGTTTGTGTAGCTGTGAAGGCGCGCGTTCGTCCATGATGCCAAATAAAACTCATTTTTATTGCTACCATATATATATATATATTTATATATATGTGTATGTGTGTGTGTGTGTGTGAGCAGCACGCTAAAAAGTATGCAACAACAAGTTTTGTGCCCAAGCATTTAACGCCAAGCAGTTATGTGTGTGCGCTACTGTTGCCGCTGGCCTTTTGCTATGCGCAGATTGAAATTTATGACACAAATGGCAGCAAAAAGAGACAAAGATAGAGAGAGAGAGAGAGAGAGAGAGAGAGAATGAAACGGCAACAGCGCGTACATAGTTGGTCTTTAAGTTTTGCACGCGCCAACGTCTGCCTCGACTCATATGCAATCTAAAACCGAATCAAAGATTAAGTTATTTTCGCGTATGTGCAAAAAAAGAAGGGAAATTCGCATTACAACACAAATTATTACAAATGATGCGCCGGCGGCTGACAGCTTGTTGGAGTTTGCCAACATAAATCATGGCCAAAACATGGCCTGGCCTGGCCATGTCTTGGCTACATTAATGCGCCCCGATAAACGCCCAATCATTTGCCAGATTGTAAGAAATATACGTTTAATACTTATAGCAACAAATTATGAAAAAGTGCACTAGATGAGGTTGTTCAATTTGTGAATATCCTAGGAATATATTGTTTTTGACTTTTTACTTCATTTATATAGTCTAGAACTGCCACTCGCTGTTATTTAGTTATATTGCATTAATAATAATTATATTATTCTAATAAACTGTATACACTAATAATACAAATACTAATCATTATCATAATAATAATAATGGTAATAATACTAATAAGAATAGTAGTAGCAAGCATATCCATAATTGTTTTTATCTTGCCACTTGAGTTCATCTTAAACACTTAATTGGCCATTCTTGGCTGCGAGGTATATCAAAAAATTAGTTGCAACATAATTTATGATTGTCATCGATTCGCTTCTGGCCATGTTGGGCTCCACTAATGGTGTCTGCGGGCAAACTTTGGAAAATTAGCTGCCATTGAAAGCAAAAAGTCAAACATGGCCTTCAAAAATTGCCAACATTTTTGTGCGTGTGCCGCAACTAATTGGTTCACACACACACGCACACGCACACATGTATATAGAATGACATAGCTGTGCGTATAATTGCTTTTGTTGTTAAACAATTGCCGTAAATTGGATGCAGTGCGTACATGGGAATATTGCGGGCATTATTATCAATGACAAATGGCTGTCATAATTATCGGTTAATGCCGCTGACATATGTTGACCAGCATTTGCATAATAAATGACCTGCGTGTGCACGAGTTTATGTGTGAGAGTGTGTGCTCGTGTGTTAAACATATGTTGTTCATTTAACAAAATGGCTGGTAATCAAATTTACTTTATTTGTAGTTTTCTGCTGTTGCTCATAAAATATTGTCAGCCAATTAAGAATTCAATTCAAACTGCAAACAATATATATCAATATTTTATTGACCTTTACAAATGTGAACTTTAAAGAATACATTTGCATATGAATTGCAATTAATTGGTCTAAATTTACAATTCATTTATTTATAAATATTTTTGCATATGCTAATTAGCATTTAAAAGGTTTAATTAGCTTAGCAATTAAATGGAATTTTTCAAGTCTATTTTTTATGCATTAAATCAATTCATATGTTTTTATCAAAAACAATTATTGGAAACTAATATATTTGCGAAATGCATCTTTATGCACTCAATTGCATGCTCAAACGAAATATTTACTAATAATTTGCATTTCAATTGAAACATTAATATGCAAAATGTATTTATAATCAAGTTTCATTTCAAAATTAATGAAAATTATTTAATATTTGTTCTGAAAAATTAAATAAAATAAATAAATATTGCAAAAGACTTTGAAATAAATTTATTATTATTTAATTTAATGCAATATTAATATTAATAATTCAGACTTGAAAAAGTTCTATATACCATAAAATTTTTTAAATTTTAAATATTAAATGTAAAGTTTAATTATTTTAAATTTAATAAAATAAAAAATTTCTGTACAAAAACTTAACTTGCATTGACAAATAAATTAAATATTATTTAATTTTATATATTATTAATATTACAAATTTTTTATAAAACATAAAAGACTTTGTTCTTAAAGTATTGTAAAAAAAATGTTAAGTTCAATTATATTAAATAAAATTAAAAGAAAGATTTATTTAAAATAAAACATAAACTTGAAATGAGAAGTACAAATAATTTAATTTAATTTAATATATTATTAATATAAAAACGCTTCAGTCTCTTTAATGTGAAGCTCAATTATATTTAATTGAATTAAATGAAAGATTTATATAAATAAAAACTAATCTTCAAATGAGATGCCTTCTGTATAAATTCCAATCCATTATCATATAATACATTTCTATCATAGTCTTGGTGTTTTGTTCTTTTCTTTCCATTTGCAATTATTGGCTACGAGAACTTTGCTATTTATCTGGAGTTTCCGTTTCGGGCTTCCTTTTGCTGCTCGCTTTATCACGAGTTTTATTTTAGGCGTTGAAGCTAGCGCGAGGCTTAGCGCTTAGACAATAGCATCTTGGGACAACGCCTGAAGTGTTTGTTTCGCCAGTCATATCCGAAGCACGTTTACGACACCCACTCATACTCCCCACACACACACACATACACACTCACACAGGCAGACACACAGACATATGTGCAAGTAAACCCATAAGGAGCAGCTTATTATTAAGAGAGGCTTGTGGCTCGTATTTGCTTTGCTTCAACGGCCTCGCATTTTTCCATTGGCCATCGGTAGCTCTGGCCATATGCTAGAGTATTTTGTGCAAACAATAGGTACAAGTGTATACTTAAGTACAATACACACACACACACACACACACACACACACATATGCTTGCGTGTATTATGTTGTTCTCAAATCATTTTGCGCATTTTAATTAACTTGCTTTGATACGTGCGAAGTTTTATGAATTTCAGCTAAAGCTTTCCCATTATGGCATTTAAAGCAAACGCCTTGGGAATTGTTCAAAATTCTTTTCTACTTAGATTTTTGCCTTATGCGATCTATAAACAACTCAAGGATTAAATGAAAATTTGATAAATATTTTATTGTATTTTTAATTTTAATATTTAGAAAAGTAGAGTCAGAGTAACTAAGGCTATTATATTAAGCTCAGCTGTCAAAAGTATTTAAATAACTTAACCTATTCATATAGCCTTAAGGTAAGATTTGTTTAGAGTTTCATTTCCTTCCAAGAACTAGGAAAAAATAAAAAAATTATGCGATTTTCCAAAAATATATTTGTATTTTAAAAGTATCTTTAGGAAATATTAAACGCAAATCATAACTAATATAAAAACTTAATGCCCCGAGGACTATCAAATATTGCTATTGTATAGCTGGTATTAGCAGCGAAAGAGCTATATGAAATACGTGCTATGGCTGTGCGATATATTCAAGAAATATTTCAGAAACTTTATCCCCAAACTTTCGGAGCACACACACACACACACACACACACTTAAATTAATGAAGCTTAGGCAAAGATTTTAATAATTCTAATGCTGCACGTTAAAAAACATTTCATTTCAGAAACTAATTTATTCGACTTGCTACAACTCACACACACACACAGAACGAATGGAGATTTGAGAAGCACTTGAGTAATTTAGTAATCATTTTGTCTTTTCTTAGCTCAGTTTCTTGCTCAGCTTTGCGCCTTGATTACAGAGCTGAGCGCTAAGTCTGAGTCATGGAGCACTAATTAGACAGTCCAATCAATTAGTGCCTGGTGTCGAAATCTAATAATATAATTGCCACCTGGACTGTGCAACTTACCCTGGGTGCTGTTGCTGTGGTTGCCATTGCCGCCGGCGCCTCCATTGCCGTTGCTCTTGCTGAAGCTGCAATTGTTGTTCAGGGAGTTGAAGAAATTGGCGGCGCCAGTGCGCCGTAAGATCCAAAACATGTTGCAAGTTGTCGATGTTGCTGATGTTGCTAATGTTATTGTTTTGATATGTTACACCAAAAAAGTATGCTACGAACTAAGCGCAACGCAGCGACGGCATTTCGAAAGCGTCTGCTGATAAGCGCGTTTAAATTACGAGCCAAAGACTGAGAACGAGAGAGAAAGAGAAGCCGACGCGTTCGCGACTAGGATATGAAGAAGCGTTGCCCCAAAATTCGCTGCTGGCAGCTGTTCCGTGGCGTCGCGTCGTCTGCAGCTAACTGACTGCCACTGGCATTGGCGCTGCCGTTTTATACTAGCCAACAGGCGAGAGCATAGGAACTAAGAGAGCGCCAAGCCGAGAGAGCAAGCGAGCCTTTTGCTTACGTTGAACGATACGTAACGTATTGCTAGTCATTACGTAGCTGACTGCTCATTTGCTAGCACTGGCACTGGCACTGGCACTGCCACAGCCACTGCTGAACTTGACCTTCGTCAACAATTGTGGACCCAAAATATTTTGTTGCACTCAATTGTTTTGCTTTCATTCTGGCTTTAAGTCACGTAAATGCGTAAGACTATGTTAAGAATTTGAGGCTTAATGTCCGTACGTTCTGCTGGCCATCAATCAGGAGCCCGGAAGACGACGGCCTTTCAACGGCATTTAAAATTTGGGCTGCACGCACTAAGCGCACATGCCACGCCCCATGTCTCGTAAAACTTAACCGCCTGCCGCACATGCAGCACGACAAAGTTTAGCGTTTACATGAACATTTGGCATGCGGTTCAAGTGCGGAGACACAGGTTCATGCCCCGCCAATTCTCGCCTTTGGTCGCGCTCCGAAACGCGTTGAACAGCAGCGACTTTAGTGCCGCAGGACATACAACAAAGCAATGCCAGAACTTACGCTCTAATAACTTTTACTTGTACTTCGAACGATACGATTCTGTTTATATTGCCACACCCAAATACGCCCAACTGCAATTTGATATGGCAAATGATGTATAGCAGCGGGTTTAAATGATATGTTTGCCCTGAATGAGCAGTGCTTGCTCTCCATACTTGTACTCAAATTTCAAGCTGCGATTGCCTTGAATTCTGATTTTAGTTACTGTTCAAATTTAATAAAATTGTTTTTAAATTTTATTTATATTTTATATTTATTAATACTATTTTAATTTAAAGAGAAATTTGTATTAGATTTTTTTATATTTTATAATTTTGTTAAAGTAGAAATGTTAAAAGCGTTAACCCAACAGCAATAGTATGTAGTAATAATTCGATTCGAAAAATCATTATATTCCGATTTGTCACGCCCCAATGGGTAGTTCATATATAGAAGTTCAAATTTATAAGCATATGCTTAGCAGTAGAGTAGCTGTTTCTACTATAAAATGTTGTGATTTTAGCTCCAATTAGTCCATGAAATATAAAGTTTCATTGATTTGCAACGCCTCGAGTGAGTGTCAGCAGTTACTCTAAAAATGGTTTGGGCTATAGATCTATTATATTATATTTCAAATCATATGCAATGTCATAATACATGTATTATATTTGACATTCTATTATAAACTTCTTTAAAAATTAAAACAATTAAAATAAATATAAATTGAGTTAAAACGGAAATTTATTAAATTCCAAGTTCAAGCGCTTTGTGTTCATACAGATCGACGAAGGGACAGCAGGACTGACATTGCACGTAATCAATATACTCATTTCAGTTCATGGTAGAGTATACCATGCTACCATAGAATTAGTCGATTAATTGTGCTCACATTTAAATTTGATGTATTTGACCTCTTTTCTACGTACAAATCGGGCTTATTTCATTAAACTGGCTTTAGTTTCTGTTCGTAGGCCTGCTTTGCCAAGACCATAAGCTCCGATTTAGGTAAATAAACAAAAACATTTGAATGTCAACAAGAGTATTCGATATTATTGTTCATGTATGCAGTTGTAGTTGATTGTGGATTATACAATACAATTGACATCCAGCCTGCAATGCGTCCTTGCCAAGTGTCCAATATAAATAGATTCTAGCATAAGCACAGCAGCAATTGATGGGCGTGGCTAAAATGTGTGCTCATTAAATATGTATTGATGTATAAATTAACAATTCAATGCCACAAATTGCCAAACGTAAAAGTTTTTGCCATTGGCCACATGAAATATTCATTTAATGCGTGCCAAAGTCAAAGAGACAAGCGAATTGTTATCCATATCAAATGTCGATTGAACTGTGCCCCGAAATGTTGTCACATGAATTATACATTTGCCTGGACCGGGACTCATGCATGTTCTATCCAAATAAAACTACATCCGAGCGCTGTCATTTTTGCTAATTAGACAGCTTGACAGGTCAGCTTGAAGGCAGCATACGGAGCTCAAACAATGCTTTTCATTTGCAGCTAAAGTTTACATCGAAGTAGACATGCTGAAGTGTATTTTCATGCAATTTAATTACTACTTGATCTGGCAAGTTGCTGGTATCTAAACTATTCCCATGGGGAACGAGACATCAAATGCAATAAATGAAAGGAAAAACAAAATAATAATAAAAGATAGTTAGTAATTTTTAAGGCAGTGCTTACTTTTGTTGTTTAACTTGTCCTTCTACGAGTATTGAATAATTGATTAAATTATATCGAACGCTATAAAGAAAAGACCTAGATCTCGCCAGGCTCGAGCTCACAACTGCTGCTCGACAACGCACTTCGCCGCTACCAACAACCGCCACTTTACTGCTCGAGTGCTCCACTAAAGTCAGAACTGATAATTTAAACATAATTCAATCGCCATTGCAATTCTTAGACTAGGCAAGAATGCACGCATTTTAATATGTGTGTGCACATGTCACGTGCATTTGCTAATCAACTTCTGAGTTACTTAACATATTGAATTGTAACCTTCAGTATATGATCATATTTTATAAAATATGGGGCTATTTGTAAAATTGCAAATCAGTTACATATTAGCTATATTTGCAAGGCAACTGAATTTGGAAAAATTTGTGGCCGGTATACAAAATATAACCAAACAGACAGACAGACGGACAGGGCTACATCGACTCAGTTTGTCGCACTGATCAAGAATATACAATATATACTTTATATTATCTGCCACGCCTCCTTCTGTCTGTTACATATATATTACCATAACCATTATACCCTGATTACCCATTTTCAATGGGTATAAAAAGACTTTAAACTTTATTATGGTGTCCCAAAACTGGACATGTTTATGGCCAAGTATATAATAAAATGCAATGCCTCATTGAGTTGAAGTTGAAGCACCAGCGTAATAGTGCCTAATAACTGTGCACACAACGATTGCGCAGCTCTGAAATGGACAGCTCGCATGCATAGTAAAACAGTTAAGAACTTACTGCAATGAGGTGTGTTAGCCTCTGTTTGTGGCTTTGCTGCATTCTGGCCGTCGGATTTGGCCAAATTAGGCCTATAGTGGAAGCCGAAGACGAAAAAAATATACTTTTCTCAGTTATTTCTGAGCTGGGTCGAGATCTTCGCATCCTCAATTATGTCACGTTCTCTGGAATCCAAAATCAAAAGAATGCACTCACAAGCGTTCCTTCTTTGCAACAAGCTCTAGTGGAAAACTTTAACGGTTCGGTGATTGTGGCTGGGACCAAAATAGGAAAACTTAATAATATCATCAATAGTAAAAATGTTGCTATTGTTTTTTTCAACGGAATTGATGATCCTATACTGGGCGTCGTGTACAGTTCGTTGGAGAATCTAAGGACCATGTGGATTATATTTGTATACAAACCAAATGCAAATTTATTGAAGACATCTGTTTTCACAGAAACATTTTTTAATTGGTGCTATAATAAACATTTTCATAATATGATGTTAGTGATGAAGCGCAGCAACGAGTACGAGATCTGGACATATGAAGTTAAATTGACAATGAAATTGCATAAGTTTTCTGCAAGCTCAGTTAGACAAGCGATAAATATCACAGCTTGTAGGCGCGGTGAAGTCAAAAACCCCAGACCTTTGGTAGCTCTTTATCAAAGCTTGCCAGAGGCATTTGTGGTAAGTTTGCGGGGCAAGTATACAAAGTTCATTAAAAATCATTTTGGGCATTTACAATTACAGTACAATTCATCGAACGGCGTCCACCTTGGCGGGGGAACTGGCATTCTATTGGACACATTTATGAAGTATCTGCATGGCTCTTTAGACATTTCAGAGATGTCATTTGAAGAATATATGAAAAGAGTTGCATTTAGCGATACCGAAGATGAGCACATTGACATTGGCGCTAATATGCTATCGGAGTTCACTGAGGCTCTGCAGAGTCCAGTGTGGATGGTGACACAATTGTGTCTTGTGTTGCCCAACGAACGTCGGACTTTTATTGAGCATTTTACTGACATTTATGACAGAAAGTTAACAATTGTATGTTTCATGGTATTATATACTGTTTTGAATGCTGTGGTCATGTGGATTATCAATCCACGGGCACCACTGGCTCAAACTATTTTCAATAGTTTAAGGCTCACTGTTGGACAATGCTTAACAGGCCGAGCTTTTCGTTGCCTGAGCCTTGCTGACAAGTTCATAGAGATTTGTACGCAGATCTTTACGTTTTTAATTCAAAATATTATAATAGGAGCCCTGACAACTGCTATTATTACAGGCCTTCAAAGGCCCAAAATTGTGGACAGTGAAACGTTTTTGCAAAGTGGACTGCGTGTTATGGTTTTTCCCTACCAACTTTACGACGATTATAAGTTTTTACCGCAAGAGATTCAGAAACGTTTCATCGTGGTGGACAAGACTGAAAGAGATCGGCATATGTACGCCCTGAACGACAGCTATGCGTATATATCGATGACGCACAAATGGATGATATTGGAGTATATACAAAATCGTCTGACCCAACCAAAGCTGCGGCTGGCCACTGAAAAGCTGTGTAGCGTTCAGTACTATGTCAAGCTTTTCATGTGCAACGGCATATGCTACTCCCCAGTTCTGAATCAGTTTACGCTTACGGCGCAGGAGCTTGGGCTAACTTACAAGTGGATGCAGCAGGGATTGCGCCAGGCGGAAGAAGCTGGGTTTATAATTAAGGAACCTTACGAACCATTTACCGAGAAAGCATTGTCCCTTAAGTTTTATCAAGTAGCCTTTGAAGTATACGGCTTCTGCTTGTTGCTCAGTCTAGTGGCGTTTGTGCTGGAATGCCTCATTCCATATTGGCGAAATCGTAATAATGCAATCGGGACTTAAACAACATGATGCTTGCTTAAGTATCGGACATATATATGTATATGTATATATGTCTGTATGAAAAGTAATTTTTTTTTGCAACTTTAATAAATCTCGCATTATTTCAGCACCTTAATGAAATGTTGTAATTCTTAAATTAATTAATTCATTGGAATATGATTGGCATATGAACTCAGGACTCAGGGCATCTCTTAGTCGAGTACACTGCACTCTTACTTGTTTTAAATTTAGTTCGGCCAGTACAAACTATTTAATATCAAATAATGGGGCTAAATCCAGTCGAGCTAGCATATTCAAAGATAGTTGGCTTTATTATACTCTAGCCAATTTGTATACAGTGGCACACAAAAAGCTAATAATATTGTTTATTTAACTCAAATGTTTCAAGTATAAAAAAGTCCAAGGCCGCTATAAAGTTGCAGCTTAATAAAATTTTATGAACAGTGTCACAGAGCTGAAGCACCAATGTAATGGTGCTTAATAACTATGCAAACAAGCAGTGCACAGCCTTCAACTGGCTAGCCCAATTCAGTCGAAAATTTACAGTCATGAGGTGTGCAAGCCTGTATCTTTGGTGGTATTGCCTTCTGGCCCTGGTAGATGGCCAAATACAGCCTATAGTGCAAGCTGAAGAGGATAATGAGATACTTATTTCGATTGCTTATGAGCTGGATCGGCTTATTGAGTTCAGAAACTTCATCACATACTTTAGAGACCACGAACGGGACCAGGGATCGCTACAGCAATCCCTAATTGAGACATTCCAGCGACCGGTGATTGTAGCTGGTCCCGAGATCGGAAAACATTGTGTCGCTTATGAATTCAATTTGATGTTTGTCTTGTTTAATGGAACTAATGATCCTTTACTAGCATGGGTGGCTAACTCGGTGGCTAACAATACCAAAATACAATGTCTTTTTGTATACAAGGTAAAGAGTAATTTATTACCCGACAGCTCTTTCGTGGAAAACTTCTGCAAATGGTGCTGGGAGAAACAAATATTTCATGCATTGCTATTTTATAAGTATAATAACACTTATGAACTGTGGGAATATGTCATGAAACCTGAAATATCATTACATCAAATTACCGTTGAATGGCTTAGACAGGTGCCTAAAGATACATTTCGTAAAATCATCGATGTCCGTATGAGCGAAGTTTTTGATGTCTTTTATCCATGCTTGCCAGATTCATTTTACGTAAGTTTCGAATGGGCTCTAGAACAATAATAATAATATAATCCAATAATTTAATTTACAGTACAAAACACACGACGGCCATGTGCAACTAGGTGGCTTGGCTGGGATTATGTTGACCGAATTGATGCGCTATGTGAACGGGCTAATGGATTTGTTACTTCTGCCATCCGATGAATATCGAGAATTCATTGCTAAAGGCTTTGTGGGCGATCGACCTATTGAAATTAGTGCGAATTTGGAATCACATCAACTTATGGATCCAAATTTTTCAAATTTAATGACAACACAAACCTGCATGGTACTACCCTATGAACAAAAGGTTTCATTGCGGGACTATGTCTTATTTTTTTACCATGATCACTCTTTGCTTGCATTCGGCTTATGCTATTTCATCGTATATGCTGTACGAGAGCCATTCAGTTTGCAGCTCTTTAGAGTTTTCAGGCTCTTAATGGGACAGTCTTTAACTACCCGTATGTTCCGTCGCCTGAGATTGTCAGAAAAGATTATAGAGGTCTCCATGCACATCTATACTGTTGTAATTTTGAGCCTTTTTGCCAGTACCTTGACAACAGCTCTTATCACAGGATTGCGAAAACCTGACATTGTGAACGCCGATACATTTTTGACTAGTGGACTTGCGTATCATGGTATATTCAGAGCAGCTGGACACCCTATTCGAACATATTCCTGAAAATCTTAAAGATCGTGTGGAGTTGGTTGACCTGCCTATGTGGTTAGAGCATATTCAGAGCCTCAATGACAGCTACGCTTATGTAATGATGACACATCAATGGCAGGTAACAAACTTTCGACAACGTCGTCTGCATCGTCCCAAGCTGCGACTGGCCCCAGAGA
Source organism: Drosophila leonis (assembly GCA_035045365.1). Lineage (NCBI taxonomy): Eukaryota > Metazoa > Arthropoda > Insecta > Diptera > Drosophilidae > Drosophila > Drosophila leonis. Next base: position 3,352,049 of record JAWNPC010000338.1, on the reverse strand, counting down.
AGTTGTGCGGCGTCTCCACACTATCTGAAGTTTTATGTACGGCAGGGCCTAAACTATTTAGAAGTTATGAATCACTTTTTAGGCCAGATGCACGAGATGGGCCTCACTGACAAGTGGATGGAACTAGGACTGCGCCAGGCGAAACAAGTCGGCTTGCTGGTCGAGGCGCCTAACGAACCAACCACCCATTTTTCTTTGCCTCTTGAATTTTATATCAGATCGTTGAATGTATATTATATGCTTATAGCATATTGCTCAGCCTACTGGGGTTTTTGTTGGAGTGGATCTACTTTTGCTGCAGAAATAATCGCAATAATGTAATTATTGTGTAAGTTTCAAATTTTAAGGCTAAGATAATGTCTAATAATCATTTTGTGTAACACTTCTAAGCACTTTAATAAACATCGTACACCCTGATGCACCTTAAGCAAAAAACTGCGTATTCATTGTACAGATTGGATTTCCCGGAAGTTCTTCTACAAATAAGTCACATAAGCTGTATGATACTCAAAAATAGATTCCTTACATATAATTAGCTTGTATCTTGTGACACTCGACTGCAACGTTCTTACTTCATTAAAATAAATGACTGGATAAATGTGATAGAGTAAAGGACATATTTTTAGTATGTCCGTATGTATGTATGAATGCAGAAATGAATATCTATTATATATGTTCGGGCGAATAATAATTATGACGGAAACTATAAACTGTATACGAGTGGTGGAACTAATAAAATTTAATGCCAAAGTGTGGCAGAGTTGCAGCCACAACGTAATGATGGCTTATAACTATACAAACAAGGATTCCAGAGCTTTCAACTGTCCAGTCCAATTGAATAGTAAAGCAGTTGAGAATTTACAGTCATGAGGTGTGCAAGCTTCTGTCTCTGGTGCTGCTGCATTCTAATGCTGACTAATGGCCAAATAAAGCCCGTGGTAGAAGCTGAATACGATAATGGGATACTTGTTGCCATTATTAAAGAACTGGATCGATTTGCGGTATTCAATAACTTTATCACGTACACTGGCCACCACGAACAGAACATAGGATCATTACAGCAATCTCTATTGGAAACATTTCAGCGTCCGATGATTGTGGCTTCGGGTCCAGCCATAGGGAAACTTAATAATATCATAAGTAATAGGAATTTGATATTGGTGTTCTTTAATGGTCCTCATGATCCCTTGCTCAAAAGTGTTGATCAATCTTTGACAAAAATCAAGGATGTAAGTGCAGTATTTGTGCACACAGTAAAGGAAACATTTTTAGCCGAAACTTTTGTGAAAGTCTTCTTAGAATGGTGTTTGGAAAAAGAACTGCAGAATGTTTTACTGCTTCTAAAGTTCAATAATAATTTCGAAATCTGGTCATATGTATTCAATTCAGATATAAAGATATTTAAAGTTACTCTTGACCAATTAAAGAGAATTGGAAAAGACGACTATAGTGCAATTGCTGACTCGGCACAATACCGATATTTAGTGGGCTTTCATGTGAGAGTAATAGATATTTTTTGGGTAAGTCTGATTGACCCTATATCTATATTATCAGAAAGTCAATAAATTTGCATATTTACAGTATAAAACACGCGATGGACATGTGACATTGGGCGGTCCGATTGGGCTTATGTTGCAGGAGCTAATGCGTTTCATGGATGGGACAATGGATTTGTTGAGCCTGTCATATGTTGAATACCGCAAAGCTATCAACGGAGATTCTATCGATGATCGTGCTATTAATATTGTCGGCAATCTGGACCCATATCCATCGATGGACCCACATTTTCCGTTTTTAATGACAACACGGAATTGCTTGATTCTGCCCTATAGACGTATGGTTCCTTTGCATGACTTCATGTCGTATTTCGACAGGAATAAGTCATTGGTTTCATTCATGATATTTTATTTCATCGTTAACACTGTGATCAAGCGCATTGCCAATCCTCGACAGCCATTGATTGTGCTGCTCTTCGGAAATTTCCGTCTGATAATGTCGCAAGCTTTAACGACCCGAGTTTTTCAGCGCTTGAGTCTATCAGAAAAGATTGTAGAAGTCATCACACATATCTACAACTGTATTACATTCAGTCTCTTTACCAGCGTTCTAACAATGGCTTTCATCACAGGCATGCAGTTGCCGGATATCGTGGACGATGAAGCCTTTTTGGCTAGCGGACTCCGTATCATGGTATATTCTCAGCAGGTGGATAGACTCTTCAATGACATTCCGTTAAGCCTAAGTAATCGTTTGGTTGTGGTTGATATTAAGACATGGAGACAACATGTGCACAGCCTAAACGATAGCTACGCCTATGTGATGATGACCCACGCATGGCTGATACTGGAGCTAAAGCAAAAGCGTCTGGATCATCGTAGGCTGAGAGTGGGTCCAGATAAATTGTGTGGCGTTCCGCGCTATCTGAGGTTTCATGTGCAACCAGGCCTATTTTTCATCAGATCGTTGAAGCACTTCTTAAGTCAAGCTTACGAAGCGGGTCTAACTGAGAAATGGAGGCATCTCGGATTTAAGCAAGCAAAGCAGATGGGGCTGATTAGCATGCCACCGCTTGATCCACCTGACTTTCATCCCCTGTCTTTGGACTTCTACATGACCATCCCTTTGGGTATATGCTTCCGGCATATTGGCGAGTTTTGTGGTATTTTTGCTGGAGCGGATCTACTTTCGCTGGAATCATATTCGCAATGATCGTATTATAGCTTAAGTATCAAATTGTTTAGTTAATTTGCATATTCGTTTTCTCAATCACTTTTAGGTGATTCAATAAATATAATATATTATATGTTGCGCACATCAAGGCAAAAATATAAGTTTTTTTTTATTGCTCTGCTGTTGCTAGAAAGCTTTGTTATATTTGAAGAAAATCTGGTAAACTTCTGTTCAATCTTATCTCAAAAATCTTAATGAACACATAGATTATGAATATTTCTCATTTTATATAACATTGCCCCAGAATGAAAAGAAAAGTATATATATTTATAAATATCTCATTAAGAATTCAAGTCTAGATTCAAAGTTTTTCAATAACTAATTTCCAACAGATCTGACTGAAATTGAAGCCCAAATTCTGTTGCCTTTTACCTAAGGCAGAAGCCAAAGGCATCTCCAGTAACTTCTGACTGATCTTATCTAGCCAGACAGTAAAAAGTCTGGCTTGAATTATGTTGCAGGAATTAAAGCGTCATATGAATGACAGAATGATTTATGGGCTCTGTCAAATGATAAGTATCAGATACTAATTGTCCAAGGCTTAGTCTATGAGCGAGCTATTGATATTGATGCAAGTCCGGAGTCACCCAAACATGGAGCTGTATTTTCCGATTATATATATAGCTCAAAACTACCTATATTATAAAGCTTATCGGTTAGACTCTCGTATAAATGCCATTCTAAGATCTATCTCAATAAACACGTTTCATTTTTCCTTTTAGTTTCGTTGTTTATTGTTCGTGTGAGTGCAGCGATAGGTCTCTATTTTATTTCAGTAGCTTGGCATAATGTTCTTTGTGAATGAATTTATAGCGCCAGACAAAACTGTGAATTGGACAATGAATTAGTTAAAGTTGAAGCCATGCGAATCTGTGACTCACCCGATTGCCACAAAAGCTATCAAGAAGAGCGCCGCGCTGACGAAATTGAAAAGGCCTGGGCACACAGACAACGAATGCTGATAGATTAGCGTATACAGCGGTGCAGCGACTATCAAATGAAAATTATATCATTATAAACTCAGTCATATATACAGTTGAGAGACTCTTACCAAAAGGTGCAAAAGATTGAAAAACATTTTTGATGGAGAAAATTTTACCTGCAAACATATTGATTAGTAAAGGAATATACTAAATGGCTTATATACTTGCCCAAATCAGAGGCGGGTACTATATTCGAGACAATGGTGCGGCACATGGGCCCGCCAATGGAACGGAATATGCCAAAGGCAATCGATAGATACATGTGCCAGGGCAGCATGGCAAAGCCTCTGGTCAGGTTGCTCAGTATTTCTGAGCCGAGTGAGAGCAGCGCCAGCGTCACCACAGAAAAGCCAAAAACCTTCAAGTAATGCACTATTTTCACACCTGAAACACTGAACAACTGAAGCACATACCTTGCGCAGTATTAGGATTCCAATCAGAGCGCCCAACAGGGGCACAACTTGGCTGATGGTCTCAAATAATGTGAACTCGCGCACAGACCAGTGAAACTTTTGCCGCACAAACAAGTACATGACTGTCATAGCACCATCTAAATGACAATTTGATATGAATATTGAGAGCTCGCACAGCTAAACACATGTATACTAGAGCTTACCAACTACGAACATGGACATAAACATGGTCAAGGTAACCAGCCAAATGATTTCGCGTGCGTGATGCTCACGTGGCTTCCAGCACGTTTTGAACATGTCCTTTATGTGCGTTAAGCTAAACAGACCCACATTCTGGACCTCCGGCTCAGATTTCATTTCGGTTTTCTCATCTCGCTCCATGGGTTTTGACTGCTTCTTATCATCCAAATGTATTGCTGTTGTGCATAGCTCGCTCGCTGAGCTCTCGTTCTTGTTCTCATTTGTATTTAGTCCAAAGAAAACTTTATTTTTGGTATTTTCCGACTCAGGCTTTAGCTCGGAGTCTTTGATTGTAGGATCAACGTCTTTGTCGTGCTCTCTCTTTGTATCAATGGTGCACCCTGCGTTTAGTTGCGTATCACAGATTATGTTTGGTAAATCCTTTTCGGTCTTCTCAGCTTCCTCTTTGGCATCTTTTTCAAGGCGTAGGTGCAAACTCTCTGGCAAATAGATAATGATGAATAAAGTGGCCAAAACGAGAATGGCTGCTGAGATGCTCTGGGTAACAGCTGCGCTAGTGGCCTCATACACATAACTGGACAACAAAGAGCCACTGCTGAGCGCTATAAACATCAGAAACTCTATGGCAATCATTCTATGGGGCGAGAAACAAAGAGCTTAAGGGTTATCCAAATGTACACTGAGAGTTATTCTTACACGAGTTAAAAAGAAGGAAGAGAATTTATACATATGGAAAATGTTTTGAAAAAACTTTAAGTATTTGGCAATATACTAGTTTTTGCATTCAGCTCAAATTGAGTTTGACAAGCGAAAAAGTGTATTAACATTTCTCTGAGTGTATGCGCACCTGTAGGGCCTGGTCTTAATGTCTGTGATGTCCGATAGAAAACAAAAAGCAGCGACCGAAAAGACACACATGCCGCCCAGCAGGGAGTGCGGCACAGCAGCCAGCGTATACCACCAGGGATTAATGTCATGACGGCTGGATAGCGCACATATAACGGCAGTTATCAGAGCAGAGCCAGCGAAGCCTGCATGGGTATTAAAGGCTTAGATTTGATAAATCATATGCTTTGTGCACTAGCTAACCAATCATAGAGACGACGAGCAGCGGCTTGCGTCCATAACGATCCGACCAGGAGCCAATAAACAGGCCACACACGGCTGGCACAATGCTCTCCATGAGAGTACGACTGAGAAACATGTCAGCCACATACGATTGTATCTCCGTTTCAATGGCCTGGAATCCTAATGATATTTGAATAATTCTCTTACGCATGGCTTGATTAGTTTTGATGCACATACATGGATCTCGGGGCTAGCATCCTTATCATCCAGTTGGCTGCAGTCGGTCTCATTGTAGTGAAAAATCACTTTGCATGTCTGATATATAATCTGATTGCGCATCACAACGCCTGCCAAAGATATGTACTTTATTAAGTATTAAATCATATCTAGTATGTTTATGCTTACCTGAGAGCATGTGCGAAAAGATGAGCATGAGTACAACCGGCTCTATGTAGAACATATAGAAGAGATCGCGCCATGGCAGACTTCTCAGCTTGTCTACAGCCGAACTAATTGAGACTTTTTCCACCATTGCATTTATTTATTAACGTAAATACTTATAGATTTACTTGAAATATATTTAAGTATATATTTATTCACTCAATCATTTGCCACAAATTTCATATAATTATTTTGTCTTGTTTTTTCAATCAAAATTTTTTTTTTTTTGTAAATTCTAAATTGATCTTGTGAGGTCTATAATTGTATGCCCGACACGCTTGTTGCACGTATTTTATTTACGTGAGTTGCCCGCTAAACTATTCACTGGGCCGACACGAAACCGACTCGACTGAGTTGGCTATCTGAACTGAGCTAGTGCCCGTCAGAGTCGGAGATAATATAGAATGAAACTGGCTTTATATCAGTTTTAGGGGAACTTTCTGGACATACAGTTGCGCTCGTATATGCTGCTGCTATTTAAATAATCTAATATTTAGAATCTGACTATCATTTATTATTCAGATGAGCGCAACAATTTATTTTTATTTTATTGTTTAAGCTGTGCGAAAATAACAGCAATTTTAACCTACGTTATACGTTATATATGGTGTAATCGTTAGACTGATTCAAACAATCATTTTGTATTTGCCCTTGTAAAGGCCGGCGTGTGTCAAATTATCAATATTTTGTATTTTTGATCCGAATATAACTGTGTTATATGTATGTAACTGTTTGAATTGTAACTTATATAAGAGCAATTATTATATAATATATTTGACATTAGAAATATACGATGATTATTTAGTTATGGAATGAATTTTGCCATGTATTATCAAAAACGTGTCTAAAACGATCGAGAATATTGAATTTCCATAGTTTACGTACTCGTGTTCTTCACTTAAGCTCAAATGGTCGAGCTCAGGCCTTAGGTAATTTATGACATCTGTTTAGCTTGGACGTACTTATTTTGGTTCTTCTTCAGTTTTTGCTTATTCCAATTTATTGTTTCCAAAAGTGAACAGGCCCATGAACGGACGATGCTATGCTACAATTAAAAAGGAGCTGAACAAAATCACAAAAAATGGTATTTATAGTGCGGAGAATTGGAAAAATGTTGTCACATGTCTTGAGCTTACAATTGATCTTATAATAAGCTCGCTCAAGTTTATATTTTCTCACTCATTTACTCTGAGGGTACTCATACTCATTAGCAAGCATAACTAACCTTCAGTATGTAGTATGTATACTGCGCTCCCAACTTATAACTTCTATTCTTTGCCTTTGTCTGTCTGTTAAACAATAGTCTTCAAGCGAGGGGCAAGGAGCAGCTGTATAATCATTCTCGCTACAAATCCAAATTTTCACGCTCACAACACTTAATGAATAAATAATAATCTAAATAAACTAAAGAAATAAATCATTTATTTATCTTCAGCAAATGATCTTAGGCAAAAAAATAGATGTACAATACATGAATAAATTATAAATTTTTGAAAAAAAAACAATACGTTTTGAACACACCTCGTATCTTAAATATATATAATATCTTAACTTAACTCAATTACCAATTAAATTGAAACTTGTTTATCTATATTTTCTGTACGCCTTTATGATATATGGATTTGAGTTAGAATGTTCTTTTTTTATATACATTATCTATAGATAAGGTCATATGGTTATATGGTTAAAAAACTCAGTGAGTTGGTCAATAGTTGTATAAAATAAAAACAGACTGAATAGATTCTTCTTTGGAATCGCAAATTCATGGAATTGAGCTCGATGAAGATTGTTTCACGAAGTTTATCAAATAGCTAGAAATTGACTACAAATAAAGACCATCAGCAAGAAGTTCACTTCAAAGTAAATTCTTTAAGTATGAGAATGATCAAATAGAAAGGTAGAACTCATTGACATTTACTATATTATGCTATTCCATAATTAGCCCAACAATAAGCGAAAGACTGAAAGCAAAATCAACGCAAACTTTGGCCAGCTGTTACCTGCCTTTTGCGCTTTTCGTTTCACTATTTTTGGCAGCTGTTGCATTGCATTTGGACGCATTTTAAAGCGACGGCAACCGCAGCTGCCACGCCCCAAACTAGCTGAAAGTGCTGCATAAAATATGCATAAGGAATTTTAAGGGCTATTTTCAAGCTGCTTTAATTTGCACTTTTGCCGCTGGCGAGAGAGTTAAACCCACAATATTTTTTTATATGTATTTTCAAGGGGTTTAATTTTGGGTTTGGTTTGGTTTTTTGAGGTTTGGATTTGTGGCGTCAATGAAGACAAAAATACGCTGCTTTCTGCGGTTTCAATAAACGGTTTTGCATGGCTGACTTAATTGCCCGGTCGTGTCACAACTGACTGCATATTACGTATACACAGCGTATTCGGCTACATATTTGTTGACAAGCCAATTTGTAAAGTTTTCCGCACAATTTTCTGCACATTGTGTGGCCGTCTAATGAAAGAGGCCAGCGACTCTTCCCGGCATTTAGGCACTAAAAACAAAAAGCATGCTGCAGATGTGAGCACAAATTCATGCAACTATTGTCTCTCAACTCTCTTGCAACATGCACTGCGAATGTTTGGGGCAAATGCTTTGCGTTTTGTGTTCGGCTTTTGTCCGCTTGCTACTGGCACTGACAAAACAAAAGGCACACAGACTGAAAGCATTCAAAAGAGTATTGCGCAGGTAGAAAGTGAAGAAGACGGCAGCAATCAACTGCGCAATACTCTGTTAATTAGTGGAGGGCACTTCAAGATGGCTCCATCTATTGAAGACGAGGAATAAAAATAGAAATTTGTCTGTGTGTTTATTACATTTGTGTTCTTTCAACAAATATTGCTTTACAAATGGTACACTCTCTTATATACTTCCTTTCCACTTCGCTTGTAGAGTATGCAAATAAAGAAAAATACTTGCACAAGCAGTAAAACATAAAAGGTCAAGACGCCGTCGCATCAAGTGTCGGCCAGAGTGGGCAAAAAAGCAATTTCTTAGGTCCAGCACGTGCCTAAATTCATTTTTTCGCTGTTCTTAATTATTTCGAAATGGAACGAACTAAAAGGTCCACAAGCGCAAAAAGTGGCCAACAATTGGACAACTCTTAGCCAGATACCTGCCCAAGAATTTAAATGGAATTTTTCTTTACCAGTTCCAGTTCTTGTTGCTTGTTGTACTTTATGGAGATCATTTTCAAGTTTATCTTATATTTAATATTAAAGGCAGTTACCCGGCATTGTCCGGCTGGAATATAAAAGTATTTAAATAAATAATAAGCATATTAATTAATAGAAAATAAACATAATTCAATACTTTGCTGAGCCGTTGCCTTTGCTGCTATACATAATAGATCTATTTGTTGTAAATATAATAAAACTAACAATATTAGCTGTCTTTAAGTTCTTTCTTTAATTTCTAGCTAATTCATTCCTATATACACTTGATGAATTAAAGCCGCTTTATAAGCCCGTCAGCGTGAATTTTAATTTAGGTATTGTCTTTGCGCAAATTATAAACAATTAAGAACCCCTTTTTGAAGAGGGTTTGCGCCGAGTACTTTGCAATTAGGCAATGGGCATTAGCGAGTGGGAAAGTTTTCAAGCCGCTTTGAGCCGTTGCAGCTGCTTCGCCCTTTTATGAAATTACAAATTTCAATTCAGCGCCCAAAAACCAACCGTTGAATCAATGCCCGGTTTTTATTTTAATTGGCTCCAGCTTGTGGGCAAGGGCGATCTGCCCATCGCTCTCTTTTGAGCCGAGTTCGCTAATTGTTGGCCACGGCCGACGTTTTGTGGCCAGTAAGCTTCACAACTGACAGCCTCAAATTGGCAGCTGCATTTTGTGGCCACTCCTAATTGCATGTTGGGTTTTTGTATAGGATGCGCTGCATGTTGATGGATTTTAATTAGGCATTAGATCATTTTATAGCTAATTAAAGTTCAATACAATTTCAATTTAATTTTAAGCTCATATCACACACTAAGCTCTTGGTGGCTTAACATTTACTATTGAATAATGAGTTTTTATGTTGAAACTAGTTTGATATGATATAGATATGTTATTATGTAAATTAGTACGTGACATGTTGAGTATTTTGAAATTAAAGCATACATATACTAGGCGAGTGAATTATGTGGAAAAAATGTATTAGAATCAGATTGCTAATTGTTAATATAGAAGTATACTACTTAAGGAACAAATAAAATAACGAATTGCAGATTCTTTTGATTAAAATATTTGATATAAATAAATGCTGTATACATTAAATTTCTAGTGGATACCAGAAAGTCATTAAGACGTTCCTCTAAAGCATGATAGAAATATGTTACTAAAAATAACTAATTTTTGTTACTGTAAATAAATATTTATTTTTAAATGCTCTTCTAGGATGAGAAGTAGACTCGTTTGCTTTTGTATTGTAGTTGAGTCTTTTAGCTGATGTAAGGGAATATTTCAATATTGAGATGATAATTAAATGAAACAATCCGGCAAGTGTGTTGTGTATATGCTCTTGGGTCCTTTGCTGCCTCTTCTGTGACGGAATCTTCTGGCAAGTATTTTAAGGTGGGAATATAGTTCGTTGCGACATATTGTTAATCATGCATTAATATGGTTTTGCCTATTATATATATTTTTATGCGTTCAATTATACGCTGTTAATCCACAGTGTAAAAAACAATTTTCTCTTATTTTTGCTGAAACTTTTTATGGTCATCACAAACTTAAACACTTCTCAGTGTGATAAAAACGTTTTCAGCCTGTTACCACATTTGCACGCTTTATGATATACTGAATTTAATGTCTCTTGAGCTTAAACAAAGTAATTCTAAAGGAGTCTGCAGCTGTGCGCGTACCTCGTTTTGTTGGCCTGACAAATTTCCGCTCATTTAATAAATTGGTTATGAGCGCTTCTACAAATTTTTGGCGCAATGCACACTCACACACACACACGCACAGTTACACGCACAACTCGAATTACTCACAGCAAATGTAGTGGAAGCATATATGCGAATATAATAAATATACTCATGTACAGTTATATGTTTATATAAATAAATGTTTGCTTTGTGGCGTGTTAAATTAATGAACTTTTGTTGTGAACGCGTTCTGCTTTGATTACGCGCAATTTGTCTTAACTGAGCAAAGCGCCATCTGTTGGCTGTTTGCCTGTTGGGTATACAGTGAGCATATTGGTTTTGAGTTATGTCTGTTTCTAAATATATCATATATGTAATCTATATATCATCTATTACTGGACACGTTCACTTAACTTGTCTGCAGTCAGTTCAATGCGTCAGTTATTCATGATTTCTGATACACAAGCTAAAAATATACAATAGTATTTGATATATGAAATATGGATATGGAGAATATGAAATGGAGAATATGAAATGAAGAATATGTGATGATATATAGTCTACTATATATTGAAACCTCAAGTAGTCTGCAGAGTATTCAACAATAGATGCCGACGGACTGCCACTGAATTACATAGCTTAATTTGTGCTCTAACTCTGCAGTTTTCTTCGTTGCTGCATTTGGGTTTGCATGTTATGCTGCCGTTTGACTATTGGCATGGAAACCGATGGTTCGGGGAAGCGTGGGATTCGTAACAAGAAAACTCATAAGTATTTTACATATAACATTTATGCAGTTCACTGACTTCGCAATGCGTCTCAAATTGCGATAAGTCGCACGTATTTGTTTTGCATTTACATATGCGAGCAATTCGCCTGTGGATATTCTTCTTATTCTACTGCCACTTCTTCTTCAACTTCGCCTTCTTCTTTTTGGCAGCTTAAAAAAGTTTTCATAATCATAACTCTGTCGCATTTTCCATTGTCTGGCATTTCACGCAGCGTTCAATTTCGCCAGCACGTGAAAGCACTTACTGCGTGAGTGTGCGTGGGTGTGTGGGTGTGTGTGTGTGCTTGAGATGAAAAGAAACTGGTGAATGGAAAATCAATACATATTTATGAGTTCATGTTGCGGACGCACTTACAAAACGAATGCTTACACCTTATGCCTGGGGGAACTTTTGTCAGGCTTACTTTTTGTTAGAATGCACCGCATAAACAGCAATCAAAGGTGTGGGGCCTCGTTCATTGGGGGTTGGCAATATGTGTGATATTTCTTTTATTCGATTCTTAAAAGTCTTAGACAGTAAGCCCCTTACATATATTATTTTGTTTATTTCTTTTGCAGCATTGTTTTTTATATTACTTTTTGTTTTTGTGCAAAGCGAAAAACAAAACCAATTCGTGCTTCAATAAACAGGTGCTCGCCACTTCGTGGTAAAATAAAAATTTTAAATGTCGTGCGCTGTAAAGTATGCTACGATTTTTCGCCCGCTGTAAGCGGCTTACGAGCTCAGCCGCAAGTGCAATTTGCAGCAGCGAATGCATGGCGTTACCACTCGCCGCAAAAGGGATCAGCCAGCAACTAGTGCAGTTAATTTTTAGTGGCATTAAAAGCGTCAACAGCCATCTCCAAACAAAATGCACTTAAAATGCAACTTTATGCGAACTGGCCGCAAAATGCGACTTTAATTCTGCAGACGTCTTAAAGCTGCCCAAATGTGTGCTGAACAGGTGCACAGCACACGGCAGTTGCTAGTTGCAAGTTACTCTATCTTTAAATGCATTTGCAACAAGAGTCAATGTCAATAGATTTTATTGCATCAAGTGCTGCACTCAAAAGGAAGTCGAAGCACTCAAATTGCATTTTGCACGCTTTTGCTAGATGCTTTGCTCAATGCTTCGGCTTTTCCTTTTGCTCTGTCTCTGAATACAAACTTTTTAGTGCTTCAATGTTTAGATTGATTGCAATTGAAACACATAGCTGTATGACTGTGTGCGTGGGTATGTGTGTGTGTGGGTGTAAAGAAGTGTGTGGGTGTAAAAAATCAATTAATTTGAACTGTGAATTGGATGTGTCAAGTGGAAGAGCTGCGCATATCGATTGATTTGGGTGCTTTCTATGTCTCTCGATACCCTGTAGCTGTAAATTGGGTCAGCATCGGGTACACTTGCACGATGTGATAACAGGCTAAAGCTGATACTGATTCATGGATTCATGAGTGGACTATCGCGATATCTATTAGGTTTATCTATTGTAAAACGAATTCTTCTTTATCATATATCTATGATATATAACGTACAGCCGGGCAAAGCCGGGTACTGCTCGTTAGTTTTCTATAATTTCATAAGCAAGAATGTAACAACAATTAAATTATTTTTAAGCTGCCTTTCGTATGCTATGATTGAGTTACAGGACTGCAGGGTATTCGTTATCTCTCACTCTTCGTAGAGGAGCCTCCATTTAGCTGACTGCTGCTCCCGTTTGGTACACGCTATACACACTTGACTTAATTGCAAGTGAGCCGAATAATGCGCATGTTGTCGGAATAACAACAAATTGCTGCAGGCCCCGTTTCAGTAATTCAATAGGCATTCATTTTTGCATTTCAAATGACAGATATGGTCCCGGCTTATCCCCATTGCTGTAACGGAAAACCGCTTTGATATCAAACAGGCCAACTAACAAGCCCAAAACTTGGCTGGCTTTTGGATGCGTCTCGTTTGTCAAGCCACGAGCGCAATTTGATACAAGGGCTCAAGTCTTTAGCTTTAGCCCTAATCAATGCGAAATAAATGGCAAGAGCCAAAAAGGTTGAGATTCCCTTCAGATATATTAAATATATTTACATATATGTGTATATATAAGATATATTGTAATGGGATCCACAAATATGGTCACAATCTGTTCGAACTTTCAACTCTGCTGCATATTAAAGACTGCGCAAAAAGTGCGCAGTTAAGAATTTTTCTTTCTTTGCTGTATGTTTCCACAATGTCATTCTTATGTTGTATACACCGAAATGTAAATAAATAAATGAGCCTTTTGCCTGGCCACAGCAGCCCATTCGAATCCTTTTCGCATTTGCATAACATATTAAATATGCAGGACGAAGACACACAGACACAGATTTCCTTACGACAATCAAATGACCTATGTGAGCTCCGGAGTCAGCACAAAGTGAGCAGAAAACTCTGCTACAAAATGCCGACATTAAACACAATTGGTGGGTCGGGTGGTGCAGTGGTGCGAGGAGCTGGAACTGAGCGGTTAGGCAGCTTATCGCTTTGTCGCTTCAGGTATGTGAACTTGGGGCCTTTTGTTTTGTGATAAACGACCAATAGAAATCTATTTCGATGGCACTGCAAAAGCATTTATCATTCATTCCATTTTAAGCTTAGACGACGAGCATATGCTGAGTGTTTGTGTATGTGTGTGTGCGTGTATATGAATGTATGCTACTTCAAGTAATTGAAATTGTGTGCAATAAAGCTAAATTATTTCGGTTATATTTCTTTGGCTGTAATAAGAAAAATAATTGCTGGTTCGGCTCACAAATAAATTGCATATTATAAAGTTTATTCATTGAATACAAGTTTGAAAATTTACTATTGCTCATAATAGCTCATATATCTGAAATATTATATTTGTCAATATAATTTGACCAGCATAAAGAATTTTTCGTATACTCTTCACTTTCGTGCCCAGTAAACATGTTAATCGCACACGCGCCCATCGCTAGCTCCGTTCATGACTGGCAAATAATTTGAGTTTGTCCCTTTTAGGCTTATTTAATCATTATTCTAATTAGATATTCCGTTTGTTTCGCTATGCATCTAATTTGCTTCATCTACTATTTTACGGCAATTCAATGGATTCCTCTGGGAGTACTCGGAATGCTAAACACGTATCATTCGCTTTTCAGTGAATGTCTAATTAGCCGCAGGGGAACTGACCTCTGCAATCAATGCTATTCAGCAGGCTATTTAGTGAAATGTGATAACAATTCGAATTGAATTTTGAACATGTTGCACAGTTGACAGTTTTATGGAGTGACAAATGCCCAATCAGCACATCAAACAAATCGAATCTGCATTCAAATAGCTGTCGAGCGAATGTCGCTGCCATTTTGATCAGCGAAATGGAATACAGAAATGCACTGGGAAAGACATCACGAACTGTCAGCTAGTGAAGAGTTCACCTTGTTTATTTTGTATTCAAGTTTCACTTTCAAGAGTCTTTAAACTACTTTTCCTCAGAAGGTAATCAGTCTAACTTAGATAGTTTTGTTTATTGACTAAAGTTCTCAAGAAAATCTTATAAAATATGTATAAATACATTTTACTTAATTCCGTTGCTATAAAAAGATTCTTAATGAGTTGCCAATATTAACTGAGATTAATTTCACTGTATATTTATTTACCTGGCAAACAGCTTTCATTTACATTTACATATTGTATTAATTGGTATTTCGTGATAGTTTGTCAGCAAATTGTTTATTTATTCAGTGAGGTAAAAAGCCAACAAAAAAAAAAAGTTTCCACATTGAATTAAAAGCCAATTTCTTGCTGTTCCAAGCGATAGGAAAATAACAAACAAAAAAACCATATAAATATAATAAGTCGGCTATAGTGAAGAGAGCTCGACTGCGCGATGCCCTGTAGACAAGTCTAATATAATATTAATGCGCATCAATATGCTAATTTAATTAATTCAGTCGCAATTGCTTCCTCTGAGTAAAAGTCATTTAAACAGACGTTGCTAATAAAAAAGCCGCCCTAAATGAATATACCCCATGTTCGAAGCTTTATGTGCACTGGGCATAATAAATTATCGACTGAATTATTGATGCGGCTCAGTGAGATGTGCAAATGATGTTGTCAAAGCGAACGTTTGGGAAACATTTTTCCAAGTCGATTTCTTTTTTATGCCAATCATTTGCTTTTCACGCGCTTTTCACGCAACATTTAATGTTTGCTGCAGACTTCCCATTCACAAACAAATAAAGCACGGATAAAATGAATGAAAATAAAAAAAAATAAAATGCCAAATGCCAGGCGAAAGGCAAAAGGCGACAGCTAAAGGTGACAGATTTGTGCAGCATAATCTTTGGCCTCTGACGGGGTGTGGCAGGTGTGGCAGGTGTGGTAATTGAGTATTGACCAAACAGCTGAGCAAACGCTTTCGTGACTTGCGACAATTGTGCTCAAGCCTTGCTGTATTTGTATAAAAATAACTTCAATGGAATGCAGAGAAGGAGAGAGCTCGGGGGCGAGTTAGTGCTATAAAGTGTTAATAGGCAATTAAATGTAGTTGGCCCTCAGTGGGCGTGGTAAAGCGGTTATGCCGATCACGTATGCAAAGCTGCCCGCAAATCCAAGCTGAGTCTGTGTGTGTGTGTTTGTGTGTTTGTGTGCAAAGTGCAATCAGTTCGAGTGTTCAATGTTTCCGTTTTCATTTCCGTTTCCGTTTCGAGCCACCTGCATTGTATGGCGTTTGCATATTGCGTCTTTTGTATTGTCCTGTCATTTGCATTGTCAGCAGAACTCAATTGTGCTCAGGGTGTGGCTATGTGTGTGTTTGCGGGCGTGGCATGCAAGTGACGCCAAGGACAATTGGAAACGAATTGGTTTTGCATTGTGCAGCTTGGCCAACCGCAAATGCCACTAGACCAGAGAACAGCGGCTAGCCAGAATTCATATCTGCAATTGCAAATTGAGGTGCTTTGCTTGCGGCTTAATTCATCTGCTCCAACCACAACTCACAGACGATGCGAAATAAATTCTGGCTTCTTTTTCGCAAAAGTTGACTACAAAATCAATATTTACTTGCTGCCGCTGTTGTGGCTGATGTGGCCTGCAGTGAAATTAGCAGGCAACTGAACTGAAATGAACTTCGCTCGCGCTTGTTCAAGCAGCAGAATCTCAGCTGCAGTTGCTCCTAACAACAGCCACAAGCACAGAGTACGAAAAAATTTGAGTCCAAGTTGCTGTGGCTTTGGCTTTCAGCTTCAAGCAGACAAAAACAAACAATATGTAGACAAGCAAAGAGAAAAACTGAAACAGAGAGAGAGAGAGAGAGGGAGAGGGAGAGAAAGAAATAACAGCAGGCAGATTGGCATGCATGGCGTATACATAATATGCGCAAATTAAGTACACGAAAAGTAGCAAAACATGTTGGAATGCACAAGAGCAAAGAGCACTTGACTAAAAGATACTTTGTAAATCAGACCAGAATAACCCAAATAATATGTAGATTTATACCAAAAGGGCTGTACTACACCTAGGGTATAGTAAGTGTAGGCTAGGGTAATTCATTCAGGTATCTAGGTAGTAGTAGTTTAAAGTAGTTTAAGTTGAACTAAAAGATATTCTGATAGACTGTGTGTAAGCCTTTACAGATGCACCCAATTCAACGTTTACAGGGCATTGAGGCAAAACAAAATTGAGTGCAGAGCAGGAAACTGTTGCGAATGTTTGTCAAGTCGAATGCCAAAGCATTTTCTGTTTTTGTCTGTATTTCGGGCGAGGTCTGGCAAGCATTGTCCCGAAGTCAACAACAAGACGGAAAGAGTGCTCGAAAATTAATGAACCAACTGTTGTACATTTTGGTATGTGCACAGCGCAGTGCATAAAAAGGCTTGACATTTGCAACTTCTGCCTGCCAGAAGAAAGTTTTTTGTGCCACTTGTCATTGGGATGCTAAATGAGCCAAGCTGACTCGAAATATTTAGGGGAACAATATTTGAGATTAGCTTCAGTTAAAGTAATAGTTTGTTAAGTTGTTTCTAAAGACACAAAGACTGATCAAAGATAATTTAGAAAATTTATCAAAATTGTTCAATTTGTAATAGATAAATAGATAGATCTATATATTTAAAATATGAAAGATATAAAATAAATATATATTCAGCTATATATATAGAATTTGTATAATTTCATATGCTCACTCCAAATCTAAAACAGCTTTTGGCTCGTTCAGATTAAGGCCAGGAAACCCTGTTACAAAACTTTATTTGAGGCAACATTCCATGTTAGTTAAACAGTTAAATATTTTATAGTTTTATTATTTGGAATTATTCATTTCATTTGTTTCGCTTTGCTTAAAATTTGCAACTTAATTTGTAAATCGTTGCCATGGCATATAAACCATGCCCCATGGGCCGCACGCTGTTGCTGCTGTTGCACATGCCACGCGCCGCAAAAATTCTATTTCATGCTTAAATATGAAAAACTTTACCCGGGGCAGACTATGCATGCTACGTGCAGCAAAAAGTCATGTGTGTGTTCATGCATATGTGATGTTAGTGTGCGTGTGCGTGTGCATGTCTGTGTTGTGTGTGCTCTGGCATGTTTGCCATATTGACCCATGAACCCATGTGTACACCGTATGCTGCAATAAATTTGCAAATAGTCCAACATTTTTATTAAGTAATTGCTGTGAGCGTCATGTTGACAATCAACCAATCTTCCAATTTCACATGCTCATCTGCAAATCTGAACACGAGCGGCCAACAACAACAAAAAAAATGGCCAATTTGGCCTAATGAGTACCCGTGCGGACAGTGCCACGCCATGCAGTGTATTACGAATGCTGTTGCCAAGAGATGCATTGAGTTGGTCTCTCATTACGAGACCTGTGTAACCTGTCTAATTAGCATAGTTGGATGTCTGCTTTAATTAGTGTGGAGTAGAAGTATGGGGCAGTTGATGAATGCAGCATTCCGTATCTATTAAATCAGCTTGGGAAACATCTGCACTCGAAACCATCAACCTTTCGACATTTTCTCTTTGTGCATGAGTTCTTGCGCTGTCATTTCCTTTTCATTTCAATGTATTTAAATGCTCGTGAAATTCAAGTAATAAAAACTGCTTAAACACACAATGACATACACACACACACACTCTTACGCACAACATGAATTGTACTTGTAATGCTTGAACATAAAAAATGCATCAGCTGCGTGTTGCTGCTATTTGATGCTTGTTGCGGTCTGCTGCAGTCAAAGTTCGACAGGAGCAAGTGGCGCGCTGCTACGACTTTATGTACACTTATGTACATATACACATATGTATGTATACATACATATGTGTTTCTTTTGTACACATACATTATTAAATATAAATCTTTAAATCTGTTTGAATTAAGCAAACTGTGGGCATAAAAACCAAAAATAAGATAAAACGAATTATTTTGTCAGCCACAAACAAATACCATAAAATATTTTCTATGAGTCAAGAAAGTCTGCATATAATGAAAAAGTATGTTTAATACACAGCATATAGATACATTCATAACATATAGATACATATATAAATACAAAGATATAAAAGTATCTTTGGAATGCATAAGTATATCCATATGCTATATACTATACGTATATACTATAAATTTACTGACATAATCAAAGATAGATAGATAAGTAAAATACAAAATTAAACTTGAGGTGAAAATAAAATTATTATAATAATAAGAGATACCATTTCAGGTATGAGATACTATTATAACTGAAAGATACATAGCTTAATAAACAAACAATTTAACAGCTTAAGCCATGCAGTGGCGGCAATGAGAAATTTTCGCATTTTTTTCTACAATTGGAGCTTAATGACATTTCAAAAGGCTTTCCGTAACCTTGTTCAGACAATTATGTAATAATTCTACGCCTGACAAGCACTTTTGTACTTCAACGTCAAGCAGCCCTTTTTGTTTTTCTTTGCGGCAATTAAGTCGATTGCCACACTGCCAGATGTGGAGCGTGTCAGTTGCGGTTGCTGTTCGAGGGCTATTGAAAATTCAGAAGTGAATACAGCTGACCAGCACGGCGTATGCGTAATAGTATATATAACGAATCATTGATATTTAATTGGCCATCAGCAGCGATAAAACTGGCATCGTACGGTAAAGTAAATGTATATTATATGCCGCATGCTCGGGCAAGACAAGACATTAAGCATACGACATGTGTGCTAAGTAGTGAGAGTAAGTAGAAGTTGAGCAAACAACATGCAGAACAAGCAAAATAACAACATCGTAAAGCAGCAGCACGTAGGCCAAAAAGGGGCAAATGACAATGTACAGTGGCTGCTGCCTATGAAGGAACTTTAAAATGCATTTATTGCTCTTCCAGTACAACTGCCTTCGCAACTTGTTTCACAAGATAATGCCATTTATTAGGATTAACTTATAGCCAACTTATTGCATTATATTCGACTTGCATTTCTAATAGCTATGGATTTCTCTCATAGCCAATGCCATTTATATAATGCTCAACTGTATTTGGAGTTGGGTAAGTCCGAGGCTCTGTGTTTTGTAGGCTCATCAAATTGTAAATCTGTGCACGTGACCGCACGTTTCAATCTTTAGTCGCTCGTTTTTCCAATTTTGCCGTCGTTAAACAAGCTACAAAATGCATGTGCAGCCATCAAAGTTGAATCGAAACTCGATGTCAGTCAAAGCTTGGCTCTTATTTAGCCATTACACAGACAACCACCCTACCAACCAGAATAGCACGGATTAGACTTATCAAGCATCAACTGCAGCACATCCGAAGTGGAATTCACTGTCTGAGGCTAAGTGCTTTTTCATTAGAAATGTTTCCCATGCATTATCAGAGCATTGTCTCACACTCTCTCTCTCTTTCTCTGTCTAACTCTCCGCGAAAGTTTTTGTATTATGAAAGCTTTGTTTTCCCCTTAGTGGAACAGAACGCAAAACGAATTTATAATTGAAAAGTTTTTCATTTTTGTGTATGTGAGTGAAATTAATTAGATTTCAAGGATAACAAAATTCTATTCATTCAACTTGACAAAGAAACCCTGCTAGGTGTATGAAGCGATATACAAGTTAAATGAAATTTGTGATTTAAGTGCAAGCAAAAGCCGTCCATAAATCAAAGCTGGCATTCAAGTCTATGCAAATGTTGTGGCTGCACTTGCTACACAGAAGCTAATCCAGTTAAGACTTTATGCAAACAGCATCATATGTCACTAACTGAGCTAACTTCTCCCTCTCGCTCTTGCTGTGCCCATATCACTTTTTCAAATGAAATTAGATGCTGTCGTTGGCAGGAGCCAGAGTCGACAGACGCTTTAATTAAATTAAACTGTAAAAGTTGGCACAACTCTACCGAAACACACACACACACACACACACACATAGACCGACTGGCCACATGTGTGCTTTGAGCTTGGTGCCACCTATGGCGCCTACTGCGGCAGCTGCTGCTGCTGCTGCTGTTCCTGTGTCAAAGTTCGCGTTGCGTGTGCGTAAATAATGCCTGTTGCCAAACGAATTGTGTGAAACTAAAGCAGCTAAAAATGTATAAGCCCATATAGGCATAATCCGTTGCATATACAGGGTGAGTCAACAAAAATTCAATTTGATTTGTCAGCTGATGCTGTCTGAGCTGCTGATTATGTGCAGCGGCTTAAATGCATTTAAAAAGTGGTTTTCTTTGATGCGGGACAAAGCTGTAGAGCAATCGAGAGAGAGAGCGAGATAGGGAGAGAGAGAGAGAGAGAGAGAGAGAGAGAGAGAGAGAGAGAGAGAGAGAGAGAGAGAGAGAGAGAGGATGAAGTTGCTGATGCTTAAGTTTACGTTTAGTTTGATGTTTGGCCTCCACTTTAAGTTTTTGTATGCGGTTCATATTTTTATTGCAGTATAAAAACTTACGATTGAATTTATATTAAAGAACAGAAACTATACCTCATTCAGCTACTTTCAGATATTATAATAAAATTAAAATTAAATAAGGAGAACTCAGTTTCGTAGACTCAAAGATAACGAAAGTCAAATACATAAAATACCAGAAGCTAACCGCAGACAGCTTAGCTTGAGTCTGTTTTTTTAAGAGACTTGTAACTCAATCTGCCACAATTGCTCTCTGTCTATCAAGTATGCTCCTAATATATTTTACCAACCACAAAAACAAATTTGAATAATCAAGATATGTGCAAATGCTGTCTGAGCTGCAGGCCAACAAAAAGTGAGGCCAGGCATATGCTGTGCTGTAACCCTGTATATTATTGTATATGTTATAAAAATTTAGACAGGCAGCTGCTAAGACCATCCACAACGCCCGATGCCTAATTTCATTAAATTCCAGAAACCTGTTGTCTTTAACAACAAAATAATAAGGGAAAAAAGTACGGCTAAAACGATGCCAGCGAAAGAATTCAATTTAAGTCAGCCGCAGGGTGGGCTGTTTTGCTTTGCTGCAATTGACGGGCGGGTGGTAAGGGCAAGAGGGGGATTAGCAGTGGGGCAAATGAAAATTGTGGTTGGTGACGTGTGGTTTTCAGCGAAAAACCAGCTACACAATGGCTGAGTGGATACAAGCAAATGAGGTAAAGCTTACAGTAAGGTTTCTCTTTTATCAAGTGTGTGAGTGGGAGTGTGTGTGTATATATATATATATAATATATATATATATGTATATATATATATATATATATATATATATACATATATATATGTGTGTGTGAGTGTGTTTTGACACGCTCTGTTCACTGACAGAAGACAGCATACATATGCGCATATTTTGTTATCCAGTTGGTCCATAACATCTTAATGGCAGACGCGACATTTAAGTGCTTAAAAAGTCAACGCAACTTTTCCAATTTTTATTGAGCAAACATTATGTGTGTGTGCGTGTGTGCACTTGTGTATCTGTGTGTGTACTTAATATAAATATAAATGGCGTGTGCGTGCGAGTCGTTCAAAAGCGCTTAAATATCGATATGGATCATTGCCTGGCAATGACAGTTGAATTTGTGCCAACTTTTTGGCAACAATACCTCCCCTCACTTCGGCTTTTCTGCATTTCTTTACTTGTTTTTTCGTGTATAGCATTACGGGCCAGCTCGTTCCTCTTACTTATCGCTGTGAAAGTCAACCCTAATCACATTTACCCCCGACATCCAGCGCAGCTTTTAACCTTGTCAAGCCTCGGGTAGCCCAGGCATTGCAACAATGCAGCAATGTCGACGTCGACGTCGACGTTGACGTCGACTTCGATGTCGGCGTCTGCGTTGTGGTCGTGCGGTTAAGAGGCACTGGAAAATTTATTACTTTCTTTGGTGGCCTAGGCGCCACCCAGCCACCTCGTTCCCATGCAACTGCCGGAGGTTTGCTGAGTGATTTTCTTGGCCGCACTGTGTTAACTTGTTTGAGCAGCTCAAATGAGCAGAGAGTTTGTTAGTCACTGGCCAACTGTTGGCGGTTGCCTGGAACTCCCACTCTTGGCCCCGTTTGACCGAAGTTTGTTTACTTGACGGCTTTGCAGTCGGAATTTTCGGCTATTGTTGCAGCCCACTAATTGGCGTTTGCCTTGTGGCGCCTCATTGATTCATAATTTCACAATTTTAATATTAAAAAAAAATGCTAAACGCTTGCAATTAAATAATTTAAGATAACATTTATTTAACTTGGCTTAGAAGACGTTTTCTTAAACTGTCGGATATTGAGTTCATAAATGATTAATTTGCAGCTGAACGTTAATAATTTGTGCTGTAAATATGCTTTGCTCTTCAATTTAATAATACGTCAAATATTAAAACCCAATACAGACAGCTGAAGGACTTTAACGATATAATAGAAAATCGGCTTAATATAAAACTTAATGGCTGAAAAGATGAGTAGCATAAGAACTGATGATGGTTATGGCTATATCGATTCGACTTTTGAGACTACTTAACTAAGTCTACTTGAGTCTTCAATGCTTCACAACTCGTATAAATATTATGATTATTCTCGCATTCTCAATTATTTTCATATTCAAAATATGTTTTAATTATTCGAGCATAACAAAAATATTTGTGAAATGATATGTAGATTAGGAACCGAAACTCTGGAATTCCACAGGCATATGCGAGCTCAAGCTGAAGGCATTTTTAGTTGTGGAAGCCACAAAATTCATTGCTGCACGTCTGTCACGTGGCACCTTTCTCTGCGTCAGCAATAAAGCAATAAAGAGAAAAAAATAAATATAAATGTCGAGATGTGAATGTGACACTTTTGATTGAAAGCCAGCACACATTCACACACCCATACACACACACACATGTATATATATATATATATATATATATATATGTATTTATGTATATGTGCATGTGAGGGTTAAGTGTGTGAACATTGTGTGTAGCTTAATCAAATTCATACTCGCCATATATTATGCAATGTGGTAGATAGTATATGAATTCGTCAGATAATTGAAAACGTGTCAACAAGTCAAGCAAGTTCCGCAAATAGAAAACGCTGAAAGCCCACGCAGCTTTTATGTCCTCGAACCAAACGTGTCATGAAACGAAGCTGTATGGATTATCGAGTGAGTGCTCAACAGTGGGTCCATCAAGCTAAGCCTAAGCTTGAGCTAACACTGTCTGAAGTGGATTTCTATGTCAGACAAATGCTTGCGATCGCATTTTATAATTTGAGTTACAGCTGCTTGAAGTTTATTTTGAGTTATAGTATTATGGTTTGCGCCTTAGTTGTCTCATGAGCCGTCTCAGCCTACCATAAGCTTTGCTTATCTGTATCAGACGCATTCAGATGATTCATATAATAGTGAAGTCTTGAATCTGCTTCTATATAGACTATGACACATCAAAAATAAACATCAATAACGAACATTTAGCAGGAATTTGAGGTTTGACTCCAAGGCGATAATTTTTGTGGACTTAGCTTGGACATTCGCTTGTAATGGAATATTTGAAGAACTTTTTTTTATAACTCTAAGCTAAACAATAAAGATAATGTTAATTAATGATTTTACTATTTACTATGGCCTAACTACAATTAGGTCATAGTATTCAAATTCGTTGTGTTTTAAATAAATTAGTTGACTAGACTTGACAAACTTTATACGTCACTTAGATAGACCTTAGGCATGAGTTTTTTGTTTTGCTTTTGAGGTATTTTCTCGCTTTCAAATTTGCGCTTCGGTGCTAATGACAAATCAAACAATCGATTGAAGTTCGCACCAAGCGTTATCGGTCGCAGATAAAACGGGTAACAGAGACTTATTTAGAATTAGTTGGTAATGTTCAAAACAAAAACAAAAAATATGACGATAAGCGATCGCCGTGCAAATTGATAAGAAATAAAAGCGATCGGCAGCTCGGCGAGTGACTCTGCCTCGCAGTTCAGCGCGACATTCGCCGAGAGACAGACGCGTGACAAATTGAATTGGAGAACTACAGACGTTGCTGAGTCAGAAGTTATGAATGTGCTCTGCTATTTGCTAGTGGCATTGACGATCTCAGCAGGTAGAGCCTATGAGAGTACGGATAGCAATGACAGTGTCGAGTCACAGTGGGATGGCTGTCCGTTGGAGCAGCAGCTGTGCAGTTTGGATAGCCGCAATAATACACCCGTGCGCTGCGTGGAGAAGCTTTTCAGAGCGGATATAACTGGTCTGGCCTATTGCAATGCCCTGCACTGTGAACCGGAAACATTCGTACACGATTATATCATACACAATCACGACCAGAGCCCGCATACCAACAGCTGGAAACGGGCCAGAATTGGTGAGTCGGCCACGCTGCATGATGTCTGCCTGCTGCGGAACGGATTGCCCGTGACCCGCAAGTGTGAAGTGTGGGGAATGCGCGCCCAGTGGGAGTCCCTTGGCCAATGGCCGCCTGTTGTATGCATGCGAAGATTCAGAGAGCGATCGATCAGCGTGGAGCTGAACAGTCTGCACGACGATATACTGGAGGGCAGGCGGCGTACCAACAACACCCAAGAGCGACGTCGCACTACGGCCTTGATGAGAGATATGTTCAGACAGCATGACAAAGCCCTGTTGCCAGCTGATGTCCATGTGGTTGGCCAGATGTTCGGAGAGCTCATGGAACACGAGAAAGATGCCACACTGAGCGCTGATCTGATCAGTATTTGTCGCGAAATCATGTCCAGCGATGCGCAAGTGCTGCAGCTGTCGGCACAGCTGAATGCGACCAACTCGCTGCTGAATAACTTCGAGGAATACATGGATGCACTGCCTCAGCAGTTTGTGCCCAGAGAGAGATGTGGCAAAGTGGTTGTTCATGCGACCAGTGAGGCAGGAGAAGCGGCTACGAGTGGCATGGAAATTCTTAACAATGCCAATCTTGGCGTGCATGCCATGATGAGCAGCAACCTGAGCGTATTTTATGTGAATCCCGAATGTGAAAGTATCACGGGCATAGCTATATATTCAGCAGCAGCTGCAGATCGAAGGGCTGCTGTCAGCCAGTTTTGGTTTCGCTTTCTATATGCCAACGAGAACTTGGAGAAGCTGCGCAGGGAGCAGGATCTGGAGACGGCCACATATGTACCAGAGCAGCTATGGAAGCTGTTGAAGCAGAGAGGCGCCACGTATTTGATACTCAAGGTTTATGGCCACGACGGGCTCTTTGTGGAGAGAGCTCAACAGCGCAGCCGAAGGCCACGCAGTAAAGTCTTATCCATATCGATACCCGGCTGTGAGGGTAAGTCAATCTGTTCTATTGTTTAGATATCGATAACATTATCTTCTTTTAGGCACACAATTGCCCCAAGCGCTTCCATTTCTCTTGCGCAACGAGAACCATCGGCAACCGGACACGCGGGCTGTTAAGACAGGCAGTGGCTGTGGCTATTGGAACTATCAGACCTGGATGACCGACGGCATCACAACCAGCAGTGGAACGGATATGCTACGGGATCCAGTTATCGTGTGCCAGACGCGCCATCTGACCCAGTTCTCGTATCTGGTGGGCGGCAGCTATCGCAGCAACGACCTGGGCGACGAGGTGCTCGTCACCCCAATCAATGAACGCGTGCTGGACATCATCTCCATTGTGGGCTGCTGCCTGTCGCTTTTTGGTGTGCTGGGCATCTTTCTGACTGCGGCGCTGTTCAAGAGCTGGCGCAGTCAGGCCTCCACCAAAGTGCTGCTGCACCTGTGCCTGGCCATGATGATGCAAATGGTTCTATTCGTGTTCATCAATACGGACGACATCTCGGAGCAGCTGGTTGTCCACGGCGATAAAGTACGCTGTGTGCTGCTGGGCGCTGCCATGCAGTACACCATTCTGGCGCTGTTCTGCTGGATGCTGATCATTGCGTTCCTGCAGTTCCAGCGCTATGTCACGGTGATTGGCATCGAGCGACCGCGTCACTATATTCTGAAGGCGGCTCTCGTGGCCTGGTCATTGCCTCTGGTGCCCACTTTGTTGGTGGCGTGCATCGATCACGAGTCGTATGTACCCACAGCCGAGCAGTTGGCCACGGACACGGGCATTTGTTATCCATCCGGCTACGGACTCACCTTTGGCATTGTGCTGCCAGTGACGTTGATTACTGTTGCCAACTTGGTGATCTTTGTGTATGTCTTCTACAGCATCTCGCATTCGCTCAGCCAGAGCATTCAACGTGCGGAGCGCAAGTTGGTCAACAAACAGATTCGACTCTCTGTGCTGCTCTTCTTTTTGCTCGGCCTGTCCTGGATCTTTGGCATCTTCGCCTTCATGCAGGCGGGCGTGGCATTCTCGTATCTCTTCTGTCTAACAGCCACGCTGCAGGGCTTTGTCCTGTTCGTCTACTTTGTGTTGCTGGACGAGGCCAATCGACGAGCTTGGATAGGACTACTCTGCCCAACCAAGATGAAAATGGATGTGCAGAAACGCACAACCGAGCTGCAGTCGATGACCACCAGTTCAACCAACTATTCCACCAGAGTGCAGTAGGCAGCTGATTGCTGCTGGCTGAAACTATGAAACGAACAAACTCTAACTAGCTGCGTACTAATAATTTATTGTAACTTATATTTAATCCATACTTATTAAACTCTATTTAAATTAGAGATAACTTTTTTTTTATTTAGGCACTGTGAACACAGAGATAAATCATGACGATACAAGTTTCGATTACAAAAATGAATTCAAAAATCAAATGAGTTTAAAAGGAGTAAACAGTTTGACAGCTCAGAATCGTTTATAAATTATATTCGTTTAATAACTTAAATTTCTAAATTTATAGGTAAAATCTATAAGAAAGAGCACAGAGCACAAATACGTTTCAATTTCATCTTAAATTAATATATATTAAGATTAAATGGAAAAGTTAGAAAAGTTCCTTTAATATTTATGTGTTTCATATAAGCAGCATAACATACTCGGTTACTCGCTGCTGTTTAGCTGCTGAGGAGAATGGCAAATGCGCAAAAGGTATACATACTATATGTGTGTAATTGAAGTAGAGAATGCTTTCTGTTTGATTAGCTATGTGATAAATGTAGCGCTCGAAGCTGATTGATAGTCAGAGTGCGCATTGAAGAGGTAGAGCCAAGGGCAGAGATGACAGCCACGCACAGTAGTTGTATAGTGGTTGTTATAATATATGTAGATAGGTGTTTATGTGGGCTCAGCTAAATTAAGCTGAGTGAAATATTCGACAAGCTTAGCAAACATCAAATCAAAGTTGTATTAAATGTGATCCAGACACTGCCACATAAAATAAATGTATCTAATATTTTGAATCGATACAGAAATTGCTTTTATTTTTTGAAGAGTTTCAAATTTAATATAAATCAAATAAATTCTAGAAATGTTAGCCAACATTCGCCACTGTGAATTTCCGCTTATTTGTGGTTGGTGTGGGCGATAGTGTGCATCCGGTGTTTGGCATGACATGAAAAGCACATTTCGGCAAAACTTTTAGTTTTGACAAATGCACACAGCGTACTGGGCGTATCAAGGACGTGCTCATGTGGCGTATGCGCGACGCGTGAAATGTACGCTTTAAGAGCCGCGCTGCTGTATATCAGAAAAACTCAGATAACAGGTCTTGCACCCTAGCTATGTGCGAGTCGATATAATTGTTTAAAGAATTTTCTTGAGTCATGTGAAGTCAAGAAACCCGACGGTAATAGCGCAGCAATAGCTGAGCCAAGTCAAGCAAAAATTGCCAACAAGTCAACATGGCAAAACAATGTCTTGATTGTGTGCATTAAAAGTCAACGACTCGGCAAATGAATTGCAGGCCAAACAAATTAAATTTGCTCGCATAGCAACAAGCAACAAACAACAAGAGACAAAGCTACAAAGCAACAAAGTTTCGAAAGAGCTGCGCAACCTTCGTCTGTGCACCCAATCTACTGTCATCTAATTACATTTCATTTTGATGGCCAACGCTGCGTATGAGCTATTTTGATGACATGCTCCCATTTTTATGTTGTGCCCAAAAAATCTTTGGTTTACTTTGCGTTCAGGTTGCGTCTTTCAGCCCCAATGAACTTTGCTCGCGGCTCACACTCCTTTTTCTAATTGTGCGTATCATATGCTGCCCTTTGATTGACTTTTATGTGAGACTTTATGTGTTCTTAAAGGTCTAATCATATAAATTATAATATAACTTAGACCTATTTTAGGGCAGAGCAAACATTGATTTTGGCTATGGGCCACAAATTTCAAATTTATTAAATATTTTTTACTTATATCTTCGCTTAACAATTAAAGGTTAAATAAAAATATACATATTTCCATTTAATTCATATCAAATTTCCACCATATTGCTGTTCATTAAACAATTAAAATTGTAATAAAAATATACATTTCCAATTATTTCATATTCATGTGCAACAATTTGCTTGTCTAAGCTGCTCAGGTTTCGGCATCTAGCGCGTCCCGAGGGCAAGACAGCACGACAACGAACTTAATTGCACCTTGGAGCTCAGGTGTGCCCGCTCGCGTATGAAAATGTGCCACTTGGCCGCAAGATTGGCCTTTCGCCTGATGCTGCTGCTGCTGCTGCTGCTATCAAAATCAACTGATTACAATTACAAATTTCCTAAGAGCGGAAGCGAAAGAGAAAACCTTTGACTCAAGCCACGCATGTGCGGCGCTCTCGTGTTATTTCAGATGCCCCGCCTGCCAACTCTTACGTTAAACGTAAGGCGTTGCGTATACGTTGCGTTGGGCCATTCAACAGTCGGCGTCGACCAGCCCATTGGTACGGTACTCAAGCGGAAGTGCGAGGCTCAAATAACAAATTAAGGAAACTGCCCGATTAGGGTTAACGGGCAGCATCTTAAAGCATCTGCCCTCTGCTGCCCTATCAGAGCCTGATCTAGCTTCAGAGGCCATCATTTTTGGGCGACGTGCGCTCTAATCGTCCTTCTAGCAGCGCCATAAATTGCTTTAGACGCGCTTTTAATATGCTCGTAGATACATATTCATAAAAGCGCTATTAAAGCAGCGCGTAAAGCAGACAAGGTGCCCAGCCAGCTGTTGAATTAATTAAAAAGCCAAAGCCCAGTCAAAATAAATGGCTTGCGAGATTTATGCTTAAGGTCAACAGCAGGAATTCGCATAAAAATATTTATTTAACACCCACCACGCGCTGACAAAAATGGCAGCGGTTGTTACCTTCAAGATATTTTGCGCCGAGTTTGAGGCTGAGCAAAAAAGAAACTCAACGAGCCGAGCACGGCCAAAAATAGCCGACAGACTCGTTTAATTGCTGCAAATAGAACCGCGTGCAACACCTATTTGCACACCTGCCCGCCAAAAGGTCAGCACCAACACGCAATGCCCAGCTCGATATAAGCAAAATGCTATTAACGGCTGGCATGCACGTGAGGTGCTTTATATTGAAATATATGTGTGTTAATTCTATATTAGACAATATTGATTTTGGCTATTGAGCTCGGGGCTGATTATGTTTATGGGCTCGAGGCTTGAGTCTATGGAGAAGTTCTTTGAATTTATATCTAAATTGTATAGGTTGTATATAGTAATATATTGTTGCCATCAATTGTAGAACTGAAGCCATTAAGTTACCTTTCTCTAATCTTAAATCTCTCTGAAAAGCTTAAATGAATCCCATTGCTTAGGCATATATAACTATTTACTAAGCTACACTTTTGGTAGAATAGTAGTATAGAAAACATATATCAAGTCTTAGTATTTATATAGTATTAGTATAGATAATAGTAGTATATCTATGATATACAGTAGTGTTCATAAAAATAATAGTGAGACTGAAATGTCGGACAGCAAAATTTCGTGATAAACTTAATATTTTAAAAACAATTGTAAACGAGTATTAAAATATATATACAATATATATTTTAAATATATATCAAATCAAATTATTTACAACATAGTTTATCACAAAATTTTATTGTCCAACATTTCATACGCACTACTATTTTTATGAACACAGCTGTATATCTATAGCTTTGAGTAACTGAGCTCTTTACACTAAGAACAAAATGTATACAAAGAAAACATACTTAAACTATATTCAAGTAAATGGAAAAAGCACTTGTTCTTGTGCTAGTTGGGAGCGTGCAACTTTAATTGAATTTTCTTGCTCAAATCAAGGTTTAAGCGTTGTGGTTTTGATGATATAATTTATTAAATTTATTACCACGTTTCCTTTAGCTACATTCAAGAATTTCCTTTCAGCTTAATTCCAAAGAGGCTGTCACGTGTAATTTGTGGTTTCTGCGGTGCCTTTCATTTGAGTGCGACTCTTAAAACGCCAGACAGATTGACAGATGTGTAGGTAAATGAAGTAATATGGGGCAAACACACACACACATACACCCACACACACCGACAGATAGCAGAATACTAACGCACACACATTAGTCAGACAGACGTCGGCTGAAGGACGCTGTGGGTAATTAAGCGCAGTGCTTAAGCCTGATGAGGTTTTCAACGCGAGATAAATACTTGCTTATTACAAAAACACGAGCAAAGTCTCGGCTGCTAATCCTCCATCTCCTGTCAAGCTTTTCTTCTGTCTACCTATCTCGCTGTCTGTCCGACTGCCTGTCTGTCTGCACCATTCAAAGTGGAACTCTTCGTGAGTACTCGTATTATAATTTCGAGTTATTTGCTGAAGTATGAGCATAATATTAATTTGATTACACTCCAGTTGCCAGCTGCCAGTGCTCGCCAACTTATGCAGCATACTTTTATGTGCCACTGTAGAAATTACGACTGCCCGAAATGAGTTGGTTGTCCCCCAGACCCGAGCCTCTTGTCTCATGATGTCTATATTTAAGTTGGCTTGTTCGTGTGCTATACATCTGCCATAAGCCGAAGGCATCACAGACAACTTGTCGGCCAGGCCTGGCTTTAATTTTACTTAAAGTGCATTCCACAATTGCTTTCAAGCATAAATTGGCATTTAATTTGATATTTATTGTGTCTTGTCTGCTATTCACTTGACTTATCCTGGCTCTTATGCTAACAACATAATTGAAATTCCAGCCATGTTGCACCTACAATTGTTTACGCACAATGAATTCATTTGACTACATCGTTTTGTTTGCAATGTCGTTTAGCTTTTTATGAAATTACTTAGTTTAGCTCTAAAGTGAACAGGTTAACGAATCAATAGTGCATGAGTCTTTATATAAATATGTATGTATTAAATAATGACAATTTGTATAGCCATTGGCATTTCATGCTTTGTTTGTCTTTTGCATTTTATGAATTTGTTTAAAATAACAATTTTTTTAAATATATTTTATGCCCGAGTTATTCTTTAGGTAAATCTGATTTTTATTTTACATATATAAAGAATTTTGTCATAACTTCTATGAGATAATCTCTCGTTCATAAATTTTGTAAGAAATCATTTCATTACGAATTTTGTATTCTATTTGCTAGCTTTTGACTGCAAAGTAAATAATATATTATTCATTTTTCTCTGAGCGTAGGAATGCATCTCTTTTCTTCTACTGTGAGGTGCACAAAGCCATTTGCATTGTTTACTTATTTATATGCTTGCATTTTAAAGATAATGGAGCTGAGCTTAAAGCGGCTCAGGTGTGCACAACTAGAACATACACGTACACACATACGCATACGCACACACACGTATAGCTAAAATGTTTATTGTACGTGGTGGAGCAAAAGTTTTGCAATTTCAGCTGGACAAGTTCAGAGTGAACTAAAACAGAAACCAAATACACAAGAGCCCCATCAACTTGGGAGAGTTCTTTCGATTCTTTTTTTGGGGGAGTGGGATGCCAACTGCAAGTGTGCAAAACAAAAGAGAATGGAGAGCAAGAAAAAAAAAGAACGAAATAGAAATAGAAATGGAATACTTAGAGACATCATAGACTAGCTGTAGTAGATAGTGAGTTGTTATGGCTGTTGAGGCAACGTGTATTCTGGATTTGCATATTTCATGTATTTATGCATAAGCCAGGCAGTCGGGTAACCGGGCAACCGGGCAACCGGGAGTCGCTAAAAGCCAACTGAGTGCTTTTAGCCCTTGGCAACAAATGCCGCATTAACGTGGCCCTAGGGAGCTGCGTCAAAATGAGTGAACAGCATTTGCATACATCAGCGCAGAGACTATTCATATTTATACACAGATGCAGATACAGCTACAGATATACATATATATGTATATTATATATATATGTATATATATATGTGTTTATATCTATATGTATGGCGCGTGTTGCACAAAACGCATCAACTTATTAAATATTCAAATTTATGGGTGGAGTTCGCGGCAAGAGACTTTCGCCATTTGTCAGACATTGGCAATTGAAACTGAAATTGTGCAGACTGCGGATTAAAGTCAGCCTCTGTTGTTGACGAATGACTCTGCCAGTCAACACAGTCGACCAACATCATT
Source organism: Drosophila leonis (assembly GCA_035045365.1). Taxonomy (NCBI): domain Eukaryota; kingdom Metazoa; phylum Arthropoda; class Insecta; order Diptera; family Drosophilidae; genus Drosophila; species Drosophila leonis. Next base: position 3,318,714 of record JAWNPC010000338.1, on the reverse strand, counting down.
AATTATGCAAAAGTCGTACGGTCAAAGACGAAATCTGCGCCGCAAGGCGCATCGCTAGCGCTTACACAAAGTATTTTGTCACTTGGTCGTTTCAGAGGCTCCACAGTGGAGCTTAAAGCGCAAACAGCTCCCAACAGAATCAAGAGTTCATTGTAGGTAAAATATTCTGAAAAGACTCTACACGTTTATTCTGAATAAGTTTGATCTTATTTATGCCAACACACATAGTTTATAGCTGAGGCTCTCTGAAAACATTTGTATGCTAAGTCAAATCATTATTAAAGGGAATTATTTACATATATGTAAATCTATCTTTAATACTTTTCCGCATTTTCAGAGTCGAGTTTTTGCGTCAGCTCTATCGCATTTGGCCCACTGTTGAAGATAAACATTTTAATTAGTTTATCGACGGCTTTGTGGTTTTTGGCAAAGTTTATTCACATTTCGCTTGGGTGTCCATCATTTCGTTAAGCCTGCAGCAAAAGACGTCAATGCCGTGAGCCAAGAGGCAGGTGAAGTTTTGTCTGGCGCAAATTTCGTGCCAATGCAACATAAAAACCGCTGATCCATTTGATCGGCCCCGATAACTGGCAGTTGGCGCACCCAGCAAATGGCATTGGAAATGTCTACTTGACCGCACCCAATCGGAGGGCCGTCTGCAGGGTCTGCACGTGAACGAGTACTTGGTTGAGCGCTGCGCTTAGTCAATTGGAAACCAATTCACCCAGTCCAGCCCACTGGAGCCCAACCCTGCTCAGCTCAGTTAAAGGAAAATCTAGAGCTAGAGCAGTGCAGCAGGAGACGATGGTGGAGCTGTAGCTGGTCATGCATAAAATATGAGTGTGCTGCGGGCTGCCTGTCAGGCATAACTAAGTTTGTTGCCGCTCGCATCCAGCTACACATCCTTTTTTGCTGCCACATACGCCATGGCTTGTTTAACGGCCTCGTCATTTTTATCAAATCCGTACAAAATGAAATGCCTCTCCTCAATTGGGTATACTTCAAAAGCTCATCAAACTCATTACATAACCGTCAGCCAGACCATTTTAAGGACTGAGAAATTGCCTTTCGAAGCCAGCTGGACACGCGGCACTAGACGAAAAACAGAACTGAAGAATGATGTGCTCAACTGGTAGATACTCCTCAATATTGGCTAAGAAAACTTGGCTTGATAGAGCCATTTGACATTTCAAAACGACTCTTCTTTAGATAAGGTTGACTATCTTTGTGTTTGGCTTAAGATGGGCTTCAGATGGTTATATATATATATATATATATCTTAGAAATTGTTATATACGTTTATGTAAGTCTTAGGAAATTTATGTGTTAGTGGTCAGTGATATCTAAGACATGCAGTAAAATTATAATTTAAACAGGATCCCAAATACCAAAACCTAATATATTCAGCTACTCAAGTGCTTGACTTCAAAGACATAAATACATTATATATGATATATGTATATAGTCTACACACTCATAGTTATTACAAATCCCTTGTTTTCTTTTTTAACCATTTGGAGGGTATTCAAATAGCATTTTGGTCAGACAGCCTCAGCTTTATGATGATTATGATGCGTCCTCTGCGCCTCGTATGAAATATATATGAGCTTTTTGTCCGACTTAATGCTGTTCGCTTGAGCAGAAGGCACCCTCATCAATATGGGGGCATTCGGATGGATGCGTGGATTTGCTTGCCAGCTGTGTAAATTAATTGCACAAATAATTTACATAGTAATTAAGTGAGCTTAAACGTTTCATAACACTTCAGTCCACCATCCGTTGCATACTTGAGAGAGCCGTTGCGCAATTTTGCATATAAATCGAAATGTTAATGCAATCCAGCTGATGTAGCAGATGGAATAGCAAATTCCAATTACGTAATGCTACCGCTTAGATCAATGCCAATGCAGCGCTTTAATTAAGCGAGTAAGCCTAAACCTAACGTAGCGCATCATTTCCGTTTCCGTTTCTGTTTCGGTTACCCATTTTTTTTTCAGCTCATTTTCACCATCTACTCTTTGCACACACTTCTCCCTCTCTCTCTCTCTCTCTCTCTCCTTACACGATAATGATTTGAGGGGGGAAACGAAGCGCACACGCTCCACTCAGACAGACGTAGTTTGGTTTCGCCATCACCGATTGCTGCAAACAGCATCGAGCGAAGGGCGTGGGGCGTGGAGCGTGAAGCGGGCGGTTATTCCGCGAAAAAATGTTCAGCAAATTCCATTAGATAATTGCATTGCTTGATGTGTGAAACCGAATAAATGAAAATTGAATACTCCAAACGGATTGCACAAACACAAACTCATATTTACATAAAGTGTAAAACTGTAAAAAATGTTCATTGATCCAATTAGTCTAACAACACGCAACTATGCGAAAATTGTTATTTACTGTGGGGGAATTTCAGAAGCAACTCAAATGCAAATTGTTTGAGTTTCGGTTAATAAATACGACTGCTTTTTACACATATTGTTTGCTATCAGTTTTTCAGAGAAAATGTTCAACACGAAATGGAACGAGATTTCGCAGAAACCAGAACGTATATAAATTCAATTTTATTGTAGTTTTTACATTCAAATGGACAGAGCTTTTCGGTTTAGTTCATCTCTCTGTTGTTTAAGCAAAAACTTATCTTTCAGTTTGCCAGCTTTAGCTGTCTGTACAAGAGGCTGTCAAAGTGTGTCATTCTGTTAAAGTATACAAATGTGCAGAAATCAACAATAGAAACTGGACATCGTATACATCTTAGAGCTACATTGAAAATCATAAACTTATGATAAGCAATTAAGCAATTTTCTTGTAAAAATATTTCACTGGTTTTTTAAATTATTAGAGTGTTGGCATCATCATCGTATCTATCTATCTGTAGATATAAAACCAAAATTATTTGGAAACCTTAGCAATTTTGGAAACTTGGAACTTGAAACTTGGACTTGGCACTTCTCTTAATGATTAAGCTTAACATATTCAATTTAATATAAAGTCTCTTTAAACGACAAGCACATGCAGGCATAATTCAGTAGCCAAGAATAAGCAAGGCATTGAAACGGAGTAAATGCGAATTAGAAATTCGTTTCACTCCAGTACTTTAAGATATTGTGTGGGTACTTTAAACAAGAATATATAATTTATTTAAAAAGATAAATACATTATTTGATAATACTAGTAATACCTTCAAAAAATAACTTTAAATTCATAGTAAATATGTAAGTCGTCTGACGAAAACGAGTTGTCGGAATAGAACCATAAGTTAGAGTGAGAGAGAGATGAAGGTATGCAAAGCAACTGTTTATCTTAGGAGAAGTATAGTCTGATTCTTGAGTAGAAAATTTCATCAAATTTTGTTGTCATGCATAATCAGTTGATTGAGTCTTATACTAGCACACTTAAGTGAAGTCAGCTTGAACCCATTAAAAATCGAAATCCAAGGTATAATAGTTTTGTGAAAATGTATGTAACAGGCTGAACGAGGCGTCGCAGATCCCACAAAGTATATATTGTATATTCTGGAACAGAATGACAAGCTGAGTCAAACTAGCCATTTTTAAATCATCTTGGTTCAGGGTATCTCGTAGTCTTGCACTCTCTTCTAACACCCTAGTAACTTTCATTAGTTCCACAAAAGTTATCAGGCGTCAAATATCTACATATTCAAATCATTTTGAAGACGATCAGTTGCTGATTCACTGATGCATTAAATCACATAACTTCCTCTGTTATGTATAATGGAATTGAAATCATATCATAAACGCTAATCGCTATCAAGTTTCAGCAGCTTGAACAATCGTCCAAAACTATTCAATTTAAAAGTAATACAATCTTTTATGCTTAAGCAGGCGAGTTAGTAACTCATAAATATCAAAATATATATTTTTTATTCATTTTTATTCGTCATTTGAATAGTAATTTGATCGAGCTATCACCAAACATGGCTAAATACACACAATATATTTTAGTTAAGTTGTCAAGCAGACAAATCTGAAGTTTTGCAACACAAATAAATGAACCGAAAGATCGAGTTCAACGCAAAACATAAAGGGGCAGCTATTAAAAATCAATATAAAACTACAAACGTTTGTTCAGCGAGCGTCTTTTGTATTCCCATAAAGGGAGCGCTAAGCTCTAGACACACGCCTATTGAAACCAACTGAATATTATGTTAATTAAATACTAAGAAAAAAATTAGGAAAAAAATACTAAATTAATACGTACATTTAGATAGTAAAGGCGCGGTGCCACAAAAATGATATATTCAGATATATCTTGAGTTATTTGCATAATTATAATGGCGTGAACAGCCGACAGGTCGCCCCGTTGTCTAAGCTTGGCAAAATTCATACATATGTGTATGTATATGTATATGTATATGTATATGTATATGTATATGTATATGTATATGTATATTTATCTATCTGCTTATAAGTTGGGGTTAAAACAGAACGTGCAGTTTATCTCGGCAATCTCAACGCTCATTGTTTATTTAGTTTGCTTTATGTACGTGGGCTGGGAATTTGTTCGTTACGCACGCTGATCGATTCAACGCGATTGATAAACATAAGTAAATAAATATAAAGAAGTGAGAGATGGTTGCTTGAATTAGAGATACCCTATATTAATTATATAATTAAGACTCTATTACTGCCTCTCTATTTGAAGATACTTTGCATAATCAAACTCTTACCTGAAGTATGCATAACTTTTCATATAAAACTGATATCCAATTGCTATCATTTATTTAGAAGATTTCCTACATATCAACCAAAAGTTAGGGTATTTAATAGCCAAAATTCTCATCTAGATCTCAGTCTTTTGGTCTGTCGAACAACGTGTGCTATATCGTCAGAGCCACTTAGTTGCCGAAGCTATTCAAGAGTAGATTAAAACTAGAAAAGTGGCTAAGCTTTATGATACCCTTTTGCACCACATCTTATAAGTGTGGGCTATAAAATGGAAACAAAGTCAAAACCAGATCATTCATAGCTAAAGTCAAAGTGTAAAACAATCCTAAAGTAGAGAGAAAGAAAAAAAACGATGATCATAAGATAAATATTTGCATAAATCACGTGCCAAGTTGGCAGCGTTAGCAGAAGAATTAACTTTTAAAAATAAAGCGACAGCTGCCAGCTAAACAAAGAAAGAGACAGAGAGATAGAGATAGAGAGGCAGAGGGAGAGATCTAGCTGAAGATGGAGATGGAGATGGTTAGTATCTAGCACCGGTTGGAAATTTATGTAAATGCATTTGCGGTGGCCCGTGAACTTGAAACCGAAACTTTGCCTCCGGATTCAGTTGTCGAGCAACTGCTGAGGCAAGCGAGTCGGCGAGCGTGTGTATTGAATATCGAGCGGCGAATCGTGAGTCGAGAGTCGTGAGTCCGTGAGTCGGGAGTATCGAGTACTCAGTAGCAGGTGTCGAGTGATATTTAAGCATGGCAAGCAACATGTATAGAACGTGCCTTTGCGTAAGTGGAGCTGGCAAACAATATGCCAATATATGGAATATAATTTGTCTTCCAGCTGATAGCCCTGCTGCTGGGCATCGCATGCGCCGCCAGTCCCGCCTACCTGCCCCGCCAGACGCCCACGCCGAGGTCGATGCAAAGCGGCGCATACTACTACAATGCGCCAAGTGCGACGACTATGGCGGCACTGCGTCGCATCATTCAGGGCCACCTGCAGCGCTTTCAGCTGACTGACAGGCAGCGCTCACAGCAATGGCAGCTGGGCAGGGTGGATGTGCAGCTGCAGCCGTATCGAAAGCTGCAGCCTGCTGGGGCCACCACACAGCTGAGCTTCGAGTTTGCCGTGCCGCCAAATTCGCCGACGCCCAAGAACTATGCGATGAACTTCCTGCCGGAGGGCAAGGATGTGGCACCCGGAACTTCCTACATACCGTTAAAGCTGCTGCGGATACGGCGCTGAATCGACATGATTAAGCGAGCGAGACCGAAAGAGAGAGGGAGAGAGAGAGAGAGGGAGAGGGAGGGAGGGGGAGAGAGAGGCGTCGGCATCGTCTGTTATTCAAATGAGCCGAGACGATGACAGTTGGAATGCCGTTCTCTATGAGCAGCCGGTAAATGAGGTTAATTTGTTATAATCCTACTGGTTGTTATATAATATAATTTAACGATACATGTATATATTTAACTATAATGAGCATAGTCTAAGCGTTCCGTATTCTAACTTAAGTTCAAGCCAATTTGTTGACTGAAAGCGAAAAAAAAACAGAAAAACAAAAAAAAACAAAAACCAAAAAACAAAAACCGAAGCATAACTCTGAGTTACGGCCTTTTTTTAATTTCAGCCTCCAAATTGCGGAATTAGATAAGAAACCGAATTAAATAAATAAAGCCACGCATAGCTCGTAATGAAACACAGCTAAAACATTCACCAAAATTAACTTTGTCATATCATTTACATAATTTAGAAGCGATAAATTAAAACGCACCAAAACGCGACCGACAAAAAGCGGAAAAAAACTCAAACTGAAACTGAAAATGAAACTGAAACTGAACTCGAAAATTGCAATAAATTGCCTTATAAGGTCTCGATCGGATATGGTATTACAGATTAAAGAGTAGCAGCAGCATTTCGTATTCCCTTTGGCCAAAAGCAATATACAATTTAATAGCTCAAAATTCATGTTTAGATTCAAAATTCATAACGACCAAAAACATGACTCGATTAACATTTAACATTCACCAACTGCCAACTGCGGACACACCTAAACCACTCTATTTGATTATGAATAATATTCATATCACAAGAAAAAAACATAAAATTAAAAAAAAAATATTAATACAAAATTCTATTTGCTAACTAACTCCGAACACATTTCCATAATATTTAGCTGTTCTACAGTGTAAAGGTCAAATACAGTTTGGTTCAGCTTTTTACGCAATTGCTCAGTGCTTGTCAAACTGGGAAACCGGTTTGACGCACAGCTAAAGCGGTTAAGCGCTGTGGTTGGTGTCTTGGCTTACGCAAGAGTCTGTTAAGCTTTTTGTTGTTGGTTGTGTGTCATGACTAAATGATTTATAGCTTAAAGCGAGTTTAAATAAAGTTTGTGCTTCAAAGGTGTTTAATATTTAGGAATTTCATGAATGCGGTAGCTATGGCTTAAACTTGATATATCAAACTTGATAAATAGGCATTTAATCTATACTAAAAGCTGCTGTCTACAGCAGTAGCTGCCATATGGAAACGATTATATAGCTTAGTTTTTATTGTTTCTGTCACATAATTGAGCAATTACTAGAAATAAGTTATTCAAACTAGCAGCATTTTATTCCACTTCAGCAGTTATGCTTAAACCTATAAAAAATAAAAAAAATACTTGTAACAAACTTTACATAAAGTTTTTCCCTGCTGAACGAAATTCAAATGGACTTCACTGAGGATTGGGTTCTTCGGGAAGTGTAGCTGGATGAAGTGGACATTGACTGCTGTTCCGCATTTGGCATATTTATTTTCATCTGCTTGCAACAAATGAGACTCAGCCAAGCGTGTCGATTTGAGGCATTCAAAAGCACAAAATAAACAAAGAGCACAAAGCCTTGCAGCGTGGCGCTGAGACAAAAGAGATAGGAGAATATAATGCCCAGGCGCATATAGCTGCACAGGCCAAAGATCCAGGTGAGGCCCAGCAGAAAGAAGAGCAGGACAGACAAGCGCAGCTGCTGTATAATTAGCTGGCGTCGCGCATTGAGTGCGCGATGAATGCTGTAAATGATGCAGAGCATCATGAAGGCGTTGGCAAGGGTTACCAAGGCAATGGGCAGCACGACGCCCAGAGCCAAGCCATAGCCAGAGGGATAGCATAAAGCCGCTTTGCTTTTCAACTGTTGCCGCGATGGCTGAAAGGACTCGGCGTCAAGCAGAACGACCAAGAATGTGGGCAGCAGTGGCAGCGTCCAGGCCACCAAGGCTGAGATGAGTATATAGTGATTGGGCCGGGCCACACCTATCACTGTGACATAGCGCTGGAACTGCAGAAAGGCTATAATCAGCATCCAGCTGAAGATAACCAGCACAGAGTACTGCAGCACAGCGCCCGATATAAGGCAGCGATTCCAGCTCTGCCTCAAGGGTAATTGCTCTGCCCCAAGATAGCCAAAGAGCAACAGCTGCAGCGCTAGAGCCAGGCAGAGATGAAGCAGCACCTTGGTGGAGGCCTGACTGCGCCATTTCTGAACGAGCGCCGCAGTCAAAAAGATGAAGAGCAATCCGAACAGCGAGAGGCCGCAGCCCACTTGGGTGATCATGTCCAGCAGCTGTTCATGTGCCGCCTCCAGCTGCAGCTCCGATTCCTCCGCTGACTGTTGAACGTAGCTGCCGCCTATCAGAAAGGAGAATTGCGTCAGATGCTGTGCCTCGCAGAGCACATTAAGTTCCTCGCTATTGCCGCCGCAGGTGCTGACCCCATCACTGAGCCAGCTCTCATAGTTCCAATAGCCACAATGGCTGCCCTTGCTAGAGACTCCTGCACGTGGCAGCAAAAACGGCACAGGAGCAGGCAACTGAACTCCTACAGGAATTGCAGGATTATTAGCCAAGCGATAGCTGAGCTAGACTTTGCTTAACTTACCCTCGAAGCCGGGTATGGATATGGATAGCACTTGACTGCGTGACTTTTGACTACGCTGCTGAGCTCTCTCCACGAAGAGTCCATCGTGAGCGTAGACCTTGAGTATTAGATACGAGGCGCCTCTTTGCTTCAGCTGCTGCCACAGCTGCTCCGGCAAGTAGGTGCCCGTTTGCAAATCTCTCTCGCCTCTCAGCTGCTCCAAGCTCTCATTGGCATACAGAAAGCGATACCAGAAGCCGCTCTTGGCACTCTTTCGTTCCGCTGCCTTTGCTGAATATATAGCGATTCCTGTGATATTCTCACATTCGGGATTCACATAGAACAAGCTCAGATTGCTGCTTATCAGCGCCTGCACGCCCAGCTCCGCAAAGTTGACTATTTCCACGCCATTCTCAACTGATTTCTCTTTCTCACTTCTTGACTTGCCACAGCTCTCGCTAGGCACCAGCTCTCGAGGCAGTGCATTCATATAATCCTCGAACTTGCTCAGCAGCGAGTTGGTTGCATTCAGCTCTGCTGACAGCCGCAACACCTGCTCATCACTTGACATGATCTCCCGACAAATGCTGATGAGATCCGCACTCACCGCTGGCTGCGCTTGCTGCTGCTCGAGCAGCTCTCCAAATATTTGCGCCGTGCTGTAGACGTCGACTGGAGCGAGCTGGCCGCGTGCCTGAGTTAGTAAATGTCGTAGATTGTTCAGTGCGACGGTCTTGCTGCTCACACTCTGGATATCTTCACGCAGCTGATTGAGCTGCCTGCTCAACTGGTTGCCGGCACTACAGTTGATACTGCCAAGACTTGCCCACTGGGCAGTTGCATTGCACAGTCGTCGCCAAGGCAGACCCCGCTCATCCAAGCAGAGATCACGCATGCTCGCCCATTCACCAGCTCTGGTGCGTGCGAAATGATTCAAATGCGGCTCAAAGCTCACGTTGCCAGCTGCAGTCAACACTTCGTAGTTATGTTGGAAATCCTCTGCCTCACAGTGTGCCACGAGCTGCAGCTTCATATTTAACATTCTTTCAGCAGGCCTCACTGTGCTGCTGTGGCTCCTAATCTGCCATTGTTGCTGTGGAAACAGTTGAACACTTCGCCAGGTGGTGCTTGGAGTCAGACGCACATGCCCCAGACTGGGCCACAGCCCAGCGAAGAGTAAGCAAAGCTGCCAAAGCATTTCACCGACTAGTTAATTACTGCGACACATGATTTAAGCCCGTTAAGCTGCCAAAGTATTTAAGCTGTTTAAGCCGTCGTGTTGTTGTGCTCAGCTAGCGCCACGCTCGACTGTCGCGTCTGGCCTGAGCTTGAATCGCATCACGACTTGAGCTATGCGAAGTCATAAATTTGTAGCCAAGATGCGCTTATCCGCATTACGTAATTACTCACCTGCTCATTCATAAATAAATACATACATAAATAAATAAGTTAATAAATACTTTTTATATATATGCATATGTAACGACCTTTCTCATTGCTGACTCTTCCAAGAAAAACTCAAGTTCAAGTTCGATCGGTAGCTGCTCGACGTCAAAACAATATACTGAGAGGTGAGCGGGCATCTCTTCGCCCTCTCTTTCACCCCTTGCTCATTTCCCGCCATATCAGCAATTGTTCAATCTGTCTATAATTTCTATAATAATGTATTGAATATTGAGCAGCAGCAGCAGCGCCTCGGCTTGTCGACAGCTTCTTCATATTTTTGAAAACCTCTCGAGAGCTGGCTGTCAGCGCTCCAGCTTGAGCGGATTTTTATTTTGATTTGCTTTTCTGCTTTTATTGGCGGTCAAGTGTGCCAACTAGTTGACTTTTTATTTGTCTTGGGGCCACTCGAATTTAATTAATAGACCAACATCTGGCTCAAGTTGTTAAAATCAACAAGAGCACGTGCGACGTTCACATAAATCTTGCAAAGTTTATAACATGGCATCGTTTAAAACTCGATTTTAGTTATCTTTTTTTGAAAAACCAGAAATCGAAATTAGATTATATACCAACTTAGCGCTCGACTATGAAACCATAGAAAATGTGCAGAAGGTGGCATAATTCATTGCACTGCTTAAAATGGATGCTCAAGAAAATATGTTAAATATCCAAAGATTATCTTTTAGTATTTAAGAATTATTGCCATGATTTGGCTTAAATTTTTAAATCCTATGCCGGAAATATATTGTGATTTTGTTGCCAGCGACAAGCAAGGCAAAAAGAATGCCAAAATTGTTTGAAGTTGACGAATTTGTTATGCTATGAATGCCAAATGAATGTTAGATGCATGCCAGAAACCTGAAGAGCTTGCTGAAATCTTGTGCAATTAGTAATTTTAAAGTGTATCGAAGACATTGCAAGAGTATAAAAGATAAAGAAACTCAGGCTAAAACTCAAGCCGAAACGTTTTCCATGCGTGAACAAATACTATAATAAAAACAGAAGTTTGTAGAGTATTCTGTTTTGAATCATTGAGTAAGTAAATTTGCTAAGATAATCGACAATACAAAAATCATTATGTAACACATTTAATAAGCCAAGCGAACATTCATAGTAAGATCAGCATCAGGTGGGTTTAGTCCGGCCGATTTACTATGAGCTTCTAGTGCCTAGCAAAAGTGTCTCAGCAGAAATTTTTCTACAATAATTAATACGATAACACTGAATCTGAAACGGCCCCAATATGTCTTCAAATGAGTAATCTGCCAACAATATAACGCTAAGCATATATGTCGCTTTAATTACTAACATCATATGTATTCATCAGATACAGCCCATTCCAATTACCATTTGCTTCGCTCGATAGCTCATGGTCAGGGTGAACAACACCTCACTAAGCAGATGCTAAAAATGCGACAAATTGGTTTTCTATGCGAAATTCTTATGCACTCTAAAATAAGGAAAACGATGAGGAATACATTTAAGAAAATACAATAAAAGAATTTGTTTACAGGATCTAATCTTTATTCAAATAAATAAAACAAAATAAAAATAAATAAATAGAATTTGTTACAATATATCTTCAAAACAGTTTTTTATCCCTAATTTATTTGTGTAGATAGATGAAACCAAGTTTTAAAAACATTAAATTTGTTTTACATTGCTGCTTTACATAGTTTTGCCTCACTATAATTTGCTTTGTTCTGTCGCTCTTCTCACATGATAAGCTTTGCATTGTCAATTTTAAAATTTTTATTAAAAAACATGTTAAATTCCTTAGGTCATTCTCATTAGAGCATGTTACATGCTAGCTCAACATCAACGATTGCCAACTAATGATGCATTCGACTGTTGTTTTGAATGTTCTTGTTATATCTCGATACCAATTGCCGTTGGCCATTTGACAGGCAGTTGCACATTTGCAGCGTTGTTGCCTTTTGTATTTGGTCAACTGCAGTTAGAAGTCCTGTCGGACATTTTTTTCTGCTTGAGTCAATATATCTGGGTGGATGGATTGCAAAAATTGCAGAATATTCAAATATGTGTGCGCTGGCACAGTATGAAAGTGCAAAGGTGAGCATCGCAATGCAATAAATGTGCTGAAGCGCAAAAGAATTTCATCAAAGCGAATAACGTGCATCTATGAGAGTAAATAAAATGTTTGCTCAGCTCGAATGATTGCCAATTCAAATCGAGTTTTTCAACTTTCAACTTTATGCTAAAATGCAATTTAAGGAAATCAAATACCAATCGAGACACGTCAGAATGTCATTTGCACATTTTGTTAATTGTCATAATTCAATATAAATTAGAATAGCTTGATTAAATCGTTGAGAATGAAAAGTTGAATGGAAAACTATTTGTGCTCGAAGCAGAAATATCCTGTAGATAAGACCAATTGAAGGAATTTGATTAAAAATGAATCTATATATATAATTGAAAGTTGAGACTTGCAGAAAATAGAAAGAGGTGGGCAGATAGCGAAAGGCAGAAAAAGAGAACAAGAAAGAGGAAGAGAAAGAAAAAGATAGAAAGGCAGAGAAAGAGAAAAAGAAAAAGAGAATGAGAATGAGAATTACAACGAAAATAAAAATAAGAATAAGAAAGAGTAAGAGAAACCGAAAGAAAAATAGAAAGAGAAAAAAAATAGAAAGATAAAGAGCCAGAAGACTTTTTCAAGCTTTAATAGGGCATATTAAAACTTGTGTAAATTTCTTACACAGAGTAAACAAAGAAATTGAAATAAAACAAAAATTATTTCATGCATAGCGGAATCGCGGTTTTATATTTAAATTACATTCCCAAGTTCAGCAGACGTAAGACAATTTATGATTTAAAATAATTTTCTAATGATGATTTTAACAGCTTAATATTATTAATAACTGAAACATCTACGTTTCACAGTGAAGGTAAATTTGTGTACTATTATTTAGTCAACTTATATTTTATTATTGTTTTTTTCCTCACAAGTTTTCTATTTAAGGACAGATTGTTTTTGAAGAAAATACAACCTATCACTTCTTTTTTGATACATTTATGTATTTATAAACAATATTAATGGTCAATAAAAATTATATTTTTAATCTATTTTATATATACAAGGATTTGCGATTACGCTGCTTGCATAAGCTGCTTTTTAGGCAGTGTATTATAATTTTAAGTATTTAATCCGGAATTTATAGCTTGAAATAGTTTTTTTGTTGCAGCAGCTGCAAACGAGAAATGCGATTTTCATGTTAATCGAATTAAATGCTTTGGCATGTTAATTAAATATACAAATTGTTAATTACAATTATGATAAAATTAAATAATAAGAGTAAAAATGTCATTGCGTGGGCATTTGCTTAATTGATTGATTACAAAATCGTATACAAAGAGGTCAAGTAGCTGCTTAGTCAAGCGAAACCTGTACAATGTTGTTCTCAATCAGATAAACAGTTGTTTCTCCTATTCCCATTGACTCGAATTGCATCTAAGTGCAATTTCTCTCTGTTCTCTGTCTCACGCTCTATCACTCCAGCGGGTGAGCTGGGAGGCGGAGGTGATAGCAGCCATTAGGCTGCGCACCTCGGCTGGCTACAAAGTTTCCTTTTTTTGGGAGGTCTGTGGGAAGTGCGCTGCTTGCTTGGTTGGTTCCACTTCAGGAACTTATTTACTCAAGTGTGATGCGATTATCCTGGCTGCGCTTGTCCTGTGTTCCTATGAGCAACTAGCGAAGAGCTGGGCACACAATCTGAATACCATTATTGTCAGTTGGTTTTGTGTTTGTGTGTTCGGTTCGTAGTTGAACTACTTCACTACGCTTCTTGTTTGTTAATTAAATGTCAGACAGATTGTTATCTTTGCGGCGAGCAGTTGATTAGAAAGACTAAAAAGGTTTCGCTTCTAAAACTCTAGGGTATCTAATGGGGTATGCTTTAGCTAGCATTCACTTTTTTTGCACTTATTTTGCAAGCTCAAGAGCTCTTAATTTGACTTTGTGCTTGAGCAGCGGCTGTAGTGGCTTCCATTCTATTTGAAGGCAAGGCAAGTTAGGGTATTTTATTTGTGGGCTACGTCTGTTTGGCTCTGATTTTAATAGACTGCTGTCTGCTGCGGGCGCTAATGCCCAAGCTATACCTGGCTACACTTTCTCTATTCAAGGCCCATTCTATCAGTGTCAACGGCATTGTCAGCCTGCCAGCGGCAGCTCCTTCGTTGGCCTTATGCCGACATTTATCAGACATCGCAGCTGACTTTTGTTGTGGTCGCTGCGGCTGCAGCACTTGCAGCCTTTCAGCGTAGTCTTAAATAAAAGCTGAATTAAAACAAATAAAAAATGTTGCAGTTGCTCTGATTATGACGGAAAAATACACTGTCTCTGTGAAGAAGAGTTTGGTATATGAACTCATTGATGCAACATCTGAAATTTCCCTCTTTGACAGACAGTTAGATTAACTTTTACTTTTTTGCGCTCCTAGCTAATGAGAGCTTACTTGCTTTCAAAGTTAATGTACTCAGCGTATAACTATCACTTTGACTATATTTAGAAGCAATACCAAGACTTTGTGTGTTACTTTCGTTTGCCATAATTGAAAAAGTGCCAATAAAAACTTAAAATAGAAAATTATTGATTCGACTGTGAAGCAAGACGAATGCATATGAAATTCGAATACAATATTTATGAATAATTCAAAATGTATCAATGATGTTAAGCTTTCGTTCATAATAATTAATATGCTAAATGCATAGGATTTCTAAACAATTAAACTTAAATGTCAGCAGTGCCATCTATGGGCCAGTAGCCAAAGCTAACCAGAAAGGAAGATAGAGAGTTTTCGAGAGAGCGAGCTTTTTGGTAGCTTTTGTTCGTAAACAGCTGAGCGTGTGCCTGGCATATTGACTAGCGGCTGGCAGGCGACAGGAGCTGACACCAGCCAGCGCGTTAGTGGCTGTTGGAAAAGCGCACACAAGTGTCCTGGCGCCAGCTGCGCTGTCCTTTAATATAACAAGCATCAAGCGGCGGCTGCTCAGTCGTCGATGGCTGTTTCAAGCTAACACTGTTCAAGCATTGCGCTCGCACAACCTGAGCAAAAGGCTATTCAAAGAAGACTCGCGCGCGCTTCGCTTATCACAGAACCCAGACCAAATGCGAAAGTTGTGAGTGAATGAGTGAGTGAGTGTTTGAGTGTTTGACTGTTTGAGTGGGTGTGTGTGGCAGGATGTTGTTTATCGAAACTGAAGTGAAAGTCAAATCTAAAATACAAAACAAATAAATCACAAGCCAAAAATAAAACAAAGGCCGGGAGTGAAAGAATATATTAAAGTAAATACAGCGGCACAAGCAAATCGCTAAATAATAAAAACAAAAATACATAAACAGAAAAAAACACATAAGAAATGTGTGAGAATCCCGCCAAAGGACTGAGTCGATGCGGCGTATGCGCAACGCTTCCCTGAACAAAAATTAAAGCATACTTTTGAGGGCTCTAATTTATTTCGGTGCGCATATTTCTGTCGCTATTGTCTCTACCAACTAGCGGGGCGGCAGGAGGGCGTGTTATAATTTATGTTTTACGGTTTTTTTTTTTTTTTGGTTTTTTGGTGTTTACGAATAAGGAAAAAAATTACAATAGCACAAGTGGACAAAGCGCTGGAACAAAACGAATAGAATTATTTGCCTCAATATGTCAAAGTTTATTAGACATTTGGCTTTGCGTGCCCGCGGCAATTTGTGGACAGTTGTTGCGAGTTGTTATTGTGGTTCTTGCTGTTGCTGTTGCTGTTACTGCTTTCTGGCTGGCACGGATAGTAAAACGTCCATTAGTTTTGATAAATGTTTGCCCAGTTGAACATACAATTGCCCAATTGAACAACTGGCCGCACAGCACGACCTAAGCCGCCTCGGCTGTGGGCTCATTATGAAATGGGTTTTGGACCAATGAGTGGCCCATCGTTTACTTAGTTACTGCACGTTTAGTGCCAAATTGACAGACAATTTGTGTGCAAATAACGAGCAAAAATATCATTTAAGTTAAATAATATTTGCGTGCTTAACACTTGCGTGCATCATTTGGTTGACAAAACGTTTTGAGGGCATTTCCAGCCAGGCCTGATCGCCCAACCGAACGGCCGCCCTCTGACATTGTCATTCCTTCAGCCACAACAAAGAGTTGGCAGCTCCGAAAGACACTTGAGACACAGTCACACTATGTTTTGCAAGCAAGCTTCTATTTCACAAAATGTCAAATGTTTCACGTAATTAAAACTCGTTGAATTGGAAGTCAGTTGAAGTGGGTTTGGCGCCTGGTTGCTTGTTTAGTTAGCTGGCAGGTGAAGTGCGACCTCATTTGCCGTGCTAAACTCGTCTGATTAATATGCAGTAAACGCCCAAATCAGTTAGCAGAAGTGGCTCAAAGCAAACAACTGTGCCGAACGCTAAGCGATAAGCGATAAATGTGACGCGGGCCAAAAGCAAAAGTTAAACAATGATACACAGCTCGAAATAATAAAGCTGAAATAAGTACAGAATATAAATATATATAAGCTGTATATAAATATCCCTGCCTTGCACCTTAACAAACGCGCTAATGGCACACACAACTCATACACACTCACACTCACACACACACACACACACGCGCGCGAGATAAAAATCGATATTTTAACTTGGGCCTTAAAAAACTTGTTAAACTTTTGCGGCCGCTCCAAAGGGCATTCGTCTTAAAGTTGACTTGGCAAAACGGGGCATATCCTTGCAAACAGCTAAGCATGCAGCAAAGACTTTCTCTTCTCCTTCTTCTTCGTCTTCGTCTACTTCTTATTGCTACCCAGTTGCATGCCCCAAAGTGTGCATTTTGCAGCGTTGCTGCTGGCTTCAAAATGGGCGACGCCTTAATTGCCGCACACTTGGCGCGGCGCATAAATTTTGGTGCTACGCTTGACTTGCTATACACACATACGCCCAACTAAAAATGTCAGTATGTGTGTGTGTGTGTGTGTGTGCCGATGTTTGTGTGTGTAATTAAACAGCGTTCTGCATCCTTTGTGCCGCTTGTTGTTGCCATTTTAGCTGCTTCTCACATGCCTTTGTTGTGACCCAGTTGCGCTGGCTACGTGAGCGCCTTTGGCAGTTGCACGTGTTGCATGTGGCATGCAACAAACAGGCAGGCATGCAATAACAGCTGCAATAAGCCGCCAGCAAATGGCTGCACATATATAGCAGCAACCAGCAACCAGCAAACCAGCTACGAGCTACGAGCTAGCAGCTCCTTAAGAGCTCACTCGCACTCATTGGCATATTTGATTAGCATTTCGTTCTTACAAAATAAAAGAAAAACACAAAAAATGAAAAACGGTGGGGCGTGGTCCCTTGACATATGCAAGGGGCTGGCCAAGCCAAACCAAACCAAGCCAGGCCAGGCCAGGCCAGAAAATAAATAAAAGCAAAGGCCAACAAAATTTAAAGCAATACGAATACGAAACGAAACGAAACGGAACGAGCGAAACGAAATGCAAAGCTGAAAACATTGTTAAGCCGATTTCAATGTATAAATTCATGAAATATGCATGTCCTTTGTGGCATTTCTGTTGTCATCTCAGTAGCCCACACAAGTCCTTAAAGCTTGGCCAAAACTTTGCTGAACTTGAACTCAAATATTTCATTACAAAAATATCAACAAAAAAGTTTACTATAAATTTAATTCATATATGCAGCTCTTAACTCTAGCCCTATGCAAAAATATTAAAATGCTGAACTGAAATTCATTAAAATTCGATAAATATTGAATATATTAAAAACGTTATGAATCGCATTTGATAAACAGTAATTTGTGCAAGTGAATTAAAACGCCAGCGAAAAGCTTTTGCATTTCAACCAAAACCAAAACTCAAACAGCCGGCCAAAATGGTAAGTTAGTGCATTCAAAGTGCACTCGAATCGAAATTGAATTCGTGCATGAACAGACCCAAAAACTAACTCAAATAGCATGTCATCAATTTATTGAAATATTTAATTGATGGCTCAACTAAAATGATAAATTAAATTTTCATAGCTGAAACTGCCAATTTTTCCAGAGGAAAAAGTATCCAAAAAAAAATAAGTGAAAACAAAATACATAAATGAAATTTGTGGAAGCAGCCAAAATATTTAGATAGTTGAGAGGATTCATAAATGATTGATGTAGCATATAGAACATAGAATACAGAATATATTGAATCATCCATCAATATATTCTGTAATATGCATATAAACAGAATGACAAAACTGAGAAAATATTTTGCTAAAATAAAAAATAAAAAATAAAGAAAAAAAAGATTAAATATTGACATAAAAAATTATTATTTTTAAACGAAAATTATTTTATAAAAATGGAATATTATTTTAAATATAAGTAGAAGAAATTTTGTACAAAAAAAATACATATAAATGAGAATTGGTTTTTGATAGTGATGTTTGACTGTAGTTTGAGTAGTTTAAACACTAGATCATAGCCCATGTGAATTAGTTGAATATTTCGATTTAAAATGAAAAGAAAAGAAAATGAAATACAATAGAAGAACACAGTTAACATGAAATTACATTTAATAAACATAATACAAAAACACCATTAAATACCACCCCAAAAAAAAAAAAAAAATACCACCCCCCCCCCCCCCCCCTCAAAAAAAAAAACTCCACCCCCCCACCCCCCCCCAAAAAAAAAAAATCATTCCTCAAAAAATTTTCAAAAAAACTTTTTTTTTTTTTTATAAATCCTGAACTTTTAATTCACCTTTACTCAGATAAGCCGTCGTATGCTGATTTTATGACATAAATCAAACATTGAAAACCAAAAAAAAACAAAAAAGATTCTTTAAAGGCCTTAGGTAGAACAAATTAAATGCCAAGGACAATGATAAAATTCAACTTGCCAAGAATATCAACTCAATGACAAGGCAAACAAACTTCACATGTTGACATGTTACACACACAAATAAACGCACACACACACACACACACATAGCGAGAGAGGCATTCACAAACACACGCATCAACAGCGTTCCTCATTTAATGATAGCGATTTTCGCATTTCTTCACATACTTTTCCATTCTATTTTTAAATTACGTCAAACTGGGACCCACGTGCAACTGTTTGGCTCTGGTTGTTGTTTATTTAGAGATGTTGTTGTTGCTGCTGTTGTTTGCGCTAATGCTGGAACATTTCAATATATGCACAACAAAGGCAATAAACATCAAATATCGGTTAGATATATCTTCATCAGGCAGCTAACAAACAGAAACGGCAGCTCATGTCCTGTGGCCCACTAGACGTATGCGTAATGTATGTAAATATATTTCAAGTATTTTCCTGGCTTGCTTTGCATCACTTCCGGCGGAAGCGATTGATTGAGCGCCATCTTGCAATGCTCTATGGGCATGTAAGAGTGCTCCACTCTCTCTCTCTCTCTCTCGCTCAGTGTGGGACTTGATTTCGCATAACAAATCAAATTGATTGCTCGTCGGATACATTTAAAAGAAATGAAATGCGCAATCCTTATTGATTTCACATTTTTAACAACATTTCGCAGCGGCCCAAAAATAAGCCTCGAACGAGTTTTTCATCATGCTCTCTCGTATATATTTTTTGTATATTTTCAGTTTTACTTTTTTTAGCCGCGCATCCTTAGCTGGAGTCCATTTTATTATCACTTTATTTCGCCAGCGAATGTAATTAAAATGTTAGCAGCATTCAATTTAGCTGGCACTTTTATGATTTCATTTTGAGTGGCCATAAAAATGTTTCTGTAATTTCTGAATGGCCGCCAGTTAAATTTCGGCATTCAGATAAATGAAATCCAGATAAAATACTCACATAATTTACGTTTATATATATGTATATATATATATATATATATATTGTATATTTGGCATCAACATGTAACTGTCCCATAATAATATGATATTATTATTTCTATTTGCAGTATGGCTTTGTTAACTACGCCCTGGAGTTGCTGGTACTCAAGCATTTCGGCGAGGAAATATGGGAGAAGATCAAGTAAGTAGCGCCAACAACGGCGGACAGACAAAAACTCATTAGATGCGTCTAATGCGAAAACTAGCATCGTCTTAAGCCAGAACTTGGCATATCATCAGAAATTAATGTGCGACTTTTATTGTGCGCCACAAAAATAAGACAAGTTTCCCAGAAACAGAAGAACAAACAGTTGGAAATGTCTTTCATTGTGTGTTGTGAGAGGGATGAAGCGAGAAGTGGAAGTCTTGATTAACATATTGTATTATGCAAAAGTTCATTATTTTCGTGAAGGCAGCAAACGTATTTATGAAGATACAGATGCAAATGCTAACGATTATTAGCACGTCGTATATTTTATGTAAAATGGCTAGAACTGGACTTTGAGTGGAGGAGACTCAAATAGACACAAATAGGTACAAATTGAAGGTATCCATTTTTAATTAAAGACAGAAAATAGATTCTCTTGATATAAGAACACCAGAAATAGCCATAATAAATGGAATTTTAGCTTGATTTATTATTATTTTCATTATTGTTATTATTACTAATTGGATTATACAAAAACCACATGATAAACAGAATAATGATACGATAACCCTAGTTATAATGATTTTGAAAAATATAGTGATATTGATAATGTCGATGACAATGACAATGATAATGACAGTGATAATAGTAATGACAATGTTAAAGACGGTGATACTGACAATGACAATTATGACGAAAAACAAAAGTGATAATGATATTGATTATAATAATAATGATAATGACAATGATGACGAAAACGAAAGTGATAATGATATTGATTATAATAATAATGATAATAATGACAATGATGATGAAAAACGATAATGATATTGATATAGATTATAATAATAATGATAATGAGAATGATTATGAATTTAAAATGTTGTATAGTAATGACAATGGTGATAATAATTATAATATGTAGTGATAGTAAAAGTAATTGACAATTATATAAGTAATGATAGTGACAATGATAGTAACAATAAATGTAATAATAATAATTATAATGACAATTATTACAATAGCCATTACGTATCACTGGCTAATGTAATTAGTACAAAGGCGAACTTAAACAAATGAGAACGCTGTAATAACTAACGACTTGCTTAAATGAATCCCGACACATTTGAAATGAATCCCTCATGACACACAGACAAGCGCATAAACACTTTACTAACTGCCGGAAGTGTGTGAAAACAATTGAGCCGTGTGTGTGTGTGTGTGTGTTATTTATTTACTATTCAATTGGTGTCGGTCTGCCTTTAGGGCAGCTGGTATCAGTTACAGTTTGAGATGCTTCTGCAAATTGGCATTGTGCCGCATTTAATTAATAACTAATATAAACATAAATTTTATGCCGCAAATGTGTGCCAAACACTAACCACAATTAACTAATTATCCATTTTTCACATGGCTGGA
Organism: Drosophila leonis; assembly: GCA_035045365.1. Taxonomy (NCBI): domain Eukaryota; kingdom Metazoa; phylum Arthropoda; class Insecta; order Diptera; family Drosophilidae; genus Drosophila; species Drosophila leonis. Next base: position 3,297,259 of record JAWNPC010000338.1, on the reverse strand, counting down.
ACGTGCTGCCATGCCCACGCCCACGCCCACCCACACGCACACGCACAAGAGTACATAAATTAGTTATATGTTATATATGTATGCGTGTGTGTGTGAGTGTGTGTTGTCAGTGGCACATAAACAAAGCAAAACACGCGTCGCATTAATGTTAACAACGATTTGTGGGCCTAAATGCAGCGCTAGAATTAACGGATATCCGCCCAAAAATGTCTGTGTGTGTGCGTGTCTGCAGGCAAATACATTTCGCATTTATCTTAATTAAGTTATTGATATTGCGTGTGTATTTGCTTAGCGCCCGTTTGTGCTTGTGTTTTCTCCCTTTGGGAGTCATGGCTTTGCCTGAGTCATGTGCTCATTTCTCCTGCCACTTTCGGCCAGTTAGTCTTTGCGGTCTTTTCGCCACTAGGCAACCCGTCAACCCGGCCACCCGTTCGTGCATGACGTCAGTGAAGAGAGCAGTTCTCGCCGTTACTAATTGAGCAAGATTTATGATTTTTGATTGCCTAACCGCAAGTCAGCTGACTAAAGAACTTGCGGTATTAGCTTGCCAGAAACCAGAAACAGCAACCCTTTTAATTATCTACATGAAAGGCAACAAGCAATTCAGCCAGAAAGGCAACTTTTCTCATTTGTTGAGAGAAAACGCGTTCAGCTTAACCCCGGCCTAAACATCTGTCTGCCAATGGCGCTGCCAATGACATGACTTTAATTACATTGCAGCCAGTCGGCATTGACAGTGGGCAATCAGTGCAGCAGCAGCAGCAGCAGTCGGTATGGCATTCAGTACAGCAGTGTGGCAGTGTGGCAGTATGGCAGTTGGCAGTGGCAAGAGCCACACTTATTATACTGCCACTTGAGGCGCCCAGCCATTGGCATTGACGTTCGCCCACACTTGAGTCAACAGACACACACAGAGAGACAGACTCTCAAATATATTCAATTGGCGCTGGGCGCGTGTCGTGTTTTCTTCTGATTCCAAGAACCAGCTCGAACTTGGCATCTTCAACAGGTTTACGAAGTCTATTAGAGAACTTAACACGATTAAGCACAAGCAGTGTGAAAAGGTAAAGCATTTTGACTAATGTTACTCAAAGAAGAGGACTTGACGTGCCCTAAATACAATATAGAGTGAGCTCGTGCATGTATACATATATTAACGTGAACATGACGTGCTTAAATTAGGGTAGTGCATGCCTTAAAGAAGCCAAGTTAACAAACACAACACAAGCATCATGATGTCTGTGCTTGTATAAAAAAAACATTAGGTAAAAGTTTTTTTAAGCTGACGAGATTATCTACGAGGGCAGTCCTATAAGTACATACTTTCACAGTCCGATGATATCTCAGGGGTAATTTATTATCGTGTTTTGAATAGAAGTTTAAATACAATTTTCCGAGTGTTACGAATAAGAATATGACGTTAAAAGCACAAAAAGCAAGAGCTACCACGACTTAGATTGGACAGAATCACGAAGCACGACTTGATTAAGCATTATTTATTACATATCGTATTCAATCAAGTCGTAGTTCACGCCTCTTTAATCTAACTCTATACATACATTTTTATATAAATAAGTTTTTACTACCAAAAGATTATTTGAAATAAATTCAGTTTTAATACCGAATTAAAATTTTCATAAATTCACATCTCATAATTTACTGCGCCGAGAACAAATTGTGCCCTGTGCTAGCCATCGTGTCATGCTCGCATCTCTAGAAACGTTCACAGACAAGAGTTGACGTCCTCGCTTGCCTCTCGTTTAGTTGCACTCGAAGGCATTGTCAAAGCGTTCATTAAAAAGAAAGCAAGACCAAAGGCGAATACCATTGACAGGATACAAGGAGCCAGCGTATACGTGCGTGCCCGTTATAACTACTGTCTGCGTCTGAGTCTGTGTCGCTATTCCCTTCTCATTCTCTTTCAATCCCTCATTGTCTCTCTGTGTCTGGCTGTGTCTGAGTCTTCAATATGAATGGCAATGGCATTTGCCTTGATTGACGCACTGCTGACCGCAAATGAATGAATGTGTTTGACTATCTATCTCTATCTCTATCTCTCTCTCTCTCTCTCTCTCTCTCTCTCTCTCTGTCTGTCTGTCTCTTTCTCTGTCACTTTGGCACTGTGTCAGTCGGCCTCTTGTTGATTGCCTTTAAAGCTGACAGCTGCTTTATTTAGCTTTAAAGCCAGAAGACGTGGCTATTTAGCCATCGCCTGCACTTAATCAGAATCTCGGCGCTAAGTGCTTTATGGGCTGCTTCTTTTACTCTTTATCGTTCTTGTTATTGTTACTGTTATTGTTGTTGTTGTTGCCGCATAATTGCAAAGCATCAATCTGCAAATGAGCTTCATTAATTTGCCACATTAATAAGAACAAGCACAAGATTGAGCTTAAACCCAAAGCTGCTTCAACTGCTTGGAAATATTAGTCTGAAATTTGCTTCTGTCTATTCGCATGCCCTTTGCGAATGGGTTAAGTTGTGTATATCATTTTAGTATATATAGTCTAGTGAGTTAAACAAACTTCATCTTTAATCTCAATATAGTCATTTGTATGAATGCTTCACACTGGAAACTAGACTCAACGAGGAGAGATCAAATTTGTATATTTGCTCTCCAGAATAAGCTCAGATTGTAGCTTTATACAGAGCATCTGTTAGTCGAGTAATCTTGGGCTAATATACTTTCAGTTTTTTTTTAGCCCTGCGGCTTGACTTTGACTTTGATGTGGCACAAGGATCACAAAGATTGAGTAGCGGCTCGTGCACAATGCGCGGCGGCTGAGACAGCGGTTGAGGCCGCAGCGCTTGACATTAAAGCTCATGAGAGACACACATACGTGCAGAGACACAGCGTTGGCCACGGTCAAAATGGCAGTTGTTGGGCTAATACACACAGACCGGAAATGTAGCTGATCCCCCCGACGGCAGCACACAGCAGCGCACATCTCTCTGCTATGCTGTCGCAGTGTCGTTTTATTGTTATTGTTGCAAAAGTCCTTGTTATTGTTATCGTTGCTGTCGCCGCCGCCGCTGCTGTCGCTGCTGTTGCTGCTGTTGCTGCTGGTGCTGCTATGCGTGTTTGTGGCACTTTAGACAAAAATCGATTTGCCTATAAAATGTTTTACACACACACAAACACACGACCACAATAAGGCCAAGCTGCATGTGTCGGCATGGCGTCTAAGCTTCAAGGCTCCCCCAAAGCCACCCGCCCACAGCTGTTTGTCTGTTCGCTTGCCCGTATGTATGTCAGTCAACATGCTTGTGCGTAAGTCTGTGCATATGCTGGCTCAGCTGAGCTGCTGTGCTTACTGCCAAAAATTCACTGCTAATGTGCTGTCTGCCCGCCCCATCCCTTCGCACTCTAAGCCAACTGCCGGACCGCACAGCCAACTGGCATGCGGGCAACTGGGCAGCGATTGATTATGCACACATTGTGTGCTGGCTCGCTTCAAAACGCTTTCAACTCAATTTCGCTTGAGCCCAAAATAGTCCAGGACGGTCACTTCGAAAATAGCAGGGCTAAAAATGATTCAAATTGAGAGAAATTTTGATTAGATCGATGTGAAACTAAAGTGCTCAGTCACCTTCCATGCCAGCCCAATGGACTGATGAAACTGGGTCGATTTTGCATCTGGGAACATTTTGTTTGATTGGCTCGCAATTGCGTTTGGAATTGTCATCAGGGCCGCAGACTGAAATTGGACCATAATTCGGCGCGACCTGGCCGTGTCCTTTGGGTCGCTAGCTAGTGGCATGGAAAATGTGATATATTGACAGAACACATTGGATTAGCTAGTGACTACACGCCTTGCCTTTGCCAGCGACACATTTGCGACACGCTTCACTTATTGCGCATACGCCCAGTGCGACGTTGGGGCATATGAAATGCAAATGGATCAGCCCTGGAGGGCGGAGCGAAAACATTTTTGCAACTTATTAACTTTGAAAGCGTGGCAGCTGCTGACAAATCTTAAAGTATCATCAATCATCATTTTGCCATGCGGCTGGGCAAAGGGATAGCGAGCCGAGCCCATTTTGTCAGCTAGGCGCAGAGTTTCGATCTGATTTGACTACACACGCAATTGAATCCTTTTGGCTGTCATTAAATATACATTTTTACACTCGTATTAATGCAAAATCTCTTCGCTAAGTGCCGCTTAAAAAGCCGCGCACAACAATTTGATTTCTCTCTATCTTCTTCTTTTTTTTCTGTATTTTTGTTTTGTTTTGGTTTATTGCCGTAGGAAGGCCCATTAGGCGCCTTGTCCGAGCTTCATATTACAGCGCTTTATTTTAGCCAACCATTTGTGGCCCCTGCTACTCTTTAGATATTCATATCAGCTCACACACACGTACGCACACACACACACACACACACACACACACACACACAAGTCCACGCCCGCAGCATTATGTGGTATTTTCCTCTTTCTATTTTTTGTGTTTTTGTTGTTGTTGTTTTTTTTTTTTGCCACACGAAAATCGATCGCATTTTCATGGCAGACATTATGGAAATTCGAGTCGCTTTTCAAGTGTTTGTCTGTGTGAGTGACGGAAATGGCATTTCTCAGGCATGTAACGAGTTGAGGGCGTGTATGTGTGTAGATGTGTGTGTGTGTGTGCTAATGCGTCAACAAATGTGCGTTGGTGCGTCTCATGTTTCAATCCCAACCAAAAAGCCGTTTCGTTTTGCTGGAAAAAATGCCTCTAGTTTTAAATATATAACACAAAAGTTGCCAGCGGTGTGCGATGTGTATGAATGTATGAATGTGTGAGTGTGTGTGTGTGTGTGTCGCTAACCAACACACACAGACAACAACAAACAAGTTGGAATGGAGTCTACTAGTCTGCAAGATGCTCAGCTTTTATGTTTGCACAAATCTCTTCAGCTTAAGCCTTATTAAAAACCAATAAAACAGAAACAAGAACAATTCTTCACCAAAAGTTAACTGTTTACAGGGTATCTTAGAGTGTAGCAATTCCAACCTAAACAATCTTGTATTACTACTGATTAGAAAACAGAGAGAAACCATACTAATTTCATTTCACAAAAGTCTCCGTTAAATTGTTACAAACTTTTAGCGCAAGTTTCTTAAACTTTTCTATGGCCACAGCTGTGGCTACAGGGTATACAGACAGCACGGGCCGTCAAAGCAACCCCTTCTACACCTGCAGACTTCATAAAATATCGCTAGCTTATTTTCAACTTTTTCGCTTTTCGCTTTTCTGTTTGTCATATTTCCATATCTCGTCTCAAACTGTCGCCGATTGTTTTCGACAGTTGAACGCATCCAATAATATCTTTATTTTGCCCACCAGGGTGGGTGGGAAGGTGACTCTGCCCAACTGGCTTTCCCCTCAGCTATGCCATACTAAATGCCTCTTCATTTGACACGTTTTCGCACTTATCGCTGAGATTACTTTTCCCATTGATTGCATTTCCGTTTCTCTCTTGAAGACTCTTCGCGGCGACTTCTCGACTTCTTTTCTTTTTTTGGCTGCTTCATTTATTGTTCGTTTGATTGCTTCATATTCAGCGCATTGGCACACCAGGTGTAGCCACGCCCATGCCCACAATTTATGCTTGTAAGTTGGCGTTTTATGTGCAGCACTTTTATTGCTTTATGAATAACGCCTCGCGTGCGTGCGCTCAAAACTTGGCCACGCGGCGCATACATAATGCGAATGGCGTCAAAAAAAAGACCACTTCGGCTCGCATTATTGCCAGTTATGGCTTCTCAATAGCTACCCCCTTTGACGGCGACCCGTTAGTGCGTTCAACTCGAATCGAGTGCATTAATCTAAACCAAAGCATAATCAAGTTGTACATATCAAATTGTCAGCTCGGCAGTTGTGTATGGCCTGTCAGTGCGATAAGCACGGCATTATAGAGGGAATCACAATTTGTTAGAAAAATATCAAAAGATACTTAGATAGATATATAAATATTGAATGTTTGAATGATCTGTACAACAACTAAACAAGATTATAAAATAAAATGAAATTCTTCAATAAATCAATAATAGATTCAAATTCAAAAATAAAAATTTTATCATTAAAATTTGTCTTAACACTCAACAATAAATATTTATAGTTTTATATATATCCTTATAATTCAACACTCTATATATATACATAATTCACTTATTTTAAGCCTACCTCTTCTATATTTATCTATAACTAAACAAAGTTTATGCATGGCAAATTGAGGTCATTCCGCTCTGCTTAAGCCTCAACATGATAATCAAAACCGACTTCAGCCCAGAGGTGCGAACAGTTTTTGATGGATTTCTGGCGAAAAGCTGTTGTAGGCCGCGCTTAACTAATTTCCAACTCACTTGACGCCAAATGCTAATTATAAATTTATCGACTTTCGTGCCAAAACTAAAGACCGCACAAAACTCCATTAATTCATAATAATAACTTGATACAAGGCAAACAGTAATATTTTGGTAGCAAGCCGACACTGCCCCGCCCCCCAATTGAACAGCCTTGGGCTACTCTACTCTGCCTATACCTTAACGCCTGCGGGCAGGCAACAAATATTAATTAAATAAGTTAAATATGCTGGTCGCTTGTTCGTGCTGTGGACGGGGCGTATGCGCAATGCCTATCGCGTTAATCATACGCCCACTGCTCGCCATGCGGAAAGTTTTGACTGTGCGTATGTGTGTGTGTGTGTGTGTGTGTGTGTGTGTGTGTGTGTGTGTGTGTGTGTGTGTTTGCAATAAAATTACGTTCCTTTTCATTGTATGGTCAGCTGCACGGCAAGTCTGTGAAAGGGCGTGGCGTGATGGTCGACCCACGTATTTGGCGTATAAATGCATCAGGAAAAATTCTTATTTATTGCATTCGAGAATTGTGTAACAGCTGTGCGTATTTGTGTGTATGGCTGTGTATGTGTGTGTGTTTGTGAGTTTGCCTTTGGGACGCTGTGCAACACTTAAATGCAATTTTTATGGCACTCATGCAGCGGATCAACGAAGCGCAACTTCATAAATTCTTTTTCCTTTTGTTATTTTTGTTCTCTCTCTCTCCCTCTCTTTCTCTGTTTAAATTCAAGTGAGAAATACAACTTGAACATGCAATTCAAAATGCATTGAATGCGATTAAATTTATTCAAGTGCCTGCAACAGCGGACACATCAATTTGCTGCCACAAGCTGTGTTGCCAGCTGCCGCCTGACAGCCACGGCAACTGCAACTGCTTCAGTCCCAGCTCAAAGCAAAGCTCCGCTCGTTTGTCTAACAGAGATTTGTGTCTCTGCCCTCTGCATGCGCCTCTCGTCTTGCGCATGCAAATCGATGACGTTGACCAACGGCAGGCAGTGTAAAGAAATTTTTCTACTGATTTGCATGCAACAACGCGCACATGTCTGCGACTGTTTGCTTCCGCCTCGCACACACATACAACAACAACAACGATTCAACTGCCTGCGGCAACATACCGACTGTAAACTTGTAAACTGCAATGGCATGTCAGACCGGAAGTGTTGCCTTGTGCCACTGTCAATTTGCGACATTTTGTTGTTTGTTGTTTGTTGTTACTTTTGTTCGTTCTGTTGCTTTTGTTGCAGCTGCCTCGTTTATGTCACTTCAAATTTCGCAATTGCTTTGAGTGCCGCTTTGGCCGTTGGGCATCATTAAATCAAACGCCCCTGCTAACATTATTACAGCAACATATACCCTGTATATATTGCAATAATCTAAGTAGATTCTATGGCAGATATTGCATATTATTGAATTTGTAAAAGGGATTTAGGTAAGATTTGGTGTGTAAGGCGAAGAGTGTTCTTTGAGTTGTTAACAATGAATTTCTATACTGGAGTAAAGGGACATTCGTGAGCATATTAGAGCTAAATAATATATTTGCTTTTTTAGTAAATTTACCAAATATGACTATAATAAATTAAATATTATATATATTAAATAAATATTATATATTAAATATTATATATATAGTAAATAAATATTATATAATTTTATATATATTAAATTAATATGAAATATCACACAGTCGTATATTTGCTCAAATATATTATTGTATATTATTTTTACAAGCTGATTTCCTACACGCTTTCAAGTTTTATAAAGAAGCGTATTCAATCATGAGTATGGAATTTACTGTTGGGGATCCAACATACAATATGATCGATTATAGAGACATAAGAAAAACATTTGTGCTCCAAATATACGTTATAGGAGACATGCAAAATATAGCTATGTTAATTTGTAGAAAAAGGGAAAGTGCTTATTTGTAAGAAGATAATACTTTTAAATAAAAGGCGTCGCTCTTCAAAACGACATTCAGTTCAGCACAGATCGCTGTATCTCAAACACAGTACTTACGAATACATTTTGACATCGAAACTTAAATAAATTTCAAACGACTAAAAACTAGCTAAACAATTTGTATTTAAAAGAGAGCTTCCGAGAAAAGAAATCAGGCTGATCAGACGCCTCAGAAGGCAACCTATCCAGCGGATTTCCCAAAGAAAACGCTTATTAAGTTACTTTTCTATCAATAACAAAAGTTTTGTTAATTCATTTGCAATTAGTCTGAAGGTGAAGTTAACAACAGCTTAAATAAGGAACATAAAAAAATCACTTATGTTCTCAAATTGCAAAAATAACTTAGTTGACATAGAAACTTCAATTACCTTCTATTTGTAGCTTGATTAATTAGTCTATCAACTAAAAATATTTAAGAAGCATAAACTCTGTATAATTAAAAAATTTTTTAAAAAAAAATTACAAAATAAAATTTCTAAAAAATATTTCCTTAATTTTTAAATGCAGAGTATTAGCCAGTCAGTCACTCTCTGCTAAAATATAAAAGAAATCCATAAAAGACCTTTTGTAATCCAAGCAGCTTATTATAGAAGCTGCAACAGAGCCACACGCAGCGCTTCATATTTCGCATGCTCAGCATTTCTTAAGTTTTCGATTACGGAAATTGATTTAAGGAACATTAAAAAGAAATCTAGAATTCGGCAGATAAAAAAGATACAATTATTAACAAAGTTGGGCCACCAAGAATATTTTCAGCTTTAAATAAAAGAAAAAAAAACCAAGTAAATTAAGGGCTGAATGTCTGAGTGTACCCAAAATTTCGTCCAGTCAGCAACGGCCAGGCAAAAGTGGCCTCCAGGCAGGCAAAGGCAGTCCGCATTTGGCCGCATTTATCAGCGCGTATCGACAGTTGCTAATGATGTCCTAATTTCGAGATGTCACAGTGTGCGCATAGATAAAATGTTTGGGGATGTCAGGGCCGAGTACAAGACAAAACGGGCGAAAGTCAATCGATGAACGGGCGGCCACAAAATGCCAGACATAACAAATGGCTAAGGAAATTTCAAGATGGAGATACTCTGACAAAGCTGCGTTCGCCACGCATGTGGACAGTTATTAATGAGCTGATTGCAGTGCTGGACAAAAGTGGAATTCATTAATTTGACCGACCAGGAAGGTGTTTACTTTTTATCTATGTGAGAGATTAGGCTCTGCCACACTTGAAACTGCGACAAAGTCTAATCATACGCAACGTGGCCGTGGCCGTGGTCGTGGCAACGGCATTGCTGGCTTAGCGACAGTAAAAATGCTAAGCCGCTGCTAAATTGACTCGAGTCGGCTAATCACAATCACAATGACAAGGACACTGACAATGACAATGACAGTGGGTATGACAATGACATCCGCAATGATGAGAATGTGGCTGGCGTTGCTGATGATGTTCATGATGAGGGTTCAACTGGCTCCCAGCTGGCGGCCAGGCATGTGGCCTCCTCCATCATTAACGACGTACATCACGTCTGCCTGTGGTTGCTCTGCAGCGGTTTAACGCTAATCGCATACAAATACGCGCACACATGAAAACCCGCAGCAGAAGCGGCCAAGAGGGCTGGTTGAGGAAAACGCAGTTTCACAAACATTCGCAAAGTACGTGCAGCTGCAGAGCTGACTGCCGCTGCCTCACTGCCCCACTGTCCCACTGCCCCGTTGCTGCCTGTTTTGAATAACACGCCTCAAGGATTACGACGCCCAAGTCACATAAACACACATCTAACAACGGACAAGAGCACTTGCATGGGACAATGGTCGCCTTAAAGTTACCCTTTAGCGTGGTCTATAAAGAAATGAGAGGGCTTTGTGATTTGCAACTTGAACCAAATTCCTTGGACTGTTTATAAACTAAAGCAGATTTAAATTTAAACTTGAGCTTAAGCTCATCATATTCTCGTATTTTCAAATAGGGTTTAGATTGAAGTCTTCTCTATTCCAATCCCTTTAGCATATTATATCATATACTCTGTATGCATAACTCTGTTGAGTTTTATTTCGACATCAAAGGCTATTCAATTGAAGCTTCCATCTCTCACACAGCATTGAAATACCCCTTTTGGAATCATCTCTATCAACTACAGGGTATTAAAACTTACGCACTCTGTGGCTCTGGCTCTGGCTCTGCCTCTTTCTCTGCGTTGACTGCAATTTCAATGTTAATTTGTTAGCCCATGTGGCCAGTGCTCAATGTTCAACAGTTTCAACAGCTTACCAAAGCTCTTCAACTTCGTTTTGCAATTGGTTGGGTCTTGCCAATATTGTCGCCACATTTTAGGTGCGAGCAACAAGGCAGCGTTTCCTATTACCAATGCTAATGCCACAGCTGGCCCTGGCCATGGTCCAACTAAAGTGTCTCACTATGTGCGTGTGCGTGTGTATGTATCTGTTCTTCTCTATTTGTGCACAATAAAACATGTGACTCACTTGAGTTATGTGCCACATTAACTTGCACAAGTCTTAAGTGGCTTTTAACCTTATTTCGTTTCCGTTTCTTCGCTGCAGCTTTCCGCAGTGCCGCTGCCACATGGTGAGGACTTTTTTGGGTAGGGGTCGCTGCAACGACTGCCGCTTCTTAGAAAAGCAGCGAAGAAAGCTGCATACAAGCTAAGCCGAATATGTAATACACTTAATTTTAGGAAAATATGTGTGAGCTTACGCTTGGATTCATAAAAGGGAAAACTAAACGCAAGCAGTTGGCTCAAAATGATCAACTTGAATCGAGAATTTGAAATTCTAATGTTTCTTTCTAAAGTAAAGTCTTATTTCAGATATAATCCAAGTTTGTTAACTCGTTAAAGATAACACTCAATTTAAAAATATTTGTATTTTAAATCTGTTTTAACTTAAACAAATATCTTTAGGGCAATCAAACTCCCTCATATTAAAGATATACAAACAGCCCAAGTCCTTCTATGTTTTCCATTGCTCAGTCGTTATAGCACATTTGCCTGATTATCAAAAGGCCAACAGCTTATATGCCCAACAAGCCAACAAAATCAAAGTAACCCACAAGCCGTAGGCCAGAGGTAAGCTGAATGTGTTTTATATTTAGCTGGGCGGAGCAGGCGTGCTCTTTAGCTAAGTGCCCAGGCATTGCGCTAGTTTTATTCTCTCTCTCTCTCTCTCTCTCTCTCTCTCTCTTTTTCTCTGTTTCGCTGTCTCTGTGTGTGTGTAGTTGCGGATGACACACATGCGAAACTTAAGTTTTGAGCCGCCTACAAAGCAAAGCAACATTGTGGCAACTGTCAGGGACATGTGGGCCAGAGTTCATAAGCCAAACCAAGCCCAAAGCTGGCTGAGAACTGGCAGTTAAGAAACTCGCAATTTAAGGCTATTATCGCATTAAATTCACAAAGCAGCGCCGTCTCATTAAAAATTCGCAACTTACTGAAGCGTGGGCGTTGGAGTTATCGTTGTGATGGGTGATGATGGGCAAAAAGGCGCTTAAAGCCGCAAATGGCAAATCAAATTAGCTAATTGATTTGTTATCAATTGCGGTTGACTTTAGCGAAAAGTTTGTAAGCCAACTTAAAGTGGGGAAGTTGAAGCTGCCAAAAGCCAACAAGTAGTTCATAATAAAGCGATTTAGTGGCTCGCCATAAAATTGAGAGAGACAGGCAGACAGAGAGGGCGAACGTGGCACGCACACATGCCATGAAGGCAGCTGCGTGTTCGAGCCGCATAAAATCCCCAAACAGGCAAGTGTGCGTAATGGGTGTATCCTTGTCTGCGTGTGTGTGTGCGTGTGTTTGCCTTGTGGCATATTAAACAATAATATTTGCACGCGAGTGCGTCAAAAACAAAATCCAGCTCCAGCTCGAGCCTGGCCGATACTGCAAATATCTAATTGCCAAATGGATTTTTCCTTTTTTGCTGAGCTGTTTGGCAACCAATTCACGTGCAACTAGGTAAGAACAACAACAACATTATTTTTGGACTGCTCCATTGGTTCGCAGCTATTTGGCCGTCAACTGTTTTTGCATATTATTTGCCGGCCAACGCCATTTGCCAGATTAGGGCACTTAGTCACACCCGCAACCACACCCACACCACCACACCCCCAAGCCACCACAATATTCAAATGAGCACTAGGCAAAGCGAGCAGAGAGAGAGAGAGGGATAGGTGGGGAAATTGAATTTGTAAACAGCTAAGAGACAAGCAAAGCTACTAAATGTCGCCTTGCATTTGTTACGCCTCGCGTACATGGCGTATACTTAATGTCGTCGTGAGTGGCTGCAAATAACAAGGTGATAAATTCGCCAGGCGTGTAATTAATGTGCACAGCATAAATTGGCTTAAATGCTCCAAATTAATGTTTACTTTTTTGGCGAGCACATTAAATAAAAAACTTTCGCTCCTCATTTCACACATTTATCGCCAATTTGATTAGATAATAAAAGAGCAGCGCGGCGCGGCGCGGCACGAGCATAAAAGACAAATTCAACAAATGAGCAATTTGATGTGTCGCTTTGTTACGCGCACGCACACATTAACTTTTTCAATTAAGTTGTCGATCAAAGAGTGCCACAAACGCACACACACACACACAGACACACTTCCATTTAAGTCAATAAATATCAATCAAGAACTGTGTAGACAGGTGAGCTGTGTGCGTGGTCTGCTGAAGTTATCAAGTAATTTTACGCTCCTGCGATTGAGCTTTGAGCTGCTCGCAAATCAAAAGCTGATAATTTTCATATTCCAAACATGTTAAGTATTTTCAAAACTTCAACTTTAGCCAAATTGAATTTATCTAAGCAGAGTTAAGAGTTTGCAAGTGCTCAAACTGCCAAGACTCTGCATAAATCTCATTTTAATTTAAAATTTCTTCACACACACACAGCGCCACACTCATAGCCACATGATGTACTATATATCATGGCAGCATCATAAATTGCAACCGAAAAATCAATTTCCATTTAATGCGGAAATCCCTGGGAATTTTGAGGAGAACCGCAACAGCTGAGGCGCCCACTTTGATGTTCGCTTTTTGTGTTCACAGGAAATTAGAAATCAATTTTTATCACTTACGCACAGATTCTGTAACTGAAGAGAAGAGCTCGACTCGAGCTCGCGTACCGCAGTCAACTAAATCGCATCAAGTGTGAAAATATTTCCCAACGCATTTTATTTGCGTGTCGCTGCAAACAGCTGCTGATATCATTTGCCAGTTGCAATTTGACAGCTGCTTTTGGCTGCAACTGTTACAACAACAATTCGCTTGAAATGCGCAACAAATGGGATTTTGTTGCTGCCCGCCCCCATTGTCAAGCTAACCTGCTCCACTCCCCTCTCGCGCCCACTAGTCAGCAGCTGTTTAACGCTGCTGCTGCGGGAATATCAAAAGTTAGGCCAGGTACAGACAGACAGACAGTCAGACGCCGTGCGAGAAAATGGAAAAACTTTCGCACGTATAACATCGACTTGGCTATGACTTTTTTTGTCTATGTGATTTCTGTTACTTTTCTGCAGCGTGCGCTCTTTTCTGATGACTGCAAAGGAGTTGCTAAGTTTATATGCTGAAGCTAAAATTCAAGTACAATTTATAAAAGTAAAATCTTCTAGAAATAGCTCATTGAGCTGTTTACAAGTTCAAGCCTTCCCCCTCTTTCTTCTTTATTTAACTCCGTCCCCAACTGTCTTTGATTTTATTTTGTCATTACACTGCGAACAGAGTATTTCGCAGTCGATTGTAACCTACCATATTCTGTCTTCCTTTTTTTATATATATTTTTTCCACGCTGTGGCTGAAACGTTGTATTCAATTTGTTTTGGCAACAGCTTGGCACAAGTTCTATTAAATAATAAAGTCGATTCGCACAGTGTTCACAACAGCAAAAACAACAACCAGGTTAGGTAGCGGGGAATTCCATTTGGTTTTTGCTGCTCTCTCCCATTGTTATTCAATGCGAAAGCGTCTCAAGTTTTGTCCGGGAATTAACATTTGCCAAAGCTTCTTTAAATACACTTGAAGTTGTGCCAAAGTTAAGCAGCAGTTGACTTCCATCAAATCTCGAATAATATTTTTATTGATGTCTTTAAGACTTGCTCATATTTCTTTGATTTAATGATGGGGGAAAATATGGGATTAAATGAAATAAAAAATATAAAAAATATATGTTCTTACAGAAATTGAGTTTTAAGTTAAATTTTCTATAATCTTTAAATAATCTTTAAGTGGAGTAGTGAATTAAGGCTATAAACTCGTAAGCAGGCTTGCCAAATGCGAAGCATTGCAAATGCTTCGATTCGAATTTATCACTTTAAATTCAAGGTATGCACATCGCATCGACTTTAAGCTCCAGCTTGGCAGTCCATATACATATAAGTATACGCATGTATATTTAATTAACATTTTTTTAGCTGGCATCAAAAATATGATTTTGATCCATTTTTGCAGGCAGCTAAAATGAAACGAAAACCGAAAACCATTTGCAACATGCCGAATGCGCGCTAAGACTTTGGATCCGGCTTCCGTAGCGGTTATAAAAGCCAGTGCCATATGCGCGTCAGTTAGCTTTATGGCTGCTCCAGGCTAAAATATACATAAACAAGCACACTCACACACACACACTCCCACACACACACACCCACATACACACACAGACACACACACACACCCACACACACAAGCAATTTAATTAAAATTAATGTATGTATTTTCTGCTTCTCCTCTTGTATTTTTTTTCTACTTCATGCTGCTCCTGTTGCTGGCGCTCTTCATATTTCGGCTGCTGCATGCTCCGATCCGACATTTTGATGGCTCCACAAAAACAAAAAAATAACAACAACGTGCAGAAAAAAAGCCATGGTCAGCATGGAGGGACAATTTCTGGTGCGTCAAATTTACGATGACGAAATAACATACAATCTAATTGGAGCAGCTGTTGAGATACTCAGTAAGTAGCTGACGAGAAGCACTTAACTGGTTATTACTGTAGTTGGTGCCACATAAAACACGGCTCATAACGTACCCAACCAGCACAAATATACATACATATATATAGAATTTACACATTCTTATACAGAAATACCTGCCGATGACATATTGGAGCTATTTGGCAAAACATTCTTTGAGTTCTGCCAGGATTCGGGCTATGACAAGATACTTCAGGTGTTGGGTGCCACACCACGCGACTTTCTACAGGTAATTTATGCTAGCAAGTACAGTCAAGCTTGGCCATAAGGAACGCAAAGATCAATATACCAAATATAAAAGTTAAGAATAGAATTTTGGCAGAGTTGTGCTGCTGCTCTGGTTCAATTAATTTATCAATTAGCCACAGTAAACACTTTAAGCACTTTGAATAATTTTAATAAAATGCTCAACGTTCGCTATGGCCAAGACTTGGCCAACGTTTGGCCTGCCCATGTTTAATTAAAGCACATTTCGCATTTAACGCTCATTTCACATGCATCACACACAGCATCTCATACAAGAGCCAATGCTCGCTCACCTAGCCATGCCTCACCCCGTCGCGCCTTTGGTGGTGCCAATTTCGATGCAAGTCATTTTTCATGTTGCCATCCAGTTGCTGCTCGCTTTCAGTCGCATTGATAAGCATTATTTTGCTTCAGTGCACACACAGAGAAAGAAAGAGAGAGAGAGAGAGAGAGAGAGACTCATACATACAGTGAGACTCCTGCAGCTTGATTGGGGTGTGGCCTGGCCTTTTGTTGCACTCACATTCGATTTATTTTCAATTTTCCACACTTTTCACCGCACCATCAACGGTCCTCATCATCAGGCGTCCTCGTCATCCATCTGAGCCCCATTCCTTAGTCATAATGAAAAATGAAATTGAATTTTTGCTGCATTTTCATGGGAAAACATTTGTAAAAACAACAACCACTACAACGCCAACAATTTTATGGCTTGCATATAGAATCTGGATGCATTGCACGACCATTTGGGCACCCTGTATCCGGGCATGAGAGCGCCCTCGTTTCGCTGCACGGAACAGGATGGTGAGCTGCTGCTGCATTATTACTCGGAACGCCCTGGCCTCGAGCACATTGTCATCGGCATAGTCAAGGTAAAAGGCGCTGGTCAACCACCTGACACCTGCTCACGAAGTTAACCTGCCGCATTATCTTTTACAGGCCGTCGCATCGAAGCTGCACGGCGTCGAGGTGGAAATTGACATTGTGAAGCGCAAGGGCGAGCCCATCGATGAGGCCGAGAAGGAGCGCGCCCTGGCACGCGAGCAGCAACAATTGGACACTGAGACGACAGCTGGCGGATCCGATGAGGCGGCGACGACAGCAGATGCTGCTGCTGCTGCTGCTGCTGCACCCGTTCAACTGCCAGCCGAGCACAATAATAATCACAATGCCAACAACAACAATGCCAGCAACAGCGGCACCAACAACATCAACAACAACAACGATGCTCAGCAAATTGCCATTGAGCCGGGTAAGCAAAGAACTATTCAGGCCAACAAAATTGCTCTAGGCTCATTACGTATCCTATTAGCAGCGGGTATAATGGACTAGCGCGTTCAATATGCCACGATTAATAGCTATTGGATATTGTCTGTAAATTACACTTTGGCCACAGTCAGCAGAAAGCAAAACATTTTAGAGCTAAGCCAGCCACAGGCGTGGTCTCTGACTAACTGAAGTCAATTGAGCATTGCGAGACTAGAGATGGTCTCGTGAGTGCTCGACATGGCAGGGGACAATATTATTGAGTTAATCTTAGATTTTCTGCCAAGAGTTTTAGGTCCTATTACTTATAAACTTGCTTAGGCTAGGATAAATTAATATAATATTTTAGTTCACACACATTCGTGTCACGACAACACGCGATCATCTCTAGACTACACATACATTGTCAGCTGCTTCTTTGCCATTGCTATTTATCTTGAATTGTAATGGCCTCAACCAATCCACAATCCACAGCTGGCGAGCAATTGCCGGCCACATCGAAGGCCACAGGCGGCGCGTCATGTGGGCCACTCGTGCAGGATAGCTTCGATTGCGATGGCGACAAGGACCAGAAGTGCCTACGCCTGCTGAAGAACAAGAGCGACGACATCGAGCGCTATGACCACGTACAGTTTCTGATACGTGAAATCAATGTGGCCGCCAAGTCGCAGGTGGATGCCAAGAAGGATGAGCAGGCGGCCATCGATGATATGGAGTTTCTGTGCGAAGGTAAATCACAAAGCGTTTTCTATTAATTTGGCTAATTGCCAGGCTAAGCGGTTAAAACCCTTTTGGTCAACAGCGCCCCTCATCTCGCCGGCGACTTTCTGCAAGGTATTCCCCTTCCATCTGATGTTCGATAGACAAATGAAAATCGTACAGGCTGGCAAGGCCGTATCCCGCGTTATACCCAGGTGAGTTACGGACGCTAATGGACGCTGGCCCTGGCCAGGGCTGGCCAGGCTTTGTCATGTTTGCGATTAGCCATTATGACCGACCTACCTTCTCCCTTCTCTCTATCTCACCACAGAGTGGCCGAGGAGAACTGCTCGCTAATAGAGGTGGTGGAGGCCATTAGACCACACCTGCAGCTAACATTCGAGAACATTCTATCGCACATAAACACCATCTATGTGCTCCAGACGAGGCAGGGCGCCATGAGCAGTCGGCTCGAGCAGCGCTTTCTGAGACTAAAGGTAAGGCTTTGCTTTGATTTCCCTCTCTCTCTCTCTCCCTCTCTCTCTCTCTTTCTTTCTGTTTCTCTTTAGTCAGTAATCAACCACATTTCAATATGCGGTCACACACACACAAACACACACATATATATATGTGTATATCACATAATGAATAAGCAAAATGGCCGTTTAAGCACAGCCGCCGCCACCATTGGAATTGAAACTGAAATTGCTTTGCATTAAATTTAATGCGGCTTGCCACAAAAACGTTGCATTAAACTCATTTTTATGATAATTGTTTTGTTTTGGCTTACTTTTTTACTGAGCTTTTCTCTCTGTTTCTCTCCTGCCCATCTTCCAGGGACAAATGATGTATATACCCGAAACGGATCGCATACTGTTTCAGTGTTATCCGAGCGTCATGAATTTGGATGATCTAACCAAGTGAGTAGAGCATTAAAACATAAATGTAAATTTTAAGTCTAATTACGATATTTTTTTATTGAATTGAAAGAAAGAAAACAAATAAGAAATGTTGCAGTCGGTTGCTACTGACTGCATAATACTCATTCATGATCCCAAAACCATTGAATCTTTTTTGGTAAAGGTGTCATGAAGAAGTCTGCAGTAACTTTACTGTTCCATTTGGAGCTCTAGCTCTTAAAACATTGGAAGATATAGTTTTTTTTTTTCGATTTGCCACATCCCCAAATGGCATATAAATATATATACTATTTTTGGTATATTAATTAAAGAGGTCAACAGTAACTTATTCGTTAAATTTTAAGTTTCTTACTGTGAAACTATTGAAACTGCAGTTTTTAGCGACTTACCAAATTTTTTATCCTTAAGTTCTGGCGAATATATCTACGCCCATAGGGGGAGTCTATGATGTATTTGTAGATGTATTCGCCATAACTTTTTGATCTTTGGATGTCAACGTGAGAATATATTTCTAAGTTCAAGTCTCTAGTAGCAATTCTGAGATACCGAAAAGTATTTCCCGATTTTCCACGCCCCTAGTGGACATATCAGGTAATTCTTTACACTTTATCAGAAGAGGGTACCCATGACTGTCTATTCCAAACTTCTATTCTCTAGCTTCAATCGAGTCAAAATGGATTACGAGCACACGAACGAACATCAAGACGGACATTACACAAAACCAATATACTCATTTCACTTCGTGAATGAGTATGAAAACTGCCTCAAGTCGTTTCATAACTTACTATTCCAGCGCTCAGTTAATGTACACAAATTTTCCAATTGACTGCACAGAAATTTGTATTGTAATCACTGATTATGACAGCAACAATTTCATGACCTACTCCCATACCAGTACCGCTAGCTTTCTCTCTTTTTCTCTCTCTCTCTCTCTCTCTCTGTCTACGTAAGCATTTTCAATGTCTCTCGTTCTATAGGCAAACACATAAATGTTTGCTTTCCTCTTCCATTGTTACATAATATGGCTTTCCTATAAACGATTTCTCTGAAATAAGCATAATCCCAAATGAATACAGACATTGTACCCTATAATCTCAAGGCCCATCTTCTGCTATCTGCTGTGAATTAAAATTACCTAAAGCATAAAAATGTACATTTGTTTATTTAAATGTAGATTTATAGAGCAGCTGCTGACACTTTATGGCCTGTTGTTTATTATTTGCGCCTCGAAATTGAAAGAAATGGCAAATATGTTGCTTAAATTTATTGGTGACAGCAAATATGTATTGCCACCTGACTATAAGCCCTGCCACATACACACACACACACACACAGTCCCCCAACTCAAACACATTTTTTATTTTATTTGCCGGCATTTCAGCTGAAGCCAAGTTAAATCCAAATAGACTTAAGTTATATAAAATGCGCGTCATTTCTTTGCCAATTCCACTCACCCGCACAACAACAACATCATTTGTTATAGGAAGGGCCTCTACATCTCGGATGTGCCGCTGCACGATGCGGCCAGAGATTTGGTGCTGCTTTCCGAGAAATTCGAGGCGGAGTACAAGCTGACCAAGAATCTGGAAATGCTGACGGATAAGCTACAGCAAACGTTCCGCGATCTGGAGAGTGAGAAGCAGAAGACGGACAGGTAAGAGGAAAACGATGCCAAAGCGTAACACAAATAGAAACACATTAGTAAGAGCGCACAGCAAAAACAACACAAAAAATCGTTGCATGCTTTCAGGCGCGAAATTAAAATTACTCGAACATTTTCTTTCCATTTGTTTGTCATTTGTTGCCGTTGGTATTTCTGCCCCGCTGCTGCTGCTGCTGCTGCTGCTCCGATGTTCTGCTGATGATTCCGTGCCAGGCTGCTCTACTCAGTGCTGCCCAAGTCGGTGGCAAATGAGTTACGACATCAGCGTCCTGTGCCGCCCAAACGGTAAGCCAAAAAATCCCAACCCAACGATTTAACCAATCCAAGCTGGGCTCGTGTCGTGCCGCATGATATGAAAGTTTCATGACGAACAGAATGAGAAGTTTATAAGCCATTTAGAAAGCACTTATGTTTATTGAAAATACTACACGAAGTAGGTTATAAAAGTTATTAGCTTGTCCTTCCTCGGCGTACAGCTTATTGTAATAAGTCATCATTGACAAGTGCGTGCTAGTAATTGATATTTATTAACACGCATGCAAACGAAGTTACCAAACTAATAATTATTGATATATGGCCTGTCACGAGTCAACACGACACATAAACAGCCATGAATATGTAGATAAGTTGTTTTAGTTCGTGTTCAGTCAGGTATAGTCAGTGCTTAATCAAATAAAATTCAGATCAATCGAGTTAATCTTCGACTAGTATAGCCAAAATCGTGTCACGAGTCGATACATCAGGCATTCATTAGCACAAATATATAGAAAACTCATTTGAGACGCCTCAGCACGACACGCAGCCAGCACTAAGCGCCAACCCGTAGCTGTCAATGGCCGCAAACAATTTGCTATTTGCGCAATTTATTTAATGCTTACATATATTTTGACAGCTACGACTCCGTAACGCTGATGTTCTCCGGCATTGTGGGCTTTGGGCAATACTGTGCGGCCAACACGGATCCCGAGGGCGCCATGAAAATTGTGAAAATGCTTAACGAGCTCTACACAGTCTTCGACGCGCTGACCGACTCCAAGCGCAACCTGAACGTCTACAAGGTAAGTGCCATTAAATATATATATATATTTATATGTATTTTTGATGAATATCCATTGAATGCACTCGCCTCAATGCGTCTTTAATGGCTGTCAAAACGTTGCCATCAGCCTGACACTTAATTACAATTTTGCGCTCGGCCACAGAGTGTTTGCAAAATTTAACCGGGTCAAGCAATTTGCTAGCTCGCTTTTAGGTCAGCTGTCAATTTGCCTGGCAGCCGCTTGAATATCTATTTTCTCTACTCACACACATCCACACACACACACACACACACGTGTGTGTATTATTTACTCTGCAGGTGGAAACTGTGGGCGATAAGTATATGGCCGTCTCAGGTCTGCCGGATCATTGCGAGGATCATGCCAAATGCATGGCGCGCGTCGCTCTGGACATGATGGATATGGCCAAGAATGTCAAAATGGGCATAAATCCAGTGGTAAGTCAGCTCACTAAATATTCATATATAGATGTTAACTGATTGAATCTATTCTGTTTGTGTCATGTGTCAGCTGTCATTGACGACATGTTAGACTTGTTGCTTGACTTTGCCTATGTTGAAGGCCAGTCAACTCATTGTCTTAACTTTTCAAATATGAACTACATAAAAGTCACAAAATGTTGTCGAATTTTAGCTAAATTTGAGTTATTTTCAAGCTTCCTGTTGACATTTCCATTTGTCGATTTGAATTATAATTGACAATCAATAATTATGTAGCATTTAAATTGTTTCGACTTAATGTCAGTAATTAAGGCTGCCATAAATAAATCAGTTTTATGTAAGAATTAACTCAGTTGATGAAATTTGAAATTGGATTTGAATTTTATGCAGTTAGGCTCGATTAATAAATCTTTAGTTGGCAACAAGTTTTGCGCAAACGCTGCGCAAATTTGCAAGTCACGAGTTGCTGTCTGTTGCACACTTGAGGCGCGACAATATTAAATGAATGCTGCAAATTGTATGCACAACTAATGTACAAGTTTTCAAGTGGCAGAACGGACCGTGGGGCAAAGACAGAGACAGAGGCAGCGCCAGTTGGCACTTGGCAGCTGGCAACTGGCAGTTGGTGCACAGTCGTTTGGCTGCCTGCTAATTGTGCGCACTGAAAGCATTCGAAAGTTACCCCCAATTCGTGCAGCAGGCAGCAACTTGAACAAGCTGCGCGCAATTTGTTGCTGAATGCATTTAAGCAACGGCTCAATGTTGCATAAATATCAATGGGGCACAGACAGCAGAGGACTACGACTCGCAAATTGCCGTGACAAGCAGCACGTAAAATATTAATAAAAAAAAGATGAAGGAAAACGAGGCGATGAACTAGAAGATGCCCCGTAGAATATGCCACAAGAGACAGAAAAGCAATTTGAAACAAGAAATTCGTACAGCTTGAAAAATTTAAATAGATTTCGGACTTGAGTAAACTCTTTATAAGAAGATTCGAGTCGAATTAAAAAAAATTTGTGTATGTAAAACTTTGCCCAGTAACAGTCATAACCTAGTTTGGAAATATTTAGCTATTTAAGTTTGAATTTCATTTGATCAGTTTAAAGCTATGCAGATTCATTCCTATAATAATAAGCTTGATTCTAAGAATGTGAACGAGTGAGAATAGAGTTCTATGTTCTCACTCAGATGAATTTGCTACAAGGAACTATGCTGAACTCCCCATGTTTGAGTATCAGTGGTTTGTGGTGAACTGATCTTTTTCTCAGAGTATGTTACCACTTGTGGGGAATACTCAGAGTGGATCGAAAAAAATAAATGATTGAGCTACATTTTATGCTACACTAATACACTAATCCAAAGACCGAAAGCTTTTATTATACAATTCTTATCTAATAGAAACACTCTTACAAATAGACATTCCTTTCCTTATATAGGTATATTTATTGCCATGATTTCAAATATGTGATCTTCATTCGTCATAAAAAATGTTGAGCTTGAATCAAATTGCTAGTAACTAGGCAGCCAAACACGGCGCGATTGTTGTCAGATTGTCATGCTGATCAAAAATCTATAAATATATATATATATATAAGTATATTATTCATAATATCTACTCCAGCCTGTGACATACATATTTGCATACAAATATAATACCCTCTTTACATTTCGTTGTATAAAAATAGTTGATATGCTGCAAAAGTTGAGCTGGCAAAAAGTTATAGCAAATTGTGTAAATTGCTGAAATTAATTCCAAATTGATGACACCGTCGTGTCATAGCACAAGCATCAAGTTGTGTGAC
Organism: Drosophila leonis; assembly: GCA_035045365.1. NCBI lineage: Eukaryota > Metazoa > Arthropoda > Insecta > Diptera > Drosophilidae > Drosophila > Drosophila leonis. Next base: position 3,273,898 of record JAWNPC010000338.1, on the reverse strand, counting down.
GTGCTTGGGTTGACAACACATTCCGCTCCCTTCAGCCGCCGCCGCCACCACCGGTGGCCATCTCATCCCCAAGACCTTGGCAGCCCGTGCCACTTGACCGTCAGCTGCGTCGAGCTGCGGCCTGCTGCAATTTGAAAAGACTTTGCAAAAGGGTATGCAAATTTGTCACTATCACACATAACAAGTGGGTGACACTTTAATCCTATGCCCAGTTTGAATACAGATTTTAGAGTTAATACAAACTGAACCTACATATGTCTCTTAAGGTCTCTCTTCTCTACTTGTTTTATCATATTACTGAATGGGACAAGTTTCTTCTATAGCTTCTATAATAGTTATATATCTGTATAAACATAGACAAGGGTATCTACAAGTATTCTTCTATTTCTGGCAGAGCCAAGTTGTTTCTCTAAGATCTCTTTCTGTTCTCTCTTGTGGGCTTAAACACTTTGAATGCTTGAGCTTAAAATATACGACGGACATGTACATAGGAATATATATGTGTTTGTGTGAGAGAACAAGGGTCTGTCGACTTGATGGCATCCTTCACAATTACAGCAGCCCAGTGACGGCGACGTCGACGTCGACGTCGGCGCCGATGTCAGCATTGTTGTACGTGTGGACAATGCTTGTGGCTTGTTGCAGTCACTTGCAGTATGTGCGGCAAAGCGTGCAGCAGGAAGTCGTCCTCGAATGCTCAGCTCATGTCGCCCCGCCTTATTGTCAAAGTTGTTTTTGCTAGAATTTTCATTGCACAGTCTCCACACAGCACTCCTCACACCACACACCACACACCTCGAGTGCGGTGTCTTAAGCCATCAGGGCATCCGTCTTGCACTCGTATTGCATGCAAGCCGACTACAGTGAACTGCTGCGGTTGCCACCATTGCTCATATTTTGAGTGATTGCTTTTCGTAATGCAGCCGGATGCACGTAGCCAGGTTCACTCCGGCTCAACTTTGAAGCATGTACAGCCTGTCGATGCGCACGACCGACTGCCAAACACCAAAAAAATTGTAAAAAACAAAAAACCAAATCAAATCGAAACAGACACAACTCGTTTGGCTTTGGACAGGCAACGAACCAAATTGATAGATAGCTCAAAATGCAATTAACAAATCCCAACCGGATTCGGTCCCCTGCTGTTGTGTGGCCATTTCGCGCTTCATTAGCTACACAAAAAAAAGTATGCAATACCCGCACAGTGAAAACAATAAAAATGTAACAGAATACCCTCAAGCTGAGTTAACCCATCTACCACCTCCTCCCCTTTGATGTAGCCAATTATGCAATTCTGTTTTCCTAGCAAAAAGCTTTCTATTCTTTTGGCTCGTTCTGCCAGCTGCTTGCAATCAATAAATATTGCTACAACTGTTCAAATAAACTTTCGCTTGCAGTTCCTTTGTTAATACCCTACATGGAATATGCAGCAACGGAGTAGATTAGTTCTCTATAAACAGTTGATGGAAGTTTTTAAATATAAATATATCTTTATTAACTGACGCACCTGCAATTGAAATTTTTAATAAAATATAACAATAAATACAGAGACTTACTTCATCATCTCACCCAAGCATAGACCAATTCCAGTATCGATTTCAATTCATTCTTTATACTAATCATGAATACAAAACTATATACTACCCATGTGAATTTAGTCAACTTTCAATCCATTTACTGTCCACACTCACAAACTTGCTGAGAGCATATGAGCTATATATTTTAAGCTCTTATTGAATAGTAACTTATATTTCTTACCAAGCTGCACCATAGAAAGTGCTTCACTCTAATTCGAAAGCAGCATATCAAAATTACATTTGCTCGCCACACGGTCGACCAGACATTGATTTGATTCAGTTACCCGCAATTTCTGTACGAATCAAGCTACAAATAGTACAAGCATAAAAGCTTTGGACACGCTTTTCAATGCTGTCCAAATGAATGCAGCAAAGTTTTCGACAGTTTTCACACAAGCCACTTTTATGCGACCTCGCCGCGTTCAATTGCCAAAACTAAAACACGTAATTACTGCAGCATACTCTACTTTTCTTATGCCCTGTGCGCAATCCGACAAGCGAAAGGGTTGACTGAGTTTGAATATACAAGCATATACTACTAATTTGGTTTATTTAATAAATGTATTGAAACCAACAATTGTTATAGAAAATATTGAAAAAAAAATTAAATTAAGTTAATCTTTCTTTCAAAATTTAAAAAAATTGTTTTCTGTAATGATATACATCAAATAATTTTTTAAAAATATTTTATGATGAAAAAAAGATTCCAATTGTAAAAAAAAAAACTATAAAACTATAGCTTGAATGATATAGAAAATATTCAACATTAACGCAGAACATGAAGTGTCCACTAGAGATAGAATATTTCACATGAGTTGAATGTATTTTATCAATTAAAATTTTTGCTGTTAATCATAAGACAATATCGCTGCTCAAATTAACATCTTTTCAGCATTAGAATTGTCGCCGATAGTCAACTGGTTCATGCTTTGAAATCATTTTTTGTTTTCATATCTCGTAAAATATATCTATTTCTCTCATATCTTCCTTACGAAATAAATTCGTTACTTCTGTCATATTATAAAAAAAAAACTTTGTTTTACACATAGCAGATTCGCTTCCCCTGCATATAAGAAATATCTTAGCTGGGAATATATCACTTACCAATGAAAGCATACATCTTATACCTACAGATCAATTGATGTTCTGTCAGCTTCAGTTGCGTCTACAGTCTGACTGCTAGTCAAGTTCATCAACAGTTTGTAATTTTAGCTTCTCTGTGGGTTGGCCTTTCATTCAGTACACAAACAATTGCACACATGATAGCATCCATTCACCTTGCCACACATTCCTGACCAGTTTCGGGGCAACGTCACCTGCTGGGGATTGTCGCCTTTTGCTTTTGGGTTTTTGGTTTCTGCGTTTTTGGTATTTTGGCCGCAGCCGCAGCTCATTTCGTTTTAAATTTAATTAAAGAAAAGTTTTGGCCACCACAGTAGCAGCAGCAGCAGGATGTGGCTGTGGCAGTGGCAGTGGCAATGGCAACTGCAACTTTTTCAAAGTAATTGTGGCAAGTTCTACCCCGGTTTAGCTTGGAACTTGCAACTTGGCACATTTTCGTGCAGAACTTGAGTCATTTTTGTTGGCCTTCTTTTGCCACTCGCTTTCTTTGAAAGTTTATTAGCACAATGAAGTGTTGGACTTTGTAATCTGCGCGTGGCACATACTTTAGCTGGGTGTTAGGCAACATTTTATTCAGTTAATAAATTAGAAATTTAAGGAGCTGCTGCTCGTCTATAAAACAATTTGTCTTAAATATGTATGTTTATCCATTCACAGCAAATCACGATTGGCATCCATTCGGGCGAGGTGGTCACCGGCGTCATCGGCAATCGTGTCCCCAGATATTGCCTCTTTGGCAACACCGTCAACTTGACAAGTCGCACCGAGACAACCGGCGTGCCCGGACGCATCAACATCAGCGAAGACACCTATCGGTGAGTGCCAGAAAGAAAATTATATATAATTAGCTAAGCGGCGGGTGGGACGGCATCGACTGGGCCAGTTGATTGACATCGTGGACCGCAGCATAAGCAGCAACTGCTGCCTGTTTGGCCTCATCGCTATTGACGCCTTCGCCGGTGGCCACAAAGGCGGCGACAGCTGCCTTCTCAGCATCGGTGACTGCCTCCAGCAGCTGCACATGGTTGTCGCTCTCGTCCTCGCTCTCTGTGCCGCTGCTGATGGTCTCCAGCCGTTGCATGGCATTTGTCAGCCGCTGCACTGGCTTCTCTGGTGGCAGCAGTTCAGTTCCATCCAGCTCCTCGGTGAGGTCAATGTAGCGCTGCAGGCGTTTGGGTAGGCGCAGCGTATCGATGCCATTTGGCAGCTGATTATGCTCGCGCAGTACTTCCCGAATGCGGCAGCTAAGCGACAGAGTAAAGAAATTTCGTTATATAACAAATATTTGAGTTTGACTTTTTGTTAGCAAACTATCTGCCAGCAAAATGAGTTGAGTGTATTCCCGGAATTGGCCGTAAAGCTAGCAGCTTTCAGCAACTTTCTCTTTGGCATTTCGCTGCCTGTCAATCTCAACCAGCCATTTCATAAATTAATTTAAGTTTCACATAATAAGCTGCTATAGCAAAAAAAAAAATAAAAATAAAGTAGAAAGAGCTAAAAAATCAAACAAACAAAAAAAAACATGAACTGAGCGGAGCTCAGCAAAGTTCATGTGCTTAAAACTTTTGTTGTAAGAAAATTTCTATAAACTTTACTTTCGCACAAAGTTGCGTTTCTCTTCGCTTTTTTTGCGGCATTCGAGAAAAACAATAACAAGAGTGAAGGAGACAAGAAGTTTGCACGACTAGCTGATGCCCTTTAAAAAAAATTTGATAATTTTTGTATATTTTTTGTGAAGTTATTTTGATATTGTTTGCCTTTAAAAAAATAAATTCTTAAGTTTTTAATTAATTTTAAGACTTGTACCCAATGGTAAAATTAGAATCGGTTGCTATATAATTGATTATTCTAAATATATTTAATATGCATAATGAATACCTTTATATAGAACTGAGTATCTTCTTAACTTTACGTATAAGTAGCTTGGCTTTGTAACATTTGTATCAAGTTTTGAATCCTATATCTTTAGTAAATTCTATTTAAAGCTTGGGAGCCACATAAACATTGAGTTAAGTCAAAGCTACAAACCTTGATTGACTTGATTTGTGGTTAGTTTCATAGTCAAAAGCAAACAGCCTTGCTCAGCTTACAGGGTATAAGGAGAGCAGACGAGAGAGGGAGAGACAGAAGTTGAAGTGCCGGAAATGGTGTGTAGATTTTTCCTCTTACTTCTCTTATTCGCATACTTTTTCACTTTCCCCACTTGATTCGCGTGCAATCAAGCGTCTTTTTGAGGCATAGTGAAAGCTGCTTTTGAGTCGGCCAAAGGAAACTTGCTGAATCTTGCTTGAGTGCGTGTTTGTGTGTCTGTGTGTGTGTATGAGTGGACTTTTCTGAGGCAATTGCGAAATACTCTGTGCGAAACGCAAAAACTTGAACAACAACAGAATTGACATCATAAAACGAGGCTACGTCAGCTTTAGAAAATGCTAATCTCTCGCTTAAGTTGTCCGCCACAGTCAGCTGGGAGCAACTTTTTATGTAGCTGTTAATTTGCGTTGTCAACATTATTGAGAGCTGTAAATTATGGCCGTCTTTTGTTCCGGCCACTTTATGGGCCGCCGCCAATCAATGAAGCGTGTCCCCAAGCAACTGCAGCTAAACGATCATAAAAATTACGAGGGAATGTGGCGTAGGCGCAATAAGTCGACTGAGACTCAAATGCGTTTTGTGGCCTATACATCACATTTATATGGCCTTAATTGAACTCAAACTCTCGGCTGTCAAAGAAGTTAAGCTGTCACAGAAAAATGCATAAATCGAATGCCAAGTGGCAGCCACAGGCATTGAAATTGAAATCAGTTTAACGAATGCGGTCACAACTGCGCGCAATGAAATGCCTGCATATATATTGATTGCTGAATATAATATGTATGTAAAACATATAGTATATAGACTATATATATTCACCAGCCATATATATGCATGTCCAGTTGCAGAAGCGCAGCTTCACAGCACAAACATTGGCCAAAGAAAAATAAACTGGCAAATAGCTGAAGAAAAATGCAAACAAACTGAAATAATTTTAAAGAAATTTGTGCACTAAAAGATACCCTGTAATACGGCTTGAAATTTACCTTTCAATATTTGTGAACAATTAGGTTTTTATAAAGGATTGAATATGAGTGAAAAGCTGAAAATTTCAGCCTAGAGCTGAGCGCTTAAGCTCAGCAAAAACTAAACAAAATATAACTGCTATTTTATTGCTTAGTGAAATATAAAAAAAGAGAGTCAAATGTATTTCAACTTGAATTGATGAGATATTCTTGTAATTTCTATGACTGTTCAAATGGATTCTCATTAGTTAAAATTCAAGTAAAAACTAGTTTCATATCCAAAATTTAAATGAAAATTTAATTTAATTTAAAATTTAGTTCTTTGCAATATAGTCTACACCCACTAGGACCACAATCGGCTTACAGGGTATTAAAGCACACACAAGTACATACAAGTGGCCTGTGTGGGTGAGGCAAAGTCGTTGCGATTTTTATGTGACACGTGAGTTGGCAAATGGCAAACATGCGAGGCAAATAGAAAAAGTTGGGGTCAATGCGTGCGGCCCTTGCCACAAGTCGCACTGAAATCCGAGCGCAAAGTGGAAAAGCCACAGCAAACTTCTTTGTAGGCAACTTATCAAATTAGTAAATAGCTTGACAGCTTATCGATTAAAGTGCTGGCTGCTAATCAAATTTGTACGAAATTCAATTAAATTTGGCCAACAGCTGTTGGCTGAAACGTAACTTTGCCTAAAACGGCGCCAAAGTTGAGAACTCGCTAAGGCCTATAGATTGACATAATAGACAAAGGGAAAGCGAATATCCCCTAAGCCATGTCATTAAAGCGGCACAGAGCCGTAGTAAAACAAAGACCAGCCAAATTTAAGGCCAGTTGGCAGGCGCAACAGAAGCGTCAACAAAATGCTTTGTCAAACTGTCTGTCAATCAGACAGGCCCAAGCGCTGACGCCACTGCCGCTTCTGCCACTGCCAATGCTGCCGCTGGTGCTGCTGCGACTTTTGTACTTATTACATTTTCCGGGCTTATCGTCGAGCTGTGAGAGTCAAGTGCCACCAGCAACAATCTCTGCCAAAGTAATTGAATAAAACACAAAGTTGAACTCGGCTGCCAAACGTCAGCAGCCATGTGCTTCGCCTGTCAGACCCTTACCCACCCACCATCCTTTCAGCCTGGACTTCAAAGACAAGTGGACAGCAGACACGGCCCCTATACGGAACAAAGTTCGCTTTCAGCTTTCAGTTGATAATTACCGGCACAAATGTCGTAGTGTCGGCACACCATAGACCTGTTCCTTGCCAATGATTTTGTCCATTAGAAGCCGTCCATAGCGCTCGAAAAACATCTCACGACGTGTCCCATACACCATGGGCTGCAAAGAGAAGACAAAGGAGCCAAGTTAAAAGTGAGCAAGCTGCGTAAATGGTAGGAGCACAGTTGGCCGATAAACACAGAGAGTTGTGACTGCCCGCATTTGAACACATTTCAACTGTCAGACGGAACGAACAGACAAACAAACTCAAGTTCCCGAAAACAGTTTTGACTTGACTTGAGTTTTAGTAAAGGAAATGTCTTGAATTTTGACAGAGCTAATAAATTACTTAAAGCTGTATTGCATATGAAATAATATTAATTTAAACTTTTAAATTTTATTTCAGAAATGTTATTCTATTAATTATTTTTCTATTCTTCACTCAAATGACTAATAATAATAATAATTTATTTATTTTGTTAGTAATTTAAATGAGTATAAAATTCTATAAAAAAAATTTTAAATTAATTTCTAAGGAAAACCTCAACTTTCCACATATTTTGTCTAGCAATACAGCTCAAATTTTTTTCCAAATCGAGGCGAAAGTGTCTTTGAGACCATGAACAATAAACACAACACAACATACAAATACTTAGTGTCAGTTAAGTGTTTGTTTGCAACTCACCTTGAAAGGCATTTCAATCATGGGCACATTGCGCAGCAGTATCTGGAGACAGAGCACCAGCTCGTAACTATAATTGCGTCCATTCTCGATGAGTTTGTCGAGCAGCGCAATTATCACGGAGGTGCCACCATCGGGCGGCTGTGGTGCGGCACCGTATCTGAAATGAAAGACGGGTCCCGGGTCACGGATGCGGTCTACGTGCAATGTGCTGGGGCACGTAGTTGGTTAGCCGGCACAAATGCTTTGCGGTTCTTAACTGTAATTTGTTGACGACATTGCACTCAGTACACAAAGCAGGTAAAACTGGGCGGGGCTAGAGCGCGCGTACAGCAGGTAACGGGTAACGGGTGATAAAGCTTTGAAGCGCTGATAAACAGTATGTGCTAATGAAATAATGAACAGAACACGGTTCGCGGTCATGCAGTCGACGTCCTGTCATATCCACACACACACACACACACTGGCACACACACACACACTGTGTGTGTGGTAAATTGCAAATGAAGTGCAAATGTGGCATGCGGAAGCAGCAGCGACTGTGGCAGCTGGCAACTGGCAGCTGGCAGCAAATGGCAAATGTTTAATGGCGAAGGGCATCAGTGCTCTGTCACATTTTAAATTGAAAATGTTTGTCAAAATGTCTCAGTCGTTGCCTCGACTTTTCTATTTGCATTTCCCTCTGATAAGCTACGTAATGTATATTTAAGTATTTAGACAAAAAGCGAGCCAAAAGTCGAAAAGAAAATCTAAGCAAATTTAATTTGTATTTTCAAATTGATGACGTTGAAAATCGAATATGAACTCGAAATCAAACAAAAACTGTCAAGAAATCATATATTTTATTTATATATTTAAAGCTTTTATTCTTTATACATTTTATTTAACTTTTAAGACGAATTCTTTACTTTTCTTTGTGTGTAAAAATAACATATTTGCGGCATTAACTATAATATGTCCTTGTCAACATTTACTCTACACACACACACACTCACACACCTCTCCGCACACACACACGCATTGAAAGCGAAGTGCTATGATCATGAATATTTGAAAATTTATGCAGCTGCGTGGGAAAACGTATTTGAATGGCGTCAATTTGCATATTTCATGGCCAATTTCAATTGGAAATGCAACAAAGCGAAAAGCCAAACACAAATGAAAAGCGTAAACAATTGAAATCCACAAATAATGACCGCATCATCAGCGAAATCAATCGAGAATTGAGAATCAACACAAAAGAGAAACAAAGCAGCATAAAGCAACCCCTTAACAATGCTTGCCACAACAAGCTAGGCAGCTCTCTAGAGCTGACTGCAGTCTGAGACCATGCTTTAGCATCTATTTATATTATGAATAAGTGCTATACTTAAGCATTTCCATCAAATGGAGAAAAGTAAGGAGAGAGTAGAGTGAAAGAGAGCTCAATCAATAGATGCTTAGTCAAGACTACTGAAGCATTTGCAATTTATACTTTAGTAGATTGATACGATATCAAATATATTAATATTCTCAGGTGTATCAAATCATAACTATTTTTAGTTGGGAAATAAACTTTATATCTCAGCTAACTTTCAGATTTAAGCTTAAACATTTTTGATGGCCCTAATAAATGCAAATTTCTGAGCTTTGATCAATTCAAATTCATTTGAGCTCATGAGAATTTCATAGAAAGTGCAATAAATAACAAAACTTGTGGCAATATAAGTTTAATTGTCCATCTTTCAGTATATTTCGTACTGATATGAGAGCCGGACTCTAACAAAAGTGGAGTTCATCTAGCTTTCTTTATCTATCTTTTGACTAATTTCCTTTTTGTCTCTTCTTCTGCTTTTCCCAAGTTCTGCATATCTCTCCTTTCATTGCCTATTCGTACAACTGTCCGTAACTCTGTCTGCCCTTTCTTCTTTCACTTTGTTCCTCTGTTTCTTTTCAACTCTCAATATCTTTGCTTCAATAGTTTGTCTGGCATTTTATGAGATATGAAATTCATACTCATTAAAGCTGATACCAAATATCTCCTTTAACTTATCAATCTCTTAATATACTAAATAGATAGTGAAAACAAATTCATTTTTATCTGCGCACAAAAGTATGCTATGAAATTGTGTCTGCATTGCAATAAGAAGCTTGGAGAATGCTAAAAGCTATAATCTAACTATGAAGCGTATTCTATAGCACAGTTAATTTAAATATAAAATTGGAATCAGCTTTTATTATTATCATCATCATTGTTATTATCATCATTAGCATATCTTTAATGCTTGCGTTCACAGCTAGAAATTGAAAATGTATTTATGCAGTGCTAAAAGATAACCTTGTCCTAATAACTATCAATCCGCATAGTTGAATAGAATCGGAATTGTAGAAATTCACACTATGGAAGCTCTTATTTGATACGCTTTATGGCACTTGCTGAAAGCATTTGCATTTCGTGCAATTGGACATAAATTGTTATATCTAGTGCCCGGCTCTGATTTGATTGCAATCTTTGTCAGTTTTGCCTCTTTGCCTCTTCGATTTTTGGCTGGCAATCAATATGCGCATACTTTTTGGCACTGCATCAAGAATTGGAAAGGCGCCCGTGCCAAAGGGCTGCGTTGAGCAATGGGGCGTGGCGTAACAACGACAACAACAATGTTTCGGAAATGGCCAACAACTTGGGCAATATCGAGTTATAAAACAATAAATTGCCAACCGCAACCAGAAACCAAAAACATGAATAAAAACTACGAAGAACCAGTTCCAAGGACAACGTCTGTGCGGGCTAAAAACTAGTTGAAACTGCAAGCGTTTACATATAAATTTTATGAATATTTCAATGTTATTATTGTTGTTGCTGCTGCTGCTGCTGCTGCTGCTGTTGAGTGCATGCTCGTAAGTTTGTGGCAGGCTGCTTGGCTGTGGCTGGCTCTTCTGCTGGCCATGAGACACAGCGGAGACGCCGCGCTTTGCGTCGCCTTGTCATGCAAATTCGCTTTGGCAGCGACTTTCATATTTAATGTTAATATTTGCTTCTCGCTCAAGAGGCGTAACGCCTGTCAAGGGTGCCGCGCAGGGGGCATGCCATTGTCAGTTGTACCACTTGATTATGCTAAGCGCCGCATAGAGTTTTGTGTTGCATATATTATGATGACGCCGCCACTGCACTATGCATATTTTTTGTGCTAATTGAAGTGTGCACCCAACATGACAACATAATGCTGCCTTCACCTCTCCCCCTATCGCCTTGCTTACCTGAGCAGAATGAGCAGTAGCTCAGGAGCATTCGCCTGCAGCGCAATGCGTAGCGGAGACGAGCGTCCACAGGACTCAATGGGCACATCAATGAATCTGCAAAAAAAGCGAAATAGTTGGTTAGCTATGATACTAAGTGGATTCGTAGATAATTCTCTGAAATGTGAGCAGACCGACAAAGGGAAAGTGACGAAGCCCTAATGCGTGCACGCTCTGCACTGTCCCTAACAACCAAGCAAATGGCTCGACTACATTAGCCTGAGGCAGGGAGTTGGTCGAGGCTGCCAAAAGGAAATTAAGCTGCTACGATGTTGCCTGCTGCCTGTTGCCTGTTGTCTGTTGTCTGTTGCTGTCTATTGTCACATTTTGGGCACTTTTCGGGTTGCTCTCTTATGCGCTTGCGGCAGGTTTTAGGAATGTAATTTAGGCAACTTAAGTCTCTCAGCTTTTAAAGTTAAATTTGTTCAAGTTTAGGAAATTTGGCACAGGCTCAACTATTTGCCTTTGATCAGAATAGGATATAGTTTGATGGGCAAATTGTCTTTTGTTATTAGAAAATTCCTAAGATAACGCATTGAACAAACTAGAAATAACTTATCTCACGCCAATTGGAAACCAATTGGGATTTGGTATAAAATTATTTTTGCTAGCTGAAATAAATAAACTGAATTCCACTTGATTGCTGAAGTCAGTTTAACGTTTCTTTTTTTTCATAAAAATAACATAGATTGATCATATACAGTTTTATATACAATATATGTATATATGCGGTGTTCATAAAAATAGTAGTGCGACTGAAATGTTGCAAAACAAAATTTTGTGATAAACATAATATTTTGGAAACAATTTCACTGTGTCATGTCATATTCAAGGGTATTTGATATGCGACAACGTGCATATAACATTTACTCTGTGAATAGTTCTTTGTGAGCTCTTGCCATATGGCATAAGCCTGCTCTTAGAGTGCACAACTTCAATATTGCGTATACGCAGCGTTGTTAGAAGGCGTTTAGCTCCATTGAGACATTAGCTTGTACAGCATATGCACTTGAAGCGCTTTGCGGCACATGCGAGACAATGGCGCACAGCCATACACACAACAACTGTGTGTGAATGCGTGTGTGTCTCTATGTGTGTGTGGCATTTTGTGTGCTGCTGTTGGCTTTTATGTCTGCGCATAAAAGTGGCCCCAAAACCACAATAAAGCGACAGCAGCGCACATGCAGGTGATATACTCACACAGTCACACTCGCACACACACACACACACACACACACACACACACTCACTCTGCTGTTGAGCAGTTGATAAGCGCATTTGCCTATTTTACACAGCCTGTGCTGTAAAGTTGTGTGCAAATTAATTTACTGCTAAGCACAAAATAACAAAAGTCCAGTTTGGCTATCAAATTTGTGGGCTTTTAGCACGTTTATGCAAACTGAATTAGAATTTACGTTTATAGTTGAAAAACGAAAAACGAAAATAAACAGAAATGTGTAGCTATTTTAAAGACGGCAGCTATTTCAACTGTAAATATGATGTTTTATGAGCGTAACTACATTGAGTCTACAGTGCATAACGACATGGTTTGCCTGACATTATTTCTTTGTGTCACATGTCCTTGCGGGTCTTCCTGCCTCAACTAAATTCGGGCTGAAAAGTTTGAATATTTAGTTAAACTAACTGTCAGTATGTCAGCTTAGAGCTGATCTGACTCTTTGTGAGCTTGCAAAATCAAAAGTTTTGAATTTTCCACAATATATTGCAGTTTAATTTGGCATATTGAAGTTTTTATGTCTGTGACTATAATTAACTCTTTACCTGTTTTCAGCTTATTTAACTAACTATCACACAGTTTTCTCTAAGCTAATTCTGTCTTTATGCTCTCTCATCGAGGGGCCCACGTTGCGTATACCTAACAGCTGCTGTCCTAAGACCTTTAAGCGCAGCTAAAATTAAACAATCTTTATAGAAGCATTAGTATTTTTATGATATATATATATAGATTTTTTTATGTATGTGTATGTCTGCATATATATATATTTTAGATATATATAAATATATATATATAGATTTATGCTCTAAATAAAATTCTTGTGATTACAAATTTTATGTTAGTTTGCGACGCTGATTTGTGCAACTTTAGCGACACTCAACAGCAATGTTTATTGGCACATTGCTTGCTTTTACTGTTGCTCCCACACACCTACACACACACACACACACACACACATACACATACACATACACACACACACATTTATATATAGCCAGCTATTAATGCTTATTCATTTGTGTTAATGTTTGGCTGAAGACACAGTTTAAGCTCAGGCGAGAGGGCAACATAAATGTTCTTCTTATGTTTGTCAGACAGCTTCACTCCTCTGTGTGTGTGTGGGCGTGTGTGCATCAGCGCTTGAGTGTTGGCTATGTGCGCTTATTACACGCATTTTTGACTTTAATCCTCCAGAGTGCTGGCAAACAAAGCCAAAATAACAAAAGGTTTACATTGCTGCCAGTTGGTTTGCAGCTTATCGCAGCAGCAACACACACACACACACACATGTTCATAAATCTGTGGCAACTAAGAAACAAAAAACAAGAAAAAAACAAACAAACAAGGAATGCGAGAGACAGCAAGTTGAGCTCATGTTAGAAGAGAAAATCTTAATTATACATGACACCAACAGCAGCCCGGGCGAGTTTGAGATTGAAAGCCACAGCGACCATTGTTCAAATAAATGACAGTGTATGCGTGTCTATATATATATATATATGTTTGTACGTGTGTGTGTGTGCTTGTAAAGTGTCGCCATCTTTTACTCAATTATGGGCGACAAACACGCGCCGAGCGCTCAAACAATGCAGCATGTATTAATTTAATTAAAATCCTTTTTATTTGTAATTTTCTCTCGCTTTTCCCAGCTTCCCAGCGGCCCGGCAACAGGCAACAGTCAACGCCTTTGTTTGCCTTCCAAGACAGACATTCATTAAATTTGCCTCAATTTTTCAGGCTTTATCAACAGCGATTCAGTTCTCGCATTCAGCATCAATTAGTGCGCCAATTGAATTTTTACTTAATTACAAGTAATTCTCTTATTGTGCCAAAAGTTTGTTTTAACAGTAGAACTAACTAATGTACTCAAGGGAGACACAAAGTGAAGTTTTCTCTATTGAATGCCTGCACTGTCTTTAGTTATAAATGTAAAATGATTTACCTTTGAGCGAAAGGGTTTTAGCTGGTTTTCCAATTAGCTTGCTTCGCGCGAAACTTGTCAAAAAAAAACTTTGGCACACACGACTTGAAAACAAGTTTGGCTGGCTGCCTTCGGGCATTCGAGCTGAACAGAAATAACATCCGAGTACACGCAAAATAACAAGCAACAAAATATTGTTGCCATTGTTAGCTTGAAAGTCATTCCATGAGCACTTGCGGCATTTAGAGCATACATAGCATAGATACACAGAATGTTTTCAATACCCTCCGCACAGTATGAATATGAAAGTCTATAACTGAGTGAATGGCTCTCGATTCACTCTGGTCCACTCTATCGTAGGCTTACTCCAGATAAATGAGAAATAAATCATAATCAAGATATAAATTACCCTAAAAGCAAGGGCCACGCCCATCCCAGCACAGTTAAATGAGAAATTTATGAACACAGATTGAAGGTCGTCATTTACTGCTATCAATTAAAAAGTCACGAAGCAAAAGCTTTAAATGGCTTTTTCTCTAGAGTATTCCCCATTCGCTTGAAGCCAACTGCAGCGCACATATATATTTGTTTTGTTTTTGCTTTGGACAGCCATAAATTTGGCGGGAAGTGTCAGCTTACCTGAGCTGGCGCTCCTGCTCGAAGCGCGGTATCCATACGGGCAGCGTCAGTTGCTCGCGTGTGGCATGCTTCAGGAAATAGACCATGGCGCGCACATTTTCGTTCTGTTTAACAAACGCGAAAGGATGAAGTTACTTTTGATGATACATATATTTATATATGGTCTGTGGGTAAATGCTTACCTGATCCTGAAAGTCGCTGCGCCATCCGGCTATAAAGTGCGGTGCATGTGGTCCAAACAGTGCGCCCAGAAAGATGCGCTCAAACGTCTTCTCACACTCGAATATCGACACTGTGGAGCAGCAAGAGAGGCAATTAGAACATTCAACTTCACAAGGTGCAACACAGCCTCCCAGCACTTCCCCATTCCTTCCACAAAAAAAGCCATAAAAAAAAGCCAATTACGCAGCTGCACTTGTTGCCAGCTTTCCCTTTTGCACTCACTCTCTGTATTTTTGACTGCCACAAAATGGAGTCGCAACGGAAATACTGAAACGGAAGCTTGCAAAATGTCAGCAGCCAAAAAACCAAAAAACTGAAAACAGAATTTTGTGTGTAAAAGCGAGCACAGGTCTCGAGTTAACTGGGCTAAGAGTGGGCTGCCTCGCACGCACACGAGGTAAAGGGCTGCTGGCAACATTTTGACTGTGTGTTGCATGCCACAAAAAATATGTGAGATGTGCGCTGATAGGGAGTACACGACTAGCAAATGCCCTATTTACTATGGGTATGTGGTAATTGAACTTCGATCTATAAGCATCATAGTTGGAGTAACTGATTTGGACAATATTCGATCTTCCAAGGTTCGTCTCTATAGCTCAAGTAGGAGATGTTCTTCCCATTGTATGTATTTGATAATTAAGATGCGCTCTATAAGCTAAATATTTCAGACAATATATTAGATCTTCAAGTGCGTGACCCCTGACCCCATTCTTGGAATACAATATGCGAGCATATTAGACTACCTATCTGAGGCAACATTTGATCTTAATTCGTATACAGCTTGTAAAATCTTTCTTTTAGCCACACTCAAAGCTTGCTGGGTATATAAAACGCAAGTTTTAACGCTTGCCAAAACCTAGACATACACAAAAACACACTCACACATACGCACACACACACAGCAGTCAGCCTGAAGCCTTGGCATACCATTAATTCCGCTCGTCTTCGGGCTGTCAAGTTTTACGCAGCATTTTAATTAGAGAAAACACACACACAGGAGCGCAGCCTCTGGAGGCATGGCCCAAATAACTTGCAACACTTTAAGGCACTTTACAAGTTTTACGATGCAACAAGCAAACAAGAAGCAGCATCAGCAGCATCAGGAGCCTCAGCAACAGCAGCAGCCGCATTAGCAACACCTTTGTATCAACTTAACGTAATTCCAGCTCGCAATTAGCAGAAACACGTGATTAAATGAGATTCGCCTGCTTATGTGCTAGCTTCATAATCTGATGCGATGTCATAAAATTCATTAAAATATGCAAAATAAAAGGACAGACCCCAAAGCATGCCACACCCACACACACATGTGGATATGTATTAAATTATTAAGTTTGTGCTTTTGACTTACCCAGAAGTTGAACCACAACCTCAGAGTCGCGTACACCCCAATCCCAACAGGTGCGCAGAGCAATATACAAAATGTTGTGATATTTTCCCATGAGGCAGACCTGCAAAAAGGACACGTTTACATATCTTCTAAAAATAAAAAAAAAATTGTTTTCCTTTCGCATAGAGTGCATTTAAATTTAAATTAAATGTTAGCCAAGCTTTC
This sequence comes from Drosophila leonis, assembly GCA_035045365.1. Classification (NCBI taxonomy): domain Eukaryota; kingdom Metazoa; phylum Arthropoda; class Insecta; order Diptera; family Drosophilidae; genus Drosophila; species Drosophila leonis. Next base: position 3,257,401 of record JAWNPC010000338.1, on the reverse strand, counting down.
GAACCATGTGCTACAAATTACGCTGGCATTAGGACGAGACTTATAAGCTAAGCATTAATCTCAACTGTGTGTCTGTGTGTGTGTGTGTGTATGACATAATACCTGGTCTTACAGGTATATATGATACCTACATAAACATATTGATGTACATAATTTGAGCATTTGGGCACAAGTACACAAAATTGAATATTTATTATATGAAATTATATTTTTGGCATGAAATATGTAGATGAATATGGGACCATTTAATGCCAAGAAAATTGTTTTAAATTTGTTTACAATATTGGCAAGAAGAGTGACATTAAAGAAAAGAATATGTTGACTTGGGTTATCTGATAGCTTTTAAGAAACATGAGCTTGAGGTATTTCTAATTTAGTGAAGAAACTGCAGGAAAAGCTAATTTATTTGCAAGTATTTTGGCTATGAAAGTATTTACTAATGCCAAAATATAAGTGGCTAAAAGACCAACTAATTGTGTAGAGAAAATAAATTAAATTAAGGACTTGCTGAATCTTTGAGCTTGAAGACTTTTTTTAATATATATAAAAATATATTTAAGTATACATATAAAATATGTAACTTTGATTTCTATCTCTGTTAAATGTCTCAAAGCTCAGCTCTGTCTTCATATTAACTTTGATTTGGAAAGATTCACCTTAGATTCACCTCATTACACGCAAGCAGATTAATCAAATCTTTTGCATTAAGAAACACTTAAACTAAATATACAAGTAAAAACTTTAATTGAAATATCTAAGAGAAAGAAATTTATATTAAAAAATTTCAAATTATTGTTGAATCTTACATTTCCATTGCCCTGCTTGGCCAGTCGATGGAAACGCAAAGCGGCAATGACCGCTATGCTGGCGGCCTCGTCGGTTGCCACATTCTGGCCATCGGCACAGCCCTTGACAATGGCGCTCAGGTGATCGAGTACGTCGCGACGCGATTGACGATCCTGCAGTCCGTTGCGGGTGATGTGCTCGAAGGTGTCATTGAAGAAGCACTCGAAGATGTAGTCCATGACCAGTTGGCGTCTCGGCAACTGGCCGTGACGCTGGTAACTGGCTCGGCTGGTCGCCACCCGTGGCTGGCCGACCAATAGCCGGAAGCCAAACAAGTGTTGCGGCAATGTCACCAGCCAAAGCGAAGCCAATTGCCGTTTTAATTGACTTACGTACTGCTGCAATGCCAATAGCAACTGCAACAACATGTTAACAAATCAAATCAAAACAGTTAATATGCAGCAAACTCAATCAAATGCAACAATTAATAAGACAATTTTGAAAACACAAAAATACGTTAAACTAAGTTCGGCACACGGAAATGGAATGGAAGGAAAAACACGCTGGCGAAAGAGACGGGCAACAGTTCACTCCTTGGGGGTGAGCGGCTCACACACAGAGAGAGAGAGAGAGAGAGAGAGAGAGCATGTGTGTGTGTAAAGAGCGAACGTGAGCAAACTCGCTCTCTGCTCTCCTTATTGATTTTTTCGTGCTGGCAATGATACGCGCAAAAACAAAAACAAAACGGCAAACGAAAACAATTCGTAAACAAACAGAACTATGCACATTTTATTTACATTTAATTAAATCATGGCAATAGCGTGCCATCAACTAAATCCAATTTCATGTTCTATTTGTAATTTGTATGACATTTGCAGTGTTTGATTCTTATCTAGCAACAGCTCATCTAGCAACAGGTGGAACTTACAATTGGCGCCGTTTTTACAGTTTTCTTTTAACTTATATCACTTCCTGCTACATGTATTCAAATTTCTTGACGTTCTCCACTCTCAACACGCAACGTTAAATTACAATAATTCGCGCTGTTCAAACGCCGACAAGCAACTGAAGCGCTCTGGCGCAACAAAACAAAATAACCAACAAATGCTCATATCAAATGCTCAGCTGTTTTTACCTGTTCGCCTCGCTCTGCCGCTCTGACGGTCTACCGCTCTCCTGCTGTTCTCTCGCCTTGCTCACCCACACGTACTTAAATTTCAATTCGTTTTCACTCTCGCTCTCTTTCTCTTTAAGTTTGTTTCTGAATTTAAAGTAAAAAAAATAATTTCAAATAGAATTTTTTAAATTATTAATAGAATTTTAGCTGAGACTGAAGTTAAATTGCTTCAAAATATATTTATATATTTATAATTTTTTAAAATTACTTTGACTTCCCTCACTCTTTCACATATATATTATATATATTATATATTATTTATGCAAATACTTTTAATTGAAATGCGGTTTTTGAGAGGCTTTTAAGTGCATTACCGTTCACAAAATATTTATGATGTAAGTTATTAAATGCAATTAAAATGCAGACAATTTTTTAATATCCCTGAATTTTATTTATCATTATTTTTATACCTTCGTCTGCTCGTAATTTTATTTATTTGCATATGTTAATTGAATTTCAGTTTCTCTTTTTTTACAATTTATTCGAGGGTTTCGCATATGAGTAAGGAGAAAAGTTGCAATGTTATTTATTTGTGGCTTCCACATACATATATTCAATGCTTGCATATCAATTACGGAGCTTCAATATTCATACTGTATTTGCGCGATATCTTCAATATTTACTCTACAAATTACGCTCTGTGCAAATTTGTATTTTAATGAAGATATTAATTAAATCCAATCACAGTTGCGGGGGAAGAACAAGCACCAATTGATTACTGTCCGCTTGCATCTGAATCGCTCCTTAATCGCTTGAGTAAACAGAAGTTGATTAAGAACGGACGTCAGCTGCAGTAGCGCGACTTCTAGATACCCTGTAGCCGAGATTAATAGTAAGATTTATGTGTTAAAAATAAAATAACAGCGGAAATTGAGAAATGAGGATATGGAAATATAATAAAGCTAAAGTTGTTTGATTTTCAGATACCCTGTAACCTAGATTAATACTAAAAAATAATCTTAAACTTAAAATATCAGGGGAACGGATAATTAAAGAATGTATTGAGACTAAAGTTGGGAGACTGTTTCATACCCTGAAATCGGGTAAGACTGAGATATTTTGCTAAAACTAAAGAATGCGAGGGGGTTACGGGAATATACATGTAGAGACTATATAAATACTGACGACTAAATGACTTATAGATACCCTGTAATCCGACATTTTCTTAAAAAATAAAAAAAGTAAGGAATAAAGGCAAAATTGAACAAAGATTGAAATCAGTCAGATTTTGAAATCATTTTGAATCGATATTAATTCTTACCACTTAGATATGAGGAACAACAATATATGAGCAACACAAATCAAGGGCATGCAAGGACTTAACGACAGATTTTCTATAATAAGTTTTCTTCCCTTGTACACTTTTGATAATGGTAAAACCATAAGATCTTGCCCGAGCTCAATGTGTACTCCATTAAAAACTTAAAAGACATCAATTTCACCTGTGACTTTTATTGCATCGTTGCGTTTAAGGGACGGCCCATCGAATATTGTGGCCGAAATGCAAGCCGAGTATCGAACTGTGAAAAACTGCCGAATAAATTGAATTAAATGTGCATGCAATCAGCTATTGAGCACTATAATCAAGTACATGATGCAAGGCATCCCCACACACACACACACACACACTCTCACACATACTTTTGTTGTCTGAGGTATTCAAATAAAATGTGCTGCAATTGCACGGAAAACGGAAACGGAAATGCGACCACAACATGCGCCACATACGCAGCCAGACAAATTCAATATATGGCAATAAAAAAAATGAGAGCGAAATGGATTGAAATCTGAAAAATGGAGAAGAAATGTGTGCGTAATAAATTCGATGCGAAAACATACAATGCAGATATTTACATAAATTTATGACAGGAAATAAATATATTGCGCATGGCGACAGCAAAACTAGTGAATATGTGGAAAGCTTTAGGGTTTTTAGAATGAATTCAAATATGAGACAATTGGTGTTGCTTTGGCATGACTACAGATATTAAATTGCTATTTTAGTTGGAATAATTTCGATTTGTTATATGGAACAACAGAATTTAGTAGTCCAAAGTGTAACAGGAGTTTAAATATGAACGAAAAATACTTGGACTTTGCCTCTAAGAATATTTCAAATATTTGAAGTATGATTAGGCAATTCTTGCCTTGAGGCTGCCGAGAGTATAGTCTGAACCTTGTTTCTCTTAATAAATAAATTTTATTAAAATTTGTTGTTCTGTGTTAACAGTTGATTTTGCTTAACTGTTTCTGCCATAAATGCCTTGGAAAGTAAATCTTCATCTTAAATGGACTGTAACAAGTCTGAATATCAAATACAGATGCTATCAATTAAAGCTGTACGTTAAGAAATAAAGGCTTTATGAATGAGTATAAAGACATTTGCCTATATATATATATACAGTTGTGTTCATAAAAATAATAGTGCGACTGAAATGTTGGACCGCAAATTTTTGTGATAAGCATAATATTTCAAAAACAATTTGAAATGACCATCAAGATTAACATACATATTATATATAATTTAATTTGTTTTCAAATTATTATGTTTATCACAAAAATTTGCTGTCCAACATTTCAGTCGCACTATTATTTTCATGAACAGTGTTGTATAAATAAATAAATATCCTTTGTTTATGAGTTTAAGCTAATTTCATGCATTCAGTAAGCTTCAAATAGAATTGACTCAGTATTAATTTTAAATATATATAAATCAGATATAGCTATATACATATATATACATATAAAATATATTATATACGTCATATATACACATACACAACAAAAAGAAATTTTCTTTTGCTTCACAACCTTGCATAAAATGTAGTTGCAGTAAAATGTGAAGTGCTTCCGAAATCATTTACCAACTATCTGCAATGGCCAGAACACGCTCAAGTGGTTTCAAGTGTACATATATATATATATATATATATATATGTGTGTGTATGTGTGTGTGTGGTTGTCTCAATGTTGACATACATTAGCCAAGTGCTGGCAATAAATTGCAGACGATTGTAGCCGCCTCCAACTTCATCTGCGATGTGCATCCGTAGTCAATATGAAGTGCTCGTAATTTAAATCTCAGCAGGCGCTGAGTGCTGGGACTAGCTTTATGCGAATGTCCCTAAATCATATTCTTGTTGCAAGTCAAAGCGAACTTTTGATTGGTATTTCTTATCTCTTTCTAACTCACTGTTCTTGTTTGCGTTTGCAGTCTGCTGTGCCAGGAGATCAACCAGGACGATTCATTTAATCTGGAATACCGCGGCCCGGTCATTATGAAAGGCAAGCCGACGCCGATGGACTGTTGGTTCCTGACACGTGCCACCAACGCTTTAAATGCCAGCAGCAGCGGCAACGGCAGTCTCGATTCGCCGCAGCTGCAGCCCACAACGCCAACGGCCACAACGCAACGCCTGATGATGGGCTTAGGACATGCCCCAGTCTCACGTACGTCCTCGGCGAGTGGCAGCGGTGGCGGTGGTGGCGGTGGCGGTGGTAGCGGCGGTGCAGCCGCAACGGGTCCTGTGGTGCAACCAGATGCATAGGAAATGCAAATAAACTGTAAATCTACGTGCAACTCCTTGACTTCACCAGCCAAGCGACTATCTAACTGATTGTCTGCGTGTATGTGTGTGTGAGTGTGAGTGAGTGTGAGTGAGTGTGTGACTGTGTGTGTGTGTGTGTGTGTGACTGGGCCATTTAACCACTTCATTTCAATGTATTTGTCCTCTGCGAGTGTGCATCTCTGTGTGACTGTTGCTGCTGCTGCTGCTGCGGCTGCGGCTTAAGAAGTTGGCATCAGGCATCGCTGTGGATGGATCGCTGTGCAAGGTAATTTATGTTAATGCTCTAACAACTGTAACCTCTACACAAAAGATAAATGGAATGGGTGCTCGTGTCTATGGACAGGGCTGGGCAAGGCGACGCCCACACAAGCTAGTTTACAAATGATTTACAATTCTTCAGCGATTACGCTGCGCATACGTAATTTATGGGCATATTTACAAGGCTTATTTGTACTGCATGAATCAAAAGCGTCTATCTGGTTTACAAAATTAGCATTATGTATCATTTCTATGCCAGCGCACTTCCAGCTGTGGCCATTAGTTAAAGTGCTATGCGATTGGCTGCCGGGCCATAAAAGCAAAACACATCCTGTACAAGTTTTCATGCTGTTTGCCCAAACGCCGCCGCTTGTGCCGTAAACTAGATAAGTCCAAAACAACTCAATATAAAAGCCATAATATGGCAAACAGTTAAATATATACGTATATATCTCTGCTTTTCAGTAGCAGCTGCCGGCACCAAGGCACGACACGCTTCTCTCACATTTTGTAGCATACTTTGCGGAGCAGCCAAAAGGATTGTCAACAGCAACGAGCGAACTGTTTGCATTTATCTTGTATGTGTGTGCCTGTGTGTGTGTGTGTTTTTTTGTTTACAAAAGTTTGGCTAGCCTCTTTCTGCGCCTGTGACTGCAAGCGTGCTATATATATACATATATATATAGCTATACACTTTAGGATATCAGCAGTAGACCACAACAAAATGAGCCTTGCCATGAGCTAGAAAGAAAGAGCACCAAAGTTTAGGAGTTTAACACATATTTTCATATCAAATATTTGGTATAAACAAACAGCCGCAGAAGCAGAAAGGCTGCCATGGAAGAAACAACAGAACAAAAAAATGTAAATTTTGCGAGGGTGGCCTGATAAGTTGCCAATTATGGCGTATAATTGTAATGCAAATAGCTAAGTTTGTATAAACAGCGAGAGGAAAATTGAATGGAAAGGTCTGAATACTTTGAAATAAATTAATTTCTTTAATTGTATTTCAATTATGCCTTATCCCTAGACACAAGACCTTTTTGTGTTCGCCTTAGGATTTTAAAATCATATCCACAATGCCAACGGCAACTAATGAATTGAACCTTGAATTTTACTTGTTAAAGAAATAATCATTATAGAGCTAGACCTTATATTAGACATGTGATACATATAATAATATATACAAGTGTAACTGAAGTTCTTTTTAATACTTCATACCCGATGAAACATTATAGATTATGCTACTTAAACCTCTCATCCAGCTTTTGTTCTTGCCCAATGAAGAAACCCATTTAGGTATATCCATTAAGTTTCTTTATAAATCAAATCACGTATCTAAAAAACCCGCATAAATTATATATGTTATATATGCGTTAACAGCCACGTTAACAGCGATGTTAATATTGTGACAAATGGTTTGCTAGAAAATGTCAGCGACCCTCGCCATGGAATGTAACTCAAGTTTATCTTCAAGCCAACAAAACTTTGTTAATGTATATGGCATTGAGACACAGGCACAACAAATCGCATTAAATGCCCAAAAGACGACCCATGCACACAGATGCCGATACACAGACATTTACTGGCGACAGATATGCCGAGAGTTGCCCATAGACTTGCATGCGGATTTGTTTTGAAAATGTCTCTGTGTGGGCGTGGCATTTTATATTGGCTCTCAATGTCTGTTTATGGCCTCGATATGCCGACATTATCGTTAAATGCCAACAATAACAATAACAATAATAGCAACAACAATGCAATTTGATGACTTGCAAGCTGGAAGGCATTTTGATGATGATGCCATACAAGTGTATGTAACGTGTGTGAGTGTGTGTGAGTGTCCCTAACGATGGCTCGTTAGAAATGGATAAACACTGATTAGTTGTCGCATTTTTCTCTCTTTTCTATATTTATTTTATTTCACTTGCTTACAAATAATAATAATTAGAAGGGTAAAAGAAACGCTTGCCGAGCACATTTCACATAAATTATATAAATCACATTTCCGTCTCGGTCAGCAGCTCATTTACATTCATAACGAATGCAGGCATCACAAAAGATTCAAATTAAGGTCTTTAGCTAGAAATGGGATTGGTTTTAGGAAACGAAAGTTTTCAGCTGCGCGCCGGTCTGTTGTAGCTTGGATTAGGCTGCAAAAAGTAAGCCCAAGTTCTCTTGTATATGATAAATATATACATATACATATACATATACATATATATATATATATATATATATATATATAAGTTTGCATAATTTTTAACGAGACTTTAATGTAAGGCAAGCGGAAAATGAAAGGAAAAATAATTTTTTGGTATACTTTCAGTAAATAAAATTTGAAGTAGATAAATCTTAAAATAATAGTAAAATATAAAGACAAAATTACATAGGTCTGTACGAGAGTGCCAATCTTTCGACAACCTCTTCTCACTCGTAAATAAATTGTTATAATACATTTCTAAAATTAATTATTGTATAAAATTTTTAAACATAAGTTTTCACTTAAATAACAAGTTTTCATTCTGACTTGGCTAGACCTTAAAATAGATAAGAGATATTCGTAGGAAAATGAATGAGATTCAGAAACTTTCGCTTGAAGAGCCCTTATTTTTAGATCAGCATAATCGAATATACACCTGTTCGTTTCTTGAGGAAGCATGGCATAAATAAACTTGACTATCCTGCAGGAAACGATATTAAATATGCTTCGCTGGCTGAAAATTCGTGCAACACTTTCGGCACGCTGCTTGCTCAAAGCATCCGGTTGCCCCCAGCTGCTGCTTGCTGTTGCCGTCTAATAACGGTATTTTTTATTATTTCTTCAATCTTTATATATATATATATATTTGACATCCGGTTTATTTGGCCAGGATGTTGCTTCAAGTTGTCCGCTTTTGGCCTCTTTAAATTTGAAGACCTTCAATCCTTGTATATTTGAAGGGCCTTCGATATGAATGCTTTCGGCCCTTGGAAACCCCTTTTTTGAGCTGTAATTAATTTAGATGAATGCACTCACTTATTCAGCATTATTCATTCGCATTGAATGCTGCTACCAAAAAACACTCTAATGAGCTCTTAATTAGGTTTTGGCGCGTCTTCGAACCACTTGCCCTTCTCTCATTTATAATCTTTTCACCTGTTTTCAAATATATATCTAGTTGACTATATATGTATATATATTTATTTTCTTTACATTTCCGCCCTAATGCAAATACAGCCATCGACTTATATACATTTATACATGTACATATATATACAGCTACTGTATACGCGCAATTTCTACATTTTCTTTTATTTTCCTTTTTATTTTCGCGCACAATTTGGTTTGCTGTTCGCGTCGCTTACATTTCAAATACACAAATGCAAATCCCGAAACCAATCAAATAAATATTTGCCTAACTAAATACAACATCTTCTCACGCAGCCTCCGCCACATCCTGCCCATGATTCCATCCAGTTCTTAGCTCAAGGTCGAGCCTTATAAAAAATTTAGTTCAAATTGCAAGTGACAGGCTAAGCGGCTGCTGCTGCTGCTGCTGCCACTGCCGCTGCTGCTGGTTATACTTCTTCTTCGTCCTCCAGTTCGAGTTGGGTTTTTCTCATTAAAAATTCATAAAGATGGAAATTATGATTGCGATGAGCCGCCAACGACAAAATGTCAGAGGCAATGCTAATGCTAATGCTGCTGCTGCTGCTGCGGCTGCTGCGGCTGCTTTTCAGTAGGCCAGAGGCAGGTGGGAATTGCAAATGGCACACAAAAAAAATATAATGAAAAATTATCATTGAATAGGCAAAGCTTAAATACCCTAGCATTATTATTATGCAATATGATACGAAAATATCTTATATATTTCTAAGGTTATGATAACCAGATATTTCAAAGATAATTTCAAACGAAGCTACAATATATTTTCCATGATTAATTCATTTAACACTTTAAGTCAATTTGATATACATCGAATATTTTCTCTTGGGCAGCACATTGAAAGAGTTCGCAAACAAATAATTTCAGCAAAGTTAAAGCAGCTTTTTGAATAATCTATTTTTTATATAAAAATAGCATGAATGCAACTTTAAAATAAAATTAAAAACCAAAAATATATTTCACATTGTTTCAATTTTATTTTAATTCTTTTCATACTGCTCTTAATTGGTCAAAGCTAGAGACAGTCAGACGTGTTTCTTAGCTTAAAGCTCAAATAATCCATAATTTTCATCATACTGCTCTCTCTCGAAACAAAAGTATTTTTGAGAAACTCTTTTATCTTGAAACTTAGCAACCTTAAGCGAACCTCCCCTTATTCTATCTTCTGCTAATCACAACAAATAACTTGCTCTAGCTAATATACCCTATCACTGCTGAAAACACTTATGACGGATGTTGAAAAGCGTTAAGAGAAAAGAAAATGGCAAGGCACAAAAGCTGAGCCAGATAATAATATGTCTAACGTTAATGCTGATGACAACGACTATGTCAATGATGATAATGTGCTCGGGCGCTACATCCGGTGCGGCCCACTTTCGGGCGTGACATTTTAGAGAAAAATTACGCATACGCCGTGTGTGCAATGCCAAAATATAAATATACAAAAAAAAAGGACTGCAAGTGGCGACAAACTTCTGGCACATGTGCTGCGCATCTTAATAGAAATAACTCACACGTTGGCACTTCTGAGTGGCTCAAAAGGTCTGCAAGAAACCAGCTCAAAGGCACATTTTATATTGAATTATTTTTTTCTCTTCCTAAGAGAGCCAACGCAACTTAAGGTTCTTTACTTACCTTGGGCCAAGATACCATAGGTTGATTTTACTTGCAATCGTGTGCAAAAACTTTTGGGCCACGTTGTTAGTTTCAGTCCCAAAGTTGTCCCCTTTGATTATTGCTAGGAAAAGTTTTATGGTTTCAACTCTGGCATTAATAAATGATACCTAGTTGTGTCCATAAAGCGTCTCTCAGTTCAGCCCAGTTCCCAGCTCCATTAAATGCTGCTGTGTGGGTGTGTGTGTGTGTGTGGCCAAAAAGTACATCAAAGTTAAGTTCCCACAGCGATTGTCAACTCGTCTCACAATTCAAATTAACTCACAGACAACATTGGGCTAACGCACACGTACATAGAACCTCTGTGTAAATATGGGAGTCAGGACTTAATCGAAAACTCGGCACTAATTTCAATTAAAGTTGAAACGCCTGCAAACACACACACGCACGCCCGGAGACAATGCACAATTTAACAACAACATTAACTAAACGCCACTCAGGCCTGCCCCCTGGCATATAGACAAACAGGCGAACGAACGAACGAACGAACGGACAGACAGACAGTCGGCAAACAGACGCCTTTCATTTGCATAAATTGCCAAGGGCATGCGCATACAAGGCTCGAAGGCTGGTCTCTGCCCCCGGCTGCTGCTATTGCTGCTATGCCACAATTTGTTGCAGCTGCCACACATGCACACACAGCCGTTGCAAGTGAAATGCTACCACGAAATGTTGCCTATAACAAATCAATTTGATTCGAGCTTAGCATATTTAATTGAACTTCAATACGCTTTGCACTTGTTACGCCTAGCCAGCTTGCGGTGTGCTCTTACCAGCTGCTGTACACTGCACAAAATTGGCTGGCATTTTAAAGAAATATGTGGAAAATGTTACAAATTTCAATGTAGAGTGAAACATTTAATGAAATGAAATAAAAGTTAGCTTGACTACTGAAGCTAGTTGCTAATTGAATCAGAGTTCAAACACCTTCTATTCTGCTTCTACTGCTCTTTGTGAGCATGTCTACCTGGGGCTTACACCTGTCTCCCCAACTACCAACAGCAATTCATCTACAAATGGTATGCATTCCCCTAAATATGAAAGGAAAGCAAAAAGCTGTTGGCAAATTTATAAAATATTTCATACAATAGACAAAAATGGTCTTAGCAATAAGACCTGCTGCAGCAATGCAGCAATTAAAATCGTTTTTGTTTGAAAACTTAATTAAAACTAAAGGAAAAATATTTCAACAAAAAGTAATGGCATTCGTACTATTTTATAGTATACTCAGAAGCGATTGAAGACGTGCAGGAAATGCAGGAAACGCGGACAAAGAAAATATAATTGGGTGGATATTTTTTAATAAGAATTTCTTATTCATTTTAATGTAAAAATATATTCTATATATATCTTAAGAAAAACTTAAAAAAATCAGACAAAAACAAGAGTTTATTAGATTTAAGCTGTCCGCTCAACTTTTTTATTTCCTTTCAATTTCCCCAGCGTAAAAAGTCCACAGCAATTTTCAATATAGCAAATAAAAAACAAATTTTATTTATTTGTGAACAATTGCATTATAGATAGCAGATATCTTTGTGCTGGTTTTTATTTCAGGTCCACATCAAATGCGATGTGACACAGAAAAACAAATAAAAGAAAGTAAAAAAAAAGATTGCAAAAGTGCGAAAAATAAAGCAACAGCAACAGCAACAGCAACATTGAGGGCAGCTTTTGCCACATGCACGACAACGCTTACAGCTTTACGGCTACAGTTTCGAACAACTGGGCGTATGCGCAACATTTGGCATGAACCAAAAGGCCAAAGCGCTGTGCAGTCAGACAGGGTCTCGGCGCGTGCATTTGATTTGTGGGCCATAAAGTTCGCGCCCGAGTTGTGATATTTACAATTTTAATTCAATTTGTTCTATAGCAGTCGATGTCCAGCCAACTGAGGCTGTGCTCTACGAATGCCAGCTGTCTGCCCAAGTCAGTTGCTGCTGCTGCTGCTGCTGCTATTTTTGTTGCTAATCGATAGTTTATGTGCCTGAGATGCAAGTACATTTAAGCCAAGTGGAGAGCGGGCCAGTCAATTCAATGACAGCTCAGCCCAAGGACACACGCCGTCCGCAAGGACCCCCAAGCATCGTGTTGTTGTTTAATTGTCTGTAAAATTGTTAAATTGCTTAGCGTGTCATTCTCTTACTATGTTTGTGTGTGTATGTCTCTGTGTGTGTGTGAGTGTATGTGTGTGCTCGTCTGTCAACGGCTTACGGTTTACATGCATGTGCAATTACGATCAGCCACTCAGAGCCACTCAAACCCCGCCCCATCTCAAACTGCCTTCGAATTTACAATCCCAGCAATTGTCATGCATTAAAGATTTAAATGCTTTCGCACGATTTGTTCGCAGTGAACTTTACAGGAAATGTAATACTTTCCACTTGACATTTGATGTGTATAAAGAGTTTTATGTATAAATTTGAGTAAATTTATGTAAATTCCAAATGCAGTGCTAATTTTAAGAGTTCTTAGTTGACAGCTTCAACATTAGTCTCTGCTTATATAAAAACGACTAAATAGAAGCCAATTATAGATATGAGATAATTTGAAAACAATTTAAATGTAGTGAAGTGAACAACCAGCTGAATACCAGAAATCCAAAGAATTATATATTAAAGTAAAAGATATATAGATGTATATATAGAAAAGCATAAATTATGTTAAAGAACCAAATTCAATTCGAATTGGCTTGGCTACATGAACTCAACAATTATGCTCTTACAACTTCAATCTTTCACCCTTTGACATACATGACAATAATTCAAATTTCTTAATAAACCTTTATTAATTATGCATAAAATTTAATATTCCCGAAAACTTAAAATTTCCATTTCTATTTTAATTTATCGCTCAACAATTTCTATTTGATATTTATCACTTGGCCACGCCAGACACAAAAGAGTTTGGCAGCCAAAACAGCCAAAAGAAATCAAATATTTTGGCCAATAAAAATGTTTAGCTAACGGTATAAATAATGGTGCCTTGGCAGACCTTTGAGCTTTCGTTGGCTTCTGTAGTCGAACTTTACGTGATTGCAATTTTTAATTTTCTACCGTCAGACAACGAGACGGACGCAAATAAAGATAACGGTATGCTGCGTTTGAACTGACTCTTTTCTTTCTCTCTTCTCTTTTTTTTTGGCAAACAAAAGTTGCTTAGAGCCTTTGTAGTTTGTTGCTGCTTTTGTTGTTGTTCTTGTAGTTGTCGTTGTCGTTGTCGTTGTTGTTCGGGCCACGCTGTTGGCATACGAAACGAGCATACAACAAAAGTTGCCACGTTGCGGCCAGGTTTCAACTTTGACATTGACACTGTTGCCCCAGCTCTGTTTTGCTTGGCTCAATTCGGTTTGGCCTGTCCTGGCTCGGCTTGGCAGCGTAATTGGCCGTAAAGGGTTCAAATTGAATTGTAAGCGCATAGAAAGCCAGGAGCAGCAAAAAAAATAGGTAAACGTGCTGATAGCAATGCAATATGATTGACTATGAGATGCCCTGTAATTAGCTAAAATAGATTTTTTAATTTTAATTCTCTCTGTAGATTTTAGATAAGTAGCTAAAAATACTTTTATCTTATTCCTGTTTGTTTTTTATTTTTAAAGTTAATGTTTCTACACTGTCTTTGAAATGACTACAATTGCTAAAAATCTCCCATGAAGCTAAATAAGCAGATTTAGTTATCAAGGTAAAGTATCTATATCATCCAGTTTCCAAGACATTGTATACGAAAGGACTAATATATAGTATATAGTATATATATATAGTTCCCATAAACTTTATATAAATATAGACTCTAACTCAAAATGATATAATAAATATATATATATATATATATATATATATATATAGAGAGAGAGAGGGAGAGGTTATTATCTTTATAAAATTATATTATGATTTCTCATAATACACTTAACCTGTTGGGTATACTCTCACAACCCCTTATACCCCTTAACCCATTTATACAAACTACAGGGTATGACAAAGAATAAAAACCAAAGCCAAAACAAACAAAATCCAATGGAGCGCAAATAAAAGGCGCTGTCGTTTTGGGTTTTGATTTTTAATTCAACCGCATTTATGGCCAAGCTGAAAACTTTATGAACTTTTCATTTGCACAGGGCTTCAGTTATATATGTACATATATATAGAATATATCTATTTCATATATAATATACATATATACTCTTTTCTCATTCCAGAAAACGGCAATTTAAAGGAACCCATATTGTAACTACTCGTCTGTTGTAATTAGTAAGTAGAGAGAGAGGTGTGTGTGTGTGTGTGTGTGTGTGTGTGTGTGTGTGTGTGTGTCTGAGCGAGTATTTCAAACTGTATAAAAACAAACAAAAAAATGATAAATGAGTTAAATATATATTTATTCGTCGAGGCTTTTATGAGTGTATTTTGTGAATAAGCTCGAGACGTGAGTTTATATTTATTTTTCTACTTTGTGATGGTTTCTTAGGCTGAACTTTTTGTGCTTTGTACTATAGATGTAATTTATGTAGGCACTACTCAAACATACATACTACATATATGTAACTCTTACTGTATAAGTATGCTTAACACAAAACTTCTTTGAAAATGCAAAAAGAACTCATATGCAACAAAAAGAACTGTAAAAATATGTCTATGAGTCAGGCAAGTAAGGCAAATATTCTAATCCACGAAAATTGGACACTAATTAAGCGAAACTCGTTAATACTTAAGTATACCACAAGGCACCAAATATACATACGATAGCAACTGTAGCACAGTCGATGTTGGTTACGTAATGCTGAATACGCTGAATGCTGAATGGAATCAATGGGAACGGCTTTGCACACAACTTCTATACAGGGCTATTGACCAGAACACAAAAAGTTAGCTAACTCAAATGCACCAAAGACGAAACTTTTAAGCAAGTAACTAACAAGATAACCAAATAAAGTACCAATAAAATACCAAATGAAGTACCAAATAAATACTCAATATATACAAAAATACCAAATAAATACCAAATAAATACCAAATATATATATATATGTAATATCTACAGTAAACCAAAAGTCAAATATCTTAAGTAAACATAAAGCTAACCAAAGAATATAAAAACTAAATCAAGCTCATCCAGAACCAGTAAAAATACTAAAATACTAAATATATTATTTGTGAAATTTCCTGTACATTTATTAAACTATTGGCAATATACATCTATAAGTGTTATGAAGACAAATCTCTACGAGTAAAACTATACTTAAAACTGAAAATAGCTTTATAGTTCTTAAGCCAACCGAATCGAAGAGAAACAAGAAATACCCAAAACAAAAACTTTAAGATGCAAGCATTATAATCACAGAATATCAACAGTATAATCACAGCTATAGAAAGCAACACAAATACATATATATATATAGATATATATGTATAAAAAATAAAAATAAATATATATATACAAGATAACACATATGCATCTATTAGATACTTAACTGTTCAGCTGAAAGAGTTCTTTGTAAGTCCTGTAAGAAATAAATAGTTTTGGCTATAGATCGCATAGAGCTGTTCGTTTGTTGCACGTGTTCTATAGAGAGAGTTGGGTGCAGTTTGAGAGTTCGTGGCAAGTTCTATTTATTGTAAATTATGGAAAGGAATCACTGTCTCTACTTATTCTCTCAACAGTCTCTCGTTCTGTCTCTCACTCTCTTGCGCTATTTAATGTGTAAATGTTAAATATTTTAATGATACAATATAATAATAAATAAATAAATATATAAATATATATATATATATATATACATGCATATATGTAACCTAAAACTAAATATTAATAAAAATATCTAATTGAACCCTGAAATTTTGAAAGACTTTTGAATATTGCTTAAAATTTGTGGATAAAGATGATGAAATAATCTAATTAGCTTTATTATACTTACTTATCAGCTTATACATTGTATAACTCCTATATAGATGAAACTTTATCGTATTCACGTTTTATTATTTACTTTCAACTCAACAAGAATTTCAGTTCAATTTTGCCGTTAATCAATACAAGACCTTCTAATATTCATTTATAAATAAATACATTTACATATTTTTTACATTTTATATTTTTTAATTTTCTTTCAAGACATTTTTACAATCTTAAAGATTCTATCCAACTACATATTAAATATTAAATACTGCACATTTTATTTGCGTTTAAAATGTATTTTATATTGCCAAGGCGGCAGCTGACACAACCACAGAGATAAATCCCATCACACGATTTGCGTTATACGCCTCATTAGCGTGCTAATCAAATCTGCTCATTCTCAATCTCGTTCTCAATCCCATTTCCATTTCCATTTGCATTCCCATTCCCTCTCGGCGCGCGCTTGGGGCGTTTCGGCAGCAAAGCGGCAGCTGCCTCCGCCTCTTCCCTGGCGATTCGTTCGCGTATCCAATAGCTGGCCCCACAGACAATCAGCAACAGCGTAGGTATCACAATGAGCAGCACCATGCCCAGCGAGATGCTTGCTACGCGTGCCGCGTGCTCTTCGTGACCTGTAAGATGTTGGCCAAAAAGGTGCCAAATAACAAAAGTTGATAATACAAAATAGAAACCATGTTTGTTGGTTAAATACAAAGGCTGGTAGAAATTTCGTAATCGATAGCAACTGACTTGGTTATACTCACTCAAGGCGCAGAAGCTTTTCTATTAATTAAAAACATATTCTATTTGGACTTCAAAATCTTAAGAAAGGTGCTCTATCTATTACAATTACTTGTAAATTCTTGTACTCCTATGGATTCGAAAAGTTATATAATAGAGCTTCATAGATCTCTTCTGAGGTTCATCTAATGGACATATACTAACAATATACTATATAGAAATATTTATATACATATAACAATATAAACAAATATGCTCACTTTCTGAGCGAGTATAAATATAAATTTCATAAATTAATCAACCATTCAGACGCATATCCATTAGTATTCCAAGTTATTCTAACTAGTTGCCTACTTTTGAGCGCAACTGTCATTCGGCGAGTGCTTCAAAGCTCTGACAAACAATACACACATGCCCACACACACATGCCCACTCACACATGCTTTCCCACACACACACAGACTTACACACAAAAACACTCGCAGATAACTAACGGCAACTTGTCCATCAATTTGCTCAAGATTGATTGACAACAGCGTAATGCACACAATACATTTGCCAAGAGGCGTGGCTGTATGTGTGCGTGTGTGTGTGTGTGTGTGTGCTAGGGAATGGAGGCGTGTCATGGCTACGTCCAGGGCGGGCACCAAAGCACGTGACAGTTGGCTCAAGATTAATGTCTTTGGCTCTGACCCTATTGCTTCGTTATAAATTTCGTAGCAATTTCTTTGCACTGCAAATGCACATAACACTATGCAACAAAATATTGATGCTACTAATAAGAGCAGATTAGCAAGATATTGTTATTGTTATTATTTTAAGTATAAGTAGGATAATCTACAAGCTGAATGAAAGAGGTAGTCATTTATTGTTATGGCTATTTAAAACTATGAAAACTATTTAATCAGCTTAGTTGACTATCGGCTCAAGCTAAGACTGTGTTAAACTCAAGTTAAGTGGCAGTTGAACCCATATTTTAGATTATTTTTTAACTGACTGAAAAAGCTATTCATTTGCGTTGAATGATGCAAATACCAAGCACTTAACTCTACTAAATCAAAACACATAATTGATTTAAATGGCTTAAAGAATTTAAACCCTTTATCAATTAATGATTTTTTCAAAAATATTCAACTCAGTCCCTAAAAAGTCCTTTAAAATTCACTCTCAAAATTTGAATAAATATTTTTTTTAAATCTTTCTTTTGTTTGTTGTCCAGTGTAAATGGGAAATGCAATTTGGCAACGCTCGTTATGCAAATTATTACAGAAAATTGACATGCAATTCGCGCTAGTTGGCTTTAAGGCAGGTATTATATCCCAGCTAACAGAACTTTACAATTTATATATTTGTGATATCGAGAAATGTGAAGCGAAGTGTCAAAATTCATGTAACAATTGGCATTATCCGAGCACGCTGTAAGCTATATGTAGATATAAAGACTAAAGATACGACTATTAACAAAGAATTTATTTATAAAATGATGAAAATTTCATAAAAATTGACGAAACAAATTGTTGTAATCGCTTAAGCCGATTTAATGGGCAATCGGAATTATGTATGCAGTTTGGATGAGTTATTTAAATAAAAAAAAGTAGAATGTGGACAGGGCTATTTGAGTATAGCGTGGGAGGTATTTGCGTAAAGGTCATGGCAACAACAACAAACCAAAACAACAAAAAAAAGTATTTTGATGACAGGTGGGGCAATTAGCAGTGTGTATAATAGTTATTTAAGTTTAGATAAAATATATATGTTATATATACGATACATGAAATTAGTTATACAAAATTTGAACTTTGTAGCCTGTGCAGAGAAGGCAAATGTGTGTGTGTGTGTGTGAATGTGCGTGTGTTGGTGCATGTCCTAAACCTCTGTGGATTTTTGCACCGAGGGCGTTGGCGATGTGGTGAAGGGTGGCGGTGAGGGCAACCCGCTGTCCTGCGTCAATGGAGTTGTGGGCGCTACGCGCAGAGGCGTGGCAGTTGTTGGTGTTGTTGCCACCGGCACGCCCGAAGGTGGCCTATTGTAGTATTGCGTGTTGCTGGGCAACACGGGCACGCCACCAAAGCGATTCTGGGCCGCCGATTGGGGCGTATAGTTGATGGAGCTGGCTGCACTGGTGCGACTATCGACACCGCTGAACGTGGGACTATATTGCTGTTGGTGCAGCTGGTCGGCCTCCTCGGGCGAGAGCGGATGATGGTAGCCAGCTGGGTGGAGTTGGCCAGTGTGTACGTCACCCTCATCGAAGTCATCGTCCTCCTCCGGCTCGTGCTCGTGCTGACCCTCGTGCTGCTGATCCAGTTCGGTGCCGGAGCCGGAGCGCAGGGAGCGGCGGCCGGTCTGCTTGGGTTTCTCACCTGTTGCGTGGGCAACGTTATTTTGATTAATGTAGGAAATATCCTTGGCTAGTTTTGTGCTAGTTCTATTATCACTACCTTCCGATGAGGTCACATCCTCGTCCTGCATGTCCAGATCCCATTTCTTAGCTGGAAAATCAATTTGCGGTTTGCCCGGTAATGGTTCGTTCGTGCGATATACTTTATCGTAGGACCTACTTTTTTTCAACGTGCTCGCATCGGTATCGCTATCGTCCTCGGGATCATAGTTCAAGACGCGCAAATTGCGCGCCGAACCGGCACGGGAACGGGGCAGGGTCATCTGCCAGTGTGGATCCTCCTTCAGCTGCTTCTGACGATAGCGATAGACGCCGCACACGATGCACAGCATCAAGGGGCATATAACGAGCAGGATAATGCCAATTGCAATGAATGCGATACGACGCGTGTAATACACCTCACCTATGCGCAACACAAAACAAGGTCAGCTCAAATTGAAAGGGCTCAAAGGCAAAATGGTTTCACTCAAATGCAATCAGAGATATAACAACTTACGCAGACACTCCGTATAGCCATATTCGGGCAGATTCCACAGGCCATTGGCCAAGCACTCGCGTCGCTGATCGCCGACTAGAATGAAGCCCTCATTGCACTCAAAGGAAACCTTCGCTCCAGGCATAAAGTCAAAGCTGAGCTTGCGTCCGAAACGCGGCGTTTGCAACACGCCACAGGAGACAACACGCCTAGAAAAGCATTTAAAAGTTTAAAATTTCTCTCTGCTCAGGTCAATGTCTCAAGCTGCACTCACTTGGCATTCTCCGCTTGCATGTTGACCAGGCTGTCATAGTAATTCTTGGTAAAGTGCGCCAGATCTCGATTGAGCGTCATCGCATAATCATATTGACACTGCGAACACTCGCCGCACAGCTCCTCGGCACGTTCCAGATCATAGCTGCGATTGCTGGGCAGGAAGTCGGCGGGATCCATGACGAAGTTCGGCATGAAGGTAGCATTCGAATAGTAGCTGGCCATGCGTCCAAACTCACGTGTAAACAACGCTGCGCCCACATTGGGCACATCGCGATCCGTCAACATCCACTTGAGGCCAAAGTTGTTGTACAAGCTGCGCATATCATTCAGATTGATCGAGGCCACCTGCCCATTGGGCAGTGTGAAGTCGTCCATGGGATTGAAGCTCCAGTTGCCAAACAAGCCTGCCGTTTTATTCTACAAATAATTCACATATCAATCAGAGTTTACTTCCCTTCTATGATGACTACCTACAATAAATTTCCAGGGCAGAAAAACGCGTCCCGTCATGAAGCCTTCGTTTTCGACCACCTCCACGCCAATGCCTGCATCGAACTGTATCACCACCTGCGACTGATTCAGCAAATAGGTGGGCGTATAGACAGTGACACCATCAAAGTGCTGGAACTTCAAGCTCTCCCGATCGAAGTACACCTTGCGTCCGTCAGCCAAGACATCCAGGCGATAGCGCCAGCGCGCGTGCAATGGACGCAGACGCACCTCAATCGTTGTAGTCGTATTGCCACGCATGGCCAGGGCAGTCAGCTGGGTGGCCATTACCTGGCCATAATAGTTGGGCGGCAGCTGCTGGAAGCGACCCTGAACCTCAAAGCGTTCACTCTGATCTGTGCTGCGAGCGAGCACAAATTCACCCAGGCCATTGAAGGTGTAAGCGCTGCCATCGAACGTGATCAGATGGGGATCACCAAAGACGCCAGCAATGCCAGGCGCCTGATAGGCGACACAATCCTGCGAGGGTCGTCGCTCAAAGCGATAGGTTTCACAGCCCACGGACTGTTCCTCCTGCCAGAAGCAGCAGGAGTAGAACGGACGCATGTCATGGAACCACATAGACAGCGAGGGCACCTTGCTGGCCTCATTCCAGGGCATCTTGCCCAGGTTGTGAATGCGACGTGGTCGTGAGCCCCACATTTGATCATATGTCAGCATCAGGAAGCCATAGCGATCGTAGCAACACTGTTGCTCCGCACCTTGGGCACTAAAGGAGGCATGGGAAAAGCAAAAGTTGATTATGAGAGCGGAATTCACAAATCATATCTACAAATTATGTATTCGTATTGTAAGACTTGACAACTTACACTGGTGTGCCGCTGACCACACAATGAATGGCACCACTGTGGCGCAAGCAGCTGGGATTCGAGTCCTTGTCGCACTCACGATCCGGTCGGAAGCGGCCCAGGTCGAGCACCGCCTGCTCCAGGGTGCAGGGGCACAGCGGCAAGTCGGCGGCGAAGTTTCTGCAATTTGGCATTTCGATTAATATGTGTGCAGCTGAGATGAGAGAGTTCCCCTGGCACTGACCAGCTTTTAATTAGCACAAAGTGCAAGTGTCAAAGCACTGCCATGTGACATACCTGAGAAATCTGTCAGCGCGTATCCAATTATCGCATAGAGCACGAGGCCAGCGTTTGCCATGCTTCTGCTCCCACTGCGGCGCCATATACCAGGCCAATGGAATGGGTCGTGACCATAGAATGCTATATGAGCGAAGACAAAGACAGTGGCATTAGTTAAACACGTATTACTCGTACGTCAAGCTGGCCCTGTCAGCAGTC
The DNA here is from genome assembly GCA_035045365.1 of Drosophila leonis. Taxonomy (NCBI): domain Eukaryota; kingdom Metazoa; phylum Arthropoda; class Insecta; order Diptera; family Drosophilidae; genus Drosophila; species Drosophila leonis. The sequence continues at coordinate 3,235,217 of JAWNPC010000338.1, read as the reverse complement.
GTCAACGGCACTGCAAATGCTAATTGCATATGTGTGCATACTCAAAATACCTAATTAAGGAGTCTGGCTAAATAGAGACCATTCACAAGACAATGGCATTAGCGGCCAGCCAATTGATGGCTTGATGCAAGCAGCTCAAATTTACAAGCGCGCGTGTCGCTCATCAAATGTAAATTAAATACGCACACACACAACACACACTCACACAGTCAACTAAAATGAAATGATATATGGGCTGCTGCCACGTGCCCCATTGAAACTGTAGCACAGTCTAACGACACCCAAAGGTATCATAAACCAAAGTGCCCTAAAAAAAGAAAACAACAGCAGAAGAGATGTGTTATGCCAATTGTGGCAAGTCGAAGACTAAATGCTCTTGGCAGAGGTGCTTAAGACTTTGGATTGGAGTTGCTGGAACTGCTGAGTTTGCTTATGATATTTTCATATATTCATATATTCATTACTAGATTGATGACTGCTTTAGAAGCATATGAAGTATCTTGATGCTTATCTGATTAGTACGAAGTACAAGTTATTTTGGTAAATATAAAACTTTTTGATAGGACTTTGATAATGAAGGAGTGACCTTTTGCACACAAAGACATCAAACAGTTCATGTGTTACACGATTCATAACAATATCAAAATATCCAAAAATACAATTAAAATCTGTGGGTTAGTCAGCTGCCAACTGGGTAGTCTAAGCTGAGACCTGAGAAATATATTGAATTAATTACAGATCTAATCAGCTCACGTCTAATCCATTGACACAATTCCAGGTATTGTTGAAGTGCTTGGCTATTGTTGGAGTTCGCAGTAATTCACTTGCAGTGCGATTAACTCGACCATTTTCAAGAATTTCATTGCCTCTTAAATGTTATTACGAGCGTCTTTTGTGAGCTTTTAACTGCTGCAAATACTTCAAGCTTAAGTGCGAAATAATTACAAGAGCGTAATGCAAAAATAAGTCTTAAAGCAGTGCTGAAGAGTGTCCGATGAACAGATACCCTGCTGTTAGTTGAACTATAAGAGAGTCTCTATACTCGAGACTCTATAGTCTTTACTCTACACTCTTTACTCTATAATACTTGTATATTGAAATCATTTTGAATATTGTTTTGTATCTAATGAAGACAAGTTTAGATTTCTACTATAAAAATAGTAAAATAAATGCTAACCAACTGTACATCTTACCCTACATTTTTATATTTACAGGGTATACAAATAGAAACAGGAGTTTCAAGCCAAAAAGCGCTATGCAAATTAGCAAAAAACGAGCACGCGCGCGCGTTGAGCTAAGCCAACAATTTGAGCCAAGTGGCAACTGGCTGGGGCCATCGTGTACACATTTCACTTAGCTATTGATTAGCCATCACTTCTAATTACAAAGTGTCATAATAAGCCATCTATGGCCAACGGAGCTACAGTTAGAGTCAGAGTGCTTACTGATTGGTCCCCGAGGCATCAGGACGAGCTATGTATGTAGTTGCATTCACACAGCTCTCTGCAATTGCTGTGGTAAATTGAATAAAAATACGAGCAGCAAATACTAGAGAAGGGCCGAGGCAGCGCGCAGCTGACACAGCTGAAAGTCAATTAAAATATATTAAACAGTGGCCCAGGCAGCCAGCCAACGGAGCGTATGAGCAACAAGAGACAGCACTTAAAGTCTAGACAAAGACTCAAACTTGCCTTGCCACATTTTTTAACTAATCGAATTAGAAGGCAAAAAAAAAGAAAGAATTTCCATTACTTAATGTCAATATAAATAAACGAAGTCATTCAATTCGGTAAAGATTCAAAGGTGAGAGTTGACTTTGTGAATGTGAAAATTTAAGAGTCGCTGGAAGCACATATTGACTGTCTCTGTTCTTAATTTACTGTTCCATAAGCTTTAAGTCTCAAATACTTACGGGCTGAGCGCCAAGTTGGAGTATTGAGCCGGCTGAGTTAGATTGATTTGCAGAAAGCCGAACTGCATGTCATTGTTGATGTTGTGCCGAGTTAGATAGTTGGAAGGTGTGATGACATAGCTGCCCGAATTGGTCAGGCTGGCCTCGATCACATCAATGTATTCCAGTTGAGGCTCGATCTTCGTCTCACGATAGCCCCACAGTGAGATCATGACATTAGCATTCAGATTGGAGGTCAAATTGAAGGCGTTCCAGCTGATGCGAATCTCGCTGGGATTGCGCTTGTGCACATCGTCGGTGGCAAAGAAGATCTTCTCGGTGGCGGCTTCGGGTGTCTCCACAAAGTACTTACCGCGCCACTTGAAGCGCTGTGTGCCCACAGAGATCTGGAAGCGTATATAGCCCTCGGCCTTGAGGAAGGGCTGCACACAAATCACACGATTGCGATCCACATAGGTGCCCAGCACAGACTCCGTGTCGAAGTGGCAGGTAACACGGATATTTGGGTCAAAGCAAGGTCCCGTTATGTTCACCACCTGACCGCCCAGCATGTTGCCCGACTCGGGAGCAAATGTCAGCGGCAGAAGAGCGGCATCTGTCGAAAGCCAAAAGCCGTAATTAAAGTGAAACCCAAATCGGCAAAAGCCATTAATCATACGCACCAATATCCTTGTTGCAGGAGCCAATCAAAATCTGTTCATCGATGCGGAATATATGTCGTCCAGGGAATCCATTACCCCAGCCCCGATTCGCCAAGTCCCGTATGACCATATTCTGGCTGTACGGCTTGTACTCGTAGGCCTGAGTACCGTTGCCCGCATTGAAACCGACCTACATAAATTGATATGCAAATCGATATTAATATCCAGTCACAATTAAATTGTAATTAGTAGCCGACTCGACCAGCTCGATTCGATTTTGTAACTCTTGGCCAAACAGCAGCAATTTAGCCAACAACTTGTTGACCATTATGCAGACAAAGTTCGCAAAGTGCGTTTAATTATAATTTCTAAGTTGCCATCAACAACAGCCACACAACGAGCCACAGTAAAGTGCAGAAAACTTTGGCTGCGACGACTAAGCAATGCGCTGCCATCAAAAATTGTTCAAAAAAATTAAAACTAAATATAGAGAAGAATATTAAATTTGTTATATATTTTTATATCTTTATCTATATATGAGCTGTTATCATAATGAAATTTTAACATAGATGCCGGATTGTCTTATAGTAAGTCACATCACTTTGACAGCTTCATTCAAACTCAATTTAACTTTCCGTCTTTCTCTTACAGATTCATGAAACTAATATGCCCTTTCAGTAGAGCATTATCAACATGCAATGTCATAACAATATCGTTGCATGCAATTTATATCCATTGACTTCAGAAATGGAATTGATTTCCATGAAACAATTCGATTGAGCTAGAAATTATTTGAATATACACGCACACACCCACACACACTCGCACACACACACCCACATATATAACCGTTGTGCATTCTAACGAAATGCCAGCCCACATAATTTCAGTTATAAGGCTATCATATACATACGTCTATATTGTACATGTTATATCCAAGGAAATATTTTGTGAATATTCAGTTAGCAGAGCACAACATGAAAGCGCTCAACAAAAGGAAAAGCTGACAGCGTGCAACTAAAATGCAATGAAAAACCTTACCGTTGCTTGGCAGCCATTAATTAAAATTGCGTCGTTTGTAGCTTACAGGCTGTGTGTGTGTGTGTGTGCGTAAATTTGTTGGAATTTTTCGTTATGTAATTTGTTAATTAAGTGCGACCGAAACGCATGCCAAAAACTCTCGTTTAATTGGAATGCTTCAATTGTGTTGATGACGAATGTCATATTTGAGAGACTTACAAATGCGGGAACACCGCCCTCGCCCTTGGTCGTATCGCCGCCCGCCTCAGTGTGTGAGAGCCAATTGAGCACTGCATAGTTGTAGATGACATAGGTGTAAACTTCATCGGTGGCCAGAACCATTTGGAAAGTGTTTGTCTGCAATGGTTGAAGAGAGAGAGAGAGAGAGAGAGAGAGAGCAAAGAAGCTATTAGTAATATAAAATAATAATAATAATCAAGGTATGACTGTGTGCTATCTTTCGTCCATTTACGCTCAATCAACATGCGCAGAAAAGTATGCTATGAATTTTTTTGTGAAATTGCTTTAAATGCAATTGCTCGCAAAACTCCTTATAGTAATTATAAACGTTATCAAAGTGAACTTAATGTATTTTTTTTTTCATGTTTCGACTTTTCTAATGGAAAATTTAATTAATTAGTAAGTTTTGATACACAGAAAACTATAGATACATAAGGGAGTATCTCATGGGCAGCTTCAAATATTGTTTTTCTTTTATAACTTACCGTAAAGAGTGAGTTATCAATGCCACCGGCAAAGGACACGTTCTTCCAGGTGGCGATCACCACGTGCTTGGGCACAAAAGTATCAGCGCCCACAACGCCAGTGCGTATGTCCCACATTGTGCGCTCACGCACCTCGACGCCAAAGCGGTCCGTGCGTCCCATCAGATCACGTACCACGCTGCAAACAGAAATAAATATGAATTTATAAGAATGTGAAGATGTGTGTTAAAGTAATAAGCGCACAGCTGAATAATGCGAAAGCAAATCAGCAGCGCGGCGCAGATGCTTTTCGGATTTGGCAGGCAAGAAGATAAATGGATTTGATGTTTGGCATATAAATCAGCACACAGCTACGCTGTCCATATACTATATGCGGAATTTTAAAGCATATTCGCCTTATTATAATACAGTTTTCAAATGTGAGGCTAACCAACATGGCGTCTGATTTATACTGCTTAATTATGCATTACGTATATATGAATTAGTATTTCGCCTTTGCTTCCAACTTTCATTTTAAAGTTATTGCAAATGATATAAATACGCAATAATATTTGAAGGAGAATCATTTCCTATCGAGAAGACAATTAAGAGATGCCAATTGCAAAGAAATTACTGTTGGCTTCATATCGAATACACTTGAAAGCATTTATATTGATAGAAGAAATTGCAAAAAAAAAAAACACACTTCAATTTTGGTTTCTCTTGTTTATGAAGTCAGTTTCAGAGAGAAATACAATTTTAACTTTCTCTATTTAATATTCCACACAGAATGTCAGAAATAAATTGTTCCTTAATTGCTTTTGTGTACTGACTTGAATTCTTTAATGTTTGATACAAATTTTTATGAGAGTTTTATTTAAATTTTCTACCATATACCACTCCGCTTTTTTGATAGCAGTCAAAGTAAAAAGCTGATAAACGAACTGTATTGCAATTAAATGAAATTCAAAATATTTATGGCAAACGAACTGAAATATTTGTGCAGCAACGGCGCCAGCATTGATAAATGTTTGCGTTATTTGCATTCAGGCAACAACAATTTATTGATTTTGTTGATTTAAACTAAAGCAAACAACAGCAGCAGCAGCAGCTCGACATTGTGATGCATGTAAACAACAAACACAAAATCGGCTGCTTTTCTTTTCGTTTTTATATTCATGAATGAACATGCATTCATCATGCATGTGAGCAGCTGCGCAGCGCACGCGGCTTATACGTAACATTTATTTATTAACACATCGACGCGTCCACAAAATGCAAATAATTTGCAAAATTGCAATAAATGCGCATCAAATGCACATGAGAACAAGCAACATATTAACATATATCCTATTACTCTATATCGTACATCCGATGTCGAGTCTTTGACACACACACACACACAGACATAGTCACACTCATACACAGCTGATGCAATTATGGCTATCATAAATTATAACTGACAGCAGCTGGCAATCGAAAATAAATTGCATTTCGGCCTCAACTGACTGAAAACACATGCTGTCCACATTGTTAGCGCAACCAGCTACCAACATGGCCAAAAAAAAACACACATACACGCAAAAAAAGGCTAACAGCAGCCACACGAAATGCCAGCATGTAAAAATAGAAGCCACAACTGGCAAGCAATATGCGCCCAAGAGATACCTAGCAAATATTTGAAGAAATTTTGCATTAATTGAATATGAATTTCTTGAATTTTCAAGAAAAATATATTTAGAATTGAAGTAATTTTATATAACAGAAATAAGTACATAATTTAACTACTACTAAATGCAGCAAATTGAAAAAAAGGTATTAGAGTTTATCTAAAAACCTAAGAAAAGTTTAAGTCTAATTGAAAATTGTATCACAAACCTAGACAAGCTTACGACAGAGTTTAGGTCTTCAAGGCAGTTTATGACAAGAGCAAATGATGGCTAAGATGGAGGCTAGGTTTATAAAGTTATTTCGTGCAAAATAAATAAAATTCAAATTCTACTTGGGTTTTTTGTTTCTTTCCACAGAGACTCGTAGCCAGTAAAGAAATATTGAGTTATATATATATATAATATAAACAAATATATCACGGATCAAAGATGCCATAAAACTGTTCTATTGTATTTCTATTCTTTCTAAAATAAACACAAATAAATAAAATCTAGTCTGAAAAAAAATAATTAAATAAATATGAATGAATAGTGATATTTTCAACAACTATGTTTTTGACTCAGCTTATGAATACTGCTTAGGAATATGTATGCCACATAATTGTATATCTCTGCTATACTTTAAGATACCCCTTAAGCAACTTGCTTTCAAAATAGCGTATATACAATTTTATAAATATAAAAAAAGGAATGGTCAAAAACACCGCACAGTAGAAACCTCTTGCCACAAAGAGACAACTGCACACAGACATCCAAAACCACACACACACACACATACACACACACACATACACACACACACACACACACACAAATGCACATGCACTTGCACTTGCATAGTTTATCATTTATGCACAGCCCATACCCATTGTGCACGCTGCCTCCATCTTAGCCGGCTCTTCGCTTCTGCTATGAAACTTTAAATGTCTGCAATTGACATTCAAGCCAAAATAGACAAAAAAAAAACAAAATAAAACAAAAAGATAAAGCAGAAAATTGTCACTCGGCCTAAAAATGCGCGCGCAGCGGCCAAAAGCAAAGCGAGCGCTGCACGTGAAAGTAAGCCAAAAAGCTACAAACACACACAGCTGTGAATGAGTGTAACAACCGAAATGGAATGTACATATAATATATATATATACATATATATATTTGCTATATATATACATTTATATCTATATGCATATATATATACAAGAGTAGCGCGTCGCACTGCTCGTTTTGCTAGTCGTCAGCGTCAGTTACAGGCCAGCCCACCTACGCCTAGTCAACTCCCATCTACTACCGCACCCGCTTTGCGCCTCCTCTTACATTTGGCGTGCCAGTTCTTGAACTGCGCCATTATGTACTTTATTGCATACATTTGGGCGCCGCCGCCGCCACAGTTTTGTCTGAATTTTGGGTTGAAATGCCTTCTCCATGGCTCTGGTCTCCCCCCTTCTTCAGCATGCTGCTTCCTCATCAACATCTCTGTCTGACTTTTCTTTTGCTTTTGGCCCAATTTCATCTCTCAGACTCGCTCGCTCATTCTCTCGCTCTGTGTGTGTGTGTGTGAATGAACGTGAAACAATGGCCGCACTTAAAGAAAATGGCGAAAATTGCATGCAAGCTGCAGCAGAGTATCCTTCGTTTGCCTCTGACCAACCAGAACTGAATTTGGTATTGTGAAATGAAAACATTGCCACAAAAGTTGTAAAAGTCAAATACTTGATCAGCTTGCGTGAAGTCAAAGTTGAAGTCAGTGAATTACGAATCAATCAAATATGAAATACGAACTGACTAATATGAGATTAAATATAATTGTTTTTGCTTGTTTTTGCTTCTTTTTCTTTTTTTTTTTTTTGTTCAAGCCACGCCCATTGCCCATTAATGTTTTAATTGTGGCAGCAGCGCCCACACTTGTGGCTGCCCTTGGCAAACAACAATTAAACGCTCAGCGCTGCTGATTTACACACTTGAACGCTTTGCAAACACTTGTGAGAAAGTTTTACTACCAAACGGCCCCATTCATTTTGGTTATACCCTAAAATAAACAGCGAGCATATCAAGTTGCCTAAGCAATATGTAACGGAAGTCAATGCCAATTATGCCAAAGCATATGATATATAGATCAAATATGTTTTAGTTTTATGTAAGATGTCTTATAAAACTGCTAAATTGCATTAAGTATACAATTTCTTAATTTGTACTCTATAAACACACACAGTAAGTGCATTTAAAGTTCGCTTATTCACAAGCTGCTCTACTTTATTGTTGTTTAATTTGCGCAGCCAACAATTTGCGTGTATAATTGTGAGTGTGTGTATGTGTGTGTGTGTATGTGTGTGCTTATTTATGCGTGTGTGTGTGTGTGTGAATTAAACCTGCGCTCATCACGAATTTAATGGTCAAGCTGCGTGTGAGAAGGAACTGAGGTATTATGCTGCAAATGAAGTTCGCATTGAATAAGCGACTTACGAGGCGGATGCGTAATGCAGCTGCCAACAGTAAGCCGCATCCTACATACTTGAGCTAATCCCACGCAGAGTGTTAACTACAAGCATGTAATTAAATTGATAGTCGCACTTAAAGGCGAGTGGATGGATGCGTGGGTGAGGGAGTGTGTGTGTGGGTGTAAAAGATGTTAAGCAAGTGGAATTTACATAGCATGCCTGTCGAGCAGCGGCTGCTACATGGCTTCAGCTCAGCTCTTCAGTCAAGTTATTTAAATTAAATTCCAACGAGCATTACACCCACACACACACCCACACACACATCAAAGTTGCGTCCAGCATTTTTTTGCAGGACAATTAAATGTCAGAGTACGAAGCGCTCACAAAAACCTCTCCCAAGAGTCCACCTAACCCATAAGCGAACACTCGAACTGATGCATCTTTGACATATTGTCCAGTGCTGAGTGAAAACTATCAAAGTGAAAATAAAAATGTAAATGGGAATGAAAATGGAAATGGAAATGCATTTGGCATGCCACAGCTATTGTCCAAGTCGTCTGGTCGCAGTCAGCTCCCATTTCTCTGTGTGTCTGGCTTTTTTTTTCACTAAATTGCTCGCAACAAATGCGCTTTACAGCCCGTTAATTGCTTTGTCGCACCAATTTGTCAAACTGTGCTAGAGTACACTGAAATCAAACGGCGACAAACATTGTTGGACATGCTGAAACACTGCTGGAAACATTAGCTAAAGCGCAGCACAAAAGCGCCTTAAAGACATTAATCTTATAGATATTTTTAGTGGTAACAGAAAGCTTTTTCTTTACTTTGAATAGGTAAAAGAAAAGAATTAAGTAGATTATTAAGAAAAACCTGTCAATAAATACAATATATTTATCGATATATACATGAATGTATCGCTAGGCATTTGTAATTGAAACAATATTTATCGATCTAGCTAGAGCTGTATAAATGGGTCAAATGTACTAAAAGCAATCAAGAAAACATTGAAAATAAAGAAATTAAATTTAATTCAATTTGCAATCTTGTATAGCCATCGATAACATCAATTTTTGTGCTTATTGATACACATTTTTAAATATAAAATTATTAAAGTACGCAGAAAATACACGGAAAATTAACTAGGTAACAATTTACTGCTTCTATCGAGTGGTATAGCATCATACGTATATCGATTATGCTTATCGATATATGTACATATATTTAAATATAAAACCTTTGAAGTACACTGAATGGAGTTAACCAAGATAAGGAATAGTTTATTGCTATTACTATCGAATTGTATATCGATATACTTATATCGATATACATAGATAAACATAAAACCTTTAAAGTACACAGAAAAGAGTTAGCCAAGATAAGGAATAGTTTACTACTACTAATACTACTGCTACTATCGAAATGTATATCGACATACGTATATCGATTATGCTTATCGATATACACATATAAATATATAATCTTTAAAGCACTGAAGACTTAGCCAAGTCTATATAACACTTCATTACTTCCTTCGAATACATATATCGATACACATAAATCGATTATGATAGTTTATATCGATCAACCTGACAGCATTGTTACAAATTCATCGATACATTTTGTGGCTAATAATATACCACATTCAAAACTTTTATATTCAGGGATTGTCTGCTATAAATATTTACCCCTTTCTACTTTCCTCCTACTCTGCACTCTCTTTTCATACCGAATAGCCCTATGACCACATACTACTACATTGCTTTCCCAGTTTTGGTCTCACTCTCAGCAATTGGGATGTTATTTATGTGCTCTATGTGCTATTTTTTAACCGCATTTTTTTGTCCGTCAGCTACGACCGCCTGAAATTTAAACAAGCCCCAACAATCTAGAGCGAGGCGACTATAAATAAGAAGCCCTAGTTGTATCTGTCTGGTTTAAAAATTGTTTGGGTAAATACACAGAATACTTTGCATATAGCCTCGAAATGTGGGCGGCAATCTCTCGTAATGTATGCATAGGTCCACTCTAAGTGGATTTCAACAGTGGACAACGAGACGGCTAATTAATGCGTTATATTTCTGGTAATTACAATCCAAAGCTAGCAACTCGCAAAGTTTGAAAAGAAATTTGCATAAACAGCAAAAATAACAGCAACAAAATTGTTGAAAACTTTTCCAGCAACATGCACAGAATAAAATGTTGTGAATTTAATTATTTCGAAATTAATATAAATAAAATATGCGCAAAAATTGTGCAAAATGCAAGCGCAGCAATTTTCCAATATATTCATTTTGTTGTCGCTTACCTACGCTCAGGCGGCGGCTCTGCTTTCGAGGCCAGCAAAAATGCAACACGAAGCCGAACAGCAGCCCCCCCTGGCGACATTATGAAATTGACTCGCATGTGATAGGCACGCGCTGAGATCAGGTGGCAAAAGTGTTGGCAATTTAGCCATTGTCTACAGACAAATTTGGTTGGATTTGTAGCCGAGAGTGAAAAAGAGCAGCGCATAATAATACAGAGAGTGGCTAGGTCAATATTAAAGGCAAACTGTGAGTAAAGAGAGAAGCGAGGCGTGAAGAACCCAAGCGAGAAACGCCTTCATGTGCAAAGGTCAATGGGGAAAGCAGAGCGAATGTAAAACACAAGCAGCAAAGCGCGAAGGAATGCAATAAGCCGAGCAACGAGAGAAGCGTAGCAAGCATGCCTGGACGGGCATTGTTTAAATACCGAAGTGCAAAGCGCTGAAAGAAGTAAGCTGAAACGTCAAGAGAGAGAGATGCAAATAAAGCAGCGAAAAAAAATGCATTAAAATCAATTACATAAGACAAAATCTCTAAGAGGAGTTCAGCCATGCCACTTTGACTTGACTAAGCCGACTTTGGCTATATTTTTGGCTGCAATCTAGCCAGCACTGGCTGGCCATTTTGAAATGGATGCACGCATAAATGAATGCTGAAATCAGCAACACTGACAGCTCAATGGGTAACAAATGGCGGCCAGATAGCCGAAGCGAGCAAAAACCGGATACGGTAACAGGTAACAACGTTGCTCTGCAAACAATGCAAACTGCGGCAATAAATGACAGTAACTAGTCAGCAACAATAACAGCGCACTATTCGACTGAGCATGTGAATGCGAATGAGTATATATATTCACACACACACACACACACACATGGATGTGTATATATAGATATATACAATATGAATGCAATACATGCACCCACACACACACACGTTAGCCATGTGCAATCGGAAATGGAGAATTCGCATTTGCAAATATGCCTCACACAATCTGTGCTTAAAACAAATCAGTATGTGTCAATAGGCTGTACACGACTATGACATACTCCACCAACTGTAGAGTAGTAGCTTAAAGATGATAGTATCGTGTTGAAACTCTTCCTAAATTTTATATATTCAATTATTAAGCGCTTAGTTAGTAGTCAACTCTGAGACTATGTTTGCAATTAAATAATTGCTTAATCTAAAATCATTTCGCTTAATATTAATTCTCATTTTTCAAAGCAAAATATTTGCTCTAGGAACAGGAGCTGGTCTAATCAGACCAATCGAAACAGGTCTAATCAGCTGAAATCAGAATAGGTCTAGCTCACAGCTAACTCAAAGCCAATATACTCCACTTCATTCTCAAAGGCAGAGTGCAATAATCGTAGTGTAACTAGAAGCGCACGTATGGAAAGTGATTTTAAAAATGCAAACGCAAAAAGGAACCAACAATAACTGTAACTATAAATGCAAAATATAAACAAAGTAAAATATAAAAGGAAAAGTGCATCAAAACTAACCGGAAGTAGACGCCAGGTGTGCGCTGATCCAGATCGGAGGGATACATGCGGCCCACGCGGCACTTGCTGAAGAAGATGCCAATGAATGAGGGATCCCGCTTGTTGGGCCAGTCCTTGATGGGAAAGACCAAGGGATAGGTCAGATATTCAGGTGGATCCGAGAACTCCAAGTAGCCATTCAGCGAGAGCTAAAAACAAAGACAAGAATTATTATATTGTTTAGCTAAGCAATAAGCCAGTCTAAGTTCTCAACTCACTCGAGTATAGTTGAAGCGGAAGCCGTAGAAGGGCATCTGGAAGTTAAGATTTTTGTGCAGCTGCGTCATCGAGGCGTGTATATCAAACTGATAATCGCCGCGTCCGCCATAGTTGTCCCTGTCAAAGTACCAATACATGAAGTTGGAACGCAGCTCAGCGAGACGGGCGGGTGTGATGGTGTATCCGCCGGCAGCCGTCGAGGGCGTGTCCGGTGGCGCCACATTATTGTTGGGATCTGCCGGGCATGATGAAAATATATAGACATATTTATATTTAGTATTAAAGTCAAGTCGGCAGCTGCCATTATAATAATTTCACATTTCAGCAGCTAATCCTCGGAGATTACGTATTCAATTTCGCAAAAAGAGCATGCCGTGGCAAGAAGTGCCCACACCAGCCACTAGCAGCCGGCAGCATTTCAATTTAGGCCCGTTGCATGCAACGCTCGGCACATAAACTGAATAACTTTGCACTTGCATTGCAATCTTCGCCTTGCCGCATGCCACCCCGCACATGCCACTTGCCACGTGCCTAACTGCAGCCTCCTGCAGCTTCTTTCTGCTGACTCACTTACAAAATTGCTGCCTCGCTCCCAACTGCACTTAGCCATTAAAGGTCACAGTTAATATTCATTTCAGTTTTACCAACTTGCCAGCTACACTTTCTGGTGTTTCCCTTTTTTACTTTCTCTCCGGGCTTACGTTGTACTCGTTCAGCAAGAGTTTGGAGTATATTAAGATTCACTCGAAATCGTTTGAAATTCAAGAGATTTTAAACTTGAACTATGCCCACTTAAGGCGTCAGCTCTTGCGTAAGTATATCCACAGTTATGGCTCATATTTACAACTGAAGTTCGCTCAATCTACTCTTATCTAAGGTATATCCTTCTTCGTTAGTTCTCTTCATAAGTATTAAGCAGTCGCTTCAACCCCGCCTAGAATTTGTTCACTCGTTTTTGCCATCGTTTCAGGCAGTTTTTTGTAATTTCTTTCACTTTTTTTTTGTTGCGTTTGCTCTTCGCGTTGTCTTTTTAAAGCAATTTAAGCCGACTAATGTTTGAGGGACACAAAAAGCAGCCACAGCAAGCCAAAGACCTTAGCCCAGGATTTTCAAAGAAAGCGAATCGCTCGTAGGCAACCTGTCCGTGGCTTTTGCCTGTTTGCATTTTCAACCCTTGGGTAATATCTTTTCAATTGAGAGCTTTGCAGCTGAAACTATTTTCCTTATATTATATAATACTTGGAAATTCTTAGAAAAATGGAAATAATTTATGGCGAGAGAGGGAAGAGTTTTTACTTTTAATAGCAATTTGATTGGCTGCAATTATTTCTCTCGACTTTTGAGGAATATGTTTACGGAAGAATATTGTATAAAAATATGTTGATTAGGATGTTGTAGGGGTAGCACGAGCAACGCATCTCAATGAGTGCACGCTACGCCCCATATTCCCCAAACATCTGAGTCGATTGTATGAAAATATAGTTCAGATCTCATAATTTCTATAGCACATAAAGTAGAAAATGGTTTGACTAATTATTTTAATTTTATTTTTAAATATATTCACTCTCTACTCAGTCTGGGTTAGCATAGTATTGGCTCTATATACTACTACAATATATAATAATATTTATATTTATATTAAAATAGTATTTTTCATTTAAATCTTTTTATAATGCACAAAAGTATTTCTTGCTGCATTATAATATAATATTTTATAATGCATTGCAATTTTTTATATATTTATTAAATCTGCCTTTATTATGAAAAATAAATAAATGAATTTCACCTTTGACAAATCCTCATTAATTGACGCTACCAAGATTTCATATACGCTTCAATAAGGACCATTCCCAGAGCAGGACTTAACCATTCAGTGGCCAATTAATGCATCGATTCCCAATGAGGCAACGATTTATTCATCCATTAAGCTCTTTCGTGCCCTGCTCTGGCCGGGCCGACAATTATTAAGTGCATTTCAATGATGATGATATATAAGTAGTATAATGCCTGATAATTGTTGATGGCAGTTGTGGCTAATTAATAGTCAGCTGGACGGTTACCTAAGCTTCGGCCAGGTGTGGTCCTTTTTCGAGCTGTTTGAACTGTTTTTCGCGCAGCTGTCGCAGAATGGATCAGTTTTTAATCTATTTATGAATCAGTGTCGAGTTGACAGGCCATAAAATGTTATCCTGCCAGCACTAATCCTTTTTGGGTAACAACATGATGAGTGCTGTTGAAAAAACTCTCCACTCAGGTAGGTGTGGGCGTTGGGATTATAGTTTGATTTATGGTCGCTTGGAAAATACGCAAAATTCGCGTGCGCAGTTCGCTGTTCGAGTGAAATCTAGCACGGCTTTTCTTTTTTTGCTGACAAATTTCCCGGAATTCACATTTGCAGGCAAGTCAAATTTAGTGACCAAAATTAATCTGGGCAACTTTGTAGTTTACTACCTGAAGTCTGTTGGCCAGCTGTGCTGTGTCAGGTAGATAAACATTGTGCTATATAAACTTGCAACACGGTCGCATGTAGCACACTCAACACGCAACACTCGACGCAAGATGAGCATCAGCACGTTTAATTTTCAGTTTTACAATTACAAACTGCCCGCCGCCATGCCGCAGCTAAATACGGCGACCAGCTTCAGCGAGCTGGAAATGGACATAGACGAGGAGGAGCAGCTGCAGCAAATGCCAACGATTACATCCACGCCATTGCCAGCTGTCAAGCCAGCCCCGGCCCCGACCCCGGCCAAGCCGCGCTACACCAGCGAACTGTCTTTGGCACTCAGCAGCAGCCCAGATGTCTGTAAAACGCCAACGCAATCGCAATCGCTGCGTCCGCAGCTGCATCGACCGCAGAAGCGCTGGTCCATGGAATTGCGCGAAAAGGTCCTGGAAATGTCCAAGCGCAACAATGGCTCCGATGAGAAGCTGTCGTTGCATCCGCAGCCGCAGCCCCAGCCGCTGTCAACGGATTGTAATGCCACATTCTGTGGCAGCACCGAGGAACCAGATGAGCCCGCTGCAGTGATCACGCGCAGCGTTAGCGACAAAATCAACTTCTTCAACAAGCTAACCAACACCTACGAATCGGCCAGTAGCCAAAACCCTAACAAGAACACCAATCACTTCATATCGCTGCTGCGATCGAGCCGCCCACAGGGCGTGGCAACCATGGGCGGCAATGCAGTCGTGCCGCCGCCAAAGCCCAAACGGCTGGGCAGCACACCCGCTACACCCACCAACACAACAGCGCAACATCTGTTGTTTGCCACGCCCACTGCCAAGGCACCCAGTAATGGAGGAGGCATACAACGGAAAAGCTCATTGCGCCGCAAGCCCTCAGTGGAGAAATCGCGTGCCACGATTGCTCGTCAAAATTCCAACGCAACGCTGCGACCGCAACGACATGCCATGATGGAGGACCTGAGCCTGGTTGTGCCCGTGCGACTACGCATTGCCGAATACGAGCAACGCATCTCGATGAGTGCATAGAAATGAAGCAATTGACGCCACGCCTCACATTCCCCACACATCTGAGTCGATTGGATGGATGGATGGATGGATCAAACTAGTGCAAGCTCCCAAGGATTAACTATTATTTAGGTCTTTAGTCTAAGCCAAGTGTTTAACATAAATTTATGAAATTTTTAAATGTAAAACATAATAAAATACTGATTAATATAGACAAATTTAAAAAAGTTTGTGGACTACAGAAAACATTTATGGATTTTATGCCAAATGCAAGAATATACAGCTGTGTTCATAAAAATAGTAGTGCACTTAAATGAAAACAATTTGAATATATAATTATATATCTTGAACTTAATACTTTTTTAAACTTATTTTCAAAAAATTATGTTTGTTACAAAATTTTGTTGTCCAAATTTTTAGTCGCACTACTATTTTTATGAACACAGCTGTATATATAAAAATATTATTAATACAATATATTATATTAATATTATATATATAAACAGTTTACTATATTGAACAGAATCTTTTGTATATATAATTAATAGGTCACCTTCAGAGTTTTAACTCCAAATAGGTTAAGGACGTAGGTAAAATTTATATAAGAAAATTTAGTCATAATGTGTAACCAGATATGACTAACGTATAGAAAAAGCAGTTCTCTTTCATATTATCAGCTCCGATTACAAGTTATCAGAACAGTTGTAAACTGAATCATTGAAAATATATATAATAAACCACACCTGTCTATACATAGATATAAACCTGTTACCACAAACTCTCATTCTCTTTCCCTCTCTCTCTCTCTCTCACTTTCTCTCTCTGTCTCTCTTTGTCTCTCCCGCTCTGTTTCACTTGTTTTGTTTGCAAAGCAAAGGCACAACAATCGTTAGCTCTAAATATCTATACTGTTAGCATTATCTTATCGGCTAGTAAAGACTGATTCCGTCCGCCCAACAGAGAGACAACTGTGTGTGCGAGGCTTTTGAGTCCAACCAAGCTATCGAGCAAATATTGGTTAGGCATGCAAGCCAAACGCTGCTTGCTGATAAGATAGTTGAACGCTCAACGCGGCGTATGAGTAATTGTGAGCTGAATCAGCAACGATTGGTAGCCCGAAACACTTACCCCAATTGTAGCCAGTGGAATCCAAATCGTACAGCTCGCCCAGATAGTCGAAGGGCATGACTAGTGCGCCGGATTTGGCCTGCGGTTTAAGGCCAGCCACGGTGAGTATGTCATCGGTGCCGCGATTGGAGGCAGAGCTGAAGAGCGCCGGGCTGGGCGCAACTTTGGCTTTAACAACTTTGGCTGGCGCCGCACTGGGCGTGGCTGCAGGCTTAGCGGCCACCACGGCGTCCACCTTTTTGACGGCAGCTGCTGCTGGTGCTGCTGCTGCGGCTGGCGCTGGTGCTGGCGGCTGCTTTGGCGGCGGTGGCTCGACAATTTCCACAAATTCAACTGCCTGCGCCTTTTTTGATGCTTTGTTCACGGCTGGCGTGTTTATAATTTGATCTTCCACTTCCGTTGAGATATTCTCATTGGCCAGCACATAGGCCATGAAGCCGCAGGCCAGCGCACAGACCACAAACAGTTTGAAGCGCATTTTCACAATTGCTGCGCCAAACACCTTTTGCTTATATTTTCGATTCGCTCGATTCGTAATTCGTTTCGTTTTGCGTACTGAAAGATAACACACATTGGCAAAAAGGATAATTTATTTGACTTGATCTCTTTTTTTACTCTAGCTTATCACTTGCTAAATGGTTTTTCACTTGATGACATCATCAACAGACAGTCACTCCTAGTGCACTTTACAACACTACAAAACTAAAGTACAGCTAATGAAATTAATTATTTAAAACAATTTTCAGTTATTTCACTGTCAAATTATTATTTCGAAATTAATTTTTTCACTTGATGATATCATCAGCAATTTCTTATCAGCCACCAATATATATTCTCATATCACTTTGCAGCACTACCAACCTTATAGACAGCTAAATAAGTACGTTCGTTAGGGCGCCACGCTCAGTTAAGACTGAAGTCGGGGCGTTGCCAAAACCTGTCGACTGCCTACACCTGTCAGCGTTTTTTTTTTTCGATTGTGAAATCTTGGAATACCGTTATCTCTTATGCTCCATGACTATTGCGTGCGTTATCTTATCAGGTAAAACCACCACGCACCGATAAGGCATTCCTCCACTATTCGGCGCTCCACATTATGTTGGCCAGGTCGAATTGCTTGCTTGGGCTATTGTGCAAGTTTTTCGTTTCAAAATGCCTTTGTTTATTTAATGCTCTCTCGTTTGACTGGCGCTCGCTCTCTCGCTGAGTGTGTCCATATCTATTTGCCTCAGCTTTTGTTGACTTTAGCCACATTACAATTTGTGATTCATTTCCATTTCTGCTAATCGCCGTTGCTCCTTACTTCAATGGCCATCCTCTGGCCCGCTAATATAATTATAGACAATGAGCCACGCAGCAACAACAAGTTGGCATTTCCTGTCCATTTATGAATGAAATCTGCGTCACATCAATTAACGTACTTCATTTCGACAAACAATGAAAAGTTCATAAATATTTGCACTGTGTAGTAGTTATTTGTATGGAACAGTTTCAGATAAATCTTGAACATTTATATTATTAAAAAAAATTATTTTTATTTTATTTTCAAATTTATCTGCTTCATTAGCCAATATTTTATAATAAATTAAAAGTTTCAGAAATTGCTGAAAATATTAGTGAGCAAATAAAATCAGGGAATATTTAAGTATAGCCAAACAGTTATTCATACGGATATCAGTTTTATTCATCAATTGATAAAATAATAGAAGTTTTTGTATTCAATATCAAGTACAAAAGCTTGATAAAGCTGACTGGATATTGATGGCATTTAGTACCTAAGACTGTAGTTGATATATTCAAGTTATGATAAATTTCCGGCTAGATTAGACTAGGAAGCGTAATAGAAAAGAAATGGAAAAGAAATTGCAATAAAATATGACATTGTTTTTGGTTATATTTTGATATTAGATCCATGCTTCTGTATGTCATGTAAATGTACAAAGCGTCACTTATGGACAAAAGCTATACCTTCTGAACTCCTGCCCACAGTTAGATAACATTAGACTAAGTCCTGTAGGAACCAAAGCACCATCTCGGCTACTACTTTACATCTCAATTCATCCACGAGCACAGGGTCTGTATTAAACTGACTTTAAAATATTTTTAAATCTCCTCACTTATATAAAAAATATAAATCTGAAGTTTTAATGTCTAAAATGATCACAGAAAAACAACAAATCAAACCAAATTAGTCATTCCATCAAACATGGAAAGTCCAATTGGAGTCTCAACAATTAAATTAAGACGCTGCCTGAAAGTATGCAACAAAAATAAAAGCCAAGCCAATAAGAAATGTGTATATACCTAAATCAGCTGGAACAATGAAAAAGAAAAGGCAGAGAGCGATAGTTCCAGTCTGGACACAGACTAAACTAAATAATTGAGAAACTCAATGAGAGAGAGAGAGTGCAAAGTGAAGCGTTTGTCTCTGTATAGAGAAGAGGTCTGCTGATCGGTTTGCTTATCAGCAAAGCAGAAGCCCAAGGGGGTCTCAAGCGAACAGAATGATTTTTAGTTCTGGGTCGAACGCGAGCTACGGCAGTTGACAACGGGCTAAAAATCAGCTGTGAAAGTACTTTAAAAATAATAATATATAAATTAAATAACAATCGAAGAAATGCTGCGAAACTTTGCGAGCGCTAGAAATAAATTGGCCAGTAATTGGCCACGCCCACAGCGCAACTATCACAGCAAAGTGGGCGTATGGGGCTACCGGCCGGTGGCCAGGCGCGCCTTCGCAGGTATTAATATAAATATAAATATAATAAAACAACGATTTATATATTTGTACCTGAAAGTGAATTGTGCTACAAATCTAGAAGTGTAATCAGCTCGAAGCTAAGAGATTGCAACGGCTTCCTTCATAATCTGGTTGTATAAAATTTCCAGCTGCTGAGATAACAATCTTTTTTTTTTAGCAAACACATTTGATAAGTCGAACGAAGCTAGAAACTAAAGAAAATTTGTATTGAAATATTTGTATGGCAGGCACTGTCCACAATTTCTGACCAATTCTGTTGTGTTTTTCCTCTGTTTTTTTGTCTGTTTATCAATGCGTGTCTGAGTGTGGCCGCAAACCCTTCACCTACAACGACAACAACAACAGCAGCCGCAACCAAAAACAACAATGCGAATTGCTGTGGACAAACCAAATACAAACATAGGCCGTGCAACTCATACATGTTGGCTGCATGCAATTGACAGCTCGAACATACACCATACGCACATCGAACATGTGTGCGGCAACCTGTTGCAAGCTTTAATTCAGTTTGTTTATGTTTGCTCGAAGAAAAGCTCAAGTCAAATGTGGAGATAATTATTTATGTATAATAAATATATAATATATTATTATACATAATAAAAATAATTATTTATATATAATATTTGACTATACATATTAAGGCCTAATCAAAATCTTTCTTCTAACTGCTTTAAATTCGGGTTCAAAACTAAACAAAAATTGTAAAATAAATTTCAAGCCTTAATTATAAAAGTCATTCTAAACATTATTTTTATTTTTTTATATTTTTTTTTTGCATCCATCTCACATAAGAGCAACTCATATTAAGGTCAGTTTCTCGAAACAGTTTTTCCTAATCTGCGTTTTTTTAATGGAAAACTAACATGACAACGACTGAGTTTGCCAATAAAGTCAATCATTAGGCCTTGCCATCGGACTGGACCATGATTAAAACGATTTTCAGTTGCAAAAACGATGCCCAGCTAAACAAAACACACCTACGCACATGTCTACACACAGTGTGTGCGTGTGTGTTCGTGTGTGTGTGTGTGTGTGTGTGCACAGCAAAATAACAAACTTGTGCAAACAAAAGCCCAAAAATTGCGAATTGGACTTCTGAGTCTGTGGTCAGGACTTAGAGAGCCATACAATTGGCAGTGTTCATTGAATGAGGGCAGGTGTAAAAGGGGCCAGGTGAGGAGACTTATCAACACGAGGCAAGTCAATTCCTATTAACATGCAAAGAGAGAGAGAGAGAGAGAGAGAGAGAGAGGGAAAGTAAGAGAGTGAGCAAAGGCACGTAGTATGAAAGAAAATAGACTATTTTTTTACACTCAGAGGCTTATGGATTGATAAGTTCAACTTTAATCGGGTTAGAATATATGCAAAGAAAAAAGCTTCCGGATTCAATGAACTAAATACATTTATACAGCTTTGTTCATGAAAATAGTAGTGCTGCACTGCATAAATCTTAGAGCAAATAAACAGAGATAATTTTTCCGTTTAAGAATAGAAAGATGTCCATAGAATATAAAGAAGATAAATGCAAAAAAATCCATTAGTTTCGGTTAGAATTAATTTGTTTTTGACAATTTTAGAGAGATGCATATAAGAGATATGTTTATATTCACTCTAGTCTATCAGTTTAAATATTATTTTAACAATGAAACATTGCCTAGGTCAGTATTTCTGCTAGAATCGCTACAGAAGATAAGTATGTATGTCAGATGTTATATACATAAACCATAATACAGAATTTATTGCTTTGTTTGAAGACTTGAATATCATCATCCTATCCTATCAACCTATATACCCAAATCAAACAAGTAAATAGCTAAAAACTAAAGTCCTCTAAAAACCTCTTTAGATGGGAAACTTCAGAAAAGGAACTTCAGTAAATAGGAAAATTTTTTATAGCCTATCTAACTCCACTCTCCATTTTAGATCAATTTCGAATATGAGTAGAACATACCCAGTTATTTCTCTGTCTGTACGCGTTCAGGGAGCCAAGTTGATCAAATAGAGGGGAACAATGGCATGACTTTGACTGAAGTCAACTGGAATGTTGTTTGGCAGTTCCTTTAAGCACTTGTCCTGCACAACCTGCTGGACGGCGACATGACTCAATTGCTTGTGGACTTGATGCCAGTTTATTGTATGACATCAGCTGTGCGTTGCGAGCTGCGAGCTACGCGCTGCACGCTGCGAGCTTCCTTTTAATTCAGTTGACAGCGCCCAATCAAACGGCCAACATCGGTTCGGATTTCCCATCCAACGCCCCAGTCGTCACTGCCCAATGGGTGGGATCAAGGACTTGCTTGCACTTTTGTATTGTACTCTCTCTTTCTTCCCCTCTTTATCTCTCCCCTCTCTCTCTCTCTCTGTCTGTCTCATATATAACTGTCAGGTTTGCCATTATGTCTGTGCTGTGCTCGTTGGTTCAATAATATTTGCACGCTCAAGATGAAATATTTTCGCCACAAATATCATTCATCATTCATTGTGTGCTTGACTTGCGCAACAGCAACGGCAGGACCTGCATGTCCTGCCACAATAAATTGATTTATTACCAAAAAAAAAAAAAAACGAAGTCAAAATAATGTAATTTTGTCAACGAATTGCATAAATTGTTAAAGCATATTACGTTTTAATGCATTTTCAAATAAGTCTTCGCCACACTGTCAAATGATCCTGCCTGCCTGCGTCAAGCACTTCGTAATCGACTTAGAATGCACACCCACACACACACACGCACACACACATCCTTTAAGCAGGATAACACTTTGGCACATAAACACCTAAGCAGCAACGAGCTATCAACGGCTTAGCCCCAAAATAAAATACCATAAAAAAAAGGAAACCCCATAAAAAACACACCAAATGCTATATCTCACTTATATGTGGCTGCAAACCCAATATTTATTTGTTATGCAACGAAGCTCAAATGCTCTTCAGAGCTATTGTAACTACGGATAAACTTACAGCCGAATTGAATTTGGCATCAGAAGAGGGGGAATCTTGACGTGGCTTTAGAGTTTGGGTCATATACTTGCCAAAAAAATTAAATTTTATATAGTAACTGTGGTTATATAATAACTCATATCATCATGTTCAAGCTCTGATACTTGTTTTTAATTTTGTTAAATTTAGAATTAAATCTTTCAAAGTTGCAGATCTTTTACTGAACACTTAAAGATGCCAACACTGAGCAGATTTTTAGCAAGAACTGATTTTTCTATATCAATTCTACAGTTAATTTTTCCTACAGCTGTGAGTGAACGAAAGAAAACAATGCTGATCTTCTTTCGATCGGGTTTGGTTTTTATTTCTTCATTACTTAAGAGCTAGTTAATTATAATCTTTATATATAATTTTAATATAATCTTTGTTACTTGTGTGACCCTGCCCCATGCTTTTGCGCGCTACTCACTTCTTATTTTTCTTTATCTCGCGCCAAAGTCTTAGTTAGTTTGCTCTCCGTTGCGATGCTCTACATCGCGTGCCGAAAAACTTATTAACCACACTATCGTGCTTGAACCGCTCCCCACACTCGACTCGCTCTCCATCGCGGAGCTTTCACCCCGCTGTGCAGACTTGCATCGACGATCGTCAACGCGCGCTTGAGCCGTTCACTTCAAATTCAAAACTTACATACTAACGATTATAATACTAATAACTACTTTTACTATTATTACCACTAACATTTGCTCATCTTGCGTCTTCTATTTGCTTATTCCTATCTTACATACAAACGATTATAATATTTCAATGTGAGGTGGCTCTCATTTGTAGGCCGCCTTACAATGATTAAAAAAAGTTGTATATAAGAGGTCAAACTTTGAATCAACTTAAATTGTTATTTTCTTTAAACTAACAAGTTTAAATGGCAAAATTTCTTTCCTGCTTAGTTCTAAACTTTATTAAAATTTTGTAAATAATTTTTAAGCAAACTTGTTTTATGAAAAAAATCATTTTAAACAGCATGTTTAACAAATTTTTTTCAGAATTTAGAATCTTAAAAGGCCGTATTTATATTTATATTTTATATATATCAACCCCACCATTACATACCATATTTTGTTGTTAAAATAGCAGAAATATGTTTATATTTTAAGGCATGCACAAGCTAATATGCCCGTCTTGACCATGGCCGCGCATAGAACCTAAGCCCAAATATTTATGCCATAAAAATAAAAAGCCAATAAATTCGCATAGGCCACACACGTAGGCAATACATGCCTCATTCTATCTCCTCTCCCTCTCTCTCTCTCACTCTCTCTCTCTCTCTCTCATCTCTCTCTCTCGCTTTCTTTGTCTCCTTCTCACACTTTCTCTGTGCATTTCTTTTTTAATAATTTATAAATGCGAATGAAAATTTATATATTGTTTACGCATGTGTTTCAGTGTCTGAGGAGGTGAAGCAGTCGCGCAATGCACAGGGCAACGTCTATCGCTGGGTGGAGGCATTTCGCCAGCATGGACACAAATTGGCAGCCGTAAATCCCATCAGCATCAAAGTGTCCGGCGGCCAAAGGTAAATAATGCGGGAAATCGAGCCAAGCCGAGCCGAGACCCATTTTAAGTATCATATAATTTTTTATATATACATTTCGCTTGCTGGCTCCTTTGTATTGTCAATGTGCTATGTGTCCTTTTGCAGCGAGCTGCAGGAATTAAATCCCGCATTTTATGGACTGCAGACACAGCAAACGGTGCGCACCGCTGGCCTCCTGAGTACGCCGACGAATGCCCACAACGTTGGCCAGTTGGAGCAGCTGCTGCGCGACATTTACTGCAGCCGCTCGGCCAGCGCCGAGTTCGCCTACGTTGAGGTAAGCACTCGTATAATTCATATATAAAACTGCTGAGACAGCTCTACACCAAACAAAAAAAAAAAAAACAACCAAAAAAAAAAGAAAGAAAAGTAATATAAACCTGCCCGACAGGACACCGAGGAGCGCGAATGGCTGGCCAAGAACTTTGAGTCTTTGTCCGAGCGCCAGCTGCAGTCGACGGAGCGCTGCGAAATCGCCGAGCTACTAATTAAGTCCCAGGCATGGGATCATTTCATGGCCCTCAAGTTTCCCACGGTCAAGCGTTACAGCGGCGAAGGCGCCGAGTCCATGTTGGCTTTCTTTTGGCAGCTCCTACGCGACAGCGTTCAAGGTCAGTTCAGCAACAAGCCATACGCAGCACATTCCCAATTGGGAGACAAAATTAAATATGTGCCTCATCTCATTGGACTTTAATGGAAAATGTCAACAATAATTGAAGATAATGCATAAGAAGTCTAGAATTTGAGACAATTGAAAATGTTAGCTGAAGAGTATTTTCGTTGGGAGCTCCGACTAGAAAATACCTCGCACTCAATGTCGGTCTAAGTGACCTACGAAGTATACTCAAATAATATGAAGTCAATATAATCTATCTTTAATGATATATGATGGAAATAGAAAGAGTTATACAGTCGAGCCGCAATAATTCGAAATGGCAAGGGGATCAGTTTTTTTTCGATTTACACAGAAATTCAAATAATCGAGATTTCTATCATATAGATATCCCCATCAAGGGGATAGAATTTTTTCGATTTATCGCGATTTTCGATTTAGCGGGGTACAAATTATCGAGACTCGACTGTAAATGCTTCTAATCAAACTTAAAATAAAATCTTGCTAAAATATCTAGGTCTGATAGTTTACAGTTGAGCAGACCTACAAATAAATACAGCTATGTTCATAAAAATAGTAGTGCGATTGAAATGCTGAGTAGCAAAATTTTGTGATAAATACATATGTATATACAATATCAACATTAAGACTCGTTTCAAATTGCAGGCGTACTACTATTTTTATGACCACAGCTGTATAGCATATCTATGATTCAATAATAATTATCTATATATCCATGTCGATCTATGGTAGGCGCAATAGAAAAATGGAAATTTAATAAAAGTAATCCTTTGCCTTTAATGTCAATTAATTGAGTATTAGACATTTCCGTAGTCCGTAGTAGTTTTAAAAAATTTGCAAACGAGTTTTAAGATTAAGTTGTATTAAAATTGTTTTTACAGCATTTCAGTCGCACTACTATTTTTATGAACACCGCTACTTATGTATATTTAAGAGTAGACCTGTCATGTGACAGACAGAGGGACAAACTGCATTCCCAGATATCTACAAATTTGATCTGACAAATTGCTAACCTTCCATTCTTCTATCTTCCTATGCTCCCATGCCTTAACTATCGTTTCCTGCATCAAGATAGATATATCAAAATTCAAAGAGCTTCTACAGCTATATAACAAAAGTTTGTAACCAAGCTCAGTTTCTAGTTTATTATAGGATCAGTTGCGTAGCTATAACAATAACATTTATACACACTTATATATATATATATATATATATATATATATATATATACATATATACTTTTATATATATATACATATATGTATATATACATATGCACGTGCTTATGATATAATCCACATCTATATGTTCTCTTCATATGGCACAAACCATGAAATGCTCGCATACGCGTATTTCGGAGCATGCTTGTTTTAACCCTAATCCGATTTTCTTCCAAAAACTTTGTTCTATTGCCATGTGCCCACCTACGCTGACAACAACAACCACCACAACAGCGAACATTGAGCATGTGGTGCTGGCCATGCCCCACCGCGGACGCACCCCCTTACAGGCGGCGCTGCTGAACATGCGGCCGGCAAAAGTTTTTCGCAAACTCAGCGGCGCATCGGAGTTTGCCGACGACATTGAGGCCATGTCGGACGTCATAAGTCACTTCCGTAAGTGAAACTTTTATTAGAAAGGGGTTGGGCGCCGAGGGTGCGATGGCGGCGGGGTCTGCCATTTGGGCACACGCGAAGTATGCGTAATTTAATCAAACCCACATCTTACGCAGATGTTTCCGAGCAGCTGCAAGTGCTTGGCAAGAGCATCAACTTTAGCATGGTGCGAAATTCATCGCATCTGGAGGTGAGTCCTAGTACTACGCAAATTCGTGATGGACTTAACTTCATTTGCTTTTCCTTAACAGGCAGCCAATCCCGTGGCCATGGGCAAGACGCGCTCCAAACAGCAGAGTCGCGGCGAAGGCGCCTTCAACAGTGACTCCGCAAGCGCTGAGCCCTTTGGCCAGCATGTTTTGAATGTTATACTCCATGGAGATGCGGCTTTTGCTGGTCAGGGCATCAATCAGGAATGCCTCAATATGGCCTATGTGCCGCACTTTGAGGTGGGCGGCAGCCTGCATCTGATTGTCAACAATCAGGTGGGCTTTACAACGCCCGGTGAACGCGGACGCTCCACCGAATACACCTCCGATCTGGCCAAGACCATACAGGCGCCCGTCTTCCATGTCAATGGTGATGATCCGGAGGCACTGACTCGCATTACCAACCTCGCCTTTCGCTATCAGCGCGAATTCCGCAAGGATGTGTTCATTGATCTGAACTGCTATCGTCGCTGGGGCCACAACGAGCTGGACGATCCGACCTTCACCAATCCACTGCTCTATAAAATTGTTCACCAACGTCAATCCGTGCCAGACATCTATACAGCTGAACTGGCCGAGCAGGGCGTGCTAAGCGCCGAACAAGCCAAGCAAATGCGGGAGCAGTATATGGCCTACCTGAACGAGGAATTGTCCCTGGCGCCCAGCTATCAGCCGGCCCCAAGCTACTTTGAGCAACAGTGGGCAGGTCTGCAGTTGGCGCCGGCCAATGAGCTCACCTATTGGGATACTGGTCTGGATTATGGTCTACTGCACTGGATTGGCCAGCAGAGCGTCGCCTTCCCCGCTGACTTTGTGAGTAGAAATAAAGAAATAATTGAAGAATCCTGCATAGAAGCCATTCAGATTTCATCAAGAGTTCCTTATTTCAGAATATACATCCACATCTGCTCAAAACATTTGTCCAAGGCAGACTCAAGAAGCTGGAGGCTGGCATTAAGATAGACTGGGCGACGGCTGAAGCCCTGGCCATTGGCAGCCTCATGTATCAGGGTCACAATGTGCGCTTTAGTGGCGAGGATGTGGGGCGTGGCACCTTTTCGCATCGCCATGCCATGCTGGTGGATCAGCAGACCAATGAGATGTATGTGCCGCTCAACCATATGGAGGGCGGTAATGGAGGCAAACTGGAGCTGGCGCACAGCATACTCTCCGAGGAGGCAGTGCTTGGCTTTGAGTACGGCATGGCCATAGATAATCCACAGAATCTGATCATTTGGGAGGCGCAGTTTGGTGACTTTGCCAATGGCGCCCAAATCATCATCGATGCGTTTATAGTCTCCGGCGAGAGTGAGTCTTGGATGGCCATAAGCTAGCTAAAACTTGATTAATCTTTTTTTTATCAACAGGCAAATGGATGGAATCGAATGCGTTGGTCATGCTGCTGCCTCATGGCTACGATGGCGCTGCCTCCGAGCACAGCTCCTGCCGCATTGAACGTTTTCTGCAGCTCTGCGACTCCAAGGAAACAGCTCCAGATGGCGATGGCGTCAACATACATGTGGTGAATCCCACGACACCCGCTCAGTACTACCATGTTCTACGTCGCCAGCTGGCGAGAAATTTCCGCAAGCCATTGGTGGTGGTGGCGCCCAAGACGCTGCTGCGTTTGCCAGCTGCGACCTCCACACACGAGGACTTCCAGCCGGGCACGCTCTTCCAAAATGTTATAGGTGAGTGTGGATGCTTAAGCGCGGAACTTAATAAAAATGTGTGAATAGGGAATACAGACAAAGGCAACCTGGAGTGACCACATAGAGTATATAACTTATTGATCAGGATGTCGAGCTGACTCCATATCTGCCGGTTTCTCTGTATGTCTGTATGTCTTCCTATATACATATATTATAGTATATATACAAATAAGAAAACTCTAGTCGGTGGTGCCCGACTAGGAGATCCCTGAACCCCGTCCGATGTGCGTTTTAAATATACTCAGTTAAATTAAATAATCCAAAATATGACAAAATCGAAATTGTATAAAATATAAATTTCAAGTCTCTAGCTTTGTTATGTTCTGAGATCGCCGCGTTCATACATACGGACAGACTGACAGACAGACAGACGGGCAGGGCTAAATCGACCAGCTCGTCTCCCTGATCAAGAATATATATATGTACTTTATGGGGTCTGCCAAGCCTCCTTCTGCCTGTTACATACATTGGACAGTTTAACAAAACCATTAAACCCTGATTTCCCATTTTCAATGGGTTCAGGGTATAATAACAGATATGTAAGCTCTCACATCAAATATAGCTTCTTCAAGATTTAAAGTAGCTTACACCGAGTCGGACACGCACGGCTCGAGCACTTTTACGTTTGCTTCGCATTGACCCGTACTTTCTCACAATTTTCTAGGTGACAGCGCTGTACAGCCGGAACAGGTGCGCAAGGTCATCATCTGCAGCGGCAAGCACTATTACAATCTGGTCGAGGAACGCGCCAAACGTCAGATTCAGGACACGGCCATTGTGCGCCTAGAGTCCCTCTGCCCATTCCCAGTGCAGGAGCTGCAGGCACAGCTGGCACAATATGGCAATGTGCAGAGTAAGTTGTGCACATAAACTTTCAGGGAATAAGTTTGTGACTTGTGGCCCTCCCTTTCTTCCTCCCTCCCTTCCTCAGGTTTCGTCTGGAGCCAGGAAGAACATCGTAATATGGGCGCCTGGACATTTGTGCGGCCACGCTTTGAAAATTTAATTGGCAAGCAGGTAAGCTACATGTACACACCTGCCCACACAGACACACACACACACAAATTTATATACTAACACACACATACGTGCCCACAGCTCCACTATTGCGGCCGCGGCGAGGCGCCCACCCCCGCCACGGGCATTGGCAAAGTGCATAAACGGGAAGTTGATGAAATTGTTGCAGCTCCATTTGAACTTTAGTGCGATGCTGCCGCCGCTGCCGGACACGCTCTCCCACGCCCCCTTCCTCTGTTACCCCTCGCGCCCGTCCATATATCACAAAGTACTTTAGCTCAATAAAACTGCCAAAAATAAACAACCCAGAAAAAAACAGCAGTGGATACACAAATCGTTGTGCTCCAATCTGTAACTGATTGACTTGGGCATATCCTTGACTTGGGCTTTGGCATGAACGTGGCCTTACGTAGGTCAGGAATTGCCTTGGGTAGAACTGTTGCATTGAAGTTGAGCTATAGTTGTGCTAGACTAGGTGTAATCTAGTATATAGAATCTTGATTGTTTTGTATCAAGAGTATACTAAATACAATATATAGTTTATACAGTAATCAGAAGACTGAGATCCTCAGTTTCCATGTTGGTTGGAAATTTGCAAATTATTTTCTTTTGTTAGAGATACATGGCATAAGCCCTAATGCATGACCAGTTAATAAACTCTGTACTTCAATTAGTACTTCAACCAAGTCTTATATCTATAGTTAAAGATTTTTAGTATAAGCTATGCCATAGGCTCAATTACTCCATCAAACAATTCAGACTGACTCTATAAATATTTTTTTAAAATTAAATAACATTTTCTGTGCACTTCACTTCATAATGCAAATTTATTTGTAATAATTACAGGGTATACCGAAAAAGAAAAAAATGTCACATGCCATAAAAGGCGGTGGCAGAAAGTTCAATGTGGCATTACATAATAATTTATCGTCTGTAAAAAAAAAAAAAACACGTTGAAACTTTAAGCGAAAGTTTTTAATTACTTGATGTTGCTTTTGTTGTTTCGCCTGGCATTTGTGTACAGCGCTCCTGTTGTTGCTTTGGCCTCATTATAAAGTCCAAGGCTTAAAGCTGATGACAGGAAAAACAAACCAAATAGAAAAGCACAAAAAAAAACGAAACTAAATGAAGAGAGGAAGCACAATTAACCTACCGTAAATATTTATTATGTTTATGAAACATTTTACAGACTTTCAATTGAAATTGTTTAAGCAGCGACGTGACTTAACTTAAATAGTTCTATATATAGTAATAAATCAGGGATTAAATAGTATAAGGACTAACGTAGCTGGATTATATAGAAAAGAAATTAAGATAAGTGAATAATAACTACAAATTGAAATGAGTACAAGAGAGTGCAAATGGTGCTTATGGAGAGTATATAGAGTGTCTAGAGTGTATATAGAGGATTACTACATATAAGGCGTTGCCAAGGACTCTAAAGATCGGTCAAAAGGATTGAAAAGTAGAACAAACAAAAACAAGGTTTTGAAACAAAGTCTCTCATCACGCTTAAATTCTAGATGCAGTTGCAGTTGGCAAAAGCTTAAATGACTTGTCTGCCATAGACCTGCTCTAGAATATTGTAAAAGTCGGTGGACGTCTTATATGCAAAGTACAGAAGTCACATCCAGAACACAAATGCCAAACAAACGGCAATTATAACCAGGGCAGTTTCTCGACAATTGGCATTATCCCAGCCGCATTCCAGATCGAACTTCAGAGCCTAAAAAGCAAGAGAGAAGTGTTCAAGTTCAGTTCAGGAGCATCTTTGTCACTCAATCTAGCAGCTAAACATTCTCATTAGCAAAGTTAGTAATCTTTCATGCAACTTACCTCAAGTAGCTGCTGTCCGCCTTTATTATCACAACGCGTCTCGCGCAGATCGTCGTCCTGATCGTCGCAATTGTGTCTGCCGTACACCTGGCAAGGTGAATTCATAAAGGTGCGGAACACCGTATCGGTCCAGGTCTGCGAAGAGCAAATATACTGACGCCGCTTACGCTGCCAGAACTCCACCCAACTAATTAAACAAAATATAATTCAAATATATTTCTATAGAGTGAAGTTTCGTTAGCTACCCCAAATCGCAATCGCAGTTGAGATCCGTGTGCGACATCTTGAGATCAGTGAGGAAAACGCTATTTGGCAGGTAAGGCACTGCGCCCGTATTTGGATTGGGTATTTTCTTCAAGTTGCGATTGTGATAGCGTATGTCCAGGGAAATATTTCTTACACGTCCCATGTGCTTAAAGAAGTTCGGAGGCAAGGCTTGCAGCGAGGTATTGAACAGTTGCATATACAGATAAGGCGAGCGCATGCCCTGCAGGGATTATGATATAATATTAAGTAATATTTTTGTTATAGGTACAATTGTGATATATTTAATAACATTTATGTATGTCGAAAGCAAAAACTAAACAAGATACTTAAGCCAAAAGATAAACTGAATTTTTCAAAGAAAAGAAGACTGAACTGAAGAACATAGTTTGAAGGGATTGTTTAAATATATGTTTTATATACTTTAACTGATCTTAGATAATTTCTTTTGCTGTAACATCATTGGGGATCCCAACTAGGAGATCCCCGAACCGACTAGGAGATCCCCTGAACCCCGTCCGATCAGACAGACAGACAGGGCTAAATCGACTCAGTTCGTCACCCTGATCAAGAATATACTTTATGGTGTCTGCTACGCCTCCTTCTGCCTGTTACATACATTTTAACAAAACCATTATACCCTGATTTTCCATTTTCAATGGGCTCAGGGTATAAAAAAAAAAACTTATTTGCAAAGCAACAGACAGAACGACGCGTCGGTCATAGCTATACCGACTAGACTTTTGATGAAGCTATATACATATCATCAATAATATATTTATCTGAATAAAATTCTATACTTTATACCTTTAAGATAAACTAATACATATAACATATTTATACAATAATTTTGATTTGCAGCAAACTCACCCGCAAAATGTGCTCATTTAGATTTGTGAATTGAGGTCCACTAAATGTAATGTTGGTCAGCTTGGAGGGCAGATGTCCCTCCATTTCGCGCTGCAGGTCTGTGGGCATGCCCAGCTGTACAGTTTGCATTTCCTGCGTCGGCCCGGAGCCCTTCTTCACGATGCGCGTAAATGGCTGCGGGGCCTCAATCCACAGCTCACGGATATTGTGATGATGGCGCAGCAGATGGGGTATATTGAAGTGCTCTAGATGCGAGTAGGCGGTTAGCTTGAGGGAGCGCAGATGGGGCAGTGAGTCGAGGCAGCCATACTCGAAGTAGTGCAAACGGAAATTGGATATATCCAGCATTTCCAGGTCCTCATTAACGCCGTCGAAGCTGTTGTTGTTCAGCGAGGTAATGGGATTGCCAGACAGCATCAGTCGACTGCAACAAACAGATGCTCAAATCAGTTCCGCGCTGTCAGGGAAACTCTTGCCGCACTCACCGCAAATGAGGCAGGGATTGGGTCATTAGAGGCACATTAGTCAGGTCATTGTTGGATAAATCCAACATTCGTAGATTGCTCATATTATGGGCCAGCTCCTGTGGAATGGACGGCAGCTCATTGTAGCCCAGACGGAACTCACGTAGATATTTCAGGCGTATTTCGGGCACTGTGCTTAAAGATACATTCTCCAAGCCGAGCTTAATCAATGATGTTTCCAGACCCATAAATGATTTATCCATGACCTTAAGATCGCGATTGTGTGAGAGATCTAGAACAGCTAACTTGGGCATCGTGGCAAACACAGCGTCGTCTATGCGCAGCAAATAGTTGTAGGAGATGTCCAAGTAACGCAGAGACTAAAAGAGATAGACAGCCGCAAGTTCGGATAGGATAGAGTACAGAGCCCTTAGAGACTATAACTTCATCATCTCAAACTTAAAGCTGAACTTACCCTAAACTTATTGGACAGATCCATGCTGTGTATGGTAGAGATAAAATTATTGGATAGATGCAGCTCGCATAGGGTCAAAGCAGCCAAGCTGGACAGCGAGGAAGATGGTATCTTCAGTAGCATATTGTGCGAGACATCCAGTCTGGAAAAATATATAAAAAATATCAAAAATAATAGGTAAATTTCTCAATCACTCACTTTTCCATGCCGCCATTGTAGAACAAATTATCGGGCAAGCCACGCAGCTTATTGTGGGAGAAGTCCACAATGCGTAAACCATGAACAGGCTTGAATATATCCTGCGGTATGTCAGTCAAGTAGTTGTGATCAAAGTAGACCAACTGCAGCTGTTTGGTATTCTTAAAGGCATCAAAATCCAGTTCGTGTATCCAATTGTAGCTCAGATCCAGCCATTGTAGATGCGGCATATTGCCAAAGACATCGCGCGTGGTATTCTGCAGGAAATATATATGTATATCAACAAGTAAGAAAACTCTAGTCAGTGGTGCCCGTATCCAAAGTGCTAGTATCCAAAGTATAACAAAACCCGAAATTGTATAAAACGTAAATTAATCTAAATACAAAATTTGAAGACTCTAGCTCAAAAGATGTACGAGATATACATAATTTATTAACTTCATTTCGATAAGGTTTTTTATCGATAAAAACAGATCGGAAAAAGTTATCGATTTTCTAAAACAAACTCGATATGCGCGTGCTATACAGAGACTTCCAAAAAAATTCAAGTCTCTAGCTCTTATCTGTTCTGAGATCGAAGAGTACATACATACGGACAGACGGACAGACAAACAAACAGACGGGCAGGGCTAAATCGACTCAGCTCGTCTCCCTGATCAAGAATATATATATGTACTTTATGGGTTCTGCCACGCCCCCTTCTGCCTGTTACATACATTTGACAGTTTAACAGTTTTCAGGGTATCAAAATATTATTGCACCATAAAGACAAATACCAACCATAAGCGAGTTGTAGCCCAGATGCAAGTGGGTCAGTGAGATCTCAGCGGGTCGGAAGTAGCCCGGAAATATGATGGAGATGTTATTGTGCGACAAATCCAATATCTTGATATTCGAGTGATACATGCCACCTATATACATAGATTACAACATTTAAGTATACTCCAACAGCAATCTCTTGGGAATCGCCTACCATGCTCATTGCGGCCACTCCAGGAGGAGTTATACATTAGCTGTTTGATCTGGTTGTGGCTAACGTTGACATTCAGATTCGACAAGGTGCCCACTTGATCAAAGTAGTCAAAGTTGAAGTTGGGCAGCTGATTGAAAGCCATGTCCAGTATTTCCAGCTTGGGCAGGTTTTGGAAGGACTCATCGGCCAAGTTGTTGAGCTTGTTGCCGCGCAGACTCAGGTACTCCAGCTCGTCCAGGTTCATGAATGCGCGTCGCTCCACCTTGTCAATTTTATTGTCATCCAGTTGCAGCTTACGTAGCGCCTCCAAATCGAAGAAGGTGTGCTGCGAGATGGATGTGAGATGATTGAAGCGCAGCGAGATCTCCTCCAGCTTGGAGTGTATGTCGCCCTGGAAGGTTCCCTTGAGCACCTGCTCAATGCGATTATCATGCAGCTCCAACAAGCGCAAGTTCTTCAGAAAGTGGAAGCTCGTATCGCTCATGCTGCTGATGTGATTGTTGCTAAAGTCCAGCTCCTGCAAGGAGGTCAAATGGCGTAGAGGCTCGGCGGGCAAGGCGCTGCCAGAGTAACCGTGTGACATCTTGAGCGAAATGAGGGAGTGACCAATCTGCAAGGAGAAAACGCCAATCAAATAAATAGTTGGAGGTGCTGCAGGCTTGATTACTCCCACCTCATGGAATGCATCATTCTCAATGCTGGATATTCCATTCTCACTAAAGTCCAGTCGCTTTAGGCCACGCACATGCTTGAAGGCATGCGACTGTATGCCCGAGAGGCTGGCCCGGGTTATCTGCAAGTCCTCGAGCTCAACGCCGAAGTCCTTGAAGTCCTCCGGACCCACAGAGGTGGTGCCCATGCGCGAAATGGATAGCGAGCGCATGTTCCGCATTCTGGTCATACTTTTTGAAAATAAATACAAAAAACGATTTGCTCGGGTAAGGGGTGTGTGTGGGGAGCAGGAACTCATTTGTGCTTAGGGTCCACTTACTTGCGTAGCGTTTGCAAATTGGTTGGATCATTGCGATCCCCACTCAGGTCCAGCTTGAGCAGCGTATAGTGCATGGCATTAAAGGTTTCCGTGGGCTTCGGGATTTTGATCTTATTGTCGCGCATGCTAATGACCCTGTAATGGGCACAGAACGGGTGGATTGGTTTCGTCAATTATAGCTGCTTATTGCTACATCGTTTCTCGTCACGTTCTGCGAAAGCAGGTCACACACTTAGCCCACATTGGGGAAGCCCCACATTGTAGGGTACCGCCCAATCGGATTAGAGGGTGTTTTCCTCTCCTTCTTCTTCTTTTCTTCTCTTCTTGTTGCTTCCAACCAACTCACCTCAAGACATCGAAATTGTTGAAGAGCTTGTGATGCAGCTTGGTTAAATTGTTGCCCGACAGATCTAAAATCTGCAAACTGTTCACCAGACTATCGAAGGCCATGGGTGAGATATTGGTCAGGCCACAATAACGCATATAAATCTCACGTATGCGAGCTGGCTTGAAGGCGTCGTCCTATAGAAAAAGTAGAGCCAATATAGATCCACTATATATATACCCACCCACCTTGAGCGTATGTATGGGATTGCCATCGAAGAAGGTTCTATTGACTGTATCGAAATACTTGAACGAGTTGGGCGGCAGCACTTCTATGTGATTATACTCCAAGTGCAGATTGTCCAGATTCAGTTTAGTGCTGGCCTTAATATCGTAGGTTTCATTGCCGCTCAGTGACCAAATCACATTGTGTGATATGTCCAAAGTGCGCAGACTCTTCAGTGGACCCAGAGCATCATATGGTATCTCCGAGAGTATATTATCCGTAAGCAGCAAACGCGTCAGCCTAGGCATGCCATCCACAAACACATTCGGATCGATCTCAAATAGACTATTGCCGCTCAGATCCAACGTCTCCAGATTAAGCAGGCCCGAAAAACTATGCGACATGAGCATGGAAATGCAATTCTCGCCCAGAATCAAAGTTTGCAGCGATTCCTCCAAGCCACGAAACGAATCGTGATGTATGGTCGTTATATGATTGTCTGATAGATCCAGAATTCGCAACTTTTGCAGATGACGTAACGACTTTGAGGGTATCTCAACTAGATCGTTTTGCGGCAATATGAGCTCCCATAAGGATCGCTCCAAGCCGGTGAAGGCATCATCTGGTATTTCGGTCAAATGATTGCCCGAAATCTTCAGTCGATACATGCCCGTCGACTGCAGAAAGTATGGCTCGATCTCGCGCAGACCCGTGTTCTCCATGTGCAGCATGAAAACCTATTACAGAGATTAGCTCAACTGCATTGTACGGATGGGGCTAGCTACACCTACCTTGGACTGGTTAACCATGCGTGGCAGTGCTGGAAATGGCACATTCTTGCAATGCACAATGCCCAGATCTGTAGAGGATTTGGAGCATGTGCACATCACATTGTATGTGCACGGTGGGTAGCGAGTCTCCTCCATCTCGCGACTGAACAACGAGGCACGCGCTAAGGACATCCAGATCATGATAATAAGCGTTATGGTTAGAAACGCATAACCAAACTTAAAGAAGAACTCCAGACCCTGCGAAAGAGTTGCAAAAGATGGAAACCAGTTGAAGCCTTAGGGATGTGGCAAAGCTAGATTGGAAAACTCAAGGAAGTGCCAAAGTCTCTTGACTCTGTGGGGCTTCACGTGCTTTTTGGTTTTCTTTGTTTTGTGGTCAACTGAATAGTTCAACCCTTGGACAATAGAAGAAAATGCTTGCACTTTTACGGCTCTTGCCTAGGATATTAAATGTCCTCTATCCCTTTCATGTATTCCACTTTGAGTTTTCCATACACACACAGAGGATGTTACATTATTTCACCGCAAAATTTGTAAAACTTTTAAGATGAGCTTGCCTTCCTCAAACTCAGGAAACCGAACCTTATTAACATTTTCTTTGTTGTTGTTAAGGAAAGTCTTTCAGAGAAACTACACTCATTATTGCTGAAAGAATCGTGTTGATCAGATTGTTCCAAAATATCATATAACTGACTTCAAAAAAGCTTTTGTTTGCCAAAAAAAAATGTTAAAGAAACTAAGTAAATATCAGCTGAGCTATTTGTTAACATTTTTGAATAAATATTTTTAACAATAAACTAAAAAACCCTATAGCTTCTGCAGCAACAAAAGTCATATAATATATAATACAATTTTTTGTTTTTAAATCTGTATGCAACTTTTCCATTCTTTAGTATTTCTTTCTCTAGTTAGTCATATTAGTTTAATCCAAGTAACTTAGGTCTTCTCCAGCTATATAGGACTTTGGTTTTTTTAATCTTTTATATGATATTAATAATAAAGATCTTAAATACTTTTAGGCAATCTGCAAAAGAAATTGATTTTAAAATATTAAGAAAACTTTTTCTAATAAATATCACATAAAAAAAAAAGATGAATAGTCTAAAAAAATTAAGTTCTTCAGGCTTTTACATATCAGAAAAATGTTTTTGTTTTAGGATAACTCAGTATCTATATATCTATATAAATTACTCTCCAAGTATATCACAAAAGCACTTCATAGCAATTGATTGGTCAGAATTGTTTTTATTTTTTAAATCTCTAAACTGTAAATCAGAAAATTTTCTTCTTTTATCTGCAATTCATTGACAATCCACAGATAGTTTTCCCCTTTTCCTTTGTATAAGCACTGTCTTGTATAATACACACCATTTTGTTAATTGGATTATCCGTGCGCGATAATTGGCATTTAGAATATATAGTTAAATTAAATTAAAGTTCAAGGCTTTCTTTTGTTTAGTTTTTTGTATAAATTAATTTATAGCTATGCCTGGCACAGGATGTGCGTCACTTTGTTCGAGCCTTGTTAATTTGTAATCTCGTGTGTGTGCGCCAACAAATAATCCTTTTGTTTTCTACTGTCTTAAATATATTGAATATTTGCCGTTTTAAAGCGCGACACGTCCGAACCGTAGCGCGTTCCACGCACGTCTGAGACTTGAAAATCAATCGGGTTAAGCATTTGTCATTTGTCGACGACAGCCTGGAGACAATTGGTGCATTGCACTAATTGGATTGTAACATTTTTGGGGGCTGTTTGCCATGGCGCCAGCTGCACATGAGCTGGCCATTGGGCACACGTTTGGGCCGATTTATAGCATTACTTTACGCTTGGTTGCAAATATGCTCATTTCCTCGCCGTGGTTGCACTTTGTTTAGAATATGCCAGGCAAAACGCACGCTAATTGTGTTTACTATCAGCATTTGAAATAAATAGATTTCAAGCCTTGAGCGCTCCAAGACAATTGCATGGATTAAAACTTGTAAGTATTCAGACGACATGATTTCGGTCTGCGCGGCGGTGCGGTGCGATAAGCAGGTTGTAAGGTTAAGCGACAAATATTTAAGATTAAATACAGTTTAAATGATTTAATAATTAAATACAAAAAAAAAAACTTAAGTTTCTATTTGAGCGTGCGAATTTTGCGATAAACCCAGCAATGATAAGTGCGCTCCTTGACCAGCTCCTTATCTGCAATAAAGTAATGTAAAATTCACACATAAATAATTCATATTTATAAAAGAAAATGTTTGTGCTTCAACTAACCATCGCACTGAAAACATTTCGCCAGTTCAGGCGGACAAATGTTTTCTAAATTAAAGTAGAATGTGGTTGTGTTTTCCCTATATTTGTTCACCGACTTCATTGTTATTTGTCGCGTATGTGGATCCTTGCCATCCAAGTGCTCGCGCACATAATGCGCCGATAGCTGAATGTCCACCACATCGTTCAAATGATCATCAATGGTCTCCACCAGACGCGCCTGCTTGTGCAACAGCTGAGTGCAGACATCAGCGTAAACTGAATAAACAAATATATTGTATGTAAATATAAAAAATATTAAAATCAATTACTTAGAAAGTGAGCTAACCATTGGGTAAATTCAAGTTGACATGTATCATCAGCAGATGCTCCAACGTGCAGTGTATTTGAAAAAGCTTGGATATTTGCAGCATGCTCTCCTGCTCATTGAAGTTACTATTCTTAAAGCCAGAGACATCGCCATTCTGATAACTGGCGCCAGTTTGTTTGCTGCCCGCGGTGTTGTGCAGCAGCGTCTTGCGTATGCCGCCACCACCAGCACCAGGCGCATCACCTCTCATGGCATTATGCAGCGATTTGCGCAGCTTGGACAGATCGTTTGTTGAGGAGGCATCGCTTGGATCAGAATTGGCCGATTCACTGCTACCTTTTAGCAAACTAATACTGCACATTTTGCTCTCTGTGAAGATAAACTCGTAGTCCTTGTGGACCTTCTCCAAACCAACCTCCAGCAGCAATTCCAAAGGCTCCGTGCCGCTCAGACAGGGCATGGCCAAGCGGCTGTTGGCCAGATTCGAAATGATTTCAGCCAAACGATTTTTATTTGTAGGCGTATTCTGCAAATAAAAGTTATATTAATTAGATTGTTAGAATTTTGGCATCGGCTCACTTGCCACAATATTGCAGCGCACAGCGCATTGAAAGAGAATGTTGAAGGCGAGTTTCAGATCCTTGTAACAAGAGCAAGCTGTTTGAAAAGAGAAATGATTAATGCTAGTATCTAGTAAGCATGCGTTAGATGCACTTACCTTTGAGCAACTCCCACAGCTTGTCGGTTAGATCCATGAGCCTGCGCTGTTTGGCGCGCTGCACTACCTCCTCAATGTCATATTCCGCATGGCCATCGGTAAAGACGTCCGTGAAGCCCGACACCTCAGTCATTGTTTTGTTAATGGATTCACGTAGTTCGTCCATATCGATGCCGCTGCCGCAACGATAGACCGGTTCTCGTTGCACACCCGCCTGCTCATCGTTGTGATAGCTAACGATGTCCTCGCGTATGTAGGCCAGTATGCGCAGCTGATTCATAAAGTCCTCCGTTAGTGGGCCACAATCGCCCACGCGAAATGCTTGATTCAATGATACATTGCAGCCGCTCAGATTGATGAGCAACGGCAGCGGCGACGGCGTCGACCAACTGCAAAGCAGCGTCATCTGCGGATTAACCTGATAGCTGTTCTCAATGTATGTCTCCAGCTGTGCGCCTGCGCTCATGCCATGCTGTCGCACCAGCGACTGGGATGTCACCATGTAGGCGGGCATCACGCCCGAATAGCTGACGATGCCGCGCGAGAAGTGCGTTGGATGGTATTCGTATTGCAGGAGCAGCGTGTGACCAAAGTCGTTGCCATCGCACAGAAACCAAACGGAGCCCTGGCCATCGGCCTGCTGGAACGATTCGGTGCAGATGATGGCACGCGCTTTGTCGGCCGGCACGCCACGATGATATTCTTCGTCCTGTTTCCAAGGATTCCGATTGACTATGTGCAGGTCCAGCGAGAGATCGGCAATAGCATCCACAAGACAATCGTCTTTCAGCGGACTGCCAGTTAGATCCAAATCTGTGTTGGGTGTCCTACGCTCCGCTTTTACCAGCAGCTTGGTGGGCGTGGTTGTCGTAATGCCGCTACTCCGATCCTCCTTGTAGACAAGCACAATTTTATTTGCTGATTCGCGCGCGCCAACCAATCTAGTCAAATAACTTGGCGGCGCACTATATGTAATAGTATGATTATCGCCATATTTACGCATCAGCTCAGCATAAATATTTGCCAGATTAACAAGCATTATGTATAAAAAAAAGAGGAAAATTTGCACTTAAACAATTAAATGCCGCCTTAACTGGATTAAAATGGCATCTAAAATCTTAACATTTTGCGGAACTGTTAATAACAGTAAGTCTGAAAAATTGAATGGAAAACTGCCGTTACTCAGTGAAGGCATTGTGTTTGTTTACTTGCTATTGGATAACATATTAACAATCGAAATGATTAAATTCAAATTTAAAAAACAACTTAGCTAAAAGAAAACCTAATTTGAATTTAGCAGCTACTTTTGAGTGCAATTGACAGACAAGAAACTTATTTAGTGCATTTCAGGCGGCAAGTTTAATTTAGTGTTGCCTGAACTGCTTATCGATGTTAACATAGGCCACTACTAGACAAAAGCTAACTGCTACACAATATATGCGCGATGTACATATTATTATCGATAACAATTTGCACGGCTCGCACGTGTTGACTTTGTTTTTATTTAGTCAACTTCTTTTAATATAATTTTTAAGCATGTCCGACTTTGAATTACAAGAAAGTGGCTCAGAATTCGATTCAGACGACAATTCCGATGCTGAGGTTTGTAAATAATACACTTAAACAACTCAGCAAACATTTATGCTCTACAATTTTCAACAGCTGCAAGCGGCTTTCGAGCGTGGCGACTTAAAACCAGGTCTCAATGTTGAGTTCAGTGGACAGCGCAATAAAATCAATGATATAGTAAGTAAAATGAGTTAGGCCTGATCTATTGTACTAAAATTTGCAAATACTTGCAGACGAAACTTTTGGCTAAAACACATGCCATACGCTTGGAGCTGCCATGGGAGGAGCGCCTGGACATGGTCAACGAGCTGGCTCCTCTGGCACCCGAGTTGGCTGTGCAGCTCGAGAAGCACGAACAAAAGCGTGCGAATCAGTTTAAAGGCAATGCCAAAATACCTTTTGTACGCCCCGAAGAGGATCCAGTGCTGAATGATTTTAAGCGCGAAATGTTGTTCCATCGCCAGGCACAGAGCGCTGTGCTGGAGGGCATTAAACGGCTGCAGGAGCTGGGCATTAAGACGCGTCGTCCCGATGACTATTTTGCTGAAATGGCCAAGTCTGACGACCACATGCAAAAGGTGCGCGCCAATCTAATGGCCAAACAGCAAGGACAGGCCAAATCGGAGCGCATTAAACAAATACGCGAACAGCGAAAAATGGGCAAAATGCTGGCCAAGCAGACCAAGGTGCAGCGCGAGGCTGAGAAGAAGGAGATGCTCGATAAGCTGAAGAAATTCCGCAAGGGCAAGCTCAAAAATCTGGACTTCCTTGAAGATGCCAAGGCGTTGGAGTCCAAGCAAAAGCAATCGGCCGACAAACGCAAGCTGCGAAACAAAAGATTCGGCTTCGGTGGCAAAAAGAAGGGTCTCAAGCGCAACACAAAGTCCTCGGCAGCCGGGTTGGAGTCGGAGAAGTCCACACGTCGCCAGCGCGGCGTCAAGGCCGGCGCCTCGGTCAACAAACGGCTGGGCAAGTCCAGGCGCATGAAGACCAAGGG
The DNA here is from genome assembly GCA_035045365.1 of Drosophila leonis. Classification (NCBI taxonomy): domain Eukaryota; kingdom Metazoa; phylum Arthropoda; class Insecta; order Diptera; family Drosophilidae; genus Drosophila; species Drosophila leonis. The sequence goes on along the minus strand of JAWNPC010000338.1, from coordinate 3,192,415 downwards.
CAAAAAGTGAATCAGGATTAGGGAACAACCAAACTAGATTTATAAATGCCTTCGTTTAGATTTATTATAACTAAATACATTTTGTATGTACATAAAAGTTTATGCTATATATACACATATATCAACTATTCCGTTTCCTTATGCTTTTTTTTCTTTTTCTTCGATTTGACAGGCGACGCCGCAGGCTCGCACTCAATGTCCGGCTTGCGCTTCTTCGACTTTTTTGTCGGCTCTAACTCCAGCTCGATCTCAATCTTCTTAGGCTGCTCTTCGTCAGGCTCTTTACGTTTATTCTTCTTCTTTTTAATTTTGTTCTCAGGCTCTTCTGTAGTTGTCCTTTTGGCCTGCAGCTTGGCCAACATTTCGCGCTCCTGTTGCTCCAAGCGAGCCAGCTTGCCGCTCAACTTGAGTCCATGGCGTGCGCCTTTGTGAGCTGTCCGACCGCCGCATGCCTGGAAGAGCTGCTCATCGGTCAGCACATGCACTTTGGCAACAGCAATGTCCTCCACCTTGATGCGTTCCACGTTGTCCACTTCGCCCCCGTCTTGGGTAAGCAGCGCAGATTGCAGAAAATTATCATAAACGGCGCTGCCATTGGAATCTTTTTGCTGATCCTTGGCCTTCTTCAGTTTACGTGCCGAGTAGCCTTTGGTCGAAATTTCCACAGCCTCTTGCCCAGCTTTGCGCGCTGTGCTCACCTGGCCATTCTGTTCCACCTGCACGTTCACATTTGATGATGCCTCGTTGAAGCAGCGCTCCCACCAGTGATCATTGAATTCTGTGGCGCGATCAACGCCCAGGCCAGCATTGTCAAATTTTAGACTAGCTTTCAATGGGGCCGCTATGCCATTGTTGTTCTTTCCTAAGCCTTCGCCTTCTTTCCAGCCGTATTTACCCAATATTCTCTTCCCAAAATCCATTAAACAACAATGTGATTTTTATTACTGCCAAGTTATCGTTTGCATATTTGAAAGTTATCGATAGACCGCAACAGCGTGTGCGTCACATGACAGGGTTGTATGTTGAGCGGCAAAATTTGAACGTGCAAGTTGAATGCACACAACTTCTGTGACTACAATTTGTTGTAGGCATATTAATATCTATCAAATATCAAAAGCACAAATCGTCTTTCCTTAACACATTCAGTTTTCCTTTATTTCATATTCCTTCAAATACCAATACTTCTCGTTACTCTAGCCGATAAAACAAACCCCACTTTATTCGATTATGTGACAATGATTAAGTGGCATTTAAGAAATGATTTAACAAATAGAAAAACATGTTTTAAATACAATAAACTTAAAGAATCGTTATCAGTACGCGCCACATAATTCAAAATGTGTAGAAAACAACACGAAAGCAAACACGCCACGCCCTCGCCAACAGCCAGAATCTTATACGGCTAAGAGAGTTGGTTGCACGTGCTGCCCCTGCCGCCTCGACAGAATGATGTTGTTGTTGCCAAGGCCTTTTGGGAGGGAGAGAGAGCCGAGGAGCACGCACAATCAACTCGCAGCATGATGGAGAGGGCGCAGCATGTTGATTTCTGTGTAGTCGCCTGCGTGTGGGGTCTGCCGCTGCAGTGTGAATTTGAAGCTTGCATGGATTAAAATTTAATTTTAATGTTTACAATTTCAATTTCAATCTCAGCTTTTCGTTTAATTCGCGTGTCTTCGTTTTGTCTATCTCGATGCACTTTTGCCGAGTTTATTCCAATGTATTCTTTTTTATTAGCAGCAGTTTGTTGTTTTCTCCTTTCTTTCTTTTTTTTTTGGCTTAAACTTAAATCGAAAATGTGTTCAATCTGCGCGATGATCTTGTTTTGCGTGTGATTTAGGCGATTACTACAGTTTCGAATGTTTTTTAAAAACAAAATTACATATATTATGTTGTTGTTGTTGTTGTTATTTTATAATTAGATAGTACAGGATGTTGGTGGCTATCAATCATTTATCAATAATAATCGAAAAACGAACGTTGGTTGTTGGTTGTTTGTTTGTTTTTGTTGTTGTTGTTTGTTGAAGTTGTTGTTTCTTCTTCTATACTTTGCTTTCTCGTTGCTCCTGACTGCCGTTAGCATGCGGCTTGCCATCGGGATAGATAAATACCCCAATAGGCCCACACACACACACAGCGACAAACAACAGCACGGAAAAATGAAGGACGAGTAGCGGCGCTTAGAAGGCGAACAGCAACAGGAAGGCCATCATAAGACAGAACAGACCCATAGCCTCAGACAGGGCGAAACCCAAAATGGCGTACGAGAACAGCTGCTGTTTCAACGATGGGTTTCTGGCATAACCGATGATGAGGGAACCGAATACTGTTCCGATACCAGCACCTGTTGTATTGGTTGTCATTGATGGACGGATAGAAAAAGAAAAGACCAAATAGATTAATCAAATTGTACAGATAAAACGGAGAATATTTATATGGAAATCACATCGACAGATGTCGGATGGAAAGATCTACTAGTATACCACATGCAATTTAATACCTCTGCCACTTGGCCAATATACTCATCTGTCTTATGGAGTCCAGTCAGTCACAGATTAGTCTGAATTGAGTTCTACGCCCCTCAGAGAGCTGAGGTTTGCAGCAAGCACATCGCACTAAAATTGCTGGCCACGAAAGCTTTCAATGCAACATGGCCGGCGGCAGGTTATGCGGCAACAGCCATGCTGCAGCATTTCTGGTACTTTCGCCTTGTGATTACACAAGTTTCCTGCTAGGAAATGAAGCTCCACGACACACAATCACCTTACAGCTTTTGTGCGTTGTTACATCAACAAGGGAGCTTTGACCAAATCTCAGACCTTCCCGGGGCAATCTGAAGAGTAATCAGATACTCGTTGTGTGTGCCCCAGATGCTAGATTGTAACTGACTGAAGACGATCGAGTATATGACCGATGATCGATGACCGTTGGTCAGAATTGGATATAAGATATACAGTAGAGTGGAGATCGGACAACAATTTAAAACCAATACGAACCGGAACCAGCGACACCGACTGTTGCAGCACCAGCACCAATGAATTTGGCAGCCGAATCAATGTCACGTGTGACTGGCGAGGTCTGGAATGACCTGATCTGTGGCAGTAATGCTACGGGGGTTGTGTTCTGAGCGGCCAAAGTCTGGCTCTGGCTGATGACGGCGCTGCTCAATGGTCGCAAGTATTGCTTGGAGTTGGCGAGGAGCTGCAACAACAAAATAAATAAAGGTTAAATTATGTAATTAGATTAGATGGCAGTTTAGTTTGTCTTTCATGTGAGATAACAAAGAAGAAAAAAAATTGTTATTGTTGTGGTTGTTGTAGGCTTTGCGCGTTGACATTTTGCATCCGATTGCCAAGTTATGCAATGCGTTAAGCAATTTGGATTTTAGCCATTTGGCAGCCGCCTTTGTTGTTGTTGTCATTTAAGAAGACGGCAAATGCACTTCATATTTATCGCTGATAAATGTTTTGAAATAATTTTCTTTTTTTAATTGAGTATAAATCTATATGGCTTAAAGGGAATTGATTTGATAGCTTTCACCGGTTCTAACCTCAACAATTAGCAGTAACAAAGTTACTATAACTTGTTATACAACGCCTGCACCGCATTTCAATCGCTTAATTTAATTCCAAAATAAATCGGATTATATAAATATCCGTATACACATTGGTTTCAATTGCTTTGCAATTTTAAAGATTAAAAGTTGCAGCTATGAATTGCACATAACCTCAATTTTCGCTTTCAACTTATGTAACTGTATGTGTTTTCCATTGGAATTCCAAGTCACCACAGCCGCAGCATAGATATTTTTTTTGTTAGCACGATGAAAATCGATGCGGCTAAGAAGAATTATGTAATTAACAACAACAAAAGCCACACACATATGTAACTATTTATCTCACTGAAAGAGTTAACACATTTTATTGTACTTACCGCGGTCCTGGCAACGGGGGCAATGCGAGAGACTGTCGACACGAACATTTTTAGTTGAATTTTAATTGGCGTTTCGCACAAAATTGAAGCAAGCGCACGGAGCTCTGCAAAAAGATATAGATGTAGATTTCTTGTAAATATATAGCTGTATTTATATATATGTAAATATATTGGTTGCTGCAAAAGCCGCTGCCCGCCTGCAAGTTGCTGTTGGTTACGTAATGTGAAAAAATGTATCTATCCACACGAATTAGAGCAATTCTCAATTAAATTGGAAGCACAAATCAATCATAATTAAAAATTCGAACGATTTTCACTTAGTTTGCTTAAACTAACACTAATTTCCTTTTTCAATTCGTTGAACTTTTCTAGTGACGCAACGACTTCGACTTCACACAGTAACACTGACAGTTCTCGTACGCCCGTGTGACATCTGGTGTGTGTGTGTGTGTGTGTGTGCCGCAAGATGGCGACATTGAACACGTTTAGAAAAATATTCACTTTTTCTTTATTGGTCACACTTTTTCACTTCAACTATTATTAAAAAACAATTGCATTTGAAAGAATTAGTTTTTAGCATTTCCATTCGAAACTGATTATTCAACCAGCAGCAGCTACAGAAGGCATGGTGGCGGGCATTACGGGGGTGCTCCACATTTTTAATTTCAGCGAAAGATATGCGTCCAACTCACTTCGAACAAACCCTTAACAACAGTGGAACCGTATTAAACGCGAATTTTTACTTTACCCTACAGTCGCCATGCAATTCTTGGCTGTGGTGAATTGGAAGTTCACCTGGAAAGTCAGCGAGCGCATGAGTGCATATCGATAACAATATGTAAAGTTAACTAAATAGCGGTGTTACCACCAAATAACCGAAACAGATTTCTTATACATAAATATTGTTAAGTTAAGAACTATATCTGTGTATTTGCATTAAATAAATACACAAAGTCAATCGCGATTCTAGTATATGTAGATAATATTTGTTTTTTTATTTACCTTTATAAATTTATTCTGATATCAGTTTTTTAGATTAATTGCAGTCCTGGTCTGTGGTGAATTGGAAAAGAGACTTGGAAGCCAGTTTTAGTTATCAGCTCTGAAATCGCGATTTTCGTTAACAAATTATTGAATTTTTTTAATTTGGATTGACAATACGATTACAGAAATGTCGACTTGCACCTAACATGACAAGTCGTAATCTGAACACAATCCTTTAAAAAGAGTTGCATTAATCTAAGCAAACGGAGCAAGTCGTACTGCGATTACAAATATTAGGCGCGCAAATTTCAAAAATTGTTAATCAATTATTGTGAAATTTTTGTATTAAATTCAATTAGTGGCAAATATTGTTGGATGCTTTGCTGAGATTATTAAACAATAAGTAGTTTGTATGGTAATAAAAAAACATTTACTATTCGTTGACTTTATCGAATATACATCGAATAGTTATCCAGCCCTGGTCCGCATACAGCCACGCGTCGTGGTGTCGTCACGTCGTCTGGATTATGTTATAATTTGAGCAATTTAAAGCCCACCACAATTGAAACAGGATGCTGTAAGTAATGGAAGCTTTCTTAATGTATATCTTAAAACGCACAGCGTAGTTTTGATGTGTTGGTAATCATAATTTTACTGTATGTATCATTGCAGCCCTCAATTGCATAACAGCGTTTTTGCATAAGTGTGTGTGTGTGCGTACGGCCAGGGAGGAAACACACAAATACATACTAATCGACGGAACGTTTTACATTTCATCTGGCTTGCTCATTAATAATAACTACTATAATCAAATTCGATATACGCTGCATATTGCATTTTCGCTGGACTTAATTGGTTAATTGTATAATTTGGTTGGAACGACGCCGGACAATTGTTTTGGATGCCAGTTATCGCATATATCGATAGCTAAGTATATGCGATAGTTCCCTATCACCCACAGTATTCGTTTGAACAATCTTAACATAAATAAGTGCACACCATTAGTAACAGCTTAGCAGACTGTTAAGTTATTGGATGCCAGAAACATAACATTAAACAAACAGTGACACTTACATAACGCGCAGTCACAGTCGTACGTCGAGTGATATGGCCGTGTTTCTGATCAACATCTGCAAATTCAATGGCTGTTTTAAAACTTTTCCAAGTCTGAACGACTTAATATCACACATCGAGGGCACACACATAGGCAAGTATTGAAAAAAACAACAATTAGTGCGATAAACAAGTGCGAAAGTGTTTAAAATAACAATGACAAACAACATTAATTAGTCGCGTGATGCGAGCGGGACTGAATCGTCGCAGACGCCGCCGACATCGTCGGCACTCTGTGTTTTGTTTATTTAATTTATTTATATGTACATAGTATATACAGGTTTGCTAGAGTGTGTGAGTGTGTGCGAGTGAGTGCGTGTGCATATGCTGAATAAATTGTAGGTAAACTTGTGAGTGCTGCGTGTGTGTGTGTGTGTATGTGTGCATATAAATACACGCCCGTTCCGTTGCAGCGTTTCGGTGCATGAATAAAATATTGTTTTCGTTCGCCATCGACTGCCCAGCCCTGAAAACAATTTTAGCTGTGAAACACACACAATCATTTGTAAATGCTGGCAAAGTATATTGCTGCGGTGCAATAATATCAAAGTGTGCCATGGAAAATCAATATGGCCAGGCCTTAAATACGCACGCACGTTTTAATGCGTACGCGTCGTCGCCTTCAATTGAAACAAGCGAGCGCATTCACAATAGGCGACAAGCCAAGCTGAATTACCTGTGCCCGCACTCACACACACACACACAGTGGCAAATGTCCATTCGTGGCATGTACAGCATTCATTCTACACAATTACACACACAGATGTATATATGCATGTGTGTGTGTATGTGTGTATGTAGGTACGCTTGCTTTTGATACGCCAAACATACAAGTGCGAGCGAGAACGCAATTGCGTGGCAAGCAAAAACAACAAAAGCAAGCAAAAAGCCGGTGATCCATTAAACAACAACAATACATGTGTGTTGGTGTAAGTGTGTGTGCCTGTATGAGTGAGCCGCCAGCGTAGCAGCAGCAGCATCTGTACCCCAGCCGGCAAGGGCAAGTGAGCGCCGTTTCTTGTGTGTGTATCGGAGCTGTATGTGTGAGTGTGTATGTGTGTGTGCGTGTGCGTTTGACCTGTCTTTGGCTTGGGTTTGGGCTTGGGATTTTAGCGCGTCTTTTGCAGGTGTTATCACCTGTTCAGCACACGTATCTCATCAGTCGAGCGGTGACAAAAGTTGTGCTCCAATTGCACCCACGCACGTTATGCGTAATCAATTCTTGTCAATGCTTCAGCCCATTCACACGTGTCCGATTACGTGCATTTCACTACAGTGAAAGCTCGCTTAAGCGAATAACCCATTATTCTTGAATATTCAGCTGAGTGGAAATAAATATTTTGTATATTTGTTTATAAATAATCTTTCCACAAGTCTATTTCTAAATAAAACAAGGTCTATGTTTATGGAATGGAAGCTAGAAAACAATACTTCAGCGATATAATCAGGGTTCGTTCAAGCGGTTTTTTACTATAAACAAGTTGCGTGAAGCGAAGCCGGCTGGCGTGGATAAGCTAGATGTTAGTGTTGGTAAGCAACAAAACAATGCCACGACTTGGCTAGCCGGGCTTTTCAACAAAAGTATGTCTAATTTTAGACCAGGTACTTAAGTAGCAGCGCCGCCTGTGTGTATGTGTGTGTTTGTGAGGGGGTGGAAAATCAATAAAATTAAGCTCAGTGTTGCCACTTGGCTGCAATGGGTGTTTGGGCATAGGGGTTGAGTGTGTTACGTGTGCCCAGGGGGTGTTTTACATAGTGGTGGTGCGAGACTCGGGGGCTGTTTCAGCCCATTTATTTGTGCTTCATTTATATTTGTAAATACTTGTGTCTGCATACTTCATGTCGAAATTTGAGTGCATATCGTGCTTGATGGCGTGACACGAACTGCTGGTTGGCGCGACTTCCCACCAACATTAATCATTGAAATCAAGATAATAAATTTCAAAAGACTTAGTGATGATAATATTAGAACAAGATCAATCGATAAGCGATACTACAAATAGAACATTTTTCATAAAATAAAGCCAGTTCCATAAAAAATCGATGAGAATGCTTGGGACTAAATATAATAATATAATATATAATTAAAAAAGAAATAATAATAAATTAAATTCAAAATGACAAACAAATCTATTAATAATAATTCAAGTCATCCATATCGTGTTGCGATTTACTGCCATTTCGTAATCAGAAAGCCCAACACGCTCTCATCTCTAACGCTTAAATATAGGGGTGGCATCAAGCTCAGCTGACTATTACGGCTAGAAATAAGCAGCTGTTTGTTGTTGTTGCTTTGAATGTGGCTGCTGCTGCTGCTGCTGCTACTCTACTACTACTACTACTACTGGTACTGGTGCTTTGATAACGGTCAGCAGCAAATGGCGTCGTTGACAGGCGCTCGCAGGCATGACATGAAATTGGTATGGTTAATGGCGTTCACGCCCACGCACCGCCCTAGGCCACATATACATATATATATATATATATATATATATATATATATGTATATATATATATATATATATACACAAATGAATTTATCTAATATAGTTGTGTGCCCATAAGCTTTGAGATATCAACTCGAAGGACTTTTGCTATTTACTTCATGTAAATACATACATACATACATATGTATATATGCACGTACGAATGTACATACATATGTAATTGCTTGGCCCAGTTGGTTAGTTGTCTCACGCTTATCGCATCGCAACATCTCTGTACATGCTTTCAGCAGTCAGCAGCACGGGAGTTGGGAGTTGCTTTTTTTTCACAATTTCCTTTTGTTGCTATGGCAACGCTGTCGCAAGACCTTCAAGTTTGTCCTTTGCACAGTTGCCAGGCACCTGTTGTGCATACACACATACATATGTATATACATGTATACATATATACTAGCACGCGCCCTGTTAATTTATCGATAACATGTGCATGCTGTGAAATGCAATATGCCGTTACATATTTCGCAATATGTTTAGGTCGACATGTGCCCAGCCGGCATGGAATTGGAATATTGTTAATCCAATTTGTTAACATTATTTCGTCTGGCTGTCCAGTCAGTGACATTCTGGACGCTCATTATCAAATTTCGATATGTGCATTGCACAAATTTTGCACGCCCAAAAAACAAATACACAACATCTGTACATGCACATATTATATATAAAAAGTACATTTATATATATATATTTGTGTGTGTATACATATATAATTATTATCTGCAAAAGAAGAAGAAAAAGTAATTCTGCAACAAGTGAATGACTCAGATGACGACGCAAAAGCAATAAGAATAACAGGAATAACAACACAGCGTTGTTGTTTATATTTATTTTACTTTTGAAATGTGAATGTATGGTAACGATACACGCATGCATAAATATATATTTATATATTGTATGTGTGTATATGTATAGCTAGATCAAATTTGATTAAAAGCAAATGTGCTGCAGTATTTGAAAATTTGATAAACAAACTGCCAGCTAAATATTGTAGTTGTCACTTGGCGGGAGAGACTTACATATGTGAGAGAGTAACAAGAACCGCTGTACGGCAACGATTGCCTAAGGTTATCAACTATAGAAAATAAAAACAAATCATAACAATAATGACTGTAAAAAAAATAATAATATCAACAACAACAACATAGTAAACTGATTTGAGCGTAACAAATGACGCTGTGCGGGCGGCGGTCATAGACAAAGGCAAGGCAATACTCCGATTTCATCAATCAACAAAAAATATAAAAATTAAAAATAACTGTTAACCATAAATTGTTAAATAACAGTTTTAAAATTTCTATTTGCAGTACGTGTGCCGCCCGTTGCGAATGTGTCAGCGATTGCAGGGCACGTAGTCATCATTTTAGTAATAGCAACTGATAACGCACACATTAGTAGAGAGGTGTCGCGATATATGGCAGATATGTACATTTACATTATGTGCGCACATATGTTTTTCAATCAATTTTCTAATTTGTCGCATATGTTTTATATATCTGCCATTGTTATCGAGCCAGTGTTATCGCGGGGTATGGGGTGGCTGGGTATATAACGATAACTGTGCAGTGTGCAAGAGATGGGCAGGATATTTCGATTACCTGTTGCGCCCCCAATCGATTGCATTCTGTCTACAGGCTGTCTCTAGTGCACAGCGTGAATGTGATTGGCTGCTTGCAATAAAAATAGTAATGACATGTGCAGTCGTGGAGGTTAGGTTACGCACACATACATGCATACATGCGCAAGTAGTGAGCCAATCACCTGTGCGCCGCTGTTATGCACTGGTTGATTAGGCAAACTTTGAGCTTATGCTTGTCGTCTGTTCGCACGATAAGATAATCACACACATGTGCTCGCCTGTGGCGGCGCACAAGCCCAAATCCCCCGGCGCATACCCCTATGAACAACAATATGTGTATTTATATATGTATGTATGTATGTTGGTGTGTGTCCACAATCACAAGACCCCCATAAAAATGCGTCAGCAACAGCATTACGAGCACTGTAGGCCACTCGGAACAGAATATTACATGCGCTTACATTTATTTACTTAATATTTTAACTTTTCAATGGAGACAAGTGCTGGTGTCTGCTGCGTGTTTCTGTATACATTGCAGATGAAAGTGTGTCGTGTTTAAATCTCTGGCACGATATAATTACGATAAGATAAAATCCAAACAAAAAAAAAAAAAAAGCCCCAAATGTGGGTATATACCCATTCTTGAGCTAATGATCTTTAAATTGTCGAAACAACTTGAAAAAATAAAATAAAAATCAAGTCGAATACCCGTCGCAGTGTTACAAGGTAATTAAACTTGTTTTAATGCAAAATTAAACCATATATTAAAGCACAATCACGAATAAAAGAAATATATATATGTACATATATATTCATAATTTATGGCATTTTGAAAATGTTTGTATTGTATGCAGGTTACTTGTCTGTGAACCCGCATTGGGTGTCACTTTATAATTTTTAGGTGTGTTTGTATATAAAACATAGCAATACTAATCCATTCCCTCTCTATTTCTCATTCTCTCTGTAGACTATGATCCTCAGGTGGTCGAGCAAAAAGAGCTGGCACCGCCTGCGTCTTTGCCGCTGAGCTATGTGCTACGCTACATCTCAGACGATGCCCGCAAGGAGCCATCCACTTTCCTAATCAACAACACCAGCAGCAACAACAATAACGCCAACAACACCGGCAACAGTGGCAATGCGGGCAATGCGGAGCTCAAGCGTAAGCTTGCGATTAAGCATCATAGCTATAGTATGTCATCGTCAAATCGCAGTAATACGCCGACAGGTAAGAAACGCATATATAAATTCATTTGTTTTGGCAATCGAGCTGATAGATATCTCGCACATTTTAGGCAGCGAAATGGACGATGATGAAATGGTTGTTTCCGAATCGGAAGACAGCAATGACTCTTGGACCACCGAGGAGTTTAGCTCTGAGTTCATTATGCGCTATGGCAGCAGGTGGGTTCCATTCAATAGATATGATGTGTTAAGATATAATCGAAGTGCACTTTTGCAGGCATTCCGGTGGCGGCAGCAATGGCACGCCTGGCAATGAGAAACCGTTTGCATGTCCCGTCCCTGGCTGCAAGAAGCGTTACAAGAACGTGAATGGAATTAAATACCATTCGAAGAATGGCCATAAGAAGGACGGCAGGTTAGCAACCAAAAACATGTCAGCAACAAATAGCACACGAAACTCATTTGCCCATTCCCATACAAATTCCCACAGAGTGCGCAAGGGCTACAAGTGCCACTGCGGCAAGAGCTATAAAACGGCGCAAGGCCTGAAAAACCATGCGCTGCACACCCACAACGCACAGCCGGAGAGTGTGCTAACCACGCAGCAGTTGGCTAGCTTGGCGGTAGCCGCTGCGGCAGCAGCAACTGCCGATAATGTGGGCAGATGCAAGGCCGACAACAACAACAGCAGCAACGGCAGCAGCCTGGCTGGAAGCAACAATGCCAACAACAATGTTGGCCTGCTGCAGCGCAGCAATTCGCCATCACAATCACTCGGCTCGCTGAGCCCATCCAGCAGCAACATGTCGAGCAGCACCAGCACCAGTTGTCATGGCGCTGGCAGCTTGGGCAGCAATAGTTTGTCCAGCAATGCTGCTACTGCCAGCAATATGTTGCAGCAGCTAAGCAATGGCAACATTGTGACTGTAACAAATTTGCCACAGCAGCAGCAGCAGCAGCAGCAACAACAACAGCAACAGCAACAACTTGCACTGCCACAGCAACAGCAGCAGCAGCAAATGAACGTCAGCACACAGTCGCCAAGCGTAACAGCAACAACAACAGCAACAGGTAACAGCAACAACAGTTTAATGCGCAGCACACTCGGTTTAGTATCCATTAAAGCCAACAACAACAACAGTAATGTTGCCGCTGTTGCTGGCGGCAACAACAACAACAACATTACAAAGTCCGTTAATTTAATAGCTGCCAATGCCACGGCCAACAAAATACTCAAGTTGGCCACCAACGTGGCAAACGGCGTGGACATTGCACAGCAACACAAATTGGTTGACAGCAACAATAGCATGTCGAAGGCAAACGGCAGCAATGTCACAAACGTAGCAACAGCTGTCGTTCCCAGCAACTGTAGCACGCCCACTAAAATCACGCTGCCCAATTTGGTTAACCTGGGTATACTGACGCCGGCCACATCGCCCACCAAGAATACACAGACGTTGACTTTCACTACCACGGCCGCCAGTCAGCAGCAACAACAACAGCAACAGGCTCTGGTGGCAACACTCACGACCAACATGTTGCAGCAGAACCAGAAGCTGCCTAACATAACCAAGACCAACATATTGCTGCTGCAAGAGCCAACCACAGCTAACACCCATCTGATACAGTCAACATCGCAGCATCACCAGCAGCAGCAGCAGCAGCAACAGCAACAACAACAGCAGCAACAACACCAACATGTGCTGCCCATCAGTCCCACCAGCAGCATTGGTAGCAGCAGCAGTAAGAGCAGCTCGCCCACACCGGCCCAACAACAACAGCAGCACAAGAGCTCAACTGCTGCTGTCCTAAAGCAAAAGCATGTCATGACAGCAGTAGCAGCAACAAGTGCTTCCAGCGTTGAGCCCATGGATACTGATGAGGCACCAATTGTGGCCAGCGATGCTTTAATGTTGACGGACAGCAGTCTTTGTTCAGCGGCTGCAGCTGCTGTTGGCACAGTTGACGGCAAGGATATTATGCCGTCAACAATTACAACGGCCGTCAATTCGGGCACCATCACAGTGGCAGCCATTGAAGTTGTTGGCGCCGGCGTTGTCAACACCGAAACGTAGCCTATACTCAAGCAGCTACTAATGCGGCGCCAATGCTCGCTGGAGGCGACGCCGGCCCCACCAACTTAACCAGAAACAGCAAGCGTCGCTCCTCGTATACGAACAAAAATAACAAAAATGAAGGAAAAAAAACAAGAACAGCAAACATTCTAACAATACACTGTAAAAGAACAACCTTGTTCGCACTGCTTAGTTAATTTACTCAATTTGTAGTTATTATAACTTTAAGGTACGCCTCACCCCTCTGGACGATACAGTGTGTCTGTGTGGCGGGGGGGTGGGCGTCGACACTCACCAAAACCCATTGGAAAAACATTTTGTAGACTGCTTTTAAAATATTTTTTTGGCTCATATTGACCAGAGCGTATATAAGTTGTGTCTTTAAAAACATTTGTATTATGTATTATGAAAACGCGAATCGTATAGATTGTGCAATATGATTTTGTATACAACACTTTAGTTAGCGATTAACGGCTGATCTCCACTTAATTTAATTAGACATAGTAATATATAGACGAAGAGATTGCAAACATTTATGCAACCCATTGTAATAAACTGCAAAACTTTTGAATTTAATTTCCAATCTAACGAACACTTTTATTGTCAGAACCAGACTCTATATGCATCTACATAGAACATGCAAAAGAAAAGTATTATTTATGTTTTAAGAATTAGCAAAATGAATTTCATATAGTATATTAAACACATTTTAATATACATATATATATATATATTAATATATCCATCTGTACTATAAGCATTAGCCTACAGAACTCTCATTATGTATTTAAGTTAACACACATTTCGAAAGATACTTTCCACTTTGGTGCAATAATTTATTTTGTATTTCTCATCTCTCTCAGACTTAACACAAATTATATTTCTGTTGTAATCGTTTAAATTTTTTTTTTTTTTTTTGTTCTTTTTCGTATATTTGGTTTGCCTTTTGGTTTTTTGTTTTATGATTTCGTTACTTCTTTTCCTTTTCTCTCTACCTATTGCAGAAACCTCTTACTCCTGCTCACACAACAACAACAGCAACAGCAACAGTAGCAGCAGCAGCAGCAACGACAGCAGCAATCAACTTGCAGCAACCAAGTTCAATCGGCCCACAGCAACAACAGCAACGATGCCAACTAGCAAACCGGCAGCGACCACGCCCATGCAAATCTCGTACACCTTCATTGAGCACAAGTATTCGCTGGGCTTCAAAGAGAAATTCTTTTCGAATCTGCGTGCCAGCCGCAATGGAACCTTGTCAGCGCCCAATGGCGATCAGCTGGCAGCAACTGCCGCTGCCATTGGGGCAGAGTCAACGAGTGCAGCAACCGTTGGTGTTGGTGGTGGCAGCAGCAATGCCAATATGCTCGGCGCTGTTGCTGTGGGTCAGATGTGCGCGCTGCAGAACGAGCATATACATCAAAATCTCTACAAGAAAACAATCAATTGAGTGTCAGATCGGATCAGATCGGACCGCATAGAGAGCGTTGGCTGTGATGAAGTAGCACTTAAGTAAGGCATTAAGGCGGAGCAAGAGGATTCGTCAATAAGGCAGTAGAGGATTAGGCAGAGCAGACCGAATTTTTAAGCAGTTCCAACCAATTTTTAAACAAAACAAAAACATAATTTTCTACATAAATGTTAACTTCAATTAACAAACTATACCCAAGCAAAACTAAAACAAATTTATACGATTGGCAGCAAACAACAACAACAACAACACACACACCATGCAAAAACAACAAAAAAAATATATATATACATACATATATAAGACCTCTCTCTCTCTATCTATCTATCTATCTATCTCTCTTAACACTGCATTAGAAAATTTTTCAAAAACAAACCATTTAAAAATTAACCATAAAATTTAGTGAATAAATTTTTGAAGGTGTTTCTTCAACTAGTCATTATCGTAGTTAAATTAAATATTTTTGATTCACATTCACATCTAGAAATGTATGTAACCAACTATTACGTCTAGGATATCAACAATTCACTTTCCACGTAATAGTTGGTCAACAACATTTTTCATAACAAATTCATCATATTGGCAAGAGAAAAAATGAAAATGAAAATTGAAAACTCGTGTTCTTCACATTAGCAAAATTTTTCGTTAGGCGCGAAGTTAAATTTGCCAAAAAAAAAATAAAGAAAACTTCGTGTAAAAAAAAAAACAAAAAAAATTATTGTATCGAATATGCAAGCAAATAAAATAGCTAGCTAAAAATTAAAAAAAAATACAAAACAAATATTGAAACTGAAGAAATACAAAAAAAAAATAATAATAAAAATAGAATTGAAGGTTTGAAGCTTCAACTGTTTCCGTTTTAAACCCACAATAACTCGTATGGTAGTTATAGTATTATATGATATAATTAGATATATATATATCTACATATATATATATATATATATATTTGTAGTTATATGTGCGTGTACATTTAATTTATATATTGTTCTCTATGTGTGTGTCTGTACGATTATCAAATTGATCTAATGTCTGTCTTAATTACAATTACAATTTTCGATCGTCCTTAAATGTAATAAACTTAACAATAATATAATTATAAATATACACATATATATATATAAACATAGCTATATGTTCTATTTCTATGATGTGAGTCATATTCAAAGTATTTTATGCATGCATACAAAATTAACATTAATAATTAGAAATTATTTGAGAAAAAAAAAACAAATGAAGAAAATGTGGAAGCGTCAAGTCGCTCCCAGCAATAAATAAGAAAGAAAAAAACTGTAATTGGGTTCCTTATGTAAGAATAATGCATAAAATTGAAAGTTAAAAGAAAACATGGATGAAACTAAACGCGAAACAGAACAAATTAATTGAAATTTTTAATATATATATATCTATATATATATATACTTAATATATATATACAATACTATATATACAAGCATAAACATAAATATACATAATACTAAAATATATATTATATATATATGTATAGGAATACATAATAATGAATAGTAATATAGTATACCTAAAGCCGCCAACCGCCAAACAACAACAAATTTTGAAGCGCATTTGCGAGACGCCCAGCGTCTAAAATTAGACTACAACTAAATACTATATAAATGTGCGTCCCCCCTCCCTAACCCTAATTATATATATATATATACAGTATATCTATAAGACCACACGCTTATGCGGCCTATAACTGGCCGATATAGTTTAGCTAACAACTTTTATATAAACAACTACAAAAAGAAGAAGAAAAAAACTATTAACTGCATGCTTCGGCTAATCGAAGCTTATGTATCCTTGCAGATCGGTTTCTAGAAATCAAGATCTTCAGAAGCACACTTCTCCTGTCACTGCATACAAGTTAGGCACCCAGACTTTCCTATCTGTTCAATCGATCTGCAGGGGTAAATGGAAAAACTTTTGCACTAAGAATGTCAAAATCTGAAAAAGGCGAAAGCAAAGAAGAAGAAAAAGAAACTTTGTAATGCAACTCAAAACCCTCTAATGAAAACAATAAATTAAATATATATATACATATTTCTATATTTAAATGTATTTCATCTTATATAAGACTGCTGTTATGTTCGTAAATATATTTAATATATATTATAATTAACGAAAAATATAAACCATACAATTAAACATGAAGTAAAAACAAACAAAAAATTGAAGTAAATGAATAGTTAATGTATTCGTACTCTACCTATATACATACGACTATGTACTATACTATATGCATATATGATATAATGTACTGTAATTAACTAAACTTCGTAATTATGTATATGTAGAGGATTAATTGAAGCGTATGTGTATGTAACCAACAAATCAATCTATATATTGAAACAAGGGCTAAAGTTGTAGAGACTTGAAATATGACGGGTTTTAATATCGAGTAACCTAATTGCATCATCATTATCATAATCATTATCATCCACAAACAAAGAAAACAAAAAAAAAACAAAAACAAAGTAGTAAAATATTCTCTTTTTGCTTTATGTGATCTATATATACATATACATTAAAACATACATAACTACATACATATATATATATATCTATATATATGTACAATAAAAAAATGTCCTTGGAAAAAAATGGAGTAATGTTCAATCTGTTTTGGGTCTACATTCAGGAATGGGATGAACTGGATTTATGAATTTTTTTTTAGCTGGTATTCAAAATATAACATAAATCCAAAATTTGGAGACTCTAGCTTCAAAGATGTACGAGTTATAATTTATTAACTGGATTTCAATAAGATTTTTAATCGATAACAATAGAACGAAAATAGTTATCGATTTTTTAAAAACAAACTTGATATTTTCGTGATATACACGGAACTACAAGAAAATTTCAAGTCTCTAGCTCTTATGTCGGACAGACAGACAGGGTTAAATCGACTCATTTCGTCACCCTGATCAAGAATATATATACTTTATGGGGTCTGCCACGCCTCCTTCTGCCTGTTACATACATTTTAACAAAACCATTATACCCCGATCTTCCATTTTCAATGGGTTCCGGGTATAATAAATGACAACAATCTTGATTCATGGAACTTTAAGCAACAATATATTTGGTTAAATACTTGAATATCTTTTAAATATGTTCTTCAGATATAAGCCGAGTGGCTCTGAAGTTTGATATAATAAATTGACACATATAATATAGTTGGAATGTTTAATTTAACGCCTTGGCTCAAGCATGCCGATATAATGGAAAATTTTCTCGAGTAGTACTGGATCTCTGAACAGATGCATCTTTGACTGTAGCTCATAGAGGCTATGCAAATCCCGTTGCTCAAAGGCGCAATCGATGGACTCCTCGTACATGCTGAATATTACGGAATAGTTTTAATAGACACATCTCCAGCATAGAGCAGAACAGAGAACTTACCCAGCTCGCATATACCAGTACACCTTGCGCTTGTCCGAACAGCGTAGAATATATTTTTGTGCTTCTTGCACATTTTCCTGCTGCAGGCAGACCTCAACGAAGGGCTCATAGCCAATGGGACTCTTCTTGCTCTTCGAGAACTTTTCCAGCTCGCCCCAGCTGTACTTCTCGGCCAAGGTAAGTATGCGCAACCACCAAAATCTGCGATCTGGTACCTTATAATCACTTTTCATCTTCTCTGCCTCCTTCAGGTCGCCCATTTTCAACAGCTCGTACATGGTGTCATGTACGGACAATCCGTTCAATGCAATGGCACCATTATGCCTGGTCGATAGCGTCTTCTGCAGCTTAAGCAAGCGCGCTGTTTCTGCGCATAGTTCTGCCTCCACAGTGCATTTACCCTGGGCGTATCTATTCCCAATATTCGACAGATTCGATTCGAGACCCTCGCTTTCGAGTGCATTATACAAATGATACTCGGCAATGGACTTGTGATCATCCTCGGTGTTGTAGATGTCATAGAGTGCTGTGCGACTGTTCTCCATCATAATCTTGTACATATTCAGGGCCAAAGGATATTCTCTTATAATCATCTAGAATATGAAAATAAAAAATATTTAGTTGTGAAAATGGAATATATGAAATTAGTTCAATTTACATGGAAATTGGAGAGCATCATTTTCTTTTTTATTTCGAGCAGCACCGATGTGACCAGCTCCGGATCGCCAGATTGTGTGGCACTCGCCACGGCGCGATCGAATTTGCCCATTTTGAGAAGCAATGGCACATGCAACGAGGTACGCGGCTCCAGTTCCAGCAGCTTAATTGCCAATTCGTCGCGTCCATTTTGATGTGCCTTCTCCGCTATGTTGCAATAGGAAATGCCCTCAATTGAAGGATTCTTGAATTTCTCCGTGATCTTGCGAGCCACCTCATTATCATCTAAACATAAGAAAATGGATAAGCAAACGGGAAATGGATGAGGGGCACAGCAGCTTACTCTGGTCATTCATGACCTTATGATAAGCCCAATGCTCCAAAATCCAAGATTCAGGTAATTTTAGATGCTTGGCCACCTGTATGGCAACTGCGTAATGTTTGCGAAAGACTAGGCGACTCAAAATAACCTCCGGGTTAAGGTGAGAGAATCTATGAATATATCTATTAGTAGATATTTACTGTATCTATATGTATGTATATTTTACTGCTTATAGGTAAGCGGCATGGCAATTTTCTCGTGGCGCAAAGTATTCAAAACTCTCAATACCCTTAAGATGCGCATATACTCTTCAGGATTATGCGATGGTATGAAGCCCTTGCCAAAGTAAGCTGTCTGCATTGGATGACATTGAAGACATATTAAATAAAATGTGGATATTCGCAAAACTTACTCGCATTAGGCTCTTCTGGGTGATGGGACAGAATTCATAGGCAGCCGCCTCGATGCACTCGTTGACAGCCAACTCAATGTTGGACTGGCACATGCTCAAATATTCATCGGATTTGTAGGACTTCTCCTCGAATTTCTTTTGTGCCTCGAATAGATAGCTCGCTGGCTCCTGACTATTCACGGCAAATATGTTCTGCACACATTTTGGCAAACGTTGAATCATATCATGTGAGGTTTGACTAATAATGCGAACACCATCCATTTCGGCGACCAGAAACATGACTGGATCACTGGGAATTTCGCTTCTGTCCGCATTGCGATTCACAATCAACAAATATGAGGGATAGGATATGACAACAGCATCTGCATCGGTATTATGGGTATTCATAATCCATTCAATTTGCAATGGTATATCCTTGCGGCCCGTATCGAACTCGCAGTACTTCTGCCGCATGTCGACGTTGCCCAGCCAGAGCAAACCGGTGTTGGTGTACAGCGCCAGGTGCTGATGGTTGTACGAAACGGAAATCTTGATAATACGATCATGTGGTTTCTCAAACAGATTTGCCGTGACGGTGCCCACAGTTTGGCCGTGCTGCAGCTTAATGACTTCTCGCTCGCGTCCCAGCAGACAGTAGCTATTGCGACCCTCGGTGACAATCTCCCAGCACGAACAATTCGTATTGGAATCTGGCGGAACGATTGAAGTTCATTTGGTAAGGTGTACAGTGGAATACAGATTGCTTCTCTCACTTGGTATATCAGGTAACTTTCGCTCGGTTTTGTTGCTATTCTGCTTTAGAAAGATGCGACCGGAAGTTGTCATAACGGCCACGCCAGTGCCAGCTGCGGACTGAAAGACCTTGGCCTCCACAATCTTAATGACGCTCGCCTCGCCGCCAATGCTATACGATTCCTTTTCATTGCCAAACAAGTCGTAGACAAAGACTTTGGCATTCTCCAGCACACAGATGAGCTCCTCGGTGTCGGACCAGCCCATAGAAATAAGTTTGCCATGGTTCCACTGCATTAGTATACAAATATAAAATAATTATAAAAATCCACTTGTTGCTTGCTATATCAGCTGCTTACCAAAATATGACCAGTCTCATTGCCGCTGGTATCAAAAATCCGAATCATCGGCCTCGATGTGCCTTTGACGGGCACCAGTTTCGTAGCATCGCGTATTGCAGCTAAAGGACCGCCGTAAGGGGCTGCTGCAACTTGCATGTACTCTAAATCAAAATCGATCGGCCAATCGGGTATTGCAAGCTCAACTTTTCTGTGGGCGTACGACCGCAAAACAGATACACATTTTTCGTCAGTGAAAAACATAGTTTTGTTTTATTTTTTTACCAGTTTCTTTGACACTTACCTGTAGTAGTCCGGTCGGACTTTAAACCACTCTCCCGTATTATTCATAATCGGCATGATTGAGAGAATAAATTAACAAATATTTTAAAACACAAATAAACAGACGTAGTGCATTTTTCCGGTGCAGTTGCTGTTCTGATTAGAGAATACAAATATGCGTGTAACTGTTACTTGTCACGAATCGTAGCTCAATTGAATTAATCGCTTGACTATCGAGCACCATATTAAAACAGCAAATTTAAAATCTTACCATTTAATTTAAATAATGTTTGTGTGGTAAATAACTTAAAATGAATATTAAATATATATATATATATATTACAATTATCGTTTTAATAATTTAAATTTAATTAAAAAACTTATTCTTTCATACCATGCGATATTTTAGGTTGGCAGTCGTGACAAAGTGTGTCGTGTGTGAGCCCCTAACACGTAAAACGCCAGCTCTTGCACATGTGAAAGGCCAATTTCAACAGGCAGTATTATTTGCTAGAGCGCTACGCTTAAGACCACTTTAAACATTACTAATTTATTAACAAATGGCTGACACAAAGCAAACAGTTGTTGAGGGCGTCGATGCACTCACCTTAAACGGCAAATCCGACGCAGAGACTGT
This sequence comes from Drosophila leonis, assembly GCA_035045365.1. Taxonomy (NCBI): domain Eukaryota; kingdom Metazoa; phylum Arthropoda; class Insecta; order Diptera; family Drosophilidae; genus Drosophila; species Drosophila leonis. Next base: position 3,170,777 of record JAWNPC010000338.1, on the reverse strand, counting down.
CGAAACGGCAACGGACGCTGGTGGCGCTGAGGCAGCAACAACAACAACAACAACAAACGCTGACGATGTGGTTGATCCATGGAATGTGGCCAGCAGCAATGATGCAGGCGTCGATTACGACAAGCTAATAAGTATGCAATGCGATTTGATGGCCTTCGAAATGTGTACATCTAGAAAATTATCTGAATACATATATGACTTTTTTGTTGACACGTTGCAGAGCGCTTTGGTTCGAGTAAAATCGATGAGGAACTTATCGCACGGTTTGAAAAAATCACAGGAAAGCCAGCTCATCATTTGATTAGACGCGGCATATTCTTTTCACATCGCGATCTGCATTCAATTCTAACACTCATCGAGCAGGGCAAACCATTCTATTTGTACACGGGCCGAGGACCCAGCTCTGGGTCCTTGCATGTGGGTCACTTGGTGCCGTTTATTATGACCAAATGGCTGCAGGAAACTTTCGATGTGCCGCTGATCATTCAGCTGACGGACGACGAGAAGACCCTGTGGAAAGATCTGAAAATCGAGGAGGCCATTAAATTGGCCCGTGAGAATGCAAAGGATATTGTTGCCATGGGCTTTGACCTGAATAAGACATTCATATTCAATAATTTGGAGTTCATGGGGTAAACACATTTGTATGCGTCCTCTCACTTGGCGTATAATCGAATCATTTCCTTTCCAGCAAATGTCCTGCATTCTACCAGAACATTATTCGCATTCAAAAGTGCGTCACTTTTAACCAGGTGAAAGGTATTTTCGGTTTCGGCGACTCGGATATTATTGGCAAGATTGGATTTCCCGCCGCGCAGGCAGCGCCCGCCCTATCGAGCACATTTCCATTTATCTTTGGCAATAAGAAAGTTCACTGTCTGATACCGTGCGCCATTGATCAGGATCCGTATTTCCGGATGACGCGCGACGTGGCTCCACGCCTGGGTTTCCCCAAATGTGCGCTCATCCACTCGAGTTTCTTTCCGGCATTGCAGGGCGCCAAAACGAAAATGTCAGCGAGCGAGCAGAACTCGGCTGTATTTCTGACCGATACTCCCAAGCAGATCAAAAATAAAATCAATAAGTACGCCTTTTCGGGCGGACGCACCACAGTGGAGGAGCATCGTCAGCTGGGCGGCATACCCGACATCGATGTAGCCTATCAGTTACTCAAGTTTTTCCTCGAGGACGACAACAAGCTCGAAGAGGTGCGCGTCGCCTACAGCAAGGGTGAAATGCTAACGGGCGAAATCAAAAAGCTGGCCATTGAGGTGAGCTGCAGAAAAGCGCACTTCACTTAGAGACACAAACTAATTATTCCTTTTTTCCCACAGACTCTGACGCCCATTGTGGAGCAGCATCAGGCAGCGCGTAAACTGGTAACGGACGAAGTACTGGACAAATATTTAGAGATCCGATCACTGCAATTTGGAAGCTAGAGTCCAGTATATAGAACGAACATATTATATACACAAAAATGTATTTATTGATTTGTGTGTTTGCCACACAGCTGTAAGCTTGTTGCACACACAAGCCGCACGTTGCGCTCGCTATTTATTTACTAAGCAAAACTTTGTGTTATTATTTTGATAAGCACACAGAGAAACAAACTGCAAACAAACCAATAAACGGCTACAAACTGACCCACTTTGGCTAGTTGTAAAATGGCTGTAAAACTCCGGACTCCGAAAAACGGGAATAGCGTTTGGGCCGCCAAATGCAAAAGCTTACATATATATATATATATATACATATATATATGTTTATATATTTATATTTATATATATATATATATATATATATATATATATATATATATATATATATATATATATACATATATATATGTTTATATATTTATATTTATATATAGTGCATATAGAGCTGCGATTCTGGCTCAAGCATCTGGTAAAGCAGCTAAAATAATATATTTCCAACTCGTCGCTGCGCAAAAATGTAATAATTTCCGTGTAATCCGAGAGTTATTGAACGCATTCGATTTCTGTTTCGCTCATAATAATAATACAATGTTAATAAAGCGAAAAATGATGTCGAGAGTAGTTGGACCCACGATGTCTATGGGCCAACTATACCTGAAGTAATATAATTTATGTATATATATATATATAATATGTATGTTTATCAAACTCTATACTCTATTGATGGGTATGTATTTGAGGTACATACAGGTTTATATATGGGTTTCTTTTTATTTTCTTTTTTTTTTTAATTAACCCAAAACACTTGTGTTTACACGCGTTGAAAATATATTTATGTATGTATATATATATGTGTATATATATATGTGTATATATTTATACATATGTGTGTATATAGAGCTAAAGCCAGCCTCTATACGTAGTTCGGTCGCTACGCTTGTGTATATCATATACGAAGAATGCTGCTGCAAAGAAAAATGAACTCAAACTCAAGTCGAGACGACGACGACGACGACGTCGACAACGATCCATAAAGCCAGTTGCCCATAAGCCAAACGCAACTTCAGCATTGCACACGCGCATCATCTTCGCTTCTCGCTGACAATAGAAGGAAATTAAGCCGCACTCACCTTTGTTATTATCGGGGTTGTTGCTGTTGTTGTTGTTGCTGCTGCAGCAGGTACACAAAAGGAAAAGCCGACACACGTAGCCGATCACGATCCTTGTTGTTGACACACGTACTAAGAGGCACTTCATCAACTGGCAACTGACGCCATGAGCAACAGCAGCAGCAGCTCCAATGATGAATAGCTAGGAAAAACAGTTTTCATGCAGCTCGATTCCTAAGCGACAAAAAACAAAATCGAAAGTGGGGATCATTGGCCAGCGACAGGTCGTCGCCAGCGGACGTCAATCGGCTTAAGCGATGAGCGATCAACTGTTGAGCGCTGCCACGGACGACGATCCACCAGCACTGATACCGACGCCCGTGTCATTGTCCAGCTCGTATGTTGATGCGGATGCCTCTGCCGAACAGCCGGTGCTCTTGGAGCTGGGCGCTGCACAGCCGCCGGCAGCAAGCCTCAACTATACGCTGTCACCGGATGGCGCTGCGATGCTCACCTATACAGCGCCCACACACGCTCACCTCAGCTACTCGCCCACATTGATGTCCAGCTATGAGAAGCAGCACAATCTCAGCCTGATTGGACCCGGAATGGGTGGCAGCTCCGGCTACAGCATTAGCATACCACAGACCGTGTCCATGTGGCATGATGGCTGTGCGCCAGTGGAGCCCAAGCGCAGCGAGCTGGTCTCCGTGCCACCGCCCACATATATGACTTACAGCGGGGGCGGTAGTGGGGGCGGTGGCATTGGTGCCGTAGAGGTGGAGATTGCCAAGGAACAGAATCCGGCATGGCGCGAAAAGGCGCTGCAAATGGAGAAAGACTACAGACGCACGGCCTGTGATCGGGAGCGCACGCGCATGCGGGACATGAATAAAGCCTTCGATCTGCTGCGCTCCAAGTTGCCCATCTCAAAGCCCAATGGCAAGAAGTACTCCAAAATCGAAAGTTTGCGGTAGGTGGAACAAATTGTAACTCATCCATCCTGTTGCTGATTCGATAGCTTCCCTTTACAGCATTGCCATCAACTATATTAACCATCTGCAGGCCATGCTGCGCGAGAATCACGTGCTGCCCGAAACGGAGCTGGTTTCGTTCAAGTGCAGCACACGCTCCCTGCACTACGATGGCCATGGCCAACATCTCAGTCACTCCACGGGCTATGACTATGAGAACAGCGCCTCGGCGGCTGCCTCATCCCAGAATGGCTGCACCTGGAGCGGTGGCAGCAGCAGTTCGCCCAACTACGAGACCAACTCCAAGGATCATTGGAACACGTAGCCAATCCTAGGTCAGCACGATGACAGTGCCATTGCCAAAGAATGTTTCGGAATATTGCAAGTTTTCATCAAATAGTGACTCCTTAAATTGTAGATATCGTATAATACCAGTGTTTTACCAGTTTTAAAAAATATAATTTAATAATTCGAAAATAAATAGAAACAGAAACAGACTTTTTAATATTCTAGCTGTGCTCTTAAAATATTTAAAATAAATTCAAATTTTCCAAAATTATGTGTTAATAATATTACAAAAATCTGAAAACTATTATTTTGAAATTGGTTTTTTTTCTTCATATAATTAACAAATTTGTTTATCAAATTTTAGATAAATATTTAAATATAATATATTTATATAAAATATATATTATAAAAAGAATTTTTTTTAATTTTTAATGAAAAAAACAATTGCAAAATAAAAGTTTTCAAATTTTTGTAATATTGTTAACACATAATAAATATAAATATTCAAATATATTATATTTAAATTTTTATTTAAATATACCAGTGTACCATGGGTTGATTTTACCTGTTTTTTAGTTTTAAAAAATATAAATAAATAATTTGAAGATAAATAGAAACAGAAACAGACTTTTTAATATCCTAGCTGTGTACTTAAAATATTTAAAATAAATTAAAATTAACAAAACATTACAAAAAACAAAATTGTTATTGAAATTGTTTTCTTTTTCATATAATTCCAAAATTCTTTTTATCAAATCTTAGATAAAAACTTAAATATAAATATTTTTCAAATCATATTTAAAATAAATTTAAATTAAAAAATAATAATATTACAAAATTCTAAAATATATTTATTTAGAAATTGTGTTTTTGTTTTTATATAATTTCAAATTTCCTTTTTTATAAAATCTTAGATAAATATTTAAAAAAAATATATTTCAAATTTTATTAATTCAAAAAAATTTAAATAAAAAAATAATAATATTACAAAAATCTGAAAATATTTCTTTTAAAATGGTTTTTTTTTTCAAATAATTTCATTTTATCAAATCTTAGATAAAAATTAAAATATAAATATCTTTCAATTAAAAAAAAATATTAAAGTAAAAAATAATATTACAAAAATCTAAAAGTTTTAATTTTGAAATTTTTTTTTTAAACAATTTCAAAATTGTTTTTTATCAAATCTTAGATAAAGTGTTAAGGATATTGTATTGCAAACAAGTCAAAGCTACTATCGTGTTTTTAGAATCAGACCTTCGACCGAACTATAGTTAGGAAAATCTCTAAACATTGTGTCTATAGGGGTTGAGTCAATCCTTTCCCAAATTAAAATTTAAAATTTGTTTCTTTGTAAACCTAAATGTAATTTCCCGCTTCTGAGCCGTACAAGTTCGAAAAGATATATCAAACATAATTTGTAAAACTTATACTTTCCCAAATCGAATATGATTTAATGGAGTTACAGTAAGTCAAACCTCTTAAATTACTGAACTCACCCCCAACTCGTGTTGTGCCCATAAATAAAATTCAAATAAATTAATTATCGCTACAGCATTTGACTTTTTAGGTTATATTTATTTTAACGTTACGTTTGAAACATTTTACAGTTGATAATTTACATAAGTTTGAATAAAGAATTGATTGTTTCGATAATATGTTAACCTAAAAAGTACAACAAACAGAAAAAATATATAACAAATAATTATAGTTGATAATGGAATTACTGAACTGCATTTTAAAGTAATAAGTGTTTAATACTTATTGTATTTTGCATAGCTTATGGGTGGCATACACAAAGCCAACTACACACTGCTCACACACGCATACACACAATTTGTCCGCTAGAGAATTGAAATAAGAACAGTATATGGTTTTTTTTTTGTTAGTTTTTGAGTTGACTTTTTCGCAACATAAATGGGGCGAAATAACAAATGATGTGGAAGGTATTTGCACATAGTTTAGCATTTTAGCAGAGCTAGCGCTTAGTTGTCCTTCTTCATTCTTGTCGAGGTCATGCGGTAGATGATGGAGTCCCTGCCGGGATCCATGGAGCCAATGGCGTAGCAGATGGCCAAAAGTGACAGACCAAAGACGACCATGAACCACAGGATGATGTTGAAAATGACTGGATAATCTTCGTTGTAGTAGACGGCGAAATTGTACTTGTTAGTGTCATCGGGTGCGACAGTATCGCGCTTGGAACGAGAGTTAGCATCCTTGTCTGTGGACAAAACAAAGAGCACCGAGTCGCTGGACTTTTGTGCGGCAGCCAGCAGACGACTAACGGCAGCAGAGATCAGCTTGCTGGCCTCCTCCACAGCAACGGACTTCTCTCCATGCGCCTTGGCAATGCCATCGACAGACAGGCGAATGATCAAAACGTTCGATGGTTTCAGCATCTCGGCCAAATTCTCGGAGGCGGCATTAATGTAACCAATTTCCTCCAAGAACTGCTTATCAGCATTGTGCAACGAGGGATTCAGGTGCTTGGTGGGCTTGGCAGCGGGCGACTCGAATTCACCAAAGCAAGCCTTGAAAGCTTGCACCTTAAAGGGAAAATGATTCGATTAGATAAGATTTGGGCATCAGCCACACCAACTTACACCCTCATCGTATTGATCAAAGTTTATATCGCAGACGGGTTCATTGGCTGCCTCCAGTTCGGCGGCCAGTGCATTGAGCGAATGTCCAGTATTGGATCCAACCAGTTCATAGGACTTTGCATTACCGGCCGTTGTCACATGGCTAAGACCCTCCACATGCACGGCAATCACGCCCTTGGCCAGATTGAAGGGATCGTTGATGGCTAGGGCTTTCCAATTCGAATCGCCAAAGACGGCATTGCCCATGGCAGCATAGTAAACGTCGCCCACATCGCGACTGTCCAGGGGATCAGTGCCCTTGAAGCTAATCGCCTTGGGGCTGTTCAGCACGGTGAACTCGCCAGCGGCATGAACTGTAGAATATTTGAATATGCTGTTAGTTTATTTTTTTAATGTAATACACCTCATGTAGTAAAACACTTGTAATTTTGGCGATTCTGCGCAACCAGCCCCAGTGGATGGGGTTCTTCCAGCCACCACCTCTTCGATTAGCAGAATCGATGCGAGTTTGGATTACAGAAAATACACAATTCAAGCAGATCGAGCATCGCGTAACTATTTTACAAGTAATATTTAAATAGATTTACTTACTTGCTGCTATACATAGTGAAAAAATGAGTACGTTTTGCAACATTTTCATTTTTCTGCCAGCCTTTTAATCATATGACGAACAACTGCACAGAGAAAAACCTACTACGCTCTGACTGTCATGTGATGAATAGCAGAAGTGGTCGCTATCGAAACTAGTCCATCTCCAATGAACAGAGTTGTCGTGGCATTGTTTCAACAAATATCAAATATTGTGACGTCACAAACTAATCACAAGACCTGATTTATCAGAGATTTAAAATACTATATGGTTGAAACGAAATATTAGTGTTCTGCAACAGACTTTATTAATTATATATGTTCTTGTTATATATTTATTATTATCTATTTATTCTTATGGTATTTTTTATTTGTCTTGGCATTTTTGGTATTTTTTTGTCGGACAACGACGGTCACAAGATTTTGTTGTGTTTTTGCGTTTGTTTTTGCAAAATCAACAAAAAAGTGTGTAAAAACACATATTTTTGTTGAATTTGAAACATGTTATGGTCCTTAGAACAGGTTGAGGGCATGCTGGGTGTCCTCAAAACCTCAACGGACAAAACTGTTATATATAAATGCCTGGTAAAGCTTCGCACTGATGTGGTCAAAGATAAAGATGGCATTGTGCTGTTCCGAACTGCAGGGGGTGTTCCGGTAATGGTTCGCCTGATTAGCAAATTGAATGAAAAGATAATGGAAGTGGTTCTGAGCATATTAGGTAATTGTTGCACAGATGATAATGCTTGCATAGAGGTGAGTGGGACAATACAACAATATGAATTATACAAATTAATCGACCAAATTTATCGGAATATCGCTTACAGGCTGTGGAGTGTAAGGTCATTACCCCATTGATAACGATATTGAAGACAATACCCAATCCCTTGATTCAATGTCGAGCCTGTCGTATGCTAGGCAATCTGGCCAAAAGCAAGAAGGCCTGCTCCTATTTGAATATACACTATAGCGCCATAGCCCCTTCTATTTGCCATATCATCGAGTCCACGAGCGCCGTTCAAACAAAAATAATGGCCTTTCGGGTCTGTCGATTTTTGCTGGTCAGCAGTCAGTTCTATAAGCACTTTTTAGCCTCCAATGGGTTTCTGCAGCTGATGCGCATGTTTGTGGCCGTAATGAAGAATAACGAGGCGCCCAAGACCTCTGAGCAGGATGCTGCCGATGTCTCAGCTTTAGTTGGCCTTAAGCGCAATCAGCACCGGGAAAAGTATTTCGAGGAGGTGGCACGAAATCTGGAGGGCGTACGCAGCGATATCTTCGACTACCAAATGCTGAAGAACTCGACGCGCAACTGCGAGTACGTGATGCCCAAGGAGAACGATGCCATTGAGTTGGCCCATGAGATCCTGAAGTGTCTCATGCTGCTTTCTGCTCAGCAAATTGGCCTGAGAGCCTGGGAGGTGTGCATTGAGAATCCTAAAAGTTTTCCCTATTCCCTATCTGAAAATGTTTCTTACATATATTCTAGCTACTATCACACAATACTTCGCTGGCACCCATTGTCTATTTCGTCAAGGAGGACAGCGAGCAACGCGCCTCGGCACTCAAGATACTATCGAACTTTTGCAAGGATCCGTGTGCATTTTATATGCTCAGCACGGCCGACTCAATTGTGGCTGCCTGTGAGCTGCTCATGGCTGTCAACATGACCAAGCCGCTGTCGGAGAGCGAGTGCCGACATTGTGTGAACATTATATCGACGCTGTCGGCGGATGCCTGCAGCCGTTCCAAAATACGACGATGTGGTGCACTGCGCAAGCTGGTGGCCATGATACGAGAGTCGCATTCACAGAGCGAGCGTTCATCTGTAAGTTGTTTTCTATATATCATCGATTAGCAAAGATTTATTATATTCATGTTGCCTTCCAGCTTTTTCACATTCTGAACAACTTTCAATACGACAATCTGAGCATGGAACTGTTGCTGTATGAGGGTCTGGTGCCGATGCTAGTGCGTGAGCTAAATGATTATCTGACCAGCGACGAGGAGCATCATAGGCGGCGGCGCGAGGAGCGCATGCAGGGCGGCAAGAAGCGAAAGCTAACTGATCCCACGACGCCAGAAACTCTGAGCAAGGTATATAAGTATATATATATATATTCAGTAAAGAATCAGCTAATCAGCTCTTTGCATTCTGTAACAGTTCTCGAAAACCCAGGAGCCACTCAACTCGGACTTTGACTCGCCCAGCAGCTCGCCGCGTTCGTATCGCACCACCAGTCCGTGCAGCTCGCGCAGCATGTCGCCCGTTTGCTCGAATCTCTTTGCCAATGATGACGACGAGAACTATTCGCCCGCTTGCAGTGACGACGATGACGATGAGGATGATAGCAAGGCAAGCAGTGCCAATACGGATACACGCGAATCTCGCATAGCTACGAATCGGGCACAGCCCGCCAATGTGATGGACATACTGAAGCTCATTGACGAGGGTAGCGAAACAATTGACGACACCTTGTCCGACAAGGAGGATATGGAAGAGCTCAGCTCGGATGTGCCGCCCAAGCTGGCACAACTGCGCAGTCAAGCGGGCGACACTATAGATGTCATTGAGAACCTAATTTACCGCATTACGCTGATGATTAACAAGCGGCCGGAGCTGGGCAAGCCGGACACACTAGACACACTGATACGAGCCATCAATCTCTTTGGAGCCAACAATAATTTTGCCAATGCATTGACCAATATATTGCTGTAAGTTGGGCATGTCCTAAATGCTGAAATGTTTTTACTAATCTTCCCATTCTTTTGACAGCGAGAGCCAGTTCTTTGCCCAGATCATCAAGCATGGCGTTGTGCATCAGCTTTATCAACTGACCAAAGTGGAGGAGGTACATTATTCCTTATCGAATTGAGTTTATGCCTAACAGCAGAGAGCCCCGAGTCCAATTCGTACTCTAAGCTATACTTCAGTCCCATCTAATTTGAATTACTTTTGCAGATGCGCAAGGATGGCTTTGCCTTTCTGGAGACGCTCACGAATGTGGGCGAGTCCAACTATGGCAAGGAGGAGCTGGTGCGATTACTGCGCTGCGAAACGGATTTGAATGCACAGCAACGTGCGGCTATATCCGTGGCATACATCATTAAGAGCCATCGGCTGCTCTATCAGTTCTTATATGATGGCAACGCGCTGACTCTGCTCTTCGACTTGCTGCTGCGCAAGAAGAGCGACAATTTGTATGCAGATGAAGCAGCCGATGCTGTGACGGCCATGTCACGTTTCACGCTGGGCATTCTGCTGCCTGAAGCCGAGCAGCCGGATAGCAAGAGCAGCATATGTCTGAGCCAGCTGAACGCGGCAAATATCCCACTGCATGAGCATTGTGATATGCGCTTTCTGCTGCCCAGCGATGAGGATGTCAAGGATGGCAAGGATGCGGCTAGCCGGGCGACGCTCAGCATTGGCTTTAACAAGCAGCTGCTATGCGATACCAGCGAGGTGTTTAACAAGATGCTCAATAGCAATTTCCGTGAGGGCCACGACGGCGAGATCCAGCTGCGCGACTATACGGCAAACGGATTGCGCTATTTCCTCCACCTAATTGGCTGCCAGGGCAGGCATCTGACCATGCCAGACTATAGCGCACTGCTGCAGGCCTTTGAGATGTCGCGCGTGTACATAATACCAGAGCTGGAGACGCTGCTGCACGAGCGGCTAATACAATTCCTAGACTCACACAATTGCCTGCGCCTGCTGGAGTGGGCCCTGAAGAATTACCATGCGGAGCTCACCGAGACGGCGATTAGCTATTATTTGTGCGCCGCGCTGCCGGCACAGGACAAACTGCAGCTGTTTCGTGCAGCCGAGGATTCGGTTTATGCCAGCGAATGGTTCCAGCTGCTCAACGATGCTGTATACGAACGATGTCGCAGCACAGGCTATTAGCAATTTAAGTTTTTATGTCCGACCTGCCAACTATTAATGTGATTGTTGTCTGTGTGTGTGTTTGTATGTGTGTATGTTTATATATGTATGTGTGTGTGTCTGTTTCTATGTGTGCGTGTTTACATATGTATGTGTCTGTGTAGACGATTGTGCCAAATCCAAACGCTTTGTATTTAAAGACCCAGCCAACTTTATAAGAAATACGCTACAATAATAATAATAAACTATCTAAAGACTAAGTGCGCTGCGTGGACTCGAAGGTGGGCATGGCACAGAACCGCAGCACTAGCCAATCCGTCAGTGGAGCTGGCGTTAGCTTGAAGAGCCAACGATAGATTTGATAGCGCCAGGGCTCGTGTATGTACAGCGTCTTGGGCTGTGCGTTAGTCAGCGCATCCTTGAACTTGGCCAGCAATCCCTCATCCTGCAGCTGATTGGGTTTCTTGAAGCCACTCAGCATGCTCAGATACTCATGGAATGCCTTGAAGTAGCTGCCGTAGTGGGCTAGCTGCTCGGCGCTGAATGCATCCAACTGCTGTTGGGCCTGCTGCTGCTGGCGTGCGGCAATGTTGCTCTCGAGCACAAAGGAGCCGGGCACAAAGTTGACCACATCCATGCCATGTGGCTGCAGCTCAATGCGCAGCGCATCGTTCCACACACGCAGCGCAGCTTTCGTGGCTGCATAGGGCGCCAGAGCGGGCAGCGCCTGGAAGCCACAGTGGCTGGTCACGTTGATGATGCGCGCACGCTGCTGCCGCAGCAGCGGCAACAGTTGCCTGGTCAGACGCATGGTGCCCAGCAGGTTGCAGTTGATCTGCTGCTCGATTTGCGCCGGCAGCTGCCATTCGAATTCACCGAAGCACATGACGCCCGCATTGTTGACCAGCGCCATCAGCTGACAGTCCGTGCTGGCCAGGAGCTGCTCCAGCCTGGCATGCAGCTGCGCTATAGACTCGGGCTGCAGAAGATCCAGCTGCCAGGTGTGCATGCGTCGCTCATGCTCGCCGCTCATCTGCTGCAGCAGCTGTGCGCCCTGCGACTCCAGATTGTGGCAACAGGAGATGACTGTCATGTGCAGCGCCCTATAGCAGTAGACAGCCAGGGAGTGCCTACATCCAAATATATTTAAAAATAACTTATATAGTATGAGCTATGTCAGCTTACCCCAAGCCCGAGTCACAGCCCGTCACCAGCACCACTTGACGCGGGCCCACGCTCAGCTGGTGTCGACCCAAGCCCAGGCAGCGTTTCAGGGCGCACAGCAGTTGATTGCGGCTGCCCATATCGGCGGTTCCAGATTAACTGAAGAACAAAACTTTCCAGCAAATACTATAAAAAAAGAACGAATCAAATGTAAACATGCAAAACGAACCCGAAATTTTAATTCATCTCATACATATATGCGCGTATGTGTATGCGTCGGCATTATCTGTATCTCAGCTATATAAATGTGTGTATATATACATATATGTGTATATATATTATATATATATTTCTGTATAACACACTTATACATAGATCCATTTGCTTGCGGCTCGCACCTTTCGAGTCTTACCTGCGCGTTTGGCTGATGCCAAAAAAAGTATAAAAAAATCCCTAGTCGTAGCACCTCAGCTGGTTTGCACACACAAATATCTTCTTTATATATACCTTTATATAATTATTCTTTTTTTACGTGCATTTTATATTCTATATGTATACTCAATTCTAAATCATCATCAGACTGAGCATATATGTATATATACAGATATCTATATTATATCTAGTCTCAAATGACGCTTGACTGAATCAGTTTAAGCTACATTATCTTGAGCACTATAAAGATAATGCATTCAGCTACCGACGTATAGCTGACTTGAATCCCCAGCTCACATTCTTATGCCACATCTGGTTGATCTGAAGTTGAGCAACCAACTTTATGGAGATCTTTGCCATATTAGTTATAGCCGCATTTGCAGCTCTGGTCATAGAAATAGTAGTGCGACTGAAATGTTGGATAGTAAAATTTTGTGATAAATATGTACATATATACAATATATATATATACATATATAGTATGTTAATCTCGATTCAAATTGTTTTCAAAATAATATATTTATCACAAAAATTTGTTGTGCTACATTTCAGTCGCACTACTATTTCTATGACCACAGCTGAACATATCTGCAATTTTAGAATTTACTTTTAAGGTCCAGCCTAATTTACCTGACATATTCCAACGCTCGCTGAGCCAGCAGTTTTGTAATCTTATGCGATTTCAATTGTTTCAGACACATCCGTTCCGACTCTGTTTGTCAGGTAGAAACCATACCTTGATCTTGAGCGCTCTCTCTCTCTCTCTCTCTCTCTCTTAGCTAAAGAAGAAGACAATTTGTTTTTAAGGTTGTTCTGTTTTATATTTTATTTCTCTTATACAATTTTGGTTGTATTGCCCCATTTGGAAAGTGCATTTAATTTCTGTTTCTGTTTCTGTTTACAATTTGGTGATTTTTTTTTAAGTTGAATAATTCGATTACTGAAGGGAGTTTTTTTTTGCAGGGGGATTTACTCGTAAGGCTATATCAAATATTTTTGCCTGATTTGCATTTGCTGGTGTTTATCATCAAATATATATCTATATATATTTATGTATATATATTTTTTTTTGTATTGCGTAATACACATAATTACATATTAAATAATTGCTTTGCGTTTTGTTTTGTTTTGTCATTTCTTATAAATTGTATTTGAAAATAGAGCGCATTTTGCGTTTAGTAAAAATATATTTGGGTTTTTTTTATGTTTTTTGTTTTCTTTGTTTTGTTTTTGTCTACTGTGCCTTAAGTCTTAAGTAGTATATAGTATATATTTATATATATATATATATATAGTAATTCAAATTCTCATTTTTCTCTCATTTGCAAACTATATTTATATCATTTGTTTTATATTCCCTATTTACTTTTTTGTTTATCAAGGCAACGTATTTAGTATTTTGTATTTTAAAAGTTTTCTTTTGTTTTTTGTTTTGTTTTTTTAATTTTAATTATTAATTTTTAAATGTACAATTTTAAAACCGGCTTAGTTCGTTTCATTAGACGCTCTGTTAATGCTTTCTTTATATGATTTAGTTTTAGTTTATTTATTTATTGATTTTTGTTTTGTTTAACTTGTTAATAATAAATATCACAACGCATCCTTCATATACAACAAACATCCTTTTGCCAAACTCAACTTCAATCCTTACTTAAATCATTTTTACATTTCGCTCAAATGTTTTAGGCATTCTACTTACATATATAGATTTCTATGTATATTTTTTGAAAACACACGCAAATCAAAATGGTTGAAAAAATTGCACAAAAAATACAAGTAAATATAATAAATATACATACATACATACATATGTATGTATATATGCATACGTATATATTCTATATGGTGTATAAGTAGTTATAGATAATTGATAGCAAATCATAAATTAAACATAATAAAGATAATAATACAAAAGCAGTTATACATTTAACGGGGGAAAAACAATGTAAAATATTAAATAAGTTAGCCAAACATGGGCTAAGCCACACACACACACACACACACACACACGTTGCAGGTGTGGGCGTGGCAGCCGGGCTACAATAATCATAATCGTTACAAAACAAGAGAAAACATTGTGTAAAAATCTTAATTAATTAGCGTTCGCTCAATGTAAACGTTAATCTGTATATGAACATGCGGCATGTAGCATGTGGCATGCTGCATGTGGCATACACGCATTAGACTAACTGTTATATGTTTGACTTTCTTTCGTGGCATTCAGCATCGACGCATTAAACTAAATGTAATGTTTGACTCTAGTTAAGTTAAACTACATATGCACATAAATTGTTGCCACATGTGGCATGTGCCATGTGGCATGTGGCATGTGGCATGTGGCATGCAGCATGCTGCAGACACGCATTAAACTAAATGTAATGTTTGACTTTCGTTAGCGACGCGCGCCACCGCCACGCACCCTACACTGGTTATAAGCTAACCAGCTTGGACGGCTCACTTGTGGGCGTGGGCAGCTCCAGCGGATGCTTGTTCTGGGAGGAGCAGGTGGGCATCAACGGACCCGACACGGGCGTCAGTCCGGTCCCACCATCCATCAGCGAATCGAAATTGAAGGTGCCCGTCGAGGGCGTCTGAATGGGCACGCCCTGGATCTGTGTGGGCGGCGCCTTGCCATCGATGGCAGCGGCAGCGACAGCGGCGGCAGAGATGCCATACGAACGCTGCGCATTCACATTGAGCGTGTTAGGACGCGGCTTGGGCAGCTTGTTTAGCGCATGGGCGTTCAGTGTGGGACTGCTGATGGCGCTGCTAAAGTGTGCAAAGCTGGTCGGTGCCGTGCTCGAAATGGGCGTGTTCAACGAGGCGCCAACAGCCGGGCCCGTCGGCGTTTGCAGAGATGCATTGAGTGTGGCAATGTTGGGCAGCGCAAAGCAGCGTTTGGCTGGCGTCGGTCCATCCTGATCGAGCGATGAGCCCGAATCGATGGCACCATCCTGCGGCTCGTGCTTGATGTGCTGCAGCAGCTGCTCGTCCGTGAGCACCGGCTTGAGATCCAGCGGTGAATTGCTGCGTCCGGTCGAATTGAGCGTGGCATCGAAGCCGGTGATGGTGCCGTTGCTGCTGTCATTGCTATTGCTGTTGTTGTTGCTATTGTTGTTGCTGTTGTGGAGGCTGACGTTGCTGGTGCTGCAGTTGGCTACGTTGAGCAGCGTTGTCGGCCCAATCAAGCCATTGCACGTGGCCACGGTGAGTAGATCGTCGCGCACCTTCTGGCACGTGGAACTGTGTGCCTGGAGCACGTACTCCAACTGCTTTTTGGTCGCATTC